>OY986043.1:74972182-76394682 GCA_963920215.1 Nineta flava
CGTTCGTTTGTTGGTTCGTTGTTGATGGTGGTCTCTATGCTTTTTTGTATGGTTCCCGTGTTGGTACTATGGGCCACAAAGGTAGTTTTCTTTTTTTTTTGAAGTTCATTTGTGGCTTGTTCATTCGATTTGGGGGAAGGGGGATAATATTTCGAATAAAAGCGCTGTTATTTATAATGAACAACTTTTTATCTGAAGAATAATGTACACAAAAATTATACTATTTTGAAAAATAACGCTTACTTTTGTGACCATGGGTGTACGTACTACAATGTGGTTCAAACAAAGTAGATGACTTGTAGATAATCATAGATAACACTTTACAATGGGTAAAGCAGACTACTATTTACCTATACTCACAGTTTCTTAAGTGTTTTGCTATAGCTTTTACGGTGGAGCAGAAATAGGATATGTAGTTCAATTTGGATCATAACAAAAGGAGTTTCTTCAAGTTTTTACAATTTTTCGATTTAAAACCTCATCGAAGTCGATAAAGCTTTATGCAAATCAAAAGACCATCATGTAAGCTTTTATTTCGTGTAGATTTCATCTAATTTGATAGACAATTGTGGTCATGGTACCTAAGAGGGACCGTAAAAATGCCATATTTTTCAACTTTTAATATTTTTTCATGGCTTTTACAACTTTACTGAAGTCAAAACCTGATCAAACTCCAACATATCGTATTATACCAAGCGAAAAAGCAGCAACAATGCCTACACTGCACACTGCAGAACTGTTTTTTACGATTTTTATTGGGATCTCTAGCAGGGGGCGGAGCTTAATATTTCAACCTACTAGGAGTAATTACTAAGTGGTTCTCCAGAGTGCACCACAAAACTTGTAGGCCGAATGGTATGTCTCGGAGGATCTTACAGGAAACATTGACCTACTAACTCTAGTTTATAATTTACCAACCAAAGAGCCAATCCGAGTGCAATAGAGTTCCTAATACATGGCCACAAAAGAAGCGTTCTTTTTTCAAAATTTTTCAAATCAATTATAAAATTTTGAAAAAAAATACGCTACTATTATAGATCTCCAAAGTAGCGCTTATTTTTCAAAACTTTCTAGTTAATTTATACCTTTTTAATTCGGTTTTCGGGGAAAAAGTTTCAAATAAAAGTTGTTACTATATTTATAATGAACAACTTTTATCTGAAACATTTGTTCGAAAACCCAACGAATATTGAAATAATATATACACACTAATTATATCGTGAATAATAGGGAATATGCATGAACATTTTTTTTCACATTTATTTTCAGAATATGAAAATACTGTTAATACTGTAATAATATTTAAAAACGAAATTAAAATCCGACAGATATCAAGGAAGCTATAAGCTTTTAAAGATTATTATCTGTCTCTTTCTTGCAAAAATACTAAAAACATATCATATCAATATTATATGTCACATAACATATCAAGAGGGCTATCACTCTCTTTGTCTAATCGGGAATTTCAATCATTCATATCTCGCTTATTTTTAAAGTTATTTAAAAAGTAATTTTACCTTGATATTTGTCAAGTAAACATGCTTCAATTCAAGTGAAAAAAAATTTTCATGCATATTCCCTATTGTATCGTGATCGGCACTACCTTACAATTATTTCATGTATATGATAATATTACGCAATATGTGCAGTTTTTTTTAGACACGTATTAATTAATTGTATTTGATGTTTTTGTTGTTTATTTTATTTAAAAAAATGTATGTGTGGAACCGTTATACGAAATTGTTTTTTGGACAAAACAATTTTTTGGTTGATTATAAATATCCGAAAGAAAAAAAAGTAACCAAACAAAATAATAATATGTATGCCTTTTGGGTATTTAAAATGTTATTTGTTGTAGTGTTGTATAATATATTCGTATTGAACAACAACAAGTGTTTGGTCTGTATTTGGAAAATAAACAGTTTTAAAAACCTGTTTATATCATCAAAAAATATAATGAAACAGTTTTTTTATTTTTTATTTTTATTTAACAAAGCGGTATTATTGGGAAAATTAGAGGTTCATAATTGGTTTTTTTTTGTTGGTTGGTTTTTTCTTTTGTTAGTCTGTGGTACCGTAAATTTTTATGGCTATTGTTCTTTTTTTACAGGCGAGTTTAAGGAACTTTTCAAGCAAAGAAAATAAACCGATTAGAAACCGGTCGATTGAATGTATTATCGACTTTAAAAATGGTGTTCTTTTTTTTGAAATTTTACATTTGATTTGTGGCCCTTTATCATTCGGTTTTGGGGAAAATGTTTTGAATAAATGTTGTTGGTTTATTTATAATGAACAACTTTTATCCGAAGCATCTTTTCGAAAACCGAATTAATAAGGTACAAATAAATTATAAAATTTTGAAAAATGTAAGCTAATTTTACACTTGATTTGTACCAGTTAAATTATATAGAGAAGTTAAGGTCGATAAAGTAGGTTTCATTGTGAAAAGAGTAATATATTAATTGGTCAAGTAAAATATTAAATATCTACTTAGGAAAACCTTTTAATTGATTTGAGCCTTATTCATTCGGTTTTCGCCAAAATGCTTCGAATAAAAGTTGTTCATTATAAATACACGAATAACTTTTATTCGAAAAATTTTTCCGAAAATCGTACGGATGAGGCACAAATCAAGTATAAAATCTAGCTACTTTTGTGTGGCTACTTTATGTACAAGAATCATTTGGTTTTTGAGTTGAATCATTGGTACAGGTATTTTAGGGTCCACTAGGTCATATGATTTGGATGTCACTTCTGGTTTAACTAGGATTGTTGTTTGGCTTCAATTGAATCCATTCAAACTTCATTATAAAATTCAATTGAATCTATTTATTCGATTGGCTACAGATGAATCCGGGAACAAATCTCAACGAATACATGAATTGACATTAAATTGAAGATTCCGTATTAGTCCCGTAATTGTTACTTAAATTGGATGTGTTTTTAAAACCATGTGATCCGGCCAAATCTTGACATCAAAACTCACAAGCCCATGGTTCATGTTTTCGATACATAAGTTTCCGAGCGGTCGTGTCTCGTGTGGCCATTTGAGAATCATTGATTTAAAGAAATAATTAATATTTATAATTAATATTTATAATATTTAATATTATAATATTTAAAGAAATAACTATTCCCGGAAGTACATTCTATAAAATTTTTACCGATCGAACTCAAAATACTAATATATATATATATATATATATATATATATATATATATATATATATATATATATATATATATTGATTGCATGATCTGCCTGGTTTTAAAGATCCCCAGAGCCCCTAGGCAGTCAAATTATATACAAAGCCTCCTGTTTTTGGTTTAAACTCACGCGCAAAATATATTTTTTATTTTTAGAATATATTTTGATTATGGTAAAAATATGGTTAGAAATCTTTCGATAATAAATGGAATATTTTCTATTTAATGTGGAAAATTCTATCTGTTTCCCGTATAAGTGCCGGAAATAATTGTCCATTTGTGAAGAATCCCATTGTCCAACTAACTTGTATGCTATATTTTTAATCCTGTTTAAAACTTCTTAGACAATTCTTAGACCACATGCTAACATACTATACGATCATAAAAATCTAAAATTATTGAATAAATTTCAAAATTAATAATAACATAGATACAAGCCTATTACACAATTTTGATTGTATTACTGCCCTATTGATAAAAATATTTACATTTAAATGAAGAAAAAAAATTTTGTACAAGTTCAAGGTTGAATTCTTTTTAAATTAAAAAAATTCTTACAAAAAGAATTTTTTATTATTTATTGCCTCAATAAATAAGAATAATTTATCCAAGATACAAACCTGTTTAGAAAATTAATTTTTTCGTTTAAAAAAAAAATTTATAATCTTAGTCATTAACTTCAATTCCTAATAATTAGGTTTTAAAACAAAGTTTTTCAAAATTTTCTCACGATTTTCTTGAAAATATATGTAGGCAAAGCTCGCTAGTCCGTCTACATTTTTCAGGATATTGTAATGTCGCCATTTGTGCCGAATTCATTCGAATATCCCAATTATTTCGAATAAAATGTGGTTCGGTATAAACATACCAACCATTTTTGTTCGATTTACGCAAACCAAATGAAATCGGCACAAATCTGCTGTAAAAATTTGTATCAGTTTTGAAGGTAAAATTTTTTCCCGATTTTTTACAAACTGTAAAAAATTTATCATCAAATTTGAAAAATTTTTAAGAATTTTCGGTCACAAATAATCCGTTACATTCCAAACATCAAACACCAGCATTTTATTAATTTAATATAAAAATTTCAATCGATTTTCATTCAATATTTAATCCAAGATTCAAACCTTTTTTTAATACCTTAAACATCTATAATTTTAATACAATAATTTCAGAAAATGCAGAAAAATCCAAACTCACCTCTTATTGTGCTAGGCATGATTAACTAATAATTTATCCAATTAATATATCCAAAAAAATAATTCCAAAAAATAAACCACCACAAAAATTCACCACTAAATAAATATATTAAATATAAAATAAATATTTAAACACCACCAATATATAATATATCACATATATATAGAAAAATATATTTAAATTAATAAAAATCACTATTTAAAAGAAAACTTTTTTCAGGTACCAACAAAAAAAAAACCAATTAAATTGAATTATTTCCGAAAAATTAAATAATCATATATTTAAATTTTATTTTATGAATAACAATCAAAACACAATAATTAAATAATAATCCACAATGGAAAAACATTTTCCACTAAAAAAACACTTTGCTGCACGCTCAAAATTCAATATCAATCAAACTCACAAATTGCACTTAGTAAAAAATCGCATATCCATTTGCACAACATATTTTTATTTAATCGAAATTTTCATAAATAAAAATACACACTAAATTCACCAAACTAAATAAATATTATTAAATCTTTATAATTTTTTTAAATTACCGCCAAAAAAATATCATAGATAAGAATGTCACTGTTGTTTTTTTTTAAAATAAAACAATTGAAAATCAAACGTCGACATTTTCTAACAGAGACTTGTCGATAGAGTGTTTGTAGTTTGTTTCAAGGGTGATTATCGGTTAATGATCGGTTCTGGGCTATGTTATGAAGATGATGTTGTTCTTTCTTCATCAGAGATTGAATTTTTTAGTGAGTGCGTTTAAGTGGCATTAACCTTTAAAAAAATCTATCTATGTATGTGTTGTTGATCAAACACAAATGAAGGTAACTCTTTTTAAATAACAACAAAAAAAAAGAACCTCTAACTTTTTTAATTCAGTTGGTTTGTTGCGTACGAACACAACCAAAGCGTAGAAGAATACCAAACCAACAGCAGATACCAACATCGAGTCATATAATAATAAAAACATAAACTTGACCGCTAAGCGGGAACAAGGTATGGAGTAATATATGTAATAATAATAATAATAATAATACTCATAAAATATATAAAATGATTGAAGAACAGTGAACTTCTCTATGCCGTGATCTCGGGGTCGGTTATTACATTTTTAGTGTGTGTGAGTGAGTACAATGGACATCAAAAGTGGATGTTAGTTTTTAAAATTTTATAATTGATTTGGTGCCTTATTGATTCGGTTTTCGAAAAAATGCTTCGGATAAAAGTTCTTCATTGTAAATATAGTAACAAATTTTTTATCGATAGATTTTTTTCGAAAATCGATTGAATAAGACACAAATCAACTGTATAATTTTAAAAACTAACATCAATTTTTGACGCCGATTGTACGAGTGGGTATGTAATAGTCATTTAAAGTTACTCATTATTTACAAAATAGAGGCAACATAAATATACTTACAGGTGGATCCACCCATGGTGATGGTGTTTTCTATTATATAAAGTGTTGTCCTATGATTGTAGTACTGGCGTGTTCAGGAAAAATATTAACGGGTGAAAGAACTCTCATCCATCATAGTGTATATCTGGGGGTCTTGAACCCCCTGCAGGCAATTCATTTTTATCACACGTTTACAAATTGTAAAACAAGTAAAATTAAAAATCCCCCAACGAAATAATATGAACAAAAATAAGAACTTCCCATTTCCTCCACCAAATTTATATGTAAAATGATAATGTTAATGTACTATGTCTAAAAATCATCTTCGAAAAGAGTTGATAATTTTCAAACGACTGAACCGATTTTTATCAAACATAGCTAAGAACCATTGCCAGAAAACCAGCTATCTAATAAAAAACCACATTCTAATCGGCCGACGCGTTTCAGAGCTACAATGCCACAGACAGACAGACAGACTTCAAACTTATAACATCCTTATTTTTGCGTCGGGGATTAACAATTAAGAGAACAATAGAGTCCTTAATAAAATATGTACGTCAGTCAGTTTAAAAAAAATTTACATCTGAGCATCTAAGTTCAGCGTGTTTCTCTTAGGACAGACTTGGTAACTTGTCAGCAGTGTTGCCAAATTGGGGGTTTTTCTCCGAAATTTAGTGGATTTAATAATATGAAATAATGCAAGCCATCCTGCATCGAGTGCAAATAAACGTTTTGTATTCAGATTAGTTAGATTCAACTTGAATACAAAAAATAATTTCCAAAAATAAATCACCTTTTCTACTAGACTTTATTAAATCCACTAAATTTAGAGGGAAATTCTCCAATAGGAGTACTAAAGTTAATACTGGGATAATTCCTTATGAAGTAATTCGTATCTTTCTCTCTCTTTCTCTTTTTAACAAATATGTCTGTCTCATATTACGGCAGCCTAGAAAATAAGTATCAAATTTCAACAATACTGAATCACTTATGCCCTGAATGACTTATACACACCTATAGAAGTAATTCCTTGCAGTAGGAAAAAATTTTTTAAACCAAGAATTTCTGACTCTCATATATAGGGAAGATAATATATATTTGGTATAAGAAAATAAGTATCTTGATATCTATAGTTTTGACTTGAGAAAATCATCTGAACTAAAGATGAACTGACTCTTGATACAAGAATCTCGAAATTGTTAATCTGAAATGATGATTTCTTTGGACCAAGATACTAAAATTTCGGACCAAAATAAACATTTTTTTTATCCAAACAAATGAAACTATTTAAAGAAGTAATGATATACTTCAGTTAAATATATTTCAGTTAAATATATATACTTCAGTTAAAGAAGCTGCATAAACTTTCTCTTCTTGCGTTTTTAGCGAATTTCCTCCAAAGGAAATGCAGCTCTTGTTTTTGCACCAATGTTGGAATTTCGTAAAAATTTCTTCAAATGTCCATCGATCCTACCTATTAGATGTTAAAAATCACTATCGCTAAAATTTGTATATATGTATATATATACATATGTACTTTTTTTAAATGTCTGTGGACTCTCTAGCGGTCACAGTTTTATTCCGATTGGAATGAAATTTGGTATTTGAGTCGCTTTTGGTATTCTAAAGGTCAAGTTCGTTAATGAGTAAAATCGGATGAGGGGGAGGGGGGATAAGGGAGGAGAAAACACAAAATTTGATTATCTCCCTTAATATTTGAAAAATCGACAAATTTATCAAGAGTTAAGTTGTAGGTACTAAGTTTTACTGTAATTTTGTTTCTTATCATTTTTCTGTTTCACTAATATTTGCAGAAATATTTACAATTAAAGATTGAAAGTTAAAATTCTAAATATCTCTGTTCACATTAGAGTTTGAGAAAAATGATTAAGTAATGAATTGAAGCAACCTTGATTTTCTACAACTTTACTCCTTATACATTTTTCGATTATTCTAATATTAAGAGGGATATTTAATATTTTGTGTTTGTTTGACACGAATACATAAAATATATTTTATTGAAAAAAATTTTGATTGTCGTTTCCATAGTAACTATAAACTATAATCGTTATACCGTTTTTTTGGGCTATTAATAAATTTAATTTTTGCAAATACTTAAGTCATATCAGATATTATATTTCATTTTGATCACACTAAAATTATGACCGCTAGAGAGTGATTTATGTATTCTTAGGAAATTCGCTAAGTTAACGCATCTCCTGCGTAACGAATTTTTTTTTATTTTCTATTAATAAGAAAACTATTTTTTTGTTTTACAAGAATTTCATTTTCTTGTCTAAAGAATCACTAGAGTATTTGATCAAGATTCCTTTCTTCGGCCAAGACTAACGAACTTTATTTTTTTTTAAATTTTAACACTAAACATATGTTTTTAGTTCGACTGCGTAGTCTTGAAAACAAGGATTTCTTTATTGAAGCAAATATTTTGAAGAAAATATATTTTCTTGAGGAAAGAAATTCATTCTATCAGTGCAGTACTGTCATAAAATTTATTACCTCGAAAGTGTTTTGAAATTAGTCTTGCCCCTGTCCTCAATACGATATAATACACTAAGCCAAGACACAAACCAAATATTAGACGTACGCAAGAATTATATTACTAAAGCATACCCAACTTCGATGATATTCTAGTGACAAAAAGATTTAGCTCGGTATGAAGTATGCTTAATTTAATCGAAGTGTATATTTGATATAAACTGTATTATATGTAAGCGATCTATGCATATAATATAGAAATCTGTGTGCAATAAAGTTTAAATTAAAGTGTTAATTATTATGAATGTAATTTTTCACACACTAAGATTAATAACGGATTTTTTTTATATAGATTTTATACGTTTTAAATTTTATAATTAGTTAGTGTAAGGCTTAGAAAATTTAAGAGAAATATTATAAGATATCAAATGAAGATTTAAAAAAAAAACACAATTTTTGGTATTGATGGAAAATTTTTTAGATTCTGTTTGAGACATAATAGCATTTAATATAAGAGTTTAAGATCCATAAGAGTTTCTTATAGATAATGCATTATGAGATCGTTTTAACTGTCTTATAAAAATAAAAGTAATAAAGACCATATTTTATAATATAAGACCATACATTTATAGCAAAAATCGGTCAAATTAAGGTCCCTTACTTGGATATTTAAAAGCGTTTATTTAGTAATTTAAGGACTAAAATTTCTCAATCTAATTTCCCACCGCTTCCACGACTTCAAATATTTATCGACACTTCCACTAAATTTCTATTTCAGCGAATATTTTCGAAGTCTATCTCTCGTAGAGAGATATAATTCAAACCTATCTAACCATAAGCTTTTAGGGGAGTTCCAGCACTGTCTTGTTACTTGTATAATCAGAACAAAAAACCAATAGGGAATATGCATGAAAATTTTTTTTCACATTTATTTTCAGAATATGAAAGTACTGTTAATACTGTAATAATATTTAAAAACGAAATTAAAATCCGACAAATATCAAAGAAGCTATAAGCTTTTAAAGAATATTATCTGTCTCTTTCTTGCGAAAATACTAAAAGCGGAGTTTTACGTGTATTTTAAATGGTGAAAGTGTAATATGACGTCACATAACATATCAAGAGGGCTATCACCCTCTTTGTCTAATCGGGAATTTCAATCATTCATATCTCGCTTATTTTTAAAGTTATTTCAAAAGTAATTTTACCTTGATATTTGTCAAGTTAACATGCTTCAATTCAAATGAAAAAAATTTTCATGCATATTCCCTATTTGCTTTTATTATAGAACAAATACATAGACACATATATACTGACATACAGATATTTATGTACAAATTAATGTAATTTTGAAGAAAAAAAAATTTTTAACTATTATATTTCGAAAATAAAACGGTAAAACGCAATTTCTGTTTTTAAATTTAATTAATAAATCAATTTATCTTTACTATCCCTGTTTTTTTTTTAAATTCTGTCGAATATTTTTTTTAATACAACAGATAATAGTTGGGCGGGCTTGAAGTTTTACATGCTTCTAATGAGAGAGAGAAAGAGAGAGAATGATAACTTTGCTATTGATTATCTCGCGTTCTAAACGGTCATAAATTCTGAAACTTCGGGATTTATTAGAAAACGTTATTTTTAGTCTGTGAAAAAAAAAATGACCAAAATCTGTCGAAAAGTGATTTCTTGCTGGAACTCCCTTAAATAAAAAAAGTTTCATTAAAATCAGTTCAATAGTTTTTACGTGATGCTCGAACAAATAAACAAAGAAACAGATATAAAAATGAAATACTTTTCTCGCACGCACAAAATCGTTAATCGCGTCACAGTGACTGTACTGCCTTAACAAAAAATGAGATGATGAGATTCTATTGTGAAATCATCATCCAATGAATAGAAAAAAAAAACTAAAATTAAATTACGGATGATAGAACCTTAAGCGATTTTTAATTAATTAATAATTCTAATTTTGATTTTGTAATAATGTGATGGGATGTGTTGTCGCTATTCTGTATACAATAGGTCTTGAATGTGCGTTGTCCGAAATCCGATGTCCAAAAATCGTTAAAACATGTATGGAGAAGCTGAAAAAAAGCAGAGAAAAATTGAAATGGCCAAACGAAAAAAGAAATTTCGAACATAAAGAAACTATACAATCTTTAAATAGGTCATATTTCCTTGGAACTGCATCGTCAGCAAAATCCAAAATGATTTTTGGTCCACCATAGGTATATTTTATTCGATTTTGATGAAACTTTTTTCACATCCCCTTAAAATTAATCAAGGAATTCAATTTTGATATAAAACTAGAAATATCTTTACTAGTTTTCGAGATAGCATATACTTGGATCTTGTATCTCGAAATTGATAAACGCTATAAAATTCTATATTGTAGAAATGGGAAAAACACCTTAAAAATAAGGGTTTTCAAAAAAAATTTCATCAAAATTGAACGAATTTTAGCTGTGCGAATCAAAAAATTGATTTTTTATACCTGGTGACGTCATCAAAATGTAAAATATGGTTTTGATCTATCTCAGGCATATTTTATGCGATTTTAAAGAAATATTTTTTGTAACCCACTAAAGTTAAGTCATAGAATTCAATTTTGTTCTAAGTTAAGTCATAGAATTCAACCTAGATATCTTTATTAGATTTTGAGATGACCAATACTTGGATCTTGTATTTCGAAATTGATAAATGCTATAAAATTCTATATTGTATAAATGGAAAAAAACACTCCAAAAATAGTGGATTTCAAAGAAAATTTCATTAAAATTCGACAAAATTTAGCTATGCCAAATTGATTAGTAATTGGTGACAATCCAAAGAAACCAACATAAAATTTTTTTTAAAGACATTAAAGATTTTCATAAAAAAACTCAATAGGTTTGTTTAATCTGCTTGCACATAAAACATTAAAGGTTTGTTTGTTCTTTTTTCCCACTAAATAAAGTATACAAAATGGTTTGGATCAAGAAAATAAAGTACCGTTAATTTTTCAACAGGTTTTATCTGATGATGTGATATAAACCCATGATCCATGGTGGTGGATCAAATATATTCATTGTATCAAAAAAAAACAAAAACTAAATAACTTCATTTGCATACCATAGAGGTCATTGCCCCCCGTTGTAAATAATAACGTTGTAGGTTGCTCTGGCACTATGTTGTGGTCACTTGTATATACAGTCTGTTTTGGATAGCTTAGCTAATAGAGAATCAATGTTAAACATTATTTACTATATAACTACACAATGCTTCATAAAGAAATAAAAATAGTGGAGGTACTCTGTAGTCAGTAGTGTGTGTGTGCATACGTATTGAATAATAATATTATAAATTAAGTGGGTATCACTAATTCCCCACTCTTAAATGACATCAAACAAACATCATGCCACAAGCCAGATGTTTGTAAGTATGTGTATGTATGTATGGTTTTATAGTAAATATTTTATTTATTTATTCATCCTTGATTCCCTATTAGAAATGCTTTTAAAAACAGACTGTATATATGTGAATACGTTCATCATCCATGGTAGAAGCCGACCCAACAGCTATTATTATTATTATGTGGCTGGGTCTAGCTAGCTAGATCTATAATTCTATACTATAGAAGATTGTTTCGTATTTTGAAGGTACCAAAATTATTCTTAACCAAATAGTCCGTTGGCCTACCGATGAAATATTGCATATCATTATATACATTTAGTGAACAGTATTAGCGAATTTCCTCCAAAGGATATGCAGCTATTGCTTTTGCACCAATGTTGGAATTTCGTAAAAATTTCTTCAAATGTCCTTCGATCCTACCTATTAGATGTTAAAAATCACTATCGCTAAAATTTGTATATATATATATATATGTATATATATATATATATATATATATATATATATATATATATATGTATATACATATATATATATATATACATCAACATATATATATATATATATATATATACGGTTTTTTAAATATCTGAGTGTCTAGCGGTAACAGTTTTATTCCGAATGGAATGAAATTTGGTATTTGAGGCGCTTTTGGTATTCTAAAGGTCAAGTTCGTTAATGAATAAAATCGGACGAGCGGAAAGGGGGTATAGAGGGAGGGGGAAACTCAAAATTTGACTATCGCCCTTAATATTTGAAAAATCGAAAAATTTATAAAGTTAAGTTGTAGGTAATAAGTTTTACTGTAATTTTGTTTCTTATCGTTTTTCTGTGACACTAATATTTACAGAAATATTTACAATTAAAGATTTAAAGTTAAAATTCTAAATATCTCTGTTCACATTAGAGTTTGAGAAAAATGGTCAGGTAATGAATTGTAGCAAACTTGATTTTCTACAACTTTACTCCTTATACATTTTTCGATTATTCTAATATTAAGAGAGATATTTAATATTTGGTGTTTGTTTGACACGAATACATAAAATATATTTAATTGTAAAAAATTTTGATTGTCGTTTCCATAGTAACTATAAACTATAATCGTTATACCGTTATTTTTGGACTATTAATAAATTTAATTTTTGCAAATACTAAAGTCATATCAGATATTATATTTCATTTTGATCACACTAAAATTATGACCGCTAGAGACTGATTTATGTATTCTAAGGAAATTCGCTAAGTTGTATTTTGGTATTCAGCAGGACATTTGATCATGGTGGAACAGAACCATCATCACTTCTTACGTTCACTTTAGAGTGTGCCAGATTGGCGGATTAAATCCATTATTTACATTTAGAATCATATAATAGAGTTAATGAATTTACATAACGATCAGGCCAGGTTTACCAATATAGACATTTAATATACAAAGTTTACGAGCCCTGATTAATGATTAATAATGTGGCTAGTAATTTTAATATTCTTCTTTTATCAGAAACATGGAGTAATTAATCATCTCCACTTTGTATTCCCTCTAAATTAACAATCTTTGTTCATATTGTTGTAGTGCCATCTAGTGCAATTTACATGAACTTACAATTTACATGAACTGGTTGTTGAAATAGTTGCCGTCAGGTGATGACTGGGTTTATAGTTCAGATACTAAACGTTAGAGGAAAATCTAGTAACATTATATAAATTTTATTGTTCCATTAAAACTCTGTGATGAAACCCAGCGCACAAAAAACTATCATCGGAATTTCTACAAATTTATCCAGAGGGAATTATCTACTAGATTTTTCAGCTCGCAAACTTGGAACTCGCAAATGTCGTTTTGTGCAAACAATGCCCTTTCATATAGACACCCTACTTACCGTAGGAACCTCACTTACAGATTTGGATCCCACATTTTAGACCCCGTTTCCAATAACTATAAAATTATTTTCATATTTTTTTAGATAGTTACGGACAAACAAGTTCTACAACTGTAGCAAATTTAAATCGCTCGTATTAACAGCTGTGACAGGCAGACGGACAATGTCACACCATAACGGCTTCTTGTTTACCATTTTGGTACAGAATCCTAAAATAGCACCCTTGGAAACAATTTCTTATGAGACAATTCACTAAAAACGTTCCGAGTATTTCAAAAATTACTTGGAAAGTATTTTAATTTCGAAAAAATTTCCTAATTAAAAGTTGCAGAGCATTAAATTTCCAAAACAACAAAAAAAAAAACACTTTTCGATTCGTCAATTGATTTTCTAAGTACAGTGCGTCAAAATTTGGACTGAAAAACTCCCATCAAAAGTACGCTGATTAAGTTATTTATTGAAGTTTTAATTAATTTTTTTTTTGAATTTTCCATAAAATCAAACTCAAATTCTTATAAAATAAATCTCTTTATTAAAAAATTTTCATAAATTTCAAAAAATTTACAAAACAATTTTTACTTAATCCTACCTAAAAGTATAAAAAAATTAACAACGGTTCAAATATTCGAAATCCATTTATTCCATTCCAATTTGCCAACCAACCCAAATCCTTTCTTTTTAATTTTGTATTGAAGCATTAATCTCTTCTTCACGTCGATGGTAGATAATCACATCTTGATGGTAAATATTTGGAATATTATTAAAAGTGTATCCGCCAATAAACCGGTCAAATGGATAACCCAATGGTAAATTATCCGCATACCGACTACCACTTCCAACTCCACACGAGATTACATCATCATAGTTGCGTTTAATTTCCTCTTTCAATGGTGTAACAATTACATACAATTGGAAGGCCATACCATCACGAGTACCCTTTGGAATCAACAGACGATTTGGAATACCACAATGTGCTTCAGAATTATCCAAAATAAATTCTTCCGAACCTTCCAAACCCAACATGACCTTCTTGTACAGAGTCAAATAGTTTGTACGATCTTTAACGGAGTAACGTAATTGTCGTGAATTACGTTCAAGAGTATTTTTACCCACTTTCAATTCATATTTGAACAGATCAAGTAAATAGAAGTTTAACCGATTCTGTTGTAATGGAATAATTTGTCCATTCTCATCATATTTTGGACCTAAATAAACGCGTACAATTGATTTACCAGCTTTTTCGCTCATTAAATTAATACGATATGTGAATGGTTTATGGTTTAAGCGTTGTTGACGAGCTTTAATACGGATTTCATTTTCGACTTGTAATTCTTTCGAATAATCTGTGTATAATAAATTATTTAAATCGAAATCATAATTATCAAAGTATGTGACTAGTTTATCAATATCGATATTTTCGATTTTCACTCCTGGATACAGTAAATCGGTTTTTGTGTACATTGGCAGTTTTCTCTTGTATAATTGGAAAAGTAGGACAATTTTCTTGTAAATACTGTAGAAAGCTGGATCACGTAAACTTGTTTCACCATGTTCCAGAACGCTTGGTTGGAGCTTGTATGGATGTAATGCAGCGCCAGTAAATCCTAATAATAAGCGATAGTAGAGTGGAAGGTAACCGTACAGGTAACGTTGCGGTGAATCTGGATTGCCTTGGATTAAGTTGCCTAATATGTTCATTCCATTTTCGTTCAATAATGGGATTTTACCACCATCCTCCTAGAAACAAAGCAGAAATTTTGAACGTGACTTTTTGCCGAGTATACAATATCATCAAACCAATGTCTTACAAGTTGCATACCCTAGAAAAGTTTCACAATATTTCTTTGTTTATGGAAAAACCTGATTTGCCAGAGATAAAACCCCAGTTAGATCCACTTTTTGCCCCCGAAAACCTCTATCATGAAAATTTTATCGAAATCGTTTGAGCCGCTTTCGTGTACATAAATCTAATATTTATTGATGCCGGAAAAACTTAATGAAATAAATACTTCACGGAAAATATAAATACTAAGTGAGAGTTAATTGCTTAAATATACTGTAAATATTGAGCATTTGCAATCTACAAGTAATATACATAAATGTAATACAAACAGCCTACAGAGGTAGACATTTTGAAGTGATACTTACTTGTATACATAAATGTGATGCATATTGCCTACAAAGGTAGACATTTAAAAGTGATACCTACTTGTATACATAAATGTGATACAAATTGACTACAAAGGTAGACATTTTGAAGTGATACTTATTTGTATATATAAATGTAATACAAATTGCCTAAATAACAAAATAATCTAAGAAAAATGACTTACCGTTATAGCAAAACCAGAATCAATAGCATTTCGTAGACGAATTTCCACTGTATAAATTTGATCCAATAAATTCTTTGTAAAATCATCAAATATCAAATCAGTTTTTGATGGTCGGAATGGGAAATACAATCCATTATGATATTGTAAAGTGGGTACATATGTTGGAATACTATCGGCCGAATTAAAGTTGATCAATGGTATCGAACCCAAACCGTTGGATAAACGTTCCATATAGTATCGAGCTAATATCTGTTGATGAACAAAATAGTATAATTCACCACGTCTGTCATTATTCAAACCGAATTTCTCGCCTCCCATCCAATGCGGGTAATCCAAACTGTAGTAATAGTAGAATGCATTTAATCCAACGTCTTCGGTGAAATACGTTAATCGTGAATCAGCACCAATATTTAAATACCAACCGCTATAATTAGCATTAACAATCACTTCATTGTTGATATTCTTTAGATTGTTCCAATTTTGCATACGATATTTATACACTTTTTGCACGACATCAGAGTTAATGAAAAAGTTTGGATATATTTCATATGGTGCGGGTAAAATAATGCCTTGGCAATCGGGGCGATGTAAAACGGCCACACTTAAAACATATATGAACATGCCTTCGTTAATATTATCGCGAGCCCAACATGCTGTCTTGTAGAATGTATCGAAATCTTTGGCATAATAGAAGACATTAAATAATTTAATGGCTTGTTTAATTTGTACTTTATTCGCAATTGAGAAGGCTCGGCCGCGCGGTAAGTAGCAATAATTGTATTCTTCAATGAAGTCCTTTACCAATTGTGTATTCTGCGAAAAAAAATCACGATAATATGAAACCTCTGAAGTTCGAAATCTAGCCTTTTTTTCTTTTCTCATTAGTTAACGAAGGAGTATAAAACTTTATTTCGAAAATGCTAAGAGTTGAAAATTTTTAAATTACTAAATTATTTCTTTAAAAAATACGTACAACTTTTGTTCGAAATATTTTTTCGATTGCAAAAATATGCTTTACATTGGATTTCTGTCACGAATCCATTGAAAAAATGTAGTCGAATAAAATAGTATTTTAAAGAACAAGTTTTGTAGTTTTTAGTTTACTGTTTTCCAAAAGCTAACACTCGTCCTAAAGAGAGATCCAAAGTGATGATTTGAGAGGTTGTTGATCTGTTCAAAACTAGATCTATTTTTGAAAAATAAAGCTCATCAACTTACAGTATATGAATCCAAATTTTGTTCAATTTTCCAACTTTGCGCCAATTGGATTTGATCTTGCCATGTATTTGGTTGGGTAATGCGCATCAGTAATCGTAAAATATTCTTTTGACGTTCCAAAAATACATTATCAGCTGCAAAATGAATTACAAAAAAGCCATAATTAATGGATGATTTATTTTAAATCAAAAATAAACATAGATTTTTCTCGAGTAAGATTTCTTTGTTAATGTGAGACTTAATTTTTACCATAAATTGAAATAAATAATTGGAAATTTCAAATTTCAAATTCGCCCTCTTTACCTAGATCAGTTTTTTGTATTATAAATACGTATTTCGACTACAATGTAGTCATCATCAGTACAAATTAGCAGTCGTAATTTACTCTTTGACAATTAGAAATAGATAGAAAGTCGAGATCAATAGACAAAAATAAAAATAAATAGAAAATTAACTAAATTAAAATATACTGGATTTAAAATATAACGGTGAAATTGTCACCAAATTAGCGACGAGTAACATATCTTGAGACAATATAAGAGTAATTTTAATAAGAATAAAGTTAACAGGAATAAATGTGAATGAAGGAAATTTCAACAAGAGTAATTTCAATATAATATAAAATTTATTATATTTTATTTAATATATTTTAATTTAGTTAATTTTCTATTTATTTTTATTTTTGTCTATTGATCTCGACTTTCTATCTATTTCTAATTGTCAAAGAGTAAATCACGACTAGCTGATGATGAATTTATACTGATGATGACAAAACAAAAAACTGATCTAGGTAAAGGGGGCGAATTTGAAATTTTATTTCAAAAACCTAGAGTTCTCACTAGTTATCATTCGATAATATAATATTTAATTGGAAATTTGTTTAAATCTACCCAGAAAATGTTTTTGTAATTTTCAGAAAGGTACAATTTTATAAGAATTATATATGCAATCGCTAATACACCCAAGAGATAACAGTTGTCATGCAATAAGAACAGAAATGGAATATTCTATGTTTTATAAAACATTAAAAATTAATTTGTACACAAAGTGAAATAAATTAGTGAAAATTGGTTTAAATCTACTTCGAAAATATTTTAAGATTTGTAAAGATTTTCTAGGCAGATGCATAGTTTTTTAAAGAAGTAATATATGCAATAATTCATACACATAAAAGGTAACAGTTGTCATGCAAAAACTAAGAATCAAAAGATTTTACAACTTATAACAGAATATTATTATTTTTTATTTTTAAATATTTTAATTAAATTGAAAAATCACACTTACCAACTTTACTTCTGCCGCCGAATGTTGGATTGGCAAAAGATAGACTTATGCCAGCCACAATACACAACAATAATAATAACTTCATATTGTTTTTGCTCCTCAAAATTTTCTAAACAATACAAATCGATTAGTGTCTACTATAAACAAAACGTACCACAAACCGACTGTATTGACTGATGGAAAAAGACAGTTATTTTATACCAAAATGATTTGAAAGACCTTTGCGATGACCTTTAATTGTTCCATAAAATGATTTATCTTAAATTGAAAATAAAGCTTATAAAAGTATACATGTGTGATATTATTCTTTATTGAACTTTTCAACTTTCATGTAAATATCACATCAAAATTTATTTATTATTATTTTGATATCATCGATGTGTATGCATTAACTGAGAGTGCAGTATCAGTTAATCGTTACATAGTAACGGTTGCTTAGACAGTGTAGGAATAAACCAAGTTATCCAGGTATATTCAAACTATAATCCAACCTAATTAAAAAGACAATTTATTGGACAATCAATTTTTATTTTTACCTATTTACTAATCAATACAAAGTTTATTATAAAGTGCAACCTGGTGACATATATATTGTATTAAGGCAACTAAAAAATTCACTTCATACTATAAAATAAAGTCCTTTCTCGAGTCTGCTCCGTACGTGTTAATCTCTAAACGGATTTCAGCTATTTTCAATGGATAGATTAATTCTCGGGAAAATATAATTTATATCTTTTTATCCAAACATTATTAGGGGCTAATTTTTTGTCTGTTATTTCCGGTAGCAATAGTCACTGTGCGTATTTAAGGTCACGCCCCGCTTAAAGTCGGCCTTTATGCACTACCGTGCTGTAGATCCCAAAAAATTCTTCAATAACGAAAAAGTGATGATTTTTACATGAGGAACACGCTTTTGTAAGATTTTCATTAGTAGCTATTTAATATTTTACCTAGTAACTTTCCAAATATTTTTTAACAGGTGATATATATACTTTTGCTAGAAAATTTAAATAGTTGCTAACGCAATATGACGTCATGAGTAACTTTACCAAAAGCTGAGACATAAACCGTTAATATTTTTTCATCTGATTTATGAATCTCTTAAAGTATTGTGAATTTTTACCAACTCTCAAAAACTGTGAACATAATTAATAGCGGTGTCTATTACTACTAACGGCAGTTAAAAAAAGCCCTGTCATGGCGAGTTTAGAAATTTATTACAAACTCCCTATACACATTCAAGGAATTCAAAATATTTTAAAATTCAAGCAAAAGCTAAGAGCTCATCTCTTAGACTTAACTTAGACTTAACTTAATAGTGTCTTAACACCCAAGCACTATTAAGTTAGTAATCTAGACTTTGTAAATACATCTATTGTTGATAAAACAATATTTATTTATAATTTTTTTTTTGAATAATATTTTTATTATTCTTTTTATTCTTTTAAAAAAATAGAAATATCTTAAATCTTCTATCTGTGTGTTTTGTGTTTCATTAAAATGACGAATGTCATTAACCGAAAAATATAACGATTTTATCGGAATTGAACATTAGACATAGTTATTATTCCAAAACATATGAATTATTCCACAAAACATTGTCTGACCACAATTAAAATTGTCTGTGATATGTTTATGTAAAAATTGATAACATTTTTTATTTTTGGTGAATTTATGGTTCATTGAATGTTTGCAAAAAAATATTCCATTCTTATAGACCAAGCAAATGCATTAATCAAAATTAGTCCAGAAGGATGTAGGACATATACAAAATATTAGGCCCGAAATGTGCTTTGAGTTTTAAAAGTTTTGAGTTTTTCAGAGAAAACTTGAAATTTATTAAAAGTTCAAAAGAAATATTTGATAGAAAAGTTTATGAGCATAAAATTTCCTACAAAAACTTTTTAGGAATATTTCCTAATAATGTTTGCTTCTTTTCCTAACTATTGACAGAGTAATATTTTATAAAACATAGTTAAAGAAAACAATAATAATTAATAAATAAAACTTTTATATAAAACTTTTTAATAAAACAAATCGTTACAAAACATCATTGTTTTTGTTTTTAACGTGGTTTCAAACCAATCCAAAATCCATCTTTTGCCGTATACGTGAAACCATTTCCTTTTATTTTCAACGGAATTGATGTTTTTTCAATTGGTTGCAAACTAAAATTTGCTAACATGTAACACAGGAACAATTTTACTTCCATTATTGCAAAACGTGATGCTACAAACAAATTTAAAGATATTAATGTTAGCAATCTAAATAGCGGATAGATAACTGTGATCATACTTACCAATACAAATTCTTGGACCAACACCAAATGGGATGTATGTTTGTGGATTTATTAACGGTTTGTTCTCATCGTTGAACCGTTCTGGATCAAACTTTTCTGGATTTGGATAATATTTTGTATCTCTATGTATTCCAAGTACTGGACATTTTATCAACATTTCCGATTCAATATCAATTTTCAGATCGTCAACTTTGAGAGTATATTTTTTGTTACAAACACGATCCAAACATGTTGATGGAGGCCATTTTCGAAGAGTTTCTAAAGGAAAGTGAAGTATTTATCAAAAAGCAGTATTCAATAGTAAATATCCAAATTTAATTGAAAAATTATTAGGTAAAACCTCACGGATTCCCGATTTTTGTGATGAAAAACTTACCTGATACAACCATATCCATATATTTCATTCCTTGCAACAATTCATAGGTTAGTTTTCCATCACCTTTCTTAAAAGCTTCAATGCATTCGTCTTGTAATCGTTGCTGAATCTCGGGATGTAATGTTAATTCATAAAGTGCAAAACTCATGGTATTTGAAACAGTTTCAAAACCAGCAGCAAAGAAGACTAATGCTTGCGAAATTATATCTTCATCGGTTAAAACTGCAATCATTTCATCATTTCAATATTAAAAGTTAATTTTAGCAAAGTCATACATTTTAAATTTCATACCAAGATCTTTTACAGGATCCTTTTCTAATGATTCCTTAGCGTCCAACATCAATTGAATCATATCCGGTCGAAAAATTTTGTTCTCACGACGACTTTTTAAAGCTTCCCGAATTACACGTGGGAAAAATTCATAAACAATTGGGGGCATTATTTTTACATCAAATATCTATAAAAAAATTAATTTACGCAATGTAGTAACTTAACTGAAATAACAGTTGCATAAATCACATCTAGAAATAATTTGGTTTCATAATAGGCAAAGGACGAGAACGCTAATGTAAAATCAATTGCATATACTAATTAAAAATGGGAAACAGATTTTAGCTTTGTAAATATAGGAACAAGTTATTACTTAAATATAATAGAAATTGCAAATCGTAAAGTTATTTTGGACAACAGCAAATAGAACACAAGTATGGGACAGAAAACTTACTTTCGCAATTGAAGGAAATTTAGCTAGCATTATAAATCGCAATAGAGAAAAATCAGAAATAGCTCTCCCAGTTTTAATAAAATCATTATCTGGATATTTAAATGAATCACATTGTATCCCAAAGGATGTCGTAGCAATTATATCATTTGCAAAATACGATGTAGATATTTGAAATTCAATTTCCAATGCTTTTTCATTGCCCTGTTTTTCATATTCATTATTAAAATGTGACACAATTTGCTCCCCACATGACGTAATTAAGTCGAATATTATCCGCATTTTATTACCAGTAAACACAGGGGATAAAATTGTTCTGGAATCATGCCATTGTTTATCTACAAAAAACAAATTATTTAATTATCCTGATACGAAATTATCAATTTCATTTATGGTGTTCAAACGTGACGACATTTTGTAATAAGCGGTTGCCTTCTTAACTTACTGGTTTTAGTCTTGGGTTTAATCCCGTATTTAAAAGATTGCGCTATATTAAAGCAAGTTGTAAAAAAAAGTTGCTCACCTTTTGATACAAACAAATTCCTACTTAAAATTGGATCTTCTCCTCGCAAACCACTCGCATGATTGGTAAAATGATCAAAATCTTTAATCAACACCTGTTTCAAAATTTCTGGATCTTTAATCAACAGAGCCGGTATACGAGATGAAACCGTACCATAAATACTATCAAACAAATGCATTCAAAAATATTGTTAAATTTTGCCCCAAAAACATCATAAAAACCAATTAAAATCGTTACTTTTTATCCGGTTTCGCATTGTAATTAATCAAATCCTCTTCAAATACGTTAATCTTGTTTGTAACAAATTTAAATAAATCCGTGTATGGATCATTGATTACATGTTGATCGATTCCTTTATTTTTCCAATAAACGTATGGATTAACAATGTAGTTATTAAATTTATATAGTAAAAAATAAACTGCTATAACACCCACAATTAACCAAAACATGACTTCTCAGACTTGTTTGTTGATTTGTTTACGAATAACACTTAAAACTAATAATTTAAAATATTCAAACAATCATTTAAATTAAAAAAATGTACAAATTTCAAAATTTTATCTGTTTGTTTTAATATTGTTAATAAAAATATACAAATCAATACAAAGTGTTAAACATTTGTTATTGATGGTTCCTTTGAATGGCACAAACATTATCTGACTAAAAGTTTTACAAAATGCTTATCTAGTAAATTTACAAGTTTGTCCAAATTTATATATTTAAATGATTTAGTCATTTCAATAAAATGTTATCTAAAACAGATTAAAAAAACTCTTGTAATAACTAACGATTCCGTGAATTTAAACAATTATTTGTTATTTGTTTAAAAAGTACCTGTGTTGACCTCGCTTCGTTCTATTATCGCTTCAATTATTTAATACGTGCCCTCTTTTAGTGGTCATATAAACTATTAGCCAAGTTTTAAACCAACACAAAATAGTACAAATAATATCCAATAGATGGATATTATATAAAATGTCATAAATACTTTTCCCGAAGATGAGATAATTCCCAGGAAATTGTTTAATAGCTTGTCATATGAGTTGAGTAATTAAAGGGAACAATAATTAATATATACAACTTTTATATAAAAGTTTTTAATATTGCAAATTTATATAAAGCAGTAAAAAAAATGTTCGCTTAAAACAAATCGTAACCAAATATCATTATTTTCGTTGTTGACGTGGTTTTAAACCAATCCAAAATCCATCTTTTGCCGTATACGTAAATCCAGACATTTTTATTATTAATGGAATTGGTGTTTTTTCAATTGGCTGCAAGTTAAAATTGGCTAACATGTAACACAGGAACAATTTTACTTCCATTATTGCAAAACGTGATGCTACAAACAAATTTAAAGATTATATTAGCGATCAAAATAGCGGGTAGATAACTGTGATCATACTTACCAATACAAATTCTTGGACCGGCACCAAATGGCATGTATGTTTGTGGATTTATTAATGATTTATTCTCATCGTTAAATCGTTCTGGATCAAACTTTTCAGGATTTGGATAATATTTTGGATCTCTATGAATTCCAAGTACTGGAACTGCTATAAACATTTCTGGTTCGATCACAATGTCCTGACCATCAACATTGAGAGTGTATTGTTTATTACAAACACGATCCAAAGCTGATGCCGGAGGCCATTTTCGAAGTGTTTCTAATACAAAACAAAACATATACAGGTTTATTATTCCATAAGGACTCAAAAATATCCTAATTTATCAAAAGTTATAAATTATATTGAACTAAAGGTCAAAGTACAAAAATTTTCAATTTACCTGATACAACCATATCCATATATTTCATTCCTTGTAACAATTCATAGGTTAATTTTCCATCACCTTTCTTAAAAGCTTCAATACATTCGTCTTGTAATCGTTGCTGAATCTCGGGATGTAATGTTAATTCATAAAGTGCAAAACTCATTGAGATTGAAACAGTTTCAAAACCAGCAGCGAAGAAAACCAGTGCTTGCGAGATTATATCTTCATCAGTTAAAACTACAAACATTTCAAAAATATTAAAAAATTTTAATTATGAAATTCTGAAATTTCATACCAAGATCTTTTACAGAATCCTTTTCTAATGATTCCTTAGCTTCCAACATCAATTGAATCATATCCGGTCGGAAAACTTTAGTTTCACGACGATTTTTTAAAGCTTCCCGAATTACACGTGGGAAAAATTCATAAACAATTGGAGCCATCAGTTTTACATCAAACATCTAAAAAAAATTATTTACGCAATGTAGAAACTTAATTGTAATAACAGTTTCATTAACTACAGGTAAGTATGAATTGTTCTCATAGATAGGTCAAGTTAAATAGCTCAAATGTAAAACATTTTGCATATACTCAAACAAAAATAAAAATTCTGATTTTGTTTCATTGATAGGCACAATTAAAACTAAATTATGTTATATGTTATAGGAATTGCCTATACTGAAATAGCAAATAAACCATAAGGAAGGGATAGAATACTTACTTTTGCAATTGAAGGAAATTTGTGTAGCAAAATAAATCTTAAAATTGAAAAATCAAAAATAGCTCGCCCAGTTTTAATAAAATCATTATCTGGATATTTAAATGAATCACATTGTATCCCAAAGGATGTCGTAGCAATTATATCATTTGTAAAATGTGATGTAGATGATTTAAATTCAATTTCCAATGGTTTTCCATTGCCTTGTTTTTCATATTCATTTTTAAAATGTGACACAATTTGTTCACCACATGACGTCATCAAATCAAATATTATTCGCATTTTATTACCAGTAAATACTGGTGATAAAATTGTTCTTAGGTCATGCCATTTTTTATCTACGAAAAAGAAAACGATTTTTTAGTTATGAGTAAGAGAAACTCTGTGCCTTAGATTCTAAAGATAATGAGTAAAGAAATGTAGTGTAGCCACTAAGTAACCGTGGTGTTTCGTTCCCTTATGATGGATGCCTAGGTTCGAATCCTAGTGGATACCATTATCTTTTTCACATTTGTAATTTAAAACACTTCTTACCTTTTTGTATAAACAAATTATAACTTAAAATTGGATCTTCTTCTCGCAAAATATTCGAATGATTGGTGAAATGATCAAAATGTTTAATCAACACTTGTTTCAAAAGTTCTGGATCTTTAATCAACAATGCCGGATTACGAAATTGAATTGTACCATAAACTCTAAAAAACAAAAGACATCTCAAAAATATTAGTCCCCACAAAAAACAAACAAACCGATCCGAAAATCATTATTACTTTTTATCCGGTTTTGCATTGTAATTAATCAAATCCTCTTCAAATACGTTAATCTTGTTTGTAACAAATTTAAATAAATCCGTGTATGGATCATTGATTACATGTTGATCGATTCCTTTATTTTTCCAATAAACGTATGGACTAATAATGTAGTTATTAAATTTATATAGTAAATAAACGGCTAAAACACCGACAATTAACCAAAACATGACTTCACCAAATTTGTTTGTTGATTTGTCTACGAATAACACCAACACTAAACAACTAATTTAAAACATTAAATCAAAAAAATTTAAATGTCAATTTTAAAATTGTGAACAAAAGTTTACAAATTTTATATAATTTTCTTTAAATGTAATAAATTTTCCACAAACACATATTTTTACAAATCAATAAAATTAATTTAAAATTCAATTCGATTGCAGATTTTATCTGTTAAAATGTGTATCTTGTATGTTGACAAGTTTCTGCAAGTTTATTTATAAAATTTATATATTTATAAAATGATTTTGTCATTTGAATAAAATGTAATCTTGAAAATGATAAAAACTTTAAACGCTATAAGTAAATAACTAAACACTTAATTAATATTAGTTAACAACATGCAATATTTATTTACTTTTGTTAAGACTTTTAGTGTTTTTTTTTTCTTAGAATTTAAGTAAGTGGTATCTTAAAAGTAATGAATTGTTAGTTGTTACTTAATTTAAAAAAAATACTACGCATTTATTAAATATAGATTTGCAAATATTATTATTAAAAAATTTAAAATTATTTTTATTATAATGTGTTAAAGAAGGAAGCATATACATATCTAAATTAGGAAGCGTATGAGATCATATTATTGCTAAGCAGACATTGCTACATTTTTAGGTGAGGCTACAATAGACAATATAATTGGATAAGACAACATTGTCTATATGTAATTGTTAGAGTTGAAGGAAAAATAAGAATCCAATTGCCTAAACCTAATTTCTAAAATAATTAGTTAAACACAAATTTAGAATGCAATCTAATCTTTATTTATCCTAATAAAATATGTCAAATTATGTTTGTTGATAGTTACTGTTGTAATAACATATAGTTACCTAAATAACAGAAACAGAGGGCATACGTAGTGATTCCGCAAAGTTAATTAAATATAAATATTATGATTCCGCAAAGTTAATTATATATATTTCTAAGAAGTCATAACAGTGAGGTATTTATTAAAATAAGTTCAAAATGATGTCAGATATTAATAATAATAATTAGAAAGAAGGGTACCGCAAATGGATCCCTAATTTTAAGCAGATGAAGCTATGGGATTCTGTTGAGGCCAGATGCCACACAGAAGGCCCACAACTTCTCTTCTCCGCCGGTATTTCTCTCAAGATTGATGGATCCTGTCCTCCATACAGATCCTACAAGTGGGATCATCAGAGATCCCCAAGTTATGAAGGTAGTAATTCAATCGACAGTGTCCTGTCAAGAGTCCCACCACCCTTCTCAACTGCATTCTATTGAGTTTCAATCGAGCACAATCGAATGGCCTAGCTGTGCTTATGCAAAACTTGGCCTGTCGCATGCCCTGCTCAAAGTCCCAGTAATCGAGATGAGCTTGTCGCAGCCACCCTTTGATTCGGTAAATTACGGAGCATCTCGCTATGGGAATGATAAGCCCAGGTGAAAGAGGCATTTGAGATGACCCCTCTCGTGGAGGGGGGGCGTATAAATACAGCATAGAATTTCAAGCAAATACACCTTGCAAGATTACCCAGGAAGATGCAAATTAAATTGTTGTAGGTACGTCAAAGCTGCGTCGGAAAAAATTCAATCTATACCGTGTAAACATACCTTTATAATGCTATGAACTCAGTGTTATACATTTTGATAGATATAACACATTATCAATCATTACATTTTGTAAATTAATGAGGTCAGAGCTGTAGGGATGGGGGGATCCATGGAATATATTCTTCTTATACACCAAGGGGGCTCTTATGAATCTACCATATAATTCTATATAATAAATATATCTTGCTAGATTTCCCAGAAAGCGAAATATCATATTGTTGTACGTTTTAGATGAAATGATACTGAATGCGATCCAGGAAATGTATTTTACCGATCTTTGAAGATCTAAAAATCAAATTTCTAAACATTTAAAGCTCAAAATTCGTACGAATCGTACAATCTTAAAAACTATTATTTTTCGAAATTTAATGATAAATAAATTAATCAAAAATATTATATAACCGATGATTTGACCTGATTATTTAATATCCAAAACTATTAAAATTTGGGAAGTTCAAGGTTAAAATAATTGTAATTCAAAAGATATGTTTAGTTTGTGTTATATAGATGTTATATAGATTTTAATTTCATTATTTTACAGTTTTATGCATTGTGTATCACTAAAAAGTATTAAAACTTGCCTATACAACAAAAACCTTTGCTAGTGATCGAATTAACAAGCTATTATTATTGAATACAACATTATCAAATTGATACTATATAGATATATAAATATATATATAGTAGATATATAAATATATATATATTTATATATATTTATATATATATATATATATATATATATATATATATATATATATATATATATATATATTGAATACAACGGTACTCAAATTGAATTGGTAACAAAACGGAATTTTTGGTAGACATATGTATATTCTGTGGAAACACTGCGCTTGTGACCGGAAAAGATTACATCATCAAATTTTCCGAGAATATTATTATGGATTCGAAAGATATGTTTAGTTTGTGTTATATCAGATATAATTTAATTTTTATACACTTTTAGGCAATGTATATTACTTGAAAGTATCAAAACTTGCCTAAAAATTAAACATATTTGTGATAGAATTAACAAGCTATTATTATTGAATACAACATTATCAAATTGATACTATATAGTAGATATATAAATATATATATATATATATATATATATATATGTATATATATATATATATATATATATATATATATATATATATATATATATATATATATATATACTATATACCATAGACATTTATATAATACTAGCTGACCCGGCGAACTTTGTACCGCCTTATAATTAATAAATGTTGTGTTTAGTTATTAGCCTAGTCTTCTATCTATCTATCTATCTCGCTATTTACCTATCTTTCTATCTATCTATCTATAAAAAAATAGATATCTAGCTATAAAAAATAGGGGTTGGTGATAGAAGGGTGAAAATTTAGGGTTGTATGTATTTTTTAATGCCACATATTTTAAGCCAAAAAATATATAAAAAATTTCCAAAAAATAGGTCCACCCAAAAAAAAGTTTGGAGTGGACCACCCTTATCACTTAGGGGTATGAAAAATAGATTACGACCGATTCTCAGATCTACTGAATGTACATATAAAATTTCATAAACGTAGATCAAACCGTTTCGGAGGAGTATGGCAACGAAAACTGTGACACGAGAATTTTATATATTAGATTATGTGTTAAAGTTGCGCATTTTACAGCTAATACTATAATTTTCCGAGAATATTATGAGAAAAAACGTAAATCATTTTAATTTATTTAAAAGAAAATTACTTTATTCTTCAAGATTTATTTTTTGAATAGTTGTTATAAAAATAATTAATAATTAATTATAATTGTTGTAATTCCTAAGTACCAATAGCCTAAGAGGCAGACTTTTTAGTTAAAATTCGTATTGAGTTTAGAGTTATTCTTTATTAGACTTACTTACCTACCTCACATAAAATGGATATTCTGAATCTCGGCCGGTGATTTTTTGAATGGCTTATAGACTTGGGAAACTATAACTTTGGAAAACAAAACATTTGCACACTAATTGGCTAGTTTATCTTCGATGATGAATATTTATATCCCTAGCTCTTACACTATAATATCTTATTATCATCCCCAGCTCTTCAAATTATAATAATAAAGAAAATAAATTAGCTATTTTATAGATACTAATAATTTTAGCTAACAAAATAATAAAATAATTACATCTAAATATCTATTATTACCACAATGTTTGATTGCCTTCTCCTCGTAAACCGCATAAAATTGTTGATCTGCAAAAACCACATGCGTTCATTGCTGCTTTAAACCCAAGGTGTATTAGAAATGACCTTACAAATAATTTATCTGAAATATTTTTAGGGTTAACGTAACAATCTTACGCTATTTCAATATATTTTACACTTTTCGAAATAATTCGCCACAAGTAGAAATTACATAAACACTACAGTAAACATTGATAATGAATTCAGTATGTACTACGTATTTTATCAGTTAACTCAGTTGTTATTTTTACTTGTTAGGGCTCCGTACCAAAATGATAAAAAAAGGAAACAGTTACTTATGTTATCAACTTGAAAACATTCAAGTTGATATAAATGACATCATTTATATTATTTTTATCATCATTGACATCAATTGTTTGATATAAAAAATTAGACTCTTCAAGGATGGGAATCGAACCCACGACCTCTGACATTCTAACCCAATGCTCTGCCCCTCAGCTACCAGTTTCTAAGGTGGTGGAATGTATATGATTTCTCACTATCTTGATGTCGCTGTAGAATTAAATTTAATTTTTTTTACTACTTACATATTTTTTAATTGTTTGGTATACTTCAGCGTCAATCTATCCATTGTTAGGATGGTTGTCTATCGGTTTATTATACCAATGGAAGTGATCAACGTTTACATAATTTGACATTTAAGTCTGAGCATTGACAACATTCTTTGAAATCAAATGCTTGATATGAAAAATCATTCATATCTAATATGAGAATCGAAACCACGACCTCTGGCATTCTAAGCCAACGCTCTACCCCTGAGCTATCGGATGCTATGTTGGTGGAATGGAAATTATCGACTTGAAATTTGGAACAGTTTGCTTGCTTGCAGTAATTTTTTTTCGCTTGAATTTTAGCTAACATAGTTTTTGATCTATGGCCAAAAATGTAAAAAAAAAAGATCATTCCCTTTATTTCCAAAATTTGTGAGACGCAAATCTGAAACAATTCAGACTGATTGATAACTAGCTATAACAGTTTTTGAGGAATTACAACAAAAAAAACTTCCTATTCAAATTTTTGCATGTGAAAGTATAGAACCATCAGTTCCTGAGTCTGATTCGCATTTGATAAGTCTTGTTTTTTTTTTCTTTTCAGTGCGTTATCCACAAAAAAAGGGGTATCATAAAAAAAATTTTTTCAGTATCTAAATTTGCAAATTGCTTGTCATTAAAATATAATTTTGTCCGATTAATTTTGTAATATTTATTGATTTAACTTGAGGAAATAAAATTCGTAAAAAAATTATAAGTTATAATAATAAAAATATAATAAATAGTATCCTCTATTTAATAAATTTTACTTGAATAAAACTTTCTAATCCTTTCCGTGGTCGCAAAATATTTATTTTTTTCTTATAAAAATTAAAAAAAATAATACACTAATTTATATTTGGAAAAAGTACAAAAATCATTGTTTTATATACAGGGTGTTCCCCCGTAAGGCACGGACACAACTGAAGATATGGATAGAAAATTGAATTCTAAGACGAAAAGTCCTTTACCATTTTTTTATCAGACGTACAGGTAATTAGTAATTAATTAAGATAAGTAACCAATCAGAGACGCCCAAATCAGATAGCGTGTGTGAGTGAGTGTTTGTAAGTATGTTAGTGGGGAATGCATGTACGTGTGTCTGTCGTAAGCCAGTGCGCGCCTCTGATTGGTTACTTATTTTAATTAATAACTAATTACTTGTACGTCTGATTAAAAAATGGTAAAGGACTTTTCGTCTCAGAATTCAATTTTCTATCCATACCTTCAGTTGTGTCCGTGATATACGGGACACTCTGTATATTTTTTTAAAATATGGAATTATAAATATATCACGATATTATTAATAATTTAAAAATTAAATTTTTAATTAATTAATTATTATTAATACATTATTTGCTTTAGTAAAATATCATTTTACGCTTATTAATTTGGGGTTCGATATTAAAAATTACATGTCAATGTTTTTTTTTTTTAAATACTTATCAATAATGTATATAATTTTTCAACAAAAAAATTTGGAGCCATCAAATAAAAAAAATTCGTTACGCAGGAGCTGCTTCAACTTAGCGAATTTCCTTAAAATACATAAATCACTTTCTATCGGTCACAATTTTAGTCTGATCAAAATGAAATGGCGTATCTGGTATGATTTTAGTATTTGCAAGGCCAATTTTATTAATAAATGACATACGTCAAGGGGAAAAGGGGCCATAAAATGGGAATAAAACACTAAATATAAAATATCTCTCTTAATATTAGAACAATCGAAAATTGCGTAAGAAATAAAGTTGTAGAAAATAATTCATCATTTCATCATTTTTGCTCAAACTCTAATGTGTACAGAGATATTAAGAAATTTAATTTTCAATCTTAAACCGTCAATATTTCTGTAAATATTAGTGTAACAGAAAAAATGATAAGATACAAAATTATAGTAAAACTTAGTACCTACAACTTTACTTCTTATAAATTTTTCGATTTTCCACATATTAAGGGAGATATATCAAATTTTGTGTTTTCCCCTACCTCTAAACTCCTCCTCCTTGTCCGTATTTACCCATTAACGAATTTGACCTTTTGAATACTAAAAGCGCCTCAAATTCCAAATTGCATTCCAATAAAATGAAAACTGTGACCGCTAGAGTGATTACAGACACACACACACACACACATATATATATATATATATATATATATATATATATATATATATATATATATATATATATATATATATATATTATGTCCATAGATATATATATATATATATATAAATTTTACAGATGGTGATTTTTGACATCTACTAAGTAGGATCGATGGACATTTGAAGAAATTTTTGCGAAATTTTGACTTCGGTACGGGACCAATAGCTCTATTTCCTTTCAGGAAATTCGCTAAAAAGTGTGTGTGTAAAAAAATTTATTAAAATAATAATAAATAAGGTCAACACTACTATTAAGACACAAAATTTTAATAAAATGCTATCGGAGGGCAAACTACAATAGAAAAATTGTTGTATCTGAGACCAACGATTCTACATTTGATGTAGAACAGAACCGTGACGTTGGTTCAAATTACAGTTTGAAAGACTATCGCATTAAATCTATTATTTACATTAGAATCAGAGTTAGTGAAATTACATCAAAAACAGGTCAGGTTTATCAATATATACATTTAATATTCAAAATTTACGAGAGAATGATATCATTTATCGTGTGATACGTATATTCTTCTTTTATTAGAAACATGATAATGATGAAGACATTCCTGTACCTTATTTCAACTGTTTAGTCAAATTTAATGTCCTATTGTTCTAGCTGGCTGTAACTATTTATCAAAATAATAACGATCATTCATCTTTTGTTCTAGAATTTATAAATTTTCGAAATTTGAGTATGAATTTTAATTTAGCTGGGACACAAACCATTGTTGTGTAATCCTAGATATGAACCAATATAACCAGAATTATTATTCAGCAAAAATATATCTATTGCCAAATGTAGAAATATTTTTAAAGAAATAATTACTGTCAAAACCATTAAAACCAAAAACCATTAACTACATTAATAAAATTTTGAACAAAAAAAAAAACGTTTACAAAATACTATTTTAATGGTTTGATTCCAAGGTAAATAAATTTATTGGTTTTTTGGTTTATAATTCAAAAGTCCAAAGTTAGTTCGCATAAGTCCGTCCAGTAATTCACACACATATTGAATCACGTTGAGAAGTAGTGGACGATTTATAAGAGGATAAAAATATCAAAAAATTAATAATTTATTTAAGTCAATTATAAATTTGTGGCACCGCTAATTATTGAAGAGAAAGGAGAATTGTTAACCAGCGACTAGCTCTGTAGACAACCGTACTAATTACAGATTATAGCATACTGTATGCATTATTAGCTCCAAAAATTAAGCTAGTTAATTTGTATTGAATCTATTCATTTTTCGAAAAAAATTTCCTGAATAAAAGTTGTTAAAATTTCTATAACAAACAACTTCTGTTCAAAACATTTTTTTCGAAAACCAAATGTATTCCACATAAATCGACTGGAGTCGGTTATTGTACAACGTTGTTCTAATTTTTACAATCCATTTGTACCGAATATATTCGGTTTTCGAAAAAATGTTTCGAACAATAGTTGTCAATTATAAATATACTAACAATTTGTATCCAAAACATATTCCAAAAACTGCATTAATAATGGTACATTTTCCACAAATTAACTATTTAAGAGGGTTTTCAGGGCGTTTTGTTTATAATGGATTTAATTTTTCCAAAAAAAAATGTCTGGCCAAATATCAAGAGATTTTTGCCTGGAATTTAACAGGCAATGACAAAACTATTCCGTATAAAATATTTCATTCACTTTTTTGAAATACGATCTAAACTATAATGCAAACTTCCTGGTTCTTACCTGGTTTTTGGGATTTCTTTCAGCAGACATAGAACCTTGAATATGCAAGAAAATTATATAATTATTAAGTAAATTAGTTGTCATTCAACTGTAAGGTATGCAAACTGAAAAAAATGTATTCTATTAGAAATAGTTAAACGATTCTATGTGGAAAATCCACAGTCATTATAGTTTTATTGCATGGAAAATATTAGATTGATGATTTTTAACTAATTAATTAAAACTGCCTAAGATACATTGTAAAAATGAATTCTTTGAATACAATTATTAAGATTTGCGTACTTAGATTAAAGAGACATAAATACCCGTTGCGAGTGCGAGTTTAACTCGCCCAATAAGGGTTCGATACCATTATCTAACTGACTAGTGAGACCATTTAAGTTTGTAGGAAATATAAATAGTTTATTCAGAAAAATTGAATTCAGTGAATACACATTTTCTGCGCCAATACTTTACGCATTACTTGCTGCTATTTTGGAAAATGAATATTTTTCTTGGAAAAGCAAGAAATAGCAAAGAAACGAATCATTAAACATTGCAAGATTTTCCTTAGGAGCTATTCAATATTTTATTTTTTCCCAGGTATTTTATAACACCTTATATATATATAATCTTACCAAGTAAAATATTAAATATCTACTAATGAAACCTTGAAATAGCTTAGTCCTCACGTGGATATCACAACATTTTTCAGAGAATATGAAAGAGTTGGATACTTTTTACATTTATATTTCAAATGGGATCGATATTGCTTGAACAAATATCTTACAAAAAACGTTATAAGTAGCTTCACATACACTCACGTTCAAAAAAATTGAACCAATTGAACATTATAAATGTTACTGTATGTAATATTATACATATATTTCGAAATATATATATATATATATATATATATATATATATATATATATATATATATATATATATAATGTGACTTACTGGTTTAATTTTTATGAACGGGAGTGTCCGTAGATTTTACTACTTTTTGGGGGAAAACCAAGGTTCATAGATAAACTACTGGGTTTAGGAATCTACGTGTCTTGCGGAGAATATGCATGAACATTCTTTCTTTTAAAGATAGGCAACTTGTAAAACATTGGTGTGATGATTTGGTATTCGACAAAAAGCACCTGTTTACTGAATACGGAATTGCGTCAGGCCGAGTACATATTTTGGGATATACATGAATCTAGGTGAACGTTTCACATCTGTGAAAAAGATAGTTCGGTCAGGTAGGTATTCTATTGCTTGAACGACGAACCTGACTCATTGGTTCATGTCGCATGAGATACAGAACCCTACATATAATTTTTTTCATCAGTTTTTAATAGTTTTATAAGAATAAAAGAATACATAATAATAATTGCGAATGATATGATGTTACGTCATTTAAAAATATATGATTATTATGATTATGATGATTATTATTATATATGTTAAACTGGTTTCATTATTGGAATAAGATCCCTTCTCACCCCTCACCATCTAACCTCTCCACAACACACACACACACACACACATAACGATTCAATACTACCTAGTTTTTAAAATAATAATATTTCACTTTAAAATATATAAAAAAAAAGAAACACTTTCATTTTTTGTATGATATCGCGTTTGGACTAAAAAATCACTTTTCTCTATTTTTTTTTTTATTATTATTTTTATTATTAAATATATTCTATTTATTTTATAAAGAAGTTTGAACTGAACTGCTGCTTAAGTGTTTATGTTTTGTCTGCTCGCAGTTGAGAACTCCAGCGTACCGCGCACTACAGAATTATTTGTTTGTTTATTTAGTAACTATCCAAAAAATAATTGTGCTAATTTCTGTATTGATTGCAAAAATTTTGTGAAATTATTTCCGATTGGATTATTTATTTAATAAAATAAAAGCCAAGTGTTATTCTACTTTATTTTTGGATTAACTGTTGATTTATTAAATTTTTTTTTTAATTGTTCTGGAATTTATTGGAATTGTTTTTGTAGTAAGTTCAAAATTTTGATTTTAATTTATATCAATTTTTGTAGTATTATTTGTAGTACTATTAACGTTTTATTATTTGGAATTTCTTGGAATTCAGTAAGTTTACATTTTTGCGTTTGGATTTAAAACTATCGAAAGTTTTAATTTTTATGTGATTTATTTCCTTTTAAAATTATTTATCGGATTAATTCGATGCAATAAATTTAATTATTGAAATAATTCCAAGTTTGTAAATATTTGGCAAAAATCTTCTTTTTTTTGGACTAATAAACTACCGAAAAGTTTTATTTACATTGTTTTGGAATTAAAAGTATTTATTTTATTAATTGGGAACAATGTGTTTGGTATTTTTTGTATTTTCGAAAGTAATAATAGTTTTTTAGCGACAATTCTGGTGTTATATAAATCAAAATTATTATAATTAAGGAGTTTTTTTGGAATTGAATTTACTTCGAATTGATACGGAAAACTGATTTAAATAATTGCCTAAAATATATAATTTGTTAAATCTGTTATGTAATTCCTTTCTTTAATAATTATCATTTGTAAAAATATTATGCAAATATTTGGTTTATTTGAGTTTAAGTGATACCAAAATAAGGTACAAAGTAAAGTTGTAATAAATTATACGTAAAATTCTTCAAAAAATTTCGTCTTTATTCTTAGATGGTTAAAAGGGTTCAATTTGGATGAATAAAATTAAAACATTTAAACAAATTTTTATTCAATTTTTCCGCCATAAAATAATATTTTATAGATTCTCTTGAAATTTTTATTTACCGCGATAAATTATTAATTTCCAAGTTTATTTTTGGAGAAAAACTAGTCCAAATTTTGCATAAAATGTAAGGCTGTCCTTTTCAAATACATGGAGTCTTATGGCGGTGCCTTATGAAACCTCGCCCTGTTTCGGATTTAGTTCGTAGAAAAATTTATATCCAGTTTGGACAAAACTTTTACGTTATTTTTTAAAGTTATAGGAACGTTTTGGTCGGTTAACGTTAGAGTGTTTTTATTGTTTTAACTTGATACAATCTTTATATTATTTTAATTTAACTTACCTCTGGTGTTTTACCTCATAAAAATAAATGTTTTTCGAATGCAATTTCCACAAAGCTTGCACAGATCAAGGTTGCATTTATTTTAACAAGTAATTAAATTCCATTAATATGGTATGTATTAATTTACATTGAAAATTTTCTACCTGTCTCAATCCATTCGAGATGAAACACGGCATATTGATGAGATTTATTAATTGTTTTAATATTATTCATCCAAATAACTTACTGACCGTCTAAGAATCGTCATTGGAAGTTTAGAAGATCTTCTTTGTTTGAAACTTGGATGATATACAAGAAATCGTATACTTCGCCAATTTAGCATAAACACTTATATAAAGACTTAAACCAAAACTATTATATATGCAAATATTTGCAAATTTGGGTCACTTTATTTTGATGTTATGAGATAATCCGCAAAATGTAAGGAGATTCGTAAACTTTAATGAGATTGCTAAGTATTGCGTAGTTTATCAATTGCGTACGTGTGGCAAATGAAGGCTAGCCACGAGAAATTTAGGCCATGTTTTTTTATCTCAATTTTTATTTAAGGGGAAAATTGAAGTTTACGTTGCTGAACGGGGCTGAAAATTTGCATGATATCATATTTTGTAAGTAGAAGGGGGAGAACAATGGGCCATAAGGTGGAAGTGCAGTAATTTTAAGACCCCAAGATATATTTATTTATCGATCTATTAAAAACCAACAAAAAAAAAACTTCTGGCATAAAAAGGAAATAAAAAGCTTAAATTAAAATTTTCAAATAATTTTTCTTTCTGTATAGAAGAATAAGCGATTCTTCAAAAAAGAATTCATTCTATTACAAGCTTGATAGATAAAAATATTAATATTACGTTAAATTTTGGTAATAAATTAGCCCCGGAAAAATCCATTGACTGCTCAAAATTTTAATTGTTACTATTTTTCAAGTCACATTTGGGTATATTTCAGTTAGACGTCCTCCATTAAACGAAAACCAATTTTTTCTAAACTCTTTAACTAAGTAAATAGAGAAAAATTAATATAACGTTAAATTTACTAATAAAATACAGCCAAGAAACAAAACATTCATCCTTCAAATTTCAAATTTTCATATTTTTTCAAGTGGTTTTTTTAGAATGGAAATTAGTTTTGTTCACATTAAAAGAAATACACTTCCAATCTTAAGACAGAAAATTTACGTTAAATATAGGAATACAATAGTCAAGAAACAAACCATTCAGTTAGTTTTCGTTGTATTTGAAATAAAAAAATTAAATACTTATTTAAAGTAAAACTACTTTTTCCTAAATCAATTATCAAGACATTTCTTTTATTTCTGTGTACAATAAGTCATAAAACTAGTGCTCATTTGTCAAAATTGTATAATTGATTTGTGCCGTATTCATTCGGTTTTCGAAAAAAAGCTTCGGGCAAAATTTGTTCATTATAAATATTCTAACAACTTTTATTTGAAGTATTTCCTCAAAAACCGAATGAATACGGCACAAATCAACCGTTAAAATAATGACATATGAGCAGCTACTTTTGTGGCCCGTAGTAAAACAAAAGGAAAGTTTTTAATTTTATATTCCTTACGAATAAAAAAAAAAATAGACAGTTAATAAACCAAGCCGGACAAAAAAAGAATTTCCTTGTTTGTAGCAAAAAAATAAAATAAATTAAATTATAATTACACAAAAATATTTGTGAACAATTTTTTATTTATTAGTATTATTATTCTCTATTTGTTTTCATTCTAATCATGAATGTACATTTAATTTCTTTTCGTTGATGAAAAACTTTTTAAGCTTTAACTTTTCAAACCTAAAAAGATGGAAGTATCTTAAATTTTTGGAATTTTCGTATTTTTCAAGCAATTTTCAAGGACTGCATCTTGGAATTTCTAAAATTGGCTCTGGGCCCATGACTAAAATTGTGACCGCTAGAAACTCTACAAATATGTGAAATATATATATATATATATATATATATATATATATATATATATATATATATATGTGTGTCTGTGGCCAGTTAAGATACTAGTTACATAAGGTCTATTTCCCAAAAAAAAACTCATGTATTTATTCTGAGAAAATTCGCTAAGTTGACGCAGCTCTTGCGTAACGATTTTTTTTAAATTTGAAATGAAAATCCAGTGTTTCTTAAAAGAAATGTTTTAAAATCCAAAACTGGCCAAAAAAAAGTTCATAAACTTTTAAGGTTATAAACTTAGATAATACTTAGTAAAGAAACAAACCAATTACCATGTAAATTAAATAAAATTCCTATTTGCGACTCATAAATGAGAAGTCGACAAAAGTCTTCAAAAAATTTATGTTTTTGTTGACATAATTTTTTTTTATAAATAATATGATAATAATCATAATTATGTAAAAAAAAATGTCAAAGTATTATTTAAATTTACATAAATGTCCATTTTTTTGTTGGTTTTGTTAAGTAATTGGAACATTTTCAAAATTGTTTTTTTTTTTTAACAATCATACGATTGTTTTAACAAAATTATTAAATTGAATTAAATTCAATTCAATTTTTTTGTGTTTTTTTTTGTGTGAGTATAATTAATGCGTCCGCAATACATAAATTGCATATATGAATTTATTTGTTATTTTTGTTTAAATCGGAACCGTGTCATGAATTTTAAAATTCAATTTCTTTTATTTGTATTTAATTTTTTTTTAATAATTTGAATTGAAAAATTGCGTTGCATAATTTCTATTTTCTTTAATGCCGGCTGTACACACTCGCCGAGGGTAATCGGTGAATGTCTCCTTTTTATCGGGCATATATGGTGTCAATTGTCAAAACTGTTCCAAAATTTATGTTGGTCAAAGTCGTCGCCAAATCGGTATTCGAATAAAAAAAAAACATCTGGCTCATATGAAATTTGGGAGAACCGAAAAATCGTGTATAGCGGCGCACGTTATTGAGAACAACCACAAAATTGATAAATCGAATCTAAAACTACTTAAATCGGTACAAAACCCCACAGAATTAGATGCATACGAAAGCATCTACATATACAAATTGAGAAAACAGATAATGAATTTAGATAATGGCCCAATTCCAAATTCTGATTTAATAAAATTAAACCATTTTCAAAAATAAAAATAAAAATCCAATACCTGAATGTCAAGGTTAACGTAGACAGACTCACTTTAGTAACAAAACAAACGCCGCATATTCACCAAAGAATACCGCCAATGAATAGGTGGGGCTTCCACAAACCTAATCCAGTAGTCAGGCAACTCAAATAATCCTCAAGTTAGATTATACCCTCCGTCAAATCGTATAAAAGGATAGAACTTTTTTAATATCATTGTGAGACATGCACCAAATTTTGCAACAAGCCACATATCTCTGAATCCATATCCCAGAGATAGTTACGATTAGCTAATTCATACTGATGATGACTACATTGTAGTCGAAATTCGTATTTATAAAATACAAACAAATGTTCTAGGAATAGGGGCAAATAAATTTGAAATATAAATTCTTAACTTCCATGAACTCTTCTAAGTTGCCTCGGAGTATGTGTTAGTTGGCTGCCCTTAAATCGCACAATTGCTCTAATCCTGGAAAGACTCTGGTCGTTATTGCAAATTTTTTACACTATGACAAGATTAACGTTTAATTATACGCTGCAATGTCTTTATACCCAAAAGACAACACCAAGAATTCATTAATCCCTAAAACCAATGCTAGAATCTTCCAACAACAACGAATTTCAAACAGCACAGTTTAAACTTTAAAAAACGATTATTTTTATCAGAAATATGAAATATAGAGACGGCATCGATGATAATTTGACCTTTTATCAATACCACAACAGCTAATAAAGGAAGCAAAGTAATTGGCCAACGCAACGAGACGCATCCTTAAACACATGCAATGAATCAGATACGGTTTGTTTGTTTACAAGGCAATAAACTCATTTTTATTAATTTGTTCAATTTTGAATTATCATTGGCGAGCGGAATAAAAAATATTCAGAATTTAATAGCAAGGTCATCAAGACCAATGAACTATTTATAAAAAAAATGTGTCTTTTACAATTAATTGTAATAAGGCTACATAATTATTAAAATAACTAGCTGACTTAATTATTTAAACACTCTGTGTATACTGAGTTTTTGATCACTGTAAGTACTGTTTATGTTAGCGGTCTAAGGCGTTATTTCTACTTGGGGAGTGGGGGTTTATGGGTTCCCCGACATCGGCAGTTTGTCAATTATTAAAAAAAAAGGGGAGGTTAATTGACTAAACTATCGGCGTATGGACAAGAACAAGGTAACCGGCTATGTTTGTGAAGGTTTTCTGCAGTTTCCTTCACGAACTCCAGATGAATATCGGCATAGTTCTTATCAGAGTCGGCTACAGCCCAACCACTCACATCCTCATATCCTTAGGCATCACAATGGACCGTATGGTCGAAGTGTAGCCCGTCCAGGGCAGCCGCTACAATCTCTACTGTTTATTTTACTTATACACCCGTATAGAAGGGTAAACGCATGCCTTTTATTAAAACTATTATGATTATGAAAAAAGCTTTCAAATCAAAGCTATTTGTAGATATTTCTTACAATTTATAAAATGGGTTTACTTTGGGTGTACATGGATCGATTTTGGCGTATATCGTTATATATTTTTAACATTTTGACTTGTTACTGACACACATGAAAGTTCTACACTTGATTGGAGAAAAGGAATTTCAGATGTGTTATAAAATTTATATAAAGCTTCATACTAAAATCCACCACTAATGGTTTTTGTCTCGTAAACTTATAAAAAACGATGAATCCTCACAAAATACCCAACGGTCACCAAAATTTTTAATTTAAATATACTTTCACTCAAAAATTAGTCATAAATTTTACTATGACTATAATTTTGACCTCCATATACAAAACAAACATACTTTATTGTATGAAATATATACAGAGATTGGCTAAAAATTTGTGTTTTCCCAAATGTTTTTTGCCATGAATTTTGAGATGTTTTGGAAAAAGACACTGAAGAACTGAAATGTCTTGAATTTGAAACAGTGTACTATGCAACAAAAAAAATAGCGCTCTTTTCTGTTGATTTGTGCTTTATTAATTCGATATTTGGGAAAATATTTGGAATAAAAGCTGTTGAAAAAAAGTTCTTTTGAAAAAGAAAGTTATATTTGTGGCCATGTGCAGTCTGGTATCTAGCAGAAGATATCAGAGTAAACTTCTTGCGCGTTTAGACGTCAGAAATACGAGTTATTATGCCCCAAATCTTAATTCGAATATAAATTGTTCACATTTATACTAAAAAAAAAACAATAAAATTGTATTAACTTTTAAAGCTTCTTAAAATAATTAAGAGAGTTCCAGCATGAAATCACTTTTCGACTGATTTTGCTTTTTTTTCACACGCTAAAAATAACGTTTTCTAAAAAATCCCGAAGTTTCAGAATTTTTGACCGCTTAGAACGCGAGATAATTAATACCAAAGCAAACATTCTCTCTCATTATAAGTATGCTAAACTTCATGCCCGCCCAACTATTATCTGTTGTATTAAAAAAAACTAGGAGAGTAAAGATAAATATTTATTAAATAATTTTTTTTTTAATCGCGTTTTTACCGTTTTGTTTTCGAAATATTTTTGAAATTTTTTTTTATTTCAAAATTACATTATATAAATATATGTATGTGTTGAGTATGTGTGTATATATGTATTAGTTCTATAATAAATGAAAACCGATTTGTTGTCCTGATTATTCAAGGCTGTGCTGGAATTACCTTAAGTATGGTGATTATGGTTTGAGGTGCGTTAATGAATTGGTTTTTTTATAATCTTTTTAGCATTTCTTTGAAAACTTTATTACCTTATTTGATGTCTAAAATGTTGTCTAAAGAAGGTGTATTTCTCAGAATGTGTTTCCTGGTAATCTACAAGTGTGTTTTTTTTATTATTATTATATATCTATACATAGAGGTCATATGATTATTTCATATATCATAAATTGTTTAATATATCAAATCGTATGGATATATATAATAATGATAATAATGTTATATTAAAAATGTATGTTGCAAGACCCATAGAATATAAATTTTTACATCAAACTGGTTTGTAGTACGACATATGTTTTGTCAGTTTGTGATTATGAAATTGAAAACCAAACTCTTAACAAGTAAAACTCTTTCAAATTCAAATTTTTTGAAATGTGACTTGTCTACAATTACATGATAGCGGATAACTGCAATTACACGATAGCGAGTGAACCTCCGGATTTTTGTTGAAAACACGGGGTTCAAGTCTAGACAGAGTATAAATTTGTTTTTCAAAAGTATTGTTTATTTTTTAATTGTCTGTTTGTAAACTAACGTCTATTTATATCCATTGTTAGTATAGTTGCCTTTCGGTTATATTATACCAACGGAAGTGACTAGCATTTACTTAAATTGACATTTTAAGTAATATGTCTGAACATTAATAACTATTATTTGACAACAAATGCTTGAAATGACAAATCATATACATCTAAGATGGGAATCGAACCGACGATTTCTGGCATTCTAGACAAACGCTCTACCTCGGAGATACCTGAGATGTTATGGTAGAGGAATGCATATAATTTCTCACTTCGAAACAAAATCTCAGAACAAGAATTGTTAGTATTAAATTTTTTCGAGAACCACATGAATTCAGTTCAAATCGACTGAAAAAATGTTTTGAACTGGTTTTCGAAAAAATGTTTTGAACAAAAGTTGTTTCATATATAAATATTAACAATTATTATGATAAAAATTTGGGATTCGGTACAAATCGATTGTAAAATTTCGAACACTCAAAATTTGTACGATTTTTGAACAATCGCTTCGTGTGAGTAATCTAACATATTTGATGATCACGCTAGCGTGTGTCATACTCGTACACGCACAATATGTAAGCAGCGGTAGTTCTCTAATAAAAATAGGAGTGTTTGAAACATATTATTAAAATTTAAAACAAAAAAAATATTTGTAATTTATGATTTATTTAATCGATTTAGTAGTAACGATAAAAAAAATAACTATATAAACGCCATAGGGCCTCAAGTGAAATTTAATCAAAAAATAATTTCTGTTTAATAATATTTAAAAAAAATCATAGCCTACGCATGCAATTAAAAAGTTTTTGATCGATCGTTAACCTTAAATCGTTGCCAAGGTCGTTGGTCAGCTCATGTACAGAAGAGACACCGATAAAATTTGATTACGCAAACCGTAATTATTTAATATTACATCTGTTCTATGGTCATCAACCTGACATGACTGCTTTTTCTGTGTTTTTTCTCACTCCTGTAGAAATTATTGATAAGAGTGCTTCATTAAAATAAAATGTATTAGTTCATTTATTTGAAGTCGGTTCGATTTTTCCGCAACACATTTTATTAACTTTGAATTTAGTTGGGTTGCCTAGGATTCTGACAGTGATTTCTTTTGTTACGTAAGCGGTTTTTTTTTTCTATAAACTTTATAGTCTTATCAAAGTTTTAGGTCAAACATTTGCAATTACTTTTAGATTGAATATTGAGAACTAATTTTTTTCTAAATTTTTAAAAGTATGAAATGTGACAAATTATTTATTTCCAAAATTATGTTCGATATTTTTATAGAACTATAAACTATATTAGAATGGGCCGGCTATAACTTTTTAACGGTCAGAAAACAACTATTATAACTTTGGAATGGTTTTGAATGTTTAAACTTCTGATACTCTTATCATTTTATACAAATTAATGCAATTATGAAAGAAAAAAAATTATTTACTATTATATTTCGAAAATAAAACGGTAAAACTCGATTTAAAAAAAAAAAATTTACTTAACAAATATTTATCTTTACTCTCATAGTTTTATTTTATATTGTGTCGAGTATTTTTTTAATAAAACAGATAATACTTGGGCGGGCATCAAGTTTTACATACTTCTAATGAGAGACAATGATTACTTTGCTATTAATTATCTCACGTTCTAAACGGTCTAAAATTCTGAAACTTCGGGATTTATTAGAAAATGTTATTTTTAGCCTGTGAAAAAAATGAACAAAATCTGTCGAAAAGTGATTTCATGCTGGAACTCCCTTAATTCATACTTAGTTACTTTGAACTTGAAGATCAATGCTAAATGTCAATCAAACATATATTTCAAATAAAAATACTAATTGACTAGCATTTCATGTGGTATGAGACCTTATCACTCGTTATGTCTAGTAAATTATGATTTAAAGTTGAAAATAAATTAAATATTATTATTATTATTTTTTATTACTTATTAGTATCTAATTAAATTGTTAATATAAAAAAACTTTAAAATTAACATTAAATGCAACAAATATATAAATAATCATAAAATATGTTTCTATTAAAAAAAACATTTTTAAAAACAAGGTTTTTTATAGTAAAACTAATTTTCTACAACTTTACTTCTAATGTGTTTTTCGATTTTTTCAATATTAAGAGAGAAATATCAAATTTTGTGTTTCCCCCTCCCTCTAAACCCCCCTTTCCCCTTGCCGATTCTTGTCATGCTTACCATAAACAGGCATTGTCATCGAAACTGAATCAACATGTAAAAATTCAACTCCGTAGGATAAGAGGAAGTGGTTCTAATTCAGCTTGCAAGATTTGACCCGAACATACATACATACATACATACATTGCCAGTTAAATAAAAGCTTGTAATAATTATTTTATGACGTTAAGTTGATTTAATAAGTAGCTGTGAAATAATAAATTCATTGCCTTGTAAAAATAAAATAAAAAATCGACAATAAAATCATATTCTATAATTTGCAGGTTGCAAATTCAAGTAGTTTTTACATTTTTACACACGATGTTTGTGTTAACAGTTAGTAGTTCCTTGTTGCAAACATAAACTTGTTAATTTTAACAACTATTTAACATAAAATGATTAACACACCTTTTCTTTCCTTTTATGATTTAATTAATACGATAAAATTTAGATGAATATATTATTTAATAAAATAAATTATCAAATACATGATGTTCGCATGCGTAGTGAATGTGTTTTTTTATCTATCAGTGCAATAGTTTTAATTTAATTGTTGAACTATATTATCGACAGTGTATAATTATTTACATATAATAAATAACTAAGTCGATAAGGAAGATTTGCACATATCTGTGAAATTTTTTCTGCTCTAACCACGAAAGTAAGGATCAGTAAAATAACTCCGATCTCACTGAAGGTATTCTGGATATTATTGAAATTTATAGACGATTTTAACGTCTTCCAGAAAACTTAACTATATTTTCCAGACCCAGTTTCTTGATGTACCCTTATTAATAATTACAAATAATATAAACAAATTGAAATAATTACAAATGGCGTCAAAAGTGAGCTATCTTTTCAAAACTTTATAATTGGTTTGTGCCTTATTTCTTCGTATTTCGGAAAAACGTTTCGAATAAAAATTGTTAGTTCAGTTATAATGAACAACTTTCATTCGAACCATTTTTTTCGAAAACTGAATAAATAAGGCACAAATCAATTACAAAATTTTGAAATGATAGCTCGACTTTCGACGGCCATAGTACTGCGTTATGGTCACTGATCTATATATAATAGGGAATATGCATGAAAATTTTTTTTCACTTGAGTTGAAGCATGTTTACTTGACAAATATCAAGGTAAAATTACTTTTTAAATAACTTTAAAAATAAGCGAGATATGAATGATTGAAATTCCCGATTAGACAAAGAGGGTGATAGCCCTCTTGATATGTTATGTGACGTCATATTACACTTTCATCATTTAAAATACACGTAAAACTCCGTTTTGAGTATTTTTGCAAGAAAGAGACAGATAATAATCTTTAAATGCTTATAGCTTTCTTGATATTTGTCGGATTTTAATTTCGTTTTTAAATATTATTACAGTATTAACAGTATTTTCATATTCTGAAAATAAATGTGAAAAAAAATTTCTCTGCTCTTGATATGTTATGTGACGTCATATTACACTTTCACCATTTAAAATACACGTAAAACTCCGTTTTTAGTATTTTTGCAAGAAAGAGACAGATAATAATCTTTAAAAGTTTATAGCTTCCTTGATATTTGTCAGATTTTAATTTCGTTTTTAAATATTATTACAATATTAACAGTATTTTCATATTCTGAAAATAAATAACTAATAACTAATATATAATCATTATATATTAATCATTTAGTAGTCATTTAGAAAGAGAAGTATACCTCATACATGCTCTCTCTCTTTCTATTGACGGGACATTCCCACTTATACGCGCGCCTATGACTTGCCTACTCTATATATTTTATCTCTATGTGTCACTAGGCATGTTTTTATTTCAACCATTTTTAATACGTATAGATATCACATCTATCCAGGTATATTAAGATCAGTGATTACATGTATTTGTATACGAACATATGACATCATATTATGGCGGACAATATTTTACTATTAGTCCATATATTATATAATTTTTATATGTTTTTATACTGTTTATAGCGATTTTATTTCAACAAAAGTAAAATCTATGCATTTAGAAGAAGTAAACCCTTAGTCTTTTTCATTCAGAATATTTTATTTTTGTATCGATTTTTAATAACGATTAAATTATTTTTCAGTTTGGCGATAAAAATACAAGACCCGCATCAAAATGACGAATATAATATCAAATTCAGAAAACCTGGAAGAGTTTCCTGATCGAGTAAAAGAAACTTTTACGAATAAAGTGATATTTATAACTGGCGGTACAGGTTTTATGGGAAAAGTGATTGTGGAGAAATTTCTTAGGTAAGTAAAAACGAGAATTAGATTACTTCCAATCGTAAGCAATAAAAACGAAATTTTGATTGTAAATCTTTGTTGTTTTTTGTTTTTCGACAGATGTTGCCCTGATTTGGATACAATTTACCTTTTAATACGAAATAAAAAAGGTAAAGATCCGGTTCAACGTATAGCAGAAATATTTACTTCACCTGTAAGTATTTTTTGAAATTTTGTATCGTTAAATCAAAATCTTAAAATTTCCATAGTGAGGTAAAATCTTTATTTTAAAAAAATTTTCCCGATTATTTTGACATCTAAAATATAAAACAAAGTCTTTTCGAATGACTGAAAATCGCTGACTTGGAATTGTCTTCGAATTTACTTAAGTGGATTTCTTTTTTAATGACAAATTAGAAAAAAAAAAGCGTTCTATTATATTATCTCTAGAATTTTTGGAATGAACGGGAAGTCCCACATTTTAATCCAATCGTTACAGGTCTTGAAGGCATACAGCCACTGTCAAAAGTCCTCAATGTGGCCTTTACTATGTTACATTCGCATGTTTAGAAAGAAGAGACTGAAATTCATCAGTCGTCAAAATAGATTGAATAATTACTCTACGGTCAGGGGCAATACTGGATGAGACCATCTGAGACACTTAGACAATTCTCAACTCTTAGACAAGTCCCGGGGCTCCTACATGTTTTTCTACTTCCTGAAACAGTTTTTTTTTTACATTGACTTAATTGCGACTTATAAAAGGAAAAAAAGTCAATATAACTTGAACAATAGCAGCGAAAAATGCTTCATCTGGTTATCAATTAAAAAAAAGGTGTTAATTTAGCATTATCTTATAATGTCACGCCTCTCCGTGGTCCCAAAAGGCGTGAGGCCCATAGGCACCTGTCTATATTGCCTATTGGGTAATTCAGCCCTGGGTCAGGGGTCATATTGTAATCTTTACAACAATAGCGATGCAAACTTCGTAACACTTTTTTTTAAATATTGTCTATAATACTATTGTTTATAATACTTGAGTATACCAAGGTTGCGGAGAAAGAATTATAGACCTGGGAAGGGTGTCAACCAGCCATCAGGGCTGGTGAGATTCCGTGTCTCCAATCGTGATTTTGCATTATCTCCTATTTGCAATCACAAAAATAAATCAAAATATGTGCCTAGCCTATGGATAGATAGATAGATTGTAGAGGCTGCCTTGGACGGGCTACAATTCAACCATATGGTCCATTGTCATGCCTAAGAATGTGAGAATGTGAGTCGAGTGGCAGGAATTTGCGAATAGACTAGGAATTGGTAGGATATGCGGCTGCAGCCGACTCCGATAAGAACTATGCCGATATTCATCTGGAATTCGTAAAGGAAACTGCAGAAAACCTTCTCAAGCATAATCGGTTACTTCGTTCTTGTCCATACGCTGACAGTTTAGTCAATTAACCGCCCCATTTTTTTTAATAATTGACAAACTGCTGATGTCGGGATTCGAACCCATAACCTCCCAGTTTCCAAGTATGCATATTGCGCAGACATAACGCCTTAGACCGCTCGGCTACTTGGACTGGATTCCGTGTCTCCAATCGTGACTATGCATTATCTCCTATTTGCAATCACAAAAATATATCAAAATATGTGCCTAGCCTATAAATGTCTCTCAATTAAATCATTAATCACGTAATGGTGTCTACAGTCTGTCATTTTTTTGAATAAAAAAGAAAGCATTCAATAATAATATTATTGAATACATAAAAATTATATAACAAGCGATTCTTTGTTTGACTTAAACTATATTTGTCTATATTTGAAAAGAAACTTGAATTTTTCATTATTGTTTGCAGTCAATATGTGAGATTTTTAAAAAGACTTTTAATAACAACAGTAATATAAGAATAAAAAAGAATTAATTTCATTACCAATCATAAATATTTGTATTGGTAATGTTTTTATACTTGTAAAGTTGAAGTTCGTTAAAATTGACCATGAAATTATTATTTGAAATATTAAATAATAATAATAATAAAACTATTTATTGAATTATTGATTTAATAGAACTAATTATTATTACGGAACTAAATTAGATCATAACTATTTTAACAGAGATTATTGACAGATGAAATATAGTCGTCGGATGTTATCGGAATTCGTGTCGGCTGTTATCGTAACAAAATGATACTTCCATCTTTAATTTTTTTTACGTTTTATAAGTTCAAATAGTGTTTTTGAATTGACTATAACCTCAAAATATTTAAAATAACAAATGTCAATTTTATATTTTGACAACTCATACACGGGATCATCCATAAATTACGCTACGGCCGCTAAGAGAAGGGCGGGAGTAGTGTTATTTGTTACGATTCGTTACAGGGGGAGGGTTAAATAAATTTTAACTTGTTATATACAATTTTATTTCAAGTTCGTGCGTTCTGAGGCACTTGTATGCACCCCTAAGACATATTGAGAAAACAAAAACAACCCTATTTTGACAACATTGTCATAACCCTACAAGTTATCCAGATTTTTCACCACAAAAACAACTAAAGAAGCTAAAACTCATATTATTAAAGTATTTCATTTTAGCGTAATGATGTTTTCAAAAGTTAAATATTTTACACTTATCTTAAAAATTCATGTTGTTACGAAATTGTTATCTAGTGGGAAGGGGGAGGTGTTAAAAATGATAAAAAAAATAGCGTTATGACATTTATGGATGGCCCGTAACCTCAAAATGTATTATACTAATGACAGGAATCTAACTTTCACTTTGTAATAATCTACGGCTTCCGATATCAGACTATGTTGATAAGAATTATGCAACTATGTACTAAAAATTTTACTAAGAATATATATATAATGAAATTATCCTGAAAAATTCTTAGTAAAAGAGAAAATGACTTTTATTTTGAGTTCATTGACAAACAACTTTTACATAAATGTTAATTGCTAATTCGTTTTGCATAAAACAGTTCAATAATCGAAATTTAATTATCCATTATTTAATTCAATTCAATATCTAAATATCAATAATTACTCTGAAAAATATTTCGTAAGGTGGTCAAATTAGTTATTATTTAAACCCTTAAGAGTGGAAAACTGTTTTCTATACGCGATTTTGTATCTTTAGGAAGTTGTCTTTACACTTTAGTTATTAATATTTATTTATGTATAACTAGCCGGCTTCTTAAGGTATTTCCAAAGTATATTAACTGATTGGGTACCCACACGAAAAGAACTATATAAAAAATTATATGTGTAAAAAAAATATGTTGGTACTCCTGCGCGTTGTTGAAAACAGCTGTCAGTTGTCGTCAGTGTTCCCATTCGTCACATAACACATCATACATATACTACTCATCATACATATACTAGTATATAATTTCAAACGACTTTCAAACAGCGCGCCGGTACTCAAGATGCCAACTGAACCATAAAAAATAACCTTCTGCTTCGGGCATGAAAAAAATACACTTTTTTACGCATATTTTATAAAAAAACTTAAAATCCGATGGTCATTCTCCCAAAGTTTTAAGGAAAAATATTTCTAAGGAATTGAGGAAAGTATGTGTCGAATTTCAGAACAACCGACTGACTATATTGAGAGAGTTCGAAGTAAAAACAGTCGGAATCGTGCATTTTATTTCACCATGTTTATGAAGATGCATGTTAAATTTCTCTAACTTACATAACGATTTTCTCAAAAACGCCATGGTGATAAATTCTCAAAAAAATCAGCTGATTTCTGAGGATTCATTTTACTAATATTGTGAATTTCGTGAAGTTGTTGACAACCTAATAATAGTTTGGTTAAACATTCTTATAGGCAACGGCGTAGCCTCACTTTTCGGAGCCCTGCTTACATAGCTCAAAATAGAACTCAATATATACAACCAAAAATCATTATTGACATTAGGAAAAATTTATATCTTTTAATTAAAATTTATTACAATTATTACAAAAATTCACAATACAACAGAGGTGAAATCAATATTGTTTTTATTGAGTAAACAAAACGACGGCCGTGGAAAATAAACTTCAAAATGTCATACGCGGAACTTTTGCTTCAACAAACATTTTTATGACTGTATCAAGATCATGCCTTAAAGCAGTGATTCTCAACCTTTTTTTTTGTCGCGGCACACTTTAACGATTTCAAAATTTGACAGCACACAAAGAAAAATATAAGTTTAAAAGTTGTTTACTTACCTATAATAAATACACTGTGTAAAACACTTTATGATTATAATTTTGAATGTAAAATAATATGTACTACAAAAACAACAGCACGTTTATTAACGGATTAATTACAAGTTAATAATAAGAATACTTTTAATGGCAAATTTGAGCTTAATGTTTTTTGATAATTTCATTTATATTTGGTCGTACAAATGACAATGCTACTCTCATATCGTCTTTTACATTTAACAGTCTCGATCTTTTTTTTCGTTTTTATGTTGGTTAATACTTTACTATATATATTTCTAAAATTTGGCGGCACATTTTAAGAATTTGGCGGCACACAAGAATCACTGCCTTAAAGCAGTTTCGTGTTATATGGACAGCTACCACTTCGTAGGTAATTTATAATTATTTTTAACTTCGAAAATGAACGTTCAGCTGAAGCAACAATGACGGAAATTGTTAAAAATAACATTAAGGCAGTGCGCAAACATCGGAAAAATAGCTGACAAAACAGAATGTTCGATTAACAACAATTGTGTGAGCTGTTTCACAGCATAAAGTATTTTTATACGACTTTCGAGACCAGCACGGAGAGACAACAATTTTTCATGAAATTTGTCACTGAAGTTTTTATCATAACATTCGACCAGCTTCGTAGAATTTTCGCATAAATCGTTATCTGACATCGCTACACTTCGACCATAAGGTCCATTATGAGGACTAAGGATGTGAGGGTGTGAGTGGAGTGGAAGGAATTTTTGTGTGTAGACTAGGATTCGGTAGGATGTGCGGCTGCTGCCGACTCTGATATGAACTATGCCGATATTCATCTGGAGTTCGTGAAGGAAACTGCAGAAAACCTTCTCAAGCATAGCCGGTTACTTCGTTCTTGTCCATATGCCGACAGTTTAGCCAATTAACCGCCCCTTTTTTTTCTCTTAATAATTGGCAAACTGCCGATGTCGTGATTCGAACCAATAACCTCCGAGTTTCCATGTAGGCATAGTGCGGAGACATAACGCCTTAGACCGCTCGGCCACTTGGACTGCTGCTGCATTAGTTGACCCGGGAAATTAAATAAAAGGCGATGAGTATTGAATAATTTAAACGTGAACAAAGTCATAGGCCTCCGGCTAGCTATTATTTTCATTAATGCTGTCTCATATAAATTTAAAAAACCATCTTTATAATTAGCTGTTTAAATACCGAGTGTCGCGCTAAAGTACCTTCACTATTTTAAATTAAAAACGTATGTGAAAATTTAAGTAAATTTTTTATTTTGAAACTCATAATATAAAGTGATGACTCCTAACAAATGATGACTCCTTTCGCGATGACCAATATGAGCTCATCTGCCATGGCCTTACCTAAAGTTTCTTGAGATATCTCCAAAAACTTTCGCCTAATAATCGATCTAAGTTTTTCCAAGCATTGTGGTTTGTTTACATAAATCCCGTCTTTCAGATAACCTCAAGGAAAATAATCTGGAGCAGTGAGATCAATAGGGAATATGCATGAAAATTTTTTTTCAAATTTATTTTCAGAATATGAAAATACTGTTAATACTGTAATAATATTTAAAAACGAAATTAAAATCCGACAAATATCAAGGAAGCTACAAGCTTTTAAAGATTATTATCTGTCTCTTTCTTGCAAAAATACTAAAAACGGAGTTTTACGTGTATTTTAAATGGTGAAAGTGTAATATGACATCACATAACATATCAAGAGGGCTATCACCCTCTTTGTCTAATCGGGAATTTCAATCATTCATATCTCGCTTATTTTTAAAATTATTTAAAAAGTAATTTTACCTTGATATTTGTCAAGTAAACATGCTTCAATTCAAGTGAAAAAATTTTTTTATGCATATTCCCTATTGATCGATTCGGTAAATGTGTCCTCAAACAAAAGAGCAATTATGGCTCTGGCAGTATGGGCAATTTATTTTCTAGGGAGTTTCAGTTTACACTTCTTTGTAAAGTTTTTATAAGGATCTTTTTTGTCTCAAAAAATTCAGTGATGTGCTTCATGAACACTTTCCTGCATGCGTTGAATATTTTGAATATATCTTACTCCTCGTGGCTTCTTGTTCTCCTTACGTCTTCTGTAGATTCTCTTTCTTTAAATTTTGGTACAAGTTGCAATATCGTATGGTTAGAAGGAGCATATCTGACATTAAAATATCGTCGAAAATTTCTCTGAGTAGATATAATGCTTCTTCCGTTTTCCAAATAAAAAGTTACGATCATTATCGTGTCTGCAGAGGCTGGTATCGCTCTATATCGAAACGCCCAAGTATTTACTTTAATCTAAGGAAGAGAAACTCAATAAATTTTCATTCCAGAAAGAATTATTGAAATTAAAATTCGTGAAGGTACTTGTGCGCGCCACCCTGTAATTCTCAAGTCTATATAATTAGTATGCTTAAAAAACAAAAATATTTATTATATAATTATTACGTTACTTAAAAGGTATTTTTTTAATATGGATACAATATGTCTACGTGACCAGGCACTACTTGGTGTATTCAACCAATCAAAAACAAAGCCCGCATACATTACAAAAATTTTCTTTCTTCCCCCTTCCCCTTTTCTAGAATTGTTTTTATTAATTATTAGATAGCATCGTTGGTTGATTATATTATTTGATAATTATTATTATGTAATCGTTTTTTTATTATTATATAATGATAATTAAAATTCAAAAGTCATGGATCATTGGTTGTTTGTTTTGCCTTCGATTCATGGATTTATGTACACTACCGTTCATAAAAATTGAGTTGAAACATTCTAAGTGTTTCTGTATGTAATATTATACACATATTTAGTAATGTATACGAGCTTAGAATGCGGACTTACTGGTTCAATTTTTAAGAACGGGAGTGTACAAAATACAAGGGAAAAAATGCAACCTTTACCTGAATATATTTCGTATGAACATGAATTGTGTTTTATTCTGCGGTGTAGCGGAAGGGAAATTAATTATATATGTTTACCAAAGATTAAAATGTATTCAAAATTAATCAAAGTTTATAATTATGAACAAAAATTTATAGTTTATTTTTTATATTAGTAAAATTCCAATATGAAAATATCCGACTGTATTGTGTTTGCAAATTTTTGACAGTCGATTTGTGCCGAATCTATTCGGTTTTCGTTAAAATGTTTCGACTAAAAGTTGTTTGTTATTAAAATACTAATAACTTTTGTTCTAAACTTTTTTATCGAAAATCGAATGGGTTCGGCATAATTTAATTGCAAACTTTTGAAAAATGAAATTTTGTCATAACTAGCTGAAAAAACTGGCGTTGCCCGGGCTAAAAAAAATCGTACATATTTCTATAAACAAAAGAAGGCATCCTGCGTCCGTGTGAACCTACGCAAGGGGCAAGGGCTACATAAACCACAACGTATTTATTCTCCCGGACAGTCAAGCTGATCTAAAAGCTTACCTACCACTGAAATCACCTGAGGGGTAGTCAGAGATTGCCTAGAGCAGTGATTCTCAACCTTTTTTTGTCGTGGCACACTTTTAACGATTTCAAAATTTGACGGCACGCAAAGAAAAAGATAAGTTTAAAAGTTGTTTACTTACCTATAATACACTGTGTAAAATAGTTTATGATCATAATTTTGAATGTAAAATAAAATAATATGTACTACAAAAACAACAGTACGTTTATAAAGGGATTTATTACAAGTTAATAATAAGAATACTTTTAATGAGAAGTTTGAACTTGATGTTTTTTGATAATTTCATTTATATTTGGTCGTAAAAATGACAATGCTACTCTCATATCGTCTTCTACATATAACAGTATCGATCTTTTTTTCGTTTTTATGTTGGTTAATACTTTACTATATTCATTTCTAAAATTTGGCGGCACACTTTAAGAATTTGGCGGCAGACAAAAGTGCTGCGGCACAGTGGTTGAGAATCACCACCCTAAGGTATAAAATATATACCTTATATCTAGAGCACGGTAGTGCGACGGGACGAGTTTAAGGGGTTTTTTTCCTTCGCACTTACAGTACTATTACTTATCGTTAAATTTGATTTGAGCCGATTTGACCCCGAAATATCTTCTGAACGAAAATAACTACAGTGCTGGTTTTTCGAATATATGCTATTTAGATCTATAATAATAGATCTAAAATCGTGAATCACAATTTGTAACTATTTATCAAACTCATGCATGATTGTAGAGTACGTTATGTAAAGTCAAGTTCAATAAAAATTAAACAACCTACATTCTACAATCTAATTTCAACGATGCAAATCAAACTGAAATTTATGTCAAACTTTCCAAAAAAAAAAACAATTAATACGTCTGGTTTAAGAGACGACAAAATATATGCAACTGTTGTACATCACGTGCACATTCTAATTTTTTGTGCATATATTAGTGTGTCTGCATCTGCTTAAGAGACCATCAAATTTATGCAACTGTTGCTACATTACGTGTATATGCGAATTTTTAGTGCACATATTAGTTTTTTAAAGTTACATTATACAACAACTAGTTACAAATTTTTGTTGAACTAAATTTCTATCCACATAATATATAAATTTAACTACTATGATAGAAAAAGGTATTCTGTGTTATTGGGTCAAGACCTAGAATTTCAATATTGAAATTGAAAGTGATTATTATTATTTTTTCCTCTTAAATAATAATAATAATATAGTTATACACACACGTAGGTATGCTACTACAGGTACAGGTAGATACAAACATCAGTCGATCAGTCAAGTATCTCTCTTTATTACTTTTTAATTTTACTTTCATTGGAATTGAATTGGTTCTTTCATTGGAAAAGAATGAGTAGTAATGTATATCAGTCAGTCGTCACAGCCGCACCAACAAACAATATTATTTAATATAAATAATAATTCGATTAAGTATGAACAAGAATACTACGTAGGAATACTGTGTACAAAAAAATATATTAAATATTAAAAGTTACGAAAATGTATATTGCAAACAATATATATTCATTTTTTGTTACGTATATGCAATGTGTGTTACATAAATGTATAGAATAGAATAGAATAAGTATATTTTATCATCAATATTTTACATAACTTGTAGTACAATACATCTTAAAGTATAGTTCCTAGCCTATGCTTTACCTATAATATATCATCTTATTAAATTATATACATCGAGATTATAGAATCGTTTTAACATCGTTTAGAAATGGGAAAAAATTTAATACAAAAACCATTGACATAAAACTTAACCTAAATTGGATGGATAAGCCATCCCTAAAACTAAAATTAAATAGAAATACGGTTAAGACTTGTTTCAACATAGTATGTTATTTATAGACGTAAATTCAACATACTGCTTGTGAGAGGACAAATATTTTTAGTTACTTATATAGATAGATTGTAGAGGCTGTCCTGGACGGGACACACTTCGACCATAAGGTCCATTGTAATGCCTAAGGATGCAAGGATGTGAGTGGAGGATAAGGAACTTTGTGTATAGACTAGGAACTAGTAGGTTGTGCGGATGCAGCCGACTTTGACAGGAACTATGTCGATACTCATCTGGAGTTCGTGAAGTAAACTGCAGAAAACCTCCACAAGCATAGCCGGTTACTTCGTTCTTGTCCATACGCCGACAGTTTAGTCAATTAACCGTCCCCCTTTTTTTTATATTTAATAATTGACAAACTGCCGATGTCGGAATTCGTACCGATAACCTCCTAGAGCCAAGTACACACAACGAATTTACAAGCGCGGCTACTTGGCTGGTTTTTAGTTAATTAGTAAATAACTTAAATATTCATCCTCTCACAATCAGTATGAAATCAGTGTGAAGATTTCCAAAAAACCCTAACAGAACCCAAAAGGTTTCCTACTATCGAAAACTTTTTCATAAATAAGTCGTAATGTATTAAAATTTCGAAAAATAGTCTATGGATAAAAAAATAATAGAGTGTAAAATATCCTAAAATAAAACTCCCGGAACACTTTTAAATTCATTGATTACTTTGCTTAGTATAGCGGATCAAAATTGCTTCCAATAAAAAATCCATAATTTCCAAACAGTAGGCTGATTTTTGTAGTTATTAACAATTCGTTATTTTGACGCGTTCTATTAAGCAAACTAATTGACGAATCGAAAAGTATTTCGATGATTTTTGTATAAGAAACTGTTTTTAAAATTTAAATACATTTTGAGTTATTTATGAAAAACACGGAAAAGCAATTTATTTTAAGAGAAGCACTCTTCAGGACTGCATTTTATAATAAATAAATATCTTTCTGTTAGAAATCCCTATTAGCTGTCTTTTATCGTAAACAATAGGCAATATACACAGCATGACGGGAATGCTCTAAAAGATTTTCTTTCATTTCACGTATTAAGACTAATATTTTCGATCATTTCATCTAGTACGGAATCTTAATATTCAATATATATTCCTCGTAACTTATTACAATGTAAATTCTACACCGTATCATCTCACATAAAAATAGATGAATATCGAAAATGAATATCGAATTTGTCAAAGCATCAATATCATCGCTTACTATAGGCAATATGTATTGCATTACCATAATGTTCTCAGTGTATATAGAGTGTAATATTAATATATTAGGTAGTAATATTTTAGATGATTTTATTGGTACGGCATCCGAATCCATTCAATATTTAATTAGTATTGTAACATAGTACACAAATTCTACTACAATTTATTTTTATACGTGGAAAGAAAAAGACGTTAAGTATGTTTAGTGAAAGTGTCTACTATTTTTTTATTTGTACACATATTTTATTATATTTGATTATTAAGAATATTAAGTATGTACACACATACTTATGCACACATAATTGATCATGGCTGCTACGTCACTGAGACTGAACCATTGATCATCTTTGTACACAAAACCACAAAAAAATAAAATGTATTTTATAGGTATTCGTTCCGTTTTTGTTCGCAGATGACGGATTGAGTAATATCTTTATTTCTTTTTTTTAATGTCTTATTTTTTACTTTTTCTAAGAAATTATTGCATGTTGCAGATTTCTTCATTTCAACAATAATTTTTAATAAATGTATGGTTTTTATGATCATTTCCTCGTGAGCGGGTATCATAAGTCGATTTATGATTTATTTGACCCAAAAAGTTTGATTTTTCTTTTGTTTTGTAACTATTTTGTAATCAATCTAAGCGTAATCGTACGGCAATTATTTTAAATGTAATTAAATATTTGCTTGAAGTATTAGTCTTGTAAATAAAATAAACTGAAAATGTTGACAAAAAATGTTGAGTTAATTGCTTAAATACCCAGTATATACAGAGTTCATTATCAATGCGTGTACGTTTTATTTCACGTTTTACACAAACATATGATAAAAATACAAAGTAGTGTAAAAGTAATTTCAGATGTTTGAGCTGAAATTGTGACAAAACTATTTAGTTTATGAAAAAAAGTTTCCAACAATAGTTGTTTATTGTTAAAAGAGAAACATTTCTCGTCTTAAAAATTTTCTTCTATCTCTTACGGTTTTAAAGGCATACAGGGTCCGATTCTGTCCATTCACGAACTTGGACCCACTTTTTAACTCTAGAACACACCCACATAATTTTAGCTCGTTTTCTGTCTTCATTTTTAAATTAGCATGTTGACAGGCAGACGGACGAACAGAGTGATATGCAGAAATGAACGTTTTTTTTGTCATACAGGGTGGCGCATAAGTAACGTTATGATTTATTTATTGAATAACTTTTCTGTTTCTGATTTTATCCAATGTTAAGGCATTTATTAAAATTTAGATTACAGTTTGGAAATATGTTCACATTATGTTTTGAAGATAATATCTTTCAAATGGTGCCCATTGTTTACTACGACCTGACGTGCTCTTTCCAAAGCATTTTCCATAACTTGTCTTAGAATTTCAGGTCCCAGTGCCTTCACTTCTTCTCGGATATTGGCCTTAAGCTCTTGGATGGTTCTTATGCTCTTGAGTGATATGCAGAAATGAACGTTTTTTTTGTCATACAGGGTGGCGCATAAGTAACGTTATGATTTATTTATTGAATAACTTTTCTGTTTCTGATTTTATCCAATGTTAAGACATTTATTAAAATTTAGATTACAGTTTGGAAATATGTTCACATTATGTTTTGAAGATAATATCTTTCAAATGGTGCCCATTGTTTGCTACGACCCGACGTGCGCTTTCCAAAGCATTTTCCATAACTTGTCTTAGAATTTCAGGTCCCAGTGCCTTCACTTCTTCTCGGATATTGGCCTTAAGCTCTTGGATGGTTCTTGGCTTATTGGCAAACACATTACTCCTTAGGTAGTCCCAAAGAAAAATATCGGGAGCCGTTAAATCGGGCGAACGCGGTGGCCAGATAAAACCAGAAAAACGCTATATTATTCGATCGCCAAAAATTTCGCGCAGAAGAGCCATAGGTGGACGAGCTGTGGCTTCATCTGTTTGAAACCACAATTCTGGATTGTTCACTACCTCTGGCCTTAAAAAATTTTCAATCATTGCCCGGTATTGAATGCCATTCACATTAACCGTAATTTGTTCGTCGTTTTCGAAAAAATATGGTCCAATGATCTTTTCGGAAGTTATTCCACACCATACTGTGCATCTAAGTGGGTGCATGTTGCCGAAAACGCTGAACCAATCGGTAAATTGTTGGAGCGCTAGGTACATTTCGAACATGAAAGAAATTTCGATATGAGCTTTGTGTCTGAATAATCGAATTCTGAACTTCAAAATAAAATTGAACAACTTTGGTTCTTTGTTCTATGCTGAGTCTTTCCATCATAAATTTCCAAAGTTTTGCAAAGTTAATTCTGAAAAAAAAAACGTAAACAAAAAAATTATTCACTAATTAAATCATAACGTTACTTATGCGCCACGCTATAGATCGGTTTTTTGCAATAAAAATGGTTGCTTAACCATCGTGATTAATGCAATATTCATATTATGAATTTTAATAGAATATAGGTCACTAATAAATATATCAAAAATTGAAAAAAGTATAGATCATGCTCTTTTTATTGTATGCAAAATAATCGCAAACTTAAAGCGAAATAATTAAAACGGCAATAAATCAACTTCATTTAATTCAAATCGTATTAAAAGAGTCAAATAGTTCAGGAGCCAAAGGCAAAAATCTTTGTTATAACTGTACGTTTTCATTATCGGTCAGCGCTAATGTTAAAGAAAATGCGTTCTACAGCATATCAAGACCTCTTAACGCAGCGCTTTTTTTAGCACATCAGAACTATTATCGTAGCCAATGTTTAGGACGGAAAATGTTTCAGACAAAAATATAGTATAATTTATATAAGCATTCAAAAAGTGTAGATCTTATACCTTCGCTTCTGGACTAAAAAGTATTGCATCACTTTATTTTAATCTAAAATAAATAATAATTGAAATAATAAAATCAAATAAACAACTAATTGAAATTATATTACATTTAATTATACATAAAACTATTTACTTTAAATATAATTTAATAATGAGACACGAAAAATTTTGAAAAATCAACGGTAACCTTTTCTTATCCAAATTTTCCACACTTTCGTTGGGACTGGTAATGATTTAGTTGATAATTCGTTACCTTTTTCATTCGGTTTTTGGGGAAATGTTTCGAATAATAGTTGTTGTGTATTCGTAAGAATTTGTAAGAGACTTTTATCCGAAGCTTCGAAAACCGAATGAAGAAGCCTCAATTCACTATCACTTATATTATTAATTATAAAAAGTTTTATAGCATTCCATAATTGAAATTGGTTTCTTTGGGAATTTGATATGGAATTTTTTGACAACGATGGGCAATTACATACACTCCCGTTCATAAAAATTGAACCAGTTTAAACATTATATATATACGAGCTTAGAATGTGACTTCAATTTTTATGAACATGAGTGTACGTACAATGCAGAAGTTCATCATTATTATTAACAATTAATAATTTACCAATTGATTTTGTGTTCACTTTATAAGTTTTCTATCACACTTTTACAACATTTACTTCTTCACAAAGTCATAGATAGCTAGATTGTAGAGGCTGCCCTGGACGGGCTACACTTCGACCATAAGGTCCATTGTGATGCCTAAGGATGTGACGATGTGAGGGAAGTGGAAGGAATTTTTGTATATAGACTAGGAATTGGTAGGATATGCGACTGCATCCGACTATGATAGGAACTAAGCCGATATTCATCTGGAGTTTGTGAAGGAAACTGCCGAAAACCTTCTCAAGCATAGCTGGTTACTTCGTTCTTGTCCATAGGCTGACAGTTTAGTCAATTAACCGTGCCTTTTTTTTCTTAATAATTGACAAACTGCCGATGTCGGGATTCGAACCCATAACCTCCCAGTTTCCAAGTAGGCATACTGCGCAGGCTTAACGCCTTAGACCGCTCGGCCACTTGGACTGGTTCACAAAGTCATACATATCAAATATAATTTTTCAAATTCACTTTATGTTGAAATCCCCATTTACAAATAATCTATAACAAAAAAACTTCGTAATTGATGTTTTTTCTAAATAAAATAATAAAATCACAGTACAAATGTACCAATCGCGTTCACTAATTCATAATATAATATAAGAGTTAATAAATTTTAGTACTTTTTTTTCCCTGTAACTTAAGAATGCTGATTACAACAGTTGTGCAAATATTATAAAATATAAAACAGAATTCAAATTCTAAATAAAGTACACTTCCGTTCATAAAAATTACTGTCACTGTATGTATTATTATTATTCATATATTTAGTAACTAAAAGTACAAGAGCCCACGACCAAAACCATGTGTTATCGCACCAAGGATAAAACGGTATAGAATCGATAGTTTAGATGACCCTAGACTCGACTAGGGGGATAGTAACCTTCAGTAATCTTGCAAGGTCGCGGGGGACGATTTCTGCTATGAAAAAAAAAGAAGCCAGATCGTATTATCGCAATATGTCTGATATTGGAAATGTACGTAGATTTTGTGATTTTATTACTAAAAATACTGTTTTCAGACATTTTGTGTCTTGTGTTTGACCTGAGCGCATTTTCAAAAATGTCATAAAAATTAGCCGACTCCTATCATAGCAATTAACTTCAAATTTGTTTCCAATCTTTTGTATTGCTAAAAAGATTGCTTTCAATCTTGCCTACAATGTTAAAAACGATAAAAACGTTTCATAAATTCATCCATGTTTTATTTTGTAAAATTTATTTTAAAAGTCCTTCAACTTCAGTTCGACGGTTGCTGGTAACCTTTTTTCTAATCAACATCGAAGAATTTGAGGGGTGCCACTTTTTGCGGACACTTTAATACGTATAAATAAGATTGTTTTTTAATATCGAAAAATTATTTGATAGGGCCTGTGCAATACTCTATTTGTCTGATATCGGTTTATTATAAATCTGGGCAACTCATATTATCATGTCGAATAGTTTTCAGACGTTTTGCGATAATACCGAACCGTAAAATTTTATTACATTTTTTAAATGTTCTCTAAATGTCCGGCAAGTAGATTTTTGTCTGAAAATTGGTTATTTCGCATCAATTAACTCTAACATATAAAAATGATTTTCAGATGCTGTGCTATGAATTTTTTTGTTGTCTCATTTTTTATTTTTTTAAATAGTTTCCTGGACAGGTGCAATGTTTTTTTTGTCGGAAAACCGTGTTTCCGTTATCTCGAGACTATAATCTAACTACATTCCGTAAATCTCCCATTTTTGTAAATGCACTCAGGTCAGACACAAAATTTCTGAAAATAGCATTTTTGGGCTCAGAGTCATCTAAACTACTGATTCTACATGGTTTCATCCTTGGTGTGATAAGACAAAAATCTTGGTCGTGGGCTCTCGTACTATAACTGATACCCGCGACCTCGGCGTTCAGTTTTTTAAAACTTTAATAACATTTTATTGAATGAAGATATCGTGATAAGGAGTAAAACAAAACGAATTTAATCAAAATCGATCCAGTAGTTTTTGCGTGATAATCGCACAACAGCAAACCTCTATCATTTTATTTAGATAGATATAAATATGCTTAGAATGTGACTAACTCGTTCAATTTTTATAAACGGGTGTGTATCTACCAGTAGTAGTTAGTTTTAATACATTTTAATGATACTTAATTATTAATTACAAAGTGGGTTTCTTCTAATATATATAATATGTGTTAGGAAATGTATTATGTCTGACTATTTTTTTTTTTTTAATAGAAGAATATAAATTTTACAATCTCTCTACTAACACAAATTTATTTATGTTAATATATTTATTACAATGAGACAACAAGTATGGTTTTATGATCAATAATAAATTAAACACTAAAATTATTAATTATCTTTGCATTAGGAAATCAAAAATATGTCATTCTTCAAATATATATATATATATATATATATATATATATATATATATATATATGTATAAATTGAAAATTATTTTATCTTAAAGACAATTGATTTTAATTTTATTTCAATCTCAATTTGTGGTAAGTGAAATCTACAAGAGAATGGAATTATTTAAGTTACCGCACGTAAAATGTTGTCCGCCATATTGTGACGTCATAGTTCTATAAACAAATACACTAACGTAGAGAAACCTTTCTTATCATGGGGGTTAAAACAATTGGTTTGATTAAACGTCAATATGACTAGTAAAAACCGGTAGTACTGATGTCTAACCTTCCAAAATAGGGATTTACGGTGACAAAAAGTCGATTTATCTGGATTAATTCTTTTTTCCCAATTTTTCACAAACCAAGAAATATCGTGAAACTTTTTGATATCAGGCAACTTGTTAGACATTCGTATAATAACGTTGTGTAAACTAGACTTTTACCAGTCCAAGTAGCCTAGCGGTCTAAGGCGTTATGTCTGCGCAATATGCATATTTGGAAACTGGGAGGTTATGGGTTCGAACTCCGACATCGGCAGTTTGTCAATTATAAAAATAAAAAAAGAGGCGATTAATTGACTAAACTGTCGTCGTATGTACAAGAACGAAGTAACCGGCTATGCTTGAGAAGGTTTTCTCCAGATAAATAGCGGCATAGTTCCTATCAGAGTCGGCTGCAGCCGCATATCCTACCAATTCCTAGTCTACTCACAAATTCCTTCCACTCCACTCACATCCTCGCATCCTTAGGCTTCACAATGGACCTTATGGTCGAAGTGTAGCCTGGGCAGCCTCTACAATCTATCTATATATCTAAACTAGACTAAAAGTAGCTATTTACTGGATCTTTTTGAAATGCAATAGATAAATTTTGGGTTAGAACATAGATCTAGCTGAACGTTTCAAATTTGTACCGAGCAAAGATCGATCGCCTAGGTACTGTAATAGTTAAACCCATAAACACATTGATGTAGCTTAAATATGTTAAAATTTGTAGCTAAAATTTTAGAAATCATGACATATATTTGTATAAATTATCAGATTGTGACCGTAAGTATGCAGTGTCATGGTACGGAATACGTAATATAAGATGTTTTTTTTTTTGTTAGAAATATTTATTTTGATAAAATATGTGCATTAAAATTTTACAAATGAATAATTTAATTTTTTTTCAAATGCATAGCGTATGATTAATTATATAGTGTCTCGTTACGGCTTAATGCATTTCATGTTAAATAAGTTCTTGCAAAATATAAATCAGGTACTTGTTAAACACATAAAACACCTAAATTGTGTAGATATTGAATTACAATTGTATATATTTTTAAGTCTTTTAATTCCTAGAACTTATTCAATAATCATTCACAAAAAAATATTGCAAAACATTTTATTATTTAAGTATATTTTAGATCTTTGAAGTAATTATTGCGGAAAGTGTACAAAGAAAATATGAAATGGTTCCAAAGTATAGGTCCAAAATGATTGCAAATATAACATGTACAAAATATTACACCCCTGGAAATTTTTTCAGTTTAAATAAATCGCTAAAAGTGTGAACAAATACCCTAAAATCAAAAAATTATCCAAGCATTACAAATACCTCAAAATATACGAAAACTTCAAAAATTGTTAAAAGCTATAGAGCATAAAATTTCCTATAAAAAACTCGCGGAACATTTTTTGATTCGCAAAATTACTTTGCTTAGTAGAGCACGTCAAAGTTACGTACGAAAAAATCTATAACTCGTAAATATTAGGTTGCTTCACTATGGACAATATTATTTTCGATAGACAATTTGTATACCTTTCCTGTAATACACATTGCATATCGTACACAATTAATAATATATTTTTTCAATTATTTTTCAGTTATTTGATACAGTAAAAAAACAACGTGGTGGTGTTAAACCATTATTAAAACAAGTTCGTCCAATATTAGGTGATGTTTCCTTACCCGATTTAGGTTTGAGTAAAGATGATCGTCAAGAATTATGTGAACGTGTACAAATTATCTACCATTGTGCCGCAACCATACGTTTCGATGAATGTTTAAAGAAAGCCGTGTTATTAAATACACGTGGTACAAAATTAATGTTACAATTAGCCAAAGAATGTCAACAATTATTATTATTTGTGCATATGTCTACATCGTATTGTCATTTGCATGTAAGTATTAGCATATACGTTACTAAAACTACCAAGTAGAAAGCATCTATCTAAATAGCATGTATATGTTATAGAAAACTGTGACAATAATTGTTTTTTGCCCTGTCAAATTTTATCCAATTTTAATGAAATTTATATAACCTACTTAAATGAATATTAGATTTTTAAAATTTCTAGCTAAAGTTTTCTAGCGCATCTCGCGCACCTTCGGTTACAGTATTTCGATGCGGTGCCCCAATTTATAAGTTTTACAAAACTAGATAATTGAGTAAACTCGTTCAATATATTTGGAGTCGAAATTTGTTTATAAATCCTCCCTTCCCCTCAAATGGTATAAAATTTGTCTTCGATAGAGCAAAATCAATTTTTTTTGGCTCATAATCTAGGGTGCAGAAATAGTCCAACTTATTTAACTTTTGGATTCAAGTTTTAACAAAAAATTTATATCCAGGATTCTATTCCTTTGTTTTCAGGTCAAACATTTATTAGAAAAGCCATATGATCCTCCCGCTGACCCACATAATATTATAAAATGCGTCGAATGGATGGACGAAGATGTTATTGAAAGCATTACCGATAAGTAAGTCTATTCAGCCAGAAATATCCTTGGATTCCCTTAAATAAAATACTATCTCGAATATCTGTTTATGTCTTTTTATTTGAATGTAAAAATACTTAAAATAAAGGATTATTTTCTTGAAGGTTATTGGGAAATTTGCCAAATACATACGCTTTCACAAAAGCATTAAGTGAAGGTATAGTAAATGAACAAATGGACAATTTACCGGTAGTCATTTTACGTCCATCGATTGGTAAGCACTGCCTTTTTTTTCTGTTTTTAAGCCAAAATTTTTAGAAGAAAACTAACGTAATTTTTTTCCGGCAATAGTTATACCAATTTGGAGAGAACCATTACCCGGATGGACAGATAATATTAATGGTCCCACAGGATTATTAATTGGTGCTGGAAAAGGAGTTATACGTACAATGCTCTGTGATGATACTGGATATGCTGATTATTTACCAGTAGATGTTGCAGCTAATGGTCTTTTAATTTCCTCATGGAACTTTATCCAAAACAAGTAAGTTGTTATGGAAAAGTGGCAGGAGCATATATAAAAAGTCCAGAAGTCCAGTCCACTAGTAAAATAAATCATTTTGTCTATTCACTAGTAATAAAAATCATTTTGCCTATTATATTCAGGAACGGTCGCATGGGGTACACCGCACTTGGGGACCTTGGGGGCTTGATCCTTAAAATTTTGTATTGTATTGTATACAAACTTATTACTTATCAATTTATTAATAACTTTTATTCGAAAATTTTTTTTGAAAAACGATTAGATTCAACACAAATAGATAAAACGAAGCTCGGTCAACCAGGTATGTAATTATTTCCATTTTATATAATGTTGGCTATTTGGCTTTTACAGAGATATGTCAAAACGTATCTATCATTTAACAAGTTCCGCTGAAATAAAAGTGTCATGGCGTGAGCTGATCGAATTAGGACAAAAAATTATACGAGAAAAAATGCCATTAAATGGTGTTGTTTGGTATCCGGGCGGATCAATGAAAAAAACTCGACTTGCACATAATATTGCAATGTTCTTATTTCATTTAGTGCCAGCTGTATTTTTGGATTTCATTTTAATTTGTACCGGACATAAACCAGTGTAAGTGCGCATAATACTCCCGAAAAGTGGAAACTTTTGGGTGTGAGTCGATTTTTTGGTATACAAATTTTGTAATTTTTTGCAGTTTAATGCGTGTACAAAGACGTGTCAACAAAGGTTTTGAAGTGTTTGAATATTATGCAAATAATCAATGGGATTTTAGTAATGATAATGGACAAGTAAGTACCCACAAAAATTTATGGCTCAGGGTCAAACAGAGTTTGATATTTTGCATTTGGTCTAAAATCTAGTATTAGGCTAACGTTATTGGTACATTAGAAAACAGTGAAAGATTCGTATATTTGATTAAGATGCACACTCGCCAAGATTGTGGTGCCTGTCCATAATAGGTCCAATGTGATACCAAAAATGGGCTAATCCTTCTTTTGAAACTACTTCGTTACTACTTTTTCCTACTAATTAAGGCACTCTTCAGAAACAGAAAAGGAATTTGACGCCCCAAGAGAATATGCCTTCGCATAGCAAGCGTTGGGCCTTGATAAATCAGGTGACTCATCGTTCCCACCTGGCTAGAGGGGTAGTTCCTGAAATAGTCGTGACGCTATTCAGGGTCAGAAGTGCACTATTACTTGAAAAGATTATCGTTGGGAGGTAAATGCAATGAATCTTTAACGTTTTTTCCAGGCGATAAGAAATTTGTTGAATCCACGTGAACGAGAACTATATAAAATCGACGCAGATGGTGTTGATTTGGAAGACTATTTCACAGACTGCATACATGCTGCAAGACTGTATATCCTTAAAGAGACTGATGATACGATCCCAGCTGCCAGAAGACATATGAAAGTGTAAGTATCAACTTTATTTTCATTAGCCCTAAAGATCCAAAAAAAATTTGACTAAACTTGGGTCAGTCGAACACACACTTGGTTGCTTTTTATTTAAAAGAATTAACCAAAATTTTTTTTTGTTTCAGAATGTGGTGGGTAGATAAAATTGCCAAAATCTTAATAGTCATTTTATTTATGTGGCTTTTATCCAAACTTTTTTTTGCTACATTACACATACCCTCATATTTTACGCACCCCAAATGAAAGCTCATATAATTAATTAATTAATTTAAATAATTCATATAAATTTAATATACATAGAACTTAAAAATGCATTATAAAATTTTTATTAATTAGTCTCTAGAAAGCCTGGTTTCATCACCGCAATTTTAATCGTCGATTAAACTTTCCTAACCTCAACTTGTCACATTTTTAGGTTAGAAAATCTAATCTGCGCATAAAAATTAATCAATGATATTTGTAAACTGGGCTCAAATAGCATTTTTTACAAAAAATAAAATAAAATAAAACAATTTTTCTTTTTATTGAAAGGTATTTTTTTATATTTTTGTTAATGAATCAAATTTTTTGGGACCAATTTTTTTATGAAAATTTAAACTTTTTGAAATTCTAATGAAATAATATTCGTATCCATACTATATAATAATAATTAATTCGTAGGAAATAAGACTAGGACAATAAATGAATTAATTTAAATAAATTTAATGTTTCGTCATTTGTTTATGACTTCCTCAGCAACTAAAAATAAAGAATACAATCTAAACTAACTTATGTCTTAATTACAATTATCATTTTTTCATTGTAAAATTTATTGGTTTTAATTTTTAGTTGCTGAGGAAGTCATAAATAAATGACGAAACGTTCAATTTATTTAAATTAATTCATTTATTCTCTATTCTATTTATCCTATTTCCTAAGAATTAATTATTATCTAATGAAATATTTTCATATCTGAAATTATTAATCATTGCCAAAAAAAATATTTGCTAGAAATAATGTTGGAAAATTTTCTAATATTGTAATTATGATAAGAAATCTATTATAAGTTAATTTGGCAACATTGTTTGCTGCCAATATGAAAAACATATTTATATGAAAATTATATTAGGAAAATTTCCTGTTTTGATCAAAGTTACCAATTAAATCGATCTTATATTACATTATTGTAATCCGGCAATACTTTCTAAATAACAAGTTTCAATTTAGTGTATATATTTTTAATATTTATGTATGACAAAGACGAGTTTACACGACGAGATTCAGTTGACATCGTTTTTTTGGACGACATCCAATAAAATGCCTTAAGAAAGTATTAAATTACGTGTACAAAGTAAATTCTCGCGGTCAAAGCTTTCTGGCGGTTGTTGGAGCCGGAAAAATTATCGTTTTTTGGACGACATCATAAGTCGGAATGCCCTTCATAGGCCCAGAGCCTATTTTAGGAATTCCAAGGACTGCTTGTAAACAGGTGATCAACGAGTGGTTAAATACTAAACACCGTGATCACTGGAAAAAAGTACCGCGGCAAAAGCTCGGGAAAATACTGCTTCAAAGTTCAACCAAGAGGCTATCTCTCGATGCACCGAGACTGAACAGGATGCACCTGCGGTAGGTTGCCGGATTCATTACCAGGCATTATTTCCTGCGAAAGCATCTGCACACAATGGGACTCCATAACAGGTCCATTTTGTGCAGATTGTGTGGCGAGGAGGAAGAAACATCCAGCCACAGTATCTTTAACTGCGATCCTCTGGGTTACAGCCAATACAGGATATTCGGTGCATCTCACCCCGAATATATGAGCCTTCAGGAAGACCTGATAAGCAAGCTCCTGGCTATTGCCAACATATGGGAGAAGTGAATCTCGTCAAGGGGGAGCACAATGGACCATAAGGTCGAAGTGCAATAGCTTTTAGACCCCAAGATCTATCTATCTACAACATCAAATAAAATTTCTTAAAAAATTATTAACCAAAATATTCGCCATTAGCAAAGACGTAAAAATGTTGTTTTGTTGTGAACAAAATAAACTCGCGTTCAAAGTTTTCTGGCGGTCATTAGTGCTGGGAATATTTTTTTGTTGATCTGAAAAATTGAATTACTGGGTCTCAAACAAGTAAATAATGAACAAACAAAGTGTGCAATATATTTGTATAAGAAATTTCTACTCATAAATATTTATAATAAGCAATTTATTTGGCTCAAAAATATCTCTCTATAAATAAGAGTGTTTGTTATTGTTTCTAATCAATATCAATTGAAATTAATATCGATTATCAAAGCATTTATTTGAAGAAAAAAAAATTTGTAATATTATTGATTAATAGAAAATATTTTAAAATAAAACTATTTCTATAATGTGTTGTATATTCAAATTATTCAGCTAATTTTGTACATAAATTTATTCTCTAATTTTTACTAACAAACACTGGTAATCCCCAAAACACTTTTATAGTGCAAGACCAGATCTGAAAACCTATCTGGAAAAAAATATTCGAAATGGAATAATTCAATATGTAATATATTTTGATTTTTCCTAAATACAATTAATTGTTTATTCATCACCTACGTTACGAGATGATGAATAAAGGTGAAGTATATATCTAGACTTGATTACTGGATCGTGTGTGTCCGAGTACCCAGAGCGCAAGCCGGTACAGATTGAAACTAAAAAATTACTGGGTACTCACTATAAAACATAGTTAAATAAAACTTAGCAAGTCTAGAAAATATAGGAGACATTGTTTAAAAAAAGTTTTATCAAAATTCATCAAATTGTGTTTAAGTTAAATCCATGCAAACATACATACAAAAAATTTTATATTTATTAGTATAGATAAACCCTAAATCCGGTGGTCCACTTCTGGATCAAAACCGTCCAAGTGGCCGAGACGTTATGTATGAGACGTTATGTCTACTTGGAACTGGGAGTTTATGGATTCGAATCCCGACATCGACAGTTTGTCAATTATTTAAAAAAAAGGGGCGGTTAATTGACTAAACTGTCGGCGTATGGGACAAGAACGAAGTAACCGGCTATGCTTGTGAAGGTTTTATGCAGTTTCCTTCACGAACTCCAGATGAATATCGGCATAGTTCTTATCGGAGTCGGCTGAAGCCACACATCCTACCAATTCCTAATCTACACACAAAAATTCCTTCCACTCCACTCATATCCTTAGGCATCATAATGGACCTTATGGTCGAAGTATATCCCGTCCAGGGCAGCCGATACAATCTATCTATCATCTGGAACAAATATCTGGTCTACTTCTGGAACAAATTTTGTAAATAGATCTTGGAAGGTCATCAGGTCTCAGAGAAGGTAGCACAATAGATCTTCTAGGTCATTTAGATTCAGTAATTCGGTTCGTATAAATGGTCTGACCGTGTATAAAGTCAAATATCCAACTATTTGACTACTTGTGTCAACTTATATGTGAAATTACGTAGCGAAAAATCAATTTTTGTAATTCGAAAGACTTCGGATAAATTTTCTATTGTTTAAAATCCACCAAATTTATAGGTCTTTTTAAAATTTCTCCGTAAATTTAGCCGAGGTATTTGGTACGGTAAATGTATATATATTTGTGAATTGTTCGCGGTCGAATTAATTTATATTAAAACTACGTAATCCTTTACGGTTTTTCTCAATCTTAACAACACACTTGTACAAAAAAATTACTTCTTGAAATTCAGATTTTAATAAATAATCCCGTATCTAATTCGGAAAACAATTTATGAATCACTGAATTGATTTAAGATTTTTGATGAATCGGTAAGAAAATTTCTTTATATATATATATAGATAGCAAAACATTTAATTATACATTGCGAAACATACTGGAGCAACAAAATTTTAGGATAAAATCACAGGATAAAGAGACGAATATGGACAAATTTATTGCTATTTTATTAATTTCAACTGTTATTTCGATAACTTTTGGCAAAACATTTTTAAATGGAAAGCGTGAAGAAAATGATCGTTTGGTTTATCATCGATTGATCCGGGTAAGTCGCAGTTTTATGTACAGCAATTTCCTCCAAATCGAAAACCAATGTAATTTTCACTTGGTTGGAAATTTGGAAAAATATTTCTTCTTAATCATAACCAAAAATCAAATTCTAAATGGTTTTATTCTATTCTCGAACGTCATTCACGATAACGAATAGTATTCAATACTAACAACTTTTATTCAAAACCTTTTTTCAAAAATCGAAACGATTCGACAGAAATCGAATGCAATGTTTTTACTATCGAATTTATACGGTTTTCAAAAAAATATTTCATACAAAAGTTGTTAGTATTTTTATTAGGAACAACTTTTATTTGAAATATTTTTTCGTAAATGAAAAAAAAATGGCAGAAATCGATAGCAAAAATTTAAAAAATGAATACCACATTTTGCAGTGTTGTTGCAGCATTTTTATTTGAGTAATTCATTTTTTTGGTTCAATTTTTTGCAGGCTACATCAAATCCATTATTAAGATTAACCAGACAAGTGGTTTATCCAGAGAAAAATATTTACAAACGTTTACAATCCAAACTTGTTCAACGTTTACCAACAATCAGTCAAATAAATATTACAGATACGGCGGCATCATCACGGCAGTACGATAATCGTGGAACGATTTCAATATTGGCTGGTGGGGCTGGACATCAATACGTGATTCTCGAATTTCGAACTGAAATTAGACGACCATTAAATTACGAAGTTACAATACATGCCATTTATTCGAACTAGAAACAAATATTCGAGTTCGTATAAATTGGCTCAGCACAAACTGCGACTGTCAAAACAAAATTTGAAGAAGAAAAAAACACCAGTTTGATTGCAATCGTAGATTTTGTTTTATAGAATGAAATTCGATTCGAAGTTTTTGGCTGAACAGAAGAATCATATGCGAATTATTGAATATTATATTTTTAACATGTGTGCCAATATTTTTCTCTAGTATTATTATTTTTAACCGTTTCATTTTATGTAGTCAAATAAGATAAATAAATAAATTTTTTTGAATCTGATGTCATTTTCTTCCTCGAATATTTTCGAATTATTTAATCGTCGATAATATATATATATATATATATATATATATATATATATATATATATATATATATATATATATATATATGTATATATATATATATATATATATAAATTTCTGATCATATTTTGAATGAAGGTAAATTCTAACTCAAAGGGGTGGAAGAAATTAATTTTCTAATACAATTTACCATGTAGGAACAAATTGTTTCTGGTTTAGTTTAGGGAATAATTAAGATTTAAAACACACAGAAACTGGGTTTTTCATCCTACCAATAATCGATATCCCACTAATGATGAATGGAATACAAATAATTTGTGAGACAACTGGTTTTAGTTACGCCCTAAGTAACGGAGAGCCCATAAATATCTAATGTATTTATTGATTTAAAAACAAATTAAAAATTTAAGACAACAAATCTTAATCATATGGAATATTATTTTAAAAAAAGTTTTATCAAAATCCATAAAATTGTTTTTAAGTTAAATCCGTTCGAGCATACATACAAAGAGTTTTGTATATTAGCATAGATTGGGGTTTATTTTTACCTCAATGAAGGTTCTGAAAGTTTAAACAAAGAATTGAATATATTAACGGATTCACAATCTCGATAATATCCAACTACAAAATTCGATGAAAACTTCCAACTGATTTTGTTGTCGATATTGTTCATTACTGTTTCCTAATTTCCAACATTAATTTCGAAATTTAATAAATAATTTTCGAAACTTGAGTTACTAATTTAAGCACCTGTTACAAAGCTTATATTTTGTCTCACCCCTCGCAGTATATCTCGAAAACGGTTGGTCTTGCGAAAAAAATCATGGGATCAACATTGCCCAGAACTGGATGATCTACAAGATTCCTAATACCTCTAAAGACATACAATGCATAGGAAATGGGATTAAAAAAAGAATCTTTTAATGATCTTTGACCCGTGATATCTTGCCTCGTAGACATGAGTGTATGACAGTTTTTAGCTAATCCATAGATTGTCAAAACAAAGGTAAACAATTCTACTCCCCTTCTACAAAAGTTAACAATATTTCAGTTACAGGATCCTAAAAATATGTAAAATAATTCCATAAAATCAACAAATAATTGAAATATTTTTATATTATTTCAATATAATATTTCTCGGACAATTGCAAAAACAATAATCATTGATTTCGACGAATAATCAAAATAATTTTCTGACTAATAATCTTCAAAAAATATTCTGTTATTAATATATTATTTATTTTATTGGAATATTTTGTCAAAAATAAATGATCTATTATTTTAAATATTAAATATTATTTTAAGTTAATTATTCGTCATTTAAAAAACTAAAAATTTTTTATATAAAATTATAAATGATTTTAATTTTAAATGTATTTTGCATCTAGAAGTCGATTAATTATCAAATTATTTCTCAGAAAATTTTAACTGTTGTGGAAATATGATTAAATATCTTATATTATTAACTATTTTTATGACGATTTTATTTTTAACGGGACCGGTAAGTGGTCGTACTTTTTTGGATGGGAAACGACAAATAGGGGATAAAATTATGTATCAAGAATTTATTCAGGTAAGATACATTTTTTAATTCTGGGAACTTAATAAAAATGAATTTTGTTTTTAATATTAGGCAACTGGTGCTCCATTACAGAAAATAAATCGAAAAATTGCCTTCGATGGAATAAAAGGCCGAAAAATTACTATGATTAATGTAACAGATTTAGCATTACCTACATCAGAGAAAGGTGGTCGAGTCACATTATTCTCTGGTGGTGCCGGTTATACATTCGCTATTCTCGATTTTCGATCAGAATTATCGAAAGGATTAAATTTTGAAGTGAATATTTATGGCAAATAGTATTTTAAACATTAGTCAACTTGTTGACTTTGTAATAATTACATTATGTAATAATTGTATTATGCTTATTCTCATTTATATTTAAACTTAGGCAATATTTATTAGATACTTGTAGATATACTTACATAAATGTCGTACATAAGGTGAATCATTTTTTTGCATCGAATTGAAAATTAATTTGTTTTTATGACGGTACTTAGATTATACGTCAATATACTGCCACTTAAGATAAAAGAATTAATAAACTTCAAAGAATTTTTTTCATATTTTTGGAATTTAAAACCAATTGTTCTTTAAATAGAAATTATTAGTTTCAAAAGTGAAATTTAATAACCTCATAGTAACGCAAAAATGAAATTCAATATTGTATTATCAGTATGCATTGTTGCATTTTTAATATCGACAACTTTGGGTAAAACTTATTTGGAAGGTACAAAAGCCGATGATGACAAACTCGTATATCGACGATTTATCAAGGTAAGATAATTATCAATATATACTTTTGCTATTGTAAAAATTTCAAAAACGGTAATAATCGAGAAAAACTTAAAACTACAAAATTATTCTTTCTTCAGATACCAACAACTTTTGTGATTCGGTATAAATCGATTATAGGTAAATAATTTGTTACAGCCGATTTGTTCCAAAACCAATGACTTTTTTGAAAAAAAGGTTTCGAACAAAAGTTGTTAGTATTTTTATAAGGAACAATTTTGCAATTTAAAGTTTTGCTCTATCTCTAATATTTCGCAAACTGAAATAATTGCATTTATTAATATCAAATTTTACAGGCAGGTGGAGCTCCATTAACGAAAGTATACCGAGAAATCGTATATCCAGAAAAAGGTGATCCAGGTGGTCCAATTATAACATGTATCAATGCCACTGATTTATCAAAACCGAACTCGACAAAAGGTGGAAAAGTTACGGTATTTATTGGTGGCGTAAATCAAACATTTGTTGTGTTAGATTTTAAATCAGCGTTATCACGTGGATTGGATTTTGATGTAAAGATTTATGGACGTAATCAATTTTGAAAAATTTTCTATAGCTAGACCTAAGTTTTGTAATTCTTTTGTAAATATATTTGGAAAATTTTAATAAAATATGTTAATTATTTTTGAAACATCAAACAGTTTCATAATAAATTTTCAAGTGTTTTACTATTTTTGTTTATAAAAAAGTTTTTATTAAGGTAGAGCGATAATGGTATTTGGTGAGGATAGACAATTGGGTTCGTTTAGATGTTGTAAATATCTTGTTATTTAAATATTTTCTCTAATTGTTAGAGGATTCTATTATTTTGTATGAATATCCATTATTAACGCTTTTAATGTCAGTTTTTTATGCTCATTAAGCCAAAGTTTAGATATTTTTAAATAAATTCTCCATAAGAGCAGCACATATAAAAAAAATCAAGCTTCAAAATAATATAATTTAAAAAAAAACTTATTTGGCGACAAACTCTCAAATTTTTAAAATCAATTCATTACATATTGTGAAAAAGTTTTAATCGTTTCGTAGCTAACGTGATCGTTCTACCTTAATACTTTTATATTTGTAACGTAAGCATAATATTTAGATGGCCCATATTTTGCAAAGAGTGATTTATTGTTTTGATAAAAACATTATTCATCTTTTGAAGTGTTTACTAATTTTAAAACAAATTTTTATTCACAGACCTCTCTCTAGATGATTGCCAACTAACTGTGTTAATGGGATTATGGGTCACAAAAATAGTGCTCATTTTTCAAAATTTTGTTCAGTTGATTTGGGTGACTTATTCATTCGGTTTTCGAAAAAATTACTTCGGGTGCTATTTTTATGGCTCATAGTAAATCGACTCTCAAAAGTGGTGTTATTTTTTTAAAAATTTAACAACTATTAATGAAACTTTTTTTCAAAAACGAAATTAATTCGACACAAATCAGGTTCGCCATTATTTCACCATGTATTTCACTATTCTGTTAAAACTAAGATATAACTTTACCTACGATTTAGTTCACTTTAAGGAAATCATGGCCTTCAAGAATATATATTAATCCTAATATAATCCAAAGATTTATAGTTTACATACTTTAAGAAGCTTAAATAAAATCGGCGCAGCGGTGTCAGAGACTATCAATAGTATCAATACATCACGAGGAAAGAATTATTTCCAATATAGAAAAAATTATATGATTATGCAACGGAATTGACATATTGACACACCTTGCAATGTCATTAATAATAGCATAATCAGTTTGCAATATATCATATTGTTATAGACTGGTTTTCCTCTATATATAGAGACTCTAGCTGATTAATCTGGAGGTATTTGTTTTCAAAATTGAGACTTAACATTCTAGAATTCGTTGTTCTTTGACACACGCGGTTCCTTCCAAAACGTAGAAATATATAGCACTAGCATTACCCATCGCGGCTTCGCCCGCAAAAATTTTGTAAAGCCCTTATAACCAAGTAACATAATATTTTCTCCCGTCAAGGACTGATTGTCTGATTTATTTATTTATAATTTATAGGATAATGTGAGGGTACATGGTTTCATCTCACCCAGGCCCGGCACGTTTGCCATAATCTTATTCCCAATCAAGCCCGACAGACCCTTGTCCTCAGAGCCAATCCATATCCCGGATCCAATTTGCCCAATTCCCTTACCTACATTAATCTATCGACAAAACTGAATTTCCCGGCGTTGTCCGTGAGAAGCCATTCTTTTTCCCCGGCGTTGACAATGAAAAGTCACTTTTGGAGTCCATAGTGTCTACTTAATTATTCAATTTTTTTAATTTTTCCCGCCGCTTCTGCTAATGTTATTTTACTTCTCAGAACCTTCACCAAATTATATAATTCGGTAATAACTTGAATACAGCTACAGCTATCGGATCCTAGCTATAAACCATTGTATCGACAAAACATATTTATTGTGTCAATATGACCTCAATTGATCCGTTCGGTAGTGTTTGAGTTTACCGCGTACAGACAGACAGACTGAAGGAGGCGGCTGGTTTAAGTGTATTGTTGGGAGTAAAATTTATTTCCAATTAGTTAAAGAATATACCTCACCCCAGCCCTCACCCTTTGTTTCGCCAACGGTGTGAGATAGAACAAAATTTAAAATTACAAAGCTATTCCTTATAAAATTATTAACAACTTTTGTTCAAAGTATTTTTTCGAAAACCGATTGGATTCGACACAAATCAACTGTATCCAATTTGGCAAAGAAACATCACTTGGACCATATTCATGGAGTTCATGAATACAGTCTCTAATCTGTATATAGAAGTGAATGTGTAGTGTTTACACCAGATTATTCCATACTTCTTTGAATATTTATATATATGTATATATATATATATATATATATATATATATATATATATATATATATATATATATATATATATATATATATTATATATATATCTGTTGATTACTAATATATAAAATGTTAAGGCACGGTGTTTACGAATCAGAGGAGAAGTTTAATTTAGAAAATCATAACAAAAATGAATAATCAAGATCAATGTCAAATCATTCAAACATTTCTTTCATCAAATTCTAATCAATAATTCATATTGTGTTTTTGTTTTAATGTTATGACATCATGATTTTTGTTACTAAAATTAATTGATCAATCATTAATCAGACAGATTGATTTGAATTCGCGCTTACTTTATATTTCTTGTCTGAAATTTGTATGCAATAGTTTTTTAGCGAATTTCCTCCAAAGGAAATGCAGCTATTCTTTTTGCACCAATGTTGGAAGCCCGTAAAAATTTCTTCAAATGTCCATCGATCCTACCTATTAGATGTTAAAAATCACTATCTCTAAAATTTTTATATATGTATATAACTACATATATATATATATATATATATATATATATATATATATATATATATATATATACGTTTATGTGTCTGTGGACTCTCTAGCGGTCACAGTTTTATTCCGATTGGATATTTGAGGCGCTTTTGGTATTCTAAAGGTCAAGTTTGTTAATGGGTAAAATCGGACAAGGTAAAAGGAGGGTTTAGAGAAAGGAGGAAACACAAAATTTGATATATCTCCCTTAATATTTGAAAAACTGAAAAATTTATCAGGAGTTAAGTTGTAGGTATTAAGTTTTACTGTAATTTTGTTTCTTATCATTTTTCTGTTACACGAATATTTACAGAAATATTTACAATTAAAGATTGAAAGTTAAAATTCTAAATATCTCTGTACACATTTGAGTTTGAGCAAAAATGATAAGGTAATGAATTGTAGCAAACTTGATTTTCTACAACTTTGCGCGTTATACATTTTTCGATTGTTCCAATATTAAGAGAGATATTTTATATTTTGTGTTTTCTTCTATCTTTATGCCCCCCTTTCCCCTTGACGTAAGCCTTTATTAATAAAATTGGCTTTGAAAATACTAAAATGATATCAGATACGTCATTTCATTTTGATCTGACTTAAATTGTGATGACTAGAGATATTTATGTATTCTAAGGAAATACGCAGTTGACGCAGCTCCTGCGTAACGAATTTTTATTTGTTTTTTTTTGCATGACAATTATAATTGCAACTATTGAAGTAGTACGATCAATTTGATCGATCTGACGGAAATACACGACTCAAACATGTATGTTTTCGTTGTAATAGGCAACCTCAATACACTATCGATTTGTTTTGTGTATAAGAGTAAAAACTACTAAATGTATTGGGTTTTTAGGTTAAGATTTAGAAATCCTTCACAGTTGTAAACAAGAATATTTTAACGTGCTGTGTAAATAGATTTTACGATGTTTTTCAGACTTTTCAGTTAAAATTTCAAGCAGTTATTAATCATTTTTGATTGAATATTTATATTTTTGATTTAATATTTATCATTAGTTAAAATATTTTACCTAAAATGTTATAAATGTCCTCCAAAATATGTTTTTAATTTTACTTTTTCTGGCACATTTTGGAAATTTATGTGAATTTGGAAATTTTGAAGATTTACAGTTCGGTACACAACAATTTGCAGACATTATCAAATCAAATAAACGATTTTTATAATGAAAAATGCCCAATTCATAAACAAGTAAATATGTTTTATTTGTTTGTTTACATTCATCAATGGTTTTTTTTTAACGCTAGATAGATTCTCTCATAGCTGGAATTTTCAATACTAAAAATAATACAAATTGATCGCCGTAGAATTCCTTTCAAATTTTTCTGAACGATATAGAATGGTAATAAGATAAATTTTTCAATAAGCTTACATTTCAGACATCCTACACGATGCTTTTTACAAGCTTTTATTTAACTTGCAATGTATGTATGTATGTATGCATGTATGTTCGAGTCAAATCTTGCAAGCTGAATTAAAACCACTTCCTCTTATCCTACGGAATTGAATTTTTACATGTTGGTTCAGTCCCGATGACATTGCATTTTTTTAGTAAGCATGACAAGAATCGACAAGAGGGAAAGGTGGTTGAAAGCGAGGGGGAAACACAAAATTTGGTATATCTCTGTTAATATTTAAAAAAACGAAAAACGCATAAGAAGTAAAGTTGTAGAAAATTATTTTTACTATAAAAAGGTTGTTTTTAAAAATGTTTTTTTTTTAATAGAAACTTATTTTCATATCTCCGTTTACCCCCTGAAATTAACGACCAACATTTAACTTTGAGTATTTTAAGTTCAAAATTAGGCCATCAGACTTTATTTCTGTGCTAAACTTCAAATTATTACGACAAATAGTTTGTTCCGTTTTATCGATTTTGACACGGAACACTAAAAAATGATTGATAATCGACTTTTCACACAAATATTACGGATTTATTTTCGGCAAATTCCTAAAATATATCAGACGTGTTACTCAAATTACAGATGATATAATTTCAAGTAAAAAAAATATAGTTTCACAAAAAAATAGTATTATTGAATGACTCAATATCATGGTCACTAATTATATACAAATGGAATTGTATCAAATTTCCATCATTTAAGATAATTATATGATTGGGATGATTAGTAATTGATATATTTACTGCAAAAAATAATGAGATGACTCAACTTATTGAGTTTTTCCTCTAATATTTTATTTGAATATTCGATCTATATATTTTTTTTTATAATGTATTACAAATAATTTAAAAGTGTAAAATTAAATGTTAATCAAAGTTTCGTGTATTTAAGTTTCATCCGAAAAAATCCTTAACTTTAGAACGTTCATGCATGAGGCTTGATAGTAGATAAAAAATTTTTTTAGTGAATTGAATAGCTCAATTAAGTAATTATCTTAAAGTAGCCACCATAATAAATAATGTTTATAAATATTCTTTGAAATATGTAGTTAGATATTTGCATTAAAAAATGGTGTTGACGAACGTTTGAATTAATTATTTAATAAAATTAAAACTGTTTTGTTAGGTTTGTTTACAATATTTTGAAAAAAGGCGACAGCGCACAGTAAAAAAATGTACACATACATAAACACTGTCAAATCCAGTCAAATCAATTTCTAATTAACATTTACTGATATTTTACAATAAATACTTTTAAAATATTTAGGACAAATAAGAAAAGGTTATAAATCGTTGTAAGATTATTGATATAGTTTACAACTTTTTTTAAATCCTTAATAAATTCTATTAAAGATAGGACTCATTTGACTCTGGTGTAGCACATGAACGTCCTTAAGATGTTTCTTTTTACATTACGGATATATAAATTTTCGAATACATTTTATTATGTTAATTAATTAGTTTTTAATCGTAATTTCCGTCACATAATAATAATAATAATTAATCAGCATCTAATTATGAATGATTCATTACTTAATGAATTATGATCTTTAATTGGATTTTTGAATCCCCAACTGGGTACTATTTGGAAGAGCAGCCACTATTGTTCTGTTATTCAATTTTGAAACAATACCAGCCTACTTAAAATCAATGAAACCTTTTGATTTGATACAATAATAACAATTTCTTGGTAATCGCTTTGCATGTACCAAGTACGAATATTATCAGGGTTGATGAACAAAACCAATAAATACATGCTTAAGGATGTTATGGGTTGTTTGTGGTAGTGCCTAACTTAAGTGGTGCGTCTTTAAACAGAATTATACAAATACGAAGCCTTGTTTGAGGTTTATGTCATTGATATTTAGTCCAATCATTATAGGTCTCCAGTACCAAAAAAATAGAAGCTTCAAGTTTTTTTTGTTGTAATCGCTTCATTTCGGCGTTCTGAAAAACATATTTAAAATCGAGAACGAGATCCCGATCAGGTTAATAAATATTCAAGGTCAAAGGTCAAAGGTCAACAAATTCGATTTTTTACGAATATCTTGCTTCCTATGGCTCGGAGACCAATCGAGGTAGTTATCAAAATTGAAGATGACAAAATTTTCCACAAAAAAAGTACCATTCATTTTTTTACGTACAATGAACGGTTTACGGAATATAGGGCGACAAATATCTATGACACCAGTTTTTACGTATTTTTACGAATATCTCGCTTTCCATGGTTCAAAGACAAAATTAAGGTGATTATCAAAAAGAAAGATTATAAAATTTCCCATAAAAAATGTATGATCCATTTTTTACATACAACGAACTATTTAGCAAAAAACCTGATCCGCTATAAAGTTCGTAGTATCCGTTTTCACAGCACTTTCGAGGAATTTTTACGAATATCTCACTCTCTATGGCTCAGAGACCAAGAAGAGATCGAAATTCAAAATTATAAAATTTCACACAGAAAAGATTCAATTCATTTTTTACTTATAACGAACCGTTTAGATAAAAAAGAGTGCGCGCAACTAACATCCGGCAGAAGTGGTTCAATGGGAACGGGTATTTTTCGGAAATTGAGCATCGTTTTCTATCTTTTTGGTTCTTCTATGTTTTTGGTACTGAACGCATATTTATGACTAAAATCATAGGACTAATTATATTGATTTGAACATGAATTCTCAACATTGTCAACTTGCTTATTCAGTTATTTTATAGAGGGACATATATATATATATATATATATATATATATATATATATATATATATATATATATATATATAACTTAATTTAAAAAAAATTAATATTATAATAAATAAACTACTTTTTATTCAGGTTTTTTTCAATAGAAATATTTAAAATCCTATTAATTATACTTCCTCATTTTTTTTGTAATAATTGTAATTAATTGTAATTGTATGAAGTATTTATTGGAATCGGAATTAAAATTCATTTACTTAGAATTTCATGGACACGTCAGTTAATAAAATGATTCGTATAATCGAAAAGAACTTCTTCTATTTAGAACAGTGATTACAATAATTCCTTTTTTTTTAAATTTAATAGTGCCTCACAAAATGAGTATAAGTACTTATATACACACGCTCATTACAAGTTAAACTTCTTTGGCTTAAAGACACTATTCAAACGAAATATAATATCTACCGTTGAAACCGTAAGAGGTAGAAGAAAAATTTAAATACAAAAAATGTCCCTTTTTAAAAAACAAACAACTTTTGTTTGGAAGTTTCTATCTCAAATTTTATAGTTTTTTTATCAATTTTAACTATGTAATTACTCTATACATATGTACGAACGTAAAAATTAAATAACACTCAGAACTTTCTTAATGAATAATTACTAGTTTGGAATCGGCGTAAAAAAGTGAGACATGTGGTTTTTCTAGGAGTGTGCATGACCATACATTAAAAGTTTACTGGCAATTATAGAAACAGTTGCCGATTGAAATACTATAAAGAAAAAGTTGATAAATGCCGATTCTATTAAAACTGTTCAGCTAAAACTCGAACCACAAAATACAACTACGATTTATGTCAAATTATTTTTCTTTGTATTCTTTTTAATTCATTTTTTAAAGTCGATTCAATTTTTTTAGGTGTTTTTACATTTTAAATCCCTCATTTTCTGGCCAATAGTCTAAACCAAAAAGAAAAAGTATTACGGCAAATTTAAATTAGCAGTTGTTTTCAGAACGATCAATAAATTAAGCAGCAAGTTTTGTGTTTCAAACCATTAATATAAATAAATAAATGAAAATTAATTAAATTAAATAATAAGTAATATAATAAAATAATTGTTTGTTATTAAAATTTTTTTATAAATGTTTTTATATCTAATTATATTTTATTAATAGGAAATATTCTATAACATTTACTCAATCTTTACAGTGAATTCGTAAAATATTGAAGATCATAATATACCTATTAGCCATTGATGATATCTGTACGCAGTCTTTTGTTATTTGAACGGCCAAGTTCGTGAATGAGAAAGTCGTACCAGGGAAAAGTGGACTTTAGAGAGATGGAGAAACACAAAATTGGTATAACTCTCATAATATTGGAAAAATCCAAGATTTAAGATTAAAAGATCTAAATATCACTGTATATATTAGAGTTTAAAATAATAACTTTACTTCTCATACACTCCCGTTCATAAAAATTGAACCACCAGTCACATTCTAAGCGTATATATTGCTAAATATATGTATATTACATACAATACCATTTAGAAGGTTTCAACTTATTCAATTTTTCTGAACGGGAGTGTACATTTGCAATTTTTCTAATATTAAGAGAGATATTCTATATTTTATGTTCTCTTCTAAGCCCCCTTTTTCCCATGGGCGATTCTACTCATTAACGAATTTGGCCTTTCAAATACCAAAAGCATATCAGATGCGAAAATTCATTTTGATCGGACTAATATTGTGACCGCTAGAGAATCTATAAATACATATATACAAGGTGGCTACTCATAATACAAAGTGTATTTCTTGAAGTTTTTTTCCAACTATTTACGAAAAATGATGATTAACAAATGATGTCCCCTTTTGCGATGAAAACTGTCAGATATTTTCAGCACATCTTCCATGACCTTTCGTAAAGTATCTTGCGATACCCCCAAAATCTCTCGCCTAATATTCTAAGTTGCTTCAAGCATTGTGGCTTGTTTACATAAACCCTTTCTATCAAATAACCCCCAAAGAAAATAATCTGCAATATCGTATGGTTAGACGGAGCATATCTGACATTAAAATATCGTCGATAGTTACGCTGAGTAGAAATAAAGCTTCTTCCGTTTTCAAAATAAAAAGTTGCAATCTTTATCCTTTCTGCAGACTGGTGGTATCGCTCCATATCGAAACTCCCAAGTATTTACTATAATCTAAAAAAGAGAAACTCAATAAATATTTATTCCAGAAAGAATTATTGAAATTTAAAAATGTGAAGGTACATTTGCGCCACCCTGTATAAGATATACAATACAGTGATGTATTTCTTCTGAGAAAATTCGATTTGTTAAATAGATTTTCTCATATACAATTTAATTTTTTTTTTTTATTTGAACAACTATGGGTGTTCTTTCAATATGCGACAACACACTGTACCACAAATAAATCTTACATTGAAAATCATGAATGAATTATACAAAAAAAAAAAAAAAAACTAATTCCTCTTAACTTGAACACAAACATTTAAAATCTCGTCGCTATAAATATTAAAACGACAGATCAACACAGATCTGTTTGTTGCTGTTGTTTATGGTTTGAATTGAACAGAAATTGTTTCGACGCGAGATAATTGTTTTTAATCAGATGCAAGAAACAACATCATCATTTTATTATAGCGCATCATAGCTCTCTCAAAAAGATGTATTCTTGTTTAGTGATTATAAAATCAATTTTAATCATATTTTTAACAATTTTAATGTTTTATCCAACGTTTGGATTTGAAATGTTCGGTTTGAAACAACGGCAAAAACAAGATTATTGTGAAATTACGTGTCGAAAACGAACCCAAGTGTTTAAACATACAATGTGTGTGAACCATGGTTGTCCTATTAAAGGTATGTTGATTTATTTGGTTGGAATCTCCACTATATCTATCGATATTTTACTAATTTTTAACGAATTACTGTTTTTTTTTTAAATTTTTTTACCCGTAACAAACCTAAACCGAAAGTTGACTAATTCAAGTAGTCAAGATGTTAAAGGCGTGACATAAGATCAATTTATGGGGGTTGAAACCAAGGGTAAAATTATTTTTCACAATTATCTCAAAAACTATAATATTTATCGTAAACATTGTCATTACCATAATTAAACTATATCAAATTTTGAATAAACATGGTCTCTAATATTTTTTTGTTAAAGTCATTGGTTTTGGAGAAATTACTTAAATGAACTTACCAACCTCGCCCCATCACCCATCCCCTACATTTTATTTCGCAAACGGTACGAAATAGAAGAAAACTTTTGGTAACAAAGTTGTTCATTATACAAAAACTAACAACTTTTTTTGAAACATTTTTTCGAAAACCGATTGGTTTCGGCACAAATCGAATACAATCCTGGTATTATTTTTGTATTTATCCATTGATAGCGTTTTGTTTAAAAATTTGTGCGCATGTTTATAAAGTACATATCATGGTGCTGCCATCTAAGTTTCGTATTATAATCACTATTTTTGGTTCGAATCATTGCTAACTTTTGTAGATTGTGTATTGGCTAAAACTAATTTTGATAAATTGTTAAAGGTACATGCGCTAAAATTCAACAAACACCATTAACAGCGGATGAAAAACGGTTCGTATTACATATGCATAACAAGGTGCGTAACCGTATTGCAAATGGTAAGGTAGTAAAACAACCAGGTGCCGCCAATATGAATCAATTAATCTGGGACGATGAACTTGCACGTATTGCACAATGTTGGGCGAATGCATGTCAATTTGAGCATGACCAATGCCGTAACTTAAAGAATGAACAAGTTGGCCAGAATATTGGAGTGTTTGGATCAACCAAACCGATGAAAAAACTTAAAGGACGCACTAACCTCGGCCGAATTATTCAAAATTGGTTTAAGGAAGTGAATTTATATAATGGTACAAATGTACGAAGACATGTGACGAATCCAAAATGTGGTCATTATACTCAGCTCGCATGGGCGACAACAACCCGCGTTGGTTGTGGACAAATTTTTGGATTTAATAAGAAAGGGAATCGTGTGTTTAATCGCGTCTATTTGTATTGTAATTATGCTGAAACGGGTAATTGGTTACGGGAACCCGTCTATTTGGAGGGGAAACCGTGTAGCAAATGTAAAACGAAAAAATGTAGTCGAAAATATAAATCGTTGTGTACGAATCCATTGAAACAGAGACAAAAACAAAAGCTGAAACCAAAGTACTCGTACAATAATAATACTTCTGTAAATCTGGTATAAAAATGGGGGCTAGCACATGCATTTTGGGTAGTCAGTTCGTTTACGTACATCATTGACCCAAAAGTTGTTAAAACACAACTTTTGTTTGACACACAAACAAAAGTTTGTGTCAAATTATTTTTTAAGAAAAGCTATATTTTTGACAAATTTTTGTTTGAAACTTTTTTATTATAAAAGTTATTTAAAAAAGTTACCAATAAAAGTTGTAGATAATATTATTATCCACAAAAAGGCTGTGCACAAAATTTTAGTGGAAGTTATGGTTTTCAAAATAAACAGCAAAAAACTGTTTACCTTATTTTCAAGATGGCGGCCAACTGGGAGGGGTACTTAGCAGTGCTGATACTGAAAATTCAAGCTTTTTGTAAGACCTTTTATATAACAAAAAATAAAATCGCTGCCTACCCAAAATGCACGGCTGATTTACGAATTGACAGTCTAAAGCATAGTTTGAATCTGACAAAATTTATTTTCTTACCAATTTTTCTACTAATTTTGCCAAACAAATTTTAATATTTATTTATTTATTATTTAAATTTATTGGAATTAATTTTAATAACAATAACCTAAATATAATTAAACCTAGAAAGTATTAATACGAAATTACGTTGGTTTGAAACCTATCTAAATTTTATGGTTCAAATCTCAACTAAATTTTAATTAATTTAATTGACATTTTTTTCTAAATTAATAAAAATTCAATGAAGCACAACCTTAAACGGCAAAATTTTGCACCAAACAATTTCGAAAGTTTACGTTTAGTATGCAGTTTTTGAAATGTTTAGAAATTTTGTTCGTTTTGAATACAATCCATCCTTTAAGCATATGACAAAATACAGCTAAGACATAAACCTTCCAAACTTTTAACGTCTCATACACAAACCTAACTACTTTTGATTTGAATCTTAGCTAATCTTTAATGAATTGAGGCTTTCTTTTACTAATTTAGACGAAAATTTTTATCGATACTTTACATACTAAAATTGGTAAAAATTTTCAACTTTTGTTTGAATATCAGAGTTATGATTAAAAAAATTTATTGTTTTAACTGAAAGTCACAATTTGAATAAAATTCAATAATATTTTTTCATTAAATTATGTATAAAATATTTTATTTAAATTTTGAATAAAAACAATAAAATAATATTCCACTAAGCATAACCTAAATTATTCGTATGATGTCATCGAATTGTCGTGTAAACACTACAGTGAGAGGTCTTTATCAAGTCGTTTGTTTTTTTTTCAAGTTTATTGCAATTATTTTAATAATAATAAAAAGTGATAGTTTTTTGTGTATAGATTATTACAAAATTGAGGCCTTATCCTTTAAAAAGAGGTCGACAAGTTGAAAAAAAAATATACTATTTATTAATTATTTTTTAAAAAGTCATAAATTATCAGTATTTTGTTTTGTTTGTATGCGATTGGAAACATTGTATGACTTAATATGTACACAAAATACATTATTATTTTTGAAATATTATCAATAAAATAGTTTTATACGGATTTTATATTTAAAAAAATTATCAATCAAAACATTTTATCTAATCTTTTTAGAAATAATAATCAATTAAATCACTATTCTTATTTTTTTATATAATATAAACAAAAGATTTAAAGTACTAATAAATTAATTACTGTTGTTTTAATTTGTTTATTTATTTTTACATGCCCACAGAAACTCGTGTAAAGTTTGATAAAATTTTATTATGAAAATTATAAAATATTTAAAAAAAGTTGAATAAATTTAAAGATTATGAAAAACTTCATTTATTTTGAAGTGTATGCAATCGTTAATACATTTAAGATTTAACCTATGCCTTAAAACATGTAAATATTCAACTAAAACGCTTATATCCAATATAGTCCAGTTAAAATCTACATCCGTGCTTGCAAAAGGTCCGGTCGTTCTGAATTTTTTATATGTTGTTAGGACCTAAACCAATATTAAAAAACCAGATTTGCAATTTCCAAAGTGTTGTGCTAGCGGCGGAGTACCCAAAAAACCATGAAATTTTCGGACTTTTTTCAGTTTTTGCTCAATATCTCAGTGAAGGAAGGGTCTGACCGGTATAGACACTCTATACAATTTTAAAGAAGACTAAATTTTCAACAATTTGAGATCAAAACAAGCTCTATACAGCTATTGGTTCCCAAGATACAGTTCTTAGAAAATTTTTTCAAAATGGTCACTTATTCCGTAAAATATCTTCAAAAATACGCATCCCACGTCAAATATTATATATAATAAACTTGTAGTAAATTTAACTTTCATTTGAAATCAGACTGGTACCTGTATGCCCAGCGGTTCTCTCAAAAACGGCAGATAACCAAAAACAGTCATAAGTTAACCAGCGCAGATAACCATCGCAGCGCACATATTTACCAGATGTTTGAATGCATATTTTCGGTAAAAGTAGGTACCAATTCCAATCAGAAGGAAGGAAACAAAAGATCGAGGTCGTACAACAGTAATCAGAACATGAGAAAATGACACACACTTCTTCTTCCATGCTTCAAGGGGCCACGCTTGTTTTTGAGAACAACAGTCTCAAAAAATAGCTGTACTGAGTGCCCTTTGTTGGAGTCCATCTCTACTATGACTATGTCATCGACAAAACGTTTTTGGAGGTGATTTTTCGCTGTTCTGACATCAGTTATACAATCACCCTTAATTTGCTGTAGCAGGTGTGATAAAGAAAACTGGCATTCATCACTGTTTTCCAATAGGTAATCGTACACACAATCAATCGTTTCTTCAGTATTACTAGCAGGACGTTCCGTCTCTTATTCCACGACCACTCTTTTCTTTTTAGAAATTTAAGAGAGAATCTAAGTCAAAAAACATTAGCTATGATATACTATTCATTGGTTCATAGCAGACTTAAATATGGAATTTTGTTATGGGGGTCTGCCTCTCAATCAACACAAATTTTCATAAAGCAAAAGAAAATATTACGTGTAATTGTTGGTGTTGGCCAGCAAACTTCCTGTAGACAATATTTTAAGGATCTGAGAATCTTGACGCTCTCCAGTATATACATTTTCCATTGTCTCGCCCACATAAAGAAGAATATTCATACGGTAGATCAAAATAACTTTAATCACACGTATTATACAAGACATGGTAGCGACTTAAGAGTACCCAAGCACAACTTAAATGTCTTCGAACATGGTCCATCTTACAATGGCTTAAAATTTTTCAACAAGTTACCATCTCATATAAAGCTTGAATGTAACCAAAGGAATTTTGAAACCGCCTGCAAGAATTTACTGCTCGATCATTGTCCATATAATGTGGATGAATTTTTATAATGTGGATGAACAACCTATAATGATAGGAAAATATGACGAACCAATATGTATTACATTTGTACATCATTTCTGGTATAATAAATTATTATTATTATTATTATGATCATTATTCCCAGTAGCAGGTGGTAATCTAAACAGGCTCCTGTAGCACAATATGAGCGCCTCCTCGCCATTGACGACCTGGTTGCTGCAGACGGGGCGTACCACAGATTGTGCTACAGGAGCCTGTTTAGATTACCACCTGCTACTAGGAATAAGAGAGGGTATCGTCTAACCGGTAATACTGAAGAAGCGATGGATTGTGTGTACGATTACCTGTTGGAAAACAGCGATGAATGCCAGTTTTCTTTATCACACCTTCTGCAGCAAATTAAGGGTGGTTGTATCCCTGATGTGAGAACAACGAAACTTCACCTCCAAAAACATTTTGTCGATCACATAGTTATAGTGAAGATGGGCTCCAACAAAGGAACACTCAGTACAGCTATTTTTTGAGACTGTTGTTCTCAAAAACAAGCGTGGCCCCTTGAAGCATGGAAGAAGAAGTGTGTGTCATTTTCTCATGATCTGATAACTGCTGTACGACCTCGATCTTTTGTTTCCTTCCTTCTGATTGCAATTGGTGCCTACTTTTACCGAAAATAAGGATACAAACATCTGGTAAATATGTGCGCTGCGCTGGTTAACTTATGACTGTTTTTGGTTATCTGCCGTTTTTGAGAGAACCGCTGGGCATACAGATACCACTCTGATCTCAAATGAAATCTAATTAAATTTACTACAAGTTTATTATATATAATATTTGACGTGGGATGCGTATTTTAGAAGATATTTTACGAAATAAGTGACCATTTCGAAAAAATTTCACTTTTTGGAAAAAATGGCCTATTTTCTAAGAACTATATCTTAGGAACCAACACCTGCATAGAGCTTGTTTTAATCTCAAATTGTTGAAAATTTAGTCTTCTTTAAAATTGTATAGAGTGTCTATACCGGTCAGACCCTTCCTTCACTGAGATATTGAGCAAAAACTGAAAAAAGTCCGAAAATTTCATGGTTTTTTGGGTACTCCGCCGCTAGCACAACACTTTGGAAATTGCAAATCTGGTTTTTTAATATTGGTTTAGGTCCTAACAACATATAAAAAATTCAGAACGACCGGACCTTTTGCAAGCACGACCGCCTTTTCATGTTTAACTTTACTGAACTAATATACGCAATTGTTAATACATTTAAGATATAACTTTTGTCATAAAACATGTAAATATTCATTTTAAATGCATACTAATGCATTTTAAGTGCATACTAATGCTGGATACTAATCCAGCTTATGTAATCGTTAATACACGCAAGATATGACTATTGCTATAAAAATATAAATATTCCATTTCAACGCATTCGCATCAAGTTCATGCAATTGTTAATCCATGAAAGATTTAACCTTTGCCCTAAAGGTTGTAAAAATTCATTTTAAAAACTGTTAAATCCAGTGTATATGCATCCATGAGTAGTCGCGAGATACAAATATTGCCATAAAAAGATAAATATTCAATTTAAAACGTTGTTGAATGTAGTATATGCAATCCTTAAAACATTAAAGATTTAACTATTGCCATAAACCATGGAAACATTCAATTTACTAACAGCTTTCTGGTATCTGGTATGAAAAAGGGGCCATGTCCTAAGAGTACTGGGAGAAGGATCGGGGAAAACACGAAAAATAAAATATAAATTTTGTATTAAAACTTATACAGTTTATTGTAATTATTGTATAAAAAAATAAATCAATAACAATTCAAAAATAATAATAATAATAATATGAAAAAAATATTTTGAGATGAAATGTGAAAAATTTAAAGAGTTAAAGTTGACTTAAAAGTATGTACGCAATTGGAACTATAAACGCTGATTTAACCATTGTTGTACCCAAAATACAAGCGAAAATAAACCATAATAATGCATAAATTGATAATTGTAAAATAACATGTGCAAATAATAACCTTAAAAACAGAAAATATATTTTACAGTGTCATCGATTCCCTCTCTCGTAGCTTCAAATACTTACAAAGTGTCTTTCCCACGGGCACTTTCCAAAGTTTTCACTCCCTCATTATTTAAATATCGCCGGACACCTTGAGTTAAATCTATGAAATAACTTTCCCAATCCAGTGTTCCAATATCAATATTAAATTTTTCCCGATCGGTTTTATTTAATGTTTTCTGTAATTCTAATGTTTTTTGATTATCGAATTTCCATTCGGTAAAGATAAATTTCTCCAAACGATCCAACGAATTATTTACATTAGTATGTAATCGTACTAAACTGCAAATTAAAAAATTCAAAGAATATTAATTGTTTAAAGACTCGGTATATAATAAATTTTATATGGATAGTTCTGTAAACTGATAATTTCACAGAAGATAATCGAATTTTACAGAAGATTTTCGGTAATCGAATAGATTCGATACAAATTAACTGTAAATTTATGTGTCTATATTCAAATACTTACATAGGTCGACCACCAGCTAATTTCGTAACATTATCTAAAATAATAGCCGGAATCATATGTACAAAGAATGCAATCAATTTAAATGCACGAACACTTTCCACAAATTTTAAATGTGGATACCATACCGCGGATTTTAACGGATACGAATGTAAATATTCATTAATTTTGTGTTGGATCAAATTCCATTTAAATGGTTTGTACGTACTCGAACAGCATTGGAATATTTTTAAAGTATTCGGTCTGAAATCAAAACGTAAATTATTTTACATCCCATTTCTAATATCATGTTTGAACACGAATCAATTTAGGGTTCCGTAGCATATGCTACATAAATTTTGTTAAACTGAAAATTTCAGATAACCAAAAAAACTTTTCCAAAAAGTTTCTAACAAAAAGGAACTGATCAAAATAGGTCCAGATTGGTGTCATCTTTGTGAAATTAAATTAGAGCTGATGAAAAGTGGGAGTTATCAAAGTTTATGACCTACGGACGGTTGGTTAAGACGAAATTTTTACCGGGGTCATTGGTGTTGTGGTCCATACTTACTTCGTAACCATAACATGATAAGCAGCCACAATCAATTCATTGACGACAATATCAACAGGAATATAATCATAAACCAAATTTGTACCAACAGGTAAACGACGTATAATACCTTTCGATGCACCCATCAAGAATCCTTGTGGTCCATTTTTACTGATTGTCCATCCTGGTACGGGTTCTTTCCATGCTGCTGTGACTATATAAAAAATACACATAAATCTCACCGAAAAATGAGATAATTGATTTAAATTCCCTAAACATACTGAGTTCTTTATCAGTGACAAACAGATGGATATACGGAAATGAAATAATCAGATCATTTTCTGAACACGTCCACCAAAAACTTTCGATCAATATTTCCACACTTGAAACGGTTAAAAATAGTAAATCGATTTCGATAAAATTTTCAGAATAGGGATTTTCGAAAACAGAAAGTCGATCCAGCAAAGTTTAATCTCTGGGAATATTCGTTTTCTGCGACTTTTCTAAATCAAAAAGATAGCGTGAATCTTTTTGAGAATAGGCAACTTGTAAGATCTTGTTGTAATGATGTTGTGTGAACTCGGATATTAAAACTATCATATATATACTACTGATGTAACGAATGTTGGATTTTTCACATTCGCGAATGCGAATATTTATCTCCAATATTCGCGAATGAGAATGTTGACTTTCAAATAAAGGCGCGTAAAATGTTAGACAGGTTTGACATTTCGTGTTATGTTTAAACCCAACATAGCCGAACCGATACACGTTGAATGAACGAAGTTAGTCACACAGCACAATTTCATTCGATTTGTTTTGTTTTGATTTGAGATTAGTTTAGTATTATCGCATTTGTCAAATTTAACTGTTATTCAAAAGTGATATAAAAACATGAGTAAAGCACATGTTAGCGAAGTTCGGACTTATTTCACAATTTATGACGCTGAATATGTGAAATGCAAGTTGTGTGATAAAAAATACTCTCGCAAAGGAAGGACCACTAGTGCTATGCGAAATCACCTAGAAGCTAAACATAAAAATGAATATGATGAAATAAAAAGACGAGAAAATGAAAAGTTAGGTGCTGCTAAAATAAATTCTTTGCCGCCCTCTTCGCGACAATGTACCAAAACAAACAAACAAAACAAACAAAAACAAACGAGAAAGTATTTCTGATTTAGCTGCCTACCTCAAAACTGTTCCATAATCATTTTTTTATTCAAATATAAGTAAATAAGAAATATATAAATCTTATCAGTTATAATTATCAGTATTATAATTACATATCCATCCATATATAATTTTTTTTTTTTTGTAAAATACATTCGCCAAACATTCGCATCGTTTCTTGCGAATGCGAATGTCAAAAAATATGCGAATATTCGTTACATCACTTATATATACAGGATATAAAAAAAAAAAACTTTTTGCTTTGGATGGGAAGGGAAGGGAGTGTTTCCTTTGATAACTTACTCATACTAGGTCGTACAATTGCACTAGGAATCTGGCCAGCATTATTATTCACTTCATGTTCGGCTAAATGTTTTGTGAATGTGTACGTGTTTGGATGATCCTTTAATATTTCTGGAGTTTTGGCATCTAATTCTTTTTCACTTAATTCATTTACCAAATTGATAATTTCTTCGGGATCAGCTGGTCTTGGATATAATTGTTCGTTTGCTTCCAATTTGTATGAGTTTACATACACGCTTGATACATGTACTAATGCCTAAAATTTATAAATCCAAGGAATTTAATAGCTACCATTTTGAGTACGTGTACTGTTTAATTAACTTATACACACGTATAGATGTATAAAAACATTTGTTTTGTGTTATAAAGAAGGGAAATTCACTAACCTCTAAATTTTTAATTTGTTTACATAATTGAATAATTCGTCGAGTGCCAAGTAAATTCACATCTACTGTCTTCTTAAGCGTTTCAGCAAAGTCTAAAGTCGCTGCACTGTGAAAAACAACGTTGACATTATTGAATAACAAATTACGATCCTCCTGGGATAAACCTAAATTTTCTTCGCCCACATCACCAGCAACTGCATATAATTTCTTAAATATCTCTTCACTTTCTTCATACAAAAGTGTTTCGAAAATCTGTATAGGAAAAAAACGTATTTTATTCATTTGGATGTCTCTGAATGGGAGTTTCAAGCCTATTGCAACTTCATTGTTTGTCTGGAAAAGATCCTTCAAAGAAAGTCTCTTTCATCCCTACACTCTACCCAGAAAACGACTACAGAAGCGCTCTCACCCTTTTATTTATTCCCCCAACCAAATCTAGGATATTCCATATTTCGCTTCTCATTTTCCTACATATTCTTAAATCCAGCAAATAAGTACATCTTCCTCAGAGTAGAAGGGTTCCCCTATTTAGAATCTCCCATCTTCTCAAACTTTCTCTCATAAAAGGGGTTTTCGCAATTATAAAAAGATTCTGGCTTTATCAAGTCTTTAGGTTGTTTGCTATTTCGTTCCCCACTTTTCCCAATATTATACTTACAGCATTTTTAGCAATGTCCTTTAAACGATCCTGAATATCCTTATTCTTTTTTGGCCTTAATAATAAATATATTGTTTTGATGTCAGGACAGCTCATCAATAGTTTATTAATCAAACAGAGTCCAACAAAACCGGTCCCGCCCGTAATAAATACCGATTTTCCAGCAAATTTTTTTGAAATATCTGATCCATCGTCACGTGGTTTTTCAATATCGTCCATAACGAACTGCTGACCTATGATCACAAGAAACAAATTATTAATAATTACTGGAATTTTTTTAGATTTGTCTTATTGTTTAATTTAATTAACGTACATAACTAATTTTAGGTCTATAAAGTTAGCACAATAAATTCAACAAGGAAGTAAACTATGGGCCACGACTGTAGCGGTCTTTTTTCAAAATTATATAGTTGATATCTGCCTTAAGGAAAACCAGGTATCAAATCCTGGTTTTCGATACCTGCTTTAACATACTAAATAATAATATGTGAAATAATAAGTTGACTTCAAAGTAAAATTGGCTCATTTAGCTGTATCATCCGTGGCGTAAGCGACAGTACACGGGGCATGAAATCCAGCGGTCCAGGGTTCGATTTTTGGTGGATGAGTTAATTTTTTTTCATATCAATATAAATAAAATATTGTCTGTTTGGTCGTATTCTGCTAACTTTAGAGATATTCATTAATTCAGAACTATAATTCTTATAATTGCATTATTATTTTTATTGTTCAGTAGTCAGCACTTTGGAATTACTATACATATGAAAAACTAATTAAACTTTGTAATTTCCTATGAAATACAGACCGCATGTAAACAGCTCGAGGGGGTCAATGGCGACATTAATTTGTTTGATACCTGATTGAAGAATATTTTCTAAACAAATAAAAGTAAATTCGGTTTTTCATGACGCCTCTAACAACGTAAGAATTTCGGAAACGATAGCAGATAGATGATAAATTAAACAAGATCATAGAAAAATATAATATAAGCATCCCTAAATTTTGCCACTTTAAATTGAAGACTACTCTCAATCAATTAATAGCCATAAAAAATTAGCGTCCGTCCGTCTGTAAATACGATAACTCAAAAACGAAAAGAGATAACGACCTGAAATTTTGTATGCGTGTACTTGAGCTAAAAGGTAAGGTCAAGTAGATAGACAAAATCGATCCATGTTTGGGCAAAATTGGCAAAACTATCTATCTTTGAAACCGTAAGAGGTAGAACAAAAATTTATACACAAAAAATGTTCCTTTTTGTAAAATAAACAACTTTTGTTTGAAATTTTTTTTCCATAAATTCAGTATATGCCGGGTATTTAAGCAATTAACTCAGTTGTTATTTTCACATGATTATAATTAATTTGCGCCTTATTTATTCGGATTTCGAAAAATTGCTTTAGATACAAGTTGTTCATTATACATTAACTAACAACTATTATTCGAAACATTTTCCCAAAAACCGAATCAATAAGGTCAACACCACTATAAAATTTTTAATTTGAGCACTATTTTTGTATTTATACGATTTTCGAAAAAATGTTTAAACAAAAGTTGTTAGCATTTTTATAATGGACAACTTCTATTTGAAACATTTTTTCGAAAACAAAACAGATTCGGCAGAAATCAACTTAATAAAAAAAAAACGACGCAACTTTTAGAACTGATAGTAAATATACACATAAATCAAATACATAATTATTTTTCACATATCAATCATAAACATTATTTGTTGCAGGCAGGTAATGAAGGTCTCTCTATTAATTTTATTACGTTTTGTAGAAATATGATAAACATGCAAGCAATAATATTATTAATAGTATTTATTTATTTTTTTTTTAGTAATTTATTTATTTAACTCTCTGCCAACATTAACTGAAGATTAATGTTCAAGGTTAACAAACTATTGAAAAAGTTGTAGAATTTTATTTTTTAGCATTGTTTTATTTATTTATTTTCAATTCAAGTTAAAAGTTCAAACGGAAATTTCTAAACGATTCTTTCCAATATTTAAACTACAAACAAATAATCAATTTTAATTTATTAGATACGGAATCTATTCTGTTCATTTTATAAAATTTTTACATTCGATTTGTGTGAAATCCATTGGATTTTTTAAAAAATGTTTCGAATAAACTTATTGGTTCTTTTTCGGAATTAACTCGCCCACCCCCCAAATCTACTCCTTTTTCAGCGGAAATCATCCATTAGGATGAAAAATGGTGATTAAAATTATTATCAGGATGGAAAAAGGACAAACTATACTTACAATATCCTTAAAGCCAATTTTTACCATACCAAACGTATTTATTAATATGCAAATGCGATTTTTTTTAAATTATTATATTCTTATTATTATATTAAATAAAAAAGCAACATACAGACGAATTGAGAACCATCCTCCTTTTTGAGGTCGGGTTAAAAAGGTCCTTAATGCCCTTGGTGTGATATTAATATCACTATGAACTATGTAAGAAATAATCCTTAAGATAGTTCCAGCATGAAATCACTATTCAACACATTTTGCTAATTATTTTCACAGACTAAAAATAACGTTTTCTATCCCAAAGTTTCAGAATTTTTGACCGTTTAGAACGCGAGATAATTAATAACAAAGTAATCATTCGCTCTCATTAGAAGCATGTAAAACTTCATGCCCGCCCAACTATTATCTGTTGTATTAAAAAAAATACTCGACAGAAATAAAAAAAGAAACTAGGAGAGTAAAGATAGTTTTTTTTCTTTCAAAATTACATTAATTTGTATATATAAATATTGAATATATGTATGTGTTGTGTATGTGTGTAAATGTATTTGTTCTATAATAAAAGCAAACCGTTCTTTTGTTCAGATTATGACAATGCTGGAACTACCTTAAAGGGCAGGCTTAGGAGTAATAAAAAATAAATTGTGATAAGTAAATTTGTAACACACACATTGTACACACTGTACATATCAAATTAGTTCATTCCAATAGGTTTTTCCACATTCTCTGAAATATATTTAAATGAAATGTTCAGCTTGGTCGGAATTTTTTTATAATAATGGTCGGAATTGTAATAATGATTCTGAAAATTTGCATCTATTGTCTACAAATCTCAATATTTTTTAAAGAGAAGGAAAATAATTAAATTTTTGAAAGAGATATTTATCTATTAACAGAATGAAATATAATAAATAATTACAAATAATTATATTAAATGGAAAAATTTGATATGTAAGAGGAAATATTTAAAGTGGACATTAATTTTTATTAAAATTTTTTTGTACTAATATTTAGAATTTAAAAATATATATATACAGTTTGGCCTTCTTAAATTTCCATTATGAAAAAGAATTAATAATAATATAATTTTTTATTGAACATAAAAAACTTCCATTAAATTAATATCTCAAAAATTTTTTTTAATATTCTAATTAAAATAATAAAATTATTATGTACGATTAAAATTATGCATAAATAACATAAGTTATTTATAAAATATGACAAAGTAAACCGTCAAGAAAACAATTTAATTTGACAGGGATTAGTTTTCTTCATTTAGACATAAAGAAGGGCAAAAAAAGAGTCACTTCCTATTATATTTTCAATCGATATTGCCAAACGCCCACGTTCTCGAAAACTAGTATGCCAATACTGAAATATAGAATACTTTTTTGGTAAGATTTATTATGGACCACAGAAGCTCATGTCATTTTTTTAAATTTTAAATTGATTTGTGCCTTATTGATTCGATTTTCGAAAAAAATGCTTCGACACAAATATAGTATAGGTTCATTACAAATATAGTAACAACTATAATTCGAAAACCGAATGTATAAGGCACAAATCAATAAAATTTAAAAAAAAAGACATCATTTTTAGTGGCCAAGTAGTGTACCTACACGTATCATAAAAGTTAACGAGGGCTGCTCTAGCGGTAAATAAAAAAGTTGATTTTGAATCAAAGTGTATGCAATGAACATAACATACAAGCAATAACCATTGCTGTACCAAAAATTTAAAAAATAAATGAATCCATTTCAAAATTTAAAACTATTTACCTTTAGATAAGAAGCGACAATATTTATTAAAGTTTTCCAAGGTTATGAACAAATATTAACTGTGTACCGTCGTAGAACTCAATTTACTGCATTTCAGACATACCACGATTCAGGCCACTGAATATCTAGCCAATTATCATAGAAAAGATATTTAATCATATTTACATTAATTTGAATAAATAATATTCAAATATTACAAAAAATAATATTAATTAACGCCCTTATATTCATTAATAATTAATAAAATGATCTTTCTGTTAACTCCGAATTGAGAAACGGTTATTCAAAGTTCTTTTCCCCATAATAATTGAACCAAATTTGTTTATTAGAAAATTATTTGTACATAAATCTTAAAACTAGATATATGTACTAGTTTTGCAATTGCAATGCAATCATTGTCAGTAGCTAAACTCTCGTACAACATATTAAAGAAATAAAATTAAGACCTTGGAGGAAAAAACAAATTCGTAAATACATCATATGAGATTACATTTCAAATTTTGCCCCTATTCCTAGAACATTTGTTTGGATTTTATAAATACGTATTTCGACCACAATATAGTCATCATCAGAGATATGTTGCTTGTTGCTAATTTGGTGCGTGTCTCACAATGATATTAAAAAAGTTCTGTCTTTTATACGAATTGACGGAGGGTATGATCTGACCTGAGGATTATTTGAGTTGGCTGACTACCGGATTAGATGTGTGAAGAGCTCCACCTATTTATTGGCGGTATTCCTTTGTGACCATGCGGCGTTATTTTTGTCACTACAGTGAGGGCATCGATGCTGACCTTGATATTCAGGTATTAGATTTTTTGAAAATGGTTTAATTTTATTTAATCAGAATTTGGAATTAGGCCATTGTCTAAATTCATTATCTGTTTTCTCAATTTGTATATGTAGATACTTTCGTATGCATCTAATTCTGCGGGGTTTTGTACCGATTTCAGTAGTTTTAGATTCGATTTGTCAATTTTGTGGTTGTTCTCAATAACGTGCGCAGCTATACACGATTTTTCGGTTCTCCCAAATTTCACATAAGCCAGATGTTCTTTAATTCGAATTCCGATTTGGCGACGACTTTGACCAACATAAATTTTCGAACAGTTTTGAGAACTGACATATGCCCGATTGTTTTTCATTACTTAGTAAATGTTACAAACAAATGTCCTAGGAATAAGGATAAAATTTGAAATGTAATTTCAAAAAACCTAGAGTTCTCTTTGATTATTTTAATAATCTTTACATCATATGAGCTTCTAATATGTTCCGTAAAATAAGTTGTTTAGTTTTTTTACCTAATCATTATTATGAAATCACGCGGCCTATTTTCGCGTGTCCAGTTAAAGTTCAAATTGTTTAACATAAAATTTGATTTAAAAACAATTAAAAACCTTCAAATTTTTTTGTAAATATATTCAATAATATTTTATGTAATTACATACTTTTTTTATTTAATATTATTATTTAGTTTAAATATTTATTGAATGGTATTGATTGTGCGTAAATAACCATAAAACTAATCATCATCGGTAAACATAGTTTTGTGACTTTTTGTTTAAAATTACTTAATCTTTCATCCTTGTTACTATTTATATGGTAATTGCATAAAATATAAAGAAGTCACATGTCAATTTTATACCCGGTATATATAACACATACAATAATATACCAAGTTTAGTCCCGACTTTGTTACGGATGAAAATATTGAACGAAGAAAAAAATTTGTGCTATAGGAGTTCATAAAATGACCTAGTCCATTTCTGCAAGCCCGTTCGTCCGTCTGTCCGTTGACACGCATCCCCACCACTGGAGGAGAATATAGGAGATAGGAAAAATATATATGCCCAAAAAAGGTGCTTTTTTTAAAGTTAAACAACTTTTGTTTGAAATTTGTTTTCATAAACTGATTGGTTTCGTCAGTTAGTTGTTATTTCCACTTATTATACCCGGTATATAATATATACCAGGGTATGTAAAGTTTAGTCCCGACTTCGTGTGTTCTAGAGTTCAAATGTAAGCTCAAATACATACATTAATGAGCAAAATCAGACCATATTTGAGCAAAATGGGCAAAACTGTCTATCTTTGAAACCGTAAGAGATTAAACCGTAAAATTTTGCTATTTTTAAGCTAAACACCTTTTGTTTGAAATTTTTTTCATAAATTCAGAGTATACCGGGTTTTTAAGCAATTAACTCAGTTAGTTGTTATATTAAATATATTATTTAAACGGCCGCAAGATAGCAAAAATCGTTAAATACAAAAAAAAATGGTTATCTCATAAAAACAAATAAAGATTGTTAGAAACATTTTTTTTTTAATAGAATCAATAGACCTTTTGTTGACTCAATTTAACTTCGAAGTCGGTACGCGGGTCAGATGCCAGTAATGAATATTCATTTATTTACATATTAAATAATCATTGTTTTATTTTTAACAAACCATTATTATTTGTAAATATGAATTACTTACAACAAAAAATATGTGAGTTCTTGAGTTGTGCAATTACTACACTAACAGTTAAAACAATATGTATATAAAATTATATATATATATAAAATTTATATAATTTTGTATATATATATGTATATAATATATATATATATATATATATATATATATATATATATATAAAATTGTGTAATAAACTTTCAATGATTATACTCATGATTATTGAAAATAAATTGCTTAGTTTATTATTTCATACAAATTCATAATTTAATTTTTATTTTAAGTCATAAAATATCGTTCAAGTGTGTGTCGTAACACATGCATTAACTTAGGGTTCCGTAACATTTACAAAGTTTAATAATGAAATTTTTCGGACACAACTATGGCTTAGGTAGATAGATTGTAGAGGCTGACCTGGACGGGCTACACTTCGACCATAAGGTCCATTGAGATTCCTAAGGATGTGAGGATGTGAGTGGAGTGGAAGGAATTTGTGAGTAGACTAGGAATTGGTAGGATATGCGGCTGCAGCCAAATATGATAGGAACTATGCCGATATTCATCTGGAGTTCGTGAAGGAAACTGCAGAAAACTTTCCCAAGCATAGCCGGTTACTTCGTACCTGTCCATACGCCGACAGGTCAACTATGACGAATGGTAAACTAATTGACGAATCGTGCTATTTTTAATATGTTTTTGGGGCCTATTTTGAGTGATGTCATTTCTGATAGGAATTAGTAAAAGCCTCCTTGCTCATTCTACTTCTGGGTTATATTCTGTTAAAAAACACTTTATTTCAAATGTACACTCCCGTTCAATATAATTGAACAGATCTGAATCGAATCAGTCTCTCACAATTTTGATTATTCTTGTAGTAAATATTTTTTACTATACTTTCAAATCTTTTTTCACACTTAAAATATATACTACTTCTCTTTATTTATGAATTAATATTCGTAAATTAAATTATTCATAAATTCGTATAGTTTCAGAGATATATATTCAGAAATTTCCGTATTATAAACTATACTAGCAGAGTTTGGAAAGCCATGGAAAGCCACTCTTTTTTCCCGGAGGTGTTGAAAAAGTAAAAGCCACTTTTGGAGTCGATAGTGTCTACTAAATGATTAATTTTTTTTTATATTTCCCGGCGCTTCTCCGCTAAAACAATATATATATATATATATATATATATATATATATATATATTATGTCAATGTGATCTAACAAACGAACTTTCTAACAAACGAACAAAAGATTATATATATTATGAAAAGATAATTATTATATAGAAAATTTAAATTTTCCTATTCAGAAAACAAGGTTTTTAGTCAGGTATGAGAATTTATATATATGTTCTTCTACATCTATTTCTCTTGCATATAAATAAAATGAATAATAAGAAACAAGAATTATTTAACATATTAACTAATCAAAGTTGTAGGTTAACCACCTGATTGACCTTGGATCAACTATATGTGTTGTCTACGTCATACAACATAACATAATATATCAGCTAGTCAACCATATTTAACCAAATACCTTATTGCATATTTGTTTGTATTGCTATTTAACATCACTTAACTAACAAATCGACAACTGAAATTGTGGCAAAATTTCGGAGTTTATAGAGAAAAGTGTCAAACAAAAGTTGTTTGTTTTTCAAAAAGGATCATCTTTTCAGTTTGAAATTTTCTCCTATCATTTACGGTTTAAAAACTAACATCTGCTACTCATCTAATAGAACTGCTGAATACTGCCAATCAGTACCACATACTATTTATAATATATTAATGTTAATATACATGCTAAACAGTAATTCCTATGTACAATGATTGATAATATAACTAGAGACCCGCTACAGCTTCGCAAGGATGCACAGATTTAATTGGACAAATAGATAGACTGGTAGATATATCTTGGGATATAAAAACAGCCAGGAGCTTGTTGTTTCTTACTCTTCGCCGCACAATCTGGACCAGATTTTGGAGTCATTGTGGAGTCCTATTATGTAAAAATCCTTTCGTAAGTGATAATATCCGGTTATGGGTCAGATTGAGTGAATCGAGAGACAGCCTCTTGAATTTTGCACATAATGAACCAGATTTTGGAGTCATTGTGGAGTCCTATTGTGTAAAAATCCTTTCGTAAGAGATAATATCCGGTTATGGATCAGATTGAGTGAATCGAGAGACAGCCTCTTGGATTTGTGTAATTGGATTTTCGCATACAAAAATTGTTAATATCCCAGCAAAAATAAAAACGTTCGCCTTTAAAAGTAGTGGAATCTATGTAAAGGACTAAGGTTTTTAACAAAAGTGAGAAAATGATTGAGTAAGTTTCTCAGGTGCAGGGTATTTCATGTTTTATATTGCCAAATATACAAAGAAATAAACTTGCCACGTACAATATGAAATACCCTGCACTTGAGAAACTTACACAATAAATATACATCATTTTCTCATTTTTGTACAAAAAAACTTGGTCTTATACATCGACATTTGAAGACGAACCATTTTATTTTTGCTTGGATATCATTACTTTTTTGTTTGCGAAAACCTGTTTCTCTCACATTTTTTGTTTTTGGATTTAATTATTAAAGATCTGTTATAACAGTAAAAATGTTTCTTATCATTTCAATAGACATGTTAATTTTATGATTGATTTTTCCTACTATTACAATAGACATGCTCTTACTAAATTCTCATAATTTCTAAATCAATCAATACATATTTTCTTGAAATACTTAAGATAAAATCATTTGATTTTGAAAGTTTTTGTATTGTAATAATTTTAAAACTGTTTATTTTATAATTTTCACAAGACATGGTAAAATGAAATGTCCATAAATAATTATAATTATGATGCGAGTTTTTAAAATAGAATTTATAATTACCTTTTGTGTTTAATTATTAAATAATTATTTATTTACAATTTTAATGTATCTGAGACATTCACAAAGATTCCGCTTTCAAATGAAATATTGCAACGCTGTCCAATCTTTTACTAGTTGCAATCGACCAACAAGACGTTATGTCTAAGGCGTTATGTCTACTTGGAACTGGGAGGTTATTGGTTCGAATCCCGATATCGGCAGTTTGTCAATTATTAAGAAACAAAAAAGTGGCGGTTAATTGACTAAACTGTCGGTGCATGGAAAAGAACGAAGTAACCGGCTATGCTTGTGAAGGTTTTCTGCAGTTTCCTTCACGAACTCCAGATGAATATCGGCATAGCTCCTATCAGAGTCGGCTGCAGCCACACATCCTACCAATTGTTTAGGCATCACAATGGACCTTATGGTCGGACTGAGCCAAAATTTTAAATTCCTCAAAAACTGTTAAATTTAAAAACTTAACTTTTATTTTTTCTGTAAAATATTGATAATTATCGATCGCAGTCTGAATTATTTCCGATATTTTTGGAATGTGATATCGATTGCCATGGCAATGGTTTTATAGTGGAAAGAAAACTGTTTATATTCATGACCTTGTCGAGGCCTTTAGAAACATATATACCTTAAAAAAATACTGGTCTGAATAAAGTATAAGCCATCATTATCTTAGTAATTAGCATAATATTTGTTAAATAATTTCAATTATCCTCATAATTATATGAAAAAAATTTATATTTATGGTTCCGTAGACATGATTAGGGACCCTCTTACGTTCGCCATGTTGGTGTATATGTTACAGCGGTTTTGCTTGAAAACTTTTTCTGTAAAAGCTGAAATTTGTCCATGGTTCTACATATTTATAAATCAACAATGGTGAAGTTTGTCAAGAGGACCTTTTTTGTACTAATTATACTTTTTTTTCATACTTTGGGTCAAAATCAAACCAAAAAATGAATTCCAAGATAAACAACTTTATGATTATTTGTTAAATACGCCTTGCATCCACGCTCCTGGTTAAGATATTTCAATTTGATTTTTTTATTTCAATTCTTGATATTTGCTCATAGTATATACAAATTTTCATGTTAATATCTCCAACAGGAATGCAAATATTCAGGAAAATAGTATATTTTGGACATATCTTTATTATTTTGAATCTTCGATATTTGCAAAGAGGTATTTGAAAATATACTAAGGGAGATAATCTTTATAAAATGACGAACGGAATCATTCCGAGCCCATAAGATACACCGTATATATTGGAGTACTAACCACAAAACCGTAAACTGTGCGTGGTCCAACAGGTGCTTGACCGACGTTTTTTGAATGATCATAAAACGGTTTAAAAGCTTTAACTAATGGAAATTTTTATTGTTTAATAAGATTTCTAAAATATTGTAAAACAACCTGACAATATTTTCTTTTTAAATATTCTAAATTTAAATTGATTTCAAATGCTGAAGTATCCTGTTCAGCATAATATTATTAAGCAGTTGTTTACTTAAAAATCAAAGAGATTTCTATGAATAGTGCTGGAATTGGAAGAACACTAGTCCGGAAAATCAGAGAGGTCATGGGCTCAATCCCATCTAAGATATGTTTTTCATGTCAAAAAATGTTATCAACGTTCAGATGTAATCACTCATGATTACAAAAGCATAGATGTACACTCTCGTTCATAAAAATTGAACCAGCTGTAGCATTCTAAGCCTATTACTAAATATACGTATATTACATACAATAACACTTAGAATGTTTCAACTGGTTCAATTTTTATGAACGGGAGTGTACGTAGAATATTTAATCAATTAACTCAGTTAGTTGTTATTTTCACTTGTATTCAGATAATAATACGTTAATTTGTTTTTTTTCAAGGATATAATTTTTTCATAATTTAACAGAATTAATTTTAGTTTTCCGCGGGATACAGGTAATGAAAAAACAAATGCCTCATTACAATTTTTGTTGCCGCTATAAAAACAAAAGTAGGCTGTTTACATTATTTTCTAATTAGGATAAATTCATTTGATTTCCAAGTAATAAGTTTTGTTTTTTATAAGAAAATCTGATGACGTTTTCTTTGTTATGTATTTCAAACAACTTAAAAAATATAATTAATTAATAAATTAAGACGTAAAATACTTACAAAATTAATTAATAAAACAATAAAAAACAATTTAAAAAAAAAAAACACAAAAATTAAAAAATTAAAAAAATAAACAAATAAACCGATTTTCAATATGTTCACCGTACAACCAAAGTTTTATTACTGAAGTTAAGTTGGATTTGGATTGTTAGTTGTTGTTTAGTGATGTATGTGAAAGCCGGTTTCATTTAGACATCATGATGTTATGTATTTTAATATTCATTCACCTACCACCAGTTTTAACTTTGTTTTATTCAAGTAAACTATACTTTAGAATTTTTATTTAATTAGTACTGAGCAGATTCGTGACTCGTTCTTTAAAAAAACAACAAAGAATCTGACAGAACTCGGCGAAATAAATAAATGAACCGGCCAAGAGCGAATCGGGCTCGCACAATTATGGTTCCGAACCAATACTACAGTGCAATACTGCAGTCAATAGACCAAATGAAAGTTTTTTCTATTTTTCATGATATATTAATTCAAAATGCGGCCAAACTGACCGCACATTTTAATCTAAAATAATTTTTTTTCCAATCGCGATATATGAGACCATCATCAAGAGCTAATATTATACTAAAGTCCTGCGTAACAGAGTTTTCGAGAAACACCTTTGTCTCATGTAGGCATTAGAATCATCTTATAAGGGTCCCGATTTTTTCTTTTAGGGTACGGAACCCTAAAATTAACTAATTTTTATACCACGTGCCAGTTAAATTAGACCAGGTACTGAATAAATCACAGCTGGCTAGATTTTTGCAGAAATTGTCGTTTAAGCACCATATAAAATGTCTGGAGTGAAATTGTGCATTCTTAAAATATTTAAGCGAGGACGAAAATCGGTTTTCGCAATTTCCTCGATTTCTACTGATCAAATATATTGCATTTGAGTGTACAATGTAGATATAACGGTTCATTCGATCAGACAATTTGATCGCCAATCGGAAGGTCTGATATTTTACATTCAAACATAGTTGAAAACGTTCAGACTAATGGTACATAGTTGACAATCAAGAAGCAAATAAATATAATCGGATGAATCATTTGAATATACCCTGCATTATTGATTTTTTCAATTCACAGTGTTGTCATGTATTATGAAAAAGAAGTTGTTGCGTTTATTTTGTATGAAATCCGCATTAGTTTAAATTACAATGTAACTATTTACATTACAAAAGGTAACTCTTATTCTGATGATTTTATTAATTAAATATATATATATATATATATATAGACCGTTTACAAAAGCATTTCTAAGAGAATCAATATTAACTATAAAACACTATACAGTACACCTATACATACCATACACATATACCGTGTGTGTTGAAAAGCTTTTCCAATAGAGAATCAATGTTAAATATTATTTATTACTGGCTGGCCGTGTGGTTACTGTATGAAGTCAGTCAGTACAAATGTAATGAGAGTCATCTCATACATACAAACATCTGGATAGTCTATAGGTATACTGTATACGTATGGTTGCTTGTTTGCTATTTAAGAGTGAAGATTTTATGATGCACATACGAAAGTTAAGAATTCAATATTTAACCCACTCTCATTACATATGCACTGACTGACTTCACACAATAATATTTAACATTGATTCTCTATTGGAAAAGCTTTCCATGACACACGGTATATATACTCGTATAATGTTTCTAAATACTGAATGATCTGAAATAAATGATCTTACCAAGCAAATTTTTTGTAGCGATCATGAAATCACAAATTGTCGTGAAATCTCAAAGGAATTTGTTATTATGAAGTTTGCACCCTGTAGCAAAATATTTACATGTAAATTTTTTTTCAATTTTTTTTAATGAATAATAAAATATTTAAAAACCCCTCAAATTTTTGATCAAATTTGTTGTTTCTGGTATATGAAAATTATTAATATTTACCGCTTAGCAGCAATAGGAAGCCCCTGACATTTCATTCTTGAAATATATAAGAAATAAGTTAAATTTAACATAAAATTTGGAAAATATGACCCAAATTTAGTAGAATTCCATACTAAATTTATTAAAATCGGATAAAGTTTGGCCATACCATTGCAAAATTAATTTTTATGGATTTTCATGACGTCACCATGTACAAAAAATCAATTTTTTTCATATTTTGGTCAAATTTCCTCCGATTTAAATGAAATTTTTTTAAATCCACTCATTTTAGGGTGTATTTTTCATTTTTATGGTTAGTAACTTGCTAAAATTCACAATCTAACTGCAGCTCTACATACCATCATCTGTAATAGTTCAAAGGATAAGGAAACAAAATTTCCAAAAAAAAAATAAATAAATACACAATTGTTTGTTTGTTTGTTTTTTAACGTTTAAACCTATTTTAATTATTATTATTAAAAACTATTTATATTTAACTTTAATTTTTATAACTAGATTGTTTTTGTGTCCTTAATTAGCTAAATTTGTAGTCCTTTTTATAACACGACCTGAGAGTTGTTAATTAGATCGATTTATTTATAAGACTGGCAATTAATTAACTTAGAATTAACATATTATATAACATAATAGAATTTTGAATTTCTCAAATTCATGGCTCAACAATGTTGTGATTTAAATTCGGTTGATATAGACAATTATCATAAGAATCAACATATACATGCAAAGCGGGATATAGGGGGGAGAGCTTTTTAATGTCATGTTTAGTGGAGACCAACGTTTAAATCTAGGAACATTTAGATCAAATTCACAAAATTGGCGTAAAATGGGGAGACGAGTTAATCTCCTCTTTGTCCAAAATCGTAAATTCAATTACACATATACTATGGCCACCAAAGTTGGCGCTTTTTGCAAAATTTTATACTTGAAGACCTTTTCATAGGATGTTATGCGCATGCGATTTTCGTCCTGCCTACAATAAGATGAAAAAAGATGAGAAGTATTGCTTATTCATTTCTTCACATGGATTTTTTTGACACCTGTCCGAAACAAAGACAAATCGTGATTTGAAATGAAAAGGTCCATTCATTCGCAAAGTGCACTTGAATTATAAAATTTTCGAAAGCGCTTCTTTTGTGTGGCCATTTCTTTTACAACTAATACAATGAGATTACAGAATCCATATACACAAATCCTTACATTAAATAACGTCAAATATAATTTTATATAGTTTAGATAAATATTTGTCGATGAACAAACAAATCCGAACATTGATGGTTATATATGTTTAAGCTAAATTTTTGGCACATTAAACATGAATTCACAGTTATATTTTTTAAATAAGTGTGGTTTTCAAAATAAAAATTATAATTTACTTAACCTATAAATATTATTAATGTAGTATTAATTAATGAATAAAATATGTATTATTTCGTAGAAAAATTTCTTATAAAAAAACATTTATTTAATTTTAAACGATTATTTATATGAGCAAACTTATATACTAGAGTAACAAAATTCAAATCATCAAAATTGTTTTTTTTTTTTTTTTGGAACTAAACAATTAACAAGGTACTTTTGAGGTTAAGATGGTGAGATTAAATATTTAAACTAATTTACAAATAGGGTTACGTGTGATTAATTTCCCATAAGTTAAAAATATTATCGAAAATATACAGAGAGATATTTCTAGCGAAAAATTTCTACTAATCAAAAAAGATTGATTTATGAAAATATCTTTATTTTTTTGTGTGGAAAAAATTACCCTTAGATCAATTATTTTGTATTTCGATTAGAAAATTAAAAATCATCAGTGTCAGAGTTTAGATAGCCAATCTTATAGGGGAAGTCAATCTTCCAGGGATATGCAGGAATTGATGGAAACAAGATGGCTGATGAATTTGCCAGAATCGGTTCTAGTGTTGGTCTAAACGGCCTAGAACCGTTTTTTGTCGAAACGCACAATAAAAGACTGGGCGATACACATGTCCAATTCGTTCTTGAGTAAATACACTTTGCCAAGATCATGCAAAGGCTCTTATAAAAAGGCTCTCATGGAAATCAATTGAGGATACTTCCTGGCCAATACAAACTCAATAAGAATATGCACATAATCCATCTCACATGGGAATGATTTCAGCAAATTTTGCCATGAAGAGAAGACAACTGGAATTCACAGTCTGTGCGAATGCGAAAATCTCTCTCGCTCTCTCCAAAGAGACTATCATGTAGGATGCTAATGCTATACACTAATGATGCAAACTTTGTAGCCGAAATACGTTTCGTATAAAATACAAATAATTGATGTGAAGAATTGAGGCAATTTTGGAAATTTAATTACAAAAATTTTAAATTTTCTATCATATTTTGTACAGTCCAAGCGATAATTCTGAATAGTTTTTTTTTGTTTTGAAAATTTTTATTACGCGTGCGCGTTAAACAAAGTTTCGTTTGGTTGTTTTTTCTACATCTAATTTAGAATATGAATGCCTATAAAGCATAGAAAAAATGGATAATTAAAAAACACTTAGCCACAAAATCATTGCTCTTTTTTTCAAAATTTTATAATTAATTTATCCCCAAATTATAAAACACTTTTGTGACCTTGTCTACTTTATTGCCTGATCTATTTTATTTTTCTAGTTTTTCGAAAAAAAATGTTTCGAATAAAAGTCGAATAGGTAAATACATACTTCAAAACTAAACAACCATTATTCGAAACATTTTTCCAAAAACCGAATAAATTGATTTTTTTCGAAAAACTAAACAAATGAAATAGTTAAGTATACAAGGCGACAAAAGTTTTTTCAAAATTTTATAATTTCGGCATAAATCAATTATAAAATTTGGACAAAATATCGCTACATTTGTGGCTCATAATCTTTCTAATATCGTGATGTATATTTTTCAAATTTTTATAATCGATTTGGGCTGAACCAATTTGATTTTCGAGATAAAAAGACGTTCAATCGGAATTGCGCAGGTTGTGGTCTTTGCAATTTTTGTTTTTCGAAAACCGAATGAATTTCGCCACAATTCGATTGTAAAAATTCGCTAACAATTTGGCCCCTTTTTAAAATTTTTCAGTTGAGGTTAGGTCTTACTAACGTATCGAGTTGACTTACTTTTCCTGACTTTCTGGGCTGGGATATACATTTCCTGACTTTCCCATTCAATTTATGTAGAATCCATTCGGTTTTCGAAAAAAACGTTTACAACAAAAGTTGTTAGTATGTTTATAACAAATTTTATTAAAAACATTTTTGAAAACCAAATAGATTCGGCACAATTTAAAAATTTGTAAAAGGAACGTGACTTTTGGAATCAATAGTACAACCATTTTTACAATCGATTTGCGCGAAATTAATTTCGCAGTTTTCGATATAAAATTGTCCAATTAAATTTATCCCAAAAATGTTAATAAATTTAGTTCGACATAGATTTTCTCGAAAACAATAGAAGAAATTCGACGTAAAACGATTGTACAAATTTTTGACAACGCACAGCCCTAATAACGTATTCGGATTTACAAAAAAAAATTCCTCGGAACAAATAAACCAATTCACGGAAATAGATTTTCATTAACTTTTATCATAATGGAATAAAATTTCGTTTCTCACATACTTTCGATATTTGAAACGCCAATTATATGGGCAAAATCGTAGACGGGAAAAGGGACGATTAAAGAAAAAATAAATCACAAAATAGATAATGTCTCTCTTAAATATTAGAAAGAGCGATAAATTTATAAAGAGTAAAGTTGTAGAGAATCAATTTTCCTACAAATCATTACCTGACCATTTTTTCTAAAACTGCAGAAATATTTAACCTTAAATCGTAAATATTTCTGTAAATTTTAAAGTTACAGAAAAAATGATAAGAAATCAAATATTGTAAATATCAATTTTCTATAACTATCCTTCTTAGACATTTTTCGATTTTTCCAACATAAAAACAAAAATGCATAGAAACCCTAATTTTGTGTTTCCCCCTCCCTCTAAACCCCTCTCTTCCCTTGTCCGATTTTGCCCATTAATGAACTTGGCTTTTTGAATACCAAAAGCATATCACATACCAAATTTCATTCCAATCGGATACAATTTTGATTTAGATATTACGCTTCTAAAAGTGTTAATTTCAAAACGATTCAGAATTATAGGTTGGAACATATTTTGCATCAAAATTAACTATATAAAGTCTATACATCTCTTGAGTCTTTTTTTGAAATTTTTTGTTTGTTTTTGGAATAAAAGTACGTTTACATCGAATTTAGAAATTTTTTTCTGCCAATTTTAATTAAATTTAAAATTTTACTATATGAATTTTCGCAATCTATAATTTTGGGTGGGTTAATTTCAGAGCGAGCTGGGCAAAAATATTCAACACACAATCAAAGGGCACGTTTTGATAGGAAAATAGCTTCCTGTCAAAACACCTGGAAAATGTTCAAAAGAGCTCATGGGCGTGACATATTGTTTTTGGGTCATTTTTGCCTTGCTTTCAAACGTAGATATAAATTTTTTTATATTTAAAGATAGGTTGTGGTTACAACGCTAACACTTAGCGTCTCAGCATGGTAAGATGGAACCTTTAAGGAAGGAACATTTGGTCTTTGAATTTTTCTTCTACCCTTGCCGTTTCAAATATAGATATTTACATCCCGCCCTCAGGAACCTTAATATTTCCGAAATAAAAACGTAGCCTAGATTACTCTCTGAGAAGTCATCGAACTGACAAAGAGATATTTACCTCTATCCCCCAGGAACCCAAAATATTGACGGGATAAAAGTAGTCTAGATTACTATCTAAGAAGTCCTCCAGCTGCTAAAAAGGACTGTCCAGTCCCGTCAAAATCGGTTCAGCCGTTTCGGAGATTAGCTGGAAGAAACAAACAAACGGACAGACAGACAAAAATTTACAAACCCGTGTTTGGGTTTGGGTAAAATGTGCCAAATATGAACTTAAAAAAAACCCTTTTTTTTCGAAATCACAAATAGACACTTCATTTTTATTTATATGTATAGATCGATGTGTTTCAAATGTGTTAACATAAGTACACTCTCGTTCATAAAAACTGTACCAGCTGTAACATTCTAAGTGTGACTGTAAGTAATATTATATACATATATTTAGTAATTTATACTAAATATATGTATAATATTACATCCAATAACACTTATTGTGTTCTAATATTACAACTAGTTCAATTTTTATGAACGGGATTGTAAATATGTTTACAATAAAACTAAATAATTAAAATGAATACATAAAAATGATATATTCGATTGAACCGTAAGTCAAATATTCCGAAAACCGAAAACATGTGTCACACCCATGAGATCTTTTGTCATAAAAAAAATTTTGACAGGAGCCTATCCTATTATTTTCCTATCAAAACGTGCGGCATCCTCTTAATACAAAATCTTTTCTGGTATTCCTTAGTTAAAAATTATTATACCTTAGTTAAAAATTCATTAAAATTTTGACTACACACATAATTTAAGGGGCGAGATGTTTCTAATCCGATTTTCTGTATGTAAATAGACAAATAAATAAATTTGTAAATATAGGCAAACATTATTACAGATATGAGATGTAAAAAGATGTAAACGTACGCGAATTTTATTATAAAAAATAGATTATTTAAAAACTAATCAGCCCCTCTTTCATCCTCCCAAGTTTGGTGAAGATAAACATTGCAGAGACATCTATATTACAAATTATATAAACAGTTTATTTTAGAATGGATAATTCACCTCTTTCATCTTCATAGCTAAGCGACTACTATCAACTGTTAAAGTGGCACCCGGTGTTTTTTATAGAAATTTTCACAGTCAGAACATCCATTTAGGTGGTAACTTTGAAATTAAAAAAAAAAAACAAAAGGACGCCACTTTAAGAATACACTTTCACCCACAACGACTTTGTTGACGCAAATATCGACGATATTTTTAGCGCCGACAAATTCGCAGTGCCTGAAAACATTTTTACAGTCCACTATACGTACAAATTATGCGACTTGTTGGAGGAGCACTTCAATTCGGGTTAATGGCTTAGCATGGGATAATCTGTTCTGGTTACATAGACGACTCCCCTCTATATAACTACAAATGAAGATGTAAAAAGGCGGTGAATTATGAAATATAATATTTTTGTTGTTGAAAATCATCTTAAGAAACATGGTTTCAAATAATATAAGAAAATTTCAAAATTTAAAAATGTATCACCTAAAACAGTGATCGTTAATAGACCTAATGTATGAATTAAAACTAATATTTGAAAATAATAATTCGTTAGGATAATATATAACGTTAAAAATGGTAAAATTGTCCAAAATATAAATGGAATTAATAATTGTTTGGACCTATCATCATTATTTAATTGACTATTATTACTTTTAATGAAAAATTGATTGGTTTTTTGAAAATTGTCTAATTCATATTCTTTATCCATCCATTTTTCAGTTAAAAATGTTTTTAACTCATCTTCCGTAGTTGGAACTTCTTTCGCAGCATACCGTTTGATATGACAATAGATTTGTCGTGGTAATGCACCCTTGAGAATATCGTGTTCGGTTTGCGGTATATGATCGGCATAAACAATTGTTAAATCGTAAACGGCATCTAAGTGTTTACGTTTTTGCAATTGATTCACCAAAAAGCAAAAGCCGGCTGTTCGGGGATGTAACACATGATAGTATTTCTGAAAGAAAATTCATTTCTTTTTATTGAGATATACAAAGGAAAAATTTCCATTTATCCGTGTTCATGGCAATATCGTCACTCTTATAAGTGGACAAACTAAGGAAAACGAAGTTGGTATGGTGTATTTAATTACAGTCGAAACAGACTATATCGACATCGTTTACAACGATGGATCGGTTATTACGACTAAATAGCAAGGTCCCGATCGAATTCCAATATAATTACCTATGTGAACATACCGCCTATAACAACATCAGATAAAGCTACATATCGCTTAAAGCGACAAACGTTTATCGAAATGCATATGAAACCGGACAGCTTTTTTAATTTGTACGTATGTATAGTGCTTATAACAATTATCGGATATAGCGACCTTAGTTATGAGGTCCCTCCCTTCAATATCGTTATATCCGGTTTCGACTGTAGAAGTATATTAATTTGCAAAGAAGCCTCGAATATCGTCACAGTTTGAGTGGATCAGTCTATTTTCAAAATGACGGGGAGGAAACATATATTTAATACTAAGTATTAAATATATGATTAAAATATGGTTTAAATAAGTTGCCCTTCTACTTTTAAATAAGTTCCCCTTACGCGCATAATAGTCAAAACAAATTAATTCAGCTCTATATAAGTTATGTATGGTCCTTCGAACCGGATTTTATTTTAACTAAATTTAGTAAGTTTAAATCTCAATTTTTTTTTTAAATGAACTTATGAATCTCAACTATTTTTAATAAATTACAGTTGAGATATAAACCTTTCAAAATTTTTAATGATGGCTAAGGTTCTTAGCGAAGCGAAACGATTTTAGAAATATACCCTGCGTGTATATTTGAAATAACAAAAATCAATTACCTGTAAATTATATTTATTGGCATATTGATGACTCTTCTCCAAAGTTTTTGATGTTAAATCGGTACCTTCCGGAAATATCAGAATTTGATAATTACGCTTTAACCCAGAGATATATTCGACCATATTTTTAATTTTGCATCGATCTTCATCCCAACGTCGTTTAATATAAAGGAAACATGATAATTGCATAACCCAACCTGTTGAATGCGAATACAAACACGTTAAAAAACTAACAAACTTAAACAAATTAGAATACGAAATAATCTTCCAGAATTGATATTTATTTACCTGGACCAGGAAAAAATTTAATCGGATCCTTTAAAATAAATTTTAAATTATGATTAATATGATCACTAGCATAGTGAGCAATTGGCCATAGAAAGTTCCAATCGGTCCTCGTACGATGGTTCATAATTATTATAGCACGGTCATCATGTAAAATATGATCACCGGTTATAATAAATTTTGTCCCAAAATAATGCAGCATCGCCTAAAAATATAACAATAATTTAGAAAAACAAAACTAAATTGAGTCAAGATTCTACGGTTTCTATGGCGCCTCGAATTGACTAAAGTTTCTAGTAAAACTACGAAAACTAAGAATACATTTTTTCGATATCTCGCAAAGTTCTCGAGATTAGCCTCCCTGATGAAGGCGCGTTAATGATCGTCGAAAGCGCTTGAAGAAAGAATCACACGCTATATTTTTTAACAAATTAAAAAAAAATTCAATTTGATGATCTCCAAAATATTTCCACAAGTTTTTCAGGAAGCGGAAATCATAGATCCAGTAATTCTTTTAAGACGACGGAGCAAAACGGAGCACAGAGTCCGTTTGTTGAAGAGCGCGATAAACACAGATATATTGATGAAATTCTAAAATAACGAAATCCAAACAAAATATCGAGAAAAAAAACTTTTTCGAGACAGTCATATGGCGGCATAGCAACAGTAGACTTACTCAATTGCGCACCAACAACAATCACCTGTTCAAGGTTACACACACACACAAACAAACACACACAAACACTTACCGTTGGATACAATTCCCAAAATCGAAATATTAAATCAGTTAATTTTCGATAATATTTATTACTTATAAATAAAATAGGCGAAATTGGACAATAAAGCAAAGCATATCCTACAAACAAAGAAAAAAAATTTTTTGCCGCTAAGTAAGAAAATTAAAGCAAATTTCCAAGAAATAATATCCAACTTACCAGCGAGAACACTTGAATACCAAAATGTACAATAAAAAATGCCAATTAGTAAATTCATTATAAATTTTTTACAACTTAAATATATTCAAAACGAATTTTGCATGAAAACTGAGTCAAAAATTGTAAACTAAAAATTGTCTTAATGTGAACTAAATAAACATAGCACGGCAAATAAATTACGATAGTGGTATTAATTTGCTTTATATACCCATACGTTCAGTTTCACATCCCCTTACATATTATGGGGTGCATCGTCTATATCCCTATATGTCTGTATGCTCAGAGCATATCACAGAGCTATATTGATTTTCATCATACAGCATCCTTGTTATTCCTGGACCTAATTATCGTATGCAACACGAATGCATCTTCCATAGAAATTTGTTACTATTTTTATCCACAGGTAAAATCAATTAATTTATATATTGAAAATCAAATCATTTCGTAGAATTGAACTACCGATGATTCAATTTACACAGTGCATTTTTTAATTTCGTTATATTATATTATATGGCTTCATAATTCAATAATGTAGAAAAAATGTATAGAGCTATTTAGGGTAAACAGCTACTATGACATGTACATGAATGTAATACACATTGCCTAAATAAATGTGTATAAATAATTAACTGCCAAAGTGGTATTCAATTTTTTTCTAAATTCATACTTCATTTATTAGCATTTGTATGACGGACAACCTTTAGTCGAAACATTTTTTCGAAAACCTTTATTTCTATTTCTAGATATATTGGATCCATTATAAATAAAGGTATTTATTATAAGGTTTGTTGCAAAGTTTGTAACGGTTAAAAATATTGAAAATATATAACGCTATTGATAACTGACCATTTTGGAAACGATACCTGGTGGCAAAAAAAGAAACTAAATTTAGTGTACAGTATTATTTTCTTTACATATAAAAGGGAAATTTTCGAATTGTTTGGAGAAAACTATATAGGAGATAGCGAAATAATGATGAAAGAAGCTCCTACGTATATTTTCTTTAGGACTCCAGAAAAAGTATCAAAATTCCAAACCGTTCCAAAGTTATAGATGTTATCTGACCATTCCAAAGTTATAACCGGCTCTTTTTCTAATATAGTATATAGTTTCTATAGAAATATCTACATTAACAAAATTTTTGGGAGAAATTATACAAAAATTGACATTATAAACTGTCAAAATTTAGAAAAAAATTATTACTTGCACACAATAAACAGCCATGTTTTTAAGCCCCACCCTCAGGTCAGTTCTTACTAGATGACTTACACAAGAGTTTATTTTATATGTCATTTTTAAACCTTCATTATGGACTCCTCCCGATCCGATTCGATTATATAAAGGGTACCAAAATTTTCGTAGTACTTCTTACATTCCCATATTTCCTTAATAAATTCCAGAAATATTGTCAAAAATATTTTATCTACTTGGTCCAAACCTCAAACTTTATATAAATTTTCAACCGATGTAATTCAATAGTGTAGAAACAAACCAGACGACGAAAAATTTCCAAAATTTACGAAACTATCCAATTTTTTCCTCAGAATATAAAGCATTGAATTATATACCCATCCTGGATGGGAATCGAACCCACATATATCTTAAATTAAATTGGTAAAGGTGTTTATAAAATGGTCGGATTACTCCATTTTCGGAAGAAAATCAAACGAAAAGAGATACCTCCCCCCCAATCTCTAAAAATGTACGTTTTAAACTGTAAAAGATAGAAGAAGAGTTTAAATATATAAAAAAGTCCATTTTGTTTAAAAAAAAATAACTTTTGTTTGAAACGTTTTTTTGTATTATTCGATATGGTTTTGTCATAATTTCAACACAAATCATCTTGCCTGACCCCTTTTTATATAGATTCCAAGGATTATATTTTTATTGGTTTCTAACACTTTTTCACGAACACCCTGTATACATAACATACTAAGATCTTCAAAGCTTGAATTTAAGATTCTTTTCGCAATTAAAAGCAATTGCAGATGTCAGCATTGCGAACGTCTAAGCTAGGTGTAACCCCGATTACATATTAAATTAATAAGTGTAAGAAAGATAAAATGATAATTTGAATAGGTTTAGGAAAAGATAGTAGTAATTTAGAAGTGTTTACAGTATTCTTTTTGTTTTTAAGTTAGTGAGGTTAGATGTAACAATATCAACACAGTGTGATGGACTCTTGAATTTTATTGATTATATAAAGAAATATATTAAAATTGAATTTATTTTATTTAAATAATTTTGTTATATTAAGAATTAGTTTTTCTTAAACCTACCTTGCGATAGTTACGGATTTTAATACCAGACGTCAGCTGCCTCTTTGCTATTAATAATTTTTAACCTACCAATGAATGCATAAACTTTATTTTGCTGCTAAGGAACCCTCGTTATTATTTATTGAATGTATCTCATCCTGTGCATATTGGAAATGTGTATAATATTTTCCATTTCCCCTGAAAATTCATCCAGAGTTGTTTACTTACCTAGGTAGAGCTTTTACGCAGAATTCATTAGAACTGCTATAATTAGATTGTAGGTACTAGCAACTGATAAAGTGTCGTTCCTTTTACAAATTGCTGCAGTCGATTTATGGTCGAATCTATTTAGTTATCGAAAAATGATTCGAATAAAAGTTGTTAAAATACGAACAACTTTTGTCTAACATTTTTTTACGAAAACTAAATGAATTTAGTACAAATCTTTAACTTTACTGTCGAGGTTTCATAAATTGTGTTCTCAGTTGATTTGTACCGCAAATACATTCCATCTTTCGTAAAAATGTTTCGAATAGAAATTGTTACAATTTTTATAACGACAATTTTACGAAAAACCGTATGGATTCGTTCGAATATAGTATTAGGAAATAAAATAACCAGAGAGTTTTCTCATAAATATTTTTGTTTTTATTGAATCGTAAAATTTTCACATGTGAAAATCTAAAAAATGGTTTTCACCATTTACAAAATACAAATTAATTGATGTTTAAATACAAATTTTTTATATTTTCCTAAAGAGAGTTCTAAAAAACATTTTTTTGGTTTTAAATCATACAATATGGCTGCAGTCGTCATTAGTTTATTTTAATAAATTGTGAATAATAATATTAAAAACTTTGGTAAATTCTATCCAAAATCGATCATTGAGCCTTTTTTTTATGGCCATGTGTCCATACAATCCTTTATTACAATGGATTCTTTTATGGAACTTAAGTGAAAAAGGAGAACTCTTATTTAGTTCATACACTGGGTGTACGAGTTTGTGGCGTCGGAAGGGATAAACATGAAAGAAGGCTGAGCCTAAAATGGTATGAATTGACAAGCGTCTGATGTCTTGTTTTTTATTTTGATGAAATTAAAAAGGGAATAATTTTCAAAATACAAGACATTTAATATCCGATCCTTTTTCCCTCAAGATACGTCAAAGAATCTATCATAGTAACCAACGTCATGTAAACCGGTCATTATTTAATAAATTTCCTAAATCAGTACAAAACAAAGCATCAAAATTGAGCACCAAATTGTAAACATTCATTTTTAAAGCTTCTGGCCACGATTTTCAATAAATTCAAATTTTCAAAAAATATCTAAATTCTCTTCGGTTAATTTGGTATTATTTTGTAAACTTCTCGTTAAACCTTAATTCTCCCCTTCGTTCAGCAAAAATTATGGCCATAAAATTTAAACAGAATGCATTCGAAAATTATTATACATAACTTTTATTTCCTAACATTTCGTTTTATCGAATTGTGACCACTTTTAGATTCGTTTATCTTGAAAATATTCGAGATGAACTTTTACACAGCACTGTGATCACGAAAGCTTCCAAATTCTATTAAAATTAAAAAACTTACAATACAAAAATAAATTTTTAAACCAAAACCCAAATTTAAAATCGTGTTTGGTTCAGGGTTTTTTTCAAAAGCTGAATATACTGGCGCGCACATTTTCTTTAAGCAGTGTTAAGAATGCAATGAGAACCAGGTTTTATTTTTCCCCTGCTGTAAAATCAGGGACGTTTCCTAACACCTACATAAAATTTAATTTTGTGTAGAATTCGATAAACAGTTGCCCGGTTACGGGATTACTGATATCACAATCATATATACAGAGTGTTCATTTGAAAATTTCAAATCCTTACCATCAAAATCCCTCTATTCTGATTCTCGTTTAGGGGAAAGAACAAATCTGCGAAATTTTGCAGATTTATTAGTTCGAAATTTATTTTAAATACTTTGATTCCAATGGACAGAGAATTTTACTAGTTTTTTGAAGGTTATCAAAATGTTATTCCGGTCTTTGAAACCTTTTGAAATAAACATTCAGAGAATATGAAATAAGTTCACCAGAGTTAGGGCAAATTGTACTTGTGATTATTAATTAACTAAAGTTTCGATCCTTTATTCGATCTTCATCGGGGAATATTAAAAAAAGGTATGGAGGAATTCAAAAAAAACAAATTTCACTCCTTCAGACTAAACATCCTTAAAATATGCAAAATTAAAATATTTTCAATTAGAGATAAGATTTCTCTTGGCGCCTGTTTCGTTTGTCTGCTTTGGCGTTCCTTTTAGCGTTTTTCCCAATACTTTTGTGTTTGTCCCATCTCTTTATAAAATGCATTCTCAAGTTTGGGCGCGGTATGTAAAAATGCATTCTAACTTTTTCAATGAACACTCTATATACATATGAAAGAAACCCCAGCCGTATCCATAGCGACCCATCAGTTATTGATATTGATAGAAAACTAGTTGCAATCTGTGCGTAAATTAGATTTAGCTTGTTCCAATTTTAGAAACCCCCATCCATTCTAGACGATTCCAATATAAATCAGTTACTATACACCATCATCCATCAAACAATTTCCCCTATCCTATGTTTAAAAATATATATATATATCTAACCTAGGAAAAATACCCCCACACACAATAAAAATCTACTCACTGTTCCCAGAAAAAAATTACTATTCCCACTCACTACAATAGAAAACCCTGGATAAAATTCAATACATCGGGGTAGGTAATAAATTGAGTCCAAAAAATACGAATATCGTGTCCGTTTAACGATTTGAGAAGCGAAAATCGTATATATGCGGGAAACTCCGTCAAATCGATGGTTTTTTTCTGTATTTTTTTGGGTTCAGTACTTTCTAAAACGATTTTTATTATCTTATTTAAAAAAAAACTACCCCCTCCCTTTCTTGCTTGATTTCTGGTCTGTTTAAGACCAAATTTTACACACAACAAATACTACTTTTTACTTCATCACATTTTTATTTTTAGGTAAAATTGCTAATCCAAAATTAAAGACAGTAATAAATCCGTAGAAAATACCACATACAAATACACATAAATTCTAGCTCCCTGTTCCCATAATATTAAGGGATAATGTCACTCAAGAATTATCCAAAAATGAATTTTTTTTTATTCGCCTAAACAAATTTTGTAATTAGGTACAACGGGTCACAAAAGTAATGTTTTTTTTTTTAAACTTAGTTGATTTGTGCTTTATTCTTTCGGTTTTTTTGGGGAAATGTTTCGTATCAAAGTTGTTAGAAAATTTATAATGAACAACTTTTATACAAATCAATTATAAAATTATTAAAAATGGACACAGCTTTTGTGGCCATGTGTACTGTGGACCACAAAAGTAGCACTCTGTTTTCAAAATTTTATAATTGATTTGAGCCTTACCTCATTCGGTTTTCGAAAAAAATCCTTCGGATAAAAGTTGTTCCTTATAAATATACTAACAACTTTTATTCGAAACATTTTTCTAAAAACTTAACGAATAAAACACAAACTATAAAATTTTGATAAAAGAACGCTACTTTTATGGTCCATAGTACAAAAGGTTTTGTAGCTGTGGAAAAAGGTTTAGTAATCAATCTCCTTACAGACGGGTTTACATAAAACCTAAAATTATATTCCCTAGGAAAGTACCTGCGGATTTTACGATACATAACGGATTTTATCGTAATTTTTTTCGTCTAAACTTTGAACGTGGGTTAAGTTAACAAAAATAACCCGTCATTTTTTTAAATTATCTACGAACTTTTACCCCTTAATAACGATTTGAGCTTTTAAATAAAAAAATAAATATATATCACTAAAAAGCATCCATAAAAATCGGTTCCAGTTGATTTTTCTTGTATATTTGTTTAATTTTTTTTATACTTAAATAAAATAATAGTTTGCTGCAGCAGCTGTCTCTTATGCATCTTCATTAAAAATTAAATGCAATTAATTATAGTTAATTAATTAAATATCTAAAGTCATTTATCAAAAATAAATTATTTTTAAATACTATAAGATTCATATTTCTGTAAAAGTTTATTGATTTCTTCATCTGCAATTTTATCCTGAAAAAATTTACAAAAAAAAAACGGATAGCGAATTTAAATCCAATATAGGGAGCAGCACTCACAAAATTTTATGTAAATATACTCAGAAGGTTGTCACCCCCATCCAGACCCACATCTAATATTTTTTGTCTACATCAAATCTAATTATAAAAAACTCTTAAATCTGTATTAAAAAAATATTAAATAATAAAAGAAATCATAAAATCTTAAATAAAACAATAAACAGGGCGGTGGCTGGTCAGCGTTCATTGCGTGCGCAGTACGCAGGCGGACAAATTAATGATGGTTACTAAATCGCCAGAGAAATTATAATAATATTTTAATTATTTTAAAATATTAAAATATGAAATTTGTAAAATAAATAAATTAAAATGATTTGAAAAGCTGAATCTTTATAAGAATTAGCTCTCGGTAAAATTGGTTGAAATTCAAGTATGTTGTAGTGCATGGTCTCCCGATCAGAAGTTCTCACGGGTGCAAGTTCCAGAAATCCTTGGTTTTTGAGCTGAAAACGCTCTGAAAGTGGCGTTATCTAGACATTGCCTCTTGGTGAAATTGGCTGAAATTTAAGTATGTTGTAGTGCACGGCCTCCCGATCAAAAATTTTCCTGGGTACAAGTCCTAGAAATCCTTGGATTTTTGACATGTTCTGGGCGTGGTATTATCTAGAAATTGTCACTCGGTAAAATTGATCGATCAAAAGTTCTCAAGAGCACACGTCCCAGAAATCTTTGAACTACAGGTTCTGAAAGTGGCATTATCTGAAAATTGACTCTCAGCCAATTTCTCGCGATCAAAAAATCTTATGAGCAAGTCCCAGAAACCCTTAGTTTTTGAGTTACAAATGGAAATATCGTTATCTGGATTTTTAGATAACTAAGGATTACGTCATAACTAAGGATTCTAATTAAAAATGCCTTTTTTCTGATATATGATGTTATCATCGATGTGGCTGGCCATATAGTCAGGCACGGTCCTGGCTATAAAGCGTATAAAAGTGCCATAAAATCATATAAATAGGACATATCCAGGAAATTATCCACCAATGATGACCATTGTTTTCGTATTCTTGAAGGTTAAAACTTTAAAAGAAAAGGAACGAAATTTTTGAGTATATTTTTTGCTGCCTGATATATATATATATATATATATATATATATACCTAAAATTTTGTGGGTGTTGGGCGGCTGTAAACGTGCCATAAAACCCTCATTAAAAGAATATTTAAGCTTGATTGAACTTACAGATATAGAAACCGTTTGAGCTTCTCGTGCATTTCGTAACCATTTCACAGCTTGTTGATAATTTGAAAGAGCTAAATAACTTTTTGCTAATAATAAACGATTTTCTTTCCAAGCTTTCGGTGAAAGTTTTTCAGCTTGTTGAAAACTATCAATAGCTTCCTCGTACGAGCCTTGTGGTGGTTCTGCGAATAAAGTTGTTGCAGCTGTCCGCTCTAGCCAACTTAAACCAGCAACCTACCGGAAAAATACAACTTTTTTAGACCCATATACATGATGTTCCTACTAAGCACACGTGGATTTACACTTACCTCAAATTGAAATCTACCATATAAATAATGAAGTGTCCAATCTTTTGGATCGATTTTTAATGCCTTATCTAGATGTTCTTTAAACGTATGACCATCGTTAATTTTTTCTTTGGTACTTGATTGTAATGTAGACCGACTACCAATTAATATTGCGTACCATTTATGCGCATGTGCACTTTTATCATCATTTAATGCACGATCACAATGTTCAAGTCCTAAATCAAAGAAAACGTTATTACAAAACATGTTTGTAATGTTATTCCAAGTGCCTGGCGTAGCTTAACATATCACATGCGTTGCATCGATAAGGTGCCAAACGCTCGTCACCTGCGAAAAATATCTATGCCAAACGGTTAAACAATGTATATCGCGGAAACTGTCCGTCAAATCAACAAACCTTCGTCAATTAACGTCCATTTTTCTTTCGTATCACTTATACATTCCGATAAACGGTGACAAGCTTTGGCAAATCGCCAATAAACTCCCGTATGTTCTGGATATTGTGTAAATAAGTCACGAAGTGTTGTTAAAGCACTTCGGACATCATTTTCATCGCCATCAAGTTTCTGATCCAATTCCACTAACATCTGTAATTTAAGGATAACATTTTTTAAGCACGCGTCACTCAAATTTATAGAGCTAAAATAAATTTACAAACCTTTTCTAATTCACTATATTTCGTTTTATTATTCACGTCAACATCCGTTTCTTCTTCACTACTTAAATCGTAAAATTCATCACTTTCATAATCGGTACCCACCGCACTTATATATGCATCACTTTCTGCTCCAATTGATGATGAGGTCTCATTAGGTCTGACTCGACGTCGACGAATAACTCCGCCATTTTGTGATTTTCTTAAAAATAGAAATATTCGAAGATTAGTACGTTTTTTTTAAAGTATCTGTCCAAAATATGTTTCAAACTAAAACAGTGTTCTAAATTGAAGTTTACGTTCTGTGAATCTGTGAATGCTTGAGGGAAAAGGTGAAAATTTTTAGGGCAAACGTCTCGTGACAGTAACGAATAATCAACTTGGTTTTCTAACCACTAAACCAACGCTCTTTAAACAAGCCATTAGCCGTAAATCTTTAGCTATATCGTAAAATAACATAGGCGATTTGCGAGATATTGTGTGAGAGGGTACCTTTTCGAAAAAATAGGACTGTATCTTGAGATTGATAGATCGAGGCGAAATTTAAAGTAGCCCAGTGGAGAGGTGGTTGGTGGAAGCTACAGTCCCTGGCAATATATTTTCAACCTATTTTTGTACCGAAGTTGAATTAAAAATTTGTTATATTGTATCATTTCTACGTCTTCTTTCCCAAAATAACATTCTGATTACGTTGTTGCGCTCATTTTTTTCTCATTTGAGTCATCTCTAATAGTAAATTTCCATTGTTGATGAACGGAGTGCGCACCGTTAAACATCGTTTCATGATACAGATAGTCATTCTGACTCATCGGGGTAACTCGATTTATTTTTCACGACGAAACGCTGGGAATATGGAAGTATTATGGAAAAAAGAGACGATTTAAACTCAACTTTTTCACTATACAACTCGCAACGGACATGACATTTTAAAAAACCCGTAGTTGTAATTGATTCTGACACATGCGTCACGTATCGGATTATATGAAAATGATCACACCAGAACGCACCCTAATTACAAACATTCAGATATGTACCGAGTCATTCTAATCTTAATTTAAATAAAATTTAAAAGATTAACTAAATCTAGGCCACAAATTGAAATAAATTAATGAAAAGAAACCTGTTTAGATGCTGTTCCCTCAATGAATCTAATTCCTGTCTTAGATGAGCTAGTTCCGCTGATAATTTATTATATTCTTGGGACATGATCATCTAAAAAGTTTACAAAAAAAAACCAATTAGATTTCGAAAAACTTGCAAACATGTGGTCAATACAATATCTACCCTTCGCTTGTCTTGTTTGAAATAATCTATAATTAAAACAGAAGCTGCTGTAACAAGCCCAACTACGCCAGCGGTTAATAGTGCCCATGGTCCAAAACTCGACATTTTCAGGAAAAACAGTTAACAGGTTCTCTATATATTATAGTCAAACTAAAAGTACAAATGAGTTTGATTTTTTTTGTGGATTCAGCCAAAATTTTTTTACAACTGAAACTAATCACTCTGTTCGTAATTCGACACGTACAAATTCTGTAGAAAACACTTAACTTTTGATTTTGAATAAATAAACATATTTTAGAAAGTGATAAAAGAAATTATGGATAAAATTTCACTCTAATTGAAATGATCTCTAACCGTATTTTAAAAAAATTTTTGAAATTTCTATCAAATACAAATTTCATACATTCTGGTGGTAATTGAAATTTTAAAACACAAAATTCGACCGGAAAACCTTTAAAATGTATGAAAATATTCAAAGTTTTCAAAATTTTTTTATTTTAAAAAAACATGAAGATTTTCACTTCATTATCAAAATTACACGACGCGCATGTCCTAAGTCCATTTATTGTCAGTCTCTTATATAACCTATAAAAAGTATTGGAAAGAATTGAAATTTTGGGGAATATCAATTTTCTGAATCGGACGAAAGAATGTGGTATGAAATTTTACCAAGTGCTGGAATCATTCTGGTTGCTTTGGCTGTACCAGGATATGCAACGTACTATCTAAATAAAGGAGTTTTTGGGAATGCATTTCGACGAAATATGGATTTTCGATGGGATCGTCATATGTTTCAACGGGATGAACGTTTAACTGGTGATGCTTACAAGCAAAATGGATTGGATGCAATTCCAGATAAATAGAGCAAAAGTTTTTATTTTAAATTATTCTGTAGTATATGAAAAACGATTTTCAAAGTTTTATGATTTTTTCCAATAAATAAAATTATTGTTTAAGATATTTTTGTGTTTTTTTCTTACTCTCAAAGATGATATTTACAGCTCAAAATGATAAAACGTTATTTAATTAAATCATCAAAATATTATTTTAATTCGAATAAAAACTATATTAAATAATTGAATCCACATCTTAGGTTTTAATACTCTTTTTCATTTAAATTAAATAAATTATTTAATTTATTTTTTACTTAATTTAATTATGAAAGTTAAGTAAAAATAATTGAAAGTTTATTCATAAATAATTAAAAAAATATATATAAACAAAAAACTCTGACCTCCACTTATAAGACAGATGGAGGTCAGTGCAAAAAAGAATCTGTATATATCACTGACCTCTACTACTTCTAGGTGGAGGTCAGTGGTATATGGTTGCTTTCCATTTAAACACATAGCCATGAGTGTGTGGCACACTGTGTGCACACAGCAAAGCACGCTGTGTGTGAGAAATTACGATAAATGGAACGAAATTTAATTCTTCACATGATTTACAGATGGTGTTCATAAACATTTTTCAGAGAAAATTAACATAATCTGTTTAAAAGTACGTGTCCATCTGAGACAAAACAGTCTCGACAGTAGTCACGAGACTCGACTCACAAATGGATAGGAGGCTGAGAGCAGTATCGGAGATAAGTCCGAACAGATCTCCGAGAGAGCACCGATCACAGGTGGACATGCATATTAATGCTCTCGTCTTGTCTCCAGTTTTTCGTCCGTGTTGGAAGAGTTTGCGAGTTCTCGGAGACTTTACTGTTGTACCCACTACTATATTTTATCTATGGTTCATATCCATAGAGAAATACAGTTTGTTTATGTAATAATATTTATACCCAGTATATGTAAATATACAAGGTATATTAAGTTTAGCCCCGACTTAATAACGCTTGAAAATATTAATCCTTGACAAAAATGCTTCACAAAGATATTTATAAAATAGCCTAATTCGGTCATTTCCTCAACTCAAGAACGAAAAGAGATAACGAGCTGAAATTTTTGTGTGAGTTCTAGAGCAAATAGTAAGGCCAAGTTCCTAAATGGGCAAAATCAGAAAGTGTTTCCCCCCTTTATATCTTTGAAACCGTAAGAGGTAGAAAAATAATTTGTTAATAAAAAATCTATTTATCTTTAAAATAAACAACTGTTGTTTGAAAATTTTTTTCATAAACTTAATAGTTTTCTCATAATTTGTGCTCAAAGTTCCTCGGAAAACAAAAAATGTGCCCATTTTTAAGGTCATGAGATATTTTTTTAAAATTGTGACACAACAAACATTTGCAAATAATTCATATTTTATAAACATTGAATAGGCAGAAATATTAACAATTCAAACATTGATTTACAATTCAGTATATACTGGACATTCAAACAGTTTACTCAGTTAGTTGTTACATTACTTATTATTATTATTGTCTTGTCACAGCTGTGAGTAGACTCTCAAGTGGAAACGAAATATCCTTGTCTCGAGACTGGAATGATTATCGAGTCTCAGAGAGTTGTCACGAGAGCAAAAGTGATCTCAAATGGACAATACCCTGAGACTTGTCTCGAGACTTTGTCTCAGGTGTACACTTAGCTTAAAAGCATCAAACTGTTAGTGTTAGAACAATAAATAAATTCTGTTTAAATTATTTTGAATTATTATTAGTTATTAATAATTATTAAACCAGTCCAAATGGACAAGCGGTCTAGCACGCTCTGCTTGGAACTGGGAAGTTATGGATTCGAATCCCGGCAGTGGCAGTTTGTTAATTAAGATTAATGTGGCGGTTAATTGACGTTACATCGAGAACGAAGTAACCGACTTTGTGAAGGTTTTCTGCAGTTTCCCTCGAACTCCAGATGAATATCGACATAGTTCATATCAAAGTCGACTGCAGCCGCACAACATGCCAATTCCTAGTCTGCATACAAATTCCTTGTTTTCCACTCACATCATGAACGTATCGTTAAAAATGAATTAAGGTTAAATAATAATGATGCGATTAGGCCATGTTATAGACCATGGAATCTCAAAAACTGAGGTAAAACCCCATTATTATTATTATAAACAAAATTTACCAATTGATAAAAATCAGTTTTTGAAAATTATAGGTAGTACTATCGGTTACACACGCACTACACACAAGTTTTTATTGTTCTCTCTGTGTGCGCACCCTATAAAACGAAGTTGTTAATGGACACAGTGCTTACACACTGTGTCACACTCCGTTGCTGTGTGTTAATGGAAAGCAACCTATATCATATATGTATTCTTTGCCATTGCCCATCCATTGCTGTTTAGTGTTTATGCCCATTGCTTTCAAAAAGTTTCAAAATGGCGGAAACGTCATAACACAGTTCACATCACTCATCAGTTTTGGAAATAAAATTCAATAAACATGTCGGAATATGTGGCAAATATTGCTGAGCAATATTTTAGTACGTTAAATCCAATAGCGGCTCGTTTACATTCCGATATAATTGAAACGAAAAATGCATACGAGAAATTATGGGATCAATTGAGTCCCCAGGAACAGTCACAGATAATCAACGAATCAATTATCAAACCGGAAGTGTTACTAAAATATGGATTGTGTGCAAAATCGAATAAAGAAGAGCGTCATGGCTATGGACAAAAAATTATTCACGATGAACAATTTGTGTATCGGGATGAATTTTCTGCTCCGTTTAGTTATAAAACACAATCACAAATGGATTTGAGGGTGTTCTCGGAAGCTCCTGTTCTACCGGGTAGCCCGTTATTGAAATCGGATCTTATTAATAAGAATGTGAGTTCGAATAAGGAGAAGGAAATCTATGCAGATAAATTGAATATTTTAATCGATGATGGAGTTAAATATAATATTCCAAGTTTTGGTAAGTTCAATTTTTGTACATAACTTAAAAAGACTATAGTTTTTACAGTCGTGTTCATTAAGGGGTTACATGGGTTTGAAAATTTAATTTAGATAGAGCCTTGGGAAGTATATTGAGACAGCTGCTTAGCTATTGGATGGTCTGTCTTTATTCGTGTTTTTCTCAAAACTCTATTTTGGAAGTTGGTTGATATGATTTCCCAAAAAATAATGAACCGATCTTGTTCAAATTTTGTACACTTCTTCAAGATTAGATTGACTAGTGCTTCAACGAAGGAGTTTTTTTTTATCGCAACTAGTTTTTCAAGGCAACACGTGGTGCAAATTATACCAAAAATAGTACCTTTTTGTACAAAACTACCAAAAATTCAAATTCTCATTTTATATATATATATATATATGTATATATATATATATATATATATCTACTAACAGAACTAATTTGGTTTTTTAATTTCGGATGAATCTATCATGAGTTATTCTGACTACGCCAATGGAACTTATTTTGAGGAGTCACATAAATGAGGTCCCAATGGCTAAATTTTTAAGATGAAAATTTCACAAAATATTTGTCAAATGTTTATCTTTGATCTGTTTTGAAGGTTCAAATCATTATCGGGGAATATTATCATTTCTCGGCTTATTTCGTCGAATTCTTTCTATTGAAACCGATTTGACAAGAAAAGTTGAGTATGATCGAAGATCCTTAATATAATTTTGTTTTTTTTCTTGCTTTCTAGATTGTAACTATGAAGATAATATATCGAAAAATTCCACATCCCCATCGGAAACGATGAACGAGACACCATCCGATACCAGTCAAGATGAGAAAACTTGCCTTTTATCAGCCTCCAATACACTCAAGACTGGATATGATTTCTTAGATAATTGGTAGTAAACACTTCCAGAATCGATATGTTCGATTATTATTTATTAATTTTGATTAATGAAACGATATTTCTAAAAAAAAAGTATTTTATATACCTTATATAATTATTATTATTAACCAAATTAATCGCGCACTGTATTATCGATCACACACGATTATATTCTAATCTTTATACATATTTATATATCTACCTCTTTTTATTACACGTATTTTTGAAAATTTATATCAAAACTTATGGATTTTTGTGGTCCGTAATAGAAAATGTATTTTAGGCTCGCTTTTGAATCGATCAAATTGTATTCAAAAGTGAGGGAAGAGGATGATTTCTATGGCATCATCGCCGCCGTATTTATCTCGTTAAGTATTCACAAAATAACAAATGTTTTGTGTTAAGTATTTTGCCATAATGGCTTCGAGTTCTAGCTGTGGACTATTAATCGACAATAGGTATTTTATTTTGATATTGACAACTGACCTGATGGTGAGGTTTAAAAAACATGACGGACTATTGTGTGCAACGAAAGAGTAATCGATTTGTGTTTAAATTTAGTAATCATATTTATTTTATAGCGTTTTCTTTTGACTGCCCTCGTGCGCAGTGAGAGCACTCTAAGCATAAAATGTATGTTCGATCGAGCAAGAACTGAGGTCGAGCATGACGTCATCACAGAGTAGCGTACATGCTCACTTGTGCTTCAAAAGAAAACGCTATTAATTAATTAATGTCAAATAATGATTTTTTTTCTAAATTTTGAAGTCCCAAATGTCAATTTTTGTACGTTTTAAATTTATTGACAAATAATATACTTCCAAAATTTTGTTAATGCAGGTATTTCTATAGAAACTATAAATTATATTAATGATCTGGGTCGGATATAACTTTGGAACGGTCCTAAAAACAGCTATAGCTTTAAAGTTTTTCTGGAATCGTTTGGAAACTTTACCCAGGGTTTTCTTTCATCATTATTTCGCTATCTCATAGTTTTCCCCTAACAATTCGGACAAACAATATATTTCCCTTTTATATAAAGAAGATTATACTGCACACTAACTAAACTGCGTTTCTTTTTTGGCCATCAGAACGTCGTGACCAAAATGGTCAGTTATCAATATCGAAATTATTTTTTCTGTTTATTTTGAAATGTTCGTCAGAATATGTTGCCATAGAAATCGTACCTTTACTAAATGTTGATTGATGTTTAAACCCAATGTATGTAAGCTATTTGGATTTTTACGGTGGTTTAATTGGCATTGATTACAAGCCCAAGTGTGTTTAGGGCAGCCCTCTACCCAAAGCAATTTATAACTAAAAGATTTTATCTTCAATGATTTTTTTAATTTTTGCCATTTATTGCCAGAATTTCGTTCGAAAATACTCTTATAAGGGGCTGTCCATAAATGTACGCTAACAAAGAGGGTGGAATCTTACAATTAATGTTACAATGACCTTATTAATCCGTACCTCCAGTAAATTCACGATGCGTATACATTGGGTACGAAGTAAGATCAGTATTCAAAGAGATCCACTTAAGAATCTCGAATTTCTTCAAGGAAAATCGATGAGTATTGATCTTAATTGATTATATTTTTTAGAAGCAAAATAAATAATCTTAATCAATTTGATCTTACTGTTGTTTTTTTTTTGCTTTCCTTAGGATTTTATAGGGTTTGTTTCCTGGAAAATGTAGAAATTTTCTAGGAATTCATAATTTTCGAAAATAATGAGACAATTTGTTCAAAGAATTGAAGGAATCGCATGTTTATTTGTTTTTCTTCTCCAATTCAATGAAATTTCCCCAGAAAAAAACTAGTTTTTTATGATATAAATAGTTTTTCCAGTGTTAAAATCTAGATTTCAGTGTAGTTATTTAATAACACTACGAGTTTTTCTAATATTGGACAGAGAACTGCTGGATTTGCCTCACAAAAGAAGGGGATTTCGAATCTCGGTCTGTGACATTTTTAGCGACTACCAGGTTTGGGTTTACATCTTTGGAAAACAAACCATTTTCAGACCCATGTTGTATGGACTGCTTTTCTTATTTTGGTTCCATTATTTATTTAATAAAATATCCTATTCGCACTATTATAATGAAATTGAAAACGTGTATCATAGTGTTTTTTCTTATTTAAAGTGGAGTTATATATATGGAGTTATATAGCCAAACTATTTATCATAAATTAAATTTTCCTACTGCAATTTAAAATCGTCATTTGATTGGCTAGTTTTTCCACCCATAAAGAAATAACGAAAAATCTGTAAGCCTCTAAAGAATCCATCAACCCAAACTCGAAATCCTCATTTATTTACGTCACTGTGTACTATATGCCACAAAAGTCGTGTCCTATTTTTTTTGGTGAAAATGTGTCGAGTAAAAGTTAGTATATGTATAACGAACAAAAGTCTCGAATCATTTTCCCAAAAACCGAATGAATAAGACACAAAATAACTAGAATTTTGAAAAAAGGATACGACTTTAGTGGCCTATAGTACGTAGTGAGGTAGATAAACGGGGGCCTAGAGAGTATCTTTATTAAAGATTTCGGTAAGTCGTTAATTATACTTCACTTGAGTTCCAAACATATGTTCGAATTGCAGAGTTTAGATTATATTTTTTGGCTCTAGAAGAAAATTCGAGTTACCTCATCACTCTTATCTACAGCACGGTAGTGCGACAGGCCGAGTTTCAGTAGCGGATTTAGGTTTAGGTCCGTAAGGCCTGGGCCTAGGGCGGCAAATTTTGAGGGGCGCCAAAATTTTTAAGACGACTAAAATTAAAAATCGATTGGGTTTTCTGTAAACTGTAAGACCAAATTTTAAAGTTTATTTTATTGCGCTCTTACTATCTAAACATAGTACCATTTTGAGGGTAGAATTTCTTTGTTAAAATAATTAATCAGGCAAGTACTAAAATCTGAAATATCTAACAAAAAGATTTTAAAAAACTTTTTTTTAATGCTAGCATATTATTTATTTACGAAATTAGATCTTTTTTCGTATTTTTCATTCAAAATTTAATTGTAACATTTGTTTGCTCAGAGCCCCTACATATATTAATATATATATATATATTATATACTGTTACGAAAGAAAAAGGGCGCCATATCGTCTCGGGCCTAGGGCACCCTCAAACCTAAATCCGCTACTGTCGAGTTTAAGGGGTTTTTTGCCTTCGCGTTATAATAAACTCAAAATATCTAGACTTCCTCCTCAATTTGTGCAGAGAAATGATTACATGCTTTAGCTACGCCACTGCATATGGGTGTATTTATTCATCCTTAACGCAAGACGCAAAAGTAACAACAGCAGATAAAAGACTATTTACGATCGTGCCGCAGTAATTAACACTAAACACGTCACTTAAAATCTAAGAATAAAAAAAATTGAAATAATCATGATTTTACCTGTTTTTACAATCGAATTTAGGTCACTTGGTCAACTGAAAAAAAAATTATATTCAGAACATGAAAACAGAACATACAAGTAATTAGCATTCGTTGAAAGTAAAAAAAACAAACACTTTAATTAATAATTTGGCATAATTTTTTATTTCAAGGTCGTGAATAATCATTAAATAAATAATATTTGTAACGAAAAACCTACTTCATTTTCTATAACCTGTATATATTTACACTTATAGGAAAAACATTGAAAATTTTATTAAGGGCCATCCATAAATTATGTAACGGTCACTAGGGGAGGGGGGAGTGTTATTTCTTACAATTCGGTACACGTAACACAAATTAATTTTAAGTTGTTTTCAAATTTCACGCATCCTGTAGGAAGTACAGATGGCACTTGTAATCTTAAGACCTATCTAGAAAACAAGGAACAATCCAAATACAGTCAAGCCTTATTTACACCCGTTCTCATTGTCAAAATCGTCCAAGTTATCCTGATTTGCATTTTGTTATGTTATAAGGGTGGGTTTCGAAATAAAGCTATCATACACCTAGTACCTGGGTGACTGATCTTTTTAACCAATACCAAAGAATATATATATATATGTATTCTTTGCCCATACATTGGATCTAAAAACGAAGTGGCTACGCATTGTCAAGTTTATAAAATATCATCACGCCAATGTCTTACAACTTGCCTACCATAAAACATGTTTCACGTTATTTGAAAAACCGGACAAAAACTATTTTCCCTAGACATAAACTAGAACTTAACAAGAATGAATTTTGCCCCCCGAAAACCCTTATTCTGAGAATTTTATCGAAATTGTTTGAGTCGTTTTCGAGAACGTACGATTACAAATAATTAAATATATATATGTATATATTACTCGTTTAATAGTATCGGATAAACATCTCTATTCATGAATAACAAGTATTTAAACAATTAACTCGGTTGTTAAATTATTTTGATACTATTTCACTCTAATTAATAATTTGGCATGGTTTTTTATTGCAAGGTCATAAATAATCGTTAATAAATAATACCATAATACTTGACGTAACGAAAAACGACTTCATTTTGCCATAATCTGAGTATTTACTAATACCTATACAGGGTTATCCAAAATTCCGGCAACAGCAGTTTTATTCCTACTAGACAAATGGAAATATTTTAGCGAGGGACGTAGATACAAGGAGTTCGTAACAAATTATCATCGAATTTTTATCATGTAATGCGTTTTGTCTTAGGTGGCAATAATTCTTGTTATTTGCTATTATAAAATGTACAAATTTTTCCCACCGGGAATACAAATTATCGAAAAAATACTGTTTTTTAGACAGATCTACGACAGGGCCGTCTCCGATATAAAGCGATATTTGAAAAAATACTAAGGGGGCTAATCTTTATAAAATGACTCCTTTTATAATATTTGATCATAAAAAATTGGGGGTTCTAATTAAGATTACCGATTTTAATCTTGATTTGCCTTAATTGGTACCTCAAATCTGCTTAGCTTACTGATTTTTTGATATCCTGGGAAAAATTACAACAGGAGCCAAAATCAGATTTTGTGTTTGCTTCGCCTCTGTTAAAAATAAATCTGGCTGTTGTCGAACTTTTGGATAACTCGGTATATTTATGAAAAAAAAATCGAAAATAAATTTCTCAAATTGTTTTATTGGAAAATGCATGACATTATGATAGTTATTTTACAATTTTTTTTGTTTTATAATAAATTTTCTAATTTATTATTTTCGTGTGTGTAATTAAAGTATAAATTATGCAAAATTGTTTTGACGTTGAAAGTCATTTTAAAGACTCCACTAATAACTTGTACATTTTATTTTATTCATCACGGAGACAGAAAACCCGTTGAAAGATCACAACGGTATTACCCTTTTTTGGATCTAAATTTTCTATACATTTTTCGATGTGAAAACTAACATTTTACAAGCCATACAAGTATATAAAGCTATTATAAATTTAGTCGCGACTTTGAAATTATCTGGGAATACGATAACTCGAAAACGAAAAGTGATAACGAACTGAAATTGTGTGTGTGCGAATTCTAGAGTTAAAAAATAACTTCAAGAACTAGCAAAATTGTAACGTGCTTCTGCTGCTAGAAGGGGGATATCTTTCTTTGAAACCGTGACTGATAGAAGAAAAATTTAAAAACAATGAATGTTCCTTTTTTTAATAAACAACTTTTGTTTGGATAAGGTTTGGAATGACATTCATATAAAAATAAATTATATTCGTAATATATGCAAATACTTAAACATACATGTTAAGTAAATTGCCTATAACTGTAGATTTATGCAAATTTTGGTAACCATCTCAAAATTCCACGTGACTCAAAAAATATTTCCAATCAACACAAACGAATAATTTATGAACGTTACATATGTTCCGAAAAAAAATAACCGTTTATTCAAAAAAATATATATATATTTACCTATACATAAATTTTTCGTAATCATACAATTGTCTTGAATATTCTCTGTTCGATGTCTGCTTTATATTTCAACAATATTGTTAAAATGTAACAACTGAGTTAATTATTTCAATACTCTGTTTTGAATATACCTGAGTTCATTGCCAGCTTGTGTGAACTGTATATTACTAGTGTAAATACCAAAGTAATATATACATATGTAATAAATACATTCGTCTATAATCTACAGTAATTACAGATGTTTGAGTTCAAATTGCCGATAAAGGGTTCAGTTTATGGAAAAAAGTTCCAAACAAAAATGATTTATTTTTAAAAACGGAACATTTTTTTTTGTATTTCAACTTTTTTTCTTTCTCTTACATTTTTATGGTAGAAATTTCTTCCCTCTTCTAAACTATGTAGGTACACTCCTGTTCATAAAAATTGAACCATTCTAACCGTATATATTACTAAATATATGTATAATATTACATATACAGTAACTTGTTCAATTGAATGTTTCAACTGGTTCAATGTTTATGAACGAGAGTGTACATTCGACTTTGTTACGGTTTAAAATATTGATCGTAGAAAAAAATTAATAAATGTCCATAAAATGATCTAATTAGTCTATTTCCGCATATCCGTCCGTCCGTCCGTCAATACGATAACTTAAAAACGAAAAGAGATAACGAGCTGAAATTTTGTATGTGGATTCTAGAGTTAAAAAGTAAGGTCGAATTCGTGAATGAGCAAAGTCGGATAGTGCATTCCCCCGCCAGGGGGTGGGTTGATATTCATATTTGAAATCGTAAGAGATAGAAACAAAATTAGAAATAGAAGACAAAAAATGTTCCTTAATCTCAATATATACCCCGTATTTAAATAATTAACTAAGTTAGTTGTTTGTTTCACTTGTTTTTCAATTGGTTTTTTTGTCTCGTAAATAAATACAAAATATTATATAGATACTACTTTTTTTTTCTTTTTTTTTTGGTGTAATATATTCGGAATATGCAAGAATAGATGTTTATTATAAAGTGCTGTGTGCTATTCATTGGCATTTATCCAACACAAAATTCACCACGAAAAAAAAAACATTATTCAACAGCGGGACGAGCGAACCTGTAGGAGGTGTAAAGCACACCTTGATCCTCAAAATCGCATGGTGTTCTTTTGCAACTTAAACTGTTATACGTGAATAACATATTTCAAATAATTGTACAACAAATTTTCAAGTAGTGACATATTATTTGATTTTTTTTTAGTGCCCAGTTTATTTGTGTTATTTTCAAAAAAAAGTTAACACACAAACCGGTTTTTTATAAAAGTTTTTTATTTGTTAAATTAAAAAAATTAAAATATTTCTAAGTGTTTTTCTAAGTTCTATGAAAATATTTCTAAGTTCTATGATTATGTGTTAACGAATTTGTTAATAAGTGTTAAGGGAAAATTTAGAGATGAAATGGTATGCAGAAAAAAACGTTTCTTTTTACTTTTTAGAATGGACATAAAAATTTAATGAATGCATGTGTGTGCGATTTCCGCTTCCTAAAAATACATTAGAAGTATGCGCCGATGTTAGGTCAAACGTGTGTTATTTATTGTTTTAGAAGATCTTCCAAGGGGGGTTAAAGGTTAAATTCTAAACTATCTGTGCCAATTATAGTTGAAATATAAAGTTTGATTTAAAGTAATCAATAGTTTAATTAATAAAACAATTGTGTGCAAGTTCGTGAAACTTGTTTGACTACTGTACCAAAATGTATTATAGGCCATGGAAGTCGTGTCCTTTTTTCAAAATTGTATACTCATTTTGTGCCTTACTAACAACTTTTGTTCGAAATATTTTTCCAAAAACTGAATGAATAAGGCTGAAATCTACATCAAATTGTCACTGCGTAAGTTTTTAATATATACGATCGGCTATAGAAGTGCGTTGTGTCGAATTCATTTGTTTTTCGCAAATAATGTTTCAAATGAAAGTTATTCGTTACAAAAATACCAACAACTTTTGTTCTAGGCTTTTTTTTTCGAAAACCGAATTGATCCGCCACAAATTAATTGCAAACATTTGAAAAATTTCGACCAATTTTGAAGCTACTAACTTAACTTCTTGCAATAAGTCAGATTAGTGTTAATGGTTATTTAACCTAACTTCTTGCAAGTTCAGTCTCGGAACTTTTTTTTATCTTCGGGAAAAACTTGTCAGTTTTAATTGGCATTGGACTAGCCACGGAATTTCCAGTTTTAATTACTATCGGAGTGCAAATACTGTAAGATAGTCATATTAAATTGCTTTTGAAAGACTGAAAACAAACTTTTTGCAAGTCAACTAGTTTCGGAGTTTGTCAATTCTAACTAGTTTTGGAGCTAACGCAAGACTGGAAAGCAGAATTACCTACATCAAATTTTCGTAGGGAGCTTAAACGTAACTCATCCTGGCTTCTTAAAAGTTTCTTAAATCTCAGATATTGGCTGTTTTAATTATTTACGAAGCAGAATCATCATAATTCTTAACGGTTATAAAACATAGTTTCTCTGAACGTGTACTTTTCCAAGTCTCGGAAATTTTAGTTTTAACTAGTCTTGGAATTTCTATAACGCACAAAAAGTTTAGACAAGGTCTTTCGAAAAATTTGATTTTTCGCTCCTGCACTCAGACCTATTAAACATTTAATAGCACATTGATTAAAATAATACTTTGCATTTATTTCTTTGATTACATTTATATAAATTTATAATAAAATTGAAAATTGACAAGGATAAATCTTTTACCTACTCAATTACAAATGTTTTGATGTTTGTTTCCAAAAGTTTGTTTGTGACGCCAGCAAAATAATTATATATTTATAGTATTTGTATTTTTTAAATGATGCTTAAAACGCAGCATGCGGCACACTCTTCATATATTTATCTTGATTAATGTCTATATCATTATTCTATTTTGTCTATACGATATGTTTGTCATTCATTTGTTTTTTAACGTGGCTTATTTGTCAAATCATATCGTAAAACTATTGGACCGATTTATATATTCAAAATGTCATTATACTCTATAAATATGTGTATAATATACAAAAGGTTATTAAAGTTTCGTTCCAACTTTATACCGGTTGAAAATATTGATAGTAGAAAAATGTTTAGGTATTGGGATCTCTGGCAAGGGGCGGAGCTTAATATTTCAACCTACTAGCAGTAGCTACTAAGTTATTCACCAGAGTGCGACCACGAAACTTGTTGGCCGAAGGGTTTATTCGAGGGATTGGGGCAGAAAACATCGACCTACAAGCTCTAGTTTATAATTTACCCACCAGAGAGCATATCCAACCACTAGAGTTCTCAATAGCTTAAGAACGAAGGCAGATAACGAGCTGAAATTTTTTGTGCGAGTTTATCTAGAGCTAATAAGTAAGATCAAGTTGGATAAATCCACACATGCGGTCTCCCGCTAGGTGGAAAAATCTCTACCTTTAAAACCGTAAGAGAACAACCTTTGTTTGAAACTATTTGTCATAATTTCAGCTCAAACATCTGTAATTACTCTTGATTACAAAAGCATATAATGTAGATCTGTACATATGTAGAAGTAAAATAAACAGTTCACGCATTGATAATGAACTTATTATATACCGGGTTGTGAAACAATTAACTCATAATCAGTTAGTATTGTTACATTTTTACTTGTTTTAAATAAAATTTCGTTATTTCAAGGTTGTGTAATTTCGTATTTTGTAAAGTTTGAATATTTGAGTTATTTTTAACTCAAACGATTTCTAAATCACAAATCAAAATATAATTAAGAAAAAAATAAAAAATTTTAATTCTTCGAATCCAAAACATTTGTGTAAAAAATATTTGTCTTAAAATGTCTGTTGAAAGATGTTAAGTATCTTCTTGGTGAAATTTGTAACGATAAATTCAATTTTAAATCAATCAATACAATAATTTTTGTCGGCATAAGTGACCATGATTTCGATGACATATTAAATTAATCAAGATTAAATTATTTCCTTTGTTTTAAAATCTACAAAATATTAGATAGATAGATTGTAACTGGACGGGCTACACTTCGACCATAAGGTCCATTGTGATGCCAAAGGATGTGATGATATGAGTGGATTGGAAGGAATTTTTGTTTGTAGACTAGGAATTGGTAGGATGTGCGGCTGCAGCCGACTCTGATAGGAACTATGCCGATATTCATCTGGAGTTCGTGAAGGAAACTGCAGAAAACCTTCACAAGCATAGCCGGTTACTTCGTTCTTGTCCATACGCCGACAGTTTAGTCAATTAACCGCCCTATTTTTAAATAATTGTCAAACTGCCGATGTCGGGATTCGAACCCATAACCTCCCAGTTCCAAGTAGACATAACGCCTTAGACCGCTCGGCCACTTGGACGATTACAAAATATTACGTCGTACTTTTATTTTTGTCCACGGTTTAATAAAACAACTATAGGAGATAGCGAAATAATGATAAGAAAAAACCTTCATTACGATTCCAGAAAACCAATCAGAAGTTCAAATTTCAAAAATGTTCCAAAGTTATAGCTGTTTTCTGACAGCCATAACGTTTTCTGTCGGCTAGATCTTTAATATAGTATATAGTTTCTTTAAAAATACCTGCATTAACAAAATTTTGAAAATAAATTATTTGTCGATAGATTTAAAATATACAAAAATTGACATTTTGAAATGTCAAAATTTAGAAAAAATAATTATTTGACATAAATTTCCTATAAGAATTTATTGAAGTCCGTGCAAAGTCGGCTTTTTTAACTAGTTAAGTATTAAATGGAATGTAATTTGGATGAAAAGTCAATGATTTTTTATTATATACAAAAAAAATATATATTGATTTTTCTTTTAAATGATCGCCAATTTTTTGTTTATTTTTATTGGAAACAATTAATTTTAATATAAAATTTTTAATTTCACTATTTAAAAAAGAAATTATTGTGTTCACATATGTTTTTTACAACAAAATTTCACAAATTATCAGGTAAGTACATTGACTTATTAAGGAAGACTAATGGTTTTTTAGTTAATTGATGACAGATGAAATTAGCATATCAACTTATTTTGAGGTTATGTTTTTTGCATAGGTAAATGACTTTCTTATTGGAAAGACAGCTGATTGTTTACACATTTGTCTAGAAATCTTTAAATTATAGATTTATTTATACAATATCAGTTTTGGCATCCATTTTAAAGCCAGTTTTCTTTTTTCGGCCATTTTGGATCCAGTTCGCTCCTTTGGCTCATTACTTTGTTGGTGCGCACTCTATAATGTTTCAATTTTGGACACTGTTTCCATTTTTGATACTCATTATTTTGAAATATACCTTGAGTTAATTGTTTAAATACCTGGTATATACCGAGTTTATTATAAAGGCGTGAATTATTTTATTTTATGCATGATGTACAGAAATATGAATGGTGCATATATGTACCTAAACGTATGTTGTAAACACATGCTTCTGTATGTGTTTACTATCATCGACATCAAGATAGTGAAAAATTATAAACATACCATCGGCTTAAAGGTAGCGAACTGATCCTACAAGCCAGAAATTATGGGTTTGATCACCATATAAGATGTGTAAGCTTTTTTATGAGTGAATGGTCGTGTTCAGACTAAGTCCTAATTAAACTGAATAAGTTACTTAGTATATCTAACTTAGTTTTTTTGCCAGGACACTTGATAGATACTAAGCAGTTTAGATTGAGACGCCATGTTGCTAAGTAAATGCTGCCAGATTGGGGGATTCTCCCCTAAATTTAGTGGATTTAATAAAGTCTAGGTAGAAAATCTATGTGATTTTTTCAATTGGGATTGTCGGTATTATTAAATCCACTTAGTTTAGGGGCAAATCCCCCAATTTGGCAACACTGCTGATACGTTAGTAAGTGTGTCCTGAGAGAAACTCGCTGAACTTAGTTGCTCGAAAGTAATTATTTTTAGACTGACTGACTTATTTAGTTTACTAAGGACTTAGTTGATCAATGTTATAAAATATTTGTATAGGATCGCGGAGAATGACAAAGACTTTATAATCAGATTCTATCTGTTCGCTAGGCGACAGTCGGTCGGCACACAGGTGTAAAAAGACATAAATTTAATTAAACATTAATATTCTAATTAAGATATTGACAAAAATAATACAAAATCTACGACGTCGAGAAAGAGTACGTACTACGTGTAACAGGTGGTGTGTTGTAAGTACTCGATCGGTCGGTGTAGGTCACTGAACTGCATCCATAATAGTGTACATTGGTCACTCAACACTAACACAAGCGTTACCGGCAAACGTCTTCTTACGTCCGATCGAAGCGGCCGGCCGGCCAAATGCTATTCTATTAATATATTGCACCGCAGCAGATCATCACATGCACAACGTTCAACGTAGAAAGTGTGAGATGATATTCACTAATGTACACATGGCCACAAAAATAGCACCCCTTGTACAAAATTGATTTGTGTCTTATTATTTGGGTTGTGGAAAAATTGCTTCGGATAAAAGTTGTTCATTATAAATATACTAACAACTTTTATTCGAAACATATTCCCCAAAAACCGAATGAATAAGGCACAAATCATTTAGAAAATTTTGTTAAATTGAGCGATACTTTTGTGGCCCTCAATACGAGGCGATCATATGGCGTTTAGAGAAAACTTTATTTTTTATTTAATTTTACAATCTAAATTTAGAAGTAGTACCTGTTAATTATCCATTTTTAATCATATCAAAATGGTAATTTTATATCTTAATACGAAATGTAACAAATAATTGTGTTAATTGTTTAAATATCATGTTATACTGAGTTCATTGTCAGTGGTCGTGTTTTGAACAATTAAGACCTTAGTAAATTAAATCAGTCTAAAAAAAATTTACTTCTGAGCAAGTTGCTTGAGTATCTGTCAAATGTCCTGGCAAAAACTAAGTTAGATATTGGGATCTCTGTGGACCAAAATGTATGTTAAGGGAGTTGGTGCAGAAACAAAGACCTACAAGCTCTAGCTCCTAATTTATCCACCAGAGAGCTCTAGTTTCTAATTTATCCACCAACTTACTTAGTTTAACTGTTCTTTGCTACAGCAGGTACAAGATATTCGGTGCACCCCCCCCCCCCCCGAGCATGCGAACCTTCAGGAAAACCTGATATCGAATCCGGTCAGACTGAAGGGGGAGCACAATGGGCCATAAGGTCGAAATGCAATACTTTTTATACCCCAAGATATCTATATATCTATCTACTTATTTTAACGAAAGACTCATTGGTTTTGAATACGAGACATTCTTGGTTTAAAAACACAAAATCGTCTATCCACAATATATACCGTGATCGTACTGCCTTAATACAATTTCATTTACTTATTTTAAGTAATCCAATAAGTCTAAGATGCGTAGGATTTGAGTGAATAGTTTAAAAATAGGAGAGATATAGATTCTCTTTTATTAAAAAAAAAAGAAGAATTTATTTAAAACAATCAACTATTAAATTAAATTGAATTAATTTAAATTGAAATATTTAAATCAAGGTTAAATTATGACATACACACATAACCTCTTAAACAAATTCCATTTTTCAGGTGCGCTTGTTATTGGGACTTGTTAAGGACAAAATTGTACTAATAGAATTAATTCAAAATTTTGTTCCTCTTTAAAATTTATCAAAGCCGTAAAACCAGCCAATTAGGAACTGACCACTTTGTCACCACGTCTGGTGGTTAAAATTTTAATTATGATAAGGTTGCATTGTGTACTACTAAAAGCAAAGAAAGCTATTTATTTTAGAGCAACATTTGAACCTGCTCTCTTAAAAATTGACCCAAAGATACCATTCAATTATTAAATTAACTGTCACTAATTCACAACGCACGTATTTATTTTAAATTTGCTATCTAAAGTCAGCCATATTAATTATGCCACGCCTCCATGTCAGTTTCCAATACCGAGATGTAAAAAAAAACGTAAAATCCGGTTACCCGACCTCTTGAGCGTAGTATTAAGGCAATTTATTTGAGTACAGTTACTGGGCTATAAACTTCACTCAAGAAATTCAATTTTGAACAAATAGAAATGATATCTCTGTAATATCTTTTCGTTTTGTTTGCCAACCAGCCAGCGAGTCAAGAGCTGTTTATAAAACTGCTAAAAAATTACAGAGATAATAATATTTATATTTCAAGGTATTTATTTCTATATTGACGGAAAGCCTCTCTCAACTTAAATTAATTATTTGGCAGACATTTAAATTTTAAATGAAAAAAATATGTTAAATTTTATACCTATACTTAAAAGTAACAATAATCGCGTCAGGCGTGTAGCCAACGATGGTTTGAAGGCCCAAACACATCGAGGCGATTCAGAATATATCGATAAAGATTTCAAATTAGGTGTTTTTGAAGGCAAAAAGTTGATCTATCTAGGTTTTATACCTGGGGAAAAGTTCCTTTTCCGGGTTTCACAAGCAAAGATACACTGTGAAGGATATTAGAAGCAGGCAACTTGTAAGACATTGGTGTGATGATGTTCGACAAATAGTAGCTTCTGACTGTAATATATAAATTTTTGGTTAAAAAATAAATCTAGCTGATCGTTTCATAAAGCAGAAATCTGTCGTCCGGGTACTATCGTTGAATAAAATATACCAGAGAATAATATGACGATGATTTTTTTAATCATTACTAACAACCCCTCCCCTCCTTTAAAAATTATCTAGCTACGACCCCAATAGCCACCTATTACTTAATCGTTTTTGACATTAAAAAAACATAAGATATACTCGTGCTTAATCAAAATCTACAATTTCTTGGAATACTTATTTATTTTTAAAACGTAAAACTAAGCGGTAAAAATCTGGTGTCAACAATCACATAACCTCTATACATTTGCTAGAATATTGTGGACATTTTATATTTGATTTATGCTTATGCCTTAGTCATTCGATTTTCGCAAAAATGCTTCAGATAAAATTTGTTCATTATAAATATACCAACAACTTGTATTCGATACATTTTCCCGAAAATCGAATGAGTAAGGCACAAATCAATTATAAAATTTTGAAAAATGAGCGCTACTATTGTAGTCCATAGTACATTTTATCAAGTTTACACAACATCATCACAACAATGCCTTTCAAGTTATCTACGTTTATAAACCTTTCACAGTATATCTTTTCTTATGATAAATGGAAAATACGATTTTTCCTAGTTATTTCCTATCAAAATCGACATCTGACCTTCGAAAATTGTATCGAAATCGTTTGAGCCATTTTCCAGAACACGATTACGAATATATAAATAAATAAATATATAACATGATTAATTTTTCAATGTCAATCCAATGGGTGGTGTACTGTTCCACCTTGCCTCTGCCCTCTCGTCTCATTTGTAAGCGTACGGTAATAATTCGATACTGGTGTTCAATAGTCTGTGATAGGCTTTCATTAAACAATCTAATATGGGTCATTGGGACTTCACATACATATATGAGTCATCACATATACAGACTCCACGTTTATTTCAACTTTAATAGCTATTTCATTATTAGACCAGCAGCTAGGACATTCGAAAAAAAATTTAATTGTTTTTTAGTTTAGTGTGTTGTGTGTTGCCTATTTATACAAGCATTAATAATCTTTTTTATATTATTTTTTACCTAAGCAAAAGAAATTGCCACCCAAAAAAGGAAATTTCATACATAAAACGACTATAAAAACTACAAAACACCCTAATTCCCTGATATTGCAACGCGCTTAGAATGGTCTTAGAGAAAATTGAATATAAGAAAATCTTCGCGATAATGAGACCTAGCAAACATTCATGTAATTTTTCGTATGTCGCAGCTGTTGGACTATATCGAGATAGTAAAAACGGAAGATATTTATCTATAAGTTGAATTATTACTTCCTCCGGAATAAAAAAAAAAACCTACATCATATCTCCTTTTCTAATTTTCATTTCGATATTGTGTTTTGTAATTATTGAAAGGAAATTAATAAAAGGAATATAATAGGCGTAGGGAGTTACATGTTTTTCATAAATCGGAGAAGATACTAACTACCACACGTATGAACCTGCCACACAACCTCTATCTACATATAGCCAGTATATAGAAGTTTTGTGGCTAATCGTACCAGATTTTTTTAAGAGCAACAGACCTCCATGATCAAATTAATTTTATCATACTAAAAACTTTCCCCTTTCACCTATACATATATCTATATATACAGGGTGTAGCCGTTAATACGTATCTGCCTATTCATTTTTGAATTCTACATATCTAAGCAAACAGACCTTCTGCCTAAAAACGCTTGGTTACCTATGGATATTTTTACACATGAAAGTTTTGATGCAAATTTTCAATCGATTGAAACTGAGCATGCGCAGTTTTATTTTTATATATAAGTTTTTAATTAAAACAAAATAGAGAAGTTTGCTATTTGATGCAATTTTACATGTAACTTTATATGTAAGTGCATTGTTTCTATATGTATGATATCTCCTATCTTGTGATTGGTATACTTTAACCATGAGACTAACGTGGTTAACAAAGAAAAAACGTATTAAACGAGAAGGAAATTATGGCTATTAAAAAACAAGCGATTGATAACTTTCATGTGAATTTCATCGTGTGAACAGCTATTTAATTTTTGGTATATCAACTATTTTTAATGCGATTGGAAACTTTCATCAAAATTTTCACGTGTAAACACAAGTCCAAACAATATTGGACATTATTTTACTGTTAACTTTTGTCCGACAGCTTTGCAGTTACACCATTCAATATGAGATTAATAATCCAGTATTAATAGATCTGGGTAATTTTAGTTTTCCGAGCTGTCGGTTATTATACAGTTTTAATTTGCTAGGATATGTAGGATTCAAAAATTAATAGACAGGTACGTAATTTACGTACATCCTGTACATATAAGAAAGCAATGTTTACAACTTTGTTTTATTTATATTTTCATCTGAGATCAATAGTTGGATGACACTGAATTACACGGGCATTTATATTCAGTTTTCTTTTTTTGCATAATGTAAATAAATTTTCTATTACTACACAAATACTAAAATGATTTTATTAATAACCTTGACATCTACATTCTACACAATATAAAATATAATGATCACAAAAATTTAACTTCGTCTATTAAGTTTTATATAAATAAAATTTTCAAATAAATAAATATATATATATATATATATATATATATATATATATATATATATATATATATATATATATAAATTTTTGGCAAATTATATTTCCGAACAACGTAATTCAAAACGCAACATTTCAATTTTTATTTAGATAGAAATATTATAGTTTTATTACCTAAGTATTGTAAGCGTCATTAATTTGTAAATTACTTTGCTATCATGTAGTAGTACCATGGGGCACAAAAGTAGCGTTCTTTTTTTCAAAATTCTATATAGTTAATTCATTCGGTCATTAAATAAGGTCAACACAACTATTAAGACACAAAAGTTTAATATAATGATATAGTAATGAAAAAAATATATAATTCCATTTTAAAAATAATACAGGCAATCACTATTACACCATAACATGCTCACCTAATAAAAAAATAAATATTTGAAACAATTTTAATTTAAAAAAATACACAATTCAATTTTTAAAATGATATAGGCAATCACTATTACACTATCAAAAAAACCTAATTTCATTTTGCCTAGCACTATGAACGCTAACGCAAGAACGCTACTTTTGTGGCCATGTGTACAAGAGGTCATCACACTAAATCCAGTCTAATATTTATATACATTTATATACATGTGTAATATATATAAGGGGACATCCATTAATTACGTAAACTCAAAATGGGTGGGAGGGGTCCAGTAAAATCTCATTTAAATTGGGGGGGGGGGGCATAATTGAAAATGTAACGTCAAGTTTTGAAAAACAAAAATTATTATACGCATAATATTTTAAAATATAAAATTCAATTTTGCTTGTAATAAGAAAAGAAATATAAAAAAACGTAAATATCACGTAAGGGAGACGGGGATCCCACCAAATCTCACCAAGGGGGAGGGAGGGGTCCAAATTAAAAGAAAAACAGCTCATGTAATTAATGGATGCCCCCTAAGGGTATTATAAGTTAAGTCCCGACTTATAGATTATAACTAGAGACTAGAAGAAATATCTTAATAAACTTCAAGTTGAATGTGTGAAATCCCTTTCAACCCGCTAGGAGGAAAATAATACCTTCGAAACCCTAAGATATTGAAAAAAAGTTTAAAAACAAACCACTTTTGTTTGAAACTATGTTTCATAAACTGATCCATTTTGTCCCAATCTCAACTCAAACACCTGTAATTATTTTAGATTGCAGAAGCATATGTTTACTACACAGATGCCTATGCACAAATACCATTCATATTTTTGTACATCTGTGCGTGTGTAAAATGTAATATAAACAGTTCATGCACTGATATTGAACTCAATATATAAAGATGCTCTTTATATTGATTTTATGCCCTATTTTATACAATTTTTGCTTCAATTGTAGGCCGCAAAGATATAAATTCTGTATAGGAAGGATTTAGTGTGATGGCCTCTTATAGTACTAACATATTAAAGTATTTATAGAAATAAAGAATTTAATTATTTTCTTTAGTTTTTTTTATTCATTTGGACTGATAAGAGACTGCTGTGTACCTCCCTATCTAAAATTTATTGATAATCAATAAAACAAATATTATCAAATCAAATGCAATCGTACCATTCAATTAATTTATATTTTACATCATCAGTTAAAATACAAATACCTAGAACAGATATCAATTTCGTTTTAATTTGACAGTTTATTCTTTAAGTTAGGCAACGTTACTACATAGATGTTTATTAAAGTTGCCTATAAAAATATGTATTAGAAAAACCTATGAATTATAATTATTATTACTCCTTCTTCTTCTAAGTATACCTTTTATCTGTTAATAATATTTAAAAGAAAGATAGTCTGACTGTGGAAGCCGAAAATTCTACAAAATGTCATGGAAAATAAAAAAGAGGTGCTTCTTAACCTAGGTTTTCAACCTTGACATCAACCGCCATCATGAAAATAAATTATTTTATTAAAAAAATGGTTGTTATTAATTTTATATAAAAAAAAGCTCTTTACAAATTTACTTCGAAGCACTTTTTCTATGACCGAGCTATAGTACATCAAATTATAAAAGTAATCTCACTTTTAAAGAAAGATTACACCTCATAATTTTCGATATTTTGAAAACAAATTTATCAGAGATATAAATCTTACGCTTCAAACTGGAAATACTTCAAAGCAAAGGACTAGAATAGAGAATACGCGTTTTGTTCAAAATTAGGGTAATACAATGGACCACAGGTCTCCTGAGTGAAAGAGAAGCGTTTAGTATACCAAACTCCTAAACATGCCCTAACCTAATATAAATTTAACGCTTCAGTCCGCCATTATAGTATGTATTACCAGAGACTAATAAGAGTATTATTAACTAATCTCTGGTATTACTGTAACAATGACAGGAGACAGTTCTCAAAGAAGATATATCTCGATTTCTAGAAGGCTTTAAGGAATGAGTTGTACAAAATAAATAAAATAATTTGGAATTAAACTCCAAAAACATAAGTTTTTGTTTTAGAAATAATAAAAACAAAGTTGCTAAGAAAAAACTAACTGCCAAATATATTTTGAAATTTTTTTTTCTGAATTTATTGAAAGCGCTAAAAAATAAATTAATAAACTGGTGCGTAGAGTAACCTGTATATATTTTTTCGACTATTTTAAAAATCTACCTCGAATCGACTAACTTGAAATCATCAACTGAGTAATAATAAAGTCTGCTGGCTGATGGTATCTATATTGTGTATTATATCTATGAACAGTACTACCTTCACGATAGTCTCAAAAGATTCAAGATGGTGCCAGTATTGATTTTTTCACCTACTAAAAGTAAGAATTTATCATAGAAAACTCAAATCTAACAGAAAAATCATGCAAATGCACACAGTGTTTTTATAAAAAATAAATTACAAATCATGCACTTCACTTATACAAATCAATAATGGGCTATTGGCAATTGATTATTGATTATCAAAAAAGTATGGAAATTTTATAATTATTTTTATATATGAAAAGAAATTTTTTTTGACATTTCATTGTGTGGTATATTTAGAGAGAAAAATCAGCTGAACTTACTTGTATTTCTGAACTTTTTATTTTATAAATATTCTGTAGAAATGCTTTTTCACATATATTTTTCTATTTTCTGTTAGAAATTTAATTTTTTTTATTACAGTATTTTTTATATATTATATTATTTTTTTTGCAAAATTGTTTTTATTTAATTTTTCCTTTTTTTTTACATTGAATGCACATTTTTTTTCTATTTGTGATCCTTTTTTTTTATACAACAGCATGCGACGTCATTTTTTTTACATTATGTCAATTTTTATTGACAGTTTTTTCGGTCTTTTCATTGTTTTCGTAAAAAATTTCTTTGTATAGTATCATTATTTTTTCAAAATGTTCAATAAGGTAGGCCTTATTTTTTCATACTTCTGCATTGCGTAATTTCCTTCTAGTTTTGTATTCATCGATTAGAAATTTCTACTAATTTTTAGGGACAAAGCATTGTAAAGAGATCATTGTAGTTAATCAATGAAGTGCAAGTTCGAGTACATTTTATTTTGTATTTGTAACGAATAACTCGAATTTTGTCGTACTTTTTTTTTTAAATATCGTAGTTTGTTCTCCTTGGACCTTTGAAATTGTCCGTCTTGGATTTAAACAATTTTAATATACTTTGTAAAGCTCGAGTGGGCTAGAAGTATATATGAATATATTCTATTCTGGTTAGGGATCAATGTACAGTGTGGCTCAAGAAATATAAAATTTTCTTACTAAATTTTTGTTTTAAAACTAGTGCTAAATGTTACCCTTGTCCATTGTCTTAAAGCGGGGATAGAAATCATAAAGTTTTTAAATGAGAACCTAAGTATATTGTTAAAAGCAAATTTTACGAAATAATTGGATACGCGTTTTTTAAATGTTGTGTCTTATTTTTCGAGATTTGTGTCCCAAAATTTTGGATACTGTCGAAAAAGTTTTTTAATTTTTTTATTATATATTCCTTTCTTGAGTTACTTCAACATTTCGAAACTTTTCGAGTACCTACACTGTATATTTTCAAAATATTCGACTGTATATTAAACGCTCACCGATCTCGGTGGGACAACTGAAACTTGAATGGAGTAAATCTTAAAGATCTTGTTTATGATTATGCACTCCAAAGTAACAGGATTTCTTCGGGAATCTATAAGATGAACTGCAAAAAAAATGACTAATCCAATTCTCCAATAGTCTGGCCGAAAATTAGCGCCTTATCCATTAACCTAAACAATACGTCCAGTGTTTGATGAATTATGGAGCAAATTTTTAATTGAGGGAACTCACGTTAGGGGAACTATCAATCTACTTCCCCCTATGCCAAATATTGAGCAAAAATGGTCAAGGAAAAATAGTGTCTCTGACATTAAATAAATCTAAAGATTGATTGATTTTGTATTTTACAGGCGTAGTAGGTTAACCAGTTCACATACTGGTCTCGAATCCACAGACCAGAATAACAACATTAGAATGACCTCCGAAGATCTCCTTCAACCAGGACATGTCGTAAAAGAAAGATGGAAGGTAATTAGAAAAATTCCATAGACCATAAAAAAAAATTATTAACAAAAAATTCGTTTTTCTATTATATAGGTTGTAAGAAAAATCGGGGGTGGTGGGTTTGGAGAAATTTACGAGGGTACAGATCTTGTGAGCCGAGAACAGGTCGCATTAAAGGTGGAAAGTGCCCGCCAGCCCAAACAAGTATTAAAAATGGAGGTGGCCGTATTAAAAAAATTACAAGGACGTGAACATGTTTGTCGTTTTATTGGTTGTGGTCGAAATGATCGTTTTAATTACGTTGTCATGCAACTGCAAGGTCGTAATCTGGCTGAATTACGGCGATCACAAGCACGCGGTGCATTTAGTTTATCAACAACATTGCGACTTGGTTTGCAAATTTTAAAAGCAATAGAAAGTATACACGCTGTTGGATTTTTACATCGTGATATTAAACCTGTACGTTGTCGTGCTAAATACATTGAGCGTCATCAAAGTTTGGAAACAAAGAACTCCTCCGAGGCATAATGTTGAATTTTGCCTTCTCGATTTTGATTCTAGGGGTCACCTTGATGTGAGTATCTGGACACTGCGGGGTTGAGGGCAATGAAACGGTCGAAGAACTCCCCCTTGAAGGGACCGTACTCCCATATCCGAGACCGGAACCAGCTCTTGGAATAATTAGAAGACAGACTACCTCTGCCCTAATCGAATAGGTTGATAGGTCTATGGATAGAAAATGGAAAGTTACAGCAGGCTACAAATCAGCCAAACAAATGATAGCTGGGTACAATGGCGCGAGGTCAACCTGGTTTATTGGCAAAACCTTATGGTTAGGGTACTTACGGGTCACTGCTGGCTCCAGAGGCATCTATTTTTCTAACACGGGTTAGAACACAGTGCGATCTGCCCCAACTGTAACGGGCGGATTATACACCCTTCCCCTTTGAGAATGAGGTACGTAGCGTTTGGCTCAACCGAACTTGGGTAATGGTAGGTTCGACAACGAACCCAGGACTAGAGGAAACGAACGAGGTGCGGTAGAGGATAGAGGTGATTAAGGGGATGGGTTTCTTAGGAATCGGTAAAAAAGACCCAGAAAGGTATACTTGCCAGGCTTCGGCCTCCTCTCTACTAATACGACTAGAGGGGCTTCTAATCCCACTATTATTATATTTTGGACACGAAGTTTTTTTAGATATCTGCAATTTTCAGTTATCACCAAACTTCATTTAAAACATGGTACGGAACCTTATTTATTCTAGCAACAATTTCCTGGAATGTCTGAGGCTTTAATGTCCTGGCAAAAACCTTATAAGTAGCGGTTAGTCCATTTTATTCAGTTTTGGAGCAAAATGTTTCCAAACTTTTTGACACTAATATTTTCAAATAAACTCGATTTCCAACCAAAAAATTTTTTTTTTCTTAGAGTAATTTTTCAATGGGTCGTTTACCTCATAATAGTCGACGCGTATATATGTTAGATTTTGGATTGGCACGACAATACACAACTAGTAATGGAGAAGTGAGAGCACCGCGGGCCGCTGCTGGTTTTCGTGGCACTGTACGCTATGCATCGCTGAACGCACACAGAAATCGTGAAATGGGTCGTCACGACGATTTATGGAGTTTATTTTATATGCTAGTCGAATTTGTTAATGGACAATTGCCTTGGAGGAAAGTTAAAGATAAAGAACAGGTATTTAACACACACCTCGAAACGTCTTTTGTTGGAGGTTGATTTATGTTCTTAGAAGTGTTTTAATTCGAATTTTCTTCATCTTTTAGGTGGGATTAATGAAAGAGAAATATGACCATAGATTATTGTTAAAACATTTACCATCGGATTTACGACAGTTTCTCGAACATATACAAAGTTTGGAATATGCTGATAAACCCGATTATCAGGTACGTAATAAAATGGAGCTTTTTTAAGGGGAGAATAATGTGGTAATCGACTTGGAAAACCTGAAAATGTCATGGAACTTCACAATTAACCAAAAAAACATCCAGTTAATTTGGCATATAGTTTCCGAGATATGATCCCTTTTTACGTTTTCAGACGATATCTCCTAAACCGCTAACCAAATGAACACACTATTTCCATGTTTTCGGGTCCGTCCAATTTCGGTCACGTTGAAATTTACTACAATATTTTTGAATAATTCTCTCCAAAAAAAATTTCTTTACACAGATGCTAATCGCTTTATTTGAACGATGTATGCGACGGCGTGGTGTTAAAGAATCAGATCCATATGACTGGGAGAAAATTCCACAAAGTTCTCCGAATATTATTAATCCTAGTCATACAACACATCAATCACAACAGGTAAGATGAGAAAAAAACTGTGCAGAATCTTTTATCGCATGTTTTCGATAAAACTCTCGAATATTTGAGTATTTGATGATCAATGTTTGTGTGTGTTTTCAGGTGGCAAATGTGACAACCGGTAATGTCACAGCAATTACAGAACAGCCAGCTGTCAGCATGACCACAAATCATTTACGTGAACGACATGGTTGTGGTCGATTCTTTGGTGGCCGTGATAATCAAGAAAATGTCGAACCAACTGATAATAAAGAAGTAAGAAACCATTTTTTTTTCATTTTCGATATCTGTCTGTCTGAGATTGTATCCACTAAATTTAAAGGGAAAATTCCCCAATCAATCCAGCATTTACTTATAGAGTTTTCTTATGACTGTTCTAGTGCGCATTGAGAGTACGCTAAGCATAAAATGTATGTTCGATTGACTATTATAGATTGCTCACCCTGAGTTTTTTGTTTTCGATTGACGATAGAGAGCACACCTAGTGCGCTTCGTCTTGCTGTGACTAGTAGGGTCAGAGCAATAGTGCAGTGCAATGTGGCGTCGAAAAACCTACGAATGTTGACATTGTTGGAACTATTATCATCGTCAGAAAGTTCTGATGATGAAGACGCTTTAATTATAATTACAATTACAAACTGCATCCATCCTGTGTATATGATTACCTGCTTCGTTAATAATAGTACAAAGTGTCATCAGTGCCATCAGATTCAATTTTATTTAAATTTTTAATTAATAATATTTGTTTTACGCACACGGACAGACATATTTAGAAATAAAAAAATATGTTATATGTACCGTGCTGACTGACAGTGCTGCCTCTACAGTCTGATCAGTAATCCAAAACAACAACCAACATGTATTTAAGTATTTGATACTGACAGTCAACCTAATAATAAATGATCAAAAACACGTTCGATTGAAAGAAATGGCTGCACAATTCTCGAGCAAGAACTGAGGTCGAGCATGCTGTCGTCACAGAGTAGCGAGCATGCTCTCTTGTGCTTCAAAAGAAAACGCTATTAGCCAAATAGCGTTACAATCTAACTTGCTTTGTATCTGTCAAATGTCCTGGCTAAAAAACTAAGTTAGATATATTTAGTTTACTAAGGACTTAATGGTTCTGAATATGACCATTATATTACGTAAAATATCGGTACTAAATCGGTCCACAACAATTGGCTTTTCCGTGCGGATCTGCTAATAGTTGGTTCAATAATTTTTCTAGGCACAATTAGAATCAACACGACGTCGAGTTGACGACACAACAACAGCATTGGCAACAGAAACACAACCGATCCCACGGGCACCGGCTACAGTCGGTGTTGATAAAAATCATAATGCTACCGGTGTGGTACCAAATGCATGGAACAATGTGGTTGATTTTAAATCAAATCAAGTGGATGGGAGTCCAAAGAAACGGCGCACAACTAGCAACGTTGAACAAGATTCTGGTGCTGGAGATCGTGTTGTTGATAACGATGTGGATGTTGTTATTGCATCGGCTCGTTCTAGTTCTGATACTAACCAAAAAGTTTGTACCAATTTGATCTTATTATTTTCTCCTCTTACGGTCGGTTTAGTTTTCTATAGGCAGGATGGCGATCGTTTTCTGGAACACAAACTCTGATAACGTATTTTATCCCCCTAAGAGTTGAATTTCGAAAAATGCTGAAACATGCATTTCTTTATTTATGAAAACTAACTCGCACAGACTTCGTACTGAAATTGTGTCTTAACTATTGGCAGTATGAAAAAATATTTCATATAAAAGTTGTTTGTTTTTATTAGATAAACATTTTTATATTTAAAGATTTTCTATACCTCGCATCATTTAAAAGATTTTTAGCATGCCACGGGGACACGGATCCATAAAACAAAAACTTTTTACAGCCTAATTAGAATGGGGTACCGAAAACGGGTCCTTCGCACCTAGACCAAGGGATCCTCTGTGCCCATTTTACAGCCTATGCCACTCGGGAATAACGTGGCTTCCTCTAAGTGAAATAATTTTTAGAATCGGTTCAGTAGTTCCAGAGATTACCCGGAACAAACAAATTTTATCTCTTTATATATTGTATTGTTTGTGTTGACATGGTTTGATGTGTTGCACCATTTTCATAAACCGACTCAATAGATTTGACGATTTTGTGAATAGTTTCCGAGATACAATGTCAGAAAAGATATCTCGTAAACTGTTCATCAAAGAACATGATTTTCGTTTTTTTGGACCCTCTTTATATGAATTTAAACTGAAATTTTTCGCCCGTATTCTTGATAAAGAACCTGAAATTATCAGATAAACGACCCTGTATAATATATTCTTTTTTTTTTGCAGGGCAATCGAAATAATCCAAGTGTTGTACGATTACGTGTTATGACAGCACCGTCAACGGTGAGTGAGTTTGCTGCCGCACAGCCGCAGACCCCTACTACAACAGAACTAGCTTCCCCTCGGGTACTTACCGAGACCGCAACACCACCTCCCTTATCGAGTTTGGGAACGGGAAAAGTACGGGAGTACTTAAACAATAATTTTTACTTAAATATAATAATTAATTCTTGCAACTAATTTTTTATAACTAAATTAATTTTTATTTATTTATTTTTATTTGATCGTTCAATTCCCTTACAAAATTTCAGTTGAAACTCGGGTTTCTAGGTCATTTGGACCCATAAATTATCATATACAAGAGCTATATCTTAGAAATATCAAATCCAGTATTAAATTGGACACAATTTCCTTTTTCGTTGGGGTCCAAATCACCTTTTATTTTGAAACTCTTGATTGCATTTTGAATAGATTTTTTTTCAGTTAATTTTCCATTTTAAAATCCAGTTCCAAACGTTTTTTTTTATATCGAAATTTTAAAATAATTTTGTTTTTATAGATATTAATTAAAAGCTTAAATTTTAGCTTCATTTTTTTTGGAATGTATTTCATGGGACTACATCCAAAAAAGATTGCGCCACCAAACCCAATTTTATTTTTATTCGAGATAAAAATTCGACCCTGAATAAATAATTTCCCTATTTTCAAGTTTAGTAGTAGTCGGGTAAAATAATCTTGTAGACAATTTGTAGTATTTGATTGTAGTATGTAATTAACACGCATGCGTTCTTGTGCAAATTACACTCAGATTTTTAATTATTGGATCCAATTAATCTAGCAATTTTATCATTTAAGAGGTTCAATATGAGCCCGCTATTTTGAGAAATAAAGCGTGTGAACTTTTAACACCATTTTGAAGCGTGCAAAGAAACGCAAATGTAAAAAGGAAATCGTGTAGCGAATTCATCACGCTTCCCAGAGTTTCCTGAAACTTCAGAATCCCTTCTATGACATAACAAACGCGAACCGTACTAAATCGTGACAAAATGTTGCAGAACTGACGAAATATTTTAGTTCAGAAGATTTTAGTTTGTAGAAAAAGCTTACCAAAAAGTAAAGCGATTACTAGTTCCATCTGACAATCGTTTTTAGCGAAAGCTTTCGTGGCCAAAACGCTTAAATTTTTCGTTTTCACTATTCATTTTAGCACTTTCGAGCACTGTTTTAAAACGTTTTTATTGAAATATAAGTTCTGAGTTTGAAAAAAATTCAAAAATCCTTTTCTTAGAACATCCTATATAATTAAATATTTATACCGCGTGTTCAACCTAAAATGCTACGAATTTTTTTCTTGCTAGATTAGTTGGAATTCAATTTAATAAAAAACAATCCAATCTAAATTAATAATATAATTCCAAAATTTCACAGGGTGATCCAAATCTGGTAATAAGTAGTGGAGATCGTGGTCGACAAGGTTCCGCTTCCAAATCACAACAACGTCGTAGTCGGAGTGTTCGCGGTGATCACTCTGTCACACAATTCGCTGTTATTGATGACGATAACGTCTCACAACAGGTGACACGTTACGGTGGTGGTGCTTTAACGTTAGCTAGTCAATGGAAATCACAATTTGATGATAGCGAAGAAACAACAGATAATGATTGGAAACCAGAGAGTCCCGAACATCGCGGTCAAAATCAATTAGTATCGTTTGCCTTAAGTGAAACACCGAATCATCGGGGCAGTAACACACTGTTAGTGAATGATAATGCTAATAAAATTCTACCGAACGATGAGACCAATCAAAAAGATTGTATAAATAATATTAATGAAGCAATTGCATCCGATGTTACGAATAAAATTGCTCAATTAAGTATTGTGAATGGAAGTGGTGGTGGTAGTGGGGGTACTGGTGGAGGGGGAGGTACACCTCCTGGTTCTGGTGCGATTGAGAATAAACAATTAAGTGTTACTAAACGATATGAAAAACCTCTTTCGAAAATTAGTGAAGATAGTGAAGCCAAGTAAGTTTAATTTTATCTTTTAAATCGATGGTAGAATCACGATACAATTTGTAATCGAGGTTTTACTGTAATTTGTAATGGTCATCTCTCTATGACAAAATTGTGTTTGGCAATCGAAATGTAGGTTGTTTGGATAGCGATAATACTATCAGAACTTTCGGGTAATATTTGCAAAGTAACCCTAGTCTATCTTAGAATCCTCTGGTGAGAATAATGACGCCATTTTTAAGATAGTTCCAGCATGAAATCATTTTTCGACAGATTTTTCTAATTTTTTTTCACAGGCCGAAAATAACGTTTTCTAATAAATCCCGAGATTTCAGAATTTTTGACCGTTTAGAACGCGAGGTAATTAATAACAAATTAATCATTCTCTCTCATTAGAAGCATGGAAAACTTGATGCCCGCCCAACTATTATCTGTTGTATTCAAAAAAATATTCGACAGAATTTTTAAAAAAACTAGGAGAGTAATGATAAATATTTCTTAAATAAATTTTTTTTTAATCACGTCTTATTTGTCCTGATTATACTAGACAATGCTGGAACTACCTTAACGAAATGGTACGGAACCTAAAAGTGTGTCAAGAAACAATCATTATGGCTGAGAAACATCTCATTAGAAGTTATTCTAGGATCAACTAACGTTATTAGACCCCATTTTCAGTCCAAAATATACTTTAGCTAAACAACGTGACGGAAAAAAACTCTTAATGTATCCTAGGGCGAATAATTTTTGGAAACGACATAATTTGTTTTAAAATTCCTTAACGATATTAGACATTTTCGGTAAAAACGAGAACGCTTTTTGTTCATTCGAAAACATTTATTACATCCAAGAATTTTAGAAATGATATCTTGAATGATCTGCCCAAAAATTGCAGCAAGACCATTATCGATTCGATGTTATTACAATTTTGAGCTTCTGAGATGACCAGAAAACAAACAATTAGATTGATTTTGCGCATAAATTTTGTATATTTTTTTTTGTTTGCCATGCAGAAAAACTCTTTATGAAACTTCCTATTGAAGAATACGATATAACCCCGTCATAATTTGGTCCGTTTATTATCGAATCGCCCAAATCCAATTTTTTTCACAAAAACACAAATGTCGGAAACAAAATTATAAGTAAACAATTATTCTTGATGGTTCCCTTTTTTGTGTTATTAACGTTTTTTTATTCACTTGCATGAATTCCTTTGGTATTAATTAAAAAAAAAAATGTTTAATAATCAACGAATCGCCTCTATGTGTTCGTTTTAAGAAGTAGCTAGAATCCTGCAAGTGGGATCGCAATCAAAAAATTATTGCAGTATCATTTGCAGAACTTTAGTCACTTCGTTGTTTATTCTGATAGCAAAAACGGTATATTTCCCTAATTCACACCCGTAATGTTAGCTGTTGTGTTCGGTTCGTTGTCAAAAATTGGATGCACGGATACAATTAAAAAAAGGTTCAATAATCATTAAACGAATCGCCTCTATGTGTTCGTTTAAAAAAGTAGCTAGAATCCTTCAAATGGGATCGCAATATAAAAAAATGATTGCAGTATCCGTGCAGAATTTTGGACACTTTTTTTCTGGTAGCTAAAACGGTAAATTCCCTAATTAAGACTCGTAATTTTTTGCTGTTGTGTTCGGTTCGTTATCAAAAATTGGATGTACGGAAACAATTAATTAAAAAAAGGTTCAATAATCAACGCCTTCTATGTGTTCTTTTTAAGAAGTAGCTAGAATCCTTCAAATGGGATCGCAGTCAAAAATTATTTATCGCAGTGTCATTTGTAGAACTTTAGTCACTTTATTTTTTTCTCTGATAGCAGAAAGGTACTTTTCTTCAATTAATTTTTGCTGTTGTGTTCGATTCGTTGTCAAAAATTGGATGTACGGAAATATTTCCATAATTGTAGTTTTCCAATTCGTCTGTTGTAGAACTTTGATCTCAAAGAATGTGTCCAATGTTTCTAACAGTAAATATAAAAAAGTTTGTGTGTAGAATTCGTTTTACCTACCAAAATCTGTTGCCCCAAATGGTTCCAAATTTCTAGATCAATATTTTGTATCATGGAAAAAATTTCATAAATGATCTACATTGTTCGTATTTTTGCAGTCGAATTCTGACGAATTCATTTGGTTTATAAAAAATGTTTCAAATAAAAGTTGCTCATTATAAAAATATCAAGAACTTTTTTTCAAAACTTTTTTTTCAAAAACCGAATGGATTCGGGGAAAAAATCAACTTATTGAAATAAATTTATACTTCTTATGAAGCCGATAGAATTTTCCTCTCTCGGAAAACTTTTTATACTCTGTTTATAATAAATTGAGCCCAGGATATAAAATATTGAGCTAGTCGTACAATTAGTTTTATTTTGTTGTTGCTTTTTTTTGCATCTAAAAAGTTTTATGTTTTTGATGAAAAAATAAAATTCTTCCAGAGCGTCTATGTTATTGTCACGATGTCGATCGTCCCCGTGTGTGGGTGATGTCATACGTACAGGTTTATCACCGCCATTATTACAGCAAGCTGCATTCGATGAAGCTTTATTCCTGTGGGATGTTGTACGAAATATTGCTAAACGTTGTGATCCAGATAATGTTGATAGCCATGCGGAACGTTTACGAAAACTTAGTTTACCGGTAAATAATCCACACAAAAAAACATCCCGATTCATTAGCTAGCCATACACAAACGAATTACTCTGTCGGGGACTTTGTCTGCTATATTATTCTAGCACAGTTGATTAAACGCCACCTCTGTGTATGGTTAGCTGAATATATTTTCAACTCCAAAGAACCTTCACCTATACATGGCGCCATCCTTTGCTATTAAATTAGAGGCAGCTAAACCTAAGGCTATTGTTTGACAAATTTGTGATTCTTATCCGACATTTTTTTGGTCCAATTTACCCCTTGACAAAATATTGACGTTTATAGCATAAATTGGACCCAGAAAAATTGAAAAGGTTCTTTGGTGATGTGAAATCCTAGCAAAATAATTCATCCCAATACATGACGCAATTTCATGTTCGAAAATTCGAATTGTGTTTTCTAGATAATGCACCTTAATGAAATAGTAGATGAAGTAGAACCCGTCCAACCAGTAACAGGTCGTTTAGAAATTCATGTGCTTCCATCTGGTGGCAGTGGTACTAACAGTGTACCTGTACTCCCACCTAGTCAACCGCCAACATTGGATCCACATTTACAAACAACCGTAATCACATCTAGTCCAGCATCGAGTGTTGCCCAACCAAAAGAAACTACCCCACCAGCTGCAGAACCTATCGTTGAAGACGTCGTAGTAACCGCCGCCCCAGAAGAACCTGAACCTACCAATGAAATAATCGAAAATCATCAACCCGAACCGGAAGAAACAAATGAACAAAATAAAATTGAGGAAAACTTCGCTGGCGAAAAGAAAGATGAAACCATTAAAAAATTATCACCCGAATCGAATGTTGTATTAAACTCTGAAACAAATCAATCATCGGAGAGTACGTTAAAAACTGCCCGGGAAAATAAACAATCGCCGGATAAAGACATACATCAGGAAGTGCGAAATAATAAAGGAAATCGTGAGTTGTTAAGCGATAAACAAAAGATGGAATTACAAAAGGCACGTAGTGGGGCTGCTCTAAATGGTAGCTATAAATTAAGTCCTGGATTGGATGATACATCAATTTATTACGATGCGTCCGAGAATAATATGCTGTTAAAGCGTGAGAATTCGTCACCACATGAGAATAGTGCCATTCTGTTTGGGTCGCATCGTCGATCTTTCGATATTGATCATTTGGATCAAATCGATGATCATAATAAAAGTAATGAACATAGTGCGAAAGATAAGGAATTGGTAAGTATCCCCAGGAAAATCCAGGATTTATTTTCGAATATCTATATTTCAAAATTGTGTATTTTTTCCACAGTTAATTAGCGATAATTCATCACGAAGTCGTATTCCCGTATCGAATACACGTCTCTCCAAATGTTTATCATGGTCAGGTCCACCGAGTATGGATATGAATTCCGTAAGTTATGGTTCATTATCAACAGGTATGTAAACCCAAACAAAAGTTTTAAGGACGTTCATACATGAGGCTTGATAGTAGATAACAAATTTTTTTCTTAGTGAATTGAATAGTTCAATTCAGTAGTTATCTTCCCTCAAAATATTTTAAAAACCTGTCGTCGATCATTTCAAAGAGTTGATTATCGATTCAAAATCAAACTTTGAACACGACGTCTTATGGAGAACAGAATTTGTTTGTACTTAAAATTATAATAACTATATTATTAAAGTAGACACCATAATAAATAATATTTATAAATATTCTTTGAAATATGCAGTTTATATATTTGCATTAAACAAATGGTGTTGACGAACGTTTGAATTAATTATTTAATAAAATTAAAACTGCTTTGTTAGGTTTGTTTTTGCCACCATATTTTGAAAACTAGCGACAGCGCACAATAAAAAAATATACACATACAAATATACAACATAGTTTATTTTCAGATCTGCCACATCAAGTCAAATCAATTTCGAATTAACATTTCCTGATATTTTCCAATAAATACTTAAAAGGTTATAAATCGTTGTAAGATTATTGATATACTTTACAACTTTTTGTAAATCTTAAATAAATTTTATTCAAGATTGTACTCATTTGACTCTAGAGTGTAGCACATGAACGTTCTTAAAACAAAGTTGTACACAAAAATTAACACCACAAATTTCGTTTGTTTCGTTTTCCAGTTCCTCAGCCAGCTTTAGGTAACGAATTAACACCAGCGTTACGACGTCGTCGAAGACAACTTAGTGATAAATATGTAACAGATCCATCACAATTAAATTTACGATTCGCACGACCTGGATCAACAGATTTAACCAGGTAAATCATCCGACCAGCAACGTAGCCAGAATTTTCTAGGCTGAACAAATGTAACAGTGTAATAACTGAGTCAATCATATATATATATATATATATAAATACCTTGGTATATACTGAGTTCTTAAATCATAGCTTTGTACTGTTTATTTCATTTCTACGCACGCATAGATGTAAAAAAAATGTTGCATTTAAAAAAAAATTTTTGAGTTATTTCATAAATTTCTTTTCTACGTACAATATTTCCAACCGTTACGAACTTGGAAAAGTATGCTCTCCTCTCTGGCTACGTCGTGCTTGTCGTCGACGAAAATTTAACCCAAAATGAAATCTCATATTTGCCGTAAATCCTGATATAGAACGCGTGTCCGTGGTATCCCAACAAATTTATTAGCACCACGATGTACAACATCCCCGACACCACCTGGTGGTGGTGGTAGCATAACACCACCGTTAACAACACAACAACACTCAACATCAGCGACAACAACAAGTGAGCGCGGTGAGACACGGCGACGCTATCGACCCGTAAGCCAAAGTTCAGGTAATGGTAACGCGTAGCTACAACAACTATTTACACGTTTTACTTTTAATTATTTACAAGGTGGTCAAATCTAGACGCTGTGAAATTTTGTACAAGGTATGTGGTCAGCATATTGATGAGAAATAATGCTAGCCAAACAAAAATTTTTATTATGTTTTCTGGATCCCAAAAAAAAAAAACAAGACAACTGATGCAACATCGTCCTTAACAAATAATCCAATCGATCTCTCTCTCTCATCCTTTCAGTTTACAAACAAATTCCACAATCATCATCCTGTCCAATTTTTGTTCATCGCCGAAAAAACCCAATATTTTAACAATGTAAGTAATATTTGCTCTCTTTGAAAGTTTGTCCAATTTGTACAGTTCTGGAACCACTGGTTGAATTGCTGAATCGTTTCGAAAACGACGTAGGGATTTGAATTTTGCCGTAATATTATCGGTTATGGTGAAGTGCACATATTTCGAAGGTTCGAGTTGAGCCTGTTGTAGCCTTAAATGCACAGAAAAATATCGCCCCCACCTTAATCTTCTAACTTTCTAAAGCTATCAGAGTTAGTAGGTGTCATATAATCATAGATAACAGGAAAATTGAGGCTTTTCTCGTCCGTTAACTATTATCTGGTACTCAAGGTATCTATCAGAGTTTCCGATACCCTAATTGAGCGAGTCATGGTGGTGCTCTCGACAATAGAAATGGAATATAGGAAATAATAAGAGAACTGTTGATAAAGATGTCAAACCGGAGATTGTTGATTAGAGCTTAACCTTCCTACTTGGCTGGGGTTCAGTAGCGTGAGAAAGGGAAATGTCGGATATCGAAAAAAAAAGAATTACTGGGATTTAAACTTTTCACTGGAAAATTCTACATCGATTGCGTTGTCTACTTTCATGTTTTTGAAGTACAAAAACATGTACAGTGTGACTTAAGTTCTAGAACTTCAAATTGCGACAAACTTTAAAATTATAGACCAGTTATTAGAGATTGACTAAAGCACAAAAGTTTAAAATTTAGGCCTTTTATTGAATGCGGTCGACTGACTACTCAATGAACTCAGAGTGGGAAGAGCTATGTACAAACCAAGTCAAGTGCGTGTAGTTTGTGTTTCAATACATTGATCAATGAAGCAGTCGATTCTGAAAATATACACTCTCGTTCATAAAAATTGAACCACAGTAAGTCTATTACATACAATAATACTTAGAATGTTTCAACTGGTTCAATTTTTATGAACGGGAGTGTACATAAAATAAATATTAATAAGAATTTGATAACAAATCAATCAAATAATATTTGACTTGTATAAAATAATTTCAATACAAATACTTAGTAAAAATTGCTATTTATATTGGTCCATGTATTGAGTACACAATCTATATTTTCCCAAGATTATTTAGAATGATTTCAAAAAAGTCACATTTGCGGACAAGAACCGTCCCTTCTTTATCTGTTATACGTTAGCTAGTATAATTTTAAGTGTGTAAATAGTAGATTGTGCAACAAGTGCGGAAAATTGTCGATTACGCACGAGAGCCATATTGTTCACTCATTCGTTCGAGTGGGTAATCGACAACACCACACGAGTTGCTATTAGATACTTTTTTTTTTACTAATGCGGGGATAGTTCTATTTTAGTGCCCGTTCTTTCGGGCTTTAAATGGCTGTTTGGCTATTCAATTATTACCAGACTACTTAGATGTATCGCACGTTTTAAATATTTGTAATACATCTAAGTAGTGTGATAATAATTGAAAAGGTTTTTAAAAAAATTTACCGCACGGAAAAACGGGCGGTATGATAGTACTTTCCACGCATGAGTAACAAAAATATATCTTGCAATATAGGGTCTAATCGTTTTGGGTGCTTACACGCGTTCATCGTTGTGGTTTTTGGAGCAATTTATTGGTGTTCGTTTTGGCATTATAAAACGTCAGTAAACGTCAGTTCAAACCAAAATCTAAACTGACAATTTGAAAAAATATGTCAATAATGTAGGTTTTTTTTCTAATAAGATTTTGTTTGTTCAGTGTTTTTTTTTGTTTATTCAGAAAAAAAATGCACTGGAGTACACTAGGAAAAAAACCGGTACACAGTGCTTTTGCTGTCCTACCTCGATAGAGAAAGCGTCCGTGAGTGTGGTGCCTCTATCCTGAAACTCAACCATTAGCACGCATTGTCAGCAAACATAGCGTCAAGATGAACATTATAAATAACGCTTGATAGCGTTGAAAGCTTGTAAGCGTCCAAAACGAATGCACTCGTAATATCATCAAAGTATCTCATCACTGGTCTATGAGAATCCATCGCCAAAAAAAACATAAACGTAGTAATTTTTGATAATTGTTTCCAGCATCATTCCCATTCCATGCCATCCTCCATCCATCCAAACCCCCACCCACCTTCTTTTATATTATATAAATGACGTATATAGATATTTTAAAATGTTATATATAATTATTTATTTATTTTTATTTTTTCTTCGATTTTGTTGTTATAATAATTATAATATTATTCTTTTTTAATTTTGTGATTTAAAATAATTATATAAACATATAGTATAAGAGCTAACGAACCATCCGACTAACCCATTTCCCACAAAGCTAGAAAATTTTTAAATGATGTTTTATTATCGGTCAATTAAGAAAGTAGGAGAGGAAAGTGTAGGAGTAGATTAAAAAATTTTTTTTTGACATTTTCAAAAATTTAAGTGATGACGCAACCGCAAGATGCCTGCCAGATCGGTACTTTCTTAATTGACCGATAATAAAACATCATTTAAAAATTTTCTAGCTTTGTGAGAAACGGGTTAATTCGATGGTTCACTGCTCTTAGACTATATTAATATTTACTATTACTACTACGACACACACACACGCATCATACACACCCACCCACACATGAAATATATTTACAAACATACACACTCGATGAACATATTATAGATACCAAAAAAAAAAAATAGTGGAAAAAAAAGCAACGAACAATTTTGCCGCCGCGCCATATTGTGCTAAAAAAACATATTTAAAGAAAAAAACCCGCTGCTTTGATTGTCTGTCATTTCTAATGAATTTTGTTTGTTCAGAACAAAAAAGTTTTGTAATTTTTAGTTGTATAAAATAATAATTTATATATATTTCAAAAAAAAAAAACAATAATTATATTTAAAAACAAAAAAAGAATATTTTGCAGCTGCGTATTATAAAAAAAAATAATATAAAACAAATATTTTTAAATGTGTCGTGCGATTAAATCTAATATTTAGGTTTAATCCGAAGTTTAAAAGAAAAAAAATTTAACAAAATAAATAAATCAACTCTTAGAGGTAATTATTTATAATATTAAAGAAAAAAAGTAAATTTAATATTTAAAAAAAAAAAAAACTTATTACATCTTGCCAACAACCAATTATATGAAAATTTATTGAAACTATCCCGGCAAATCAATTGATAAAAATATTAAAATCTATTATTTTTTAAAGACTTCAAAATATTTAATAATTAATATATATTAATAAACTCTATATATATTTAGTAAAAAGAAACAAGTTTTTGAAATTCTTACTTGGAAGTGAAATTTCTTTAGGTTTTTTGTTGAGAGAAAAATTACATTTGAAAACCGAATCGTCGTAAGAAGACCTTTCATTTAATACCCAACTTAATGGAATTTGAAAAAATTCATATTTTTTGACGTTTGATGTCCGCCATATTGAGTTGCTCATGACGTTTTACAACCTAAATGAACATTTTGACGTTTGGTGATCGCGCCATATTGAATTATTAATGACATTATCAATTCTATGACAAAAGAAATTATTTTTTATTCAAATGAATTTACTCGTAGACCTTTTCATAGAGTTTTATGCGCATGCGATTTTCGTACTGTCTACAATAAGATAAAAAGTATTGTTTATTGATTTCTTCACATTGATTTTTTTGACATCTGCCCGAAATAAAAACCAAATCGTGATTTGAAATGGAAAAATCTATTGAAAACATATTTTTCTTCGAATACTTTGACGTTTAGTGTCAGCCATATTGAATTACTCGTGACATCATAAAGAAGGTTCATATAACTTCAGTGATATTAAGACTGTCAACTTTTATTAAAATATTTAAGTTGAATATTGACTTTTAATTAAGGTGTTAACGTTTGTTGTTAAGCAATTTTAATTATTTTCGACTGGTAAATAAGACTTGATAATACAGAAATACTTGTTCTGTACTTCATATGAAACTAATTTTAAACATTAGCCCGTTTTTACACCAGTAACTCTAGATGTAAGTATTCATGCGATTGATTTGGTGAGCAAGCGCAGTAGTATTTTTTAAGTATGTTTTTAGTTTGATGAAATAGAGAAGACTTCTATTTTGATGATTTTTTTCATGAAATCTTATATGTAACTTCAGATGTAAGAGTAGTGTGTACGATATGTTTATATCCTACTTCCTTGTGATTGGTATACTCTGATCATGTGACTGAAGTGGTTGACAAAGACAGAAATAGTGAACAAGACGAGAGAGTTATAGCTGTTAACAAACATGAGATTTATATATTTCAAGTGAATTTCATCGTGTGCACAGTAATGTTACTTTAGTTATATCAAATATTTTTATTGCGATTGAAAACTTTCATGTGTTAAAACGGGCTTAGAACCAAAAATTTCATGCAATTCTTGATAATATAGGTGACAAGAAAATAGAGACGCTCTGTCAACAATAAAAACAATTGAACGTATAGGGATCCTTTACTCATAAAATTTATACGGAAAAAGGTGTTTTTTTTTTAATTCTCTCGTTTTCTCTAGAAATTCAAAGAAATGTTTGTATTAAAACTAAAGAAATTTCTCTTCGAAAGTAATCGTGTGATATTTCTAGAATAAAACACACATAATATTATACACCCAATTTTTTTTTTTTAATTATTAAGATGTGTACTGACATCATCCTAGTCACTTAATATTAATAATATTTATTTTAAATAAAATTCACAACAAACAAAACAAAACTTTAATTGATTATAATTAATTAATCTTACATATATATATTTAATTAATATATAAAAATGAATTCTTTTTTAGAATTCAGATTTGAATGTGCCATCATTTTCTGTACTAATTTCTCAGTCACAATAATTATATTTTTTATTCAAAATTCATTTTCATTAGTGATATGAAATCGAAGAGATCACAGCAACAAAGTGTCTTTCATATCTCAACATAAAACATTGCATTCGTACGTCGAAAATTAGTACAGAATATACAAGCAAAGAGAAAATTACATGAGGAAAATACTGGTTGTACGCGGGTATATGATGTTGGTAGGAGGGATTGAATTGGCAACCGATTAATAAGCAGAGGGGTCATACTAAATGAAAATTATGTGACCCAGCGAAACGACCTCAAAATGGCGGAACCTCCCTCCGCCGTACGTGATGCATCACAGTCCTCACTCAACGTAACAAATTCTTTGATCCTTTAGCTATCGAGTGGTGTAATTAAATTTTGGATGTAGATGATAGATTTGTAGCTGCAATACCAAACTGTATTCGCCGATTTTGTTATCATAAGTTTTTTTAATTGCCTTCTACTATGGAAGCAAATTTAAAGACTATTCACGTCAAAATACGTTTTTTATGTTTTGAATAGCGAATCCTTCTCTACCATAATCACATGCGTGTACACACCGTATATAGTATGGAATATGACAGTCATTTGATAGGAAATCTTCCTTACAAAGAATATTCTTGCCGATAAATAATAACACGTTATGACAAAATCAGTATTTTGGCAATAAATTTAGACGTATAAACATTTGCCCTTAACCAAAAAAAAAACACTATGTCTAAATTTTGTTAGTCCTAAGAGTATATAAAACAAAAAATAATAAATTCAATACACATTTTTAATTCATCATATAAACAAGTATCTACAAGGATTTTGTACTGAAATGTCCTTTTTCTCTATTTTTGTTCATTTTTATGATTATTTTTTGCATAAAAGACAAAAATTAGTTTACAAATGAAGTTGTATAAATAAATAGTTTATATCCGTAAGATTGTCTCGTACTAGATTAAATGGAATATTTTAAAAATTACAGTTTTTCACATTCTCAGTTTTATATAAAATCTACGAAAGGTGGTCACATGTTTCCATTATAGAGTCAAAGGTAGGGGAAACATTCTTTAGACAAAATAAAATTGAGCCTTTGCGGGATACCTGGCAGATGTAAAACATCGAAAATATTTTCTATAGTGAGTTTTTGAACCTGTATATGTACTGCCATCTATGGACCACTTTTTAAAACTGATTTGTTATATGTAATGTCACCTATGAACAACTTGTTCATAGGTGAGCCGGTCTAACCCGCCGCTTTTGATGTTTTCCATCAAAAATTGTCAGAAACAAAAATGCTATTTGGGGATGTACCAGGTACTGCCTCTCGCGATTTTACACTTAACTGAGATTATGAAAGAGATTAGTGAATACATATTTTTGACCATGAAAGTATAACTTCATATATACAGGCTGTTTAAAGAAAGTTGTAAACAAATTTAACCTAAAGAACAAGATTCGGAGTATAAAATTATAACCCTACGAAAAAACAGTTCTAGTCCCGTCCTTTATTTAATGTACTGTTGTAAATAGTTTCAAATCTCGTTATAATTCCCGCGTAATTTTCATCACCGTTATTAAAATCTTCTTGAAGTTTTGTTCAAAACAGTTTATAAGGAACAACTTTGGAATTTAAAGTTAAACTGTATTTCTTACGGTTTCCGAAATAAAACTGACACCCGTGCTTACGCTAGCATCATCGGGTTTTGGATAACTTTAAGGGTTGTTTTGAAAAATTATCAGGCTGAAAAAAAATACCGTGGGTTTTACGCCTACCACCTGACAGTTCTTAAAATTTTGGAGTACTAGTATCTAGAATAAATTTTAGAGTACAGGATCCCTTTACATTCAATTGTTTAATAGAATGTAAAGAGGGATTCTCTACTTCAAAATTGATACTTATGGTAAAAAAATATTTATTACATTGTAAGATAAAATTGTTTTTGGAAAAATTGGTAAATAACAGACAAGTCTGTTATCTACTGTAAAGTTTAGTAAAAAAAATTAACGATTCTTCGATTCAGATCTCTCACAATCGTGTGCCCAAAAATATTGTTAATAATTAAATTAGCTATGGTTTTATTTTTTTATATTAAGTATAGCCGTTTTTTTGAGGCAACTTTCTTCCGTAGCTTACTGTAAGGCCGGCGAGATTTATTCAGTGTAAATCGAACCTATTTCACAATTATTTTACGCGAGCTGTACTTAATTCGAGTTCAATATATATATTCTTTAGGTACAATTTTTACATAACTCGAAAAAACTTAGATCGATTGATTTGATTGATTGTAAACAACTGGCGTCGATTTTTTTTATTATTTAATTTAGTGTATTTATATACAGGGTGTACAAAATTAATTGTGAATTAAATTTACAATTACGTAAAACACATATAATTTTTTGTAGTATAAAAAGTAATTTTCAAGTAACCATAGTGTACGTTTTACAAGTTAAATATTGTTAGAAGAAATTTTGTATATTATATTAAGGGGTTCTTCCAACTGATTTAGAATGGACCTCAATATTTCATAACCAATAAAAAAAATACGTGTAGTTTTGTGATTTACGAGTTGTAATTTGATCGACGTGTTTTGTTTTTTTTTTTAAGTAATTAGAGAAAAATTTTAAAGAATTTGATATTTTATCTCTTGAGGAGAGAAATTTTGTTTTGAAATTGATGATAAGCTAAGAAAAAAAAGAAGGATTAAGATAATTTTCTTGTTATTTAGAAATTTAATTCTAGTTTAGGGTGGGGCTTCCACTCACTAAAATAATTTAGAACAGAAATGAAGTGATTTTCTTCTAAAAAATGTGACTTTAGAAAATTTCAATTGTTTGGGTCGCAGCTTTTTATTTTTTATTCAATACTCGATACCTTATTTTTTTGCAACAGGCATATCCAAGCTATTTGTTTTATTAGCATTTTGTTTGGTTGTTTACCCATTTAAAAACACAAGTTGGCACAGTATTATTCTCTGAACATATTTGAAGTAAAAAATAGTTTAGACTCCGCCATATTGAAATGTTCGTGACATCATAAATCTCAAGACATCCATCTGTCTATCTGTGTTGTTTTGTGTCAATTTGTGTATGCTTGAAAATGGAAAACACCATTTTATTTTTTGAGTGGAAATGGTCAATAACTAACTTTTTTGCCATATTTTAAAAGATATTTCCGTAGATTTAATCGATTTTTTTTTTGTAAATAGTGTTAAATTCACATACGTGCTCTTTTTAGATAAAAAAAAACATTTTTAGAGATAATATAAAAACACTCAAATTTTGTACTCAAACATTGGTAACACAATATTATTATGCCTGTCATTTGATTTAATTTTTCTTAAGCCTATTCTATAATCAAGTGTCGTATGTCATTGTGGAGCCTTACAAAAAAGACACATTCAGATTTCAGGACACATTCAGAAGAGAGATTCAGATTCACACACACAGCAACTTTTTACGACGTGATATTGACGCCAACAGTATATGGAGGAATTTTTTGCGCGTAACTATACCGTTGTAAGCGATACGACCTTAATTTTAGAATGGACCCTAACGATATTACGTATTACAATGATACTCTCGCATTTGTTTGTGGATTATTTACAACAGATATTTGATATTATATGTGATTATAGAAATGTGTATACAAAAAATGATGAAAGTTAATATTCTAGTCAAAACAAAAAATAATAAAAAACGGTTACTCAAATTATTTGAGTAACAATTACAATTATTATACAAAAAAAAAATTAAAATAAAAAAAATCCTTAAAATATTGTTAAGCTTTTTTAAATATGATCTATGACACATCATTTCTTTTAACCGGCCATTCTCAAAAGAAACTTTACAACATCCAGTGATAGGAATAATACCAACCGCCATTTTATTTTCTCTGTCTCGCGGGTTGAGAATCCCTGGTTATTTTCCAATCATACCACCCACCCTTCTAAGCCGTAATTTCACTAATAATTATGATTAAATAAAAATCCGGTAAATTTTGACATTAAGAGATTATGTTTTTATATTCTAAATAAAATCAAACGCGTCATTTTTGAAAATTATATTTAAAAAAGCGGTATATAGTTATTTTTAATTAACAATTTTAAAAAAATATTCAAAATGACATGTGATTGTCACATTTTCATTATAATAATATGCTAAACAAAAAGAAAATTTTTAATAATTGTAAGATTATTTTTCAAAAAAAAAAAGATACATATTTTTACATAATATCAATTTTTGCTATATATAATTATAATTACGTATGTTACAAACATTTTGATGTTTTTTCTAATCGTTTACTTACGTTTTTTCTAGCGTCTATACGCACATTCCGACTTTCTACGACGCTATTTACACATTTCATCAATTTGCGCCAACTGGAATGTAGCACAAATTGATTTTGTTAGCAAATCACGAGTGTAATTCATCGTAAAAAGTAATTTTTACGACGCTATATACGTATTTTATAAATTTGCGCAAAACGGTTTAGATCTCATTGTGAGTGGTATCAAGATAATAACGATATATTTCCTCACATTTCATAAATTTACGCCAAATGGTATGTATTAGAGAATGATTTTGCGAGCAAATTACGAGTGTACATCATCGTAAAAACTACTTTGTACGACGCTATATACAAATTTCCTAAAATTTGCGCCAACTATAAATTGCGTAAAACGGTTTAGGTCGTATTGTGAATGATATAATAACTATATATTTCCTCACATTTTATAAATTTGCGCCAACTGGTATGTAACCAAAAAATGATTTTGTGCGCAATTTACGAGTGTAAATCATCCAAAAAAAGTCGTGAATGTGAGTATAAACGCTGAATTTATACTACGAATCTGTTTATATACTTACCTACATATCTTCTTGATATTGTTTTATTTGAGACTTTGAAGAAAAAAACGCAAATTATTCTGAAAATGTGCTTGTTAAAGTAAACTTTAAATAAATAAAAAAAATCCAAAAAAATAAAATAGAATTATTTATAATAAACAAAAAATAATTAAAAAGAAAAAAAAACCGTTGAGGCCAGTTTTCTTGATCTCAAAAAAGCTTGTGTATGTCTAATATTTAAAGAAAAAAAAAAACCAAACAAAAAATTAAATAAAAAATATTAATTGTATTTAACAAATTTTTTTCTGCTATTTTTAAATCCTTTTTGTTTCCATTATGTGAAAATTTAGAAGGCTGATCTCAGACAGATGGTTTGATGAATAACAAATTTTCTATTCTGATTCGTTAGATTCAACTTGAATACAAAAAATTAAAAGTACGACAATCCCAAGAATAAATCACCTAGATTTTCTAGTAGGCTATATTAAATCCATTAAATTTAAGGGTAAAATCTCCCAATCTGACAGCACTTACTAAGTAAAATGGCGTCACAATCCAAAATGTTTAGTATCTGTCAAATGTCCTGGCAAACAACTAATAAATTAGATATTGGGAACTTTAGCACTTGGATATGCTCTCTGGTGAGTAAATTATAACCTAGTAGGCCTATGTTTCCTGCGTCAACCCCCTTGTCATACCCTTTAGCCTACGAGTTTTGTGATCTGCTCTGGTAGACAACTCTTAGTAACTACTGCTAAGAGGTTGAAGTATTAAAAACGTCCCCTGCCAGAGATCCCAATGCTTAGTTTTCTAAGAGCTTAGTTATTCTGAACACGGAGTCTTTTTTTGTAACTTGGTGTAAATAGCAAAGTGTTATCTGTTACATCTTGTTATAAATCAGATTTTCATGATTAAGACTAATATAATAAATTCCAGTTTTAAAACTACTTAAGATAGATTAAAACCGCATAATTCTGAACAAATAATCGGAATAAACAAAAAATTATTAAAAAGTAAATATTTGTGTTGTTGTTTGGTGATAATTAGTAATATAGAGGTCACCACTTTCTAGAAATGAAACGTCACCATATGAGTCATCTATTTGTTTTCAACACTCTATGATCATTGAGATGCAAATAAATGAGTTTCTGTCAACCACACAATAAATAAGAAATTTATAATAAAAAAGTATATTTAATAAAAGTGATTACACTCGTAATTAATCAAAATAAAATACAAAATTCCTTATATAATATTTGGGAAAGAATTTCACTTCACTCCAAATTGTTACGAAAATACTAACCTTAGAAAATTTATCAACAATTTACGTTGAGCGAAATTTTCAAAAACAATGTCAATTCTCCCCGGTGAAAAGGTAAGTTCATATTTTTTTTATTAAATAAATTTTACTCTAAAAATTACTCAGTGATTGTAGTAAGCTTTCATTCAAAATTTTCGATTTTTACGAAGTTTTATCTTCAAAATTTTCTGTGATTATGTTAGATAAAAGTTGTATTAAAATGTAATTATGCAATTATGGTGTAATTTTTGGAATATCCATAATTTATAAACAATTTAATTCATGGGTTTTTCAACGAGGAAAATTGTAAGATTATAAAAAGAATTATATGTTTCATAATTCAATTTTACAAAATTGAATTAAAAACTCAGTGGCGTCGTACAATATTTTTTTAAGTTTAGGAACATTAAATTCAAAGATAATGCAATTTAAATTGGGGAATAGAACTAATATATTAAAATTTAAACTTAATGGGTGATGTAACCTCAATTTTTCTAAATCGATTCGCAGATAATTAAATTAGTGAAAGTTTTAATCTTTTTGGAAACTATCGTGATAGTACTGCCTTAAACATGAAATAAGATTTAAGATATATTCAAGTAGAATTTGGTATGTCGAGGTCACAAGGGTTTTTTTTCGAGGGGGTTATTATATCACAATTAAAAGTATTTTAAGAGTCTCTAAGATGTCTCTAAATAAAACACCTCGACTCATGGTTTCCGCTATCCAACAAAATTTTTCATTTTTTCAATTCAATATCTCGAAAACTAAACAAATTGCTGAAAAAGTTAATGATCCCTTTCTTGTTTCGGAGATCACATCTTCAAAACAGTCTTAAATATAATATCAGCCACGGGAATCGTATTATCCCCTCTGTTGGTTTGAGTCTTCTTCACTTTTTGCAGAGACGACGCCACTGCTTAAAAAAATACACTTGAATGTTGCAAAAAAATTTATTGATCAATTTATCATTATTTTTCTCACGTGTTTAGAAAACATAAAATATTATAACCTTTGTTAAAAAAATGTTCATTATAAAAATAAAATTTATTTCCTTGAAAATAGTATCATGTAACTTTTGTTTTGTTCACCGCATTCGTCGTACGTCTTGAGAAAATTGTTTGCCCCGCAAAGTTTAAAAATAATCTTGTTTGTTAATTAATGCGTTGTTGCGTCGTCCTATGAAATGTTTCATTAACAGAATATATACAACGTGTTACAGAATACGTATTGCTAAATTTTAAGGATATATATATATATTTCCTTAAAATATAGCGTGTTACAGATTACGTATTGTCAAAGTTTAAGGAAATGTGTAAATTTTAATTATACTGTGTGTTTTGGACAGCTTTTTCTATAGAGAATCAATGTTAAATATTATTTATTACTGCCTGGCCGTCTGGTACTGTATGAAGTCAGTCAGTACACATGTGATGAGAGTACACTTTAGTATGTGCATTAATTATTGTTATTTTTGGAGGCGGTGTCCAAAATTTATGTGAATTTCTCTATTCTGACACCCACTCCAAAAATAACAATAATTGTACATATATATTTAAAAATTTTTGCTTAGGTGAACTAAAATTGGCACAAGAATATGCAATTATTTTTTTACTTTTTAGTGCATTTTTTGTTATAGAATATTTGAATTTTGAAGTCGGGTTTCCATTTTGTCAAAATATTTTTTTTAACAAAGCTGTTGAAATTTTAGTTAACAATTATAATTTCCTGTAAGAAGTCTTCTTGAAAGCTTAGAATAATTATTCAGCGAACACTCTGTACATTTTCCCGTGTATATATTGTTTTTGAATTTGAATATCATAACACTCTGAGTTAACCTTGGATTCTATTCTAATAAAATTCGATCTGTTTACTTTTCGAAATAGTTTTAATATTTTCAATGTTAATGTATTCACTATACAAGACAGCTTAGTGCCGACAGACTCTCTCATAATCCATATTTGTTAAATATGCATATCCGACGGATTTAGTTTTATCATATTTGATCTTTTTTAATGCAAAATCATAGACTAAAGAAATATTACTTCTAATTCCGATATATTATTTAGACAAATGAGTATCTGTGCTGCTTGCACTGTCAGGGTTAAATTTCTTGGTTCTCTCTAACTCCTTAACTCAAAGAAAGGTTTAACTCCTTAAACCTTTCAAATGTAAATATTTACAACATAAAAAAAATTTTGACAAAATGGAAAACCGACTTCAAAAATCAAATATTCTAAAACCAAAAATGCACTAAAAAGTAAAAAAATAATTGCGTATTCTTGTGTCAATTAAAATTGACACACCTAAGCAAAAATTTTTAAATATATGTGTAGACTGCTTAAAAGACAATCAAATTATTAGGATGATATAATGTACAATTATTGTTATTTTTGGAGTCGGTGTCAGCCAAGACAAATTAAAAAAATATTGCCGTTTTTTTTTTCGAAAAATTTTAATGTTTCACATAAAATTTGGACACCGACTCCAAAAATAACAACAACAAAAAATCACAGAAATCGGTTATCACATATAAAATGAGGATTTTCAGGGGATCCCCTCATCAGAATGCGATTTGGTGACAATGGGACCAATCGGAAATCAAATCCTTTAAAACAAAAACAAAATTCAAAATCGGTTCTAAATGACGGAGTTCTGAAGTAACACACATTAAAAAAAAAATACATACGAATTGAGAACCATCCTCCTTTTTGAAGTCGGGTTAAAAACTATTCGACCGTGCACGGAAATCTATCTGACGTTCTAGAAAGTCTTGCAACTTCGAAAGGAAAGTATAGGAAAGACGGGATAGATTCGTCTTCCTATCAGCTTAGGTTAAAATAGGCAAAGCTTAATGGTCTTGAACTTGTGACGCAACTGTTGATCATCCGTAGTATCGATCATTTTTGAAAATTTTATAATTAATTTGTGAATAAACTAATGAATAAGGAACAAAACAATTATTTTTAAAAGCTAGAAAATAAGATCATCATTAGATCATCAGAAGAAATTGTTTTGGTTTTGATTTTTACGGTCGGTTGTAACTTGATGCCAAGAGTAATCTTTCTGGAGGCCTATGAACACCGGTTGACCTGCTTGGAGTTCCTCTAGCGTCACCTCTTTTGATCGCTACAACCAAACGCCCAATCCACTGCTTCAAAACTGTTAAAGAGGCCCACCTTTGGAGTTTTATTTACGTACTGTAATTTCCCTCAAGTTCTTTCATCAGTGCACCAATGGACGAGCAGACCTAGAGACGCGTTTGGTAGAAGAACGAGCTCCCCCGACAGAAAGTACTGGCATCTATAATTGTTATTAGTTTTCAGAATAGATTAAATCTATGGAAATTTTAAATAATTATTGGTATTTGTTTTTAAAATATCATTTAGTAAATAATTAGTAGCATGCACCAAAGGGAAAATACTTAAAATTTATGAAATAAATGACCTTGGAATTAATCTATTACAGTTTAAAAACAACATAAAATTGTCTTAAATGTTTAAAATTTAACATAAATGAATTTTTGTATTACCTTCATTTTTAATCTCTAAGTGAGAACTGCTGAAATTTCTATTGGCTTAAAATAATGTGTTATGTCAATGTGTCAAGATAATTTTTATCATTTTTTTTTAGCACAAACATGCTAAAATATTTCATAAACAACAAGAATTATAATTCCAAAATTTTGGTTCATTTCGATGGTTTATCGATCTATGTTTCTAACTTGCCAAATAAATTTGAATGGTTGTTGCGACCAAGCTTAAAATTAGAAAAAAGCATTACTACTTTTCACCCGAATCCCAGTTATTTCGCCATTTTTCTTATTATTAGGGTGACCTTCAACAGGTAAAACTGTTCGAGGCACTTGGAAGAAATACATTTGCGAGTTCCACTTATAAATAATTTCGCCTAGAAAATGAATTCACTAGGAAGTTATTTTGGTGATAATTTATCGAGTCATGTTATAATATTTTTGTTCCTTATCTATAAAAAATTTGTTTCCAATGACTAATTAAAAAAAACATTATTATTGTACAGAAATAATTAACAGAATAAATAGTTTTTAATTAAAAGCAATTACGATATTTCTTTTTAAAATAAATTAATAATTATCTCAATTCATTAGATTTGTTATTCAATCAATTTATTGTTTAATTCTACGTGACTTTTAACTAAACAAATTATTTAAATCTTCAAAACAAAACTGATTTTGTTTGACTTATAACTGAGTTAATTGCATGTACTGCATGTACATGAGTTCATTTACAATGTGTGAACTGTTTATTTTACTTTTTACATATGTACAGATGTATAAAAATATGACTAGTGTAATAAAAAACACATGCTATATACATATGTAATATACTCATACACATGCGTTGGGTAATCAGTTTATGAAAAAAAGTTTCTTACAAAAGTTGTTAATTTGTGTAAGAGGAACATTTTTTGTTATTAAATTTTTCTTTTATCTCTTACGGTTTTAAAGGTACAGATTTCCTTTTCTTAGTAGGAGATTTCAAGGACCTATTTTGCCTATTCACGAATTTGAAGTCACCTTTTTGCTCTAGAAGACAAAATTTCAGTTTGTCTTCGTTCTTGAGTTATCGTGTTCACAGACAGACGGACATTTGGAAATAGACTATGGTTATTTTATGAACACCTATACCAAAATTATTTTTATGCGATCAATATTCTCAACCGTTACAAAGTCACGACTAAACTTATATACCGGGTATACAAAAATGTACACCAGATCTTTTGCACGGTTCTATTGGTTAAGTTACTCATGACGTTATATTCCAAGATGGCAGCTTTAGTCAGGCTACATTTCAAGAATTAGTTATAGCGTTAATACTATAGATACAAATTCACGCTATTTTATTTTAATAACATAACCCTATCAATGCGTATGTAACTAACAGAGTTGAGCCTGACTACTTTGTTTATAATTATTTCCACCAGATGTCATAGTCCTAAGGTACAAAAACCAATAGTTCATACGTACTGGTCGAAATTAATAAGAGATAATACTTATCAAAGAAACAAACCAACTTTTAAGCAAAGCGAAGATTTAATTCGAAAATAGAATTATTATTTTCCCCTATAGTAATTACCATATATAAAATTTCCCTAATAAAAAAAAAGCTTGCAATTCGAAATGATAAAATTTTGTGCGTAGAAATTTTTATTGATTTTTTCTTCTACCTTCTTATATCACATTTATATAGAATTCGAATGCGCAAGATTAAAACTACCCACCTGTAAATAGTAATATTATTCACTATCTCACATAAATTCGTTAATCGAAAATAAACGAAATCAAAATCGTTAGTATAGTGTTAAAAAGGTGTGTGTGCTCGAAATCGAAAAAAACCAATTATGAAATATTTAAATAATTTTTCCTCGTTTAGATCTGTAAGTTAAAAAAAAAAATATTTTTTTTCAATCTTTACGCCAAAAAAAACCCAAAATTATGATAATATTAGAGTAAAATTTTGGTTCTCTATGATCAATAAAATGAAGGGGACTCAAGAAACTTCGTCCAGTTTTCATTATTTTTTTATCGTTAAGATAGAATAAAGTTTTCATTAGTAATTTTGTGTTTACAACCTCGAAAATAAATCAGTGACTTTATAAACAAAATTTCATCTTGCAGCGCCCTAACCAGGTCGTTTTTATTTGGGACGAAAAGGATCTGAATTGGATTTAAAAATGAGAACAATCCTTTCGAAATTTGGTATTTATTCTCAAGCATCAAATAATTATTTCAATAACCTAGACCTAGCTTCGTAAGATGTCCACTGAAAGAAACTACACTGTCTTGATGTCTATGATTAAAGCTTCCGGGGTAATTCAATACTTACCTGAGCTACGAAAGTTTTCTCCAGAACATTGATCCATTGGATTATTGACTTCTTCTTTTATGAGCCGTAGAAATTTGTCCCACGAGGGTCGTTGATGTCCTTGTTTTTACCAGGCTGTCGTCATTCTTCTCCCAAATGTCCTCTAGCATCTAGAGTCAATGTTTGAAGCTTTCCGGGAGATTCTTTACTTATTGGAGCACCGAAAGTTTGCTCCAAAACATTGATCTATTGGCTTCTTTTATGAGCCGAAGAAACAGGTCAGGGGAGGAGCCCTTGATGCCCCTGTTTTTGCCAGGCTGTCATTCTACTTCCACGTGTACTTTAGCTCTTAGAGTCAATGGTTGAAGCTTTCCGGGAGATTCTTTACTTATTTTGGAATCCACGAAGGATGTTTAAGCCGTTTTCTGGCACCTTGAAAAGGATGAAAGGTTTTAATTTATATGAATCAGAAATCGACACATTTCAGATTCGACACAAAACAGAATTCGCAAAATTAACGATGTTGGCAAAATAACTTATGGCAAAACCATAAATTCCGAAGAACTGCAAACTAAATTTCTTTCGCCGGTAACACTTTTTAGTATCCAAAAATTGGTTCCAAAAAAGTAATCTATGTAAATCTCATTCAATACATGAAACTGACCTACATTTTTTCAAAGTTTCATAAAAGATAAATGGGGTAACATTTATTTGATCTAAATCGCATTAAATTTTTTTTTGCTGATTACATAACCTTAGGCGTGATTAACACTGTTTCCGCACATACAATGTAAAGAATGTATTCAAAGCTTTTATCTATCTATGAAATAAATAAAAAAACAGTATAATAAATTTTTATCGACAAACATACATCACATATTTTTTTAAAATAAAAATTTAAAACTGTAATTATGAGACAATTTTATTTGTATTGTGGAGGGAGAACAAATTTTTTGCAACAACACTATCTTTGTATGTTCACACATCAGTCTTTTGTAAGGTATCGCATCTATCCCATTCGCCGCGTAATAACCGCGCACGATTGTGTTTTCAATTTCACCATACTTTTCTTGTTTATTGTTCAGTGTTTTAAAATAATTTCTGTTTTTTTTCGGGGAAAATTTCAAGATGTGTACGAATACGGATGAAATGAAAGAAATGGCAGCAAGAATCTGTAGAGATTATTTACATGGCGCTTGGAAAACTATCAGAGCTGATGAAATTGGTTTTAAACGTATAAGGTAAATTTTTTTAGGGCTTTGTTTATTTTTCTTAGCCCACATTTTTGTTTGTTTTGTTTTGTTTTTGGTCTACAGTTATTTTGTTTTAGTGGTTTAACAAAAAAAAAACAAATTCTCCGTTGTTCGACCTTGAACTTTTGATTTAAAAAAAAACCCAAACGATTAATAAAATCGTTGGTGGGGTTCCAGGTGGTATGTTATTCATTTATTTACTTTTCTTTTTTGTTCCTATTAAGTTAATATTTTCGGTTGGTACTACTTATTTAGATGCGTATAAGTGCATTTGCACTTGCACAAGAACTTTGAACAGAATAATAACAGGGAGTAACCTATTCATTTAGGGCTTGAATTTTACGAAGCTTGGATTGTTATCTTTGTTCATATTAAGCAGAAATTTATTTACTTAAGAGCCATGAGATAAAGAGGGGGATTATTGCCCTCATTACCATTCAAATCTCTACTAATATGATAAGACTTAAGAGTCTTATTCCATCTAAACATTAAATGTGTACTCGACTTGGAAGCTCCTAGCGCTTACATTCATTAATTTCATTGCTCAAATTGACAAGCGTGTAAAATGGAATGTAAGCACTCTGAACATTAAACGCCTTAAGAGAATTAATCACATTTTGATTTTTTTCTATTTGTCTATAAATTTCTGGAATAATATTCAATCGTATATTCAAATCTTTTAAAAATTGATTTTAGGAAGGGTAGTTTATGGAATTTTGCTATCAAACCATAACAGTGGATGCCCAATATTCACTTAACCGATTTAATGTTAAATGAACCCCAAGTTTAAGTGAAAGGGAAGCGTTTAGCGGATTGAACTCTTAAACCTAACCTAAATTCAGTTATATTTAACTCAGAGGGATAATACAGCTATTTGACGTCAAAATCAGCTATGTTTCAAAAGGGTAGGGGGACTATCAACCAATAAAAAGCTATAACCGTGGGTCATGTCAGTAGTTTTAAGTAAAAATGTTGAAAGGATATTTGGTATGAAATTTTAAGGATAAAAATATAGCTATTTGACGTCAAAATGTTATATTAATACCTACTTTACCAACCGAAAATGTTATAACTCACTAGCAAAAGGTCGAGTATCCAATTTTTTTTTTATGTTAGGAACCAGGAACAAAAAATTAAATGTTCTAATCGAAAGATTTCGGCTAAATTCTTTGTAGTCTAAAAACCAAGCAATACCGAGATATTAATTTTTTTTAAACAAGCAAAAAATTGGCCGAGGTCTTTTGGAATTGGTTTTTTTGCTACTGGTCCCAACATAAGCAGAAGAAAAAAAATCGGAAACCTACCTTTTGAGTGGTCAGCCCATTGATTTGAAACTCCCAGTTATTGGGCTAGTAGTATTATTTAAAAATATAAAATTCGGTCCTGTGTATTTATTTATTAAATAAATAAAAAATTACGTGACATTAATTTTCCAATAATAAATTTTCACCATTTTGTTTTTTTTCGAAGAGCTGATAAGATAACGTTCATTAAGGTATTAAAATTTTTGTTTAATACTCGATACAGATATTTATTTATTATATTTAAATAAATAATTTGATATTAATTAGCACATAATATTGATTCAAATTACCCAAGATATAACAAATTTTATTGCGTGCTAAAATAAAATAAAATTTTGTTACTGTTAAGATAAATATTTGTTAACCGGAAATCGATAAATCAGGGCTTAGAATTATTGATTTAACTCTCAGAGTTTCACCAACTTTGGTTAAAATTAAAGTTTAAATATTGATCATGTGATTGCTAAAGTCAAAATCTGTAATCCCCTAAAGACATTATTGTATGCGATTTGGAATTCTTATTTAAGGAAAGTCTAATTTATTGGTCGTGTTCAGAACGACTAAGTTGCTAAGTAAAATAAGTAAGTTACTAATTTAGTTTTTTACCAGAACACTTGACAGATACTAAACAACTTAACAAGATTATGACGCCATTTTGCTTGGTATGTGCTGCCAGATTGAGGGATTTTCTCCTTAAATGTAGTGGATTTAATAAAGCGTAGTAGAAAATAAAGTTTGGCTTGGAAAATCGACAGAGTGTAGCTCTCTTGGTGTATTCTTCCTCTGCGGTCTCCTCTCGATAGAAATGATCAATCAGTCCGCAGAATGGCTCCGGCTATCAGTCTCCGCTATTCTCACATGTTCTGGGAGCCAGTGGAAGGTGACTTTGTTATTCTTGCCCAGATTTATTCTTGGGATTGTCGTATCAATGCAGACAATTTAGTAAGTGTGCCCTGAGAGAAATACGCCAAGTTAGATGCAGAGTCAGAAGTAAATCTTTTTTAGGCTGGCTGACGTACTTAGTTTACTAAGGACTTATTTGTTCTAAACACGACCAATATTTCAACTCAATACAACCCTTAACTAAGTCTAACTGGAATTCTCTAAAATAAAAATTCGTTCCTTGTTCGAAGCCCGTTTTAAACAATTTAATAAATATCAAAAATACTTTAGTTGGCAACATTGTAAAAATATTTAACTTTAACTTTAGCCCTAATCGAGATTGGTGAAATCGGACTTTAAAAAATCCAAAAAAAAAAACCATAAATAAATATGCATTAGTTACAACATCAATGAGACGATCCTAGGATGACGATGGGCAATCAATCACATTCAATCGTGTGTGTGGTCGTGTATTCATTCACGCCTTACCGATGAAAAGAAGGATCAACATTTCCGCGGACACAAAGGAACTGCTTGCCTGCGGTGTCGTGTGTGTTTGTGGCATCATCCCAAAATCGATGAGCTGAAAATTTTTACAAATTTCAAAAATATGGTAGCGCTTCAATATTTAGACCAATCAATATATATTTTATCTCAGAGATATGATTCAAAGATCTCGCTTGTTCCTTGATTAAATTCTTGAGAAAGTCAATTGTTTGTCCTTTTACTATAAATAAGATAAAGAAATTTCAATTGCAATATTTTTTTTTAAATTAATCTTCAATTAAAACTTTTTATTATTATTAGGTACAAGAATACTCGTTTATCGTTCTCTGGCAGGGGTCGGTGCTTAATATTTCAACATACTAGCAATAGTTACTAACCTTAAACTCGGCCTGTCGCACTACCGTGCTCTTGATAGCGTTTACTTCTGAGGCACGAGAAAGCATGCTCGCTACTCTGTGATGACGTCATTGTCGACCTAAGTTCTTGCTCGAGATTTGTGCGGCCATTTTTTCAATCAAACGTGTTTATGATCATTTATTATTAGGTTGACAGTCAGTGTCAAATACTTAAATACATGTTGGTTGTTGTTTTGGATTACTGATCAGAATGTAGAGGCAGCACTGTCAGCACTGTACATATAATATATTCTTTGATTTCTAAATTTGTTCGTCCGTGTGCGTAAAACAAATATTATTAAGTAAAATAGTAAATAAAATTGAATCTGATTGCACTGATGACACTTTGTACTATTATTAACGTAGCATGTAATAATATACACACAGGATGCAATTTGTAATTATAATTAAAGCGTCTTCATCATCAGAACTTTCTTACGATGATAATAGTTCCAACAATGTCAACATCCGTAGGTTTTTCGACGCCATATTGTACTGCACTATTGCTCTGACCTTACTAGTCAGAGCAAGACGGAACGTACTAGGAGCGGTCTCTTTCGTCAATCGAAAACGGAAAAATCAGTGCGAGCAATCTATAATAGTCAGTCTTACATACATTTTATACTTAGAGTGCTGTCAGTATGCACGAGGGCAGTCAAAACAAACGCTATAAGTTGTTTACCAGAGAGTGCGACCACGAAACTCGTAGGTCGAGCGGTATATGACGGGAGTTGGGTCATGAAACATCGACCTACTATCTCTAGTTTATAAGTGCTAGAGTTCCCAATACATTACGTTATTTACAAAAATCATCCGACTCCATCGAATTTCATCGATTTATAATCTCGAATTTTACAAAAAAAAACCTAACCTCAGCTTATTCACGGTCGGAAATTATATATATGACGTCTAATATCGAGAATTTTGGCAGTAACTTAAAATCTAACTTGTTGGTAACTCAACACTCCGCTTGCTGAAGTCGATAGTTTCAGCTTCATAAATAGTCCCCAACATCATATTGGAATCTCTGGTTATTCACCAGAGTGCAAACACGAACTTTGTCGATCGAAGATTATGTCACGGGGGTTGGGCAGGATACATCGACCTACTAGCTCTAGTTTAAAATTTACCCACCAAAGAGCATATCCAAGCGCTAGAGTTCCCCTAACTTTTATATTTAATCCAAATAAATTATTGGAAGTTGGAGTCATGGCCACCAAGTTCAATACGAATACCAATAGGACAACGAGTATTCTTGACTTAGTAATAAAAATCCTAAAATATTTGCTATTTTCTTGATGATATTCGATGCAATCTTGGCTTTTCGATTCTAAATTTGAATGATTTTATCATCTTCAGCATTTTTCTATTTCTTTTTTTTCCGGGTTGTAAGTGTTTTATATTTCTATAGCAAATAATTGAATTTTTCCAGCGGTGGTCTGTCCAATTGGTTGTATCATGTTTGGTTACCTGAAAATAAATTAAAAGATACAAATCAAACGATAAGTAGTAGCACGTCATTGTCAACACCACCAGAACAATCAGCAAACGATGATGAACCCAATCAAGTATTGTTACGAGTTTATGGTCAAGTGCATGGTGATCGAGCTCTAGAACATTTGATTACGGAAAGTGTTATATTTACTTTGTTATCGGAACGACGTTTGGGTCCACGTTTGCATGGTATTTTTCCAGGTAATTGATTATTCACTTGTTACAAACTTCATCTGTCCCGATTAGTCCAACCAAAGAAAGGATAAATTCTTAATAGGCTAATAGCACTTCTGGAGAATATTTCTTTTTATAAAAATAACTAAAAACATAATCCAATACCCTCCAAGTTTTTAGTACAAAAATGTATTGATCAAAAGCTTGTAGAACAAAAAAATTTCCCATAAAAACTCTTGGAGGATTTTTGATTTGTTAATTTGTGTGCTCAGTAGAGTGCGTCAAAGTTGCGTCCGAAAAAATCCATAACTCGTAAAAGCTAGGGTGCTATTTTCATGTTTGTTTAAATAATTTTTCTGTCAATTGCGAATCGATTTTTCTTGGCCTTGAACTCGCTACTAAATCTCAACATACTTTCATATTTAGATACCTTTACGGACTCACTACATATGCCCCTAGTTATTTCGGTAACTACATGTTGTTACTTCAGTAACTATCAACAAACTGTTTTGGTATTATTTATTAGGCAAAATAAAGTTTGAAACCTTCCCTTTCAACTCTACATTATTGGCGCCCGAGTAGAAGTATAAATTCAAGAAGGTGGTGAATTCCTGTACGTAATTTTTTTCATCAATTCCAACATTGACGCCCGAGAAGGAACTTGAACCCTCGACCCTCTTAAAGTATATGAGGCCAAATTGGAAAGTTTCGTAACTATTTCAAATCTGATAAATAGGAAAGTTTCCATGAATTAATAGATTTGAACAAAATAACCCATAACTCAATTTAGTTGAATAATTGCTGAATATATTAAATGAGTGATTCAATATGATGCTGTGGTTTTGGTACGGAAATACACTTTTAATATATTTTATCTTAATTAATTAATTAAACGTTCCCACCTCCAATCACCATGAAAAATTCCACGCTAAATTATGTGGTTTTATAAATTTTTATCGTCAATTAGAAATTATGATAACAATTAATTAAATTTTTAACCCACGGAGCCCACTCATGTCGACTAAAATGACTGAATGAAATCATTCAAAACAAATAAGATTATATTTTCATTTTAAATATTAATATTTTTTTAAATCAGTTTCCTCTTTACCCTCTACAAAGTTTCGCGCACTCTAGAAAATAAAATTATCTTCAAATTTATTTTTTAAGTAAAACTGAAATTTTTTGTTACAATAAAGGGGAAATAACTCAATAGAGGAGGGGATATAAGATACAAGCGTTGAGTGTGCGAGAAAGGAAGGAATTATATTTTACATTTGTATTTGAACATACTAACATGTAATTATTGTTGCCTATATCATATATAAAAATGGGCTTTTTAAAAAATCGTATCATTTTTGATTATTTTCAACTTGTTCAACGTTCTAGTGATGTAGAATGCCTCTTTTTATCCTTTTACAAATTTTGAAGTGAAAATTCTTTAGTGAGGTATCTATTTGAAATTTTCTGTAACGTTAAAGGGGAAATGATTCAACAGCGGAGAAATATAAGAGAAACCTTGAGTGAGAAAAAGGAAGGAGCAACGTTCAATTTAACGAAAACAAATAAATTGAAAATCGATTTTCTCTTATCCCTGCATAATTTAATTTTTTATTTTTTTTATTTTCGTATATCCCAGAATATAAAACTACATTCTTGAGCGACGTATCTGTTTGATATTTATGTTACAATAAAGGGGAAATGACTTAATAGATAGGAAATAAGAGACAAGCTTTGAGTGCGACAAAGAAAGGATTTATATTTGTATTAGGGGAACATTATTGCGTGTAATTATTGTTGCCTATATCGTATAATTTTCAACTTGTTCAACGTTCTAGTGATGTACAATGCCTAAATCATTTTAAAAATGAACCTTTATACTTATTTTTGTAATAATGTTTATACTTTTACAAATTTTGATTTGAAACTTCTTTAGCGAAGTATCTGTTTGAAATTTTCTGTGACGTTAAAGGGGAAATGATTCTAAAGAAGAGAACTATAAGAGAAACCTTGAGTGAGAAAAAGCAAGGGGAAACGTTTAAATTTATATATAAAACAAACAAAAATAAATTGTAAGATTTAACAATCTAAGAATATTACTTTTCTTTTAAAGGTGGTCGAATTGAACAATATATCAATGCACGTCCATTAACCACAACAGAATTATCCATCCCTTGTATCAGCCGTCAAATAGCACATAAAATGGGTATAATACATACAATGGATATACCCATCTCCAAGGAACCACAATGGATATGGAAAACGGCCGAACGTTGGATCAATACCGTCGAAAAATGTGTCGTTAAAGATCAAAAATGTCGAACACAATACAATGAACAAATATTAAAAATTAAGAATTATGATCTTAAAAATGAATTAATATGGTTGCAACAGTATGTCAATAATTTAAAATCACCGGTTGTATTCTGTCATAACGATATGCAAGAGGGGAACATTTTAATTGAACAACAGAACACATGCTGTACGGACAATGAGAGTGTTGCCACAACTATCAGTGAAAATGATCAACTTATTTTAATTGGTAAGGAATTTTTATTGCTTATAATCTATAGTTTTATATTTTATCTATGGAAATACAACGAAAGGGAAATTTTTCTCACAAATTCCTTACAGATAGGCATTTGTTAAAATAGATCTAGAAATCTTTTCCATTTAAAATATAAGTATTGGTGCATTTAAGCTATTTAGAACTGACTGATGCTGCAGCCGCACATCCTATCAATCACTAGTCTATACACAAAATTCCTTCCACTCCACTCACATCCTCACATCCTTAGGCATCACAATGGACCTTATGGTCGAAGTGTAGCCCGTCCAGAGCAGCCTCTACAATCTATCTATCTATCTAGTCCCACATTTACAAACAACCTTAAAAATATTATAAAGGAATACTCTTCCGCTAGTAATATTTTTACTAACATTCTTTGAAGTTCTTGATATGAAAAATCATACACATCTAGGGTGGGAATCGAATCCACGAACTCTAGCATTCTAGACCAATGCTCTGCAGCTGAGCTACCTGAACTTTCTGGTAGTGGAATGCATATGATTTCTCACTATCTTTTTTGTATCGATGCTTTATTAATTTGTTTATTTTACTATTTACATATTTTTGAATTTTATTTTTGAAACACGTCTATTTATGTCCATTGTTAGTATGGTTGCCTTTCGGTTATATTATACCAACGGAAGTGACTAAGGTTTACTTAATTTGACATTTTAAGTAATATGTCTGAACATTGATAACATTCTTTGACATCAAATGCTTCGAAATTAGCTTGAAGATGTATAAACTAATTGATGTTTATTTAATTTCTGAAAGCGTGTAAGCGCCCATAACGAGTTCAAAAATAAAAATATTAGTTCTCCAAATATACAAATTTTCAGAAAACCATTTTGCATTTTGTAAACCTTTTTAAATTTTCTATTTTGCTACCATTTACATTTAGCATTCTAAAGAGCATTTAATCATTTCTGTTTTAAATATGTTCAAAAAGACATTTTTAACCCACCTCTGGTTCTCGTTACAAATTTTTCGATTATTTTCAATTACAGATTACGAATATTGTTCATACAATTATCGTGGTTTTGATATGGCCAATCATTTTTTGGAATGGACATACGATTATACAAATCCGGACTATCCATTTTTCTACGAGCTTTCCAATAATTATCCAACTATTGAACAACAGGTAGGTAACACCACAATTTATTGACATATTTTGTTCTGGTAGCTAACGCTTGATTTAATTCTTGTTTTTCCAGTTAAATTTTATCCATGAATATATCCGTACAACGGGGACCACAAGTGAACCATCCGAAATTTTAACAGAAATTCGTGTATTTTCATTAGCCAGTCATTTCTTTTGGGGTTTATGGAGTTGTGCAAATGCACCGTTATCTCAAATACCATTCGGTTATTGGGTAAGTACAAAAAAAAGTCTCAATTTTACTATATAAATGAATCCCAAAAATCAAGGAGTGGGTAGACGTTAAACACCGTGATCACTGGGATAATATATCGCAACAAAAACTCGGGAAAATACTGTTTCGGAATGCATCCAAGAGGCTGTCTATCGATGCACTCAACCTGAATAGGACACAACCACGAAAGGTTACCGGACATTATCACCTACGAAAGCATCTACACACAATAGGACTCCACAATGGATCCATTATGTGCAGACTGTGCGGCGTAGGATGAAGAAATATCCAGCCACATCATCTTTAACTGCTTTAACTGCATCTCACCTCGAGTAATATGAACCTTCAAGAAAAACCTGATAAGCAAGGTCTCCTGGCTATTGCGAAGGTATGGGAGAAGCAAATCTCGTCAGACTGAAGTAGAAGAAGGAGCACACACTGGGTCATAAGGTCGAAGTTCAACACTTTTCATACCCCAAGATTTATCTATCTATCTACTATTAAACGAGCAATATAATAAAACGGCTCAAACAATTTTGTTAAAATTTTCAAAATAAGGGTTTTAGAATACAAGTCGATCTAGCAAGGTTTAACCTTTGAGAAAAATCATTTTTTCCTGTCTTTCACAAGCAACGAAATAGCGTGAAACTTTGTTGAACGTAGGCAACTAGTAAGACATTATTGTGATGATGTTGTATAAACTCGACAAAAAATTGCTATTTACTGGACCTTTCTGAGGTCCAATCTATACATTTTGGGTTAAAAAATAGGTCTAGTAGAACGTTTCACATCTGTTCCAAGCAGAAATCAGTCGCCCTTCAGGTACTTAATACTTTATGACTGGTCATAGATGTTTAAGCTGTTCCAACATGAAACCACTTTTCGACAAATTTTGCTCATTTTTTTGTCACAGGCTAAAAATAACGTTTTTTAATAAATTCCGAAGTTTCAGAATTTTTGACCGTTTAGAACACGAGATAATTAATAACAAAGTAAAAATTCTCTCTCAGTAGAAGCATGGAAAACTTCATGCACGCCCAACTATTTATATGTTGTATTGAAAAAAATACTCGACAGAATTTAAAAAAATCTAGAACAGTAAAGATAAATATTTATTAATTCGTATTAGTTTTAAAAAAAATCGCGTTTTACCGTTTTGTTTTCGAAATATTGAATATATCTATGTGTTGTGTATATGTATTTGTTCTATAATAAAAGCAAACCGGTTTTTGATGCTGATTTTATATAAGACACTGCTGGACCTACCTTCATATTAAATATAGATGGATAAAACTATGTCTCATATTTCTACTTTTTTCGTTATTTTCAGTAAATTTTGTTGTTGTAGGATTATGCTGAAAGTCGATTAGACGCATATTTCAAATTAAAGGACGATTTAACCAGTTCACAAGTGATCGCAACCAAACGAAATTTACATGACACCGATTAATCAACGCAATCACGTTTTAATTTAACATGCACGACAAATGTGTTAACTTGAAACAAAACAAATTAAAGTAAATTTAGAAAGCGAATCATCGTCATCCGTCGGTTGGTTGCTCTGCGATTGATCTAATCCTAATCTTTTTCAAACCAAAAAATTGGAAGAAAGCAACCACTCCCCCCAAAATAAAACATCAAGTCTTCCTTTAAAAAAAAAATATTCATTGCCATCGTAACACACAGAATACGGACGGATTAGTAGATTAATCGAAAGCGAATGGAAATTTCCCGCACGGAAATAATTATATGGATTTGGATACATTTTGGACTGAACTAAAAATGGTGCTGTGTCATAAAAACAAATAATAATTGTCCCAAATAACTTTTCCCTTCCAACGTGTACAATTTTTTGTTCTAAAATAGATATGATGAAATTTTTTATAAAATAAAGCTGCCCATTTATTGAGAGATTTGTTAATGATGAAATGATTATTGTTTTGTGTGACTTATTTTGAAAAATATTTATTATTTTTTTTGAGATAGAACCGAATCATTAATTGTGAGTCGAATTTGTTAATAAATTTTTATTCAGATATTTTACAATAACGTATTAAAAAAAAACCAAATTTTTACCTTTTATTTGTATTTTAAATTTTGTGTTTCTATTTTTTTTTATAGAAAATTTAAATAAAGAACTTTTTATTTAACGAAACATTTGTATTATTTTTATTTTTCAGGGATGTTAAACGGGTCCAGAAGTAGGATAGAGGTCGGTCTAGACTAGGGAATTTATTACCACGAACGAAAAAGTGGTATTACCACTTTTTCGTTCGTCATTTTGGCTGGCGTAAGTCGAAAGTTAAATTGTGGTAGAACGATAATTTAGATTCATGCAACCACGCACGAACACCCAAAAATTCTCCACCAAAATGTTTTCTATAATAGATGCGCCTAGAACATCTGGCCCAAATATTCTCTACTTATGGTATTATTAGAGGTAATATGGGTTCGTTAAACAATTAAATTAATAAAAAATAATTTATTTATATACAAAAAAAATACATCTAATATATTAAATTATTTATCGATAAGCGTTCCACGATGTCGTTTTGTTTCCGTATCTCCAATTAATTGTACCATCTCCGGTTTTCGTTTATTCATACCTTTTCGTTCTAATTGTTTCTCAATAATTCTTGCATTATTCGCATAACTGTCGGCCACTTCACGTGCTTCAATTTCATCCTCTTCTTCGTCAATCGTAGATACTGTAACCGAACTAAATTTACCCATATTTTTCGTATGTTTTGTAACCATAATTTTCTTAGGTTTTTCCACAGTCACTTGATTATATATATCCATTATCGGTTTTTCACTGGACGTAGTCGTTACAGCTCCTTTGACAATGAACGTTACATTCGGTTTATTACAATGCTTGTAATACAACAGTAGCCCACATTTCTTACATTTTTGTCGTAGCTGTTTTTCAATACCTTCAGCTCGCTTTAGGTAAACAGTTTCATCTAGATCGCTTGTAACTTTATGTGCATGTTTTGCTTTATCCAAAACACGAGCTCCGTCACGTTTTCGTAATGGTAGTTTATCGATGCCACAATCGAGGATTAACGTCATTTGACCACATAAACAATAATATGTGTGTAGAGGTTTTTCTTCGCTATATTCTTCTTGATCTTTTGTATCTGAACAAATAATACTTCGTGAAACTACTTTCGGCATTTTGAGATTTTAAAACGTTCTGAAACGTTTGTGTTTGATAATTAAAGGTTATGTTTATATTTTAAACTCAGTACTTGTCAAATATGACAATTTGTTTAACCATAGATAACAGTTACTCTATGGTATAAACCATAGAGTAGCTTGTTAAAGTTGGCCCGCAACTTTTGAATTTTTTAATCAAGTAATTTGGGACCAAATTCTTATTTTGATCTAAATTCGTCACAAAAATTATTTATGATTTTTCATTTATTATACGGCTCTGATTTTGGGTGATAGTTGGATATATAGACGAATTTATCATTTTTTAATGATCAAAGTTTATGTAGGAGATTAACCATAGGCATTATACTACGACTATGAGAGTAACGAATTTTCCACCATTAAATAGCAGCTATTATTAATCAAGGAAAGAAACTCAATGACAATTGTATAAAATTTATGTGTATTGATTAAATAATGATTACAAAAGATAAAAATTAATTATACAAAATTGGAAATAACTGATTTAAATCCACCATCAATTGTGGATATAAACGGTATAAAAAAACTGTACACAAGCCATATTAATAGCGCCATGAAACATATATTTGTTATTCGATCCAAATAATATAATCTAGAAAAAACAAACCAATCAAAATTAATAAAACTCTCATCCAAATTTAGTTATCCCTCGGAAAACAAACCTTTTCAATATTTTTCTGGCTTGGGGTAATGTACTTGGACTCTCTTTAACACAAAATTCTCGGGCACCTAATACATATTTTAATGTATACGAATCCCATTCAATATCTAACATGTTCATATTAAAAACAGTTTGGTCATCTTTGATTAGTAAACTTTGTAACATTCTAAAGTTTTTATTAGAAAATTTCCATTGTTTTGTTGTATAATACTGTAATACTTCTAAACCACTTTGGATTCGTTCTTGTATACGTATCATGCTTGAAATTATAAAAATCATTTTATTATTTATTCGATAGATGGCAGCATTTATTTAGTACACGAAGTTTTCACTCTTTGTGCTCTCTGATTAGAGTGAGTTCATACGGTAATTATTGAAAATAGATCTTATTCGACTGTTTAGGAGCTATCCATAGACCTTTTTATTTCAAAAACCCCCATAGTAGATCTTATTCATAGTTATTTTGGCAGAATAAGAATATACTGAATATAATATACTATTTGAATTAACTGTCTCTATGCTTATCTATCATCGTGTGAACTCAACCTAAAGGCGGATAACTGACGTCATAAATACTTACAATGGCTTTTTTCGTAGCAGGATTAATAGGCCATCAATAAAATAGGCTGGTATTAAATGAAAGAAAAATACACAAACCATATGATACAATTTATTTTTCTTCATTGACCCATCCGGGTACCAAAGGGCTACACTGAAAGGATTACTGTAAACATGTTTACGACCTACAAAACATAAATATATTAACGTCTAAATTAAAAAGTCAAAATTACGTCAAGCTTTATTTTTGTGGAAATACTTACCCATATCTAAACATTGACCCCATGTGAGTGGATTATCATCATATGATGTAATATTACACACAAATGCTTTATTCGGCCTACAAAACAAGATTGTCAAACTATTATGGAAATTCGTCGGTCAAAATTTTCGCGCCGTCTTACCTAGTTATACCAATATGCCATGCTGAAACAATGACAGCATTAATGGCAATATCTACGGGCATTATATCAGCAACATAATTTTCATTACAATGCATTGAACGAATGACACCTTTTCCCGCACCAACAATTAATCCTGTGGGTCCATTTAAATTATCAATCCAACCGGGAAGGGGTTCATTCCATGCTGCTGTAACTAAAATAAACGGAGACAAAAATTTATCAAATTTCGAATGAAAAGTCATTTTGATTTTAGATTATTAGAATTTCCTATACAAGGAGATGGCAAGGGTGTGCGGTATTCAAATTGGAATGGGCTTTTGCGTGTTGTTAGCACTCGGTATGAGTACTTATTTACTAGAGTAGTAGGACCTATTCAACCGTTGTCGAGAAAAAGTCCCTAAAGTATCGAACAAATTTACACTAACAAATATGTCAGTAAATTGTCGAATCAAGTGTAGTATGACGTTGCGTCGAAGCAGCAATATTATAAGGGCTCCGATTTTAGACTACGAAACCCTAAAAATATATAAATTTTTACAAGAAAATTAATGTTTACTTTAAAATAAATTGTTACGTATTAAGTAAATGTAAATAGTAAATTACTCACCAATTGATGGTCTGAGTATCGCAACAGGGAATTTACTACTGTATTTTGAAACAAAACCTTCAGATAAACATTTTGAATATGCATAGGTATTCGGTTGTGAGTCCAGCAATATTGGTTTGATGTGTTCCAACGCTTGTTGAGGCATCCACGTACACATATCGATCACACCTTCGGGTGGATGTGGTGTTGCATATTCAATTTCTTCTAATTGATCCATATCACAGTGACAATATGCTGTTGATACATGAATGAAAGCCTAAAAAATCACAGTAAAACAGCTTTACTATATATATATATATATTCTCCTAAATGAGCAATAATTATTTTTTAAGTAGGCAGCTTGTTAGACATTGGTGTAATGATGCTGTGTAAACTTTGATCATTATTCTGGAGCTTGGATCGGATACAAATAAATTCATAGGACATATTTTTAGAAAAATTTCTTCATTCAGAAATCGAATCTGGATTTTGACTGATTTTTTGGTTCTAATATTTATAGTCAAATTGTTTTGTCCTGCGCCCCACAGTAAAATACAATTATTCTACAATTTTATTTTTTAGGCAACTTTATAAACAGGAGTATTCAATTGGTTTTGTTAGTTAGCCAGCTTTATATACAAGAATGTAATGTCATATGATAAATATCTATAACTTTCTAGGATAGGCAATTTTATATGCATTCATGTAATGTATTTACTGTAGAAATAATTTAATACATGAACGAATGTGTTTTTGAACTTCAAGTTAATATGTTGCATTTTCTCAAATAGTTCGGTGGTCCCGTTTTTCCTATGAATATCATTATTTGTTCAATTTTCTTTAATTTTAACTTTAAATTTCTGAGTTATAGTTGATTTTTGTTGATCTCTTGCTAATTAATAAAAAGTGAACCTAATATCCTCTACGTTTATTCAAGTAAGTCATGTTTCTATGTTTGATATTTTATTATTTCATTTGAAACAGAATCCTAGCAAAGAAAAAATAAACTATTTCAATATGAATAAACTATTTATTAATTAAATATTTATAAATTAAATTAACGCCATATCGAGAACTATCTAACAATAATAATGAAATAATAAAATACTCACATGAACTTGTTTAAATGTATCGACCAATTGTAAAACACGTTGTGTCCCAGCTGTGTTAAAATTTATTGCATTTGCTAATTTTTGATCAAATCTAAAAACAGAACCAAAAGTTATACGATTTTATTGAGCCTTTTCCCAAAGCAAAAGTGATGTCCCTGTTTCAAAAAAAATTTACAGCTGATTTATAACGAATCCATTCGATTTGTTAAACAAATGTTAGAGACAAAAGTTGTTAGTATTTGTATAATGAACAACTTTTATTCGAAATATTTTTTCGAAAACTTAATCGATTGGCCACAAATCGTCTGCAAATATTTGAAAAAGTTACGTCCACTTTTTTACGCAATTAAAGTTAAATGTATAAATTTTTTACCGAACATTTGCAGCACAATGGAAAATAATTGAAACATTTTTTCGTAACGTTTCACTATCTTCATGTGATAATCCTAAATTTGGTAGGGAAACATCACCAGCCAATGGTACAATTTTTGTTAGCTGATTTGGATCGGATTCACGAATATTTTCAAAAATCTACAAAAGTAGGAAAAATTATACAAATATTATTAACTCTACTCAAACCTTGGATCGAATTTTGGAAGTTTCAAAAAGCGTTAGATTGATAGGTAATCCAAAAGTCGCCGTTTTTCTTTACTCGTATAAAATGTAAATCTAAACTCAACATAATCGAAAGTGTATGCAAAGTTGAAAACTAATCGAAAATTTGTTCTAACCAAAATATGTTGTTTCAGTATACTCATTACCACAAAATTAAGTTCTTTTTTCAAAATATTACAATTGATTTGTGCCTTTTTCATTCGGTTTTCTAAATAATACTTCGAATAAAAGTTGTTCATTATAAATACACGCATAACTTTTATTTGAAACATTTTCCCAAAATCCGAATAACGAATAAGGCAAAAATCAACTATAAAATTTTGAAGAAAAATAACCGGTTCTTTTTCGGCCCATAGTACACACATTGATCAAAATTAGGGAACTTTTCGTATAGTTATGCATTTGTATTTATTCAGAGTGTACATAATATCCTTAAGGATGTACGAGCACTAGATATACACAATAAAGTATATTATTTTTTGTCGTTAGTTAAATGGAGAAACTTCATTATTTTCGGTATGACGGGCCTAGATTTCCGGTAATTAAGCTACCGTCATACCGGAATTTTATTGGATCAATCTTTTTATTAATATTTCTATTTTCTATTGGGTAGTTTTTTTTTGTTAGTCTTATTTTATTCCAAGTGAAAATTATCAAAATATGTCGACGCTCACGGGTTTCTCCATCAGAGCAATACATTAAAACTCGAACTTTAACATTAAATAATTAATTCAAGACCCCCGTAACCCCCCCCTCCCTCCTGAAGATAGATAGATTGTAGGGGCGGCCCTGGGCGGGCTACACTTCGACCATAAAGTCCATTATGATGCCTAAGGATGTGTGGATGTGAGTGGAGTGAAAGGAATTTTTGGGTGTAGACTAGGAATTGGTAGGATGTGCGGCTGTAGCCGACTCTGATAGGAACTATGCCGATATTCATCTGGAGTTTGTGAAGGAAAGTGCAGAAAACTTTCACAAGCATAGCCGGTTACTTCGTTCTTGTCCATACGCCAACAGTTTAGTCAATTAACCGCCCTTATTTTTCTTTTTTTTAATAATTGACAAACTGCCGATATCGAGATTCGAACCCATAACCTCCCAGTCCCCAAGTCGACATAACGCCTTAGACCACTCGGCTACATGGCTGGTACCCCCCCCCCCTCAAACTTTTATAATTGATTTATAGGCACTTCAACTACATGTAAAAAAAATCTAGCCTTAATCTTTTTGAAGGTTCAGTGCTCGTACATCCTTAAGCTAATATTTATATAATTAATTAATAACAAGAATATGATTGACATTTCAAAACGAATAGTTTTTAAAAAGCCCAATTTATTCTTTTATTATGTAGACAACAATAAACAAAAAGCCATTTACATCATATTTAAAAATGTAGGTCGTTCCATTATTATGTCAATAATTAATAATAAATTGTTACAATGATTGCTAATAAATATTTTTGGAAATTTCTTTGAAAAGAAGAACAAATCTTTATATTAGTCATTTTTCGTTCAATAAAATGCATAAACTTTATAATAAGATTTTGTCTGCATTTATTTAGTAAAATGACAGGTGCTGATTCACACGGTCGCGTGATAATCTTAGTTAATTTTATTCTCACGCGAATTTGAACGCACGTTTATTGGTCGTCAATTGGTCGTGTTCAGAAAACTAAGTCTTTAGTAAACTAAGGAAATTACTAAGTATATCTAAATTTGACAGATACTAAACAAGTTAGGTTGTGACACCATTTTGCTTAGTAAGTGCTGCCAAATTGTGAGATTTCCCCAAATTTAGTGGATTTAATAAAGCCTAGTGAAGTTCAAGTTGAATTAAACGAATCAGAATACAAAATATTTATTTATATTCGATACAGGGTGGCATACGTTATTTCATATTATTAAATTCACTAAATTTTGTGGGAAAATCTCCCAATTTCACAACACTGCTGACAGGTTAGTAAGTGTGTCCTGAGAGAAACACGTGTTGAATTTAGCTGCTCCGAAGTAAATTTTGTTTAGACTGACTGACGTTTACAATCATTTCTACTAACCGGTTTGGGCAGTTTACGCGAGGGTTATCCTTCCAAGTGGTTTTGTAACCAGGCATATGTGTCGGCATAAAATGAACTGTGACCAAAATCTACTTATTAAACGGTGCGAGATACTTTTGATACAAAAAATGTTCATTTCATAAAAAAAAACTTTTGTTGAAACCTTTTTTTCATACGAGCTTAAAGCAGTATAAAGTTCAATTTTCATATAAACGCAAAAAAATGTACACATTTCATCACCGTTAATAAACGTTATTTGTCTATTTTCCAGCGACAATTATTATTCGCGTGAAATAATTATTGGATTTAATGTGCACCGTGCAATTTATAAAAGATCTCTAGCCTGTGACTAAACAACCTGACGCGCTTTATTATGTATTAAAATTTAGAAAGTGTATATACTCGTACATAATTGAAACATACAAATTTATTAAATAATAATAATTATTTATAATTCTTAGAATCATTTTATTTTATCAACAAAAATTTTTATTATAAATATGACAATAACAGACACGGTTATTGCCTTTAAGGTCTTTTCAAAAACAAAATTTCATAATATTTACGAGCAACTATTGTGTTCATAGTCTGAATAAATATTGCATACATTATTTAAAATTAAAATATTACAATTTTTAAATTGTTAATTTAATTAACGATATTTGAAGGTCTGTCTATATAAAATGGGTCTTTAATAGATAGCCAATCAAAAATTTACATTTTCAAAAAAATCTAAATTCGCTAAAAACATAAATAAATATCATCCCCCCCCCCCCTCGCTAATATATATAAAAAATGTATAGATTAAACGTTGTAGAGGAGAAAATTTCCTACAAATAACTCTCGAAACACTTTTTACGTCCGAAAAAATTTATAATTCGTAAAAATTCGAGTTATTTTTGAAGCTTTTAAAGTAATTTTTTCAACGCTTCCACCAAATTTTCGTTGCGTATTTTCGAATTCTTTCGAAGATTTGCATACATAGCTAATTTAAACGTACACTTTCGAAAATGTCAAAATCCTCAATTTCAACGACGTCCCTCGGCTCCCTAAATTTTTAGCGGAAGAGAATTAATCGCTTAATACTTACAGGTAAATTAAGAAGCGTCTCCAAACGTTGTGATTGATCACATCCATGTTTATTTCGCAATAAAATGTAGATACTCTGAACTTGTGGACAACATCGTAATAATTTTTCCAATAAAACTTTGCCCATAAATCCAGTTGCACCAGTTATAAATATATTTTTTCCCGCATACCATGATGCAATCGTTGATGAATAATATTTATCCATACTGCAAAAATTTAAAACGGAAAAAAAAATCCTTAAATTACTTTATATTTAAAAAGCATCATCTAGTCTGGCAAATTGAAAACATAAATGTAATGAAAGTTGTCTATACTGTAAATATGTATTACATATTAATCATTTTTGATGGATCGTAATATTTTATATAATTAATAACTATTGACATTGCAAAGTTGGAAAAAATTATGTAATTTTATATAAAGGAGAAGAAAGTTATTTATGTAAAGCGGTGTACATATCTTATTTCAATGTTAGAATAATTATTATAAGTCACATTCTAAGAAGGTGTAAATATTGGCTGTGTACACTGTTGTCGAGACTAGCGACAATGTGATAAAAATGCACAACATTACGGGACAGTTTGAAAAGTCATCTATAGTTTGTCATGTGGTTAAAAGACGGCTTCCATAAAAAGCCAATGCATACATCTACATCAGTAACTTCGAATATAAAACACAATACATGTTTTTATATATTTATGCGTGTGTAGATCTAAAATAAACAGTGCCCGTAACTGATAAGGAACTCAATTTATACAATTCAAACAACAATCTCAGTTAGTTGTTTTTTTAAGTATAGCAATATATTTGACGTAAATGTAAGGAACATTGCCTATACTTTTTTCATAACATTTATCATTTTTTGAAAACTGATTTAACAACCCATATGTAAATACAATTGCCTATACTTTAATCAAAAATGTATTACAAAATCATGTAGATTTTATTTTTTCAATAAAACCCATCATTTGAGAAAGGGTAATTGTTTTGTTATGTATTACAATGCGAGATGGATTGTAGGCACTCCTTTAACATATGTCTGTTTTTTTACAACTAATTAATAAAATATGTAAATTCAATAAAAATTACATTGTAATTGTTTGTAATAAGAATTATCACAACAAAAAAAACGAATGTATTAAATATCAATTACATTAAGTCATAATATTTTTTAAGGTGTTTACGCATAAAACTCTATACACAGTGTGATGGTATTTATTTTGTGATTTGTTTAGGGTCATTTCTCTCGTCATCTGTCAATAAAGATTATAAAATATTGTAAAGTTTAAGTATTTTATTGTGTACTTATACTTAAACAGAGATCTAATGAGACCCTGACATATTTTTATGTAAAAAAATAGCAAAATTTGTATAAAAATTTATCACATCTTCAATATTATTGATATTTCGAAATCGTATATAATTTTTCAGTTCTTGTGTCGCAATATTATTGGACATAAAAGTAGCGTTTTTAATTCGGTTTTTGGAAAAATGTTTCGAATAAAAGTTGCTAGTAGTTTTATAATGAACAACTTTTACCCGAAGTATTTTTACGAAGAACGAATGAATAAGGCATTAATTATATATACAATTTTGAACGCTACTTTTGAAGCCATGAGTATACAATACTCCCTTTATTTTTTCTTGAAATAAATCTATATTAAAGGGTGTGAAATGTATTTTGTAATTTATGTTAATTACTTTTTTAACCTTATAAATCGACTGTTAGACGTCCTATTTAGAACAAGTTTGTAGTTGTTTTTATTTAACCTAAGTTTTCAAATTAAGTTTTTTATTATATTAAACAACCTGTATCTCGAAACCAAAGCTTGAAAAACTCATTTTAATTTTTGGGAGATCTATCGCCTATTCAATTTTCCGGATTGAAATCTGAGGAGCACCTGTATATATATATATATATAAAATAATTAATTTAATTATAATATATTTAATTTTATTAAATTGTGAGAAAAAAACCTAAAAGAAAAAATTAAAAAAATCATAAATAATTAATTTAAAATTCATAATATCATTAATAATTTATTTAAAATTCGAAACAAAATTGAAAATGGGAAAAAAATATATACATAGAACCAATTCCTAGATACCGGTATTTCGATTGCAACGCAATCATCGTCAACAACCAAACTCTCGTCTTACATTTTAAAATAAATAGGCCTTGCAAAATTTGCATAAATTCTTAAAATACACCAAATGGAAATAAACTAGATGTGGTAATAAAAAAAATTCTCACCTGTGAATATTTAAAAAATAATATAAATAAAATATTCTTTAAAAAAAAACGATTTATAAATTAATTACTATCGATTTAAATATTAAATATTGAATCCGTAAAATGAGTTAAAAAATTATTTAATAAATCACATTTATTTTAATTTGAATTAATTTAATTTCAAAACACAAAAATGGTTTTTTTTTTGTATAAATAGCAAAGCTCACTTTTAAACATAAAATAATTTTTTTTTTTTTAACTAAAAAATATTTATATTAAAATTATTATTTTATTAATTTAAATATTATATTTAATTAAAACAAGACATCTCTTTTTTTATACTTAATTAGATTACTAAGTTTTTTTAAATTAATTAATGGTACAAGATGATATTGGACACGATTGATAATGTTGGTCTGAATTATTGAATTGAAATAAAAAGTGTGTAAATTTTAATTTAATTTTTTTGTATTTTTATGTCAGAGAGTCTGTCTGTGCATGTATGTACACTACTATTTTTATTTAGAGGGAGGATTTAGTTCTATTACATCACGTAATATTATTAGGCAATTTTTTTATACTTCCATATACAGACACGGGCTCCAAGATAATGTGTACAAATATACATATTTAAAAAAATATAGGTATACAATTTTTATTTACAACAGGCTTTTCAATTAATGAATTAAAAAGTAAAAAATACAATTTTTTTCCCTGAGTCATCAATATGTGATTACAAATAAAAGAGCTTGAAGCGCTCCGGTTTTAAATGTAAAGACCATATTAAATACAATTAATATAAAACGATGAATTCAATATTTTTTTCTAAAATCTGAGCACTCCAAACTTTTATTTATAGTCACATATAGGTGACTGGAGAAAAAAAAATCATTTTCCACTTAAATAAAAGCTTGTTTAAAAAATATGTGTGTATCAATGTACATAGAGGTCTTGTGGAACATACACATCAGATGATTTTATTAAAAATGACATAGCAATAAAATTAACAATTCAATATTAATATATCAATTTTATAATATTAGTATATTAATTGCAACTGAATACCTATGTTTATTCAAAAAGAAATAAAATAATATTTTAAAAGAAATTAAAATTTTATTTAAAATAAAATAACCGACTTCAAAATTATTCATTAGAGTTTATCACAAATAACTTGAAAAGTATTAAAATTTGAAAAAAGTATATTGATTAAAAGTTGTAGAATAAAAAATCTTGTATAAAAAAACTCTCGAAACATTTTTCGAGTTGTCAATTAGCTTGCTTACGTAAAGCACATCAAACTTGTGTCCGAAAAACTCGTACGGTGACTTTTTTGTTCAAAATCGGTTCTCCTATCTCAAAATATAGAGTGTGTACATAAAATGGTAATCTTCCTCTTTGAAATCGTTTAACAATTTTCACAAATTATACAAGAAAATAATTAAAGTCTGTACAAATATACACCATAAATGGTTCCATAGAATATTCTTAAAAAAATTAAGGGTTCCGTTGAGAAATTCATTATTTTATATTAGTTTTTTTTTTTAAATAAAAATGTACTAGTGAACCAATTGAAGTATTTTTCTATAATATAAAATGTTTTCAAATAAAAATTCCACCGTAATCCCACGCTTATTTAATTCCGTCATAAAAAAGCGTGGTATATTTTCTAACAAAGAAAAAATTCCCCGCCTGCATAATCGATTAAAAATCGGTAAAATTTCCAAGATGCATGTTTTCTTAATTAATATTATTAAAATTATTTATATTCCTGAAGGTGCGGTAAATTTTTTTTTAAAGATATAGTATAATCTGTTGAATGAAGATTAGATCATATTTTATTTATTTTCTATTTTGTTTTTTTAGTATAAACAGACAGGGTGTTTCAGAAGGAATAATAAATAATTAAACAGGATTTAGTATGGATAATTTAAGAGTTTGTATAATCATAAAGCACTTTTTAACAAAAAAATTTGGACTCAATATCATGGAAGTCATTAAAAACTTAAGTTGATTTTCTTGACATTTATTAAAGTTTAAAAATTTAAATAATATAAAATAAATAATTGATTTTTTAAATTTTTGTCTTTAATTTTATTGTCACGAGTTACTCAACCAAAACTAGTTCTATTTTTTTAAATTCTTTCGATTATGTTTTATTGTCCACCCTTGAAAATAAGCAAAGTGATCCGTAAAAATCCAGGATTCTTAAAGTGTTCCAAAGTTTCGGAACCCCTGTACAAAGCAAACTTATGGACAAATCGAAAAATACCCCAAGAGAAAATTTTAATCAGTACAATTTTTAATCAATAGAAATTTTATAAAATTTCAATACATTGCGATTTATTCAGAAAAATCGCGGAAATCTTTTCCAATGTTTTAAGTACTTTGTCAATTTCCAGAGTTGATGTTTTCTATATATTCTTTCTGGAATCAAACTGAACATATTTTCTCTTATATCTTTCTACAAGGAATTTGTAGGAATCCCACCAATCTTCTTGATACACTCTGTAATTAAGAAATAGTCCCCACGTAATAAACTTGACAGATTGACATTGAAGCATCAATTTCGTTTTTAGGAAATATCTACGAAAATTGGTTGTTAAAACAAAAATTCATGAATCATTGTTTTTAATAAATAATTTTTACCGTTTTACCGTTACTAGGCAACACGTGTCTATTCACACGCTATTAGGAATTATATTTTTTTAAGTCCCACACGATAAATTATGGTACTTATTATAAAGAGTTTTTTTAATGCGATCAAAATTGGTGCACTAACTTTTATAGTGGATTTGTGCCGAATCTGTACGGTTTTCGGAAAAGTCTTTCGAACAAAAGATATTAGTAATTTTATAAGGAACAATTTTTATTCGAAACATTTTTTTGGAAATCAAATGAATTCGTCATAAATTGATCCATTGATCAAGATTAAACTATCGACTTTGCAGTCAATTTGTACGGAAGCTATTTGGTTTTCGAAAAAATTTTTCGGATAAAAGATGTTCGTTATAAAAATACCAATAACTTTTATTGTAAACTTTTTTTCCAAAAACCTAATGAATTTTGCATAAATCAACTGCAAAGTTACAAACGCCCCTATTGGAGTCAACTAATTTGTAATGTATAGAGAGTGTGCTCATTTGAAAAGTTTCCACAGGTTTTGTTTAAATATTTAAAAAAAAAGGCGGATTTTAGATAAAAATGTTTAAATGTTTATGTTGTTCTGTTTATTGTAGTGATTAAATATAACAAAAAAAAAAAAGGATTAAAATATATTACGAATACTAATTAATCAAATTTTAACTTACTTTGGAAAATATTTTTCAAGAAAAACGGAACAATTAATTCACACTCTTATATTATTTCACTTCAATTCTCAATGACTATAATCGCTCCCAAAAAACAATTTCCACAACTCATAAAAAAATCTTTATTATATATACCCAAATTTTTGAAGGAGGTAATAAAAAAAAACTTTTTATTTCACATAATTGTTTCCAAAATAAAAGAGTAATTCTAAACTAAAGTCAAAGGAATCACACAAGGTCTTCCAAAAAAATAATATTAAAAAAAAAAAAACTGGAAAAATTTTATCACTAACACAAACCAAATCGGATCATAATTGGAAAATAAATAACTCCAAAAAAAAAAACAAATGATTGAATGTCCAGGTATAACAAACTAGGAAACAATGAGAATTCCAACAGAAAAACAATTCAATATACCACCTTATAACCACTAGTTTAGTTCTTCTAGTAGTGAATAGACCCTGGTCGGCATTGAGTATGAAAGAGAATAAAAGTATGAGAGTTAAATAAAATTGTGGTCGCGCATTTATCATAATATTTCTACAAGTGCTATAACAAACACGCCAGGCACGGATGCAGTCCTCAAAAAAGGTTGTGGTCACAGCTACCCGAAAATCGGCCAAGTGCGAGTCGAAGTATGAACTAGCTCATGATCCATATAGTGCATTCCTACAAAGGAGATGTTTAGAAAATATATAACGCCCTGACCAAGATTTTGTACAGTGTATAGTGTACATTGTTTGATTTTATCCACGTGGACAAAGCCGTGGGACGAACACTAGTAAATTAATAAACTTGTAAAATGTTAGTTTGTTCGCTCGCGAAAATTACATGAGTAAATGTGTATTTGTTTGCATATCACAGTATCACATTTCGACTCTAAACTACTGAACCGATTTTGATTAAATTTTTACAATTTTTAAAAGATATCAAATTAAATTAAACGCTAGTATACATTTTACATTAAATAATTTTATTTAGGTGCGTACTTCAATTACAAATTCAAGCTTACGTTTCGCGAAAACGTTGATAATTTCATCGATATGCAAGTTCACATCTTTGTGGTATTTAGGAGAGCTAGCCCGGATAATCTTTTCTGTGCCATTGAGGCATGCAACTAAGATTTTACTCTACGAAGAGTAGAAAACGATCTCTCTGTGGTAGCTACGCTGACCGGGAGAGTTGCCAGTATTTATAGAAAATTTTTATCTTAGGGTACAAATCTTGGTGGCATGCTTCAATGAGATGAGCTACCGACTCTGGTATGGCGGAATTGTTTACACATTCTCTTTTACATTTGGCCATCCAGAGTCGGTATTCATTTATAACAGTTGATTCGCTATCGTTAATGAATAGCCGGTACATCTGGACCATCAGCTATTAGGGTTATGGGCGTGCCCACAACGGGGGATCCACGCTTGAAAAACGCGGCAGGAAAATACGTTTCGCGATTTATGCGAAAATTCTATGAAGCTGGTCAGACGTTATGATGAAGACATGACATCAGTGACAAATTTTATGAACAATTGTTGTCTCTCTGTGCTTGTCTCGAAAGTCGTATAAAAAACCTGAATTATGTGAAACACAATTCTATTTCGTCAGCTAGGTTTCCGGGTGCCTTAATGTTATTCTTAACAATTTCACGGTCACTGTTGCTTCAGCTGAACATTCATTTTTTGAAGTTAAGGATAATTAAAAGTTACCTACGAAATAGGTAATTGTACTGCTAATGCTTTAAGACATGATCCTGGTGCAGTCGTAAAAATGTTTGCTAAAGCAATAGTCCGGCGTTTGGCATAAATAATAAATTAAAAAAAATAAATTTATATTGATTTCACCTCTATAATTGTAATAAATTTTCCCGAAAAACTATATATTGTTCCTGCCAATGATCATGTATTGTTGGATATATTAGGTTTTTTTTAAGTTATATAAGAGGCCTAAAAAAAGTTTCCACATGGGCCCCACAAAGTGAACCTACGTCACTGCTACCAATAATAATAATCAAGAATAGTAATTACCACCAATACTGTAAAATCAATCAATACCGATAAATTTAATAAAAACACCAAAAACAGTAAATAAATCTGCTCACCGGTTTTTGTGTACTCAATTCCGACCAAGTTCTACTTTCATCTTAGCTTGGTTGTTTTTACGTCCGTGTGTCTGTTAAACACGTCAGTTATAATATTCTTAGTAATATTCATTGTACTCAGTCCTAGTGGTCCAAAACGAAGAAAAAAAAACCTTATTGAAAAATTTGTTTGTTATTGCGCAATATATTATTTTTATTTTATTAAAGTGTTTACTCAAAAATCCTTAAATAAACATAAGACTCACTCACAATTTATTGAATATTTAAATTCTTGTTAAAAAACCATAGTTTTATTATTAGTGGTCATATATTAAGGTTGTATGCGAGGAATTCAATTCAATTTATAAACATGTCTTTCTTTTGTTTTATGGGCCATTATTATTACATACATGATATAGTAGTTTTATTAAAGATCATAGTAAAGTTGTATTCAGATTGGTTGCAAGGAATTAAAAAATATATATTTTTAGTTGTTTATGCAATTGTCTTTACATAAATGATATAAGAATTGTACTTACTATGGGCTACAAAACTAGTATTCTTTTATCAAAATTTGACAATTGATTTGTGCCTTATTCATTCGATTTTTGCAAAAATGTTTCGAATAAAAGTTGTTAGTATATTTATAATGAACAACTTTTATCCGAAGCATTTTTTCGAAAACCGAATGAATATAGAATCCATAATAAAATTTTGACAAAGAAAACTACTATTGTGACCATGTGTTTGTATAAAAATATGTGATTCATATACACACATCTGTAGTATATCTAATGATTGAATACACAACCAGTGTCATTTGATAAAATATTTTACGATACTATAAAAATTGTATAATGATTTCATTTTAATTTTCACTTTCGTTAAGACTAACTAAATAACTAAACTACCTTAAATATTAATATTTTATTTAATTAGTACTAATTGAATTTTTTGGATTTATTTAATTAATTTTATTCAGGGTCTAGTCATTTATGTGTTTGAGAGTTATGTAAGACAATCTGCAGAGCTCTAAATATCACACTTTCAACATACCGTAAAATAAACACTTAGTTTTTAAACATTGAAACATTATTTTGAGAAAAAAATTGAAACATTATTTTTTTGTAAACTTCCAAAAATCATCCAACTTTTTACGAGTTATGGATTTTTTCGGACGTAAATTTGACTCATTCTACTAAGCCAGATAATTGACGAATGAAAAAGTGTTCTGAAAGTTTGTTGTTGACAATTTTACGCACTACAATTTTGATCAATAACTCGAAATATATGAAATTGTTTTCGAAATTTTCATACATTTCGAGTTTGTTATGAAAAAACTCGAAATACTTTTGGTATTGGTTTATGTTTTTAGTGACCAGTTGTCTTTCTGTAATGAGTTTGTGGAAATCGTTTGATTCAAACCACGTTCGTCCGTTCCTAAAATCATCTCGTATGTAAACATATTCTTAAGAATTCCGTAGTTAAATTTCGATTGCTTTCTAATTATATATAATTTTCAATCCTTAAAATTATAGCTTTTGTATTTTTATTTCTCGTATCTAATATGGAAATTTTCTGTGGTTTCTGCTTACGTTTTTAGTTAAATAAAGCGGTTTTTTCAAAATTATATAAGTGTAAATAAATTTTTATAGAAAATCGAGAAAAAAAAATTTGTATGAGACACTCATATGACCTCCATATAATGAGCAAACTCCAGGTAGAAGCCACGAAAGTCTCAGTTTATCGTGGGCTGATTCATCTATTCATCTTGACAAACATGAGGGATGTGCCAAACAATCCATCCCGAAACAAAGACATTTAGTGAGAAAAGACAACTTTTGTGCCGTCATTTTCCAATTCATTTTCGACGCTGCCGTAGTTCATATGAGACGAAATCTTCAATTATTTTGTAATTTTCAATTTAATATAAATTTTCAGTTATATTCCGGCGAATATTATTGCATTATTGCCACTTAGTAGTGTTCCGTAAGCTCTTCACAATGACACCCGAATCAATGTCCTAACTCAACGTGTTTCCACGCATTTATAATTGTACACAAAGCTAATTTGTAACCATGCACGTGCATGCGCCTACACTGGTACGATGACATTACAGGCAAAACAAATACAGCGCGACAGACATGTAAAGACATGATCTATCTGTTGCGGACTCAGCCATTATAAACGCATTAATAATCTCGAATTTAGTAGCGATTGAAATCTGACGGATTTCGTCACAAGAATTTTCACGTCAAAATAATAGTAATAATTTATCAACAATACATTATTGATCTCCAGTCAAGACAATCGCTGATTCACCGTTGTGGGCACGATGGGCATGCCCACAACCCTAATGTCATGTCACACTTTCACGGTCTATTGAGGTCGATAGTACCCACTACTATATTTTATCTATGGTCGATAGGCTGATGATATTATATCCAATATTAATAAAATTTAAAAAAAATAAAAATAAATCGTGCGTGATTCGGAACACAGCGAAGTACTTAGTCATCATAGACGTTATGTCACATTTTTGACAACATATTATCTGTTTTTTTTTGGCACATGAATACTTGTATTGGAATAAAGAGATGACTATTCGCTGGGTGCGCATAGTCATCTACTAATTTAACAGTACATAACGTCTACTAATTTAAAAGTAAGCGTGTGTTGTATGCACACATACATTGCCGCCAAAACTTCCGAGCCGCATTCATTTTTGGTGGCGTAACGTTTTCGCGAAACGTAAGCTTGAACTTTTAATTTAAGTAAGTACCTAAATAAAATTATTTAATGTAAAATGTATACTAGCGTTTAATTTAATTTGATATCTTTTGAAGTTGTAAAAATTTCATCAAAATCGGTTCAGTAGTTTAGAGTCTAAATGTGACACTGTGCTGTGCAAACAAATACACATTTACTCATGTAATTTTCGTGAGCGAACAAACTAACATTTTACAAGTTTATTAATTTACTAGTGTTCGCCCCAAGGCTTTGCCCACGTGGAACTATACACTGTACAAAATCTTGGTGAGGGCGTCATATATTTTGTAAACATCTCCTTTGTAGGAATGCACTATATCGATCATGAGCGAGTTCATACTCCGACTCGCACTTGACCGATTTTCGGGTGGCTGTGACCACAACCTTTTTTGAGGGCTGGATCCGCGCCTGAGTCAAGATCGACATAATATTACTTGATCTCCATAGACTTTCCGAAATTTTGAGGTGGCAACCTTAATTTATTTGGTTGAAAACGAAGTGAGGCCAATGACATTTCAATTTCAAATGCGTACAACTGGTTAGGTAGTGTGACCTTTCCGAGAGTATTCTGATGATACTCTTCTGCTGATTCCATGACTGAGTAAACTATTATGATATCAAAGTACACACATTTAAAATAGTGAATTTCTTTTAAATAAATATTAAATGAAAAAAAAAAACAACATCTTTATTTAAATTTAATGGTTTTTCCTATGAATAAATACAAACTTGTTTACTTTTAAAGTTATTTTTTCTTTTAAATAAAAATTTGACCTTTTTGCTGCTCACAGATAGGTTAGGTTAAACCCATTCGTAAGTTCTAATCTTGGACGCGATTGCATGTGCTGCAATTTTTCAATATTTTTAATTTGTTTATTTAAATATATTTAACAAATTAAATTTAATGTATTTTCATTATTCATTATCCAAACGTTCTAATTGTTATGGTTCCGTAGCGTAAATGACAGACGTAGAACTGGAATCCATATAATTTGGTCAAGTGTGTCCGTCTCATAGGCTTATAATACTGTCATAGGATTGCTTGATCTAATTATAACTATTTATCAAAAACTAATTTATAATATTTCATAAAAAATTGAATTACTTTCACTTATATTACTACCATAGTTTATTTATTGTACACTTAAATTCAAAAAAATTGGCTTATCTATCAATAAATTTGTTTATATATTAAAAAAAAGAAAATTTATTTAGTTTTATAATCTGAGTTGCAATTTCTTGAAACTGTCGATTTTGATCGTCGAATTTGGCCACAAATTTTCACAAAATGTTCTAATCACTCCATTTCCGGATGTCCACTAGTCCATCTGTCTGTCCGTCAATACGATAACTCAAAAATCTTTCTAGATTACTAAAAAAAGACTTTAAATTCTAGAATAGGCAAAAGCAGTTCATTTATCTCTTTAAGAAAATATATCTCGTGAACCATAAGAAATAGAAGAAAAGTTTAAATATAAAAAATATTCCTTTTCTTTAAATCAATAACTTTTATTTGAAACTTTTTTAAAATAATTTCAATAGATTTATCACAATTTCAGTTCAAACTTCTGAAATAACTCTAAAATATATAGTAAATTTTAGTATATAAAACAAAAGTCATGTTTTTATACATTTATATGCATGTGTTGAAATAAAATGAACACTACTGGTGTTCATATAAACTCAGTATATACAGAATATGTTAAATTTCTTGTTAAGAATATTTTCTAGAAGTTTGAAGCTGATCAAATTTAAATTCAACATTGGTTCAAATTTTATTGAATAGTATTGTACATACATAAGAATATTAAAATTTTAATAACATTTTGAGACAAAGATAATATGTGTACACAGTGTACAATGGGCTTCAAAAGCAGCGTTCTTTTTTCAAAATTTTAAAATTGATTTGTGCCTTGTTTATTCGGTTTTTGAGAAAATGTTTCAAATAAACGTTGTTAATATATTTATAATGAACAACTTTTATTCAAAGAATTTTTTCGAAAACCGAAAGAATATGGTAGAAATGGAACTGTAAAAATTTGATAAATGAGCGGTACTTTTGTGACCCATAGTACATAGACCCATTCATTTATTGAATCCTAGCAGGTCTGGTTTAATAATAGTTATTATTGTTTTGTAAAATATAGGTTCTATTATTATTATTATTTATTTCTAAACTTTAATTATTATTAAATATTATATGATTTACATATACTTATATTCAGTTCCATGTCTATAAATATGAACTAATTAAGGCAGTACGATCAGGGTGTCTGGTGGGGATCGATGATTTCTGATGCGTATGGTAAAGGACTTATATAATAATTCACATTCCATTTTACCAACATAAATCTAAAACGGACAATTAAAAGGGTATTGATTCAACTCAACGACCATCAAAACGTTTAGGTCACTTCCAGAAAAGCTTGAAACTTGAAATTTGACGAAAAAGTTAGATCTTAGGATGCAAGTAAAGAAAAACAAGTGAAAATAACATCTAACTGAGATGATTGCTAAAATACCCGGTAAAAGTAACTGAAATTGCGTCGAAACTAAACAGTTTATAAAAAAAAGTTATTTAATTTTACGGTTTCAAAGATATATATTTTCCTTCTAGATGGGGGATATACATTCGCGTTCATAAAAATTGAATCAGTTTAAACATTCTAAGAGTTACCGTACGTAATATTATACATATATTTAGTAATATATATACGCTTAGAATGTGACTTACTGATTCAATTTTTAGGAACCGGAGTGTACGGTCCGATTTGGCCCATTCACGAACTTGATCTTACTTTTTAGCTCTAGAACATACACATAAAATTTCAGGTCGTTATCTCGTTTCGTTTTTCAGTTCATTTTTATGAACACCTATACTAAAAGTTTTTTTCTGTGATCAATATTTTCAACAGTTACAAACTCGGAACTAAACTAAGAATACTCTTGTACGTATTATATATATACCGGGTATAAAATCTCAAATTTGATGAAATGAACATCCCTTCTTCTTTCCAAAAAGTGGATCTCTTGCAAAACTACCGGAAATATAATCAGTTTTAGCGTAGAAAACTTGAGACTGACGCCTTAGTCGGGTACATACATCCACGGCGTTGTGTGCAATTAACGGGAGCAAATGCAACAAAATCAATCTTGGGCCATAATTAATTACCATAATCAAAACGGATAAATTCGTATTTATTGAAATACAGGAAAAATAAATGTAATTTTGTTAAGTGAAATAAAGTTAACATCTATATTGACATTTACATGTTTATTGACTTTTACTTTTAATCGGTAATTACGATTTCATAGAATTTTATTTATCTGCCATATTAATAAATAGTAAGTAATATCTAATAAGGTCTCTTCAATAAATATATATTCATTACTTTATCTCTACAATGCTAATGGTCTAAGATCCGGCATTAGAAAACCTTCCCTCATCTGTTAATTGAATGAAATAATTTTTAAAAGGCAGATAACAATATTATAAATGTAGGTGTGCAATGTCTGCCACCGTAGTCCTGCTGCCTATATCATATTAATTAATTAATTAATTAATATGATATAGTGTCTTTGTTTGTTGCTCGAACAAATATATTTGTCTCTCTCTCTGCGTAGAACACATTTTTTGAAAATTTTATTACTTAAAAAATTTTTTTTATAGGCTGCAAATAATTTAATTATATATTTATTATATAAAATATATTTTATAATATCACAGTAATAAAATTTTCAAAAAATGTATTCTACGCAGAGAGAGAGACAAATATATTTGTTCGAGCAACAAACAAAGACACTATATCATATTAATTAATTAATTAATTAATATGATATAGCCAGCAGGACTACGGTGGCAGACATTGCACTCCTACATTTATAATATTGTTATCTGCCTTTTAAAAATTATTTCATTCAATTAACAGATGAGGGAAGGTTTTCACTAATGCCGGATCTTAGACCATAAATTACATGTATTTTAATTATGAAAAATAAATCACGCATTTGAATTGATATAATTTATAAAATTCCGTTAACATTAAGAAATCCATTTTTATTTTATAATCAGATTTCATCATCTTTTAATAGATTGATCTAATATTTGTCCCAATTCTTATTTATACTATATAATTACGTTATTCGGCTACATATTAGTCCTATCATTAGCATACATTAGCTAATTATTCGGGGAAATATATTACTCGCTAATTAAATAACTATTTCTAAATGATAAAATGAATATTTATGTATGCAGAATAATATAGACAATGTTATAACAGATATGACATATAAATCACATAACTATTCATACAGTTAACGAATATTTTATTTGGTTTGATCTTCAAATTTTTACTAAATTTCATGAACTTAGTATGTGATTCTACTAAATTTGAATCATATTTTCAAATTTTATGTGAAATCTAATATCCCTCTAATGCCAGCAGTACACACTCGATGAGACATTTGTTAGCTAGGATCCGCGGCGAGTGTAGCTGTGTACACCAGAGATTGTATAAGCAAAGAGCGATTTTTGTGTCCCTGAAAATTTTAGTACCTATCCTGACCACTAGATGACAATAGCTGTTCGATTTCGGTATTTAGTGCCATTACCAGCACAACCAACTGTATTCTTTGGCAGAACTTAGTTGCAGTCGCTGACAATTCTGGCAAAGAATACAGTTGGTGTGCTGGTAATGGCACAAATACCGAAATCGCTATTGTCATCTAGTGGTCAGGATAGGTACTAAAATTTTCAGGGACACAAAAATCGCACTTGTATTCTTTGAATATACATAGTAGTTCATCCGTTGGCCGGATCACATCGAAGCGGGGATGTACTTCAAATTTATATTAAAAGGGAATCCACCAATATTAATGAAATTTTTATGAATTTTTGGAATTAATAAGTCAAAAATTTTTTTTTACAAGCTGTATAAAATATTAATATTTGTTTTTGTAGTTTCAGTTGCTATTTTAAAAGAATACGCTTTAAATATTAGTTTTTTAAATATAAGAAATATTAATATTTTATACAGCTTGTAAAAAAAATTAAAAATTTTGACTAATTAATTCTAAAAATTCATATAAATTTCATCAATATTGGTGGATTCCCTTTTAATATAAAATTGAAATACATCCCCGCTTCGATGTGATCCGGCCAACTGGTACTTAGTTCTACCAAAGTACAGTTGGTTGTGCTGATAATGGCACTAAATACCGAAATCGAACAGCTATTGTCATCTAGTGGTCAGCATACACACTAAAAATTTTAAATGACACATTTTAAAATTTATTAATTGAAATATATATTACTTCAAGTTTCTTAATTATAATTTTGTTATTACAAGACCATTAAATTTTCAAATTTATTGTGACTTGAAAATTCATCACTAATTCATTGTTTATTATATTCATGGAATTTCTTAAATAAATAGTCTTTCTACTTCTTTAACATCTGAGTTTTCATATGATTTATGTACTAATTTAAAAATTCCGCCTTTACAAAGCGGATGTAAGCTTGTCCTTGTCTACTTTTAATATCTACTTTTAGTTTCTTTAAAATTGATCATGAAGAATAGATATATTAGGAGATTGAACGACATAGGCAATTCGTCTGTTTTTGTGTCCTCAAAAACGTGTAGAGATCATAGTTATTATTTTCGCCACTAGCGGCAGTGCGAATCTGCCCGTACAGAATTATTATTATTATTACATATTAAAATCAACGGTTATCACATCTTACAAATAAAAATTGTAAGTATAAAAATTGTTTAATTTTATAAATGTGAAAAAATGGGACGATGTTGTACAGGGAAAGCATAGATATACTGTTATATATCTATGAGTGGAAGGTTGTTTAAGGTTAGGAATGCGTGTCTGCATTTACGAAAGGAATATGGTCTGTAATTACCGGTTGTCATCTTCTTTCTTTATCTAATATATGTTAGTATTGTAAACATATATTTGTAATTATTAATTGCAATTATCACTATGATTCTTCATCTTTTAATTTATTGCAGATTATTAAGAATTCTCTATTATTAATATTTATTTAATTATTACTTGATAATCGAAAACAATTTTTTATTATCTATAAAACTAAGACTTCTTATTAACTGAATGAAAGTGATTTCTTGGCGCCTACATTTAAACATTTAAATTCCGTACGGCACTGAGACCAGTGACCCCTACTGATAAAAGATAGTTACACCAATTCTTGACCGTTTTTTTAACATTACGTTCGCTCTCCTAATATATCTATTCTTCATGATATTGATATTCCAGTACACTAGCGCCATCTTAATTTTCTTCTATTTTGGGCCACTTTTTGTAACATGGAGATAGCTCTCCTTCTATACTCTAACCTCCATAATTCATAATGAAGTATGAACGCCAAACCCAGAAAATAAAGAATAAAATGATATGATTCATATGATTGGCATTTAAATATTAGTTCGATAGGAAATCCATAGAGATAATATTATCTCTATAAGGTAATCACCAACCAAAAATTATTTTATAAATATTCATCGACTGCTGCGTATTCTAGTGAGTAGTGGCGTATTCACATACTTTATTGAGTAAAAAGCAGAGTTCATTGGTTGAATTTATATATAGAGCTGAATTCATTTGTTTTGACTATTATATGCGCGTAAGGTAAACTTATTTAAAAGTAGAAGGGCAACTTATTTAAAGTATTTATATAGTAGGAGGTTAGTGTATTTAACATATAGTTATATCATGGATTAAAAGTGGGGGAAACATTAATATGTTTCCTCCCCGTCATTTTAAAAATAGACTGATCCACTCAAACTGTGACGATATTCGAGGCTTCTTTACAAATGAATATACTTCTATATATATATTCGTTTGTTGGTATTGACGGTAACGACATAGAAAAAAGAATGACAGAGTATACTAAAATGAATTTAGTGGAACGATCGGATACGTATCCGACAAAAGATATAGTTCATGAAACTACCCAACTCTAGTTGACAAGGCGAGGTGAATCGACACGAGACAGACCAAGCGTTGTGAGTACACTCTCGTGCTCGTTATGTCTCGTCTTGCGTCGTCAAGTATGTACTGCCGGCATAACAGATTTCAAAAGTGAGACGATAGGATCCTAAATCTGATAATTGGGTAAACATTAGCATAGAATACAATATACATAGAAGCGTATAAGTACGATTTTTGTGTCACCTAAAATTTTTAGTACCTATGCTGACCACTAGATGACAATAGCTATTCGATTACGGTATTTAGTGCCATTATCAGCACAAGCAAAGAATACAATATACATATAATAATGCATATTGTATTCTTTGGCACAACCAACTGTACTTTGGCAGAACTTAGTACCAGTTGCCCGGATCACATCGAAGCGGGGATGTACTTCAAATTTATATTAAAAGGGAATCCACCAATATTGATGAAATTTTTATGAATTTTTAGAATTAATTAGTCAAACTTTTTTAATTTTTTTTTACAAGCTGTATAAAATATTAATAATATATAACTGTCAACATTTAGAAACAATTAATTATTTGACAAATTAATAAAAATAAATAAGATTATTCTATGTAAAAAAATGGATTACTCTGTCATTACACACAATAATCAGTCATGTTTCTTGCACCCCGTCTGTATATTTTCTTAGTATTTAAAAAGTCTATGGTAAATAGTGTATTTTATAAGTCTTTGATATCTGTAGATTCTTGTGACAGATCATAGACTGCGCTCATGTATGGTTTAGACTTTTAGAGGTTATGAAATAATGAAAACATTTTTAGAAGTTTGAAGTTGTCTTTAAGTTAACCACGTGTGTTTTGATAAATAAAATCGTTTTGGTTAAACATAAATCATGGACGAACATATTAATTATTCGGACGAAGAAATCTCCGAAAAAGAGCATTCTCGTTTACTGGCAGCTGTCGCAAAATTAGATAAATCTCAACATATTCGAAAATCCACACGAACTGAACCATCTTCACAAATATCCGAATACAATTTAGTGAAATCAAGTGGTGGCAAAAATAGCTCTGTAAATTTACACAATTTAGTCAAAGTATTAAATAAAAAGTCTAGTCAGATCAATATCACAAAGAAAATCAATAGAGTTCGTCGAAATGTAAAGACAATACCAAAACCATTAGAAAAACCTCAAGCACAGAAAATTCAACGAACTGTCGCCTATGAAAATGTACAAAAAACTCTCGATAAATGGGAACCAATTGTATATGCTAATCGTGCGGCTGAACAGCTGGAATTTCCATTACGAAAAGATCCAAAATTGAAGCCTATCGAAACAACAACGGATCTGTTACAACGGTTTCGACTTAAAAGTGAAATAGAACTTGAAATGGATAAATTAAAGGCAGAAACTCCAAAAGAAGAAATTCAATCCGAGTTTCCATTAACATTGGCCGAAATGCTGGAACGACGAAAAGAAGCGGCTAAATTTCGTGCTCAACAATCGTACAAGGAAGCAAAAGCTCGACGTCAGAGCAAAATTAAAAGTAAGAAGTATCATCGAATTCAAAGACGTGAAAAAATTAAGCAACAAATCAAAGAATTCGAATATTTACAAAAGAATAATCCGGAAGAAGCGTTGAAAAAGTTGGAGGAAATTGAAAAAGCTCGAGCTGAAGAACGTGTATCGTTACGGCATCGATCTACTGGGCAATGGGCGAGGAATAAACAAGTTCGTGCTAAGTACGATAGAGAGGTGAGTCTAAACAAATTTTACACTTTTTAGCTGTGAGATACTTAACAGTGCTTTTTAAAAATTTACAGAGTCGGCAAGTTTTAGCCCAACAACTTTCCGTAAGTCGTGATCTAACACAAAAGCTGAAAAAAAGCATCGAAGATGATTCAGACAACGAAGAAGATCAAATCAATGAAATTCATTCAACAACCGAGAATACATCAAATCCTTGGATTAATGGAGTCAAACCGACATCTGAAGTTACAGATTTCTTAAGTGGATATCGAAAATACTGGAATGAAAAAAATCAAACAGAAATCGATGTTCCAAACCGAAAACCACGTGACGAAAATGAAATGACGGAAGTAACAAGTACAACCATTGAAGATGATGCCCTGATTATGGATGGAGAATTTGATGAAGATGATTTGGATATCTTCAAAAGTAAAATCAACGATTTGGTTAAAACAGAAAAGAGTAAAACGCCTAAGAAAAATGTAGCAAAAACATCCAAGAAAATTAATGTAACCAGCACTGTAAATGGATGGACTGTCGAAGAAATTAATGAGCCCCAAAGCGTCGAAAATCGAAAGAAAAAACTAACAAATTCCAATGAAGAACCACCCAGAAAGAAGAAAAAAGATTCCGAAACAAAGGACACGAAAGTTAAAGTTTCAGAACATCTTAAAAAGAAGAAAGCAATAAAATCGAAATTACCTGAATCACAGAAAGATACAATCGATGATATTTTCGAGGATATCGATTATAAATTAGAGAAAAAATTGGAAAAACGTGTTCAAAAAGTGAAAAATCTAAACGGGACATCTCCAGCATCAGAAAAAAAGACGAAAAACGAACCAAAGCCCAAATATAAACCAGATTTATCATTAAAATCACAAAAACGCTTACATCCAGATTTGGATGAAGCATTAATTGAAACCGCTGGCGGCAACAAAACATCACCACCACCACCAATCGAAAAACCTGCCCCCCAAGTTCAAGTGGAAAAATCTGATGATAAAGTTCAAGATATCGATCCAACAAGCTTCGTACAAATCATCCCCAAACATTTAAAATCCCAAATTCCAACAAATCGAACACTAGATGATGCCCTCGACGATGAAGAAAATGACCAAGAACTAGATACACAACAAGCTTTAATATCTGAAGCTTTTGAAGATGATGATATTATAGTTGATTTTCACAAAGAGAAAGCCGCGGAAATCGATGCAAATACTCCAAAAGATATTGATCTGTCCATACCCGGTTGGGGCTCATGGGGTGGCAAAAATATTAAAATTAAACGTAAAAATCGTCGTTTTATTATCAAACAACCGAAAAAGTTTCCACGTAAGGATGATAATAAGGGCAATTTAATAATTAAGGAACATAAGGATACAAAAGTGCGGGCTCATCAAGTTAGTGATTTACCATTCCCATTTAAGCGCGTACAAGATTTTGAAGCGTCCATACGAGCACCGCTTGGTAATACATTCTTACCCGAAACTGCTCACAAACGGCTGGTGAAACCGAGTGTGATCTGTAAAACGGGTGCTATCATTGAACCGATGGATGATAGTCAATTGGTTTTGAATAAAATACGAAAATTGAAGAAGGGAATTTTGTAAATATTTTTTAGATTCAATAAAGATTACTTTTAAAAATTAAACTTATATTTTTGGAAAAAGATTGATGATCCGATCCTTTGGTTGAGTGAATTAACAAAAAACAATGAATTTTTTATAGCATTTTATTTTGACTGCCCTCGTGCGCACCGTGAGCACTCTAAGCATAAAATTTATGTTCGTTTGACTATTATAGATTGCTCGCACTGAGTTTTTTGTTTTCGATTGACGATAGAGAGCACTCCTAATGCTCTCTGTCTTGCTCTGACTAGTAAAGTCAGAGCAATAGTGCAGTACAAAATGGCGTCGAAAAACCTACGAATGTTGACATTGTTGGAACTATTATCATCGTCAGAAATTTCGGATGATGAAGACGCTTTAATTATAATTACAAATTGCATCCTGTGTATATGATTACCTGCTTCGTTAATAATAGTACAAAGTGTCATCAGATTCAATTTTATTTACTTTTTGACTTAATAATATTTGTTTTACGCACACGGACGGACATATTTAGAAATCAAAGAATATATTATATGTACGTTGCTGCCAGTGCTGCCTCTACATTCTGATCAGTAATCTGAATTTTAAGTATTTGACACTCAGTAATTTAAGTATTTGACACTGACAGTCAACCTAATAATAAATGATCATAAACACGTTCGACTGAAAGAAATTGATGTCGAAAACTGAGATCGAGCATGACGTCATCACAGAGTAGTAAGCATGCTCGCTCGTGCTTCAAAAGAAAACGCTATAAATAGCATATATTTTATTAGGTTTATGGACCTTAGCTACGAAGATCCAAATATATAAAAGTACCTGGGTGATCTATGATCGGAACAGATGTGACCTGTTTAGCAAGATCTATGTTTTAACCTAAAAATGTATATATTAGATGTCAAAAATATCCAGTAAGTAGCTACTTTTTTATCGATTTTTACACAACATAATCACACCAATGTCTTACAAGTTGCTTTATTTTAAAAGAATATCTCGGCAATTCTTTGCTAATAAAAAGGCGGAGCAAAAAGCTTTTCCCCAGGGTTAAATGTTAAAACCTAGCTCCTCGGAAAATAATTACAATTAGCTAATTCATACTGATGATGACTACTTTGTAGTCGAAATACGTATTTATAAAATAAAAAAAATTTTGATCTAGGAAATTGGGGCAAAAATCGAAATTTAAGAATGTATAGGTTTTATCATATTATCCATAAAAAATGATATCCATAAAAATAAATGAACAAATCTATACTTTTCTTAATTTTCCTATCAATAACAAAATATTATATGAAAAAATGGTCTGGAAAAATTCGAATTCAAGTTTGGAAACCCTAGGAAAGTCAGGGAATTTTTTGTCAAAATATTACTAGACACCCTGATTAGGATGAAAACTGAAATGGAATCGGTTCAACACTTTACCGAAATTACCCGGTGATTTTACGAAAAACAAATTTTTATTAAAAATTTTCGATTTAATACAATTTACAATTTTTTCCATAAATATTTACAAAACTATTCCTATTCTATTCTTACGGGAAATACGTTTTCTCCCATTTATTTTGATTTTTACGTTTTGTACCCTCTGGCCGTTTATTTTTCGGTACATATATTGGATGAAAATCATCATAACGTCGATACGCAATCGGATTATTGTCCTTCAATTCGAACGGACGTCGTCGTGGTTCCAGTTGTCGTGTTTTATGATCAATTTTATAAATACGTTCCCACTGATAGATCTCATATTGGAGCCGATGTCGGGGCCGATTCGACATCATATGTTTAAATTGTTTTTCCAACCATTGACGTTTTTCCTCATCTTCAATGTCAGCAATTGTTTTGATATTTTCACCCAAATATGGTGTCATCGCCTCAATCCGTTGGGTCGGTTGATTTATATAAAATTTAAGTAAATTCTTTAAAACTTCTTCATTGAATCCAATAATTTTCAAATCTGCATCGATGCTGTCGAACAATTTCTGCGGTTTTAGGACCCAGCATACATTTCGCCGTGGATTATTCGGCATATTTTTCCCATGTAAAAGAGTTGTATTTAATTGGTAGACATAAAATGACCAGTATTGTCCATTCGTTATAACATTTTGATTGACTAGAGGATAAGTTAGGTCCGTAAATGTGGAGAATCCTTGATAGCACGCCTGAGAATGCAGCCAAGCAAATGAGGATAAAATTGATTGAGCATGCAATGCTTCTAGATTATCTCCCTCTCCAAACGTGGACATTCGTTCCAAAAGATGTCCACGTCCATTTAATGACAACAATCCAAATTTATATGGATCATCGGGCCAGAAACCGGGAATATTAGTTCCATATCGAAATGCATTATTGTATCCCAACACTTTGGGATTATACTGGAAAAAGGGTACCTTAAAATCCTTGTTTGTTGAATCGTCTAACGATATTATTGGTTCTAAGGGTACGGTGTTACGTAATGTTAAAAATGGTGATCCAATAAATTGGATTGGACGATCGATGGGATCATTGCATAGAAATTCTTGATATTTATCATTTTTTCGTGTTTTTTGTAATCGTTCGGAGGGTTTAAAACCGCCAGCAAACCAGAATGCTTCATGTCGTGGGTTTACATCAATCTAGAAAACCATACAAATTTTTAGGCTTCGTTTTTTTTTAGATTTGAAATATTTTGGGTTCTTACCTGGCTTGTTAAAAGATGTTCGTAATTTTTCGATAAATTATTAATAATTATTCGATTTATTTGATCAATTACTGAACGACTAACTAAATTTTCTTTTTCGGCAGGAGACAGTGATTTTGTTTCCGATTTTCGCCTGAAATTTTAATTATTTTAGTTAAAAAGAAAAAACCATCCGGAATTATCACGGGGAATTATCCGGAATTATTTCATAAACTTAAAACCTACCGTATTAACTGAAATTCGACGATCAGGGCATTTTCAATGTCAGCTTTAACATCCTTAATAAGTGCATCGAGATTTGATTCAATTTTTTTATAAAAATTCGGAAGTTCGGTCCCATGAATTATATGGGTTCGCGTACAATGTTGTATAAACGATAAAGCATTGTAGGAAATTTTTGTATCGTCCAGCATTACAGATTCCCAACCATAATATTTGGGCATATTAATCTTCATTAACTTCTCTTCAACGGTTTGAAGATTTTTGATTTGTTCCTTCCAATCTTCAAATTTTCGTTCTCGTCTCGCTTTTTCACCAACTTCATAGATCGGCGGATATTCGGGTGATTTCATTAGCTTAGATGGTTCCGCGGCCACCAGAGTACTATATCCACGATATGTTTCATTTAGAATAAGTCGAAGTTTTGATTTATATTTTACAATCGACATTTTTTAATACAATACAAAATTAGAGGTTATGTTGGAAAAACTTGCTCGATATTTTGGTTTGTTCCACGATACTTTCGGAATTTTTTTACAATTCAAATTACACAAATTCTAAGTTTTCTAGGATAAAACTCATTTAATTACTTTAACTTTCATATAGAAAAACATCTTAGCTATTTTATAACGAAAAAAACACGAGGTTCGATCCCAATACTTACTGGGGATTCTATTTCAACTTTGAACAAAACTGGAAGATTTCATATCCTGAATTATCGGAAAGGATCTGTCATCCAGTTCTGAAAAATTATTATTTTGAAAAAATACAAAATTCAAACATTTCTTTTGAATTATAATTAATTATATGCAGAATTACGTAAACATTATGACCGACTTTATGTAAAGTTTCTAGTTCTAGAATTATGCAAAAATTTTGACCTTTTGTTATGATTGCAAGTGACTGAAAAATATAGTTTTAATGCTTTCATTATTTGATGTTTATTGAAGAATTCGTAAAATAATCGGAAAGAATGCCAGAAATTTACAGTCCATTCGTGTATTGGTCTCAATCCGAAGGGAATATTACCCTCAAGGTTGATTTGAAAGATGTAAAGGTAATAAATTTTCCATTATTGATATTTTTAAATATTTGCTTTAATGTTTCTAACGATTCCAGAACAATCGAGGTATATTTCTGAGGTCAAGGCATGATTTTAGTGGAGGTTAATAAATTTATTCAAAATCATAGGTTTTCTCGAAATCGTTAGGCGTTCTACGCTGTCTTGAAAGCTTGTCACCCTAGATAACATATACTTTACACGAAAGTGTATAATTAATGAACAATTTTTTTAGGGTCCGAGTATTAGCTTGGAACCAAAACGATTACAATTTGCAGCTTGTGGAACTGGCGCTCGTGGAGCACATAATTATGAATTTTCTTTGGATTTCCATTCGGAAGTTAATCCCGAGGTAAATAAAAATATTATCTACCTTCTGAAAAAAATCAAATTGTGGAAATCTTTTTCAGGAAAGTAGCTACAAAGTAATTGATAGTAAAGTAGATTTTTCCATAAAGAAATCCGAATTGGGATGGTGGCCTCGTTTGACGGGTCGTCCACAAAAACCGGCATGGTTAAAAATTGATTTTGATCGTTGGCAAACAGAAAATGATGATATCAACGATGACGAAGTACGCGACGTACGTCAAGATTATCCAGAAATGTTTGATCAAGTACAAAAGGACGAATTAGGATACCGTAGAGGTATGTATATAAATATAGATGCTTATTTTTTTGCAATGATCCATTTTTTTTTTTAATTTCAGAAGATATGAAAAAAGTTTATCTAATTTTTTATAATTTATGTCAATTTATTGGTTTCGCATATATTTTTACGGTAATGGCGATACGATACTTTCGTGATGGACCCGATTCAATGCCGGGCACGTATGCAGCGGTGGGTAATGCAATGAAATTTGTCCAATTGATACAATTTTTAGAGGTGATGCATCCAATGTTTGGATATACAAAGGGTAGTCCATTTACAGCATTTTTACAAACTGGTGGCAGAGCTGTGATACTATTTTGTATGATTGAAGCGGAATCGCGAATGCAAGAGAAACCGGTGATATTTTATTTATTTTTTGTATGGACTCTTACCGAGTTAGTCAGGTAAATATTCAGCAATTTTATTCGTATATGTAAAATCGTTAAATAACCCCCATACAAACATTTCGATCGGCATTTTGTACGTTATACACATTTCGTTAGACGTTTTGTAATTTAGAGACATTTAGATGGAGTTTTTTCTAAATTTAACGCATTTGGATGGACATTTTTATACATTATACACATTTTGAAAGACATTTTGTAATTTTCATAGATTTCGATGGAGCCTTTTTTTAAATTAACGGCATTTGGAGGGACATTTTTTTACTTAACAGACATTTCGAAAGACGTTTTGTAATTTACAGACATTTAGATGGAGTCTTTTGTAAATTAACGGTATTTGGAGGGACATTTTTTTACGTTACAGACATTTTAATAGACTTTTTGTAATTAAAAGGTATTTTGATAGTGTTTTTTTTATAAATAATACGCATTTGGATGGACATTTTTACACTTTACAGACATTTCAATAGACGTTTTGTAATTTACAGACATTAGTATTGATTATTGAATGTTAGTTATAAAGATTTAGATTAACTTTTATGTAAATTTTAGACATTTGAATAGACTTAATGTTTCCAACTGTAAAACACTTCAAATTATATTCCTTTTGTTTTTCTTTTTTGTTTGTTCCAGATATCCATATTACATTAGTCAATTATACAACAATGATATTGGATTCTTAACGTGGCTACGATACACAATATGGATACCATTGTATCCGCTAGGTATAGTCTGTGAAGGTGTCATTATTTTACGTAATATACCATATTTTGAGGAAACACAAAAATTTACAATTACCTTACCAAACTCATATAATTTTGCATTTCATTTCCCGACAGTAATGCGAGTATATTTATTAATTTTCATCATACCCGTTATGTATGCATTAATGTCACATATGTATAAAGCTCGTGTTAAAAAATTAGGTCCAAAAAGTTGGCAAAAGAAATTTTAATGATTTATATGCGATGCATGTTTAAAAGTAGACCTTTGTCGTTTGTTCTGTTCTCTGGGGGGGTTTTAAGTGTTGTAAACGATTCGATTTGCAAAAGTGATGCGTTTCAAATATTTGCAGTCGATTTATGCCGAATCCATTTGTTTTTCCCCAACAAAAATAATGTTTCGAATGCGTGTAAGAATTTAAATATGACAAATTTCTACCCTTTTTTTAAGCCATTCTATTAAATTTTGCTTTCACTGCCTTCCCATCTATTGCCTTATATTTCTAAATGTAGTTCTGGACAAATGTGATGGTCTATTTACTTATTCCTAGAAAATTGTAAATCTGTTATTTGAAAATTTTAATAATAAACCAAATTATTACAGCAATATAAATTTCGTTTTACTCACAGTTTTTTCGTCGAAATACTTTCTGTAATTTTTCAGACACGTCGCAAACATCCAAATCTCGAATACTTACAAATATTTTCCGTAAGTTTTATAATAAGCAAAATAAATTTAAAGTTACCAAATTATTAAGCGAGTACATGCCATCTATGTTTCAAATGCTAAACCTTGATAATATAAATAAATTTGGTTCAATTATCAGCTAAATTTAAATTCAAGTAAAAAACTTGAATTTGTGTGAAATCGATATATGTGTTGCCAAATATTGTCCTCCTTACATCAACCCCACCCCTAAGTACAGATTTATTTCTCAAAAACCCGTATTAGAGACCTACATACATTTTAAACGATTTATGTACCAAATTTGAATGAAACGCAAATTAAAAATAATCTACGTATGTTAATCGTACGTTGGCCTAGACCCCAAAGACGGTTAAGTTCAAAAAGTTATACAGGAGACCTACAGAACCTCTAAATATAACAATAGATATATTTCTGTACCAATTTTTTTAATGAAACGCAATTTAATTTTTTTGTATTTTTAATAGCAGAAATAATTTACATATATGTTAATGACCTAACTAAGCTGTACAATTACTAATATTTATAATTCGTAGAAAAAGTATTCATTGTAAAAAATTACATGACTTGGAAAATTTTCATCAAATAAAATATATATAGGTTGTGCCACAAAATGAAAAGTTTAAAAATCATATTGATTAAGTAAAAATAAAAGGATTCAATCTATAAAAAAAACCTAATGAATGAAACATTGAACCTGCGTTCATATAGGTACGTTCGCCGGGCATGAACCTACCGTCACGTCAAAGAATACAATATACAGTCACGTCTATCGATTGTCTGGTTTTAGACATGAATTTTTTACAATAATGTCTCACAAAACGATAATATGCGCATTATTTGAAAATAAATCAAAAATTTTTTGTTTCTATATAAACCTGGACTGGTTTATTGACACCATTTCGGGGGGTTACTGCGAAAAATGAATCAGCATATATTTTACAAGAATATATGCAATTGTTATTACATTTGAGTCATAATAAATGCCGCATTCATATGCAATTGATATTACATTAATGTAATAGCATTTGCACTAATACCCTTATATAATTTATTTAGAAAATACAATAATTGCAATTAATATTGCCAATTTAATTTATTTCGGTCATAAATTCATTGCAAAGCGACTTAAAAAAATAAATAAACAATTGACGTTTCAATATCATATTTCAGTTGAATTTTTTTAGTTATATAATTTCAAGAAAATGTAAATTTTTTAATTTTGTTTTGTTTGATTTTGAGGAAAAAAGTGCGTACTTAACGTAAAATTTGTTATTGTTTACTTTCCTGTGAATATTTTATTAATAGACAAGTGAAAAAATAAAAAATTTAAATTCAAGGTGACAGATCTCAGTGAAACAACAAATAATTTGTAATTCGCGGGTATATTTAGTTGTTAAATAAAGATACCAATGCTGCTAGAATCAATGGTATAAAGTGAGATAGCGCATAATAACTCAAAAACAAAAATGTTCCAGATGTTTTAATAATATAATGCGTGCGCATCAATTTTCTACATGTCATGAATACACATAAAAACTCACTGAATACAACAAAGAAATAATAAATAAATATATTTAGTTAAAAAACAAATTGAATTCAATAAAGACAAAATAAATTTCTGGCTGGAGGCCAATTGAACGTTACATTATAGTTTGTATTTGAAATATATATTCGGTTCTTGTTCGACCATTGTATTGAAAGTGTTTCCTCTCATAAAGAATACGCTTGAACAATTTTTCCATTATAGTGTTCATCACTTTTCATTGCTCAGCTGTTGAGGTGACTGACTGAATTGACGTATGCTATTTTTCTCACTAATCAAAAAGACGAACAATTGTGAATTGTATTTGGAGTCTAGAGTGAAATTGTAATTAAGAATTTGTGAATAGTTTTTGTGTGTTATTTATTTTTTTGCTCAAAATGAGCGAATTATCCCAAGAAGAGGTAAATGAAATTTTTTTTCTTATTTTTTTGTTTACTGATACTTTGATGAGAGTGCTTTCTCTGTATAAAAATGTTTACATGCTGTCTAGCCAAAAACACATGTAAATTTTGTTTGAACAAAACCCTTTGTCTTATTGGAAAATTTCTGGATATGTCAAAAAAATTTTCGAAAAATGCATTTTAGACAATGAGTAAAAAGTTTGAGGTTCAAATTGAACTCTGGTACTTGTTTTTGCGAATTTATTATAAATCCGAAGTTTTTTTGTTATGTAAAGTTCAGAGTTGAATTAACATATGCTTTTTTGCCAAAAAAATAAACATCGTTGATTATTCGCCTTTGTCACAAATTCGTAGATAATATCGTTTTTATTCAAAAACTTTTGGCAAATAAAACTTAAAATAGTAGAAAAATTATTTTTAGTTGTAGATTTTGCCTGATTTGGAAATCCAAGATTCTTAGAAAATAAATAATATATAAATATTTCTGGATAAAAATTATAGTTCACCAGGTCCTAAAATTTTGTTAAATAATGTTTAAACCCGTCGTTCTTCAACTAATGGAGCCCAACTTTGAAGGATCGCCCTTTTTATACAAAAATATCAAACCTAGGCTTTCAAAAACGATTGAATATTTTTTTTAGATACGAAGACGGAGAATTGCACGTCTAGCAGCATTAGAACGAAACACATCACCACTACCCGTTTCACCACCATTAACTCCAACTCCAGGTGCTAACAACAATAATATCGAAACACCAAGTCCGCTGGGACGGACAAATAGTCAAAATAATGTAACAAATGTTGTGCATGCGACAAGTGTCGAAGAGAAAATTAATTTGAATATATGTGATAAATCACAAGGTGATCCAGGTAAAACGGGCGATGATTCGTCTGTTGTGATTGATAGTGATAAATCGAATACATCCGACATGAACAATGTATTTGTTGTACCAAAAACTCCAATTATCGATAATAATAATACAACGTCATCGTCCACATCATCGAAAAAAATGTTTGCACAAAATCGTAGTGATTCCGAGGCGAGTTCACATATGGAAGTTGATGAGAGTAATAATGAGAAAATGGTTACTACGGATATTGATTCGGGTATTGAAAATATGGAGGTAAGTACAACTATTCCAATTTTTACAACTATTCCAGGGATAATTAATCACTTTGGTTATGGCGTCTGGTGGCCCAAAAATAGCGAAATAATGACTCCAGAAAAAATATCAGAAATTCAAAATTCCAAACTTTTCCAAAGTTTTAGCAGTTTTCTGACCGTTCCAAAGTTATAACCGACCCAGATCTCTAATATACTTTCTATAGAAATACCTGCATTAACAAAATTTTGGAAGTATATTATTTGTCAATAAATTTAAAATATAAAATTCGTAACATTTCAAACTGTCCAAATTTAGGGAAAAATAATTATTTGACATAAATAAAAAACCCATATAATGGATTACTCTTCCGGTTGCACACAATAAATATCCATGTTTTTTAAGCCCCGCCTTCAGGTCAAGTCTCAATAGGATCACAAACTTTTGTTGTTTTAACCGCATTAATAAAGTATTAATTTCGTCGATGGCAAATGACTGTATGCAATTAATCCCCCTTTCAACTGTGTTGGGAACTTGGATATGTTCTCTGGTGGATAAATTATAAATTCGAGGTAGTAGGTCGATGTTTCCTGCCCCAACCCCGTGGCATATTCTTCGGCCTACAAGTTTTGTCGTCGCATTCAGGTGAACCTCTTAGTAACAACTGCTAGAAGGTTAAAATATTAAGGTTCGCCCCCCTACCAGAGATCTCAATACAGCCGCCTGTCGTTCATAACTTAACCGTCAAATTGCGTAGAATTATTTGAAGATTACAAGAAGTAATATACACATTAATTTCCAGGTAGAAGAATCAGATCCACGTAAAGAATTAGCTCGACAACGAACATCATCTTCAAGTACAGAAATCACTGAAGAGCAATTACACACTGCCATTTATCGTGTTCTTGGTGCCACATGGAAAAAAGAATCCATCACGCAACAAGACACCACCACCACCACTACTAACGCATTCGTATATTTACCAGAGACTGCAGAAAATTTCCTCGAACAACAACAACTCGAACAACAAGATACAACTTCGAATACGAATCCAACAAGTTGTTTACAAGATCTCATATCACAAGCTTTAATGGAAATCTTAATGCAAATTGGTGACGGTCTAACGCCCAAACGTTGCGCTCTCGCATTGGAACATTGTGATAATATTAGTTTAGGTTCAACCAGCCCGACACAAAGTCCGTTAACCAGTCCGATTGATTTGTGTCCGACACCAAACTTTACGCCACCCAATAACAATGAACAACAACCACCACCACAAAATCAAAGTACACAATCCGTAGCTATCCAATATTTAACCGATTGTTATGGACGTGTTAGTGTGGAAGAACGTAATCATCCAAAAAAATCCAGTATACCACCGTTAAGTGACGTCCTATGTGGTTTACGTGCCCAAATTATTCAATACACAGCGTTATTACTGAAAGGATATTTAATCCCACTGGATAATTCCGATCGGGAGAATAGTCCTTTAGTCACACCACTCTTACAGCAAAAATTACCTCGAGGATTTATAACCGAGCTTGTAGCTCGTACGTACACGAATTGCGAACTATTTGATCATATATTCACACCAATTTTGGAAGGTTTATTTAAAGTTATGCTGCATGCTAATTTCGTTGAGAACGAACATCGTCATCCGATACAAACGTTATCGGATCTAACAGAAATACGACCATTGGGTGCTGGTAATATTCGTCCAATATGTCGTTTACTAATCCAATTAGCTAATTTCTCACCGGCAACATCAACGACTCACGCAGTTGGACGTGAACTATCGCGCATCAGTTATTTGGGACCATTTTTATCCGTATCGGTATTTGCCGAGGATGAACCAAAAGTTGCGGAGAAATTTTTCAGTGGTAGTACAATATCTGATGTATCGTTAATACAAACGTTACAGCTGGAGTTAGAAAATACCCGAAGTATTTTACATAAAACATTTCATGATATATTAGCGAATGCCACGAGCCGTGATTTGATGCTGCAATTTGTTGCGAAATTTTTGAAAGCAAATGAAAAACGTACACAATTGCAAGTGGAAGAGCGTATGGTAGCGGGTGATGGTTTTATGTTGAATCTGTTGAGTGTGTTGCAAATGTTAACGGTTAAAGTGAAATTGGATAAAGTCGATTTAATGTATCCGTTTCATCCGAACACCATGGTGGATATTAAGAATGATACGCGGCTGAAGTTTACGTCACAGGAGATACAAACATGGTTGGACGATTATAGTAAGTGATTTATCTATTTTGTTTTTGGAGTTTACTCCTTAAGAATCGATTTTACATATATGACGCGTCCGGTATTGAAAAAAAATGTGAAGAGTGAAATTTAGTGATCGAATGACCTCGTTACGTTTTCTAGAATATGATATTTATATATACATATACGCGTCTATTCACCAAAACTGACAATAGCCTGACAGACTAATGTATCCAGTTGATGTGCAACTCACACACACTTTGTTCCTAACAACACTACTTGCTTCGTGATGTTAAGGTTGTTGTGAAACTGGTGAGGGAAATTAGGGGTGGTGAATTTGCCCCATACTAAATGCATTGATATCTCATCCATTGCCAACTCTAAATAATTAAAATTTTTGCAATTAAATTGTTTCAAATAATTTAATTTTTGTAAAAAACATAAATATCAATGTTCAGACATATTACTTAAATGTCAAAGTAAGTAAACGTTAGTCGCTTCCGTTGGTATAATATAACGGAAAGGAAACCATACTAACAATGGAAATAAATAGACGCTAGTTTACAAAAAACAATTTAAAAATAAATATTTGTAAAGAAAAAACATATTGATTAAAACTTAAATCCTAAATTTAATTTTTTCAAAGAGTTTTAATAATTAAAAATATGTTTTTATGTATTTCAAAAAAGTTGCAAGCTGATAAAACTAGATAAAACTAAAAATGCAACTAGATGTAGAACATTTTTCGATCTACAAATTTAATTATCTCAGAAACAAAAAACAAGATTAATTTGAAATTTGGTCCAGGTATTTATAAGACTTTGATAAATATTATCACAGTTTTTCCTAACACTGGCATATCTGGTTGTCGAGATATAAATTTTTGTATTCATATTTTTACCGACGAGTCAATTTAACCTATGTAAAAATCTCTTCAAAATCGTAACTTTAACATTTTTTTACTCAAAAACTAAAAACAGGACCAACTTCAAATTTTGACAGGATATTCTTTATTATTGAAATAATAAGCTGTAAAATTTTGAAGAACCTGTCATTAAAATTGAATTTTTTCACAACAACCTTAATATATATATAAACATATATTCTCCAAAACTGACAATAGCCTGACAGACTAACGTACCCAGTCGATGTTCACACACTTTGTTCATTACCACATGTATTTTTAACACTTTAATAACACGTAAACAAGCTTGTTTTATTTTAAAGTTTAGTTTTATTATTGATATTGATATCGGTAATTAATATTATTATTGTGAATTACTTCAAAGGTTAACTTCATTTCAAAATTTTAATTAAAGAAAATTTATAGAAAGACTGGTTTTTCTAGCTCCAATATGATATCGGTCTTTTTTTTAGCCTAGTAAGTCTTTTTTTCTGTGCGTGTTCAAAGACAATTGTTCTTAAGGAGTAAATTTCAATATTCTGCTACCCAAAGTAGGATTCTAAACACATTCGATTCGTCATGACGCCACGTCTGGTGGCCAAAAAAGAAACCAGTTTAAGTGTGCAGTTTAACCTTCTGTATATATAAGAGGGTAATATGTTGTGTATTTGTCCGAATTGTTTGAAGAAAACATTAAAAGATAGCGAAATAATGATGAGAGAAGACCCCAAGTAAATTTTCCTTACGACTCCAGAAAAACTATCAGAAGTTCAAAATTCCAAACCGTTTCAAATTTATAGCTGTTTTTCTGACCGTTTCAAAGTTCGGTAGCCGATCCAAATCTCTAATACAGTTTATAGTTTCTATAGAAATGTCTGATATAAAATAAATATGATTACTGAATGTAAACAGATGGATTACTCTTTCGTTGCACACAACAGTCAGCCATGTTTTTTAAGCCTCTCCTTCCGGAGAGTTCTTTTATAATCGACCTAAATGTTTCATTGCACAACTTCTTAACCGTTTTTTCTATTTTTTGTACCATAATCATAAATAATTTCTATAGTAACATTTACAAATATTATTCCAGGCAATTCACCCGATCACAAATGGAACGATCCAACATTCCATACACAATGCTGGCATTTAACATTATTATGCCATCATTTAGCATTAATACCTGCCTGTACAAAATATCAACGGCGTTTACGAGCGCTACGTGATCTCCAGAAGCTATTGGACGAGACAACAGCCACCGAATCACAATGGCGTGATACACCATTCGCATCGCGTTACAAACAATCGATAAAACGTTGGAAACAACAAATCAAAAAGCTAAATAAATCAAAAGCATGTGCCGATGCTGGACTATTAGATCGGAATCTAATACGACGGACTCTATCATTCTATAATACCGTGGCGGAAGCACAATTATCATTACTAACAGGCACATCACTATCACCACCAATTATTGTTAATTTACCGTTAGCGGCGAATCCACCCGATCTATTTTGTGCCCTACCCGAATGGTATATTGAAGATATTGCAGAATTCTTACTGTTTTCGCTGCAATATTATCCGGTTGTTGTAACGGAATATATGGATTATATGTTAATTACATGGCTGGTGGTGATAATATGTTCGGCCTCATATATACGTAATCCATATTTGGTAGCAAAATTAATTGAAGTGTTATTTGTGATACATCCGGCGATTAATGTGCGCACGGAAAGATTGAATGAACGTGTATTGGCGCATCCGATTTCGGAAAAACATTTACCGAGTTCGTTAATGAAATTTTATACGGATGTTGAGACCACTGGTTCCAGTTCAGAGTTTTATGATAAATTTACGATTCGATATCATATTAGTTTAATTTTACAGGTAAGTGTTTATTGGTTTTGTTTTGGTATCCTATTTGTATTCCTTTCAGGGTTGTAAGTCTCAAAAGAGGGACCACAGGTCGAAATTTAGATTCTTCATTTTATGTGAGAAGATTTACGGAAATACTGTAAGTTTGTCCGTTACTAGCTCTGTGATTATTTAATCTATTTGTAGATTAAATAATCCAAAAGGATTAACTGGTCGAGATTCGAAATTCTCATTTTATGTGAGGAGTGTTACTGAATTACTGTAAGTCAGTCCGTCACTAGTTGCTAGATTATTAGCTGATTTTTTTTATTCAAGTGAATATTTCGCGATTTATAAGAAACTAGCTGACCCGGCGAACTTTGTACCGCCTTATAATTAATAAATGTTGTGTTTAGTTATTAGCCTAGTCTTCTATCTATCTATCTATCTCGCTATTTACCTATCTTTCTATCTATCTATCTATAAAAAAATAGATATCTAGCTATAAAAAATAGGGGTTGGTGATAGAAGGGTGAAAATTAAGGGTTGTATGTATTTTTTAATGCCACATATTTTAAGCCAAAAAATATATAAAAAATTTCCAAAAAATAGGTCCACCCAAAAAAAAGTTTGGAGTGGACCACCCTTATCACTTAGGGGTATGAAAAATAGATTACGACCGATTCTCGGATCTACCGAATATACATATAAAATTTCATAAACGTAGATCAAGCCGTTTCGGAGGAGTATGGCAACGAAAACTGTGACACGAGAATTTTATATATTAGATATAAAATAATTTGCCCCTTTCCACTTGTCTTCTTTTTCAACCATGTGATTAGAAAACCAAGAAAGTAGCACAAACTTTTTTAGTCCATGCTACTGAACCCTAAAATGATGCATATACGACACACACCTGTGAAATGTTCAGCTAGAACTAGTGCTCTATTCATTTGTTTGTGAAAAATCGGAGAAAACGAATTTTCCCAGAGAACGCGATTACAAATAAATATATATATTGGGAACTCTAGCACCTGAATATGCTCTCTGATGGATAAATTATAAATTAGAACTAGTAGGTTGATGTTTTCTGCTCCAACCCCCCCCCCCCCCCCCAAACAAACATTTCGGTCTACAAGTTTCGTGGCCGCGCTCTAATGAACAACTTAGTAACTACTGTTAAGGTTCGTTTAGACTACGACACTAGACACCGTACACTCAGTGTATACACCGAGTGTCTATGTGTATACACCGAGTGTCTACTATAATTAGTGTTGAAGCAGCTGCTGTGTAAACACCTTGTGTCTGAGTGTCCAACTATCTGTTCAGGTTTTCAAACAGATTCGACATTTTTCATACACTTCATACATTTCATTTACATATTATATAGTAATAAATATAGCGTTTACGTCGCTGTTTAATTACAATATAAGCAGCAATAAGTTATTTTGTGTGTGAACAGCTCGGACACTACTAGTTCCTACATTGGTGCCTGACTAGTGTCCAGACACCAAAAATTTTTTTAAATGTGAACAGTAAAGTAATTTGTGTCGCAACTTATGTCGAAGTCTAAACGAACCATTACTGGTTGAAATATTAAGCACCGGTCTCTATTGGCGATCCCAATACAATGCTCGTTTAATAGTAAAAGATTCTGAGTAATTCTACATTCTTCCCAATTTTTCCTCTTCCATATTTTGAGAACAACACTATTGAGCGTTTTGTTTTTGGTTGCAGACAATGTGGTATTCAGCGATACATCGTGTGGCAATTGTAAAAGAATCAAAATCTGGTACACAATTTGTAAAATTTATAAATATGTTAATGAATGATACGACCTTCTTATTGGACGAGAGCTTGGAAAGTTTAAAACGTATACATGAGATACAAGAGCTGATGGCAGATACGGAATCATGGTCCCGAACATCACAGGATCAACAAACGTCACGCGCTCGGCAGCTGGCTAGCGACGAACGACAGTGTCGATCGTATTTAACGTTAGCACGTGAAACTGTTGATATGTTTCATTATTTAACGGTGGAAATTAAGGAGCCATTTTTACGACCAGAATTAGTTGATAGGTAAATAGAAAAAATTATATTACACTATGGTCCACAAAAAATGATACCGCGTCATATTCGCTAAGTTGAAGCAACTTGTTCGTAACGAATTTTGTTTTTGCTATGATTTTATGCGTCTACATTTTTTTGGGGGACCGTTTCTGCTGTAATTTTGTTAGATTTTTGAACCAGTCCAAGTGGCCGAGTGGTCTAAGGCGTTATGTCTGCGCAATATTCATACTTGGAAACTGGGAGGTTATGGGTTCGAATCCCGACATCGGCAGTTTGTCAATTATTAAGAAAAAAAAAAGGGCGGTTAATTGACTAAACTGTCGGCGTATGGGACAAGAACGAACTAACCGGCTATGCTTGAGAAGGTTTTCTGCAGTCTCCTTCACGAACTCCAGATGAATATCGGCATAGTTCCTATCATAGTCAGCTGCAGCCGCATATCCTACCAATTCCTAGTCTATACACAACAATTCCTTCCACTCCACTCACATTCTTAAGCATCACAATGAACCTTGTGGTCGAAGTGTAGCCCGTCCAAGGCAGCCTCTACAATCTATCTAGATTTTTGAAATATTTAATGAAAACTTTTTTATGTTATAGATTGGCATCCATGTTAAATTTTAATTTACAACAATTATGCGGTCCTAAATGTAAAAATTTAAAAGTGAAAAATCCAGAAAAATATGGCTGGGAACCGAGACGTTTATTAGGCCATTTAGTTGATATTTATTTGCATTTAGATTGTGATCAATTTGCATCGGCGTTAGCTGCCGATGAGGTATGTATATTTTCACACTTGAAATGTCGTCTCCTACACTGACCACAGATCTAACTGTAGAATACACACGTGTTAGAATAATTTGCGTTGATCCGATTTTAATTAAATTTTTATGTTTTGTTGTTATAGCGTTCATTCCGTAAAGAATTATTCGATGATGCTGCCCTACGTATGGAACGTTCATTAATTAAAACATCATCAGAAGTGGAACAATTCCGTGCATTGTCACAAAAAGCCTACAATATATTACTTGCCAATCAACAATCTGATGATTGTTTAGCAGATGCACCAGATGAATTTAGGGATCCATTGATGGATACATTGATGTCCGATCCAGTGCGATTACCATCGGGTCAAGTTATGGATCGTCCTGTGATTATGCGTCATTTATTAAATAGTTCAACAGATCCATTCAATCGGCAACCGCTTACAGAAGATATGTTACAACCAGGTTAGTGCTCAAACAAATTTTGTGTTTTTAAAAAAATACCTTTAGCTCTTAAAAACAGAATTCTAGTTAATTGAGTTGCGTCATCTTTTAGTAGTAGGACAAACTATGTCATCTTTTAGTAGTAAGACAAACTATTAGCTAAGTTTTAAACTAAATAAACTATGGATTTATGGAAAAAGTCAATAAATACAGGTAAATGAATTTTCCTAAGAATGAGACCCTGTCAGATCGATTGTGTTCGATCCAAAAATACCTATTTCGTGGTTTTCTTTAAAATCTTTACAGCTGTTTTTGAGAACTTCAATACATATATACTCGTTTAATTAATCATTAATTCATAGTAGATCCTCGCATAGTAGATCTCAGTGGTATATTCAATTATTGAGAGGCTCAAAAATCCATAAAACTCTTCCCAACATTCAGAAGGAAATTTCTCGTAACTATTGGACTCAAATATGCATCACTTTTGGGATCACTAAATTGAGAAATATTAAAATAAAATATATTCGTAGATTACAATATTTATGACAATTTCAAAACTACATTACTTAGTTAAATTTACACCTAAAGAGGAGGTTTCATTCGACGTATTTTTAGGGTTCCGTAATCAATAATCATGTCTGTACGTCATAGAAGTTTAACCATTTTAGAATTATGTAGTTAAATTACATAAGACCACCCCACCATGTGATAAAGAAAACAAAAAAGTAGCCCTTATTATAAACCCTTTCAATCAAATTTTTCAAATCAAATAGTTTTTTTGATATCCGTAATTTTCAGCTAACAACAAACCAAATTTATAGCGTTTTATTTTGACTGCCCTCGTGCGCACTTAGAGCACTCTAAGTATAAAATGTATGTTCCATTGACCATTATAGATTGCTCGCACTGAGTTTTTCGTTGTCGATTGACGATAGAGAGCACTCCTAGTGCGCTCCATTTTGCTCTGACTAGTAAGGTCAGAGCAATAGTGAAGTGCAAAATGGCGTCGAAAAACCTACGAATGTTGACATTGTTGGAACTATTATCATCGTCAGAAAGTTCTGATGATGACGACGCTTTAATTATAATTACAATTACAAATTGCATCATCCTGTGTATATGATTAGCTTCGTTAATAATAGTACAAAGTGTCATCAGTGCCATCAGATTCAATTTTATTTACATTTTTACTTAATAATATTTGTTTTACGCACACGGACGGACATATTTAGAAATCAAAGAATAGATTATATGGACAGTGACAGTGCTACCTCTACATTCTGATCAGTAATCAAAAACGTAGAGTAGTCAACAGTAGTCAAATACTTAAATGTATTTAAGTATTTGACACTGACAGTCAACCTAATAATAAATGATCATAAACACGATCGATTGAAAACAATGGCTGCACAATTCTCTAGCAAGAACTGAGATCCAGCATGACGTCATCACAGAGTAGTGATCATGCTCTCTCGTGCTTCAAAAGAAAACGCTATTAATATATGATGCTACAAAATCCCTATGTTGTGATGCACGCACTTGATCGGTTTTTATTTAATTTTTTTTATTATAATCAAAACTATCCTTGGCAAACTAAATTATGCCACGGAAAGAGCGACTGCGCAAAATTTTTCCATTTTCAAAATAAATGATTTTGGACCCAAATTGATTGTACAACAAGTTGTTAATTTTATTTTCCAGTGTTAGAGCTTAAGGAACGGATATCCGTATGGAAAAAAGAAAAGAAACGATCAACATCTTAACAATATTCTACGCATTAACGTGATGATGATGTGATTTGTGATTTCAAAAAAAATAAAATCATGATCCCGCAATTAATAAAAAAAACTAATTATTATAAAAAAAATTTTCGAAAGCAAAACAAAAAGTTCGAATCTAATATATATATATTAAAACAAAAATATTGTCTATACATTTACAAAAAGCAAAATCAGAAATTAATTGGAAAATTTGGGTGGGTGATGAACGATGAGAATGATGATCACGCAATACACGCACACAAACATGTGTCCAAATGTTGTGCTGCGACGGCGGAGGATTTCTTTTTTTTGTTTCTTTATGTTTTCCCATTTTGTATTTTCTTTTGTGTTTTTTTTTTATATAAACTCTAAAATGTAAATTTATTTAAATGAGAAGAGAAAATAGAAATTATAAATAAACGGAAAATGATGAGTATGTTCGTAAAATTAAAGTTTTAAAGCATTTTTCACGCGGACATAATCGAATAAAAATATTCTCATAGGTAAAGAGAAAAAACTTTAGCCCAAAGTTGGCATTTGGTAATGGGACGACGGACTGAGATGGATATAGTTCTTTTTGTATGCTTTTAAGGACGTTCATGCATGAGGCTTGATAGTAGATAAAGAAATTTTTTGTTAGTGAATTGAATAAATCAATTCAGTAGTTGTCCTCCCTTCAAAAATTTAAAACCTGTCGTCAATCATTTCAAAGAGTTGATTATTGATTAAAAATCAAACTTTGAACACAGCGTCTTATGGAGAACAGAATTTGTTTATACTTAAAATTATAATAACTATATTATTAAAGTAGGCGCCATAATAAATATTCTTTGAAATATGTAGTTTATATATTTGCATTAAAAAAATGGTGTTCACGAACGTTTGAATTAATTATTTAATAAAATTAAAACTGTTTTGTTAGGTTTGTTTTTGATACCATACTTTGAAAACAGACGACAGCGCACAGAAAAAAAATATACACAAACACACAATATACAACATAGTTTATTGTCAGATCTGTCACATCAAGCCAAATAAATTTCTAATTTACATTTCCAGATATTTTCCAATAAATTCTTTAAAAATATTTAGGACAAATAAAAAAAGGTTATAAATCGTTGTAAGATGATTGATATACTTTACAACTTTTTTCAAATCCTAAATAAATTTTATTAAAGATAGTACTCATTTGACTTTACCAAATGAACGTCCTTAAGATCCATAAATATAATTTTTCTCTCGGATCCCTCGCATTATCAAATGCTTTCCTAATTCAAGAACGGATTATACACATACATACCAACAGCAAAAAAAAGTATCAAAACCAGGAGTTTTTTTTAACGAAGTGACTATTCGAAAGAATCACGGATCCACGAAGAATTTAAATTATCGTTATAATTCATAGTTCTACGAGTGATGAGGGTTTTGAGTAGTTGGTGGCATGGAAATGTTGTACACCCTGTAATTTTATATGTGGCCACTCATAGGTCAACAACGAGAAGGTTCGCTCGTGGATTTGTGGATCGTAAGCATAGTAACACAAAATGGCGCAAATTTCTCTACTGAATTATTGCGACACAGCATTGATTGGGCCCACCAGGCAATTATGCAGAATGATTTGGGTCAGCCATTCTTTCACAACATTTCTGATTTAAAATCTATTCCCGTCAATTACTGGCAGAATCCTTTCAGAGTAAGAATGAGGTATCTAACCTTCGGCTCAACCGAAATGTGGGAATCTGATGTAAAACAACTAAAATGGAGTTATATGTCCTGTCTTTCGCAAAGAAGACGGGTAGATTCGACAACGAATGCAGGACTAGAAATGAATAAAGCGTGGTAGAGGATAAAAAAGTTTGAGGGGATGGGTTTCTTTACTTGTCAGGCTTCGGCCTCTCATATACTACTTCTACATTGCCGTCAATTGTTTTAAAGAAGAGTTACAAGGGATGGCCTAAAAGTGTCTTATCTTAGACCTAACCTAAGTCAACCTTGAATTATAGCTCTTGTTACAGCAGTCGTTGCAAGTTATTGCGCTTAAAACAGCTATTTATTTTAGTACGATTAATATGATTGCCGAAAAATAACCCCCTAAAATCAATGAACAACTCCATTAAAATAAAACAAATAAACAATACATTTTTTGATTAAACTAAGGAAACCAGAAAAATCGTAGATTGAATTATATTGTGAGGGTGCTTTCGTTTCGGGAAGTATTCACAACAATTATATTTTTCGTTTTGGTGCCAGAACTTTGCATATTCGGGGTTTCCATCGAGAAAATTAATCAAAACTAGTTGCGAAATTCATAAATATAAGGGAGGCTCTGTGTTGTGAGAACGAAAGCTACCTTGATGAACGCATCTTTTTATACCCGGTATATAATATATACGCAGGGTATATTAAGTTTAGTTCCGACTTTGTAACGGTTAAAAATATTGATCGCAGAAAAAAAAACAGTCGTCGCGGGGTGCCTGGCAGATGTAAAATATCGAAATTATTTTTAAAAGTGAGTTTTTGAACCTGTGTATGTACTGCCATCTACGAGCAACTTTTTAAACCTGATTTGTTATATGTAATGTCACCTGTGAACAACTTGTTCGCTACACGTCGCAAGGCCAACAGCCGGTCTAATCCGCCACATGAGATGTTTTACATCACAAATTTGGTATAAGTGTTCATAAAATGACCTAATTCGATCATTTCTGTGTGTCTGTGGATACGATAACTCAAAAACGAAAAGAGATGACGAGCTGAAATTTTGTATGTGTGTTCCGGAGCTGAATAAAGTCAGGTCAAATTCGTTGAAAAACAGACCAAGTTTTTGGGCATAATGGGCAAAACTGTCCATCTTTGAAACCGTACACGAGATAGAACCTAAAATGTTCCTTTTTTTAAAAAAATAAACTACTTTTTTTCCGTAAATTCAGTATATACCGCGGTATTTAAGCAATTAACTCAGTTAGTTGTTATTTTCATCACTTGTTTGTAATAAGATTTTTAAAAAAATATATAGTGCAAAGTTCAAAAATAATTGTGATAGAGCTTTTACTTTAAAACAAAAATTTTCATCACAGTCAAATTATTAAACAAACAAAATCAATATATATATATAAAATAAAATATATATATATATAAAATATATATATATATATATATATATATATATATAATGTAAATATATATTCCATTAAAAGAATATTACAAAAATGCCATTATTCAAGATGGCTGCCAACTTTTGTGTGTGACAGCTGTATGTTCATTTTTCCGTTTGATCACTTTGTAAATAGTTAAATAACACCAAACCCCTCCCCCACCCAGTCTGTGTTAAATGATAATTTTGTTAAGGTAGCTTCTTTTTTTTAACACAACTTCTTGGATGAATAAGAAGTTGTGTTAGCGAAATTTTTTTGTATAGATTTCGATACATTTCTGATAGTCTTTGCAAAAATTTTTTGTTGATTTACTTATCGGAAATAAGTAAATACCAACAATTAAGGGAAATTTTGATAAGACAACGTAATTTCAGATTTTTTTGAAGGATGATGCGACTAGTGGCCCAGAAAAAAACGGAAATTTGGGGCAATTATTATTAATACTTATCGAACAAAACCTTTTCTTAAGGAGAGTGTTTTTCGGCTGAAAATATTGATACAATGATTGTACTTACATATGACCACAAAATTAGCGCTCATCTTTCAAAACTTAATAATTAATTTCTGCCCTATTCATTCGGTTTTCGAAAAAAAGCTTCGGTTAAAAGTTGTACATTATAAATATACTAACAACTTTTATGCGAAACTTTTTCCCAAAACTCGAATGCATGAGGGATACAAATCAAGTATAAATTTTTCAAAAAGGTCGTTGATTTGTGCCTTATTAATTCGGTTTTTGGGAAGAATGTTTCAAATACAACTTGTTTGTATATTTATGGTGAAAAACTTTTATCCGAAGCATTTTTTCGAAAACCGAATGAATAGGGCAGAAATCAATTATAAAATTTTATAAAAAGAACAATACTTTTGTGGCTCATAATACAAATATTCGAAATCTAGCATCCTAAATCATTGTTTAAGCCCCTAATAAATACGGTATTTTTGGAAAATTCGAGTGTGACATTATCCTTAGTAAATATACGTATTTACAGTCGTTGTACTTACTTGAATAAATTGTATATTAGGATCATTTTTTCGATTTTTTTTACAATAAATTAAAAAATATTTTCAAATCGAACGAACTCACTGCTGCTTCTTATAAATATGTGCGATTTTTTATTGTTTTTTTTTTTTGTAAATGAATAATGGCATTATTGTTTCTATTATTATATAAAAAAAAAGTTACATCGTTTTTAGTATAAACAAATTTTTTATATGTCTAAAATAAAACTTGTTGTGATTTACACACACAACAGACTACAGCATATGAAGAATCCAAGCGTATTTCGTATTATTATTATTATAATTAAAAAAATTTAAATAATTATATATATATTAAAATAAATTAAAAAAATAAATAAATTGGACATTAATTATATATAAAATATACATTCGTATGTATTTAATTAGTAAGTATATCTTTATGTATAACTTTTATACCCGAAATCAATAAAAAAATACTCCTTCAAAACAAATATCTTTGTCATTCATTCCACCTTTCATCCCATGTATATTAGAAATATAGGTTATTGGAGTATGTAATCATATTTCATAATATGTGTTTATATTATGGTGCGTCCACGTATATGCTTTGTATGTTCGCGGTTCATATTTGGACGTGTTCGTGAAAGGTTTGTCGTTTTTAGCGCGCATGTGATTGTTTTTTTAAAATATTAATTGAAATGTAGTATTTTAGTTCAACTTGAACATTTTTCAAGCTGAAATAAAATGTAAACATTTTAATTAATATCTTTAGATTATTTTCAGGCTAAAATGACGGGTTTTTGTGATTGATTCAACTTCACTGCAATATGAATATTTGTTCGTGGGTTTCCTATGGATCGCTGGAGGTTCGTTGAAATCAACAATTCCAACGAACTAAAGGCGAGCGGCGCGCACACCGCTCGGGGTTCGTGGCGCGTATATGTAGACGCACCTTTATGGTTTACATATTTGCTACATCAGCAAATTAATTACAATGACGATTAGTATAATCAATATACAGAGTTAGTGAAATTTATCAAGGCCAGGTCAGGTTTATCAATTTATACATTTAATATACAAAGTTTACGAGCCCAACAAAATGATATCATTGATAATATGTGGCTCGCAATTTTAAAATTCTTCTTTTATCAGAAATATGAAGTAATAATAATGAAGACATTCCTGTACCTAATTTCAACTGTATAGTCAAAATGAGAAGTTCATGGAGTAATAATTATGAAGACATTCTTGTACATTATTGGACTGGGAAAATTAATAACACTTTTTGGAAAATTTGAAAACATTTTATATTATTTTTGTTTTAATATTTTAAAATTATAACAGAGATATTTATATGTGTAAATTCATTAATTTATTAATACATTTTTATGGTTTATAGGTTTATTTAGGTACATACTGATTTCTTTAATTTAATTCATAATAGTAATTAATTTAAAATTACTACAGTTCAACCGTACTATTAGACCATCATGGCCGGTGTAGGTAGGACCTTGGTCTCAATGGGTATGTTATCTGTCATAATAAAATTAAAAGCAACACCCGTGTAGTTTAATATAATGACGGTCTACATATTATTGTCATTTATGAATAGTTTGAAATAAAACACATTTTTACAATTACAGCAAATCCTCTTCATTAAATTTTTCAATGATATGGAACATGACAAAAATTTTATTTTTTACAGGAATATAAAATTTTTGAATTTCAGAAAACTACTGAAAAAATTCAATTTTAGACAATTTGTATGATATATTTGTATTTGTAGCTGCATATATGATAGGAGAATTATTTTTAGTTTAAAACGATTTGTGTGAAAATATATTTTTGATAAATACAAAATTCATGTTATTAAGGGAGATGGGGCAAAATTGTTCCACGATAAAAAGATTAAACATCAAGTTTACCAGAACAATTGAATATGGAGTTGTGCCAAACATCTCCAAAATCACATCTGTAGTTTTATTTGTATTGGGAACTCTAGCATTTGGGTATGCTCTCTGGTGGGTAAGTTATAAACTAGAGCTAATAAGTCGATGTTTCCCGTGTCGCATTCGGGTAACAACTTAGTAACTACAGTTAGTAGGTTGAAATATTAAGCTCCGCCCCCTACCACAGATCCCAATAGTAATCAAAACAATGAAAAACTTTTGTGCTTGTAATCTGCCATTTTTTTCATTAAATAATAAATAAATTTTAGTGGTACTGTTCTCAGCTAGAGAGAGAGCGCTTATCTTGCTTATATGTATCAGAGAAAGAGAACACTCACCAATAATCGTCAGAATCAGTAACACCAACTTGTCTAAGATTTTTACAGCAATGTCAGAAAACCATTAAAAAAAATCTAAATGTTAAACATGAGATTATTTGAGCCCTAGCTCCCTTAATATCAGCAAAATCGACTATTTTTTCCGGACTATGCGATTTTAATCGCATACGAATCGGTAATAAAGACCTTTTCATAGGGTTTTATGCGCTTGCGATTTTCGGACACTCTACAATTATATGAACAAGGATGTGAAGCATTGTGTACTCATTTCGTCACATTGATTTATTAGATATTCTGTCCGAAAATTACGTCACGTCACGTTATTGAAAATTAAATCAAATAAAAGAACATTTAATTTCGAAATTCTCTAAACATATACATAAATAAATACGTATATTTACTTTTTCAAATATATAAAGCTGCGCCATTTTGATTGTAATTTATCAAAAAAAGTTTCTTCAAATTCAAAATTAAAAACAAAATGTTTACAAATTAAAAAAAAAAAAAAAACGTAATACTTTAATTAATAATAAATACATGATTTAATCAGGACGGAGTTTAGACTGTAAAAGATCTTTGCCAAATGGTACACACAGCTTCCAATAACATAATTTTTATACAATCCGAATAAAAATTATCCTGAACTTATTAAACAAAGAAATAGCGTGAAACTTTTTAATGGAAGGCAACTTGTAAGACATTGTTGTGTAATCTTGACAAAAAGTAGCTACTTACTGGATCTGTTTGAGATCCAATATATGGGTTAAAATAGTTCTAACTGAACGTTTCACATATTCGAGCAAAGATCGATCGCTCAAATACTTTGTTATCAAAACAAAAAAAAACTCTTTTACAGTTTAAACCGAGTCTTAGCGAAAAAAACCACAACAAAACACATAGAAACGAAAACTTATGGTAATAAATTATATAAATTACATTCTTCGTGTGTCAATATTTTTGTATTTAATTTAACAATTTTTTACCCTCTTTTTAAGCTAAGTTTTAACCAAAATTAATTCGGTCGAATAATAGAAACTCGGTAAGATATACATTGTTGTACTTACTTGAATAAATGTATATTTAAGATCACTTTTTCGATTTGATAAAGCTTTAAATAATTTCTCCCATCAAGTAGTTCAAAAAAAAACCAAAATAAAATTACTTCAAGCAATTTTTTTTGAACCTTATTAACTATTTTGGGTCTCTATGTAAAATAGTCTGTATATATAATAATTCAAATGTTATAAATAGAACACAGTCCACCATTTTTGTCTAACATTCGGTCTCAATCGTACAAGCCGAATCCATTATTATAAAAACATTGAGCGTAATTCTATTCCCAACTCCTTCCTGTACGACCAAGGCTCTATCTATATGTTTAAAAAATAATAATTTAGGCCTATTTAAGCATTAGTTTTAATTATAATTTCTGCGTCTATTTGCTCTGATATTTCACAATTTATTCTTCTGATAACATAAAGCAATAAAAGGGCTGTTGTCTGTGTGCATCGGACCGAATCTAGTATCTCAGTTCATCAAAAATTTGTCATATTTTGCAGGTTTGTCAAGATATTTCACAAAGAAATAGATTTCAAATGCATGCCACCCTTTCTAAATCCGGACCGCAGTGTTGTGTGCAAAATTTCTACATACCAAAAGAAATGTACGTAAAATTGTAGTTTAGCGGCTTTTGCCAATTTCATAGCTCAAAAAGGGATATATTTGGGCGTCTGGGTCAATGAAAAAGAGGGGGCAGCGATAAAAAGATGGAAAACTGTGCAAGAAAGGTCGATGACTATTCCAACCGAGTACTATAATCTTTGGGTTTTCGTGTTTTCGGGCAGCCGCGCTAACTGGCGTTCTATATATTGTAGATATTGAGGCAAAAATTATAGCACTCGGCTGGGGTAGTTACCTTATTGAATTGCAATAGTTTTTGCCACAATATCTGAAATATTTTGAACGGCTTTTAGTGCGGTGGCCTAAAAACACGCAAACTCGACCAACTCGGGGTATGACCGATGAAGTGAAAGATTGTAGTACTCGATCGGAATAGTCATCGACCATAATATCGAAATTTTTTCACCTTTTATATAAATAAACAATATAAAATTACGCTCTCCCCCTGAGACCCACATATACCCCTTTTTCGAAACGAAAAACTTTTTAACATTTGTTTTGGCAAAAGTCGCTAAACTACAATTTTACTAAAAAGTAAACCTTCCGCCACAATCACATTGTCCACTTTATAATAAAAAAAACTTTGATTTTTTTGAATAAAATACAACTTTGTTCAAAAAAATTCGAGACATCGTACAATATTTTCAATAATAAATAATTATATTAAAAAAAAAAAGAGAATGGTTCGATCAATATTTTTGATGAAACTTAGCGTATTAACGGTAAACTCGGTACACACCAACATGCCAGCACATACAACAAACCAAAATATAAATTCAATTTTGCCGTTTGTTTGGGCACAGTTCGTATTGTATCCGATTTACGAAATTGTTTCTCTAAACGAAATGCAGCCGGGAGTGTAATCAATGGTAACACAAACCATTTCGAATGATTTAACGTGATCACAACAAATATTATATACGGGGTGAACAATAAAAATGCATATAAAATATGTGACGCTGTATGTCCAATCAAAATAGCTAACGTGACAATCCCCACTTTTTTATCAGACACCATATCACGTGTGTTATTACTATGCAATATCGCTTCAGTATTTAACGCTAACGGTATCGCATAATAAATAGTAGCCCATTCGACACGACCCGTCTGTGCCATGAATGCAAACAGTACCGCAATCGGTCCAAATATAATCAATACGAGAACATCCCCCAGAGCAATATATTTAAATCCAATACCACCCGTATATAAAAAACTGGAACTTAAACCACCAAAATACACTAAAGCTAAATGTTCCATTTTAGCGGGTGAGATAAATGCTAAGATTATAAAACCTACACAACCAGCTGCGTATAAAAATGCTCCAAATGAGACCACTTCATCTTTACTTAACAGCTGATCGACTAGAATTCGATCATCTGATTTACGATTATCGATACCTTTGACAAAATCAAAGTATGTGTTCACTAAATTACCAGCGCCGTGTACGGACACAATTGTGAAAATTGTTAATATTAAAGATATAAAACTAAAACCACTAGAAAGTTTATATGCAATTACGGAACCTAGTAATGTTGGCATTAATGATCCACTTAGCGACCATGGTCGCAGTGCCAATACATATGGTGATAGTTTCATAAATAGTGGATTCTCCGATTTTCTGTCCGGTGGTGGTTTTGAATTTGGTTGTCCATTTAATAGAAATTTTTCTGTTTGCATTTCGATTTCTATGTTGTTGTTTTTCTATATTATTTATTGTCGAGACAAAACTGAAAATTGTAAATTACAGAATATTAGATTCGATATTAAATTAGGTTATGGCATTTATTAATTATCTTACCTAATGCAAACGAAAATTTGTTTCTTAATTATTTAAAGTAATACTTTTCTATTTGAAATTTACGGTGACTATCAAACATAACCAACAACAGACCAATGACCTAGTGTGACGTATGTCAAATCTGCTAGAATATTTACGAGATTATAGAGAATGTTTCACAAATTCATTGAAATTTATATTTATAGGAATGTGTGTACACATTCCAGTATATCGCGCACGTAGAGCACCCGCATAAGTTAGGATTTTGCACCTCGATTAAACCCGATTTTTGTGCCCAATCAAAAGAGTTGTTGGGCGCGTAAATCTGAAAAATGGTCATTTTTTTACTCAGGCAGACTTATATGCAATAACCTGACTTTAAAAAAATGTTTAATTCTGAACATACCTTGCTGGTGAACTTTGTTATATTTTCAAGTTATGGTATATAATGATGTACACTCCCGTTTATAAAAATTGAACCAGTAAGTCACATTCTAAGCGTATATATATATATATATATATTACTAAATATATGTATAGTATTACATACAGTAATATTTAGAATGTTCAGTTGCTTTAATTTTTATGAACGCGAGTGTATGTTAACAATAATTTCGTTTAGCATAACAAGTCATTAGAATTTCTTCGCATGATAGCAGTTTGTTATCATTCTCATTCATAAAGGTTATATTTACGATGAAGTGAGAGAGAAATATAAAGTCAGGTTATATCATATAATCCTAATTGAGCAAAATTCCGACGACCAAAATCCTATATTTTTGTGCTGTGTCCATTTTATCTTTGAAAAATTCAGATTAATTTGAGTACCAGGACAAATGAGCTCTAGGTTATTACCAGGTTATGCCATTAACCCCAATTGAAGCGCTTATCAACTGGCTAAGGTTTCGCGCTTGTACAAAATGTATGGCTGTCTACATGTATTTTCACTACACACAAAGTTTTAGAACCTTGGCTAGTTGAGGCGATCAGGCAGCGCTGCATTGGGTCCGTTATTTTACGTTTATACCCATAATCATACCTGTCCAGTTATGTAGAGGCCAGTACATAATAGCGCTATAATATATATATATAGTTTTCGATCATCTCATTTATAAGATCAAACATGGTAGATGAGAATATCTTTAATCACATCACTAACAACGTCTTTGCTTCCAGTGAACGGATTGCACTCAAAGAAGGAAACAACGGTTTACAGTATCAGGAAATTTCAGTCTTACCAAACGTGAAATTGAAAAAAAATACAATACAATCATTCTAAAAAAGTTTTATTAAATTCATAATTTAAAATAATAATTCAATTTTTTAAAGTACGTCGTGGAACAGTCTTTGTCTTGAGTAGCAGAGAAATCAATTAGCGAGGACCATCTGAAAATGAATTAGTTCCTCCAAACAAGTAAACATGCAGCGGGTCAGGGTGATGAGACTTGTGTTGAATCACGAGGAGACGGTCTCACAGCGTAGATATACAAAGGCAACCAGTAGTAGTTAGTAGTGAAGCGAAGGCCGAAGCCTGGCAAGTAAGTTTTTCAAGACATTTTTTAACAAACACATAAGGAACACATCGAATTTTATTATGTGCAAGTAAATTGCGTAATTGTGCAAATGTTTTATTCCAAATATTCCCGAATGAATAAGGTTTTTCTCCCGCGTGTTTTCGTTTATGAAGCAGCTTGCTCACTAGAAATGATTTATCACAAATCTTACATGAGGCTTTTTCTCCACTATGCATTTCTTTTATATGAAACTAAACAACTTTTTTTTTGTAAATATTTTATGAATAAGGTTTTCTCCCGTATGCTTTCATTTATGTATCTATAACTAACGAACCTAATGTTGTAAATGATTGATCACAATAATCACATAAGGTTTTTCTCCAGTATGAATTCTCTTCTGTACAAGTGTACAACTAAACTGCTTGATTGTGTGAAAATTTTACCACAAATATCACATGAAAATAGTTTTTTTCTTTAGTATGGACTTTGGTTATGTCGGATCAAATTATTTTCCGTGTGAAATGTTTTATCATAAATATCACACTAAAGAATCATTTTTCATCTGCAGAAATTCTTTTATTTGCAACTAAGATGATATTATCTTCGAAAACTTCATCTTTTATTATGAACTCTGGATGTAATTTCTCTTCATTTTTCATATTTTTTGGATATAATTGTTGTTCAATTTAATTTTTTTTAAATTCTGCATGTAATTGTTCTTCGAAGTTTGAATATTTGCGTCTTTAATTATTAATTCTAGATATAATTGTTGTATATTTTTAATATTCTCATCTTTGATTGTTAATTCTGAATGTAATTCCTGTTTTTTATATTTGCATCTTTTATTGTTAATTCTGGATGTAATTGTTCACTTTTGATTAACATAGAATTCTGATCAAAATATACAGATTTTCTGTATTGTGTATTATTTACTCTGCACTACCTCCATGACCTACATTTTAAGTACAGAGAGATCAGGAGAGAATGATACTGGGCTAATACAGAACACTATCGTCATTGTTGAGTCCCAGTAAGATCACACAACAAATATGTAGATAAGAAGGGTAGACAATGATATTTCTCATCAATATCAATATCTGCAATTTTTCTAGAAAACTTAAGTTTCTGTTAAAATTTCATACAAAACGAATAAGATTAATTTATTCTGTCAGTTTTCCAAAATGTACTTTTGGGGAATTAAAGTTTGTTAATATATTACTGCAGATCTGCGAAAATAGTGCGTTGTCAACTTAAAGTTTTCAGAGGATCATTCTTGAGATACAAAGAACCTTTTAAGATAAAAAAGGTTCAGTTTTTCTACATGTGTGTTACCCTATTATGCCTTATAAGTTCTTTCATTTAAAAGCACTGTTAAAAGCAATGACGTCACATTGTGGTGCGAAAATAGTTTGAATAGAATCAATCTCATTCACCAATATGGGAAACATTTCTATGGACTGTTATGTACTTTTTCACCCAGCTAAAACGATGCATTTGTTTGGTAAAATGGAGACAATACAACACTTTTTTTAAATAATTAAACTTCTACCAAACAAGTGTTTACAAATAAAGGTCGAAGATTTTCCAGAAGTTATTCTGATTTTCGGAATACACCATGTGAACTCAGAATATCTACTACTTTCGACAAAAAGCTTTCTTTCAACCTATGTAACATTTATAGTATATAATAAAACTATATATTGTCGGGGTTCATGCAAAAAAAGTTCAAAAATTTCGATTTGGAGTTTGGTTAAATTAAACTTATTAACCACACTGAATGATTTTTTATCCAAGTAACAAAAGTGTCCACATTTCACTAAGACCCTTTAAGAACGTTTATTGTCGGGTAATAATCACTAAGTTTTGAGATATTGTCCCAAAACTATAGTATGAACTTAGTAATTTTACAGGCGCAGCTTAAATATATTATTAAGGTTTAGCCAACCATTTCCATAATGCTCAGAGATGAGTTTAGATTTACCCAAGCAATTCAGGGCGACTAAAATTTAAAAATAAAATTGTTTTTTCATGTTTAAATAATAATTTTTTATCATATAAACACTATTAAAAAAACAAAATAGGCCCCATATCAGAATAAGCTTCGGCCGCTATCTGGGGGCTGATACATTTTTTTTTTGCAAACAGGGTTAAGGGTTTACTACATTTGATTTTATATATATGTAATAGATTGAACAAATATGTAAAATAATTGCATAAAACTCAAATAAAATAGGAGTAGCATAATAATGTATAATCTTATCGTAAATACGTAAAATTAAAATAATTTCTTCTATTAGGAATTATAAATTTGTTGTTATTTCCAGAACGCAATTGAAAACACATCCAACCAAAATAATCTTGATATTAATATAGACTTACCATTTAATAATAAAAAAACTTAAATATTATGAATAACTATGTTATAAAACACACAAAAAGACCTAATTACAAATTTTGACCTCGATAGAAAAATACAATGGCATACATTTTCTGATAATGTATAAGGAAATCCAATATTATTTGACTTCTATATAATAAGTTAATATTTTCGATTTCAAATAATTCATATTTATAAATAATATAATAAACATTGGTTCTAGTCCTAAATTTGTTTACCTCTCAGGTAAGACATATCGAAACTCTCTCATAGCATCATCAAAAATGACACTGTCAAACTATTGAAAGAACTCCCCTCCCTACACTAGAAACAACAAATCAATAACTTTACCGCCATCTTGACGGATAAAATATACCTTGGACGTGTCATGACTATATGAGAGACTACATTTACATAATAGAATTACATTGATAATTTGAAAAAATCTACGCAATTTTTCAACAAAACCTATAAATATATAATTACATACCTTCTATATTAGTAAGAATCCGAAAAAATTCACATTTAAATACATCAATTTTTCAATAAAAACCTATAATAAAATCTACTATATATTAGTAGAAATAAGAAAATATATGGGTTTTTCCCCAATAAATAAGAATTATCTATTGATATTATAAGTCTTCAATGTTTTTAATTACTGTCAAATAACTATTAGAATACTTACTTCGAAAGTAGGCTTTTAAAAATAACAACCTTCAATTGTTTACCAAAAATATTGTAATTCCGTGTTGTAAAAAAGATTTCTGTAGAAATGGAAAATAATGTCTTCTTATTAATTCCAATGTTCCAGTAATTTCAATCAAAAAGGTATACAAATTTCAAATGATCTACTTATTATATTATTATTAACAGATAGGAAAATATTTTATTAAAAAAAAAATTAATTACAATTAAGTTTGCATATATGAATATATATATATACATATATATATATTAACATAAATGATCCAATTAGTCTAGGATAATTTTGTGATATTTAATATAATTTAAACACTAATGTCTTCGAAAAAAAACAAAGTCTTTTTTAGAAAAATATTGTAATATCTTTCTCACAACGCAATATATGAAACACTGAATGTTATATCTACTTCTACAGAGGGCATTGAAACGTTTTTAGAGAGAGTGGTGTAGTGTAAGCGTCAACGAGCGGGAAACAGTACAATACACACCGACCGACGACCGACCGTCTCGAACATCACCAAACTACTATTCCATGTTAAAAATGTTCCTCTGTCGCCATGTTTGATTCTAGACTAGAAGCATTTCAAGAGGCATTAGAGACATTGTGTTTGGAAATTATTTAAAATAAGTGTTTCTTTAAAAATATAAGACTTAGTTTTAGCTCTTAGAAGTATATTTTGCATTCTTTTATAGTGATTTTAAAATAATGTGTAAGTAATGATATATCATTTCAACCTATTCTCTAAGTCTAATACACAATATTTTATAGAGGGTATAATAGTTAGTTCGTTTGTGTATAGAATATAGCCATTCTCTCTCTTCAAAGCCTTTACATCTATATAGTTTAGGTAGTCACTTAGTTCTTCACGATGAATAGATAGGTATGTCGTTTTGTTTTTTTTTCTTTAAATAAGAATTCTCTCAGTGAATTGAAACAAAAAAAAACCACTCTGTGATATATCTTTGTAATATTTTTTAAAGCTGTGTTAAAACAATTATTTTCATATCATATCAAGTTTATCACTTTTTATCTTTTAACAATTTTTTTTTGTTGTAATGTGCCCCCTCAACGGATTAGCGTATTTTGTAATGGCGGATGGATGATAAAATGATTTTGTGCAGTGTTTGATTTTTTTTATTTCTAATTCTTTGTATCTATGAATAATAGATACATGCTTTTATTATATTACTATTCATTTGATTTGAGTTAGCATCCATTTTGCGTAGTAATGAAAATTATTACTACGTTGTACTTATTTTTGCATTGGAGCTGACGTCCAGGTTAGTATTTAGAAATTAAATTGCGAAAGGTTAATAATTATCGATAAGCCATATATATTAATTCTTTTTTTTAAAGACTTTAGTCTAATTGTATACTTACATGATATTTTTAGTTGGATTTCAAAACTAAATGAAATAGTCATATATTTCAGGTTATGAAATAGACTTTTCTCACATTTTATTCAATTATTATTAATTATCACATGCTTATGAATTTTAATATATACGATGAATTCATTGGACTTTAAAGTCGTCTGAATTGATTCTGATATACGATTTATTTGTATCAAGGAAAATTATGTCTTTAAAAAGTCTTATCAATTTATAATTAATCCAAAGATGAATCACAATAATTTTCAAGTGCCTTGAAAAACAACTGAAGAATTTACAATGTCAATAATTTATTTCCATAAAATTACTGTGCCCAATTATTTGAAAACTCTGGAAATCCCAAAGAATAACATAGTTCCTCAAATAGTTAAAGAAATAGTGTTCCAAAAGTAACAATTTTGGATGTTTGACCAATTCAGAATTTTCCATTTACGGATAAAATTTCGTTGCAAAATAAGTTTTTTCGATGGTATGACAATCGAATAGACTTTTTCGCTTTATAAAAAACGGGAACAAAGTTTCTACTTGCGAGGAATTATCGAAATTTTTATGTAAACTAGTTTAAATTTGAAAAGCTTAAAAAAACAGTCCTTGGAATGTCACTAATTAGGTATTAAGTTTGTATTGGATTAAATTCCAGCGGCGTAGGATGTAGGGCCAAAAGGCAGACACACATACAAATACATTTTTTATTTTTGCGTTTTTTAGACGAATTGATTTTTATAACTCGTATTTTTTTACATACTGTTTTGTTCCTTTTGTTCCTTATAAGTAATAAAACGGTATTTTTTCATCAGGTTTTCTTATTATCAAATAATATAAGTACCAAAAAAATTTTAATTAGTCAGGGAATTATATATGTTTGTAACTGGGAAATTTAACATCGTCAACGGATTAATTTTTTTGTCTATCATATATTAAAAGATAAAATTTTCATTAGACAAAACTAATTTGTACTTTGTATAAGAATAAAAGTTCGTTTAATTGAGACTGAATTTTGAGTTCCTATAAATTCGATCATGACGATTCTCTTTAAAGTCCCACATCAGTCAAGGAGAAATTTCCTCACTATCATTAGATATTCTTTTAATTATAAACCGTATAAATTCTTGTCAGTATTCTAAAGAGCGCTTTTTCACCATTCATATTCAAATACAAAGTTTCTTTTCCAAAGGTATAATATAATAAATTTAGCTGAATGTAATCAGTTTGGAACCCATAATGTCTTCTTTAATCTCTTCAACATACAAATTTAAATACAGATCTTTAGAGTATCCTTCCAATGTTTTATTATGATGAGCTTTATATAAAATCTACGTCGAAAGAACTATTGAATACTATATGTCTATTTCTTGATTTGAAGCTTTATATACACTAGTTAATAATTTAAAGGTTTAGGTATTTAAAGAGACCTAAAGAAATTGATTATATTTACGACTTAGATTTTCATATGGAATATAATTTTAATCGTTTTCTCTCTTTAAATAGGAATGAATACTCTTTGGGAACCAATTTCTATTTTGGAGAGAAATTCTTTGTTATAAAGAGACTAGAAGCTCTCATTAATCATTCTTTTACATTGGGACCCAATTCTTTCTTGTTTGAAGGAATTATTTGTTGTAGAGAGTCTAGGATCTATCAATAATACTTGTTCTAAAGATCTCATTGTTCTTAGCAATGAGATCTTTAGATATTGGAATCTCTGTTCGTGGCGGAGTTTATAATATTCCAACTACATATTTGGCATTAGATTTCTAAGTTGTTTACCAGGGTGCAAGAATCATAGTCCTACTAGAGTTATTTAAGTACTAGAGTTTCCAATATGTGATAAATATGTATTTCGAATATAAAGTAAGCATCATCAGTATGATAGCATGACTTAGTCCCGTGCAGATTCGTCGCTAATTTGATGACTTTCATTCACTGTTCCGTTTTGAATTGTCACTTATAAGAGAAACCACAGTATTTTAATTGAACCTTCACATTTATGAGTTAAATCATTCGAAAATTTTCAATATCACAGAATAATCAAATTTCAATTAAATATAATTCTTAATATATTATTATTGAGTATTTCGACTATAAAGTACTGACCTATTTCGTTCTTTTTTAATGTGGTAGAAATCACGAGTTCTACGAAACAATTTTTCTATTAAGTAATTTGGTGATTTTTTCGATCATATATCTTGTGCATTTGATTCATTATTGACCTGCAGTTTGAATTGTTTGAAACTATCATTTTTTGGATCTCGTGTTTTTTTTTAAATATTTGTTAGAGGTCAATCACGTTTTAAGTAATAACAGCTGCGATTAACCTAATAGAACTTTTTATCTAGAGATGGAATACAAGTATATAGTTCTTTTGTAATCTAAAGTATTTTCCCATAGTAAATTTTTCCTTAACAGGTCATCATTTTTTACATTCTAGTTGATGACTGTTTAGTGTTTGGTTTTAATATTTGAATTTATCTACTGGTAATTTATTTGTAACTAACTATAACAATTTAATCAATAATATTAAATTGTTGCCAAGGTAACTTAATTTCCTATGTATTTTAATTCTTTTCTCCGAGAACTTCTCCTAGTCTAAGTAGCTCTTTGAATTATAGCGAAATTTCATAAGAAAAATCCAGATTTTGCTTTTTAACCGATGAAGAAATTTTGGGAAAGTTTCTTTAATGACCATCATTAATTACAATATGTATATATATGGCGACCAGTGGCTACAGTATACATCAATGTACACTCGATTACAGTAATTTGTCATCAATATGGCGTCCAGTGGCTATAATATACATCAATGTACATATCTTTTTAATTCAATAAATTAAAGAGATGTATACTGTAGCCACTGGGCGCCATGTTGATCACAATTTACAATATTGGTAAAGTTACTCATGATGTCATATTCCAAAATGGCGGCTTTAATCAGGCTACATTTCAACAATTAGTTATATTTTTCATACAAACAGATGAGTTTCATTAACAAAATAATAATTTTTGTTTATATTATTAATGTAACCCTATGTAACAATTACAGTTGAGTCTGACTACTCTGTTTCTAATTATTTCCACCAGATGTCATAGTGCTAAGGAACAAACACCAATAGTGCCCATAATAAAGATTATTAAAATAATCAAAGAGAACTCTAGGTTTTTTGAAATTACATTTCAAATTTTGCCCCTATTCCTAGAACATTTGTTTGTATTTTATAAATACGTATTTCGACTACAAGGTAGTCGTCATCAGTATGAATTAGCTAATCGTAACTATCTCTGAATCCATATCCCAGAGATAGTTACTATTAGCTAATTCATACTGATGATGACTACATTGTAGTCGAAATACGTATTTATAAAATGCAAACAAATATTCTAGGAATAGGGGCAAAATTTTAAATGTAAGTACCCATAGTGCTGAATATATTACAAGTATGTCACTTGATAGTAACTTAATTTGATAGTCATTATGATTCCTTTCTCTACGAGAATTCGCTTAGTCTACGTAGCTCATACGTGACGAACTTTTATTTAATTTTATTTAAAGTACGACAACTTGGTTGTGTATATAATTTTATACAAGATCTTATATAGACTCATCATACATACTGTTACACTCTGTACTTTTTTATCAGTAAATAACAATTATTATGCTAATTTTTTTTTATTCGGTTATTCCATGCTTTCTATTATTCGTGCCTTATATAATGTATTGCAAATATTTTATTTTTTACGTGCGAATATTCCACGATTATTTAACGCTTACATGTTTCCACCTAATGTTTTATATTGCACTATCCGACTTGGCCCGTGCCTAAGACCCTCTAGCCTCTACAACGTCTTCCATTACAATTTTGATTTTACTTTCAACCCTTTTAAAGTTGAAGTAGGTAAATTTTGTGCATAATACCAATGTTATTGGCGCCCCAACATGATTTACCTTCTCGGATGGCGTTCGAGACCGACACCATCACTCTTTTTCTCACCTAAGACCGAAATTATTTTTATCTAAATCTATTTAATATTGATGACTTTATTTTCAGAATTTTGAAGATTTTTGTAACGATTAGTGAGTTTATCGACAGAAAACAAAATGGCAACTACAACATCCGGAGATTACGATCGTAAATTTGCTGAAATGCAAAAATATGTACCATTTTTGGAGAATATGATAGATCGGTTAAAGAACGTCGATAAACCACGTGCACCTCAACTCGATAAGATTCAATCGTTGTATAGTATTGTTACGAATACTAAAAAGAAGTATGTTTTTTTATATTTTGATTCCAAAATAGAGTGCATCCCCTTCATTTGTTCATACTAATTTTTGAAATTTTTTACAGATTAAAATATGAAACTTTAATTAAATGTGAAGAAGGACTGAAGAAATTATACGAAAAAGTTGGAAAGGTATGTTGTGGAATCAAATAACAAAAAATATTAATTTTCTCCTGTTTTTTTTCTTCTAAATTTTAGGCGGATACTACATCAACAAAATCCGTAAACGAGGATCGTTCGAGAAATACGCATAGAAAACCTCAAAATAATTTTGATAGTTCATCAGCGCCAGCTAGTCCTAGCCCACCAACTTCACCTGACCGAACCCCAAACGCACCAATCATAATACCAACTGAACGTAGTTCAGCGCCAGCAAGTCCGAGCCCACCAAATACTCCAGGTCCATCAGCATTAAAAAAAGTACCAATATTAATACCAACTGAACGTAAATTATCACCAATTCGAAACATCAAACCTCTGAATAATGATCGTCCTGTCGAGCGTAAACATAGTTCAGATCGGGATCCAAAAAAGAGTCGTCATCATGAATCACCCCATAAACATAGACATCGTACAAAGTCCACGGACGATGAGAAGTGGCGAAGTGGATCGGAAACAAAAGCAGCTGATAGTTTTGGAATTTATAATAAAGGAATTATCCATAAACCGAAAAAAGAAGAAACGATTTTATCACCAACACTAAATGAACCACCTTTAAGTTCAGCCGATATAGCAGATTTACTATCCGAAAATACTGACACTAATAAAAGTGATGAACAATTCGATATTGAAAAGTTAGAAAACATTCGGGCTCAACTTGTCAATCAAATCAATGATTTATCAGCGGGTAATTCTCCAAACGCTGCTGTTGCTGACGGTAACTCGAAAAAAGGTAAAACAATTGAAACAAAGAAGAAAGATATTAAAGACGTGAAAGGTACGAAAGTAGATAAATCACAAATAACCTCAAAAACAACAACAACAGCTGTTGTCAAAGAGACTGACAATAAATCTAAACCTAAGACATTAGTGGTTGAAAAGAAGGAAACCGAAAATAAATTCGGTAATTTATTATCAAGTATCGATGATCAAATATTTGAACAAAAAAAGAAAGAACCGAAAAAAGATCCAAAAATGAAAATTGACAAAGTAGATAAAGTAGATAAAGAAAAAATTCTACCAAAATCTACTGCTGAGACTGAGAATAAACAAATTGAGAAAAAAGATGATAAAATCGAAGATGTGAAAAATGTTGAAGAAGCAAAAAAAATTGAAGAGAAAAAATTGGAAGAAGATTCAAAAAAGATTGAAAATGATAAACCTGAACAACCATATGTTCGATTAGCCGATAAATATCAACGAAAACCACGATCGGATAAACCGTTGAATGAAGTAAACTCGGAGGATCCACAAATGTATCTAGAAAAAGCGCCAATAAATATAACTGGTCGAGGACTAACATTAAAAGAATTAGAGAGATTTGGTGGAGGATTTGAAACTCAACCGCAACCTCAACCTCTAATGTCTAATTTTTCGCCACCTCATCATAGTAGTAATCCAAATATACTCACATATCCAAATGATCCACGATTAACCAAACGGAGTGGTGTTGGTCCACAAACACATAATTTACCGTGGTACAATCAACAACAACAGCAACAGCCATTAGTTCCCTCACCAGCTAATCAAAATTCCCAAATGTATCATCAAGATATATATTCACCAGGTCCTCCATCAACCCCGTCCGATCCATTCAACACACCTAGATACAATAATATACAAATCCCATTACAGGATACATTTCCCACTCCCCAACCTTTATTTAATCAAAATAAAAACTTTCATCAATTTAATCAAAATATACCATCCCAGTATGATCTATCAAAAATGAATCCAATCAATTATTACGAGAATCCTAATCAATATCATTCCAATAACAAACCGGGCCTTCTAGGACCTGGACCGCCTGGATACACTCCAAAAATCCCCCTACTCTCCCCACCACAAAATCAATCGCCATTATATAATAATCAAAATATGTACAATAGCATACAATCGATTCCATCACTATTGACAGGACCAAAAGTCCAACCGCCTATAACAATTCGTAATAACAATCAACCAGAAATAGTACGGCCATTAATTAGAGATCCTAGAGATCTAAGAGATTCTAGAGATCCGAGAGATTTAAGAGATCCACGTGAACTCAGAGATTCCAGAGATCCGCGAGATCCAAGAGATCCGAGACGAGCACGTATATTTGATAGTAATAATCGATCAGAAACTACAACGGATCGATATAATCAAAATCGTAATACAAATAATCGACCACCAGAGAAGAAAGTATTCCGTGGATATGATCCACGTCCTCAACCCAGACCGAAAAAAGAACCAGAGAAAACAATTGATGGTATTTCAAACATTCCAACACCAGGTGCCTTAAACAGTTTTAAAATTCCGAAACTGAAACGTGAAGAAATTATCGAAGAGAAAATCGAAGTAGTTGATAAAATTGTTGTTGAGGAAGACACAACACCATCCACAACCGAAACGGCTAAAACGGCCGATAGTGAACAACCAGATAAAACGACTAATAATGCGACCCAAAATCCTGAAATTAGTACAAGTAATACAAATGAAAATGAAGTAGAATCGAACGAATCGAAAAAATCTGAGACGAAAGCTGATTCGAAAGAGGATTTAATCAATAATTTTGTTCGAAAATTATGTGAATCCGGTGAAACGGATACATTTTTAGCAGTTTTAGAACGATTGGGTGATACTATAAGTAAAACACGTGTCAAACGTATTATAAACTCTGAATCCGAAGATTCCGAAAATGATGAGAAAAAATCGAAAACAAAAGAGGAAACTAAAAAAGTGATAAAAGAGCAACCCGAAAATACGGAAAACATTGAACAATCTTCTCCTGATAAGAAAACAACAAAAACAAAACCGAATAAAGCAGCAACTACAGAGAAAACATCAACTTCTGGTGATAAACCGGTTAAAATGAAACGTCGTAACGATTTAGAAATGTTACAAGACGATATTCGTGAAATGTTTATATGCGAAGGGGTAATCACAGCTAATGGACATAGAGTGTGTCGGATATTGAAAGGGGATGAAGGAGATGAAGATAAAACAAAAGTGGAAGAAGATATCAAGAATTCTACAACATTACGGAAATTACGTAGTGGAAAAGATATTGTGTCTGATGAAGAAGTATCCCCTTCACGACGGACTCGTGTGACACGACAAAGTAAACTGTTACCAGATACACCACCACTTGAGCTGCCAACACGTACTCGAAACCGTGTTCCTCGCGTTCTAATCGAAAAAACAAATCTCGAAGCCATTAAAACACGAACAATAAGCACAGAAGATGAGAAAGAAGTTGAAAAAGTCGTAGCTAAACAACAACGAAAAACAGTGAAAAAGGTCGGCGGTGCCGCCGTTCAGGAGGAAGAAAACGTGAATGTGTGTAGTTTATTTTTGAAACGGAATTTAAAAGATGCAAAGAAACGTACAATACTTCGTCGAATTATATCAAAAAAGAAAATCTGCAACGTAATTAAAAATTTAATTCAATTGAAAGGATTAAAAATTGATGAGAAAAAGGATTTAAAATCAATTTTTGAAAATATTCAAGCGACGGAAGAAACACAACCAGCAAGGACGGTTAAACCAATCGGTGTGAGGCTAATAAAACGTAGGGGAAGACGTGGCAAAGCTTGGAGCACAGGTGTAATTAAACGAAAAATAAAAAAAATCGAAGCCGAAACCGAAAAAGAGAAAGCAGATGAAACAATATCGGTTAAATTGGAAAAAGATGAAACCACCGTACCAGAAATCAATTATACGGACAAGGAATATTGTTTTTTCGGTGCTGGCAAATATAATTGTAAATTATGTGGATTTGCGGGTAAATCAATTGTCCTACATTACAAAACGGTACATCCAACCGATGAAATCCTAATATCACGATTGCAACTCGATATCGCTACAAAATGTATCGATGAATCGATCAAAAATGATTACGATAATCTTGATCAGACGGAAGATACATTAAATTGTGTTGGTTTTCCACGACGTAAACGATTCACCGCATTTAAATGCCGTTTCTGTGATTTAACGATGAACAATGAATTTACAAAAGTTTTCTACAGTCATCTAGCTGCGCATACAGGGGAGAACAGTTATGGCTGTTCCCACTGTAAGTTTACAACGACTTCGAAACCATCTTTACGTACACATGTATCCCACACGCATCCAGGGAAAAAGTATAATCTAATCCAGTTCTATCCATCGTGTAAAAACTATTCAATACTTTTGGGATACATATGCGGGGAGTGTAATTTTGTACAATTACACGAGGAAAACGTACAAAAACATGTGAAACGTTATCACGCGGATAAACTTGTTCGAATTTATAAAATTAATATGTCATCAATAGCTACGGAAGCGGTTGAAACTAAAAGCGATTTGGCAAAATTGAAAAAAGAGATCGAAGGAAAAGAAATACCTGTAGATGAAGAAAAATTAAACGATGTTGAAATGGAAGATGAAAAACCATTTGTAGAGGAGGAAGCTGAAAAAACTTCTTCAACGGATAGTATATCGTTTGATAAATCTATGGAAGTTGAAAAGTCTGTCTCAGAGGAAAGTCTTGAAAAACCTCTTGAACCATCTTCTCCGAAGGAAACACTTCTTGAAACATCTACTCCGACAGAGAAACCTCTTGAAACATCTTCTCCGAACGAAAAATCTCTTGAAAAACTTCCTTCGATCGAAAAACCTCTTGAAACATCTTCTCCAAAGGAAAAACCTCTTGAAACATCTTCTCCAAAGGAAAAACCTCTTGAAACATCTTCTCCAAAGGAAAAACCTCTTGAAAAACTTTCTCCAAAAGAAAAATCTCTTGAAAACCCTCCTTCACAATTAGCTAGTGATGATAATAAGTCCGACCCTGTGAAGGTTGGTGAAAATAAACATCAACCGCAAAAAGAACGTGAATTAAATGTATTTGAATGTCCAGATAAGCTACTCGACGAACAAAAAATTCAAGATGAACGCTTAAAAATTATGCAAGAAGTGGCAGATGCTGTTCGCCAAACACGGCGAACATCATTCCAATTCTTGGATAATTTAAAATCCAGATTAGAATCTAGCGAAGAGATTAAAGAAAATTTTGAAACGGTTTCAAATACTACTGAAGAAGTACCTATTCCGAAAACTAGTGGGGATTCTTTAAAATTTTTGGATACGTTAAAATCAAAATTAGATCAGCAAAACACAACGGAAAATGATGCTTCTGTAGAAGAGAAAATTGATGATAAAGAACCTGATACAAAATCTCCAAGTAGTATTGAAGACATCCCTCCAATATTCGATAATGATGACGATTTAGATGACAGTTTAATTGATGAAGTCTTAAACATGGAAAATGATTGGTCAAAATGGAGTACAGGAAAAACGAACTCCACAATGATGAATACAATTCAACGGCTGGTCAATGTTGTGAAACAGAGCAGTGACCCAGCCACAATTGTACCAACTCCCGATACAATTAAATACCATGTGGGTCCTGTAACCGCTGAAAAAACTGAAGATGTCATACAATATTTTTGTTCATCAGATACATGTTCATTTTCAAGTGATAATAAAGAAGCTTTTACTGCGCACGTCTTGGATAAACATTTAGATTTTTGGGATGGCGAATGTAATAAATGCGATACGAATATTCAACAGAACGATATCAAACTTACGTGCAAAGATGCACTGGACCATTTGTTTATATTTCATTTAGAATTATCACCCGGAGAAAAAGTCGATGACGCGTCAGCAATTAATAAGCCAGTGATACGCATGCGTAGATTAAGTGGTGATAAATTATCCATGTCACCGGATGTGGATCGAATCGCTGATACCGATTCAAACACAAGCAACGATTTAGTAATTAAAAGTCTAGTCTCGTTGTCGTCGGAACCATCAGATGGCCTTGAATTTAAAATTCAAGATGTACGTTCCTTGAATCCCGATGAAATTGAAGCATCTCCAATTAAATCAGAACGAAAAACTCCAGTAAAAACTGTTTATGCGCTAAGCCCAATCAAAGCAAATTCACCAGTGGGGGCCACACTTATAAAATCGGTCCCTTTGCTGTTAGCAGGTCCACAGCAAACCTCATCTCCAAAAATTATTACAAAACGTTTATATATAAATAAACAAATGGTTGGCAAGGATCCAAAAACCTTGCAAAAAATGTTAGAACCGACAAAATTAGCGCACATTTTTAAATGTATGGCAAAAATGTGTACATTTTCAACGGATGAAGCGAACACATTCTTATGGCATTTGAATACGGTCAAAACTCCACTACACATTAATGAAAAAGATTGGGGAACTTGCCCATACTGTTCCGAGAGTAATATTTCGACTGCCAAGCGATTGGAACAACATATTTTACAAGAGCATGGTGAATGTCGTTTTCAATGTGGCTATTGTTTTTATCGGGCTGCTTCGCAAACACTAGTTGAACGACATCAATGTGAACATCATGGTTCGGAGAATTTTCGGGTGTATCAATTGGAGATGCGTGGCGACTATAATGAATATAAAAAACAATTGTCGTTGAAAGCAATTTGTAAACCGTATATTTGTCCATTAGGTAAGTGCATTCATTTTGTTGTTAAATATATTTTTTTAAATTTACAATCTATCAAAGTTAACTGTATTATACAAAATATCTGTTGATATGTCTGTCGAAATGTCTCGCACTTACAAACTGTCTTTCGAAATGTATGTAATTTACATAATGCCCGTTGAAATATCTGTAGTTTACATAATGCCTATCGAAATATCTGTAATTTACAAGCCTGTCGATATGTCTGTAATTTATATAATGCCTGTTGAAATTTCTGTAATTTACAAGTCTGTCGAAATGGCTGCAATTTACATAATACCTGTTGAAATTTCTGTAATTAACATAATGCCTGTCGAAATATCTGTAAATTACAAGTCTGTCGAAATGTCTGTAATTTACATTATACCTGTTGAAATATCTGTTATTTACAAGCCTGCCGAAATGTCTGTAATTTACATAATGCCTGTTGAAACTTCTGTAATTTACAAGTCTGTCGAAATGTCTGCAATTTACATAATGCCTGTATAAATTTCTGTAATTTACATATTGCCTGTCGAAATATCTGTAAATTACAAGTCTGTCGAAATGTCTGTAATTTACATTATACCTGTTGAAATATCTGTTATTTACAAGCCTGTCGAAATATCTGTAATTTACATAATGCCTGTTGAAACTTCTGTAATTTACAAGTCTGTCGAAATGGCTGCAATTTACATAATACCTGTTGAAATTTCTGTAATTTACATAATGCCTGTCGAAATATCTGTAAATTACAAGTCTGTCGAAATGTCTGTAATTTACATTATACCTGTTGAAATATCTGTTATTTACAAGCCTGTCGAAATGTCTGTAATTTACATAATGCCTGTTGAAACTTCTGTAATTTACAAGTCTGTCGAAATGGCTGCAATTTACATAATACCTGTTGAAATTTCTGTAATTTACATAATGCCTGTCGAAATATCTGTAATTTACACAATGCCTCACAAGCTCTTGATTTAATTAACATTGTTTGTACAGTTAATTGCGTGTAACTTTTAAACAATGCGAGATAGATGAAAAATCTTCTGTTAGTAAATTATTCTTCACAACATATTCTACTTTTTTTGTTCCTAGTAAATTTTTTACTAAAACGTATATTTCACACATTTTTGTCTCTAAAGATTGATCCATGCTAAATTTTGTCTTTCAGCTTTTAAAACATATTTTTGGATTGAGAAGAAAATTATAGATAGATTTTTATTGATAAACATAAATAATAAACGTTTGATGACGTTAATAATTTCCTGTTTTATTTTTAAATATTTGCAGATAATTGTAAAATTGAAATATACTTACGTGACAATTTCGTGGAACATGTTGAACAACATGCCGATATGGATATGTACTCATGCCAACTGTGCCCAGAGAAACGTGAAACGATGCTAGCATTAATCCAACATTATACAAAACATAATATTGGATTCTTACAATGTTTGTATTGTGCGTCGTGTGCTGAATACGAACATACCATGAAAGAGCATTTGGGTAAACGACATCCAAATCAATCACCAAAAGTACTCTTTCGGAAAATTAATCCAGCTTTAAAAACAGTATTGAAGGTAAGTTCTGTGTAATTTGATTCTCACTCTCAGGGAAGAAAACTCCACCAAATCGTTAAATAAATATGATTTTCGTGATCCAATTTAATAAAAATTTAGACACTAAAATCCAGTTGATTTGACGAGATAATTTCCGAGATATGTGCGATATCTCGATTTAGTTAGCTATAAAATTTGTTTGTTCTGTTCTAGATTCGTGAACCAGTCAATTCCGAATCAATTCTGCGGCATCTATTTATCTGCAATTTAGATTTAAAAACAACTCATTTTAGTCAAGCAATTCCCATACCAAGTACACCATTTAATTTCACCCCTAATACGAGTACAGAAACTTCTCCCCCACCATTAGCCGCAATCTCAATGTCTTCCTCATCGGCATCATCTAGTGCATCGCCGACATCCTCGACTACACCATTTAGTGATAATTTACTTTTACTTCTAAACGAAAATGAAACAACAAATAATACTACTCACTCAACAACAACGTCTAAAGAAAATTTCGAAACAAATTTGGAAGATGAGAATTCACATTTGAATGAATTAATCGAAAGTACACTAAAAGAAACGGAAAATGGTGGAAAACAACCAGATCTGGATTTATTTAAGGATAATATTACAGAGAATTCAAAAGAATTGGATCAGATCCCTCTGGTGGTCGATTTAGAGAATAGTGATGAAGAAGATGTTTCAGGTCAAGTGGATCCATTAGCTTTAGACGATGACCAACCGCCACCACCCACAACAGAGAAAGTTGAGCCGAAAGCTGATGAGCCCACCAAAAATGAAAATAACGAGACACCAAAGAGTTTGGTAAATACGATAGACGATATTCAAAATACGGGCTTAAATGGTAAAGCGTTATATCGTTGTGGGACTCCCGGTTGTGATCATGCTTTCGAGACTTTAGCAAACTTCAAAGATCATTTATTTGTGTGCGACACGAGCCAAGACTCCTCAATGTTTCGATGTTTTCATTGTAAGAAACTGATCAAATATCTAACCTCACTGGTCGATCATATTAAACGTCACGGCTTGGCACGCTACGGTTGTTCGTTGTGTAATTTTCGATCCGCTGTAGCCGTATCCGTTGCCAAACATATGAAAGAACGACATAAAATTACACAGGTCCGAACCATACCGTTAGATCCATTCAAAGCAGATTTAGAAAATGATTTATATGTGGTTTGTCCCCAAGGCAAAACTACCACCACTCTCAAACGTAAAAATTCTAACAAAGATTTGGATACAAACATAACGATAAATGAAACAAAACAGATATTTGCCCCAAATGAAGTTGACCTTCTGCCACGCCAACCAATCTCACCGTTTGACATGAAATGTGCCCAATGTTCGTATGCGACAAAAGTACGAACAAATATGGTGCGTCATTTATTATTCCATTCCAATTCGATTGCAGTCCCTGAATCCGCACCGGTAAACCCGGTACCGTGTTTAGAGAAGAATGAGAAAATGTTCGATAAAATGGTAAACTTAGCGAACAGTTCGTTTACTGAATCCACCCGAATGGGTGGTAAAACAGTCGCGCGTAAAAGTAGTATTTCAAATGAAGACCTACAAGATCTACCGGGGTTTGTTCCCGAAAAGAAACGATTTGTGTGTGGTGCAAATGGATGTAATTATTTAACTGTGGACGATTTAATGCTGCGATGCCATTTTCGGGCATTGCATATGGACGAAGTGAATTATAAGTGTCCGCATTGCGCCGAACATTTAGGCACTCTTGTATCGATCGATAAAATCGGTGTACATTTGAAGATGCACGATACACGATTGTATAAATGTTCGCATTGCCCCTACTACCATTACCAGAAGCATGTCGTGGAACGACATTTAAGTGAAAAACATTCGGACAAAGTTCCCTATGTCCATGTCATTCGAGAGTTAGATGCCGATGGGAATGATGAACGGAAAGACGTCGTAGAACCGGCTACTCCAGATGATGGAGCAGCAACACAACTACGATCAGATGGTAAACCATGGAAATGTGGTCTCTGTAAAATGAAAACGGTTACACGCACGGAAATCATCGATCATGCAAAAACCGCGCATGCTGTCAAATCACAATTTATGTGCAGTTTGTGTCAATATCGGTGTTCCTACGATAAAGGCTTTGATAAGCATTTCAATTCAAAACATCCGGGACTACCAGTAGAGATGATTTCCGTTTATTATAAAGAAGACACACTCGTCCCCGAACCGAGCATTGCTCCAGGAGGGGGTCCAAATACCACCGCATCCGAAGTATTTGATACAACACCACTGTGGCGACGTGATATGCCACGAATTCGGCATATACGTGGCATATTATTCGAAGAAACGCAAACAAAACAGGTATCTCCACGAAAATCGGTATCGAAAACTGCTGCTGCCGCAACAAATGATGATTACGTGGACGTTGAATACCTCGATGATGCCTTTAATAGTGCGGAGGCTTTAAAGAAAACGCCTAGTAAACGAAGAAAATCAACTGCAGCGCCGCCGCCGTCTATAGTTACATCGGTTGATCCGAGATTAACAGAGCGGGTACAAAATGGAAGAGGATCTGAGGCTGATTTAGAAAATAAGAAATTAGAATTAAATATAACGTATTCGTGCACCATTTGTAATAAATTTACGACAACTACACGAAAAGAATTTGCTGAACATCTGTGTGAAGAAATGAATTACGAAAAGTAAGTTACAACAATTTTTGTAGTTTTTAATTTTTTACTTTGGAGTTAAGACTTAAGGACGTTCATACATGAGGCCTGATAGAATATAATAGATCGATTCAGTAGTTATCCTCCCTTCAAAAATTTAAAACCTGTCGTCGATCATTTTAAAGAGTTGATTATCGATTAAAAATCAAACTTTGAACACAGCGGTCTTATGGAGAACAGAATTTGTTTGTACTTAAACTTATAATAACTATATTATTAAAGTAGACACCATAATAAATAATGTTTATAAATATTCATTAAAATATGCAGTTTATATAATTGCATTAAACAAATGATGTTGACGAACGTTTGAATTAATTATTTAATAAAATTAAAACTGTTAGGTTTGTTTTTGCCACCATATTTTGAAAACTGGTGACAGCGCACAATAAAAAAATATACACATACACACAAATATACAACAGTGTTTATTGTCAGATCTGCCACACAAAGTCAAATCAGTTTCTAACTTATATTTCCTGATATTTTCCAATAAATACTTTTAAAATACTTCGGACAAATAAAAAAAGGTTATAATTTGTTGTAAGATTATTGATATACTTTACAACATTTTGAAAATCCTAAATAAATTTTATAGATAATACTTAAAAAGTTGTAATAAAAAAAAAACAAGTGTTGTATTATTCGGCTTTAGTTTTCGACAAAAAATTTAGGATTAAAAGCTGTTACGATTTTAATTCGAAAACTAAATATATTTGGTACAAATCGATTGTAAAAATTCTGGATCAATTCAGGTCTCTAAATTCGTATTTGGTAGTTCCAAATCTTCTGGTTTTTCAAATTTTGATTTAGGATGTAATTTTTTTCGAACCTCTCGAATTGTTTTTGATTTACCCATTAAATGTGAGAATAGTTACCTTTTGAATACAATATCTTATAAACAGCTCATCAAATCATAAGATTGGATGATTTTGGATCAAATTTACCTTTTTGATAACTGACCACTTTGGTCACGACGTTTGGTGGCCCAAAACGGAACCAAGTTTAGTATGCAGTAGTATCTTCTATATAAAAAAGATAAATATGTTGCGTGTTTGTCCGAATTGTTTGGAGAAACCTATAGGAGATAGCGAAATAATGATGAGGGAAGACCAAGAAAAAACTATCCAAAGTTCAAAATTCCAAACTATTACAAATTTATAACTGTTTTCTGATCGCTCCAAAGTTATAGCCGACCCAGATCTCTAATAAAGTTTATAGTTTCTATAGAACAATTTGAATTAACAAAATTTTGAAACTCAAAACTTAGAAAACAATAATTATATTACATAAATACCAAAAACGCTTCCTTGAAGAAATAATTAGGTACATTATTTAAAATGGAACATCCTGTATATTGGATTGTATCCTCCAAATCGGGAACAAAAATGATCCTTCAATTTTTTTTAACGTCATCGATTCAGAAAAAATTAATTTTTAAGATAAATTGAACCCAAAAAAAAATCCGGTTGATTCGACGAACAGTTTCCATTCGAAATGATGTTCCATTTTGTTCGATTTTAGATAGTATCTCGTAAACCGATCACTAAATCGTCCAAATTGATGACACAATTTTCGTGTTTTTTTTTTCAAGTTCAAATTCAACTTCCACAGATAATCTAAATTTTTGCCACCCAAATTATATTACCGATATTACCGGTTTTATTTAACAAATTTTCCTTTTTTCTTTTGTTCCAGATTTATTTGTACATATTGTAGTAAACGTTCACATAGTTTTGATTGGATGAAATCACATTTAGATATCGCCCATGGTAAACCATGGAAACCGGAATTTATTGTCTCCCTAACTGTGGATGAAAATATCGAAACATTTATAATAAATGAAATCAATCGTCTAGAAAAAGAATCCGGTGAAACGGAAAATGTTTTGAATTATGAAAAATTGGAAAATTTAAAAGAAATATTTGGTTTTCCATCAGAAACGCGTCATAAAACAACAACAACAGACCTAAATAATTCAACGACTTCACATTCGTCTACATCATCATCGACTGCAGCGCAACCGGGTGATAATCTGGACGAAGATAGTGAATACGAAGAAATCGATGATACTAATTATGGTGCGATTACAATGCGAAAAATCGCCGATTTACGATCGAATGAAGAAACGTTTGTAGATCCAAGACAAACTGATCGAAATCGATGTCCACATTGTCCATACTTTTCCAAGTATCCGCGTGACGTCACTAAACATATACTCCGTCATTGGGAAGAGCTACCCTACCAATGCGGCTATTGCAATTTTAAAGGGCACACAATCCTCGAAGTTATCAAACATAATTCCTTACGACATAAAGTTAAGTGTAAAGTTATTAAGCAGGTTGATCCTAAGGACATTAAAACACGGGATATGATGCGAAGTCGACGAAAAATCGAAGAGATTAGTGAGTATTCACCGGAAGCCAAAAAAATTGCCTTAGAACCACCACCACCACCACCAAAGAAAGATGAACCAATTACCGAACCGCCACCTATAGAAGAAGATATCGAAAACAGTATATCATCAACATCTTCACCGACCCCATCTGGTGAACCGCCTGAGCCAGTTGTGTATTTATGTCATTACTGTCCGAAACAAAGTGATACAGTCAAAGCTATCTTCGATCATTGGCAGGCCACACATAAGGAAAGATTCGCCAAAGGTGCGTTCAAATTTCGTACACTTGGAAAAAGTCAAATTCCACCACGTGTGCGTGGACGTGTACTCTGTAAAATATGCGGTTATCGTGGCTCCAAACAGAACGTTCTCAAACATCACAAACAGATGCACGCGGGCCAACAATTACAAATCGATGAAACCATTCCGCCACCATCTGCTGGCGATCGTACCGTCAATACAGTGAAATCTGCTCGTATTAATTGTAAAAACTGTTTATACTATTGTTATAGTCTGGTCGCAATGGAGGATCACTATATTAAAGTTCACAACAATGCAAAAATGTTTAAGACAAAATTCGCGGAAGAACTTGGAGCTGTGACGAAACCCAGCGCCGGTCCAGCTGTGCAATGCAAATGGTGTCAAGAAGTCTGTACGGATGAAGAAGATGCGAAATCACATCATTTGCTGTTCCATTCCCATCTCAAGTTATCCGTAATTCCTGTCGCAAAATCGGGACCTATAAAATACTCGTGTCCACAATGCACCCACACCAGTGAAAGTCATATTTCGATGTTAGAACATTTGCGCGGACACGTTAAACCATTTGTTTGCGGTCATTGTGATATCGGGTTTAGTTTTCCACATCACGTCAAAATTCATACAGTTAAAAAACATCCAGGGCTGGAACCCAAATACGAAGCTGTTGATAAACTCCAACAGGAGCTAATTGAGTTACGTAATAATCTGCTAGTGATCCTTGAAGATGGTACCAAAGTTCTCCATAACGAATATAAATCATCGAAACGAAAACTCGAAGATGATGCAACGGCATCTTCTTCTTCACCCGCTAATAAAATTATTAAAATGGAAGTAGTGAAAAAATCTCCAGTTGCCAGAAAATCGACAACGTTCGTTCCGAAACCATCGCGTTTATTACAAGTTGCAAAGAAATCAACGACCCCTCATGTAAAATCAACACCAACGCCAATGGAAATCGAAAAAGGGGGAGATGAGTATTTCTCATTTTATGGTAAGAAACCGATAACCGATAATTCGAATATAACAACAACCATGAATTTGGGAGGAACACAAATGAAAGTGAATATATCAACGCTGATGCAATTAACAAATATGTTACCAATTCTAAGAGTTGCGGATTTAAAGAATCAAAAAATGATACTCTGACACTGGAGAAAACAAAATCATGAACATCATCCTCCACACTTGGACAGTAGTGTGGATTTAGAGAGTATTGTGCCAACGATTACAACCACACAACTGTCAAATATTAATGAACACGATTATTGGTTTTAATTTGATAAATGATAATATAATTACCGAAGGACCGAAGAGAGACCGACCGAGCCACAGAAGAATCCTGGTTGGTCGTCGTTCATACAGAATTTATAATTACAAGAATATACAATCGGATCAAAGATCAAAGAAAATCCTCGATCGATGGATTTTTCAAGTACGAATAACTCGGAAACTACTGAACTTCGACAAAAATTAACTAACGATAAAGTTCAACATCAAGGTTATACCGAAAAATCTTGTTTTTAAAGAGAATTTATCTTTAATATTTATTTTTCCAAAGATGTCTCATCCCCAAAAAAAAAAACATTTTGAGGGTGGCAAGCGTAAGCAAAGTGCGACTAATTCTGGAAATTACTCGTCTCTTACAAGTTTGGGGAAGGGTTGAGGGTTAATTCAAATTCTATTTAAAGAAAAGCGTAAAGATGATTTTAATTAAAAATAAATTGGTTCGGATTTTCTTGGATTTGCCTCATTGGAGTTGAGGCATTTTTCTGTAGGTATACTATGAAGCCGAAGAAGTTTGGAGCCGAAGTGGTTAGTAGCCCTCTAGATACTCTAGAACTGTGATTGATGGATGATTCTGTTTTAATTCTAAGTTGTGTTCGAATATAAATTGTTATGTGATTAAAATAGTATGTTTCTAATATACGCTGTGAGTTTTTTTTAGTCATATTAGAGCAGTGCGCACACTACACAACACACACTCCATAATTTTTTTATACTCCATCAAAGTATATTATAGTGCTCCGTTTCGAACACCAAAAAATGAAATTGATAAGAATTTAATAAAATTTAATTTTAAAATTATAAAACGTCTAGAGTTCCTTCAGACTTTTGGCCTGTAATTCAATACGGTCGTGTTCTTAGACATTTACCAACCAAGTCCTTAGTAAACTAAGTGAGTTACCAATGTACTGGGATCTCTGGCAGTGGGCGGAGTTTAGTATGTCAATTTACTAACAGTAGTTACTAAGTTGTTTACCAGAGTGCCACCACGAAACTTATAGGCCGAAGGGTATATCAGAGGGGTTGGATCAGCAAACACCGATTTACTAGCTCTATTTTATAATTTACCCACCAGAGAGCATATCCAAGTTGTCTAATTTAGTTTTTTGCCAGGACATTTGACAGACACTAACAACTATGACGCCATTTTGCTTAGTAAGTGCTGTCAGATTGGAAGATTTTCTCTTTTAATTTGGAGAAAATTTAGATGTTATTCTTTGAATTGTCGTATTTTTAAATTTTGTGTATTCAAGTTGAATCTAACGAATCAGAATACAAAATGTTTATTTCTACTCGATACATGATGACCGCATGCATGATTTCATATTATTAAATCCACTAAATTTAGGGAAAATCCCTCAATTTGGTAACACTGCTGATAATTTAGTGTGTCCTGAGAGAATTACACTGAACTTGATGCTCAGAAGTAAATCTTTTTAGACGACGTTGACTTTCGTAGTTTACTAAGGACTTAGTTGTTCTGAACACGACCAATGACAATTTTGAAACTTAATTATAAATTTAGTAATAATCTGCCATGGACACAGTTATTTATGTAGAAATGAGCGAAATTAGTCTCCTTTAATTTTTAGTTGGACATTAAAATCCGTGAGAGGCACTATAACCTCAAATAAATTGCCTATTATATCTATAGTAGATTAATTTTTTGGCATTTGTATTAGTATATTTTATTTTTTTGAAATATGACATTGATTATTTAGTTTAAAGTTGTTTTTTTATTAAATGTTACTATAGAAATAACAATCTCTAACCATATTTAGCCATTTTTGCACTCGATTCATGCCGAATAATATTTAGTTTTCGAATATTGTTATAAAAGTACTAACAACCTTTTCCTTCGAAAACTAGATGGTACAAATTTTAAAAAAAAATGTACACACGTCCATAAAAATTGAACCACCAGTAAGTCACATTTTAAGCTCGTGTATATTACTAAATATATGTATATTAAATACAATAACGCTTAGAAGGTTTCAATTTTTATGAACGGGAGTGTACACTGCTGCTAATTAAATATATGGTTAATATAATATTTTTAAATAAAGAATTTGTGTTATTTATTAGTTCTAGCATTTATTTTTAATAATTTGGTAACATACAATTTTTTCATCTTTGATTTGGCTTATACAGTTAGATTTTTTGAGTGACGTCATAATTAGCATAACTACTGCCAGCGTATATCGGGGAACATACTCGGAAAAATGAAAGAAAATGATGAATTGAGTGAGATAGTTTTTTTGTATTGTTTAATTAGTTGTTAGGTAATTATTTTATTATAAATTATTTTTATGAATAAAAAAGAAACGAATGGAAAATTTACTACAATCATTGTTTTTTATTTTGTAGTTAGTTTTACCTTATTAGCTAATTTTCTCTACAAGGAATTGGTCTTGTATCGATGGCAAAATTTCACAAAACTTTCTTCAAATGTTCATCGATCTTAGTACTGGTAAAAAATGATCATTTTTAAAATTATAGACCAGTTTTAATCCGACCAGGATAAAAAATTTTCTGTAAACCATGTATGTCCTGAGAAAATTCGCAGCGTCTGCGGCGTAACAAATTTTTTTTCAGATTTCATGTTTGTAAGAAAATTAAAAAAAACATTTCAATTTTATTGAGAACTGACCCCCTTAGGTGATTCAATACGGTCGTGTTTTTAGTCATTTACCAACTAAGTCCTTAGTAAACTGAGTTACCAATGTATTGGGATCTCTGGCAGGGGGCGGAGCTTAGTATGTTAATTTACTAACAGTAGTTACTAAGTTATTTACCAGAGTGCCACCACGAAGCTTATAGGCCGAAGGGAAATTTTTTTCAGATTTCATGTTTGTAAGAAAATATAAAAAAAACAAATATTTCAATTTTATTGAGAACTGACTTAAGGGGACCTTCAAAACATGACTAACTTTTGTGTGAAACGAAAGAATAGTCTATTTTTTTAATGTCGAATAATTATATTTTTCTAAATTTTGACAGTTTTAAATGTAAATTTTTTTTATATTTTCAATTTATTGACATTTTACTTACAAAATTTTGTTAATGCAAGTATTTCTATAGAAACTATTAGAGATTTGGTCCGGCTATAAAATATACTGCACACTTTTTTTGGGCTACTAGACGTCTTGATCAAAGTGGTCAGTTAACATATGAATAGGGGAAGCAAAATTTTTGTTTGTCTTTGATTTTGATGTTTCTAAGGGATTTTTCTCACGATATGAAAATCCATTGACAAATTAATCGCGATTTATCACAAATTTAAGCGATTGATAAGGTAAGTATCTATAAAACGTTCTCATTTTGATTATCCTCGTTTAACTCCAGAATTCTCAAAAACTTCCGCTGTCTGTCTATGAATGAATCGCTTTTTGAATTGCATATAGGCAATTTTTATAACATTCTTGTACATTGTTTTGCATAACAAATATATTGAATCAACGCTTATATTAATAATTTTATGTGACATAGTTTTGTAATGTATGACCAAAAATGAACAAAAAAAACTATCTACTCTCCCTCCTCCTTACAGGAACAATAAAATTCAAATCTAACAGTTTTTGAGGGATTAATTAAAAACTTATACTTGGACGGTCTTATTTTTTTAATAGTCTATTACATCTTTTTACAAATACTTTGGATTCGAACACTAGATGTCAGTCACTTTGTTCTTAATTACAAATACCTACTTATTGAGTATATTTTCCACACAACAGATAGCGTTGCGACCAAGTACGCAATAAGAAAGTCCATACGGATGCGTGTCGTATTTTTTTTCCGTATAAATGAAAGTAAATAAATAAATAATTTTTATTTATTTGTATGTAATTTACAAAAAAAATAAATTAATAAATAACAGATTGTATAAAAATGCATTTCAAACATAATTCGAATACAATATATTTGTTTTTCAAAAACGTTTCGTTTTTTATTTTTTTTAATGATAGAATACACAACATTTCAATAAATTATAGTGATGAAAATATGAATATAAATATTTCATAATAATAATAATAATAACACGCAAATATTGTTTGGAAAATATTTCCATATCGTATACAATACAGTAGGACCCGCTTAAATCGGGACCATAAACATATGGGACCGTATTCAAGTCGGGTTTTAAACATAGATCTGAAACTGAGAGAACGGTTGTACAAGCCAAGTGCCAAGTTCTTCCTTATACCTCATGTCCAGGATGTCCTGGTATTCTGATTTTCGTTTTTCGTGTTGATGAGCTTTTCATGAATAATCCAAAAAGTTTCTGCTTATCACAAATCGTTATTTTGTAGCTGACTCAGTTTAGGAACAATTAAACCTTTAGGTCACTTCCAAGAGAACTCGAGACTTCAAATGTCCACCCACAGAGTATGATAAACTCGCTGTTTGTAGTAACTCTGAATGATTTATTGAATACTAGCAGATCCACACAAGCTTCGCACTGAAATAATATCTTAACTATTGGTTGTATGAAAAAAATGTTTCCTACAAAAGTTGTTTGTTTTTATTAGATGAACATTTTTATATTTAAAGATTATCTCTATCTCGCACTGAAATACAAACTTTTTACAGCCTATGTCAATTCAGAATAGTTTAGTTTTCTAATTAGTAAAAGAAAGATCCAGAGATTACATCATACAAACTTACAACCAACTTTATTGTTGGTGTTTGATTCTTAGGGCTATGACATCTGGTGGCAATAACTAGAATTAACATAGCAGTCAGTCTCAACTGTGAAAGTTACATATGCGATACTAGGATTATGTTAATAAAATAAACAAAAAATTATTATTTTGTTAATGAAACTCATCTGTTTTTATGAAAAATAGAACTCATTGTTTAAATGTAGCCTGACTAAAACCGCCATTTAGGAACATGGCGTCATGAGTAACTTTATCAAGATATTAGCAGATATTAGAAGAATATTAGTCTACGAGGATTACAGGACCCCGTATTAACGAGGTTGTACTGTATATTATTATATTTATTATAAATAAATTATATCGGTCCGTGTATTATATCCACATACATAAATGTAGTAGTATTATTGCAACAATAGAATTTCCTGTGTTTTTCAATTAAAATCAATAAAATATTATGAATATTTTTTCCATAAAAAAAAACAAAAATAAAAACAGCACTAGCACTATGGAAATGCGTTCTATCATGTTATCATAATATTCACTAGCATGAATTTTTATTATATATTTATTTATTTGTTGTAACATTTTATTATGCTGACGCGAAACTCTATGTCGAATAGATTGAAGAAATTGTTCGATCGTATTATTTTACATAAATAAATTATTAATAATTGTTATCGTGGGAAAAAATGAAATATTTTTACAAAACAAAACAATTTGGGTTAAATTATAATAAAAGCCGTGTTTCATAATTTATACATTTTTGTATTATTATAGGTTATGTTCATAAAGGATATTCTTTATGGTTACTGTCAATAGATTTTTGTTTCATAATCTATGAAATATTGTTGATATGGAAAAAATGATGCAGTTTAGCATTAGTGTTTTTTAATGAGATATTACCAAAGTCGTATAAAATATGCCTGAAATGGGCCAAAAATAATTTTTTGCATTCTAGTGAACCTGATGCTTCAAAAAGTCAATATTTTTGCCTAGTACTGCTAAATTTTATCCGATTTTAATACAATTTGTTTTGAAACGTACTATTTTTGGGGTGTTTTTTTCGATTTCTACAATAAAGAAATGTCTAGCGCTTATCAATTTTAAAATAAAAGGTCTATGTACAGACCATCTGAAAAACTAATAGAGATATCGCGGTTTTCTATCAACATAAATATCTTGACTTAAAATTAGTGCATTTGAAAAGAAATTTAATTAAAATTGGATTGTAGCGGTATCGCTTCTTTATTAAATTATTATTATAATTTTGTTCATCATTTTTAGTTGTTGCATAACAACTATAACTTCCTCCTATTATTATCACGGTTGCTTTGAATGTTAACAACCTTGATAATTTACATATTAAAAATATATAATATTTCATAAATCAATTTAATAAAGATCAATTATATCTGTCATTCATATTTATTATTTATTTAAATAATAATTATTTAATATATCAATCATTTACCTCTGCAAATTTTCGCCCGAGAAAAAATAAACGAAGAGGGTGGTAAATTAACATATTTTTAAAGAAAAAATCCCTCCAAAATCTTCCAACAGATGCCTATTGGATAGTAGCGGTATCGCTTCTTTATTAAATTATTATTATAATTTTGTTCATCATTTTTAGTTGTTGCATAACAACTATAACTTCCTCCTATTATCACGGTTGCTTTGAATGTTAACAACCTTGATAATTTACATATTAAAAATATATAATATTTCATAAATCAATTCAATAAAGATCAATTATATCTTTCACATATATTTATTATTTATTTAAATAATAATTATTCATTATAACTATCATTTACTTCTACAGGATAAACTATGATGCCTAAGAGCCTTTTACTTGTGCTGTAAACCTACATTTCTATTTAATTTAAAGTTTCTAGCTTCTCTGAAACTACTAGAAAAAGCGTTTTCATCTCAGAGAAGATGGAAATGCAAAATCTCTTTTAATATTTTGTTAAATTGAAAAATATATACTAAGAAAAGTTGTACGCAAAATGTTATTACAATTTACAAACTGATAAGTTTTTCTAAAACTTTTAAATTTAAAGAAATATTTACCATTTTAATGTTCTCAGAAAATTTGCATTGACTGAGTAAGTTTTATGTGATACATTTTGAGTATGTGTAAGACACTGATAGATAATAAATTTATAATAAATTTTATACAAAATATAATCAAAAATACTACAACACTTGAATATCTTGAAAAATATCTTATATGATTTATATTTAGAAAAGAAAGAATTATTTTTTGTAGTGAAAAATCTTGTATGACTTTTTTACAAATTAATATATATCGTCTTCGATGTGAAAGACCCCAAAAGATTTATATTTAGAAAAGAAAGAACTATTTTTTGTAGTGAAAAATTAAATATCTTGTATTCCTTTTTTAAAAATTACAAACCATATTTACCTTGTTTTATCTTATTATTTTATAACGACAACCTCGCTGTAATTGGAAAAAATTTTACACATGAGAAAATAAAAATCAATATGTTTGAAAAAAAATTAGATTTTACTATCTTGTTAACAGAACAAAATATGTTTTTACAAAAAAATACATTTTATAATTTAGTAAATAATAAAAATTATAAACTAAGTACATTTTTATACCCTGTGTATACATAATACCAACAACAAATGGCATATTTGTTATATATATATATATATATATATATATATATATATATATATATATATATATATATATATATATATATATATATATATAATTCGTTTTGCGTAACTGAAAGTTTTCGACGCCAAATAACCGTCTAACTTAAAAAAACTTAAAAAAAAACCACTAATATTAAATACTAAATATTAAATACACACTTAATACTAAAAATACATAAATTACCTATACTAAGATGAAATTTTAAAAAACTGTCGACTTAAACTAACCACTTTATAATCACCTCATATCTTTATCCGAATCATATCTTTAAGATTCCGTTCAAAACTCCACAGTATTGGAGATTTTGTTTGTCTTCTGAACGGAATCTTCTGATTCCACGTACTTTCAACATTGTCGGTGGTATCTTTTGCAATTTACTTAAAAAATATTTATAAATGAATTCTTCATCATCTATTTGATTAAAATCATCTAGTGTTCCTTCTTCAACCGGTGGTGATGCCGCTTCATCTACTTCCATTTCATTTGGATCAAAATCTGATGGTTCTTCGGAGGGTTCGATCTTAATCGGTGTAGAACACCGTGGAAAAAACTGTTGGTTGAAAAATGGATTCGTTGAATCGTCTTCACCATCTCCCACATACTGCTGTTTAAATTCGAACGCCAGCTGGAATAGAAGAAAAAATTATTAAAAAAACGAAATATAAATGTTTTAAAAAATCTTTGCGTGTCAAAGCTGAGGGTTTTTTTTACAAAAACTATCCAAAATTCCAATTTTGAAAATCTATTTCATAAATAGAAAATTAAAAATGTAGCGAATTTATTTACAAAAACTCCGTAATCGGTAAAAGTTACAAAGTAGAGGTCGTTTTTGTTAAATTTTATTTTGGTCAAATATTTACTGTAGCAATAAGAAACAAAACTTGAATGTAAAATGAAGTGCGAGGCTTCGTGGTGTTTCTTTTTCAAATTTTTTACTTTTGTTCTATCTAAATTTCCAAAAACGGTTTTGATTCGGTACAAATCACTGTAACAACTTTGAAAGAGTCACAAAATCAGATGCAAGCAAAAAAAATGGGTACATACCTTATCCATTCGGAACAAATTTAAAAAGTCAATTTCATGTTCCTCCTCGACATGAGTAGACAGTTCCGAATAACTGAACGAATTGTCCTCGTATCTTGTGGATTCGCCCGAATCATCAGAGTTGTGTTGTGAATATTCTGGATTGGTTGAGTTTTGAGACATTTTGCATGAAAAAAATAAAAGATTACAAAGATAGACTGTTTGAAAAAACTTTTCACTTATCGGTTCAAAAACTTTTGACAGAATGAATATTGAAACATTTTGAAAACAGATTTTATTTGAAAACAAAAAATTCATAGCCAATCAAAATTCAGGATTATAGTCCTTTATTTTTGAAAACTGATCAAAATAAAATAAACGGCTGCAGGTAAATACAATTTTATTGCGGCTTTAATCCTTTCAATTTGTAAACCTCTTTGGTTTTTCTAGAATCTAGTGTAATATTCAAATAACAAGAATTGTCCTTGTATTTTTGAAAAAGTGGGTGTGTACATTTTTGGAGAGGATAATTGAACTAAATTTACGTATAAATACAAAATAATAAAATTTTATTTCGACTTAAGTCAATTTTTAATCCTGTTTTGTTTTTTTGGTTTCATAGTTAAATAACGAAAACAGTGGTATTTTCTAAAGGTATTTGAAGTAAATTTACGTTGTTACATTTTACAATATATTTAAAAAAAATATTTTTATTATTATTAAGATTATTCGATAGAGAAGTAATTTGAACGGATTATTATTCGTATATCATGTCGGATATTTTTTTGTAGACGATTTGTACCGAATCTATTGTGTATTCGAAACAAATGTTTCGATTCAAATATTCCTGAACTCGTTTAATTAGGAATAATTATATTTCTAAAACTCGATTCGTTTTTATGCTCTAAAATTTTTGTTCGTTTTGTCGAAGTTTTAATAGATTTCCAATTATTATACCCAGTATATATAAATATTGGGTTTAATATAAATTGAAACTGTCCGTGAAACTGTCACCAAATTAGCAACGAGTAACATATCCTGAGACAATATAAGAGTAATTTTAATAAAAGTAAGGTTAACAAGAGTAAACTTGAATGGCAGAAATTTTAACAAGACTAATTTCAATAAAATTTCTTATTTTATTATTTAAATTTATTTTGGTTAATTTTTATTTATTTTTGTCTATTGATCTCGACTTTCTATCTATTTCTAATTGTCAAAGTGTAAATTACGACTAGCTAATTTATACTGATGATGACTACCTGTAGTCGAAATACGTTTTTATAATACAAAAAAACTGATCTAGGTAAAGGGGCGAATTTGAAATTTTATTTATGGCAAAACTGTTTAGTGTATGAAAAAATTTCCAATACAACAAAGTAGTTTATTCATAAAAAAGGGACATTTTTCCTTGAAAATTTTTTCGTATCTCTTACGGTTTCTAAGATTGGTATGAATAGTAATGAGATATAGTTTATATTGCCCATGGGAATGCATGATCTGATTTAAAACACACACGCAAAATTTCATATCGTTATCTCTTTTTGTTTTTGAATTATTGTGTAAACCGACAGACAGACTGATGGACTCTTTAGGTCACAGTTTATGAATACTTGTACCAAAATTTGTTTCTGCAATCAATATTTTCAATCGTTTGGGACTTAGCTTAATGTACCCTGTTAAATATTAAAGTTAGATATTTTTTATCTATATATTTTATGTTAATACTCGAACAACCTAATCCTTTTATATCCAAAAAAGAAGAGTAATCAATGCTGCTGCTAGGTCACTAGACTTAACATAAGTTAAATCTATACATAACATAAATAAATTGAATTAAACAGAGAGAAAAACGTGATAATATATTGAAGGTTAAGTGCGCGTCATATTGTTAATGAGATATAGGTAATTTTTTTTGCAACAATATTCACGCTAATTATTTTGCCATTAAGAGATCTCTTTTTCATTAAAAACTTGGAAATCTATTAATTAAAGAATTCAATTTTTTTTTATTGCGTTTTGCAATATGAGATTTTTAACAAAAAAAATTCATTCTTTTTATGAGTCTATTATACTTCCATTATTTAAGTATTAGATTATCAAATGATAATTAATGAGAACTCTAGGTTTTCGAAATAAAATTTCAAATTCCCCCTTTACCTATATCAGTTTTTTTGTATTATAAATACGTATTTCGACTACAAAGTAGTCATCATCAGTATAAATTAGCTAGTCGTAATTTACTCTTTGACAATTAGAAATAGATAGAAAGTCGATATCAATAGACAAAAATAAATAGAAAATTAACTAAAATTAAAATACAATAAATTTTATTGAATCACCAATATACCACCAACTCAGAAACTGTCACCAAGTTAGCAACGAGTTACATATCCTGAGACAATATACGAGTAATTTTAATAAGAGTAAGGTTAACAGGAGTAAATGTGAATGATAGAAATTTTAACAAGAGTAATTTCAATAAAATTTATTATATTTTAAAATTTTAAATTTAGTATATTTTAATTTATTTTAGTTAATATTCTATTTATTTATTTTTTTGTCTATTGATCTCGACTTTCTATCTATTTCTAATTGTCAAAGAGTAAATTACGACTAGCTAATTTATACTGATGATGACTACCTTGTAGTCGAAATACGTATTTATAATACAAAAAAACTGATCTAGGTAAAAGAGGAATTTGAAATTTTACTTCCATTATTGTTAATGATGGAAAATTAATCAATTTTGATGAAAAACGAATTATATTCTTCGAAAAAAAGTAGTGATATCAATGTTAAACCAATCAAATGAAAGGTTTTCCATAGTAGCTATTTCATATTTTACTTGGCAAAGTTTATGTATTTACTTTAAAAAGTTTTCTTCAATAATTTTTATGAGTCTATTACTTCCATTATTGTTAATGATGGAAAATTAATCAATTTTGATGGAAAACGAAACATATTCTTCGAAAAAAGTAGTGATATCAATGTTAGACCAATCAAATGCAAGGTTTTCCATAGTAGCTATTTAATATTTTACTTGACAAAGTTTATATTTATTTAGTTTAAAAAGTTTTCTTCAATACATTTCAGATTTTCTGCCTTAATATATATTTTCTTTCTGTCTTGTATATATTTCTCTACGAATAGAAATAGTTACTAATGATTTTACATGAGTGTTAAAACATGGTCTATCGTTTAAGATAAAAATCTTAAAAGTTTAGAAGATAATTTTTTCCGATAAAAAATCAATACATAGCGAATAAAGATTATTAAAATAATCAAAGAGAACTCTAGGTTTTTCTGGGATATGGATTCAGAGATAGTTACGATTAGCTAATTCATACTGATGATGACTACCTTGTAGTCGAAATACGTATTTATAAAATACAAACAAATGTTCTAGGAATAGGGGCAAAATTTGAAATATAACATAGCGAATAAATTGAATGTTGACGAAATTTCCAGGTAGAGACAGTTTCTATGAACGGTTTATGATCTTTTACTAAATAGTAAGGGGCTTGTACAGTTATTTCTCAAGGACAGAAATGTATAGATAAGTATTATAAGTATAAGTTTTGAGTTTTTGACTTTTGACCAAGCAAGAAAGTAACATTAAAAAATTTTGTTTATTAGAGTTATTAGACTAGAAAAATAATAACTGACTTTGGCTAGTAATGGTCAAATCCAAAAGTATTTCACAAGTTTTTTTATAGAAAATTTTATGTTCTACAACTTTTAATCGATAAATTTAGTTAGAAATTTTAAGTAATTTAACGTTTCGATTTTGTCGATATTTGTTTATGTTTTTCTTTTCAGCGATTTCTTTAAAATGAAACAACTCTCCAGGTGTGCTATTTTGATTAATTCTTTTCCGTTTCGAATTTGTGGAATATTAACGGTATATAATGGATTCATTTGACCAAGTCAAGTAATATATTTACCTCTTAAAAATCATATGGAATTCTCTAGGTTTTGGCACTATGATGGAAAAAAGTTCATATTGAATCCGCGTTGAACCGAATTATTTGTTATTTGAATCCGAGTTATTTGTCTCTTTTAAAACACACAGTTTAATGCATAGTTCGCCCAACATTTCTCAGCCGTATATCTCGAGAGCTATTGGTCCTACGTGAATTTTGTACTAGACCTTTTCTAAAAGGTCTTGTATTAAAGACAAATTTACTAAGGATTAAATTTTATAATGACCTTTATTAACGTAAATGACCTTGTAGCGGTGGCTCTTCATCATTAAATTATTATTATAATTTTGTTCATCATTTTTATCTGTTGCAAAACAGTATGTAGCGGTGTCTCTTCATCATTAAATTATTATTATAATTTTGTTCATCATTTTTATCTGTTGCAAAACAACTATAACTTCCCTCTATTATCACGGCTGCTTTGAATGTTAACAACCTTGGTAATTTACATATTAAATTAATAACATTTCATAAATCAAATTAAAAAGATCAATTTTAATAAAGATCAATTATATCTTTTATATATTTATTATTTATTTAAATAATAATTATTTAATATCACACATATACTTTACAACCTCTATTCAAGAAAAACTAATTTTCACGACCCTCTATAACTTTGTTTTTTATAATCTTACGGGTCGATATTAATCGGAACAAATTAGACGACACATTTTGTCTCTTTTAAAGCTCAATTTAATAGTTTATTGCACCGTTCGCTCAATTTTTCTGAACCGTATATCTCAAGACCTATGTGAATTTCCGTGAATTTTGGACTAAACCTTTTTTTCTATAAAATTGGCTATAGAATAAATTTAATAATATCCTCTGTTAACGTAAAACAATTCGTTTTCAAGATATTTGAGAAAAACTGATTTTTGCAGCCGTTAACCTTCAATAACTTTGTTTACAAGCTCGATTTTGTTATGGACATGTTTTCATTGTGCTAAAACGATGGACATTCCGTTGGGAATTTACCACTTGTAATTTTTAATATAGGTATTCTAATATTTGAATACTATTTCACTGGGCTACCTCAAGCAGGTGCTTTATGTAATTTTGCTATTACAAGGACAGAAGTAAAAGGGTAAGTATTTTTTCCATGATTAAAAAACAAACGTTTTTATTTAAAAATATTAATCGTTATCATAAATCTACAATCTATATAATACATGATAAATAATATTTTTTTTATATTAAAAATAAACATGAGTTTTTGTGTTGAATTTTATTTAATTATTTTTAATAGCGAAATATTGGAAATTCCATAATATTACGCGATGTGTGTTTGTTTATTTTGTTGATGGCGTAAGCATTATTATTATAAATAAATTGAAAAGCCCCACAGCCCCGTGTATACAATGTGGAAAAATTAATTATTACCTATAGATTTTCATTTTAATAAACATAAATCCTTATCATCTGTCTAAAATTTGAATAATTAACGTCACGATATGCGCTTGGTTCTCGGTGCTCTGTTATTGTTTGTATAGGTGGGTAGGTAGGTAGGTAGGTAGGATACCTGGGTTATTATTGTGTAATATCTATTATTATGAAATTGTAAACAATGTTCAAGGAAGTATGCACATGCCGCCATAAAAGTATCGCTCATTTTTTAATATTTTATAAATATATTGTGCCTTATTCATTGGGGTTTTTTAAAAACAATGCTTCGGATAAAAGATGTTCATAAACAGTGGTGTAGCTTCACCTTTTGGGGTCCAGGAGTGAAGTTTTTTTGGGCCCCCTTACGTAACTCCAAAAATATCTCAATGTATGTCACAGCCAAATTAAATAAGTTATTATGTATAATATCCAGACATTATGTATAATGACTAAATTCGCTAGAAAAAGTGATTAATTAATTACTCTAACCAGTCATTATTCATAATGGCTAGTACAGTTTGACTAAAGTAATAAATGTTTTCAAATATTAATTACTTTGACTAGACATTATGAATAACAGCTAACATGGATTAGTCAGAGTAACAATTCTCACTCACTGTGATAATGGCAATTGAGGGATGTATCGGCTTCGTACAAAGCATGGAATATTAAATCAACTCTACACAAGAAATCAATTTATTTATTGCAAGGAGAAATTCATTTCAGTGAGCGAAATTCCAGACAAACATGTGTCAATGCGGGAATGTGCAAGAAAAAAATCTCATCTAGGTGGTCAGGGATTCCAACATTGCAATTGCACTGGCGGCGGTTGCAGTTCCAATCGATGCAAGTGTAAGAAATGCAACGTCTTATGTAACTCAAAGTGCCACAAGTCCATTGACAGGAGCCACCAAAGACGATTGTGATGTGACAGCCAACTTTTTCATATTATTCCAATTTTTTTATTTATTAGATAGTATTTACTTCTTTTTGAAGTGATTTGTTTATTAATATTTGTTTGTTTGTGTATACTTTCGTGTCCACATAACGTTGTTTGTCCAAATTCCTTTCGAATACGTATGACAAACTGTAGAAGACTATAGCGTATACTCCGACAAATTTCATTGTCATTGAATTTATTAATTAAATTAAATACTTATATGAAAAAATTAACTCGTCAACCAGGAATCGAACCTCGGGCCTCTGGATAACTAGTCCAGTGTGCTTTCTTCTACACCAAAGACGATTGTGATGTGACAGCCAACATTTTCATATTATTCCAATTTTTTTATTTATTAGATAGTATTTACTTCTATCTGAAGTGATTTGTTTATTAATATTTGTTTGTTTGTGTATACTTTCGTGTCCACATAACGTTGTTTGTCCAAATTCCTTTCGAATACGTATGACAAACTGTAGAAGACTATATCGTATACTCCGACAAATTTCATTGTCATTGAATTTATTAATTAAATTAAATACTTATATGAAAAAATTAACTCGTCAACCAGGAATCGAACCTCGGGCCTCTGGATAACTAGTCCAGTGTGCTTTCCTCTACACCAAAGACGATTGTGATGTGACAGCCAACTTTTTCATATTATTCCAATTTTTTTATTTATTAGATAGTATTTACTTCTTTCTGAAGTGATTTGTTTATTAATATTTGTTTGTTTGTGTATACTTTCGTGTCCACATAACGTTGTTTGTCCAAATTCCTTTCGAATACGTATGACAAACTGTAGAAGACTATAGCGTATACTCCGACAAATTTCATTGTCATTGAATTTATTAATTAAATTAAATACTTATCAAAAAATGTTTAAGATGTAAAGTTGTAGAAAATCAAGATTACTACATTTCATCACCTGATAGTCTTTTCTAAAACTCAAATGTGTACAAATATTTAGAATTTATTCTTTCATTTTTCTTTTTTTTCAATTTTAATTCGTAAATATCCCTGTCAGTATTAGAGATAAGAGAAAAAAATGATTAAAAACAAAATTATAGTAAAATTAATTATCTATAACTTTACTTTTTAGACATTTTTCGATTTTTGCAACATTAAATTTAGAAAAGAAAGAACTATTTTTTGTAGTAAAAAATTAAATATCTTGTATTCCTTTTTTACAAATTACAAACCATATTTACCTTGTTTTAGCTTGTTTTACCTTATTATTTTATTTTATAACGGCAACCTCGCTGTAATTGGAACAAATTTTACACATGAGAAAATAAAAATCAATATGTTTGAAAAAAAATTAGATTTTACTATCGTGTTAACAGAACAAAAAAATACATTTTTACAAAAAAAAACATTTTTTATTTTAGTAAATAATAAAAATTATGAACTAAGTACATTTTTATACCCTGTGTAGATGCATATTTGTTATATATCTATATATCTATATATATATATATATATATATATATATATATATATATATATATATATATATATATATATACATATATATATATAATTCGTTTTGCATAACTGAAAATTTTCGACGCCAAATAACCGTCTAACTTAAAAAAAAAACACTAATATTAAATACTAAATACACACTTAATACTAAAAATACATAAATTACCTATACTAAGATGAAATTTAAAAAAATTGTCGACTTTAACTAACCACTTTATAATCACCTCATATCTTTATCAGAATCATATCTTTAAGATTCCGTTCAAAACTCCACAGTATTGGAGATTTTGTTTGTCTTCTGAACGGAATCTTCTGATTCCACGTACTTTCAACATTGTCGGTGGTATCTTTTGCAATTGACTTAAAAAATATTTATAAATGAATTCTTCATCATCTATTTGATTAAAATCATCTAGTGTTCCTTCTTCAACCGGTGGTGATGCCGCTTCATCTACTTCCATTTCATTTGGATCAAAATCTGATGGTTCTTCGGAGGGTTCGATCTTAATCGGTGTAGAACACCGTGGAAAAAACTGTTGGTTGAAAAATGGATTCGTTGAATCGTCTTCACCATCTCCCACATACAACTCCTTAAATTCAAACGCCAGCTGGAATAGAAGAAAAAATTATTAAAAAAACGAAATATAAATGTTTTAAAAAATCTTTGCGTGTCAAAGCTGAGGGTTTTTTTTTACAAAAACTATCCAAAATTCCAATTTTGAAAATCTATTTCATAAATAGAAAATTAAAAATGTAGAGAATTTATTTACAAAAACAGCGCAATCGGTAAAAGCTACAAAGTAGAGGTCGTTTTTGTTAAATTTTATTTTGGTCAAATATTTACTGTAGCAATAAGAAACAAAACTTGAATGAGTATGAAGTGCGAGGCTTTGTGGTGTTTCTTTTTCAAATTTTTTACTTTTGTTCTATCTAAATTTCCAAAAACGGTTTTGATTCGGTACAAATCACTGTAACAACTTTGAAAGAGTCACAAAATCAGATGCAAGCAAAAAAAATGGGTACATACCTTATCCATTCGGAACAAATTTAAAAAGTCAATTTCATGTTCCTCCTCGACATGAGTAGACAGTTCCGAATAACTGAACGAATTGTCCTCGTATCTTGTGGATTCGCCCGAATCATCAGAGTTGTGTTGTGAATATTCTGGATTGGTTGAGTTTTGAGACATTTTGCATGAAAAAAATAAAAGATTACAAAGATAGACTGTTTGAAAAAACTTTTCACTTATCGGTTCAAAAACTTTTGACAGAATGAATATTGAAACATTTTGAAAACAGATTTTATTTGAAAACAAAAAATTCATAGCCAATCAAAATTCAGGATTATAGTCCTTTATTTTTGAAAACTGATCAAAATAAAATAAACGGCTGCAGGTAAATACAATTTTATTGCGGCTTTAATCCTTTCAATTTGTAAACCTCTTTGGTTTTTCTAGAATCTAGTGTAATATTCAAATAACAAGAATTGTCCTTGTATTTTTGAAGAAGTGGGTGTGTACATTTTTGGAGAGGATAATTGAACTAAATTTACGTATAAATACAAAATAATAAAATTTTATTTCGACTTAAGTCAATTTTTAATCCTGTTTTATTTTTTTGGTTTCATAGTTAAATAACGAAAACAGTGGTATTTTCGAAAGGTATTTGAAGTAAATTTATGTTTTTACATTTTACAATATATTTAAAAAAAGTATTATTATTAAGATTATTCGATAGAGAAATAATTTCAACGGATTATTATTCTTATATCATGTCGGATATTTTTCAATTTTTTTTGGACGATTTGTACCGAATCTATTGTGAATTCGAAACAAATGTTTCGACTCAAATATTCCAGAAATCGTTTTTTTAGGCATAATTATATATCTCGATTCGTTTTTATGTTCTAAAATTTTTGTTCGAATCCATTTTTATCGAAGTTTTACTTAATAGATTTCGAGTTATTTTTGAATAGCTTTTCGATTTTGTAAATATTTGTAGTTTTTAGCGATATTTTTAAACACTTTTTCCAAGGATCCCATTTCTGATATGTTTCATTTGACATTATTTTGAACCTATTTTGGCGAATATCTTTCTGTCAGAAATTTGCTTTATAGTAAATATATGATTTTGTACTCATAATACAAAGTGTGTTTCTTGAAGTTTTTTTCCAACTATTTACGAAAAATGACGTTTAAACTATGCTCTGAAAACTATGAGCTCTTTTCAGCACATCTTCCATGACGTTTCGTAAAGTTTCTTTAGATATCCCCAAAATCTCTCGCATATAATATTCTGAGTTGTTCCAAGCATTGTGGCTTGTTTACATAAACCCTTTCTTTCAGATAACCCCCCAAAGAAAATAATATGCAATATCGTATGGTTAGAAGGAGCAGATCTGACATTAAAATATCGTCGATAGTTTCGCTGAGTAGAAATAAAACTTCTTCCATTTTCCAAATAAAAAGTTATTATTATTATTGAAATTAAAAATCGTGATGCGTCACCTGTACATATATATAATAGATATATGCAGGTGATATGAGATTTTCATATAGATATATGCAGGTGATATGAGGTTTTCAACATCGAAAAATATAATACTTTTGCTTAGGCTTTCTGTTGTTGTTGCTGTTTGTAATACTCAATTATTAACAATTTAACCAATTCATTATAAACATTTTTTTTTTAATTTTAAATTATTTTATTTTAATTTTTTATATTAAATATTATTTGTTCATAATTTTTGATTTATAAAACACAGATAATGATCGCTGAAAATTCTAATTAACTGAACACATACAACAGATAATCATATAAATATTTAATTTTAATTTTTTTTTTGAAAATATTATATTATATTATGTTAATCATTTTTTGTTAATAGTTTTTTTTTTGTTGCCAATCTTTTTATTTATTTTCTGACAGACTTCAAATTAAAAATCTATTATATTATTATTATATTTTATTTATTTGTTTATTATTATTATTATTATTGTTAGATATAATATTAACAAATACACGAATTAATTATGAATTTATTTCAAAATTACATATTATTAAATTAAAACATTCCATCCGTGGTGTTTTTAAAAAACGTTTAATAAACATTTTTACTATCATATATTCATTTACGTATGTGTTTCGATACAGAGAGTTCCGTGAATATTGTTGGTATAGTATTCACTTTAATTTTATGAATTTCTATAATATCACGCTTTTAAACGCTGTTTATTGGCGTTCATGTTTGCTTATGAACCCTAAGCTGACAATTTGATTAAGTATGTCGGCATGTTGGTTTTTTTCTAATAAGATTTTGTATGTTTTGTGGGTTTTTCTGTTAAAAATAAATAAATTATTTAAAACATTCCAAAAATTAAAAAATGCAATGGAGTACAATTAAAAAAAAACCCGGTGCACGGTCATTGAATAATAAATAAATGCTTATACATTGTTACCAGTCCAAGCGCAGTATGCCTACTTGGAAACTGGGAAGTTATGGGTTCGAATCCCGACAACGGCATTTTGTCAATAGGGAATATGCATGCAAATTTTTTTTCACATTTATTTTCAGAATGTGAAAATACTGTTAATACTGTAATAATATTTAAAAACGAAATTAAAATCCGACAAATATCAAGAAAGCTATAAGCTTTTAAAGATTATTATCTGTCTCTTTCTTGCAAAAATACTAAAAACGGAGTTTTACGTGTATTTTAAATGGTGAAAGTGTAATATGACGTCACATAACATATCAAGAGGGCTATCACCCTCTTTGTCTAATCGGGAATTTCAATCATTCATATCTCACTTATTTTTAAAGTTATTTAAAAAGTAATTTTACCTTGATATTTGTCAAGTAAATATGCTTCAATTCAAGTGAAAAAAAATTTGCATGCATATTCCCTATTATTCGGAAAAAAAGGGGCGGTTAATTGAGTAAACTGTCGGGGTATGGACAAGAACGAAGGAACCGGCTATGCTTGAGAAGGTTTTCTCAGTTTCCTTCACGAACTCCAGATGAATATCGACATAGTTCCTATCATAGTCAGCTGCAGCCGCATATCCTACCAATTTCTAGTCTATACACAAAAATTCCTTCCACATCACTCATATCCTTACATCCTTAGGCATCACAATGGACCTTATGGTCGCAGTTTAGCCCGTCCAAGGCAGCCTCTACAATCCTTCTACCTATCTATACAGTGTTGGAAGTTAGTCCGATTTGGCGCTCACGATTTTGCTACCCTGCCTCGATAGAGAAATTGTCTGTGAGTGTGGTGTTTATCGTGGAATTCAACCATTACCTCGTTTTGTCAGCGCATACACAGCGTCAAGAAACACTAAAAACAACTCTTGGGGACGCTGATAGCGTGTAAACGCCTAAAATGAAAACACCCTATGTGCCCTGTAGTCGAAACTAGCGACAATGTGATAACAAACAAAATCTATCTGTTAACTATGTGGCAAACTACAGCAGAGACTTACACCGTCTGATATTTAAAATCTCTTCCGAATTATTGTGAATTTTTACCACATTGTCGCTAGTCTCGCCGCCACAATAGCCACAAACACGGTAAAAGTCTTCTATATCAACTGATTGCCCAGTACGAAATTCGGACAACCTTTCGATTTTGGGGATATTTGTTTATTGGGGATATTGTTGTATTTGATATCATTCTGGATCGATTTTGGTTAATGCCTTCCTGTTAGGAAACTGTGGATATCTTCACTTTTCTTTTTATCTCTTCACAACTTAGTCGCTACTTTTTAACCCGACTTCAAAAAGGAGAATGGTTCTCAATTCGTCTGTATTTTTTTATATTTTTTTAATGTGTGTCACCTCAGAACTCCGTTATTTATGAACCGATTTTGAATTTTTTGTTTGTTTTAAAGGGTTTGGTTTCCCATTGGTCCCATTGGCACCAAATCGCATTCTGATGAGGGGATCCCCGGGAAATCGAGGAAAATCCTCAATTTATATGTGATAACTGATTTCTGCGAAATTTTTTTCTTTTTTTGAAAGGGTATACTCTTTCATAATGGGAAAATAAAAAAATTTTTTTAAAAAACGACTTTTTTTACAAAATAAAATTTTTACAAAATAAAACAAAATGCATGTAAAAACAACTGAAACAACTGTTATGAAAAAATGCACTAAAAATTAAAAAAAAAATGTGTTATAAAAAATGCACTAAAAGTTAGTAGGTCGATTAGTTGGTCTACCCATATTTAGACAAATAAAATAAGTTATAGAACTTCAAAGTCACTAAAAAGCGAGAAATAAAACCTATTTTGACAAAATGGAAACCCGACTTCAAAAATCAAATATTCTATAACAAAAAATGCACTAAAAAGTAAAAAAATAATTGCATATTCTTGTGCCAATTTTAGTTCACCTAAGCAAAATTTTTTAAATATATATGTACAATTATTGTTATTTTTGGAGTCGGTGTCAGCATAGAGAAATTCACATAACTTTTGGACACCGCCTCCAAAAATAACAATAATTGTATATATATATTTAAAAATTTTTGCTTAGGTGAACTAAAATTGGCACAAGAATATGCAATTATTTTTTTACTTTTTAGTGCATTTTTTGTTATAGAATATTTGATTTTTGAAGTCGGGTTTCCATTTTGTCAAAATAGGTTTTATTCAATATTTAATAACATTCAAAATGTAAATTTTATCTTCAATATGTCATGAATTCTCTGTATATATATAATCCTATTGGATCTATTGAAAATAATATTGGAGGCCATTTATTTTGTTTGATGAATTTTGATATTGTTAAAATTATCCATTCCAATTGTTTTAACATATATCAGGGGTATTCAAACAAATGTCACTCAATTATATCACGTATTTGAGTTAGAATTCGTTTCATGAGCATGACCGTAGAGTCATCACATTTATTACGACTAACCAGTCCAAATGGCCGAGCGGTCTAAGGCGTTATGTCTGCGCAGTATGCCTACTTGGAAACTGAAAGGTTATGGGTTTGAATCCGGACATCGGCAGTTTGTCAGTTATTAAGAAAAAAAAAGGGCGGTTAATTGACTAAACTGTCGGCGTTTGGACAAGAATGAAGTAACCGGTTATCTTTGATAAGGTTTTCTGCAGTTTCCTTCACAAAATCCAGATGAATATCGGCATAGTTCCTGTCATAGTCGGCTGCAGCCACATATCCTACCAATTCCTAGTCTATACACAAAAATTCCTTCCACTCCACTCACATCCTCACATCCTTAGGCATCACAATGGACCTTATGGTCGAAGTGTAGCCCGTCCAGGGCAGCCTCTACAATCTATCTCTATCTCTATTTTTATTACGACTAAAAATCTGTTTTTGACAACCAATAAAACTCCAATTGTCTCCGGATTAATTGGGATCGGACCCAATTAATCGGACCCTATTAATTGGGTTCGGATCTGAAACTCATGAAAAAAGGTAATTTCTTAAAAAACAAAAGATTCTAAAGAAGACAAACTTTCGATTTTCTTGGCAAAAAGATTTGCTTTTTCGGAAGCGGGTTTCCCAAATAACAACTTTATTACAGGCATTTTTTTTCAACAAAGCGATCCGGATATTCGGAGTTTGGATAATTGGAGTCCTACTGTATTTAATTTTTTTATATTTCCCAACGTCGCCACCAAATTGGCTTCCTAAATTTGTTTACAAACTTATAGTTAATTACATCCAAGTGAGTACTTAATAGAAGATGCTAATCAGAGAATAAACAAGTAATGTGACAACAAACTGAGTTAATTGTTTTAATACCCAGTATATACTGAGTTGTATATCAGTGATTGAATTGTTAACAATTCTGCGTATTTTAGTTAACAATTTGCTTTCCGAGGAACAATTAATCACAAATTATGAGAAAACTATTGAGTTTATGAAAAAATTGCTCAAACAAAAGTTGTTTATTTTAAAAAGAAGAAGGTTTTTTGTTATTAAATTTTTTTTCTATCTCTTACGGTTTCAAAGATGTATATTTTCCCCTTTGGCGGTGGGAGACACGTTCCGATTTTGCCAATTAATGAACTTGACCTCACTTTTATGCTATAGAACACACATACAAAATTTCAACGCGTTACAAAGTCGGGCCTAAACTTAATATACCTTGTATATTTACATATACTAGGTATAAAAACCGCTTGTACGGTAATGTAATGCGCAAAAAATTGCTGCTGGCCACGACCGTAACTGTTTAAAAATCACTGATATCACACAATCGATTTTCAATAAACAAACATGAAGGAGGAGGTGGCTGGCTCTGCCTGTTAAAATAACATTTACCTATGAATGACAATGAATTTGACATGGTCGATCATTCTGTAATATAATTAAAAATCAATTCAATTTATAATTACGAAGTAAATTATTGACGAAAATCATTTTAATTTTAGCAAATTGACAAACCGTAGCCAAAATGACACACAAAAAAAACTTTAAATGCGTATAACACACCAGGAAATCGACCTCAAAATTTTGCAAAAATTTCTTCAAATGTCCATCGATCCAACCTAGTAGATGTCGAAAATTACCATCTGTAAAATTTATATATATATCTATGGACATGTATATATATATATATATATATATATATATATATATATATATATATATATATATATATATATATATATATATATATATATATATATATATATATATATATATAACTATATTTATTAAGGTAGCCACCATAATAAATAATGTTAATAAATATTCATTGAAATATGCAGTTTATATAATTGCATTAAAAAAATGGTGTTGACCAACGTTTGAATTAATTATTTAATAATATTTAAACTGTTTTTTAGGTTTGTAATTACCATCTGTAAAATTTATATATATATCTATGGACATGTATATATATATATATATATATATATATATATATATATATATATATATATATATATATATATATATATATATATATAACTATATTTATTAAGGTAGCCACCATAATAAATAATGTTAATAAATATTCATTGAAATATGCAGTTTATATAATTGCATTAAAAAAATGGTGTTGACCAACGTTTGAATTAATTATTTAATAATATTTAAACTGTTTTTTAGGTTTGTTTTTGCCACCATATTTTGAAAACTGGCGACAGCGCACAGTAAAAAAATATACATATACATATATACAACTGTCAAATCAAAATCTGTCAAATCAATTTCTAATTAACATTTTCTGATATTTTACAATAAATACTTTTAAAATATTAAGGCAAAGAAAAAAATGTTATAAATCGTTGTAAGATCATTGGTATACTTTGTAACTTTTTTTAAATCCTAAATAAATTTTATTAAAGATAGTACTTATTTCACTCTTGCGAAGTATGTATTTAAATTCCAATGATTTAAACAAATCGATTAATCTTTTTATGTAACGAAAATTACATTATATCATATTTGTAGGCAATATTGATAACATTCTTACAAAGTCTCTTGTGTACAACGTAAAGATTATCATATATCATATTTCGTTGGAATATTACTGACGCGAATAGAATATGAACGAGAATAGAAGATCCGGTTGCATATAAATATTATATACTGTATCTGAAACTATGCAAACTGACTTGTGTTAACATATAAAATTGCTTTCACCAAAATTTAAAATTTCAATAATTTTAACCATATAAATCATTAACACAAATCGATTAATCTTTTTACGTAACGAAAATTACATTCTATCATATATATAGGCAATATTTATAACATTCTTATAAAAACTATTGCATTCAACAAATCGCAAAGATTTTTTTTTTTTTTGGAATATTATTGACGCGAATGAAATATGGAAAATAAGAATCAATTGCACATAAATCATTAATTTGTATAATACAAATTCTTAATAAAATGTCGACCAAATAATAATAATAATAATAAATTACAAAAAAAAAAAAAAAACAGACAATAAAAAACTGGGAAAAGACATAATTGAAAATTACATAGAAATTGATGTATATCTCTTTTCATGCTTAATACACACGGTCACAAAACTAGCGTTCGTTTTTCATTGATTTGAACCTTATTAATTCGGTTTTCGAAAAAATGTTTCGAATAAAAGTTGTTTATTATACATCTACGAACAACTTTTGTTCGAAACATTTTCCCAAAAACCGAATAAATAAAGCACAAGCATCAATTATAAAATTTTGTAAACAGAACACAACTTTTGAGATTATTTGTACCAGGTAATAAACCGGTATAACTTTGGCATTGAACTATTTACAATTAAAAAAACCTTTTCAGAACTTGAGTAAGTTCTTCTTCTTGCGTGTCTAAACAATATAAAAGCCGCTCACATTGTCTGGTTAAGGCACAGTTCAGTTGTGGAAATTCACGTGTTAATAATAAATAAATAATTAGTTAATTAGTTTTGATGAACAATTAAAGAATTTTGTTTTTTTTTTAAATCAAATCATAATGATATCAATAAAATTATTGTTATCTTTAGTTGTGATTAGTGAAATATATAATATTCATGGTTATGCACAAGTAACGCATGATCCTGGAGGTAAATCAGAATCTCATTTTATCCCATCCATTATTTTTGTGTCCTCAGTGGCGGTGCTTCACCTTGCGGTGTCCACGTGCAAACTTTTTTTTGGGGTCCCCCTTAAACAAGTATACAAAAATCTCAATATATATGTCGCAGATGGATTTCGAATCTGCTGTTTTACAAAACCGCTAGTTGTTTTACATAACAACTCCATTATGTAAAACAACTGAACGACGTTCAGCTGGATTGTTTTTGCGATACGTTTTACAAAACTGCTACCCACGTTTAGACGTAATTTAGAATAGCTTATCTGTAGTCACAAAGACCGTTTTGATATAGGGAAATATATAGAACACCCTTTTATTACGAGACCCAAAAACACGCAAACTCGACCAACTCGGGGTATGACCGATGAAGTGAAAGATTGTAGTACTCGGTTGTAATAGTTACCTTATGTAATTTCAATAATTTTTGACACTATATCTCAAATATATAGAACTTGTTAGGGCAAAGGACCTTTAGTAATGGAATTTCCATTAAAATTCCGTTTAAACTAAAATCCACAATCTGACGTTTCATTTCACGCTGTTTTACATAACGTTTAATCGTTGACCAGTTGCATTGATAAATGCAAAACGTTTAAGCAATATTACGTGTTAAAGTTCAGTAATTATGTAAAACCGCTAAACGTCGTTCAGTTGTTTTACATAATGGAGTTATGTAAAATAACTAGCAGTTTTGTAAAATAGCGGATTCGACGTTCCATCTGCAACATATACAACAATATATGATCATTGACAGGACAAATTATTGCTCACGGTATTATCGTTCAGGTTGCATAATTTTCGTGTTTTTAATTTTTCATACAAAAAAAAGTCCGTCTGTCTGTCACAGACTATTTTCTCTAAAACTATTCGATGTAATAATTGGGATATTGAAAATATTTTCCAAGCACATCGTTTAGGGGGGTATCAAATGAAAGCTGATTGAAGCACGAATTCCCCATTATAATATGGTGTATTTTTACTGGATGTTTTTAAACAAGATTTTTAGTCCTTTAATTTTATCAATAGTATCGTTCAGAAACTGGATCTGGAAAAAATAATGAACATTGAGAAATAGTTATAGATTGAACCAAAATTATCAGGATTGAAAAATTATAGCACGATCTTTTGCTATAAACCACAAAATACATAAGTGTATTGCGGGTTGTCTATCTCAAAACAAAAAATTTAAAAATCATGTTAAACTTAATATTAATCATTTTCTTTTCACGGAACACTTGCACACGTGAACATTTTTCATGTACATGACTGTATAATTTTAGTAAATATTTTTTAATGACCACTACTGTAACTTTATTGTTTTATTTTCAGAATTACGCCGGATTATCCGCTCCCCATATGGCGGTGGTGATAAAGGAGGATTTGGAGGGGGTGGCGGCGGCGGCGGTGGTGGTGGAGGTGGTTTAGGTGGAGGATTTGGAGGAGGTTTTGGTGGTGGATTTGGTGGTGGAGGTGGCGGAGGGGGTGGCTATGGTGGGAGCTATGGGGGAGCTTTAAAGGGCAACGGAGGCTCAGGTTGTACAAGCGGTTGTGGAGGAAGTAGTGGGGGGCTTGGTGGGCATGGTGGAGGAAGTGGACTTGGAGGGGGTGGAGGACTAGGGGGAGGAGGTGGATTAGGTGGTGGAAACGGAGGAAGTCATGGAGGAAATGGTGGATACGGCAATGGCGGTGGATTGGGTAGTGGTTTGGGAGGAGGTGGAGGAGGGGGTTTAGGAGGTGGTGGAGGAACTGGACTTGGTGGTGGTAGCGGAAATGGTGGTATATACAATGGCGGTGGGCATAGTGGAAGTGGTGGGTTAGGAGGAGGCTTTGGTTCAGGTGGTGGTTTGGGAGGGGGTGGAGGAAGTGGTTTAGGAGGAGGATTTGGTGGAGGAAAAGGAAATGGTGGTGGACATAGTGGACAAGGAGGTGGCCTTGGAGGAGGCTTAGGTGGTGGTCTTGGTGGTAGCCTTGGTGGTGGTGGAGGCTTAGGAAGTGGTAGTTATGGAGGTGGAAAAGGCCAAAGTGGAAGTTTCGGTGGGGGGCAAGGAATTGGCCATGGTGGTGGCGGGGGCTTAGGAAGTGGACTTGGAAGTGGAAGTTACGGAGGTGGAAATGGCAACAGTGGTAGTTTCGGTGGAGGTCATGGAACTGGAGGTGGTACTGGATTAGGAGGTGGATTTGGAGGAGCTTATGGGGGAGGTCTTGGTGGAGGAAAAGGCAACAGCCTTGGAGGAGGTAGTGGCCTAGGAGGTGGCAGTAGTCTAGGAGGTGGTAGTGGCCACGGAAGTGGTAGTGGCCTAGGAGGTGGCATTGGCCTAGGGGGTGGTGGTGGTCTAGGAGGTGGTAGCAGCCTAGGCGGTGGTGGTGGCCACGGAGGTGGTAGTAGCTTAGGTGGTGGTGGTCATGGTGGACTAGGTGGTGGTGGCAGTGGAAGTGGATGTAAAACATGCGCTGTTGATTTTGGGTTAGGCGGTGGTGGAAGTGGTAGCTTTGCAAACAGTCAATCATCTAGTGGAGCTACCGGTTACGGTGGTTCAGGTTCTAGCAGCCACGCACAATCATCTGCATCAAGTGGGGCATCATCATATGGCAAGAAATAAGAGTTACAACGACTAGTTTAGATAATCTTTTTTTCAATTAAGTTAAATCCAAATGTATCCTGTAAAAACTAATTAATATTATTAAATATATTTTGAAAAAAAAATCAGAACAGCTTTCCTGGAATGAGACACATTTATTTAAAAATTATCCCGCATATAAAACTATCTTTCACAAGTTGCCCGCACCGGCTTCGCACGGGTAGCACTAATTATCTATAGCCAGATGACACAAAATTGAAAATATGACACAAAATTGTCAAATATATAGAAGATTATGTTTGCGCTGTATGCCTACTGACTGGGACTGGGAGATTATGGATTCGAATTCTCGACATCGGCAGTTTGTCAATTATTCAGAAAAAAAGGGGCGGTTAATTGACTAAACTGTCGGCGTATGGACAAGAACGAAGTAACCGGCTATGCTTGAGAAGCTTTTCTGAAGTTTCCTTCACGAACTCCAGATGAATATCGACATAGTTCCTATCATAATCGGCTGCAGCCGCATATCCTACCAATTTCTAGTCTATACACAAAAATTCCTTCCACTTCACTCATATCCTTACATCCTTAGGCATCACAATGGACCTTATGGTCGAAATGTAGCCCGTCCAAGTGGAACCTTCTAGTTGTTAAAAATGACCATCTTTAAAATTTTTAAACCGATTGGAATGAAATTTGGTATTTGAGGCGCTTTTGGTATTTGAAAGGTCAACTTCGTTAATGGGTAAAATCGGACAAGGAGGAAGGGTGTTTAGAGGGAGGGGGAAATACAAAACTTAACAGATATCCCCCTTAATATTCGAAAAATTAAGCTAACAAAATTTACTACTGTCAATCACTATCATAGACTTACAATATATGTTAATATACATGCTATCCAATAACTTCTTTATAAAATTGATTTAAAATACAATTTCTATATATGATAATCGTTCGATTTAAAAAAAAGTTGGATCTCAACCGTTTTTTTTCTTTCTATATATTATTTTCACTGGTTAAGCGTTTCAATATCTGAAATCTGTATCAGTTATTGAAAGAATCATCGTTATTTTTTATATATTTTTCGGTATTTATTTTTAAAATAATATCGCCGAAGCCTTCATATAGAAAGCTTTTCATATTTTTCTTTACTATCTAAAGATTAAAAATTAAGCTAACAAAATTTACTACTGTCAATCACTATCATAGACTTACAATATATGTTAATATACATGCTATCCAATAACTTCTTTATAAAATTGATTTAAAATACAATTTCTATATATGATAATCCTTCGATTTAAAAAAAAGTTGGATCTCAACCGTTTTTTTTTTCTACATATTATTTTCACTGGCTAAGCGTTTCAATATCTGAAATCTGTATTAGTTATTGAAAGAATCATCGTTATTTTTTATATATTTTTCAGTATTTATTTTAAAAAAAATATCGCTGAAGCCTTCATATAGAAAGCTTTTCATATTTTTCTTTACTATCTAAAGATTAAAAAATACGTTCGACTTTTATTAATGTACTCAAATAATGGAATCATATATTGGGTGTACCAATAGACCAAACAGGAGAGGGCATACAAATGAAATAAATCCATAAATTTCATAGTCTTAATATATCCAGAATCGATTAGCTAATTCATACTGATGATGACTACATTGTAGTCGAAATACGTATTTATGAAATACAAACAAATGTTCTAGGAATAGGGGCAAAAATTTGAAATGTAAGAATCGATATTGCCTCCTAGTAAGCTCTTTACAATGACACCAAAATCAATGTTCTTCTAAACGCGATTCTACGCTACACCAATTTATAACTTTACACAAAGCTATTTCGTTACCATGCACGCGCATGCATCTACACTGGTACGATGATGTTACAGCCTATAGGTAAGACAAACACAGCCGCTGCAGATCAGGTCATAAGACATGATCTATCTGTTGTGAGATCAACTATTGTAAACGCATTAATAGACTCGAAGATATTAGCGATTGAAATCTTACAGTATTTCGTCACATAATAATGTTAAATAACCAGGTTAAGAAATAATTCATAACCTGTAAAAAGTAGGCTGAGTTTAGTTTGAATTGTGTCAGATTAAAAAAGACTTAAACTGTCTTTTCTCATATAATAAAGTATGTTGGGAATTATTTTGGCTCATTCTGTATAGAGGGAAACATGCATGTAAGGTTATATAATCGATGAAACAATTTATTCTACAGATGATCTGAAAGTACACGACACGATATGTCATAATTTATTTTATCGAGTTTAAAATCGATAAAAATACTATAAAAATTTATTCACTGATTTTTTTCCTAAAGTAATATATTTTCTCTATTTATTGAAAATCTTTTGATAGCTATGGCATCATAAAATATTGTAATATGCAATTATTTATACATACCTGTCATAAATACTGCCTATACTATTCATAAAATGCAATTCTTTTAACATACTTGTCATGAATATTGCCTATAGTATTGTACAATTTTAAGAAAATTCTCAGAAAGTTTAAAGATCACGGTAAGTTATTGAAAGCTTACTTAAAGCAATGGACCTTATGGTCGAAGTGTGTTCCGTCCAGCCTCTACAATCTATCTATCTATCTTTCTACAAAGTGTAATAGCTATGTAATTTTTGGTATATCAACTGTTTTTAATGCGATTGAAAACTTTCATGCACGTGTATAAACAGGCTATATTTCATATTTATTTAATCAAATAACAATCAAGTGAAACAATCCACGCAACAACTGACTTAAAACCTATAGTAAACTCAAGCTAGAGAGTCCATTCTTATAAACAGACGAAACGCGTGATCAGAGCACATGATGCAATATGATTGGTTCGTTTTAAGTCTCAGTTTATTCGTATGCGTTTACTGTTATCAGTTTTGAGATTCATCATTTCGATTCTTTGTTTGCTTTTTTTTTTAATATTTGTTTTTAGTTTTTACTGTTATATTCGTTCTGGTTGCTATTGTTATTGATTCATTCGTTATCTTCATATTTATAACAAAATAATGTTTTGACATATGTCCACGTATTCAGTTCATGTACATGTTAATGTCGATGGACTGTGTAAATTTGAGTTTACTATTATAAATATACTCTTTGGAAGAATCACCCCTTTTTAATAGAAAATAAAACATGAATTTTAAAAGATTATAAATATCTCGTAAGTAGATAAATAAATTTTATTAGAAAAGAGGAAATTAAAATGTCTTCTAGCTCTTCTTCTTCTGCTGCTGCTCCGTTTTCGAGACCGAATATGTGAGCTTGGTGCTATGATAACAAAATATGTTGTCATTTTACTACATTCACTTGCCCCATATATATAGAAAATACTACTACCAACTCTAAAAGTGGCGTTTGTTTTTGGTCGATTTATGGCAAATAATGAATTTTGCAAATAATGGTTTTCGAAAAAATGTTTTCCATTAAAATTCGTTCATTGTAAAAATGTTAACAACTATTGTTCGAAACATTTGTTTAGAAAATTAAATAGATTTGGTTGAAATCGACTGTGATTAAGGGATTACATGGGTTTTAATATTTCAAGAAATCGATTGTTTTAAATTGTCTTATTAAATAGTACAATTAATGTCTAGAATATTCTCTTAAAGTTTTAAGTCAATAGGGAATATGCATGAAAATTTTTTTTCACATTTATTTTCAGAATATGAAAATACTGTTAATACTGTAATAATATTTAAAAACGAAATTAAAATCCGACAAATATCAAGGAAGCTATAAGCTTTTAAAGATTATTATCTGTCTCTTTCTTGCAAAAATACTAAAAACGGAGTTTTACGTGTATTTTAAATGGTGAAAGTGTAATATGACGTCACATAACAATCATTCATATCTCGCTTATTTTTAAAGTTATTTAAAAAGTAATTTTACCTTGATATTTGTCAAGTAAACATGCTTTAATTCAAGTGAAAAAAAATTTGCATGCATATTCCCTAAAAGTCTAGGATATAGAGCCTTGGGATGTATATTGAAGCAGCTGTTTAGCTATTTCTGAAAACTTTAATCGCGGTTTCCTTAAAACGCTATTTTTGAAGTCGGTTGACATGATCTCTCATAAAATATGAACCAATCTTGTATAAATTTTCCACACTTCTTCGAGATAAAATCTAGTACTTGAACGAAGGATTTTTTTTATCACAACTAATTTTACAAGACGAATCAAATTATACCAAAAATAGTTCCTTTTTGTACAAAACTCCAAAAATTCAAATTTTCATTGTTTTTTTCCTTCGCCCAAACACGAGCTATATATATCTACACATAATTTGGTTTTTTAATATCAGATGAATCTATCGCTAAGGGTACTTTCTTTTGATGAGCCACAGAAAATGAGGTCCGAATGGCTGAATTTTCCAAAATTTTGAAATTAAAATTTCACAAAATATTTGTCAAATGTTGATCTTTGATCTGTTTAAAGGTTGAATTTAATATTTGATTTATTATATTGGAAAAAATTAGAGAAAATATGCTTTTTTTTAGCCTTCGAAACCCCGTGTAACCCTTTTATTTGAACAGGAAACTACGCCATTTATGGAGTTGATAATACTTCATATACATACATTTGTCGGCGCCATTTGGTTCAAACAAATTTATATATGAAATTATAATAAGTTACATATAATACGATTTGAAACGATATTATTATGATTATTAAAATGAAAATTATATTATTCAAGGCGTAACTAGTTACTTGAGTGCATTAGCCATTAAGGATTTTAAAAACTGGACGAAATTGTTTTTAATAATATAAAAAAAATCCCTAATATTTCTTATGAAAAGTCGCACGCAGTGAAATTCACTGGAATCGATATTGTTGAATATTTGTTAAAAATTCTTAGTAAAAATTCCCCTTTTATTATAACGCTGAGGCGATAAACCGATCAAAAGATTTATATTATCCATACAGTGTATGGATAAATGTGACTTACACAAACATATTAATAAAACCTATTTTGACAAAAGGGAAACCCGACTTCAAAAATCAAATATTCTATAACAAAAAATGCACTAAAAAGTAAAAAAATAATTGTATATTCTTGTGCCAATTTTAGTTCACCTAAGCAAAAATTTTTAAATATATATATACAATTATTGTTATTTTTGGAGTCGGTGTCAGCATAGAGAAATTCACATAACTTTTGGACACCGCCTCCAAAAATAACAGTAATTGTACATATATATTTACCAAATTTTGCTTAGGTGAACTAAAATTGGCACAAGAATATGCAATTATTTTTTTTACTTTTTAGTGCATTTTAGCGAATTTCCTGAAAGGAAATAGAGCTATTGGTCCCGTACCGAAGTCAAAATTTCGCAAAAATTTCTTCAAATGTCCATCGATCCTATCTAGTAGATGTCAAAAATCACCATCTGTAAAATTTATATATATATATCTATGGACATATATATATATATATATATATATATATATATATATATATATGTATATATATATATATATATATATATATGTGTGTCTGTAATCACTCTAGCGGTCACAGTTTTCATTTTATCGGAATGAAATTTGGTATTTGAGGCGCTTTTGGTATTCAAAAGGTCAAGTTCGTTAATGGGCAAAATCGGACGAAGGGAAAGGGGGGTTTAGAGCGAGGGGGAAACAGAAAATTTAACATATCTGCCTTAATATTCGAAAAATCGAAAAATTTATTAGAAGTAAAGTTGTAGGTACTAAATTTTACTGTAGTTTTGTTTCTTATCATTTTTTCTGTTACACTAATATTTACAGAAATATTGACGGTTTAAGATTGAAAACTAAATTCCTCACTATCTCTGTACATATTAGAGTTTGAGCAAAAATGATAAGATGATGAATTGTAGCAAACATGATTTTTTACAACTTTATTCCTTACGCATTTTTTGATTGTTCTAATATTAAAAGAGATATTTTGTATTTTGTGTTTTCTTCTTTCTTTATGCCCCCATTTCCCCTTCACGTATGACATTTATTAATAAAATTGGCCTTGCAAATACTAAAATCATATACGACATTTCATTTTAATTAGACTAAAATTGTGACCGCTAGAAAGTGATTTATGTATTTTAAGGAAATTCGCTAAGTTGAAGCAGCTCCTGCGTAACGAATTTTTTTGTTATAGAATATTTGATTTTTGAAGTCGGGTTTCCAGTTTGTCAAAATAGGTTATATTTCTCGCTTTTTAGTGACTTTGAAGTTCTATAACTTATTTTATTTGTCTAAATATGGGTAGACCAACTAAACGACCTACTAACTTTTAGTGCATTTTTTCATAACAGATTTTCAGTTTTTTTTACATGCATTTTGTTTTTTTTTGTAAAAATTTTTTTTTTGTGCCAAATTTTTTTGAAGTCGATTTTTAAACAAATTTTCTTATTTTCCCATTATGAATGAGTATACCCTTTCATAAAAAAAAAATTTCGCAGAAATCGGTTATCACATATAAAATGAGGATTTTCCTCGATTTCCCGGGGATCCCCTTATCAGAATACGATTTGGTGCCAATGAGACCAATGGGAAACCAAACCCTTTAAAACAAAATAAAAAAATTCAAAATCGGTTCATAAATGACGGAGTTCTGAGGTAACACACATTAAAAAAAAAAAAAAAAGAAATACAGACGAATTTGGAACCATCCTCCTTTTTGAAGTCGGGTTAAAAAGATACATTTTATGACCCAAATTACCCGTCCAGATATACTATTCAAGAAAATTATATTATTTAAGGCGTAACTTTACTAGTAACTTACTAGAGTGCATTAAGACTTAAGTAAGATTAATGATTGTAAAAACTGGACAAAATTGTTATTAATAAAAAAAAAGGATCCCACATATTTCTTATGAAAAGTCACCCGCAGTGAAATTCACTGGAATCGATATTGTTGAATATGTGTTAAAAATTCTTAGCAAAAATTTCCTTTTTATTATAACGATGAAGGGATAAATGATCAAAAGATTTGTATAACATTTATTGATACACAAATATATTAAAAAGGTACATTTTATGATCCAAATCACCAGTCCAAATTATGTTTACAGAAAACATACGGTACACTGTTGACTGTACAGTACACGGGTCTAGCAAACATAAAAAAGGGTTGGATTATTGGTACCCGTATGTATTTTTGATGTTTTCAATACACAGGCAGAACTGATTCTTCGAAGGACATATCTCAGTGCTTAATTCAATAAATAATTACAAATACAAATACAAATACATAAGACTTATTGAACAAATTCATACACAACACATACATAAATTTATATACAAATTAATGTAATTTTGACAGAAACAAATTTTTAAAACTATTATATTTCGAAAACAAAACGGTAAAACGCGATTTTTTTTTTATAACTTTATTTAATAAATATTTATCTTTACTCTCCTGTTTTTTTTTTTAATTCTGTCAAGTATTGTTTTTAATACAACAGATAATAGTTGGTCAGGCATAAAGTTTTACATGCTTCTAATGAGAGAGAATGATTACTTTCTCTCGTTCTAAACGGTCAAAAATTCTGAAACTTTAGAGAATATTCCTCGTGCCTCGTAACCGAGGACCGATTCGAGGCGAGGTTACCTCGTATCCTCGGTGAAACACTACGAAAAACCGTATTTTGTTATCTTCGACCCTGAGTAACTTTTGTAGCGGCACACGGATCGATGGGGACTTTTGGGAACCACAAATAGAAGGTTCATACGAAAATCCAGCTTTCCCTAATTTTTCCGAGTTTCGGTCTTTTTTTGTTCTTTATTCCCTGGATCATAATATGGTTTTTGTATTATTTAATAATTCAAAGAATTACCTCAACAATTATTATTCAAATTAAAATCCATACAAAAAATATTATGAATGCTTGTAGGCATTCAATAATATATTAAATGGATATAAATATGGTTTTTAAATCAAAGAGAATTCGGTAACAGTTATTATGAATAGTATGTAATTTAGTGATGTAACGAATATTCGCGAATATTCGCATATTTTTTGACATTCGCATTCGCATTCGTATTCGCAAGAAACGATATGAATGTTTGGCGAATGTATTTTACAAACAAAATGGAAATTATAAATGGATGGATATGGAATGTGAATACAACTGATAAGATTTATTAAATTGAAAATTTTGCCACAATTCCTAGAACAATTATTTGTATTTTTTAATACGTATTTCGATAACAAGGCGAGTCATCATCAGAGTGAATTAGCTAATCGTGACTATCTCTGGGATATGGGGTCAGAGATATGTTGCTCGTTGCTAATTTGGTGCGTGTCTCACACGCGATAATTCATACTGATGATGACTACCCTGTAGTCCAAATACGATTCGCATTCGCGAATGTGAAAAATACAACATTCGTTACATCACTAGTATGTATTATGGGCCACAGAAATCGTTCCCTTTTTCGCAAAATTGTATAGTCATTTTGTGTCTTATTCATTCGGTTCTTAGGAAAAGGTTTCGAATAACAGTGGATCAATATAAACATACTAACAACTTTTGTGCAAAACATTTTACCAAAAACCGAATGAATAAGACACAAAATAATTATACATTTTTTCCAAAAAGGACATGACTTCTGTGACCCATAGTACTCTAACTCTAACGTACTGTTCCACTCTATTTGATTCTCTTTGATTTTATTCATTAATTTATTTATGAGAATAATTTTGCTGGTTTTTTTTTATCTTCATTTGGAAACAAAATCACATACAGAGAAATCCACTAAAAACAAAGTTGAAATTATAACTTTGATATATTATTGTAAAAAATTAGGGGCGTTTTGTACAATTTCATTTCATTGTCTTGAATATCTGATGTGTCATGTCTAAGAATTTTTAAAATAACTATCAATACCTAGAAAGATGAAATTTTGCAAGACGGTAAAACTGCGATAAAGAGACGTTTATCAAATATAAATAAAACAGGCGAAAATATCAACTAAATAAGTTAATTGCTTGAAATACCCGGTATATACTGAATTTATGTAAAAAAGTTGTTTATTTTTAAGAAAGGAACATTTTTTGTTTTAAAATTTTTTGCCTATCTCTAACGGTTTCAAAGATGGATATTTTACCCGTTGGCGGGGAGAAGCCCTATCCGATTTTGCCCAGTCACGAACTATGGTCAAGTTCTAGGGCTCACACACAAAATTTCAAAATTTCACATTGTAGACATTACACTTATGCTTGTACATTCACCCCAAATATGGGTATATGAGTCCAACATATATAATCTTTAGTTACACTATGGTTCTGTCTTTGTTTTGTGCAGCTGTCTATAAATTATAAAATTATTATTTTTTAATTCATTAGCTATGTACGTCAAGCTGAAACCCGCGGATTTTACCCTGCTTTTCTTTAAGAAATAAACCATATTGCTTGGAATTTTTTTTAAGTTTAGAGTTAGATAAGTGAGTACTTAAGCTTTCGATTAAGCTTTATAAAACTTCTAAATATTAAAATTAAAAAAAAAAAAAGCTGTTTAGAATAACTCTGTTATTTAACTCTAGATTACGTAACCTACAAAGAAAAACTAATATTTTAGTTTTTTCAGTAAAGGTTTATAAAGTTAAAGGATATCATATATTTTTCAACGAGCTTCCCATCTTGTAGGTACAAGTATAAAAGAGAATATAATATATAACCTTGATAATCTCAATTATATATTATATATAATAATATTATATGAACAGAAGTCCTTCAGGACATTACGATTAATTCCCATAACTGCATTCGATCATTTCTTGTTAAAATAAAATCTGACATATCTCTCTCTTAGATAGGCAACTTGTATAACATGTATGTATATACACAATTTGCATATGTAAGAAACACCATTATAAAAGATTTAAAGGTTATTGTTTTTTATAGTCTCTGATCTTTCAGTGATTATATATTACGAAATGGGCCATGTCCATATATCTAGCTGGATAATATCTTTTTTTCTAAAAGGGCAAATACATGTGGCATAGAATTAAACCTTTTATCAGATGTTGGGAACCTGACAATGGCAAACTTTTGAAATCTATGAGGTATGTCAATTTCAAATTTGAAAAGTATGAGTCAAAAGTTGGACTACATACTTGGTTTATTCAAATCGGATAAAATTTGGTTTACCTAGAGAAAAATTAATTTTATGGATTTTTATAACGTCACTAAGTACAAAGGTCTCAATTTTTTAAATAATTTAGCAAAATTAAATTCGATTTGAATGAAATTTTTTTTCAAACTCACTAATTTTAGGTTATACTTTTCATTTCTAGTAAAAGAATTTCGCCTAATTTAATTATAGAAAAAAATATTTTTGAGGCGAAAAATTAATTCGATCAAATAAAGATTTTTCCGTTGTTTTATGTAGGTGGGTGAGTGTGTATCGTCTCATGTTTAAATACTGTGTTTTTTTTCGAAAAAAAAACCAGATGTTATTTTTCCTAATAAATATTTTGTCGATGAACAATACAATTTGTTATATAATACCTCTACTCTAACCCATCACTTTTCCTCGTTTTATTTTGAATGTGATACATCTGAACAAGTGACGTAAGGTCGGCAACAACAACAGCAACAACAACAACACATAGAAAGTGGTTTTCGAAAAATTGAATAGAACACTTAAAAAAAGTTGTGTGTGTATGTATCGTATAACAACATAACGTGATTTATTCCACTTAAAAATTCAATATATAAATTTATATAAGTAGCAAAGGATACATCTTATGTATGGAGAAAGGTCACACAAAAGAATACCTAAACTAAAGTTTGTATTTATAAGGATATCGTATGATTAAAGGAAGCACAAATACGGTTCCCGATTTTTTAACAAATGATTATCTTTTGTCTTATAGATATTAAATCATTAAACATAATTAACAATTATTTATACATCATTGTCATAAAATTTGCCTATACTTCCCTTGATGCAATTGTTTTACCATACTTGTCATGAAATTGCCTATAGCTTTAAACAATCTTGAGAAAGTACAAGAATTAAGACAATTGCTAAAATATTTTCAAATTTTTTTGAGAAACGATTATATTTTAAATTTTTTGTGGATATTAAATCATAAAATACACAATGCAATTATTTATACATAATTATTGTAAGTTTTGCCTATACTTCTTGATGCAATTTTTTTATCATACTTGACATGAAATTGCCTATAGCTCTTAGGAAAGAAAATCTTAGGATAGTACGTCGAGTAAAATACTTATGCTTAATCTTATTACTTAGGCAATTGCTAAATCTCTTTCTTGAAGAATGATGGGTTTAAAATGATACGGAACACTTCAAGTATGAGAATTTGTTCGCATTTAACAGTTGTGTGTTTTTTTTTCAACATCAATGCTTTTTAGTTCTTGCCAATAAGAAGGTCATGAAATTAATTACGTTCAGTGTCAAAAATGATAAAGCACTTCAAGCCGAAAGGTCGACAATATACTTGAAGAACTCTTTACACCGTGTTTTTCTCACTTAAGATAATTTTCTCCAAATTAAAAATGTTATATTAAATTTTTTCTGGATAAAAAGGTGACCGATCCAAGGCCGAATTTAACGTATAAATAAATCTTTTTAACACAGTTCTTTTATAAGATAGGGTTAAAAGATCTTTTACAATGTAGGTAAATACTATCACCGTATCCAGATAAGCTATCATAAGCTTTTAAACACAAAAGGTTTCATCAAAATCGGTCCAGTAGTTTTTGCGTGATGCTCGAGCTAACAAACAGATAATTACAGTTTTGAAATAGTAGAGTTATAATCCGATTAAAAACGTGTAAACATGTGAAAACAACAGCAAACAGATTTAATTGCTCCAATACGTGATATATACTGAGTTCATAATCAATGCGTGAACTGTTTTTATTTTACCTTTGACCCACAAATGTATAAATATAACGCTTTATAATCAAGAGTATTTACAGATAAAATTCTACCGTTACAATTAAGTTTATGAAAAAAAGTTTCAAACAAAAGTTGTTTATTTAAAAAAAAAAGGAAATATTTTATCTTTAACTTCTTTTTCTATCTTTAACGGTTTCAAAATTATACATTCTCACAAAATTTCTGCTCGTTAAGAAGATTTTCTTGTATTTTCTCAAGATTGTACAGAGCTATAGGCAATAATCATGACAATTATGTATACATAATTATATTTTTGGATGTCTTCGTTTTTGTGTTGTGGTCATGAAGAATTTTATCTATTCTTCATGGTTGTGGTGTTCAAAAACAGGCAGGCGGATGTTCATCTCCTTGACTTGGAAACCCTAGAACTAAGCCCGCCCGCCCTTATTAAGGTATAGCGGTGCCGAAATATAAATTACGTAGGAATTCAGATAAAAAGTATAGTCTGTAATGCGGAGCTTAAGGCTCAGATATAAATATTCAAATTTTATACAATTTTAACTGTAGGATAATAAAAAGAAGACGAATTCAAAATTAGTTTAAAAAATATATACAGAAGAGAAAAAAGTAAAAAACGATTCAAAACAAACGAAATTTATTTACGTCGTACGAAAATAAATTTATAAACAAATTTTTCAGAAAAAAAATTGTTTACAATACAAAAGAAAAATTTGTATGAATAAATTAGTAAAGCTAAAAAAATGAAAACAAAAATTTTTTTTTGTGTTCAAGTTCCAAGTTATTTCTTTTATTCAATGTATTAAAATTAGATTCAGTAGATTTTATATACACTGAATGGTATAAAAACTGTGACAAATAGATAGTATAAAAATTTCAAAGAAATTTTAAAATTTTAATTCTTAATTTTAATTTTTCTGTGAAATATAGATAATTATTTCAGATGTTTTGGCTCACAAACTTTGGAGATAAGAGGGGGAGGGTATTTTTGGAATGTGTACTCAAACATTACCAACTATATTTCAAAAATAACCTACAAGTATTATTGGTCACAAAAGTCGTGGCGTTTTTTCAAAGTTATATGGTTTTGTGGCCTATTTATTCGGTTTTTGGGAAAATGTTTGAAACAAGGAACAACTTTTATCCGAAGCATTTTTTTAAAAACCGAATAAATACAGAACAAATTAACTTTCTTTTACATCAAAAGCGTGATATGAATCAATCCCACGACCTTTGAAATTTGAATTCTAGACCAACGTTCTGACTTTAAACTACCTGAGATGTTATGGTAGTGGAATGCATATGATCTCTCACTATTTGTATATTTACTATTTTTACATATTTTTAAATTGTTTTTTGTAAAGCATCTATTTATATTCATTGTTAGTATGGTTGCCTTTCCGTTATATTATACCAACGGAAGGGCCTAGCGTTTACTTAATCTGAAATTTAAGTAATATGTCTGAACATTGATAACTTGAACTTTTTGACATCAAATGCTTGATATGAAAAATCAATGATGTCAAAGCAAGTTATCAATGTTTAGACATATTACTTAACATATCAAATTAAGTAAACGCTAGGCCCTTCCGTTGGTATAATATAACCGAAAGGCAACCATACTAACAATGGATTGGATCGATGCAGGGTGTTTACATAAAACAATTGATAATAAAAAAGGCACAAATTAATTATAAAATTTTGAAATGGTAGCGCGATTTTTTCAACCGATTATACTTCTAGGTTATACTTCTACAGATGACGGACTAGCTCTTAGACTGACGAATTTTTATCTCATTTTAAGACGGTTGTCACTGTATATGTGGAAAATATACAAGCAAGAGAAAATAACATTTCCAGTTTATTTAAAACAACATTTGGATTTTATTGAAAATACATATTTCATTTTTCCATATACATACATACATACATATATACATATATAAATACATACATACATACATACATACATATATACATATATACATATATACATGCATACATACATAGATACATACATACATACATACATATATACATAGATACATACATACATACATATCTTATAGGTACAATTGGCTGCAAAAGTTAATTTTATTGTTTTAAATTTTATAATTGACTTTGTGTCGTATTCATTCAGTTTTCGGAAAAAAATTTCGAATAAAAGTTACTATATTTCTAATGGACAACTTGTATCCGAAGCATTTTTTCGAAAATCGATTGAATAAGGCCCCATTTATTAAATACAATCATTTATTAAATATGAAAAATAACATTAAGTTTTGCAGCCAATTGTACCATATATATATATATATATATATATATATATATATGTATATATATATATATATATACAGGTGGCGCAAAAGTACCTTAAACATTTTTTATTTCAATAATTCTTTCTGGAATAAATATTTATTGGGTTTCTCTTTTTTAGATTATAGTAAATACTTGGGAGATTCGATATGGAGCGGTACCAATCTGCAGACAGGATAAATATCGTAACTTTTTATTTGGAAAATGGAAGAAGTTTTATTTCTACTAAGCGAAAGTATCGACAATATTTTAATGTCAGATCTGCTCCTTCTAACCATACGATATTGCAGATTATTTTCTTTGGGGGGTTATCTGAAAAAAAGGGTTTTTGTAAACAAGCCACAATGCTTGGAACAACTCAGAATATTAGGTGCGAGAGATTTTGGGGATATCTAAAGAAACTTTACGAAAGGTCATGGAAGATGTACTGAAAAGAGCTCATAGTTTTCAGAGCATAGTTTAAACGTCATTTTTCGTAAATAGTTGGAAAAAAACTTCAAGAAACACACTTTGTATTATGAGTACAATATCATATATTTACTATAAAGCAAATTTCTGACAGAAAGATATTCGCCAAAATAGGTTCAAAATGATGTCAAATGAAACATATCAGAAATGGGATCCTTGGAAAAAGTGTTTAAAAAAATCGCTAAAAACTACAAATATTTACAAAATCGAAAAGCTATTCAAAAATAACTCAAAAACTTCGAACAAAAATTTTAGAACATAAAAACGAATCGAGTTATAAAAATATTCCTAAATAAACGATTTCTGGAATATTTGAATCGAAACATTTGTTTCGAATACACAATAGATTCGGTACAAATCGTCTACAAAAAAATTGAAAAATATCCGACATGATATAAAAATAATAATTCGGTAAATTATTTACAATTTATTTCTCTATCGAATGACCTTAATAATAATAAACATATTTTTTTTAATATATTGCAAATACATATATAATAAATTAAGTTCAGTTATTTTCTTCAAAAATACATATAATAACTTAGTTTTATTTTTGAATTTTCAACCAGAAAAACAAATTTTATTTACCTGCAGCGGTTTATATTATTTTGATCAGTTTACATAAATAAAGGACTATACTCCTGAATTTTGATTGGCTATGAATTTTTTGTTTTCAAATAAAAGCTATTTTCAAAATGTTTCAATATTCATTCTGTCAAAAGTTTTCGAACCGACAAGTGAAAAATTTTTTCAGTCAATTTTTGTAATGTTTTATTTTTTTCATCCAAAATGTCTTACGAATATTCACAACACAACTCTGATGATTCCGGCGAATCCACAAGATAACGAGGACAGTTCGTTCAGTTATTCGGAACTGTCTACTCATGTCGAGGAGGAACATGAAATTGACTTTTTAAATTTGTTCCGGATGGATAAGGTATGTACCCATTTTTTGTGCTTGCATCTGATTTTGTGACTCTTTCAAAGTTGTTACAGTGATTTGTACTGAATCACAACCGTTTTTGGAAAATTGTTTGGGTTGTTCGACCCAAATAGATTGGACACAAATCGACTGTAAAAATTTTGAAAAAGAAACACCACGAAGCCTCGCACTTCATACTCATTCAAGTTTTGTTTCTTATTGCTACAGTAAATTATTGACCAAAATAAAATTTAACAAAAACGACCTCTACTTTGTAACTTTTACCGATTACGGAGTTTTTGTAAATAAATTTTCTACATTTTTAATTTTCTATTGATGAAATAGATTTTCAAAATTGGAATTTTGGATAGTTTTTGTAAAAAAAAACCTCAGCTTTGACACGCAAAGATTTTTTAAAACATTTATATTTCGTTTTTTTAATAATTTTTTCTTCTATTCCAGCTGGCGTTTGAATTTAAACAGAAATATGTGGGAGATGGTGAAGACGATTCAACGAATCCATCCGAAAAACCATCAGATTTTGATCCAAATGAAATGGAAGTAGATGAAGCGGCATCACCACCGGTTGAAGAAGGAACACTAGATGATTTTAATCAAATAGATGATGAAGAATTCATATATAAATATTTTTTAAGTCAATTACAAAAGATACAACCGACAATGTTAAAAGTACGTGGAATCAGAAGATTCCGTTCAGAAGACAAAGACAATCTCCAATACTGTGGAGTTTTGAACGGAATCTTAAAGATATGATTCTGATCAAGATATGAGGATGATTATAAAGTGGTTAGTTTAAGTTGACAGTGTTTTTAAGTTTTAGTGTGTTTTTTAAGTTTTTTTAAGTTTTATTTTAGTATAATTTATGTATTTTCAGTATTAAATTAATTTTTTTGGCGTCGAAAACTTTCAGTTACGCAAAACGAATTATATATATACATAATGAATATGCCATTTGTTGTTGGTATTATGTACGTTCTCGTTACTCGGCTACTATCTCGTCGTTGGTTACCTTACTACCAAATCCTCTCGTTACTACCAAATTCTGGTCATATGTGACTAAAGTGAAACTTTAATAACATCGGTAATTATCACATTGTAATTTTATTGTAGGTTTCTAAAAATATTCTGACTCCATTTGTAAGGTTTCTGTGCTTGTACATAAGTAAGTAATTTGTTGTTTATTGTTGACTCCAATTTGTTTTTATTTGTTTGACATGATAATTATTGTGATTGTTTCTTATTTTTTTATATTCCATTAATTTTTTATATACGTTGTATCTTTGTTAATTTTTACTAGCATCATTTTGTTTCATTTCATTTCCATATAATTATTATCACTTATTATTAATTATTATTACTCGATTAAATATTTTTAACTTATAACAACCGAATTTCTCTGTTTTACTATTTATTTCTACAATTACCCAATTCACTTTTAATTTTGTATTTAAATGATTGATTATTCTTTTTTGAATTAAACTTTTGATTATTCTTTTTTTCCTTTTTGAATTATTTTTGAATTAATCAATCTTTCCAATGATTTTTTTTTTAAATGATCTACTCAAATATCCTTTTAGAAGCGCTCTTTTCAAACGTTTTAAAAGAAGTGCTGTTTTCTAATGTTTTAAAAGAAGTGTTCTTTTCTAATGTTTTTCAAGAAGTCCTTTCAACCCAAAAAATTCCCTTTAACATTAACTTGCTCTTGACAAACAAATCCCTACTATTATTCAATCACAAACTATATCTTGTATATTCTTAAATTATATAAAACCTATTTTGACAAAATCGAAACCCGACTTCAAAAATCAAATATTCTATAACAAAAAATGCACTAAAGAGTAAAAAAATAATTGCATATTTTTGTGTCAATTTTAGTTTGTTTTCTTTTGTAAAAATTTTTTTTTTTGGGGTCGGTTTTTTTTGTAAAAAATTTTTTTGAAGGCGGTTTTTAAAAAAATTTTCTTATTTTCCCATTATGAATGAGTATACCCTTTCAAAAAAATTTCGCAGAAATTGGTTATCACATATAAATTTCCAGGGAATCCCTTCATCAGAATGCGATTTGGTGACAATGGGACAAATCGGAAATCAAACTCTTTAAAACAAACAAAAAATTCATAATCGGTTAATAAATGACGGAGTTCTGAGGTAACAAACATTAAAAAATAAATAAATAAAAAATACAGACGAATTGAGAACCATCCTCCTTTTTGAAGTCGGGTTAATAATAGCAAATTCTGATGATATTTTTGTTGTTTGTTAAGTTATTTATATCGCAGAAAAAATAAATTCTGTTACGTGACTATTTACTGGAATTTTACATGAATTCATAATTTTTTTTTAAAAACCCCCCTTTTAAACAAGAACGTCAGAATACACAGGGTATAAAAATGTACCTAGTTCATAATTTTTATTATTTACTAAATTATAAAATGTATTGTTTTGTAAAAACATATTTTGTTCTGTTAACATAGTTATTAACTAAGTTATTAATACAGAGGTGGGCACAGACGGCATTCCGCAGCCGAACGGCTCTCCATGATCTGTGTGAGATTAAGTCAAAAAGGTATGTTTTGAAGTAAGACGGAACGATGTTTCGATACAGGTTGCCTACCGATTATTGTCCAATAATTTATTCAATATGGAGAGATACACCAAAAACCATAATAATAATAATAACAATAATAATAACAACAATAATGATGATAGCAATAACAGTAATTACAACAACAACAACAACTATATGTATTCCTTATGTAAAATCACTTTATGAAAAATTTAACCATTTAGAAATTAGTAACAAATTACCCCCCCCCCCCCACCCAGCTTTATCATTGGCATCTTTATTGTATCCAGTGTCATCAAATTCCCATTACACTATACTCCCTACTAAGAAAAAATAATTAAATCAAGTAAATAATTGTTTATTAGTTCTCCGATATGAATAGTTTAGGTAAATTATTCGGAATTTCCAAATATCTAATTCTAAAATCTAAACTAAAGCTAAATCATCAAAAAATTTACAAGCGGTTTACAATTGTCAAGTGGTAAATGTAAAAAATCAAAAGATTTATATTTTATAATTTATAAAACATTTATATTTTATTCATACCCAAATATATTAAAAAGGTACATTTTATGCCCCAAATTGACAGCCCAAAATTCCAGAGTATGTATTCAATGTATTGTATGTATTGTATACTTTGTATAATAGTGACCATAAAAAAGAGTTGGTATTATTATATTTTTTTCAGAGAATATTTTAATTAAAAAAAGAAAATAATACTAATTGGTAGGTTCCCTGTATTTACTCTATCTCTCTTCCTACCTCTCACTTAGAGCTAAGTGAAGTCAAACCCTGCCCACCTATGTAGTTAACACGATAGTAAAATCTAATTTGTTTTTTTTTTCAAAAATATTGATTTTTATTTTTTCATGTGTAAAATTTTTTCCAATTACAGCGAGGTTGCCGTTATAAGATAAAAGGTAAATATGGTTTGTAATTTGTAATACAGTCATACAAGATAATTAATTTTTCACTGCAATAAATAGTTCTTTCCTTTCTTTGAACAAATATGCCATTTGTTCTTGGTATTATGTATTATATACACTATACACTGTCTATACAGTATACACAGGGTATAAAAATATACTTAGCTCATGCAAATGCTTTTGCAAAAACATCTTTTGTTCTGTTAACATATTTAGTAAATTTATTTTTTCAAAAGTATTGATTTTTTTTTCTCATTTAAAATGTTTTCCTATTCCAACAAGGTAATTAGATAAAATTATAAGATAAAACAATGTAAATAAGGTAAATATACTCTTTTTAATTTAAAATCGTGAAAGAACTTTTGCGCCACCTTGTATATATATATATATGTATATATATATATGTATATATATATGTATATATATGTATATATATATATATATATATATATATATATATATATATATATATATATATATATATATATATCACCATTCAATTCGGTTTTCCCACGCAGCAGCATAAAAACCACCACCATATACAGCATAATAGAGAGCATAGCTTATGTTTATAAATTGAAAAATTTTCCTACTAGCATTTAAAATTGAAACATATTATTTATAACAAATATCTATAGATACACCAACCAATTCAATACGATTGGATTCGAACAGAATACTATAAAGTATAAAATGTAAATTTTTTATTCTTTATTGTACTGACAGACAGACAGACTGACTCTGACAGATAGAGTGAGTACCAACACTACAACAATACAACAATGTCACACGTACAAAACTTTATTTAAATTTAAAAAAAAAAAAAAACATCACTTCGAAAACACACAAAAAAATTTCTCTGGAATGAATCAATAATGGTCAAGTGCGATCATAATATCTGATTTAGAATGTAAAAGATTCGATAAAATATTATGTGAAATAGATGTGAAACGTTCAAAAGTTACTCGTTTAAAATAGTATAGGATAGAAAACTCCAGCATTTAATTACTATTTGTTCACTTTAGACAGCATCATCAGAGCAATGCCTTACAAGTTGCCTGCTTTTAAAAAAGATATTGCACTATTTCATATTTGTTTGTATAAATGGTCTCATACCAAATTAATTCCTAAATATCCGTCCATGGTGCTAAACTTCCATCATTCGAAATATAAGCCTTTTAAAGTAGTAGTATTAGTAGTGGGGAGGCCGAAGCCTGCCATATTGGGCTTTCTCAACCTCTTCTATCCTCTACAACTCTATTATTCGTTTCCTCTAGCCCGATGTTCGTTATCAAATCTAACCATCTTGTTTTCGAACGACAGGGCAGGACTCCACTTTAGTTGTTTTACCTTAGATTCCCCAATTTGGATGAGCCGTTGGATAGATACGTCGTTCTGACTCTGTAAGGATATTTTGCCAGAAGGTAAAAAAGCGGCAGATTACACTGTCCTCTAAGATTATGAGAGATAGATCCCTCTTGAGCCTGCAGTGACCGATAAACACCCCAATCAGAATGTTTATCTCCTTCCGGTTTTTGGTAATATGCCAGGTTGGTCTCGCGGCATGGTACCCAGCCATCACTTGTTTGGCTTGTCTGTAGCTTGCTGTATCTTTCCATTTCTTGTTCATAGACTTATCCACCCATTCGTCTACGGCAGAAGTAGGCAGTCACCTGGTTATTCCTAGATATGGTTCTGGTACCAGTCCAAGTGGCCGAGCGGTCTAAGGCGTTATGTCTGCGCAGTATGCCTACTTGGAAACTGGGAGGTTATGGGTTTGAATCCCGACATCGGTAGTTTGTCAATTATTAAGAAAAAAAAGCGGCGGTTAATTGACTAAACTGTCGGCGTATGGACAAGAACGAAGTAACCGGCTATGCTTGAGAAGGTTTTCTGCAGTTTCCTTCACGAACTCCAGATGAATATCGGCATAGTTCCTATCATAGCCGGCTGCAGCCGCATATCCTACCAATACCTAGTCTATACACAAAAATTCCTTCCACTCCACTCACATCCTCACATCCTTAGACATCACAATGGACCTTATGGTCGAATTGTAGTCCGTCCAGGGCAGCCTCTACAATCTATCTATCTATCTATGGTTCTGGTACCTGACATGGGAGTGCGGATCCTTCACGGACGAGTTCGTCAACCATTTTATTGCTCTCAACCCCGCAGTGTCCTGGTACCCACATCAAGGTGACCTCTTTTGTCCTTCTCAAGCTCTCTGCACATTCGAGAACCAGAGGAAATGCTATTCTACAGTCGAACATATGCCTATAAAAATCTCTGTAAACCTCTCTCTCCCTTGAAGTTTGACTGACTTATCGACATTCCACTGTATATACAAAAGGCTGTTATAAGTTTAATCGCGACTTTGAAATAGCAAGAAAAAATGAATCGTAGAAAACAAATTTTGATATAGATGAACTCTATATAAATTTCTATTTTTTGCCCCAATTTCCTAGATCAAAATTTTTTGTATTTTATAAATACACCAGTAGTCATCATCAGTATGAATTAGCTCGTGCAGACAAGTAACATCTCCTCGGAGAATAATTACAATAAGCTAATTCATACTGATGATGACTACTTGGTAGTCGAAATACGTATTTATAAAATACAAAAAATTTTGATCTAGGAAATCGGGACAAAAAATCGAAATTTATTTCGAAAAATCCTAGAGTTCTCTTTAATATTATTTATATGAATATTTCATAGGATAGCCCTAAACGATTATTTGTATTCATTATTTTGTCGGGCCAAATTTTGGTACGGAATACTTAAAAACAAACATTATAAATTTATTCTCCAATCCATGCTCTGAGTATTGAGCTACTACACCATGCACTGATCACAAATGAAGTGCTGGTATTCATTAAAAATGAATGAATAATTTAATTAAATTGAAACCTAAAAAAATTTCTCATTAATTATTTAAATTCTTAAATGATAGTTGTAATTAATCGAAAAAAAATAAAAGCAAACAAACCGTTCAGTCTATTCAAACGCTTGCGTAATACTCATTTTCTTTACACGAGTTATTCAAAGTGAGAAATTCAACATCAATAAAAAACTTTAGAAAAACAAAAATTCAACCGACTTCAAAAAGCACAAAAAGTCAACAATTCTTTGGACAATTCTCGTCCAAACCTATTCCCTATAATTTTAATAAAATATCATGTGCTATGTGCTACCTACTGATCGGTAGGTAGCACTGGTAAAAAAAATACTCGACAGAATTTAAAAAAAATGGATAGTAAAGATAAATATTTATCAAATAAATTTTGTTTTAAATCGCGTTTTACCGTTTTGTTTTCGAAATATAATAGTTTAAATTTTTTTTTAATTTCAAAATTACATTAATTTGTATATGAATATATGTATGTGTTGTGTATGTGTGTATATGTATTTATTCTAAAATAAAAGTAAACCGGTTTTTTGCCCTGATTATACAAGACAGTGCTGAAACTACCTTAAATGCACCTAAGACGAATCACTATTCGATTAAACGTGTAACATACTGTAATTATCACGCTACCATGTAACTAAACACTCAAAAATATATTTATTTATAATTAATTCTAAATAATTAGTTTTTTTTTCAACATTTAAAAAAAACAGAATTATTAGAATTATTCAAAAGCTCAAATTTCATTTCAACAACCGAAAAAAATTGTATTAACATAAAACTGTGGAATCCATTTCATAGCTAAACAACAACAAAAATGTGCTTTTGTAAAATATTCCATGAATTTTTAATAATTTTACGTTTATTTGGATGTTTTCCCATGAAATTTTCTCATTATACTAAAAATTCACAATCAAAACATTCAAAAGCTATGTGTGTAGCTAAAATTTCAGAATTTTGGTTGCTTTATACATATTTAATTTTATTGTTTCATTTAATTGTCGTAACATATTTAATTCAACTTTTAATTCGAAATTTGCATTCGTTAAATGATTTATTTTTCTTTTTAAATTTAATCAGTCGTTCGTTGGTGTTGTGTATCGGTTATGTTTCGTTAGTTCGGAAAATTGAAAAACTAGTAAAAATATTAAATAAATGTTTAAAAATACAATTTAATATTGTTTGTCCGTTGAATGAGATGACATCGTCTGAAATTTTGGTATATTATATGTCATTTATTTTGGGTGTTTTTATATTTTCTAATATTTTAACAGGTATGTTTAGTGAGAGGAGGCCACCCGGTATCTCCTGAAAAGTTTACTGTTGGCATATTTGAATATTGCAATGGGTGGTATCTGGAAGATCTATTGTGTTTTCCTTATCAATTGTAGCCCAGGGAGGCTTGTGGCACGAGTATGCCTTCCAGGTCTGATTCCTTTAGGGAATGATCTCGAGAGGATCAAGGAATTGTATATAGTCTACAGACACTTGGTAGACATCCACATATCTGATATCTCTGGAGTATCAGGGATGGATAGTCGTAAGTACTACGGAGTTTCCCTTAGATCTATCAAGGAGCTTTCTAATCCGAGTTTTCTTAAATGCTTCTTGTGCTGTAAAGTACTACATTTCCTATAAAATCTGAAACTTGACTTAGCCCCGGAAGAGCTAAGAAATTGCATATTCACCAAAAAAGTAGTAATATCAAAGTGAGGACTAAACCATTGTTAGGTTTCTGACGTAGCCAGAGGCCGATTGAGAAAATTCACCAACCTTGACAGTTGCTAGATTGCCAACCCATCTTTTTGTCGCCCCCGAACATTTGCCGCCCTAGGCAGCTACCTCCCTTGCCTGATAAATCCGCCACTGGAAGCAAATAAAATATTAAATAGCTACTAAGGAAAAGGTTGCACATGTCGTTTTCACATAGATCTTCAGAGAGAAACTTGAATTATCTCGAGATCCCAGCTCATTGAAATATCGAGGTACTTCAAGATTAGTCACCGGATATGATGGAAAAACCTAAATAGACTTTTAGTTGAAAGTCGGAGCGGGGAAGAGAATTCGAGGGACTTAAGGGATAGTAAGAGGATTTAAATAGATTGTCACTTAAAAATTCCTAATATGGTCGCCGGATGCCACCATTTTATTAGACAATATGGAAGCTAGTCACCAAAAATTTCGAAAGAAAAAAACTTCGGCCTCCTTCTTCGGCCTGCTTTGAACAAGGTGATCTTTTCCGGCTAAACGATGGCAAAATTTTTAGGAGATTACCGAAATTCTCTATATATGATGGATGAGATCTGCGCTTAATTTAATACATTTTATTTTAATAGAAATTTTAGTTGATCGTGGTACTATCGAAGATATTGATTGTTTTCTAATCGTATATTCAGGAATAGTTTCGGGAAGTCTGTACAGTTTTCTATTCCTGTATATGTCATACGATCATATTTTCTTTAATATCGTAACATGCTTTCGAAGTATTATTAAAAATCGTTTAGAATATTCGGAATCACAACATCCATGCACAAAGATTGAGGAAACTGTTACAAATTTTCGATATTTTTTTCTCCTATCGATTGCGAATTGTAATCAATTGGCACATTCATCTGTAGAGGAGAAACCCGATAAATTTGGTAAGTATGGAAATAAGAACTATTCTAAGTGTTACTGTATGTAATATTATACATATATTCAGTTATATATATACCATTAGAATGTGACTTACTGGTTCAAATATATAGAATTTGAGTTTACAAATCGATAGTAAAATTTCTAGCGTTCAGAGTTTTAATCCGATCGTAAAAAAATTTTGTATGTGAAGTGCTTTTGATATATGAAAAGACAAGTTCGTAAATGGGCAAAATCGGACAAGGGAAAGGAGGGTTTAGAGAAAGGGGGAAACACAAAATTTGGTACATCTCTCTTAAAATTGGAGAATAGAAAAATGAATAAGAGATATTATACATTTCCTCCGTTTCCCTTTCCCCTTGACTGTTTCTATTCATTAACGAACTTTACCTTTAAGATACCCAAAAAGATATCAGATACGATATTTCATTTTGCTCGGACTAAAATTGTGACCGCTAAATAATTAACACTTTTTGTAGAAACATATAAAATCCTGGAAGAATTACGCCAACAGCATGAATTATATTGTACGGAATTTATGAAATTCAATCAGCTAATATCATTTGAACATTTAGCGATTATATCCTTTGAAATGATCTGTTGTCTATTATCCTGGTTTACAGTCGTCTATCGATTTTTTTTCCAGGATCTAATTTTTCCCATTTATATACATTATGGTCTGGATATATATGTAGCTAATTTTCAATTTACAACATTATATTTAATATTAAATTATCTAACATTAATTCGAGAACAAGTAAGTATAAGAATGTTTAAATATCCTATAGATATTGAGTTCATTATCCGTGTATAAACTGTTTATTTTACTTTATACGCAAATATGTGCATATACCAGATATTTTGAATTGAAATTGTGGCAAAACTGTTCAGTTTATGAAGAAAAGTTTTAAATAAAAGTTGTTTGTTATTAAAAAAGGAAAACTTTTTGTTCTTAAACTTTTCGTCCATCATTTATGGTTTAAAAAATAGATTTTCCGGAGGGCGATACATTAACCGATTTTGCTCAAACATTAAGAATAAGCTAAAGATATTTCAGATCGTTATCTCGTTACGTAGTAATTATGTGTATTTTTTTCGTAGAGCTTATCGATAAAACATTATTTATTTGAATTTACAACACGATTGAAAATCGATTCAGATGATTTGGAGCAGACATTGGAACAATTACGATTATTTTTAATCAAATTAGAAACACTACCCACAAATATTAAATTATTTGGTATTAGTTCATTAACGACTAAATCAATTGTTCGTGTAAGTATCGATTGACGCAACTAAAGACCATCACACAAAATTATTTGTTTGTATTCATATGTGTCAATCAGTGCTATAGATTTTTTAAGATATATTATGGCAACTTCGTATATACATATACTCTGAGGGGCCAGATCTCTATTCGTAGCCGATTGAGGGTTGGCAAATACATAGAAAACACTTTGTTGTAGTCTTGGACCTCAATCGGCTACGGAAAATGACCTGGTCCACGGGTAATAATATTAGTTTGGAAATGCACTTTGTTTTTTTAAATATAGCCTCAAGAAAATTGGTGAAAAAATACTTTTTTTGTGAATTAAAGCTCCTTCAATAAAGTATTGCTGGACCCCGTATTAATTTATCCTGTATTTAATATGGGCAAAGCAAAGTGAGCCCCCCCTTATGATTAAAATTTTGTAATATTGTTTTAAAAAATGCTAATTTTTTTTTATTTACAGATTTCTGTATTTGTTTTGACAAATTTAATAATTGAATATCAATTTTTGAAAAACTAATTGACGAATAGAAAGTTTGTTGGAAATTTTATACTCTGAAACTTTTTTTTTTGCGAGAAACTTTAATACATTTTGAGTTATTTATGCAAAAACATGAAAAACTTTTCAATGCCCTGTTGAAACCATTTAATGTCAACTTATCAAAGATAAAAACTTTTCTTTTTTGATAGTAAAATATCAAAATTATTAAAAGTGATACACACCCAAGTGAATATTACAGCCGTTAAACTCAGAACGAATAAATAAATAATGGCTTGAAAAAAAACATTACAAGTATTTTTTATATACAGAGTGTTCGGGCAATTATTGCAAATATTGTAATAGGTAGTAGACGTCAACATCAAAACGGGACTACATTTCTATATCAAAAACAAAAACGATCACTTTTGGAGTCAATAGTATACATGGCCACAATAATTTATAATTGATTTGCGCCTTACTCATTTGGTTTTGGAAAAAACTTTTGAAAAATTTGAGCTACTTATGTTATACACAACAAATAATTATACACATATGCATGTGTGTAAGATGATCCCAATATAAGTATAAATATTGTATATAATATATTATATCTCTGTCAGACATATTGAAGAATTGAATATTATTAATAAACAGAGTAAATTTATACAAAAAAACTATGTAAAGTCTATTTCTTTATTTGCATTATTTTTCCCGAACACTTTGTACATAATAGTAGTACATAATACTCATCCATTTTTTTGAAATTTAATAAAACGTATACATTATTACTTACAATATATAAGTAAAGTAAGTAAAATAAATTGTGTAGGAAAATTGTAGAACAAATGATGAAAAAAATGAGACAGGCGAATGAACACCTTCCTCTCTCGAATAAGGAAATATCATCGGTAGTTACCTTTTTATTTTTCTGTTCAAAAAAAAAAACGAATTTCTTTTCATTCCTTCAAAATATAAAAAAGAAAACAAAACCTTTTGTCTAGGATGGATGGTTTTAGTGATGAAAAGAAAAACTGTTTTTGTATTTTCTCTTTAGAGGAAAATATTATGAAAAACGATATTTTTATAATGAATTATTATGTAACTTAAATTGTTATTATGCTATTTGTTTTACAATAATGTTATAAACATTGCCTATAAACAAGAATAATGGAATCATTATGTAACCAATTATAATGGTTATGCAATTTGTTTTACAGTAATGTTATGTAGTGGTCGACCACAAACAAAATACGCATTTTTTTATAGGAAGCTTTAAATTTAGTTTAAGAGCAAATGGCAGGTAAAAATAGTTTAATGATTTGAAAAAAATACAATTTAGAGTTTATTTTGTCCTGATTTTATGCGCACATATTTCTGATGGATCCAGACCATATATATTGCCGAGAAAAATACATCAAATTATGTAACTAATACTATGCTTACACAATTTATTTTACATTAGTGTTATGTACATTGCCTATAAACCATATGAGGAAATATCTTCTCTACTATTATAAAATTGTGATTGTTTATTCTATCATCACGCAAAAACTACTGGACCGATCGTGATACAACCGTTGTTAAAAACTGTATGAGATATAACAATAAACGTGAGCGAAGGCGCGGGTATAAGCTAGTATTATTATATAATCAAAAATATTATTATGGCAACTTGTTATACAAAATTGTTATAGATATTGCCTATCGAATCATATTAATTAAACAAATTATGTATCTTCTTTATCACTGTATTTTAAACAATAAATATTTATTATTGTAGTATCTTTTGAATTTTGAATGTAATTAATTATTGTATCCCATATGTAGTAGATTGTAGACCATATTTAATTGTAGTAATTAATTAAAATTACTATTATTTGTATTTGGAATCAACTAACCAGAGTTATTAAAACCCATTTTATAGACTAATTTATATTTAATTTTGAGATTATTATATGTTGTGTTTCAGTGAAATAAATATAATTAACATTATAAATTCAACGAGTAAATCAGCCTTTATTTAAACTACTGGATTTATAAAACCTATTTCTGTAGACAAGTTTTTGTACTAAGGCCCACAAAAAAAGTAGTGTTAATTTTTCAAAATTGTATGTTTTATTCATTCGGTTTGAAAAAAAATATTTCGGATAAAGCCGAATGAATAAGATACAAATCACAATTTGTCCTTGAGTTTGTTGGTACACTCGGATTCATATGTTTGTGACGTATGCCACTGTTTATTCGAATTGTGTGTACCAAAAGTTTTATTCCCAAAATTTTCCTTAAAAAATAATTTTTATTTCGTTCCAGTTTTATAGGTTCCAATTTCATAGTATTTCATTTTGAATTTATAAACGCAAGAGCTATAAAATATAAATACAGCTTTTAAACAAACTTAATGAGCAAATTCTTTTATATGAAAATTCTACTTTAAATACGCGTAATAAATTTGTTTTTATCAGAAAACACATTAATTTGCATGAATGCCAAAAAAAAACGCAAAATTATATACAAAATTAGTATTATGAAATCGTTTTTTATAAAACGAAAATGGTCTAATAATGAGATAAATTATTCTTTTTAACAGAGAACACCCACAATATTATAATGTTTGTGTCACAGATAAATAGATACACACACACACAATCAGTGGGTACTATATGGCACAAAAGTAGCGGTCATTTTTTAAATAATTTAAATTGCTTTTTTCCTTATTCATCTGGTTATCGAAAAAATGTTTCGGATAAAAGTTGTCCATTATAAATGTACTAACTACTTTTGTTCGAAATATTTTCCCAAAAATTGCATGAATAAGGTACAATTTGAATTGTAAAATGTTCAAAAATTGAGCAATGCTTTTGTGCGCATGTAAAAAAAACAGTAAACGTAAAAAAAATTTTATTTATTTTTTATTGAAATAAAAATTGTTACTCTTATTTGAAATAAATTGGCGGCCTTTTTCAAAAAGGCCTATTTTCGTTGCAAACCATTATTTTCAATGTTTTATTTTTTATTTTCATCCATAATTAATTTTACGAAAAACAAATTTATTCGTTTTTTCCATTATTTCCAATTTTCCACTTCAAAAGCGAAATATTCCAGAACTCCAGTCCATTAAAGTGAGGAATTATGTGAATGGACAAAGGATAAAGGATATTACTAAGAATTTTATTTATTTTAAGTAAACAAAAAAACGCTGTGTATATTTTGATATAAAAATTATTACTCTTATTTTAAAAAAATTTCGCGAGCTTTTTTGAAAAAGGCCGCTTGAATCGATGAAACCTTTTCAATAATTTCTTATAAAATAAACGGTATTTGGTACTCATTTCCACACCCACCCTCTGAGGTAGAGTACTTGGGCGCGTTTTTTTTACGTGGTCTCCCCAGTAGGCCTAAATCCACGACTACATACGACGGACAACCTCTCTTATTTTTTGTACTGATCGCGAGGGACAAAAAAACCAAATTAAAAACATAAAAACTGTATTTGGTACTCGTTTCCACACCCACCCTGTGAGGTAGAGTACTGGGGCGCGTTTTTTTACGTGGTCTCCCCAGTAGGCCTAAATCCACGACAACATACGACGAATAAACCTCCCTAGCTTTATATAATTCGCGCGCGGGGTTTGGGGGGGGGGGTAAATATTAAAAACAATCAAAAAATAATAATAATGAAAAAAATATAAATATAAACAATCCCTGAAAAAAAATTATGGTTAGCCCTGAAAAAAATTTATGATTAGCCCTGAAAAAAATTAATGATTATCTCTGAAAAAAAATTATGATTAATCCATGAAAAAAGAAATTTTTAACAATATAAAATTGAAAAATATATATTATAGGCTACCACAGTACCGTTATATCTCCAACCAGTTGATCTGCAGCCTGACGCACAAATCACTCACTTCTCACTACACTAATCACCCACATGTCAATACACTAATCACCCACTTCTCACTACACTAATCACCCACATCTCAATACACTAATCACTCACTTCTCACTGCACTACTCACTTACTTCTCCTGGGAAACAGAGACGATTCAGAGCCTGCCGAAGCTAAAGACTCCCGCGAACTCACTGCACTACTCACTCACTTCTCCTGGGAAACGGAGACAATCCGAAACCTGCCGAAGCAAACGGCTTCCGCGAACTCACTGCACTACTCACTCACTTCTCCTGGGAAACGGAGACGATCCAGAGCTTGCCGAAGCTAAAGACTCCCGCGAACTCACTGCACTACTCACTCACTTCTCCTGGGAAACGGAGACGATCCGGAGCCTGCCGAAGCAAACGGCTCCCGCGAACTCACTAACGACTAACGAATCGCTACTTTGCACGGATAATTATTAATTTTAATGAAATTATGAATTCCAGCCCACAAGACATCGGACAAGACAACCGTTTTATATACATGAATACAGAAAAATATCTTTTAAATTTTGAGAAAGTATCGTAATTTGATGCAAATTTTCAACACGAAATGATACTACCTAGACTTTGGAATATATTTAGAAATTTCATGAACAAAATTTTGATTTATTCAAAGAAAAAATTCGATATCATTCATCAAGGGTCGTAAGATTTCGTGCACGAAAAAATATCTACGGCTTACGACAGCACACACCAACTTACATATACATACACACACATAGATCTTTTCAAAAATAATTTCAAAACGTCGGGATATTGCAGAAAATTAATTCCCATATTTTATTAAAAACCCTACACATCTTGGATGGAAATTGAATCCAACCAAGAACTCTCGATGATTTGATATTAATAACCCTACACATCTTGGCTGGAAATTGAATCCAATCAAGAACTCTGAAGATTTGATATTAAAAATCCGACACATCTTGGCTGGAAATTGAATCAAACCAAGAACTTTGATGATTTGATATTAAAAACCCTACAAATCTTGGCTGGAAATTGAATCCAACCAAGAACTCTGAAGATTTGATAGGAAAAATCCTACACATGTTGGCTGGGAATTTAACCCTACCATAACTCCGTCATTCATAATCGACGAAGTATTTTCGATGATAAGATCAAGTCATAAATTTTAATTCTAATAATAGATAAAAATTCATTTTTCACATTATTTTGGCAGCGATGGTTTGATATTAAAAATTCTACACATCTTGGCTGAAAATTGAATCTAACCAAGAACTTTGAAGATTTAATAGGAAAAACCCTATACATCTTGGCTGGAAATTGAATCCAACCAAGAACTCTGATGATTTGATATTAAAAATCCTACACATTTTGGCTGGAAATTGAATCCAACCAAGAACTCTGATGATTTGATAGGAAAAATCCTACATATGTTGACTGGGACTATAACCCTACCAAAAACTTTAATGATTTACCGCTTTTATTTCCTAAAGTCTGATAAAAAAATTCAATTTTGTATACAGACTATAGCTACGTAGGCGCGACCAAAATCATCGGCCATATAATTCTGGCCGAACCATTTACCCAAACCAAAACCATTGGCCGTATGGTTTTGGTTGAGTAATTTTAAAAACTACAATCTGTTTACAGAAATTAAATTTCCTAAAAGCATTTAGAAAACTCTTCAATTCGAATTTGAGACAAATTCGAAAAAGATTACACGATAAATCACAATTATATATCGGGAGCAATTATTTCTAGTCTCTCAAAAACAAGTATGTACATGGTTGAATGCAACTGTACAAGGTGATCGAGTATGGTTATTAATGTCATAAATAGATATATAGAAAAATGAATTTTAATTATCTATTATTCTCGTTTATTGAATAAAAATCTTATATCAGAAATATCTGACACATCTTAGCTGGGTATTTAATCCAACTAAGACTTCTGGCATTCATAAACGACATATCCGGGCTGGGAATTGAAGCCAGGATATTTTGATTCGGAAAATCTTACATATTTTACCTGGGGATTATACCCAAAGACGTCTGATGTGTTGATATGGAAAATCCTACACATTTTGGCAGGGAATTTAACCCAACCAAGAACTCATTAACGTACCATTCATTAACGTATTTTCGAAGATAAGTTAAAGTTCTCAAAAATATAATCAACTCGACGCACAAATACCAACTAATTATCTAATATTAGAAACCAAAACTTTTGAAACTAATACGTTTCCTTTACCAAAATGGCGGTCACATGTAATACATTCATGTCCATGGACGTGATTCTAAAATATGTATATCTTCTTTAAAAAAAAAAGATTCCAAACTTGTCGAAAAGACATTAAGGTTTTAGAAAAATGAATTTTAATTATCTATTATTCTCGTAAGTTGAACAATCATTTTATATCAGAAAAATCGAACATATATTAGCGGGGAATTTAACCCTACCAAGAAGTCTGCCATTCATAAAAGACACAGTATTTTCGATAATACGAATTAAAGTCGGAAATTTGAATTCTATTAATATATAAGAAATTCATATTTCACATTATTTTGGGAACGATTATATCATATTAAAAATCCTACACATCTTGGCTGGGAATTTAACCCAACCGAGAACTCTGATGAATTGACAGAGAAAATCCTACACATGTTGGCTGGGAATTTAACCCAATCAAGAACTGACACAGTATTTTCGATGGTAATTTAAAATCGTAAATTTGAATTTTAATAAAATATTACAAATTCATTTTTAATATTAATTGGTCATCAATGTTTTGATATGAAAAATCCTACACATCTTGTCTGAGAAATTAACCGAAGTCCAAAATAATTCAAAAAATCCTCAAAACTAATTATCTAATATTAGAAACCAAATTTTTTGAAATTAATTTGTTTTTAAAGTTACGATTTATCTTTGTTTCAGATAGAATGCCAAAAAAGCCAATGTAAAGAAATGAATACGCAATATTTTACATCTTTGTTCATCTTGTTGTAAAGTGTGCATAGATCGCATGCGCTTAAAACCCTATGAAAATGCCTATCAGAGGGGTAGTATATATACTAAAATATCGCCAAAATAGTTTTTTGTCTAAAACACGGGAAATTTTTCAAAAAAAACTATCTCTAACCTACTGAATAAGCTTTAAAAGAATTTAAAACAATAAATTTCCATAACCAATTAAAATAATCCCAAATTTTATGAGTTTTACTCATCAAAAACTATATAGCATCACCTAGGCTATTTTCGCGCGAAAAATTATTTTCATTAAAAATCCAGATATTAAAATGAAAATATTATCCCAACGGTTTGAAATTAATTGTAAAAAGATGTTAAGCTATGGAAAAACCAAAATTTCTACACAAAACTCCAAAAATTCATGCCCAAGCCAAAACCGGTATAATATTACGCCCATAATACTAACACAAAATTACCGAATTTTTTACGAAAATACGAAAATTTTTCAATTACAATAATAGATATTTTCAATATAATGTACTAGAACGATCCACTTACCAGATGAATTGGTGCCAGATTCCAAAAATTTGCAATAAAAAAAATAAATTCGAGGTACACACGAAATCACTTGTGCACAGATTAAAGACGCGGTGAAAAGTGAACAAGCTGGCGGTTTTTTTTCGGGTAGGGATAAGTTTTATATCTAACGGCTATATCTATCGATATTATCCTGGAATAATATCGATTTGAATTAGACCTTTTTAGATTAATCTATATTCTTACAATTAGATAAGGTTGTGTATAATCGTAATATAAAATATAAAGGCTGTTTCATGTTTATAATTAAACAAAATTTGTTTTATTTAAAAAAATGGTCCTTTTTTGTTTAAAAATCTATCTCTTCCAGTTTCAAAGTTAAATATTTTTGCCATTGACGAATTAAAACACACACAAAATTTCATCTCATTAACTCTTCTCGATTTTCAAGGACAGGCGGATGAAAAATATTTTCCACCGTTAAAAAATCAGGACTAAACTTATAACACCTTTGTATATACGCTTATACCAGGTATAAAAATCATAAAAAGTAATTGGGGGCCAATGGGTAAATAGCGCTCTTTTTGTAGATTGAGAAAGTTGAAATCTCAAATGTAACGCATGTTCTTATAAATCTAGTATAATCTCAACGTGGGTTGCTTCAAGAATTCGAACGAAAACAAATTTGTTTTAATGTCTTCGATATTAATGCAAATATAAAGGATAAATAAAAGGAAATACCAACAGTTAACTGTGAATAATGTAAGTATCGAACAAGTAGATTAATTCCATTACTTAGGAAGCATAGTGTCAAAGACAGGTGGAACTGATGAAGATGTCACCTGCAGGATAAGGAAGGCCAAAGCAGCGTTTGCACAATTTGCTCCAGTGTGGAAATCAAACCAAATAAGGAGAAACGCAAAACTCAAAATATTTGAGACCAATGTAAAATCAGTCCTTTTGTATGGTTGCCAGACGTGGAAAGTCTGGCAAAAACGACAAAAACGATCGCAAACAAATTACAGGTATTCAGAACAATCTTCAACATACACTGGCCAGAAAAAATTACGAACGAGGAATTGATGAGGAGAGCAAGCCAAAGCCTTATCAAGGAAACAATAAAGAAAAGAAAGTTTGGTTGGATAGGCCATACCTTGAGAAGGCCATGTAATACTATCAGCAGACAAGCCCTAGACTGGAATCCCCAACGAAGCAGAAAACGTGGAAGACCCAAGATAACCTGGAAGAGGCCAAAATCGAGTACGGTGGAAGGCATTTGTTGCGGCCCTACGCCCCTCAAGGGAAGACAGGAATTAATATAATATATAAAGCTTTAGAGTATAGATATAATACAAATAGAAAAACGTATTAGCATAATGACGTCACTATAAGATAAAACTATATTGATTACATTTAAATTCCCACTGCTTAATATTCTTTGGTTATTAATTTTTATATATTCAAAACAGCTGTACTAAATATATCTAAATAGCCCTGTACGAAAAAAAAAATTATCTGTGCCTGTTTCAACAAATTTTAGATTCCCACAAAACTATTGCTGTAAGAATTAATCGTTCATATGTGAAGTTCGTCTGTGCTTGAGTTCATGTTTGTTTTTTATTGAATAATAAAAACGGTCAATAATTTTGTTAGTTTTTTTAGTAGTTGGCAAACATTTCAATTTTAAAACACATAAAATAAAATCTGTCAAAATAATATTGTTAATAATTAACTCTCAATAATTGCTCTCAAGATAATAGATAGAAACTGCCATTAATATTGGGATTGTTTCAATGTGAACATACTCTTAGAAATCTAACCGGAAAAAGAGTACTCGAACGATACTAATTTGAGGGAAATTCAAATTTATATTAAAGGAAGAATGATCAACTTTTAACTCAGTTAAATTTGTGAATAATTTAAGAATTATAAAAGTAATTTGTAAATATTTGAATAACACCTGTAAAAAAACGGTTTCTGGAAAATATGTTCTGGATAAATTTAGATGAATATTTTGTTCGATCGATTATTTTTTATAAGAGGTGAGTATCGATTTTTTATTTCAAATGGTTTTGATAGTAATTAAATTTTCTCTTAGGGTCTACAGTTTAGTAAAAGTTGTGTAAAGAAGTTGTTCAAAAGTCTTACCGTTGATCATTTTGTTCGATTGATTATTTTTTAAAAGGTCAGTATCGATTTTTTATTTCAAATGATTTTCATAGTAATTAAATTTTCTCTTAGGGTCTATAGTTTAGTAAAAATTGTGTACAAATTTGTTCAAAAGTGTTTTGAAATAACAGAGGAATTAATTAGAGCTTAAGCTAATACCATTGTGAAAGAAATTTGGGAAATTAAAACTTATTGATTGATGATTGATTTAATAAAAGAACAGAAAAAATATTGGTAAGTATCTGTGGAGCGGGGCTTTTTTTTTGAGAAATTTAGTGCCAGGGTTGATTCTAACGTGTTTTTAAAGATAAACAAAAATGTATTTCACAGGTCCTTGAATGTTTTCGAAATGAAATTTACACATTTTGGTAAATTTCGATTGACACTAACAATAGTAGGCATAAAAATAGTTTGGCATTTGATTTCTGATTAAATTTGAAGAGAGGTTTAAAAAACTGCTAACCTTGCGAAGATGACACAGGGTTTTTTATCCAACTTAACTTTTTGATTAGGGGTTTGTACTTAAAAAAGTAAACAAATAATATTATTTTGCATAAAAACAGATTATTGGGTAATCGTGTGCACTTGTTTGACTAATAACTTATCAACCTGTGTTTTGTAAACAGGTTACGAATTGTAAACAGGTAATAACGCAGGTAGTTACTTGTAAACGATCAATAGTTTTGACAAATAATAATTCGATTGATAAAACGATCAATATTTGCTTCAATCGACCGACATCCATCGATAAATTATTGACAAAAATATTGATTGTTTAAGAGTCCACGATCCCATGAGGGCACAAAAAACTACATACAATTTCAATTAATGGTCCAAGTGTTTCATTTGGTCCGTTCTAAACAATATTTTGAGAGGGATATGTTTACAAGATGTTTTTAGTAACTCGACGAGTTGTTCCAGAGATGTTCTTTTGTTTTGTTTTCGAAGATGACCTCTCGTTTTGATTAAAAATGCGTAAGTCGATAAATTTTAATAAGGAGACGAGTATGTGGGATCGTTCTTTGCGCTGAGCATGCGACAGGCCAAGTTGTGCATAAGCACAGCTAGGCCATTCGATTGTGCTCGGTTGAAGCTCAATAGAATTCAGTTGACAAGGGTGGTGGGTCTCTGAACAGGACGCTGTCGATTGAACTACCAGCTTCATAACTTAGGGATCTCTGATGATCCCACTTGTAGGGCCTGTATGGAGGACGATAAAACCTCCATACATGTTATATGCACCTGCAGAAGCCTATAGGGTGTCAGGTATATAATGTTTGTGTCCGAAACCTTGGATCCGTCAATCCTGGGAACAATCTCGGCAGAGAAGTTGTGGGCCTTCTGTGTGGCGTCTGGCCTCGACAGAATCGACGGGTGACAGGTTCTTCTCAAAGAGGGCACAGGGGATATCTTGGTTTAGATGCTAGGGACCCATTTGCGGTACCCCTTTTTCTAGTTATTATTATTATGTGGGATCGTTCTATCAGTACTATGGACTACAAATATAGCGCTTATTCTTCAAAACTTTATAGTTGATTTGTACCATATTCATTTGGTTTTTGGGAAAATGTTTCGAATAAAATGTGTTAGTGTATTTATAATGAACAACATTTATCTGAAGCATTTTTCCCAAAATCTAATAAATAAGGTTACAATTCAATTATAAATTTCTGAAAAATGAGTGCTATTTTTGTGGTCCATGGTATATAAATGAATATTCTCGAAAAAATCATTAATACTTCAAAAAAAAAAAAGTTTTGAACGAGGTTGTCTCTACACTTTGACACTCGTCGTCCTACACAGGATATGATTATGAATGACCACAAATGAAACATTTTGACCAAAAAAATAAATTTTTGGACGTATCTTTTTGCGTGTTTTTGAACGTTAAATGAACCGATCTGTAAATATAAATTAATTTTATACAGGTAATATATTATGATGATTGAATATTAGTCAAAATCATTCAAAAATTAGTTTCGATACCGAAATAATTTGAAAAATACCAAGTTTTCATGATGGGGATTATGTTAGGCGAGTTGGAAAAAAGAATAACAATTTTCGACATATGGTTTATTTTTGAGTTAAGTTTTATTAAACATATGGGAGATGAAAAAATATATCTGAAAATATTTGAGCAAAATTCGACGTAGTTCAAAAGACAACAAATGTTTTTGGAATCTAATCCAATTTTTGAACATATCAGAAGTTACAACTTTTAAAAATCGATGTGAAATGAACTTATATAGCTGATATTTGTGATAATTTACATAAAATTGAACAAATTGGAATGAAATTGGACAAGAATGGAATCTAATACTTCGAATGGAATAAAATTTACGTAAGATACACTAAAAATAAGTTTTTTTTTAATTTAAAGACGTCTCCAAAATCCTTAAACATAGTTTTTGGACTATCACACGCAAATTTTAACCAATTTCGATGAGATTTTATAAAATTAATCTTAGGAAGGAAATCTGCCCAATTACATACAAAATTTTTTATCAGAAAGGACACTATGTGTAAAAATCCAAAATCAATATTCTTCAAAATACCAATTAAAAGATGGAATACCCCAAGGATCAGTACTATCCACAATATTATTTAATATTGCAATAAATGACGTCACGGAAGAGATTCCATATCCAATACGTGCAATACTTTATGCAGACGATCTTTTGATATATATTCTAACATCTGATCAAAATTATGCCCAGAAATACCTCCAAAAAGCAATCAATAATATACATAAATGGAGTAGAGACAATTGCCTTACACTATCCTCTTCTAAAACGAAAACGATCTCGTTCCACAAAAAAACAAAACATATCTTAAATTTAAAACTAGGAAGATTTCTAATTCAAAATACTTCACAGCACAGATTTTTGGGTTTATTATTCCAGGAGAAGTTAAATTGGAAAGGACACATTTCACAGCTTAAAGCCAACTGCTTGAAAACATTAAACATCATAAAAATTCTCGCCAACAGACACATAGGCTCTGACAGACAAACTCTGAGTAAAATCTATCATTCAACACTTCTTAGCAAAATGGATTATGGATGCTTCATTTATTGTTCTACAAAATCCCCAAAATCGACTAAACCACTTGACGTTGTACATAACTGTGCGCTTCGAATAATCTCGGGTGCGTTTCGGACCACCCCAATAATCAGCCTTATGTGTGAAACAGGAGAACCATCTCTAACTGATAGAAGAAAATTCATCACCCTCAAATATTATTCAAAAATCATTCAAAACCAAACTAAACCTTTGTCGCAAAATCTTTCATCATCACTTCTCCACCCATCATTTAGCAAACAAAAAAAAAACCCTAATCCTCTATCACTCATTATTGAAAACATCCTCGATGAACTAAACATCCCTAAGGAATTATTTCTCCAAATATGCCAGAAAAGACCGTTACCCTCAAAACCTCCTTGGGATACTAAAAGAAGTAAAATAAATTTAACATTAGGTGTGACGAATAAAAATGAAACCTCAATTGTTCAGTATAAACAACAATTTTATGAAATGATGCAGACTAAATATCGTGATTCAATAAAAATTTACACAGACGGGTCTAAAAATGAAGTGTCAAGTGCGTGTGCGGTTATAACGAGTGATAATGAACTTAAATTTAAACTTAACCAAATATGTAGCGGGTTTACTGCTGAAGCATTTGCTATATGGCAGTCTCTTAAGTTTATTCAAATCCAAGCTAATATCCAAAACAAAAAATATGTTATAATCAGCGACTCAATGAGTGCCCTAAGAGCCATCGAAAATCGTAAAACACCAATGGCCATCATACAACATATTCAAAATACGATATATTCCATCGCCACAACAAATGTACATTTAGACTTTCTTTGGGTTCCTAGCCATATCGGAATCGAGGGCAATGAAAGGGCCGACATCGTCGCCTCTCTAGCCCACGAGGATGGGCGTGATGTAGACGTAATAACTTTTGAAGACCTCATACTTCACATTAAAAATAAAATACAACAAAAGAGAAATGAAAGTTGGTTAAATATAGTCGGAAACAACAACAAATTAAGAAAGATAAAAAACACCACAAACTATTGGGCAACATCGAACCAGAACAATAGGAAACATGAAGTCGTTCTGGCCCGTTTGAGAAATGGTCATACCAAATTAACACACACATATATAATGAAAAAGACCCCGAGACCAAATTGCCAATACTGCAATATTCCTATAACAGTTGAACATATTCTAACCAACTGTATACAATTTCAAAATGAAAGACAGTCAACTGAATTACCACCCACAATTCAAGAAGTTCTAGGCGATAACCCCCAAACATTGGAAAAACTTTTCAAGTTCCTGAAACTAACAAAGCTGCTTCCACAAATATAGAAGATCACAACTTAGTCCAATTAGTGTAACTTATCACTTATTGTATTGTTTGGATAACCAATGTAGTTGAAAAGACAATACAATGTTAATTAGTTAAAAAAAAAAAAAAAAAAAAAAAAAAAATCTTAGGAATTGAATCAATGGTTTAGAACAACTGCCTATCTATTAAATTCCGAAATCTAAACTGCATTTGAGTTTTGGTAATATTTAGCGTGTTTACAATTACAAAAATGAAATTAGAGTACCAAAAATAGTAGGTATCAAAAAAAGTTTCATTAAAATCGGATAAAATCTGGTTAAGATATGCAAAAAGGTATATTTTTTCAAACTTAATGACGTCACCAAAATCCATATAAATGGGTTTTGCTCTATCACGGCCAAATTTTCACCAATTTCGATGAAATTTTTTTTCAATCCTATTAAAATTAACCTGATAACTCTATTTTTGGTATAAAAAACTTCCTATCTATTTTATATACCTAAAAATAAAAGGTACCAAAAATTTCTTTATTAAAATCGGATAAACTTTGAACAGGAACTAAGATTATGCCGCAATCCATTGATTACTTAGCTTTGCCTTATATAGGATGGAATGATGAACGAGAAGCCTTACTTTAAACCAATAATATTTAGTTTTGGTCCTAGTTTTATGCGATACAGAACCCTTAAAAAAGTGATAGTAAAAACAAAACGTAAATGATATATATTATATAATTTTTATAGAAAAAAAATTGGTTTGATAAAAATAACAGAGGACACTAAACTCTGGTACAAATGGCCACAAAAGTAGCGTTCATTTACCAAAATCCTAAATTGATTTGTGCCCTTAATCATTCGGTTTTCTGAAAAAATGCTTCGAATAAAATTTGTTCGTTATAAATAGAATAACAACTTTTATTGAAAACATTTTTCCAAAAAAACCAAATGAATAAGGTACAAATCCAGTATAATATTCTGTTAAAAGAACACCAGTTTTGTGGTCCATAGTACTCTGGTTGGTGGTACTGGTTACCATAATAATCATAAAATATCACCCACACAAATTTAAGGGCTCATTATTTTTATTACAATTTAAAGAGAAATATCGTAGCAAAGAGAATCCTTGCGAGAATGGGTGGTATAAGTACAGAGGTGGGCACAGACAGCTCGTCTGAGCCTTACGAGCTCTCCATAAGCTGGGTGAGAGTAAGTAAAGAAGGTATGTTTTGAAGCAAGACGGAACGATGTTTCAATACAGGTTGTCCTACCGATTATTGCCCAATAATTTATTCAATCAATTTAGAAATAGTTTTATAAAATACTTATTGTTTAAATAATATCTTTTACAGTATGGAGAGATACACCAAAAAACATAATAATAATAATAATAACAATAACAATAATGATAATAATAACAATAATAATAATAATCTGAACTTATCCAAGACTGCTTGCGATGTCTTCTCCATTATTAAATTCACTATTTTTATTTTTTTTTAAAAACAAATTATGCGAAAAATAATTTCCACTACTACAAATAGTACTTTTCACTTTTTCAATTCAAAGTAGACTAACTCGAAGAACTCAAATTCCCACTTTATGTAAAATTTAACTTAATTCATCAAATTTCCATGACACTATACTGAGCATACTCCATACGAAGAAAAAATAATTAAATCAGGTAAATAATTCTTTATTAGTTCTCGGATATGAATAGTAAAATATTTAGACAAATCATTTGGAATTTCCAAAACTTTAATTCTATTTAAAATTATCCTTTGCAAAAATTTCCCTCTTTTATTACAATGGTCCAGCGGTAAACTTAAAGGTTCAAAAGATTTATATATATTTTTTATATATTTTTATTTTATTCATACACAAATATGATATATACTAAAAAGGTACATTTAATGACCCTAATTACTGATTGACCAAAATTCCAGAGTATGTATTGAATGATTGCTTGTATTATTTACTTTGTATAATAGTGACCATAAAAAAGATTTGGTATTATTATATTTTTTTCAGAAAATGTTTTAATTAAAAAAAGAAAATATTAATAATTGGTAGGTTACCCTGTATTAACTCTATCTCTCTTCCCTACCTCTCACTCAGAGCTTGGCCGAGTCATCTCCTGCCCACCTCTGGTATAAGAAGGAACAGACAAAAAAAAAATACTAATAAAGATGTCATCCAAATAAATGTCTTTTATTTCGTTTTTTTTGTATTTAGGGTTCCGTAACACCGAATAGCATTAATAAAACAGTTAAAAAAACGAGTACCCGAGTATGATAAAAGCACAAAACAAGTTTGAAGAGCCTTGTAAATATTTCTCGTAGTCCCAAGGCCACCCAACAGCGATACACAAAGCAAAGCTGTCACAATTCCCGACCTTCGTCTACGAGAAATATTCACAAGGCTCTTCAAACTTGTTTCGTGCTTTTATCGTAGTCGGGTTTTAGTTTATTAAACTGTTTTATTTACGACTTTTAGTATTATGTTAAGAATCTGAATTAAAACCATTTATTTAATACCAAACTCGACATTTGTGAAATTTTTGTTTGTTTCTTAGCGTATTATAAAAGTCATATTCGCCATTTTGAATTTAATATGTCTCCACATAATCTATGACACGCGGAACTCTAAGACGAAGCTAACGACACCTCCTTCATCAAAATCCGATGGGTAGCATAGGCGCTCCGATGGAACATACATAGATATATGCTAAAACCATAACCGTTCCTTTTGGCTTTGCCATAGTCGGGTATAAAACAGAATCCTTAAGGTACGTTTTCCTCAGTGCGACCATTACGATAATCGTTGAGAGCACTATTTATATGTATTTCCTGAGAGCTGTTTTGCTTGGAGCGACTAGAATATACATAGAAATAGTGCTCACCGATCATCGTAAAAGTCGTACCGGGAAAAACGTAGCTTTATGATTTTGGCAGACTTATAACCAACCCTACATAGGCGCGTGTAACGACAATACTCACACTTAATCGGTATTTTTTTATTTTATTGTTATAATTCACAATATTTATAACAGCTCCTGTAAAAAGTCCCTACAGAGCCCGGCTACTGTACTATGACCCCCCCCCCCCCAACTCCCCTGCTCCCAACAACAATGATGTAACTGTAATAATGTGTGACACATTAGGTAGGAGAGTATGCTATAAGTGTTTTTTTTTCTTTCTTAAATTACAGAATATCTCCTGCGTCGAATATACAGGATGTTAAGGAAGAATAGTGCACAACATTTAACACAGGGGTGATACATCACTTGGTAAGAATTAGTTCGTATGAATAAAAAGGGGTTTTTAAAAAGCTCAATTTAAACTCCTTTTTATGGAAAACTAAATGTTCATGGCAACCTGTGACAACAGCTAGATTGGCTACAGACACATAAATAATAATAATAAATATATTTTACATGTATTTGTACACTCTCTAGCGGTCACAGTTTTAGTCCGATCAAAATAAAATTTCGTATCAGGTATGCTTTTGTTAATTCAAAGTTCAAGTTCGTTAATGAGTAGATATCGGTCAAGAAGAAAGGGGGGCCGGAGTCGAACGACTCTCTATAAGCTGGGTGAGAATAAATAAAAAATGGTATGTTTTGAAGTAAGACGGAACGATGTTTCATTGATTGAAATTAGGGCTCTGCTGTAGAGAGCCCTAATATAATTATTATATATTATTTATATGAATAAATTTTTGATAATGTGAGCTTTTTCAATTTTCATGTAACTCAACTTCATAAACTTTGGTGTATCTGATAAGAAATAAAACAAATTTTTGATATGAAAAACATTTAAACATAAATTTCCTTGCATTATTTATTTTTCTATAATATTTAATAGTACATTTGTTTACCGGTATACAAAAAATATTATAATATAGATTATAATCACACTCAGTAAAACAAATTAAAATATAATAAAACATTAGATCAAATATTTCAAACCATTTTAACGAAATTAACAAAAATGTGTGTGTGTATGATCATATTTATTTTCTTATTCGAATGTTCAAGCATGAGAAGCGTTCTTATTCGATAAAACTTTTAATCTATGTGTGATATTTATTTTCTTATTCGAACGTTCAAGCATGAGAAGCTTTCTTATTCGATAAAACTTTTAATCTTTGATATTTTAAACACGGTAATTATGTTTCCACAAAAATTTAAAACCTCCTCGATCGTTTATTTGCGAAAAGTTATCAACGATTAAAAAACAAATTTTTAATGGCATAGTCGTATGGGAAAATATAATTTTTGACATTTAAACGTGTAACATATGTTAATAAATGACACTGTAATGAATATAATAGTTTTCGGAATATTTGGAAACAACGGTATTACCTTCAAATAGTATGACTTTAAAAGCGTTTTCTTCAAAAATCTCGTAAACTATGAGGCTTATCGTAAGAAAAACCCGAAAAAAGTTATATATTATTTAATACATGTAAAAATATTTCCAATAAACATCGTAGTTTTGGAAATATTTGGAAAAAAACGGTTTTACCTGAAACGGTCATACCATGAAATAGTATGGTTTTAAAACCGTTTTCTTCAAAGATCTCGTAAACTATGAGGCTTATCGAAATAAAAATTGAACAAAACATGTATATTATTAAATATATGTAACAATATTTCCAATAACTACCATAGTTTTGGAAATATTTGGAAAAAAACGGTTTTACCTTGAAATAGTATGGTTTTAAAACCGTTTTCTTCAAAGATCTCGTAAACTATGAGGCTTATCGAAATAAAAATTGAACAAAACATGTATATTATTAAATATATGTAACAATATTTCCAATAACTACCATAGTTTTGGAAATATTTGGAAAAAATAGTTTTACCTTCAAATAGTATGACTTTAAAAGCGTTTTCTTCAAAAATCTCGTAAACTATGAGGCTTATCGTAAGAAAAAACCGAAAAAAGTTATATATTATTTAATACATGTAAAAATATTTCCAATAAACATAATAGTTTTGGAAATATTTGGAAAAAACGGTTTACCCTTTAAATAGTACCGTTTTAATACCGTTTTCTTCAAAGATCTCGTAAACTATGAGGCTTATAGCAAAAAAAATTAATAAAATGGCCATGATTTTCGAAATATTTGGAAAAAATGGTTTTACATTCAGTATGTAAAGAGAATTTTAATTTTACGACAAAAAATGATTTATATTATGGATTTTTTAGAATTTAATAAATTATGTATTATATTAGATTTTGTAGATTTATATGAATGTATTATATATGGCACCAAAGTGGCTACTAAACTAAAGCTATTGATCATAAATTAGATTTTTCTACCATTTTAAAATCATAAATTGAGATAGTATTCTTTTTACTAGTAAACGAATGGATAGTAAATGGATAGTAAACATTCCATTCAAGCGTCAATAGGAAATTACAAAACCTGTAAGCTGCTTAAGGAATCAACTGAAATTCAAATTTCCCATATTTATGTCAGGTGTAAATTTAATACTAAATGTAATCTTTAAGTAAGTCGGCTTAAGCTCATGTTATGTTTAATATTAATAGATAATACAATATATATATAATAATATTTTTGGTGAGCCGGTATAAAGGTAAAATTGATTTGATTCATATCGCACCTTCATAAAATGGTTTTTATATTTAAATACAGGTATACATACGAGTGTAATATTAAATATACTACAGATACCTACAGTACCTGCACAACATATATTATTATTATTTAAAACAATTCCACCCCTAAAACAACATCATATTTAATGGCAGACCAGCAATCAATGTGTAGAAGAGTTTCCAACAAAGTAATAATCATCAAAATAACAACCTATATTTACCACAGTACATTAGAGGTTCTCTGGGGGTGGTACACGGAGATCAAATTATTGTTATATATACTAGTCTCACCAAATTGTTGAAACGCGAATTGAGATTAGATTTAACAAAAGCTGGGTTTTTGTATGAAAAATATTCTTATTGAAATCTATCTAATACAGTAGTAGTTATCAATTGTGGTTGAATTTGCAGCGGAGTCACGGAGTCAACTACATACACCCTTTGATATCACGGTAATGTTTTTGTTCCTTACCTTGGTAACTAATAACAAATACATTCCGACATTCATTTAATATTGCCAATGAAGATAAGTTTATCTTTCAACTTGTCTTCTAATTTATTAAATGTATTATAATCATTTATCATCTTACAAATTATTTTGACTGAATAAATGAAAATTTCCGAATGACTAAACATTTGATTGCCTCAAGTCCATTTAAACATATTGAAACACTTCTTACAGTTAATTGTCTTAAACCAAATCATAATAGAACAATAAATAGATGAATCTTTGAAAATCTATCCGATCTTCCATAGAACGGTAACCGAACCCGCAAAGTCCGAGTCGCAAAAGTAGCGCATATTTTTCAAAATTTTATAATTGATTTTTGAGGCGTATTCATTCGGTTTTCAAAAAAAAGTTTCTGCTAAAAGATGATCCTTATAAACATATTCAACAACTTTTATTCGAAACATTTTCCCAAATATCGAATGCATAAGGTACTATAGACCACAAAAGACGAGCTCTGTTTCAAAATTTTATAGTTGATTTGTGCTTTAATCATTTGGTTTTTGAGAAAATGTTTCGAATAAAAGTTGTTACAACATTTATAATGATCAACTATAATCGGAAGCATTTTTTTTTTCGAAAACAGAATGAATAAGGCACAAAATTATGAAAAACGACGCTACTTTTGTGGCTCACTGTTTCCAAAGTGTCCATAACAATTATTCCTCTAAATTTTTCTCCGTGTACTTCGTGTATAGTTTTAAGGTAAACATACCTATATATGATTGGTTGATAGTACACTGTAAATACCAACTGCATCGATTAAAATTTTACTTGTTTTTCTTTAATTTTTTTTCCACAAAAACTACTAAAACCCAAGCACATAACTCTAGCTCTGCCTGTAATAACAATAATTAAATTGGTATATTATTATAATGGTTATTGTTATTGCATGTATTATAATTACCGACCTCCATACATATGTATAGAATGTGGAATATATATATATATGATAGATTAGATTGTAGAGGCTGTACTGGACGGATTACACTTCGACCATAAGGTCCATTGTGATGCCTTAGTATGTGAGGATGTGAGTGGAGTGGAAGGAATTTTTGTTTATAGACTAGGAATTGGTAGGATATGCGGCTGCAGCCGACTATGATAGGAACTATGCCGATATTCATCTGGAGTTCGTGAAGGAAACTGCAGAAAACCTTCTCAAGTATAGCCGGTTACTTCGTCCTTGTCTATGCACCGACTGTTTAGTCAATTAACTGCTCCTTTTTTTCTGAATAATAGGGAATATGCATGAACATTTTTTTTCACATTTATTTTCAGAATATGAAAATACTGTTAATACTGTAATAGTATTTAAAAACGAAATTAAAATTCGACAAATATCAAGGAAGCTATAAGCTTTTAAAGATTATTATCTGTCTCTTTCTTGCAAAAATACTAAAAACGGAGTTTTACGTGTATTTTAAATGGTGAAAGTGTAATATGACGTCACATAACATATCAAGAGGGCTATCACCCTCTTTGTCTAATCGGGAATTTCAATCATTCATATCTCGCTTATTTTTATAGTTATTTAAAAAGTAATTTTACCTTGATATTTGTCAAGTAAACATGCTTCAATTCAAGTGATAAAAAATTTTCATGCATACTCCCTATTGACAAACTGCCGATGTTGGGATTCGAAACCATAACCTCTCAGTTTCCAAGTAGGCATACTGCGCAGACATAACACCTTAGACCGCTCGCCTACTTGGACTGGTTATATATATGAAGTCACCAAGAGAACTAAATATAAAATAAAAAATAAAAAAAATAAAAAATACAGACGAATTGAGAACCATCCTTCTTTTTGAAGTCGGGTTAAAAAGTGAACTCCATTGACTGATTAATTTTTTAGATTCGATATTCAAGAGTTGTGAATAAAGATTTACATATAACAATCAATGATGAGACAAAAATGTGACAATCGTACAGAGTGCTACCTGTTCATACTATCTTGAACAGGTATTTACCTGTTAGAAATAGCATAAAGAAAACACCTGATCAGGCACTTGTTATCAAAACAAGTGCTAAGAATTATATATATTTATATATCGTTTAAGACTTAAGGCATCTAGTTATTTGTAAATTTTATAAAACCGGTATTATAAAAACAGATTAAAGATTAAAGCTTTTGATATTTAGTTTATAATAAATAAAATAATAAACTATTGTAAAAATGTAAACGAGTCCGGAAAACAGATAATTTAACAAGTTTTGCGATAAAGATTATTAAAATAATCAAAGAGAACTCTAGGTTTTTTGAAATTACATTTCAAATTTTGCCCCTATTCCTAGAACATTTGTTTGTATTTTTATAAATACGTATTTCGACTACAATGTAGTCATCATCAGTATGAATTAGCTAATCGTAAGTATCTCTGGGATATGGATTCAGAGATAGTTACGCTTAGCTAATTCATACTGATGATGACTACATTGCCGTTGAAATACGTTTTTATAAAAATACAAACAAATGTTCTAGGAATAGGGGCAAAATATGAAATATAACTTTTGCGATAAACATTCTAATTTTCGAAATATTTGACGTTAAAAATGTTTTATCTTCAAATAACCAGACTTTAAAACCGTTTCCTCCAAATATTTCGAAAACTATGAGGCAGCTTATCGGAAGAAAAATAAAGTAAAATTGTATATATGATTTAACATTATTTGAAATAAAACAAATAGTTTACGAAATATTATTTGGATACAACGGTTTTACATTCAAATAGTATGGTTCTAAAACAGTTTTCTTCAGAGATGTCGTAAACTATGAGGCTGCTCGTAAGAAAAATTGAATAAACTTGTATATTATTTAATATATGAATATATTTAATATGTGATAATACTCATAATTTTCGAAATATTTAGAAAAAAAAGTTTTCCATACAATAAGCATGACTCTAAAACAGTTTTTTTTTTCATAGATCTCGTAAACTATGAGGCTTATCGCAAGAAAAATTGAATAAACTTAATAAATGGAAAGCTTAATAAATTTGTGTATTATTTAATTAATGTATGTAACAAAATTTCAGATAAATCTCTATGTTTTTGAACTATTTGGAAAAAACGATTTTATCTTCAAGTAGAAAGGCTCTAAATTACTTTTTTCCAAATATCTTAGAAACTAGGAGGCTTATCGCAAGAAAAATTGAATAAACTTGTATATTATTTAATGTATGTAACAATATTTCCAATAAATACCATAGTTTTCGATAGATTTGAAAAAAAAAAAAACGGTTTTACTTTTAAATAGTATGGTTCGAAAACAGTTTTCTTCGAAGATCTCGTAAACTATGAGGCTTATCTCTGGAAAAATTTGATAAACTTATATATTATTTAATATATGTAACAATATTTCCAGTAAACAATATAATTTTTGAAATATTTAGATAAAACACTTTTTTTTATTAAAATTGCACGGATCTAAAACCGTTTTCTTCTCGTAAACTACGTGGCTTATTACAAGCAAAATAAAATAAAATTGAATATTATTTAAGTTTTTGAAATATATTGAATATATGTATGAAGTAACGCCCCTCAATTATGTTTTATAAAGTATATATGGTAAATATACTATAAAGCCTTTCGATTATCAGTCTAATTCTAATAAATGTGTTAATTTAATGAAATTTTATCTAGGATCGTAAACAGGAACAATAAAACAACCTTTTTTGTGTATTGGAACCATAAAAACTAAATTTCTACTTTTGTATTGAAATATTATACAAACGGCCCACCAAAGTCCCACAAAACAGTTCGCATCGAAAATACGTTAATAAGTCTTTCGTGAAATGGACAACTAAAGAGTCTTGATCGATTATTTACCGTCGAAAATTCTGTACATGTGATCCAATATTTTTATATTCGAAATTAACAATTCTTTCATCACCGTATCAATTGTTTTAACTCTTCAAACAGCTCAAATCTAAACATTGTTTCAATTATATTTCATATGATCGATATAAATCAAAACTCCAGGTGTTCATGGACTAATCTTAATCGTAATTTTCCTTTTCCTAAGAGAAAATCTAATTATTAATAAATCATTTCTATTTGAAACATTTTGACCTACCTGTAAATTTTATCTGTCGTACAATCAACCTTCATAAAATAAGCTTAAAGATCCATAATCGAATCCATTCAAAATATAAATAGAAATTCGAATTTCATAATTTTTCTAAGACCATATTTTAAATAAAATTTACTTTTTCAGAAAAAAATTAACAAAACTATAACTCTATGATGACATTCAAATATTTTTTTATATTATTTATATAACTATGGGTTAGAATAATATCTAAAGTACAGTTCACATTGAGAGACTCCAAGATACATTACTCTGACCCAAAAGTGAGTTTTACTTGGTTTTGGAAAGTTCGAACTGAAATTTTCTATCATGAAAAACAATACATTGAAAGTCAATTAACAATATTGTAAAAATATATATAATACGATATATGATAAACTTTTCAAGTTGATTTGTATCAAGTCTATTCAATTTTCGAAAAAATGTTTCAAACAAAAGTTCTTCTTTATAAAAATACAAATAATGTTGGTTCTAAGCATTTTTATGAAAAAACTTATAGAATCGGCATAAATCGACCTTGAAAATTTTGTTAATATAAAACTTGTCAACTATATATTACGAGTATATGAGGTTTTATAAGCTTAATCCCGATTATTTAAAAATACCAACCATCAATAGGAAAACTCCAAAATGAAAAGATATTGTGTGCTAAAAATTTGTGTGTGTGCTCTAGTGAGCTGAAAAATAACTTTAAATTCACTACCTAGACAAACATCTGTAAAACCGTTTAGAGATAGCCGTTTTCTTTTTAAAACTTTTTTTCATAGACTGAACGGTTTCAACCTAAACATCTGTAATGTACTGTTGATTACAGTTGCATATAAGTGTACTACATATAGTATATAATAAAAGTACCTTGGTGTATACATCAGTCATACTTTTATACATTTATGTGCGTGCAAAGTAAAACAAAAATACTCATTCAGTATATACAGAGTATTTAAATGACGCAACTCATTTCACATTTATATTTTTTCATACATCTATAAATGTATATATGAGAACTTAGTGTAAAACAGGCTTTATATTATTTCAATATTCTGGACATTTGATTATTCTTATTTTTCGAAAATCGATTTTAATAAGAAAAAATTTTCTTTTCTAAAATGAAAATTACTTATGAAAATGAGAGTTATTTTAATATATTTCGATTATATTTTCAAAAAATAATCGATCAGAGTGAACTTAGTAATGAACGATATTATTCCTATATATATATACTTAAATATTTCGGCGCAGGCCCGACATTTATTTTCTGATTAATCATTTCCTTCTTTTAATTAAGTTCTTTACATCGCGAATTTTTGTGTCGTGTGATTTAAATTTTATTTTAATGGAATATTTCTGGAATCTTTCACTTTTATATAAGGTAATGTAATCTTTCTTTTACCTACATATTATATGAAAAATATCTTCGAATTATTTTTGGGAAATTATCAATATTTTCAACTATTGTGAAAATTCGATAATTTTATTAGTACCTTAGCAGGTTAATACACGTGCTTTGGCGTTCGACATAGATTTTGGAATTTTATAGATTAATTTTGATTTATCTCTATATTTTATTTATCTTACTAGATAAATTGCCAATATGTAATTTTGATATATATTTTTTTATGCGAAAAATATCCTCGTTTTCGATTCAAACCCGGTTTAGGTTGTGGAATGTATTATATAACCCCGGTTCTGGCTATGATGAGTGCGCTGTAGTCTGGGTATAAACTGACGTGTTAAAACCTGAATAAATAACCAATTTTTTTGGGTTATAAAAATCGACGAAATAAAATTGAACCTTTTTTTTTTATTAAGTTTTTTAGAAAATTTTTCGAAACGTTTGGGTGTGATTTTGGTTTCTTGGGAAATATTAACGTTTTTATAGATTGAAGATTCATTTTCTTGGGAGAGATTTGAATTATTGAGTCCGGGTAAAGTTATTTTATTTAAACGGTCTGAATTTAAATTATAAAATTATTCGATTATCTATTTGAATAAGTGGAAATCGATTAATTTAAAACATTATTGAGAACTTTTTTTTACACAGGTTTGGAGATTTTTCGTGTAAGGGGTTGTTTTTTTTTTTGGAAATTAATTAATATTTAAGATCATTTAAAAGTAATCACAATATTTGAAATCATTCAGATTTGTAAATGATCCTCTTCAACATTTGATTTTGTAATACCATCGCGCGTTTTTTGTGGATTTATTGTTGATGAAAATTTAATTTAAATTCTTCCAAAAAATATGTATTGTCTTATAGAATGTAGTAGAAAATTTGTGATTCTAAAGTGAATAGTTTAATATCGGGATTTTGATATCGATACCTGAGATTTTAGTGATTAAAATCGATTAATTACGGGTATTCGATTTAGATCAACCTGAAATTTTACCACAAACAATTACTTGGAAATATTTCAAAGTGTGATTTTATGTTGAAAATTTATACTTTAAAGTTAATACTTTGTTCAAAGTTGTTTTCGCCAAGTGAAAATGTAACAAATTAACAGAGTTAATTTTTTTTAAATACCTTGCATTTACTGTGTTCATTAGCACAGTGAGTCAACTGTTTATTTTACTTACTACACACGTCCAGATGTATACAAATACGACTAGTGTATTTTACCAAGGTTGTAAACACATGAGCTTCTGTTATCTACAGAAGTTGCAGATATTTGAATTGAAGTTGGGGCAAATCTATTCGATTTATGAAATAATTTTTCAAATAAAAGTTTGTTGTGTTTTTTGAAGAAGAAACTTTTTTTTTTATGTTTAAACTTTTGCTCTTTTTTTCTGGTGGTTTTAATGAAATCGTAGATGGAAGGACTGTGCATTAATATGTTTCGTTCATTCATGATTTTGAAGTCATTGTTTAGAGCTCTAGAACATCATACTTTATTTCAGTTTGTTATCTATTTTCCGTCTTGAGTTATCGGGTTGGCCAGCAGATGGATATACACGGGGACATGCGGAAATGCAGTAGTTCGAATAATTTTTTAACATCTGTAAACGTGGATGTTTTTAATCTGATCAATGTTTCTAACCGTTACAAACTTGATACTAAACTCATAATATTTATTTATATATATATATACTGGGGGTATTGAAAATTTAGCTTTTTTTACACATAATGTAGCTTAAAAGCATCCTTTCATAATCATACGGCCGATGATTTTGATTGGATGTAACTGCGCAGCTTAAATTATACGGCCGATAATTTTGGTTGGGTTTAGTGGCTATATTTTGTATTGGAAATTAAATTTTTATACGCTGTTTAAAATATGTACGATATAAATTGGTTATTATAAGTTTAGTCCCAAGTTTGTAACGATTAGAAATGTTAATTGTGGGAAAAACAAGTTTGTGAAAGATGTCCATTAAATGTTTTGAATACTCCATTTTCGCATATCCTTTTGCGTCTGCCGTCTGTTCGTGAACACGATAACTCAGAAACGAACAGAAGATAATTAGTTGAAATTTTTTTTATATATTCTACAACGAACAAGTGACTTCAACTTTGTTGGAAGGGGCGTAATCCGTCAATCTACACATTTCGATATTTTTCCTTTCGAATCGTAAGAGATAATAGAAAAGTTTCAATATAAAATCAGATTATTCTTTTTTGAAGATTAAACAACTTTTGTTGGAGTTTTTTTCTTTATATAAATTGAATATTTTTGCCCCAATTTCAAGTTAAACTTTTGTAATTTTTGTATCAAACATATTTCTATACATCTGATAATATCGTATGTAAAAAGTAAAATAAACTGTTCATGCACTGGTAATAAACTCAGTATATACAGGATATTTAAAGAGTTTGTCGCGGTATCCTGGCTCTCTTTATCCTCAAAGGAGCGCTGCCCGAACCTGCAATGATTCCGATACTCGACAAAACAAAAAAAAATATATTAGTAAACGATATTACTAAATATTTTGTAATTGGAACAACACGCACGTTTTTGTTTAAAGAGAAGAAAAAAAAAATTAAATTAAACACAAGTTTTTACGAAACAAAAAAAAACCTGATTTTATTGCTTTAAAAAAAAAGATTATCCAATTTCTTTTTCAACAATTATTTTAATTCTTTTTCACACAATGTTAAATTTCGAATTACTTGATCAAATTACTTGTACAAATTCCAACTTATACTTTGATCTGGATTGAACAACAATCGATATTAAACTTTGATACTAATCGCACAATGATCGATTTAAAAACTCATCGGACAATGGTCGATTTTAAAACTCATCAGACACGATTTAAAAACTGATACTAATCGCACAATGGTCGATTTTAAAACTCTTCGGACAATGGTCGATTTTAAACTGATTTGAATCGACACTGGTCACGGTTTATATACCCACCATGGGTCGTTCTAGAATATGATTGTTTTTATGAATAAATATTATGTTTTTGACAATATATTTTTGCATGGAGGCTTCTAGAATATTTAGTATATCAACACCCATGGACGTAGTCGGAGTGTTCAGACAATTTATAAAATTAATTAAAAATTATACCTCTCCTTGGGTTTGACCCATAGTCATATCCCGCTTGGTTGATATTCAAGCAGTGACTTAATGCTCACGGCCAGTGTCAATTTAAAATCTATACACAAATTGTATGATACATTCATAACTGTAAGCTAGCTTACTTTTGTTTACAAAAATTATCTTGTTTTTACAAAATTATTTATTTGTGATCTATTTATGTTATTTTGTAAAACATTCAATTTGTATAACTCTTGATTCTCTTAAATTAAATTATATGCAATAATTTTTTTCAATTTTTGATTTTTTTTCTTTCTAAATAGAAAAACTTTAAATCAAAAGTATCTATTAATCTTATTATCATTTTTCGACTTAAAAAAAAACTTTGTTTAAGAAAAAAAAATAAATCGAGCTATATTATTTTCTTTTTGTACTTTCAAAAAAAAAAAAAACTCCTTTTTGCAAGGAGAAAAATATTGTTATCTAAAATATTTTTCGTAATATTTTACTTTCATAATTAAAATGTGTGTTGGATCAAAAAAATTATTCTTAATAATTTTCATTACAACAAAATCTCCCCCTCTAGATTCCAACACACATTTTCTAATTTGCTTATTATGTTTGGTCGACCAATTTTTGACTTAAGAACTATTTGAATTATTTCAATTGTACTAGTACATTTAGCTAGCTAGCATAACTTAAAACTGTACGTACACATCAGTTCTTCACTCTTCAATGGCGCCTGGTGTTGATTGCCGGTCGTCTGGGCCGCAAGTTGTACCCTGGCTCTAATGCTCTGGCCTCTGGCTCGTCCACACTTGGTACATCCCGTCGTCTTCCATCACCTCCATGCCTCTGACCCCCCAATCGATCTGGAAGTAGTTGGCCGAACACCTCGTTCCCCACACTCAATCTTCCCAGATTCTCATTGGCGGCGGTCCTTGCACTGGCCGGCTTCAAGAGACCTCCATGTATCTTCGTGGGAGGCACTGTATCCACAACATATATTCCAGCTGATAAACTCCTCAGCACTCTGTAAGGCCCTTTCCACTTCGGTGCCAATCCACTATGGACACCCTCCACCTTACTGCTGAGCACTTGATTGCGCATCCAGACGGACTCTCCTGGTTGGTAAACGAGTCCCGTTTCCACTTGGTCATTAACTTCGGCATTGGCAAATATTGTTTGCCGAGCTCTTTCAACATTTTCCTTGCGTTCTTGGCCTCTTTCGTTAACCCATTCTTCAATATCTTGAGGCTCTTCTTCGATTTGTATCTGCCAATCCCCAGGCTTCTTCATTTCTGCCCCCAGTAACAATTGGGCAGGCGAAAAACCAGTTGTTCTATTGGCTCTGTTTCGTATCGAAAATAATGATTTGTGCAGTTGCTGGTCCCAATTCTTGTGTGCTTGATCCAACAAATGTAATCGCAACAACTTCTTTAATTCCTGGTTCTGGCGTTCCGTGGGATTGGCTCGTGGATGGTATATTGGTGTTGTCCATATCTCTGTGTTCCAATCTCTGTTCACTGCTTTCCATTCTTTCGATCTGAACTGGGGACCATTATCACTAAGTACTGCTCTTGGATATCCATAACGACTAAATACTTCGTCTTTCAGTACTTGGGCTATCTTCGAGGTCGACGTGGCCCCCAATGGAAATGCTTCGATCCATCTAGTGAAAAGATCAGTCACAACCAATATATTCGTTTTTCCACGTGATGTGCGTGGGTATGGACCCATCAAGTCGATGCTGACTACCTCCCATGGTGAAGTAGGTCTTCGACTTCTCATTGCTGAACTTGGTTTCTTATTCAGTGGCTTCACTCTAGCACACGTATCACACCCTTTTACATATCTGCGTATGTCATCTTGCATCCCATACCAATACACGCGGTTACGGATCTGACGATACGTTTCTCTCCATCCAGGGTGTGCTGCTTCATCACTGTCATGATATTTTCTCAGAAAACCAAGTCGGCGTTCTTCGGGAACCACTGGCACTTCTTGTACCATCTGTTGACTATGGTACCAGAGGATCCCGTCAGCTACGGTGTAATTAGCTCGTGTTCTGTCCACTCGTCGACGTAGATTGCTTCTCAGTGGATTTGTGTTATCAACGATGTATCTTCTGATGGCAGTCACATCACGATCTTCATCCTGCCATCGTCTAATATCGTCGAGTGTGGGTGTTTCCACTTCAATTACATTGAGGGTTATCGGTGTTTTTGCCCTCTTTTCAATCACCCACTCTGGAATGTCCTCCACTTCTTCATCTTCAGCCTTGCCCTGTGGTTGTCTGGACAAGGAGTCGGCGGCTTGATTATCTTTTCCGGGGACGTGAATTATTTCATAATCATAGGCTCCCAATGCTAATGCCCATCTTGTCAATTTGGCTCGACTATCTTTAGTTTTGTTCAGCCATTGGAGTGCTGCATGATCTGTGTATAATTTAAAATGTCTTCCTTCAAGATATCCTCGAAACTTCCTCAATGCTCAGATTATCGAGAGACATTCCTTTTCTGTAGTGGCGTATTTTCTTTCTGTGGGTCCAAGTTTCTTGCTGGCGTAGTTTATTATTCGTCTTGTCTTGCCATCATCTTCCATTTGAAATAATATTGCACCCAATCCGACGTCACTAGCATCCGTGTTTAAACAAAACGTCTTCTTAAAATCTGGATGAGCTAGTTTCGGTGCATTCACAATCGATGCTTTCAAATTTTCGAACGCCTTCTGATGCAATGTTAGCCAGCGCCACTTTATGTTCTTCTTGAGCATTTCGCTTAGAGGTGCAGCTATATCTTCGTAGTTCTTCACGAAGCTCCTGTACCAACCACATAATCCCAAAAATTGTCGTAGTTGTCTTCGTGTTCTTGGTACAGGGTGATTACTGATAGCTTCATTCTTCTCTTCCTCTCTGTCAATGCCGTCTTCGCTCAAAATATGTCCCAGGTATTTGACTTTGTTGCTGCCAATGACACATTTGCTTGGTTTACAAGTTAACCCATGTTGTTCTAGTCTTTCACAAGATCCAGGTGATGTAAATGTTCCTTGACTGATCGACTGTAGATTAATATGTCATCCAGGTAAACTTGACAGAAATCTTCGATGTATCCAGATAGTACTTCGTTCATTAAACTCTGGAACGTAGCTGGCGCATTCTTCAATCCAAACGGCATGACGCGAAATTGATAGAGACCTCTTGGGGTGGTAAATGCTGTGTATTCTTTCGATTGTGGCTTCATCTCAATTTGCCAATAACCAGTCTGAAGATCCAATGTAGAAAATATTTTTGCTCCATTGACTTTTCTCAACATCTCTTGCAGATCTGGAATCGGAAACGCATTGCTCTTTGTGATATCGTTCAATTTTCTGTAATCGACGCACAATCGAAAAGTACCATCTTTCTTCTTCGGCAATACGACGGGTGCGGCCCAAGGCGATGTGGATGGTTCTATAATGCCATCGCCTTCCATCTCTTCAATCATCTCTTCTAATACCCGTTGCTTCTCATTGTTGTACGGGTATGGTCGTAATTTAATGGGGGAATTCTTCGTAATCTCAATCTTGTGTGTGATCGTTTTTGTCCTTCCAACTTTGCCGAAAACGCTGGGATGTCGCCGAATGACATCTTTTAACTGCTCTTGGTTCTCAAGGAGTTTAATTTGTAACTCGCCCAATGCATTGTTAATTGCTGCCATTTCTCTATGGGCCCCATCTGGTTTTCTCCATGCAATGCGGACTCTCTTATCACACCCCAAGTAAATTATACCACTTCGGTAATCAATGCTCACACCATTTTTTGTTAAAAATTCGTGACCAAGTATCAAATGGTTTCGTAGGCCAGGTACAACCATTACTTCAACATTGAACTTCTTGATATCATCACATCCATGCACATTTTCCCAAGAATTCTGAAAGTATTATTGCATGTGGCTCCACTCCCTGTACTATCTCTGACAGGGTGCCATTTACCAATACTTCTTGCCAATTCTTCGCTGATAAAATTGTGTGATGCTTGACTATCGATCAGTGCCAATATTGATCTTCCACGCACATCAACTTCCACAATTGGCCCATTCTGGTGTGAGTTCTTGGTCTCCATTGTTGTTAAATAGACCGGTAATTGTTGGTGTTCACGCCGATGTTGTGTGGTTTTGTGGAGGTTAATATTTTCTTCAGAACCAATCTCCTCCATTATTGATCCTGGCTCTTCGTCCAGTGTTCGAACCGTGGTGCGTAACTCGTCCACCGATCTTGGATTCGAAATTTTTACTAGTGGACGTATGTTGTTGCGTAGTAAATTCAATATTATGGGCACCACGTCATCAATGTTCCTATCGGCGTGCACTCTTCTGAACAGCTGCACCTTCATATTTACGAACGCTTCTGTCTTCAATCCTGTGGGTTGGGAAACGGTCATCAATTCTAGTTCGGCTTTGGCTTTCCTTCCTATACTGTTGAAGAAACTCTCCAGTTGCCATTTCCACTCATCGAAGGTGTAGCCCAACCCACGATTCATCAATGCCCAATCTCTGGCTGGTCCTGTTAATTTTTTTGTGACCATCTCTGTCCAACAGTCTACGGGCAGATGCGTTTGTCGCAGTAATGTCGTTGCTCTGTTCAAAAAAACTACTGGATCTTCGGCCGGTCTACCACTGAACTCCGGCATGATGGACAGAAGCGTCGTTGTGTCCAATGCGGCGGGGCGAATGACTGTATTCACTTCTTGTGGATCAATACGCATGTCTCGCAGTTGCTGTGTTTGATTCTGCTCGATCCGTATAATGTCATCCACGACTTTGTTGTATTGATCGTGCATCTTCTCCTCCAAGCCTTTGATTTGCGTGCGATTCTCAATGACATCGGCTTTAATGTTAACAATGTCGGTTTTCACAGTTTCGACATCCGTGGTTATTTGGTCGATCCGCTGTATGCACGCGTCCCTCAGATCCACCATTCGCTCCCCTAATTCGTATTGTATGGTTTGTATTCTTTCTTCTAATTGGTTGCCCATTTGCTCATTCGATTCTTGAAGTCTGTTGCCCATCCTCTCTTCGGACTCTTGAAGTCGACTACTCATTCGTTCGTCCACTCTTTCTTCAGACTCTTGAAGCCGATTTCTCATCCTCTCTTCGGACTCTTGAAGTCGATTTCCAAGTCGCTCATCCATCCTTGCTTCAGATCCTTGAAGTTGGTCGCTCATCTCTTCAAGTTTGTTGGCCGTCTTATCCAATCGATCACCCATTCTCTCATCCAAATTCTTGAAGTTGGACATTATTGTCGCAAACATCATTTCCATTGTCGCAGCAGCTGGCTCTTCCGGGTTGGAAACCACACTTCTACTCCGTTCTGATGTGGGAATGGCTGGTCCTTGAGTCCTTGAAGTTGGTGTTCCTTGTTGCCTAGATTGGTGCTCCTCCCATCTTGCCTGTAAGACCTCTCTTGTGCCAGTGCTGTCCAGCCCTTCGGCCTCCATCATCTCACGCAGACGTGGCATGGGAATGCTGCGGCTTGCCATTGTAATTCCTTTCTTCTTCCGTGCGTCTCCTGGTCCTGTCACGGTCGCCACTTGTCGCGGTATCCTGGCTCTCTTTATCCTCAAAGGAGCGCTGCCCGAACCTGCAATGATTCCGATACTCGACAAAACAAAAAAAAATATATTAGTAAACGATATTACTAAATATTTTGTAATTGGAACAACACGCACGTTTTTGTTTAAAGAGAAGAAAAAAAAAATTAAATTAAACACAAGTTTTTACGAAACAAAAAAAAACCTGATTTTATTTCTTTAAAAACAAAGATTATCCAATTTCTTTTTCAACAATTATTTTAATTCTTTTACACACAATGTTAAATTTCGAATTACTTGATCAAATTACTTGTACAAATTCCAACTTATACTTTGATCTGGATTGAACAACAATCGATATTAAACTTTGATACTAATCGCACAATGATCGATTTAAAAACTCATCGGACAATGGTCGATTTTAAAACTCATCAGACACGATTTAAAAACTGATACTAATCGCACAATGGTCGATTTTAAAACTCTTCGGACAATGGTCGATTTTAAACTGATTTGAATCGACACTGGTCACGGTTTATATACCCACCATGGGTCGTTCTAGAATATGATTGTTTTTATGAATAAATATTATGTTTTTGACAATATATTTTTGCATGGAGGCTTCTAGAATATTTAGTATATCAACACCCATGGACGTAGTCGGAGTGTTCAGACAATTTATAAAATTAATTAAAAATTATACCTCTCCTTGGGTTTGACCCATAGTCATACCCCGCTTGGTTGATATTCAAGCAGTGACTTAATGCTCACGGCCAGTGTCAATTTAAAATCTATACACAAATTGTATGATACATTCATAACTGTAAGCTAGCTTACTTTTGTTTACAAAAATTATCTTGTTTTTACAAAATTATTTATTTGTGATCTATTTATGTTATTTTGTAAAACATTCAATTTGTATAACTCTTGATTCTCTTAAATTAAATTATATGCAATAATTTTTTTCAATTTTTGATTTTTTTTCTTTCTAAATAGAAAAACTTTAAATCAAAAGTATCTATTAATCTTATTATCATTTTTCGACTTAAAAAAAAACTTTGTTTAAGAAAAAAAAATAAATCGAGCTATATTATTTTCTTTTTGTACTTTCAAAAAAAAAAAAAACTCCTTCTTTTTGCAAGGAGAAAAATATTGTTATCTAAAATATTTTTCGTAATATTTTACTTTCATAATTAAAATGTGTGTTGGATCAAAAAAATTATTCTTAATAATTTTCATTACAACAAGTTAAATCAGTTTATTGTTACATGATCGGTTGTCTGAAAGAACTTTGAACAAAGTGATAAACTCTTTTTAAAGTTTAGATTTCCATTCGTAAAGTCTGCACTTTATATACCAGGGCAACTGTTTTTGGGCTCGAACAGGTTGATTGTGTTTATCGAATACATCTATACAAGTTGATCTATTGGACATGACTAACGCCTAGGAATATATACTAAAAAGATATAGATGGATACTAATTTTTGGATACTATATATATATATATATATATATATATATATATATATATATATATATAGATACTAAATTTGGATACTACATTCTATTAGATCCACTTCTAAAATTGGATACTATGCATAGGTACGGAAATTCAGGAACACATATTTATTTCGGTATTGAAATAAATTTTTCACTACATTCTAATCTGATGCAAAACTATTTGCATGAGTTTAGATTAATTTTCAAATACTATAAATCTGCGAAAAAAACAGCAAAGTTATTCGAAATTGAATTTTGCTATAATCGGATTAATTTGTAAGCCAAAATGGCATCAAATGTACCGACAAAATTTTATGATCTCTCCTACTATAAATATTTTCAAAAGAAAAATAAAATCGCATAAATAATCCCAAAAAAATATGTAAATAAAATTTTTTAAAGGTTTTAATATTAATGCGATATTAGCTTTATCCATTTATATTTAATCCAAAATTTTATGGACTTTAATTTACTCTTGAAACAGAATAACCAGTTAGATCCAAATATACAAATTATCGCCATAAACATCAATTTTCGATCTAAACAGTGAATATTTTCCAAAAATCTCCAAAATCATTTCTAACGTTTTGGAATAAATTTCAAAAGAATTCTAATAAAGTTTTTTTTTTTATTGTGATTTTTATATTCAAAAATTTAAGACTGTTAATTCATTTTAAATGGGCCAGTTTGTGTATCATAGACTCGCGCGTCAGTGATTCCGAGAGATGGGGAAAATCTTTTTATGAAAAGATATTTCAAATAAAAGTTTTTTTTTTTTTTTTAAGAAGAAACATTCTTTTTGAGGAAATCAAACAACTTTTGTTTGAAACTTTTTGTTATAATTTGAATATTAATACTCCCATCTTAATCGATTTGACATCAAAAATTTTTCAAAAATTTACGCCCATATTTTGAAAGTACTATACAATGATTCGAATTTATCTGAATTTTATGGATAAACCATAATTTATTCATGAAATTGCCGAATGTACTTCGAAGTTATGGTAGGTGGATCCTCTAATTAACATTTATAAAGTTACCGAATTTTTATAATAATTAGAAATATAAAAGTTTTCAAATCAATCAAAAGATATTTTCAAAATAATGATGTATATGTTACAGTCAAAATTCTTAACCTGGTCAAAAGTACTTTTAACTGAAAAAAAAACAGACAAAAGTACTTTTGGACTGCACAGGTTGGTCAATAGTAGTTTTGCCTGAAAATCATTGGTTAATAGTTCTTTTGACTGTAAATTTGCGGTCAATAAGTGGTATTGACTGATGCTTCTACTTAAACTACTTTTAATGGCTACGACAGTCAGTCAAATTTAAATTTGGCTTGTTTTGCCAAATTAAAATGCGCTTTTTCTCTTGCTTCCAATATTATTGACTCATTTCTATTCTGATTAAAAATTCCGTCTTTTTTTCCCTTGGTCTTTTCTTGGTCCTCCTTCAGTTCCATTATTTTCCTGTTTGTTTTGATTTCCTTCATTATCACTGAAGTTTTGATTCATCTCCGTGATTGCAACTTGTAATTATGCAATCCATTTATTTTCTCCAAAGGAAGATTAGATGTTGTTAGTCCCACTTTAGGTTCCGTTCCAAACATTGCACGATACGGAGATTGTTTTATCCCAGAGTGAAATGCTCTGTTTTCCATGAATTTTACGAATTTGAGACTATTGGACCAGTTATTGGTTTTATTGTCTTGCATCCACGACGATATCATTTTCTCTACGTCTTGGTTCGCCCTTTCTACAGAATCTTGATTTTGGCTATGACGTAGTTTCCCAGTTACAAGTTTCAAATCCGGCCAATATGATTCTAATTCTTTTATAACTGAATTCACAAACTCTCTCCCATTATCGGAATGCAAAATATATGCCGCTCCGATGGTCAAAAAGATATCCTATCAATTGATATGCAACTTCTGTAGATCTTTTTGATGTCAATGGTCCCAAAATCACAAATTTAGTCCTAGTATACCTGGTATACAATGATTCTGGTATACAAGATTGTGCGAGATGCGAGATTGGTTTGAAGATTGTGTGCAAGATTGGTTTCGATACCAGACCTCTCTGGTATCTACTTTTGACGGAATCAATTAGTCAAAACTATTTTTGACTATCTTCATTGGGCAAGAGTACTATTGACTGATTTTGCCAGTTAAAAGACCTTTGACCGGATTAGAGTTTTGAATGTAACATATATAAGAAAAGCAAGATCATCTTACCCGATATTTTGGTGATGACTTCGGAATTATTCCATTATTTAATTCAAAAGTTCTGGAGTTTAGTTGGGAAAAGATGAAAATTAGAATAAATTAATGTAAAACAAATGAAGTTATGGAATATTTAGATAAACAAGTTCTGGAGTTTGATTAGAAAAAGATGAAAATTAGAATAGATTAGTGTAGAACAAATGGAGTTATGGATGATTTAGATATAGAAGTTCTGGAGTTTAGTTGGAAAACTACAATTAGAATTTTGGAATATTTAGATACAGAAGTTCTGGAGTTTAGCTGAAAAACCACAATTAGTGTTTTGGAATATTTAGATACAGAAGTTCTGGAGTTTAGTTAGAAAAAGATGAAAATTAGAATAAATTAGTGTAGAACAATTGGAGCTATGAGTAAGAATGTTTATTACAATTAAGATTCATAATTTTTATTTCAGACTATATATATACACTCACTTTCATAAAAATTGAACCAGTTGAAACGTTCAAAGTGTCACTATGTGTAATATACATATATATGGTAATATGTACTCTTAGAATGGTTTAATTTTTATGAACGGGAGTGTACATTGTAATATGGGAGATATGGAATATTTAGATAAACAAGTTCTGGAGTTTAGATGAAAATTAGAATAAATTAGTGTATGGAAATTGGTTTTATGGAAGATTTAGAGAAAGAAGTTTTAGAGTTTAGATGAAAATTAGAATAAATTAGTGTTATGGAAGATTTAGATAAAGAATTTCTGGAGTTTAGATGAAAATTAGAATAAATTAGTGTATGAAAATTGGTTTTATGGAAGATTTAGAGAAAGAAGTTTTAGAATTTAGATGAAAATTAGAATAAATTAGTGTTATGGAAGATTTAGATAAAGAAGTTCTGGAGTTTAGATGAAAATTAGAATAAATTAGTGTATGGAAATTAGTATTATGGAAGATTTAGATAAAGAAGTTCTGGAGTTTAGATGAAAATTAGAATAAATTAGTGTATGGAAATTAGTATTATGGAAGATTTAGATAAAGAAGTTCTGTAGTTTAGATGAAAATTAGAATAAATTAGTGTATGGAAATTAGTATTATGGAAGATTTAGATAAAGAAGTTCTGGAGTTTAGATGAAAATTAGAATAAATTAGTGTATGGAAATTAGTATTATGGAAGATTTAGATAAAGAAGTTCTGGAGTTTAGATGAAAATTAGAATAAATTAGAATATGGAAATTAGTGTTATGGAATATTTAGATACAGAAGTTCTGCCCATGGTATGGAATTGGATGACGACTGCGATGGATGGACTACCACATCGGTAAGTTTCATCTAAAAATAATTCGTTAAATATAATAATAATAATATTTTCTTTTTTGTTGAGCCCAAAAAAATAGGATACATTATGTAGTAATACTTCAAACACTTCATAATGATCTTGACAGCCCAGTTTTTATACCCGGTATATAATATATACCAGAATATATTTAGTTTTGTCACGACTCTTTGTATAAAGGTTGAAAATATAGATCGCAGAAAAAAAAATTTTTGTATAGGTGTTCATAAAATGATCATATTTGTTCATTTCTGTAAAGTTGTCTGTCTGTCCGTAAACACGATAACTCAAAAACGAATAGAGATAGCGAGCTGTTTTTAGACACTCATGCGCGTGTATAAGAGTAAAATAAACTGTTTAACTAACGAAATTTCTTTTATTGTTTCAGGCATTGTCGATTGTGGTAGTTCGAGGAAATAAAGGTTTGTGGTAGAATAGTAAGTTTTTATTTATATTTATAATTGATTTTTTTCCCTTTATAATACAGCTAAGGAGGCTTTTTATATATATAATCGCGAACCCCCCGCGTACCGCGTACCCGTACATCTGTACCGTGGATTTAGGCCTACTGGGGAGACCACGTTAAAAAAAACGCATACATGTACTCTACCTCAGTGGTGATGTGGAAAGCAGTACAAATACTATTTTCTTTTGCGCACCGAAATTAATAGTAACTGAACCAATTAATAATTTAACCAATTTTACTAACTAATTTAGTAATTAGTAACGGCTGGTGTTGTGGAATATTTAGCTACAGAAGTTCTGGACTTTAGTTGGGAAACGATGAAAATTCAAATAAGTTAGTGTATAAAAATCGTGTGTTTATGGAATATTTAGCTACAGAAGTTCTGGAGTTTAGTTGGGAAACAATGAAAATTCAAATAAATTAGTGTAGAACAATTGGAGTTATGGAATATTTAGATACAGCAGATCTGGAGTTTATTTGGAAAAAGATGAAAATTTAAATAAATTAGTGCAGAACATTTGGGAGTTATGGAATATTTAGGCACAAAAGTTCTGGAATTTATTTGGAAATGATGAAAATACGAATAAATTAGTGTAAAGTAATTGGAGTTATATGGAATATTTAGATACAGAAGTTCTGGGGTTTATTTGGAAAACGAAGAAATTAATGAAAAACAAGTGAATCAGAGAATATTCAGGGACAGAAGCTCTTGAGTTTAGTTGAAAAAGAAGAAAATAAATTAATATCTATTATAACAATTAGAGAAATCCCAAAAATAATTGTCAGAGAACAACATGAAACGAAGTTATCAATTTTATCGATTATAGACCTTTTATTTACTAAAATTCGCAAATTTGTTTAAGAATTTTAATTTTTTTTAATATATACACTCCCGTTTATCAAAATTGAACCAGTTGAAACGTTCTAAGTGGAATTATATGTAATATTATCCATATATTTAGCAATATATATTTATATATATTTAGCAATAAATACGAGCTTACAATGGTTCAATTTTTATGAACAGGAGTGTACATTGGAAGTTATCGGTTAGTAGAACCATAAAACTTTCTACAATAAAATACTTGGAACAAATTTCGATTCATTAGTTCACTATACAGCGCCCGTCAAAATTGCTTTCGAAAAAATCCTCACCTTGTAAAAAGTAGGGAATGGTTTTCTGGTATACACATTACTGGCTCAGGAATTTTGTTCAAATCATTTTACTACTAAAATAATCCCAGGTTTAACGCATTGTGGATTATTTTTTATTCAAAATTTGATGATATATTTGCGATAAGTTTTTTATAAATAATTTTATATTCGCTTTCAACCTACCCCTGTAAACTGGATCTCTACGGTAATAGCCCTCACTTTGTAGTGTTCTAGGAAAAATTTCGTATTCAATTTATTTGAAAGTGTTAATTAATGTTTTTAAAAGATAATCTAAAAGGACGTTATCAATGTTGAAATGGTTCCAACCAATGAGTTTTAATGTAAACGGAACTAATAAAATTATATGAATCTGTGAATAATATACAGAACTCTGTTGTGTATAAACATTTTTGTATATGTATATATATACAGTCGAAATCGGTTATACCGACATCTCTTACGACGACGGATTTGTTATAAGACTAAATGGCAAGGTCCCGACCGAAACACTATTTAAACACCTATGTTAACATACCGTCTATATAGAACAAATACATATACACATATACACAACACATAGATATATTCACTATTCATATTAACAACTTAATGCAATTTTGAAGTAAAAATAATTTTAAACTTTTATATTTTGAAAACAAAACGGTAAAACGGTATTGAAAAAAATCTGTTTAAAAATATTTATCTTTACTGTCGTAGTTTCTTTTAGCGAATTTCCTGAAAGGAAATAGAGCTATTGGTCCCGTACCGAAGTCAAAATTTCGCAAAAATTTCTTCAAATGTCCATCGATCCTACCTAGTAGATGTCAAAAATCATCTGTAAAATTTATATATATATATCTATGGACATATATATATATATATACATATATATATATATATATATATATATATATATATATGTGTCTAATCACTCTAGCGGTCACAGTTTTCATTTTATCGGAATGAAATTTGGTATTTGAGGTGCTTTTGGTATTCAAAAGGTCAAGTTCGTTAATGGGTAAAATCGGACGAGGGGAAAGGGGGGGTTTAGAGGGAGGGGGAAATACAAAATTTGACATATCTCCCTTAACATTCGAAAAATCGAAAAATTTATAAGAAGTGAAGTTGTAGGTATTAAGTTTTACTGAAATTTTGTTTCTTATCATTTTTTCTGTTACACTAATATTTACAGAAATATTCACGGTTTAAGATTGAAAATTAAATTCCTTAATATCTCTGTACACATTAGAGTTTGAGCAAAAATGATAAGGTGATGAATTGTAGCAAATTTGATTTACTACAACTTTATTCCTTACGTATTTTTCGATTGTTCTAATATTAAGAGAGATATTTTATATTTTGTGTTTTCTTCTCTCTTTATGCCCCCCATTCCCTTTGACGTATGCCATTTATTAATAAAATTGGCCTTGCAAATACTACAATCATATACATTTCATTTTAATCAGACTAATTCTGTCGCGTATATTTTTTAATACAACAGAATAATAGTTGGGCGGACATGAAGTTTTACATGCTTCAAGTGGTCCTCTGTACCCTTCTTGAAAACAACCTGTCACCCGAAGGTGCGACGCCTCCGGGTAATAGGTGCTATTTTAAACAGATGAAGCTATAGAATTCTGTCGAGGCCAGACGTCACACAGAAGGCCCACATCTTCTCGGCCGGGATTGCTCCCAGGATTGATGGATCCAAAGTTTCGGACCCAAACATTCTATATCTGACACCTTGCAGGATTCTGCAGGTGCATATAACATGTATGGAGGTTTCATCAGCCTCCATGCAGGCCCTACAAGTGGGATCATCGATCCCCAAGTTATGAAGGTGGTAGTTCAATCGACAGTGTCCTGTCAAGAGCGCCACCACCCTTCTCAACTGCATTCTATTGAACCTCAACCGAGCATAGTCGAATGGCCTAGCTGTGCCTATGCACAATTTGGTCTTTCGCATGCCCTGCACAAAGTCCCAGTAATCGAGATGAGCTACAAAAATTCTGAAACTTCTGGATTTATTAGAAAACGTTATTTTTAAGAAAAAATGAGCAAAATCTGTCGAAAAGTGATTTCATGCTGGGAAAATCCTTAAAGCGACGAACCTTAATCGAAATTCATCGGCTATAACTACCAACCGTCATACTTTTTCAATAAAACAAAACATTATTTTGAGCCTTATTCTAATGAATAATGACATACGAAGGATTATGTATTGTCGTATTATTAGCTACGCGCTTTCTTCCACCCCATCTGCGCCCTCTTACGCACTCTGTGCCATTTGACCTTGCATGTTTTACAACTTATTTAGTGCGCATAGCAACACAGTCGACCGGTCATACGTATCGTTACATTCAAATATAAAAATATGTTTATTGCTTATAACAACTATCGGATATAGATAGCGTCCGTATAGTTATGTGGTCCCTTCAATGTCGTTATATCCGGTTTCGACTATATACATAAACAAGTTCCTTACTCTCAAAGTACGTAGAGCTAGCTTTAGCTCTGGGTACATAATAATATTCAATATATACATAATCAAGTTAAGTACTAACGCTGTTCAATTTTGTTTTTTACCTTTACTAACTCTCTTAGTAGTTCAGTTATTATACAAAACAGAAAAATAAAATTACAAAAAATAAATAAAACTAAATCAAATAAAACATCTAAATATTTTTTGTATTTATATATATATATATGTATATATATATATATATATATATATATATATATATATATATATATATATATATATATATATATATATATATATATATATATATATATATATATATATGTATATATGTATATATATATGTATGTATATATATATAAATATTAGGGTGGTCGTTAAAAATTAAATTTTCGTGTAGGTCCTTAATAAAAAGCTTTGTTTTGGTGAAAAACCAATTTTTTTTTATATGAAAAAAAATTTTTTTTTGAAAATTATGTGAAGTTTGATTTTAATGAAATCGGCAGTTTTTTTTATGTCATAAACTATTCAAATTTAAGGAAAGAAACATAGAAGAAATTTTGTAGGATATTCAATTTTATATAAAAAATATTCTACCCATTCAATGATGGCACAGAGGACCTCTTGGTTAGGGTCCCATTTGCGGTACCCCTCTTTCTGAGCCACAAAACTGGCGTGAAAATTGGCGTCTATTTTCTCGTTACACTGTCAAACATTCTTGTGTGGCGAAATACTGGAAGATTTCAATCGCTAATAACTTCGAGACAAATAATGTGTTTGCAATAGTTGAGTCCACAACTTACGTATCTGTCGCGTTGTATTTGTTTTACCTGTGACGTCATATTAATAGTGTAGACACATGCGCGTGAATAGTTACGAATTAACTTCGCGTAAAGACATGAATTAGAGTAGCGTAGAAAAGCGTTTTCGCCACACACGTCGTAAATATGCTTGGAAATGTAGAAAACGTATATCAGAGGAAAGCTCGTGTCGAAAGGAATCCAAAAAGTTTAAATTAAATCATATTTCAAAAAAAGTATTCATTTTCTTTCAAAAAAAAAGAAAAGAAGAAGGGCTCAGTTCCGTGGGTCCCTGCCATAGTCTGTTCGTAAAAACGTCCTACACATGATCCATAGACATTACGACTGTCGTTGGCCTCTCTATACCGATGAGCCATCTACGCAATCGCTTTGCGTCGTGTTTTCCACGCTGCCGTAGCTGTCGCGAGACTTAAATTAAAATTTTTTCTATGTTTTTTCCTTAAATTTGTATATTTCACGAGATATTTTTAAAAGAGTGCAAAATTGATACTTTGATTGAAATTTTCATCATGTTTTTTCCTCAAAAAACGTTGCTTTTTATTGGGCATCTGAGAAAATTTAATTTATACCCGGCCACCCTTAATAATTATACAAAATATAATATATACATACTACGTGGTCAAATTTCAAATGCGGAGCTACTATTTAAACACACCAGAATCCAATAATAATATTAAATAATAATAGGGTATTATAAATCCATTTGTTTTTATTTGTACACTCTCGTTCATAAAAATTGAACCAGTTGAAACATTCTCAGTGTTGTTGTATGTAATATTATACATATATTTAGTGAATATATACGAGCTTAGAATGTGACTTGCTGGTTCAATTTTGATGAACGGGAGTGTATATCTAGGGGATGAATATTATTATTATTATTACTATGAGTATTACGTGTTTGTAAGTAGGTAGTTTTATATTTCATAAAATTTTATTTAATCAAAAGTCATCTCATATGTGTGGGGTGAAAATAATCAATACTTAATAATAATGGGAAACTACTCACAGCGGGGGGGTGGTTTTAATCGAAATTGGTCAAATATTATATTTGATATAATAATAAAAATAATCTAAATTAGTTTTTTAGAGAATTTTCCCTCTATAAAAGAAAATTGAGCTATTTTTTTGGTACTGATGATTTGACCGAATATATACAAGCGTTTCAGCATCTACTCTAGCGGTTACATTTTTAATCCGATTAGAATGAAATTTGTTAATATAAGGTGCTTTTGCTATTTGAAAGACCAAGTACTTTAATTGTCAAAATCGGACAAGGTAAACGGAGGGCTTAGAGAGAGGGGGTGAAACACAAAATTTGTTATGTCTCTCTTGATATTGAAAAAATCGTAATATGTATAAAGCCCCTTGTAGGCGGGGACAGTACTGGCAGCTAGAAGTGGTCAACTTTGTGTGGTCTTGGCTTCTTCAGATTTGGAACACATTTCGGACGAAAGTAAACACGTTAACTAAATACGATCAAAAAAATCACTAAAATAAATAACAACTGTTTAAAACACGTTCAGTAATGTTTGCCCCTAGGCCACGTGATCATGTTATTGGTATTCTGACGTTCATTTAACTCAAACCTGCTTGAGTTTGATGACTGCCAGTAGCTGGACGTTGAAGCGGAAGTACCCATGTACACGAGGACAGTAGAGGGATAATTACTAGCGGTCATTATTGGCTAGTAATATTTACTATAATTTAATTCTATCAAACTCTCTATTAGAGTTTTAGAAAAAATGATCAGGTCATGAATAGGGAATATGCATGAACATTTTTTTTCACTTGAATTGAAGCATGTTTACTTGACAAATATCAAGGTAAAATTACTTTTTAAATAACTTTAAAAATAAGCGAGATGTGAATGAATGAAATTCCCGATTAGACAAAGAGGGTGATAGCCCTCTTGATATGTTATGTGACGTCATATTACACTTTCACCATTTAAAATACACGTAAAACTCCGTTTTTAGTATTTTTGCAAGAAAGAGACAGATAATAATCTTTAAAAGCTTATAGCATCCTTGATATTTGTCGGATTTTAATTTCGTTTTTAAATATTATTACAGTATTAACAGTATTTTCATATTCTGAAAATAAATGTGAAAAAAAAATTTCATGCATATTCCCTATTGTAGTAAAGTTGACTTTCTACAACTTTACTACAAATTCATTTTTCGATTTGTCTAACATTAAGCTAGAGATATTCTATATTATGTGTTCTCTAAGCCCTCTTTTCTCCTTGACCGATTCTACTCATTAACAAACTTGATCATTTAAAATCCAAAAGCATATCAGATACGAGATTGCATTTGGATTGGACTAAAATTGTGTCCGTTAGAGAGAACCTTTATTCGAAGCATTTTTTTCAAAAACCCAATATTATGTGGACACGAAAGTATACACAAACAAACAAATATTAATAAACAAATCACTTCAGAAAGAAGTAAATACTATCTAATAAATAAAAAATTAGAATAATATGAAAAAGTTGGCTGTCACATCACAATCGTCTTTGGTGTAGAGGAAAGCACACTGGACTAGTTATCCAGAGGCCCGAGGTTCGATTCCTGGTTGACGAGTTAATTTTTTCATAAAAGTATTTAATTTAATTAATAAATTCAATGACAATGAAATTTGTCGGAGTATACGCTATAGTCTTCTACAGTTTGTCATACTTATTCGAAAGGAATTTGGACAAACAACGTTATGTGGACACGAAAGTATACACAAACAAACAAATATTAATTTCGATAACCCAATGTTTAACGGCACAAATTAATTATAAAATTTGGTAAAAGGACCGTTACTTTTGTGACACTGTGTACACAAGTGTATATGTACATATATGAGTGTGTAGATATAGTTTTCATATACATGAAGAACAACATATTTCCTTATTCCCATTTGTATTATTCATTTTCATTCATTTTTCCACATTTATTTTGCTGCTCTCTATTCCATTTTAGATTTGCACAAGCATTACTTTAATACGATTAAACAACTACAGAACAACAACAACCTAAACAACAACAACAACAGAACAAATAATCATAAAAAATATATAAAACATATCGTTTTTATTTAGTTTTCTAGAATAAATCTAAATATTAATAGAATTACTTCGAACGTGTATCACAATAATTATTATTTCGAATACTTGCAATAAACATAATTCGAAATTAAGGATGTACGAGCACTGGAGCTTCAAAAAGATTAAGGCTTGATTTTTATTTACATGTAGTTAAAGTGCATATAAATAAACTATAAAAGTTTCAAAGGGGGGGGGGGGTTACGAGGGTCCTGAACTAAGGCAACGAAGTAGCGGACTACTTGGCACGAGAGGAGTCATCTCAAACGCCCCTTTCACCTGAGCCTACTATTCCCATAGCAAGATGCTCCGTAATTTACCGAATTAAGGGGTGGCTGCGACAAGCTTATCTCGATTACTGGAACTTTGCGCAGGGCATGCGACGGGGCAAAGTCGCATGCCTGGTTGAAACTCAATAGAACACAGTTGAGAAGAGTGGTGGGACTGTTGACAGGACACTGTCGATTGAGCTACCACCTTCATAACTTGGGGATCTCTGATGATCCCACTTGTAAGGCCTGTATGGAGGGCGATGAAACCTCCATGCATGTTATATGCACCTGCAGAAGCCTGCAGGGTATCAGGTATAGATAGTTTGGGTCCGAAACCTTGGATCCATCAATCCTGGGAGAAATCCCGGCGGAGAAGTTGTGGGCCTTCTGTGTGGCGTCTGGCCTCGACAGAATCCTCTAGCTTCATCTGCTTAAAATAGCACCTCTTACCCGGAGACGTCTCGCCTTCGGGTGACAGGTTGTTTTCAAAGAGGGCACAGAGGATCCCTTGGTCTAGGTGGCGGTACCCCTCTTTCTAATCATTATTATTATTATTACGAAGGTCCTGAAATAATTATTTAATGTTAAAGTTCGAGTTTTAATGCATTGCTCTTATGGAGAAACCCATATTTTTACACATATTTTGACATATTTTGATAATTTTCACTTGGAATAAAATAAGACGAATAAAAAAAAATTCGTTACGCAGGAGCTGCTTCAACTTAGCGAATTTCCTTAAAATACATAAATCACTTTTTAGCGGTCACACTGTTAGTCCGATCAAAATGAAATGTTGTATATGATTTTAGTCTTTGCATGGCCAATTTTTTAATAAATGATATACGTCAAGGGGAAATGGAGTCATAAAGAAATAAGAAAACACAAAATATAAAATATCTCTCTTAACATTAGAACAATCGAAAAATGCGTAAGGAATAAAGTTGTAGAAAATCATGTTTGCTACAATTCATCACCTTATCATTTTTGCAAACTCTAATATGTACAGAGATAGTGAGGATTTAATTTTCAATCTTAAACCGTCAATATTTCTGTAAATATTAGCGTAACAGAAAAAATGATAAGAAACAAAATTACAGTAAAACTTAGTACCTACAACTTTATTTCTTATAAATTTTTCGATTTTGCGAATATTAAGGGAGATATGTGAAATTTTGTGTTTACCCCTCCCTTTAAACCCCCCTTTCCCCTTTTCCGATTTTACCCATTAACGAACTTGACCTTTTGAATACCAAAAGCGCCTCAAATACCAAATTTCATTCCGATAAAATGAAAACTGTGACCGCTAGAGTGATTACAGACACATATATATATATATATATATATATATATATATATATATATATATATATATATATATGTATATATATATATATATATATGTCCATAGATATATATATATAAATTTTACAGATGGTGATTTTTGACATCTACTAGGTAGGATCGATGGACATTTGAAGAAATTTTTGCGAAATTTTGACTTCGGTACGGGACCAATAGCTCTATTTCCTTTCAGGAAATTCGCTAAAACTACGCAATAGAATTAATAAAGAGATTGATCCAATAAAATTCCGGTATGACGTGCCTAAAAAAAATATATTTAAGAAAACAACTGAGATTTCGGGTTCGGTTGTGTGGACACATAGCCACAAAACTAACACTCATTTTATCAAAATTTTATAATTGATTTGTGTCTTATTGGTTCGGTTTTCGAAAAAATATTTCGGATAAAATTTGTTCATTTTAAATATACTAACAATTTTTATTCGAAAACATTTTCCCTCAAAACCGAATGAATATATAGGTACAAATCAATTATATAATTTTGAGAAATGAGCAGCGTTACTTTTGTGACACACAGTACCTATTAAAATATTTATTTTCATTAATAATACAACAACAACATTAACCTTCACTGAATAGGCTGAAGAATTCAATAAGAATCAACGCACACAGACACACGTCTTGATGGCTACAACACAAGTAGTAGGTATGTAAGAAGTACTCTGTACAACTTCCTGTAAAGTAATATTGTTAATAAATTTTTACGGAAACTTCTTCTCACTTTTACCGGTCTATTAACTAAATAATAATAATAATAGCTAATATAGTTAAGTAGTTAATAATAATAATTTCTTTCAATAACATCATAAATTGTTAATAATATAAAATGCATACAATATGTTTTAATATGATTTTTTATTTAAGATATTAAGTACAAAAATATTTTTACACCATCATCAAATACATTGTTGTATAAAAGAAACTGGTTAGTCTAGGATAAGTTGGCATAGGGGAGATCGAAAACTAAATCAAATCAACATTTGTATACATTTTATATTTGACGATGAAAAGCTTGATTTTACTATTGAGATCTATGGCAGGGATGATGGGATGGAATTAGATATTGTATAAAAAAAAAACTGGTTAGCCTAGGATTAGTTTACATAGGTGAAATTGTAAACAAATTAATATTAGTATACATTTTATATTTGACGATTAAAAGTTTGATTTTACTATTGAGATCTCTCTGACAGGGGGGTGGAGTTTGATATTGTATAAAAGAAACTGGTTAGTCTAGTATAAGATGGCATAGGGAAGATCGAAAACTATTCAAATCAAATCAACATTTGTAATCATTTTAGTTTTGACGATGAAAAACTTGGATTTTAATTTTTCTTTTTTTTTTATAATGAGGAGAATAGTGTTGGGCTCCTGGACTACACCAGACCTACCAACTAAAACCCTAACCTCATTTTTCTCGTATGAGAACCACCCCGGAATTCCGTAAGTATTACTTCGGGATGGCATCTTTTTTTCCCTCATGATAGGCTTCTCTCTTTACCTATCTAGTTCTCGCCTAAGTTCATAAGCATCTCTGCTGTTTTGTGTATCAATCTTCTCCTTCCCATTCACTGTTGACTTCCATGTCTTTGAACACTGTCAGCATGAATGTGCATACGGCATCCCAGGTCTCCTTTTTTCTATCATCTTCTTGATGCCTGTCTCGGGTGTAACACACCCCCTCCCCACCTCCTGTGTGAGATTGAACTATTGATATTATATATTATATTTTGATTTTACTATTGGAATCTTTAGCAGCGGGTAGAGTTTGATATTTCGATCTATTGGGCAATAATTTTTATGTGATTCACCAGAGTGCGAAGAGTATTTCACGCGAGTTGGAACAGGAAACATAGATAGACGTATTAGCTCTAGTTTGTAATTTATCCACCTGAGAAAATTTCCCGCTAAAGTTCCATGGCTAATCTAACATATTTCTCTTCCATTCAAGTGCACAATTATTTAGGATAAGTTAATATATATTGACGATTGTATTTTACCACCTAATATTATATATGTTTGTTTTAGGTAAACAATTCTCCCTCAGGATATTATTAAATATTTACCTAAATTATGTGCTTTTGAGTAATGGAAATCAATTATCATATACAGTGTGTGTGCGCGTATGTATTGGGTTAATATATATAATTATAGAGGAGAATTTTTAATACATACCAGTACCCTAAGGAGTTATAGTTCCCGTGTCCTGAATGCATTTCAATTAACTATGTGTATCATGATCAGATTGAGTGATAGTTTTTATCCATATACATATATATATATATATATATATATATATATATTTATATATATATATATATATATATATATATATATATATATATATATAGGGGTGATAGGATTACGATCTTAAATTCCCTCACGCAAGTTTTTTTTAAATTAAAAAACTCAATCCAGGATATATATATATATATATATATATATATATATATATATATATATATATATATATACATCCTGGATTAAGTATATATATGATATATATACTTATATATATTGAGTGACAGTTTTTTTCTTCTCAATAAGTCGAAAACCTCCAAAACACGAAAAAATGTTTTTTTTCCCTTCCCTTCAAACCCCAAAACCTCCATTAGTCCTACAAGCCATTTCGGTACATATTTTCCCCCTATAACTCGAAAAAATAAATTGGACTTCTGTATCTCGAACATAGCATTGACTTTAATTTTACAAAATTAGTTAGAATGAATCTTAAATCTGAACAAGTCGAATATTTCCTTAGAAAATCCTCCAAGTCGAAAACTCTATAACACGAATTTTTTGGCGTCTCCCTTGAAGTTCGACTTTCAAGTTCTACTATATATATATATATATATATATATATATAATGTAATGTAATATTAGATTGTTTCAAATATATTGCATTTGAGTGTACCATGTATAATACCTTGGCATATATACAAGTCATATTTTTTACATATTTAGAAATGGAAAAATATATTGATAAGTAACTCAGTACATTTATCAATATAAATGTTATGTAAACAGATTTTACAATTTTAAATTAGATTTTATCCAAACAGTTTTCGATACTGATACACCGTTTCATATTGGATTAAAATTGAATAGTACTTTGGATACAGTTTAAAAATTATGTGGTACAAATCTATCTATTTATGTATGTAAGTATATATCAATTAAAAATGATACATATAGATACATACTACAGATACATACATATAGTTATACTGTTATAGATAGATGAATTGTGAACGCATAATTTAATAATTTGTGTTTTGTAAATTAATTCATAATTGTAATCACACATATATAAATGTAATGTAATGATATTTATTAATACACATCGAATGTGTGTCAAAGAACTTCATATCAATACAACAAAAGTACACTGTGAATAATTGTAGTTCATGCATTAGTTCTATGCTAGTAGTACAATCGCTATCAAAAGTACTGTTCAACATTGTTCATTTTGGACAAAAGCCTTCATTAGCGTAATGTTGTGTATTTATTTTCGTACATACCATTTTGTGACGAATCTATACGGTTTTTGAAAAATTGTTTCAAACAAAAGTTGTGTGTTATAAAATTACCAATAATTTGGATCCATTCAAAATTAGACTGTAAAAGAATTCATAAGAGTAATATACATTTTTTTGAAATTTTTTTGAAAAAAAAAATTCAAGCAAAAGTTGTTTGTTGTGAAAATACCAACAAGTTTTACTCTAACAATTGTTTTTGAAAACGAAGGGCCATTCAAAATTGTACTGTAAAAGAATTCATGAGTGTAATACATACTTTTTTGAAATTTTTCCATTCCATTTTGTGATGGAATGGGTTTTTGAAAAATTGTTTCAAACAAAGGCTGTTTGTTATGAAAATACCAACAATTTTCATTCAGAGCATTTTTTTCGAAAACTGAAGGAATTCGATACAAATCGCCTGTAAACGGCTTCATAAGTGTATATATTTTTTTTAATTTTTGGATTGGGTTTTGTAACGAATGCATTAAAATTTCGGAAAAATGTCTCAAACAAAAGATAAATTTGTTATAAAAACACGAACAATTTTTATTCAAAGCATTTTTTTCAAAAACTTAAAGAATTCGAGACAAATCGTCTGTAAAAGGTTTCATAAGTGTGATGTGATTATGGGCCATAAAGGTCGTGTCTTTTTCGTGTCGTTTCGAATAAAAGTTGTTCATTATAAATATACTAACAACTTATATTCAAAACATTTTCCCAAAAACCAAATGAATAAATCACAAAATGACTATAAAATTTTGAAAAAATTACACGACTTTAAATTTTTTACATTTTATTTTGTGACGAATGAATTCGATTTTCGAAAAAAATGTTTTAAATCAAATTTGCTCCATATGAAATTCTTAACAAATTTTATTTCTAAATAAGATTTATCTCGAAAACCAATTGAATTCCATCCACAAATCGACTATTTGAACGTTGAACATGCACTTTTGATCGCCATAGTACATATTTTGTTTTGAACTATTAGTCTAAAGACTCTAACTCTGCTGTATAAAGTCTGTATTTATGTTTAGTTATATAGTTTATATGTGTATGTATATGTATACATTTGCAAAGACCATCTGCAGCAACAAACGAATATACTCGAACATCAATCGAGTTACCCGATTTTAAACTATGTATGTATTTATTATAATGCACATATTATCAAGCTATTGAATGGGTTCTATTCAACAGTCAACTGGTTTATTAATGGGGGGTTCATTGAAATGAATGGGACTATAAAAGAACATATTGGATCTGGTTAACATTTATATATCATAATATAATATACACATGTCATGATGTGTGGGTCTGATATATTATAAGACCCACATCACATACAAATGTTCTTACATCAGTCTTTTTAATTAAGAAGTTTCGATATCATTTTCAAAATGTATACATGGCCACAAAAGTATCGCTTATTTTTCAAAATTTTATAATTAATTTGGCATAATTAATTCGGCTTTTATGCCATACTGGTTTTGAGAAAACACAAACCCAAGAGTAACGTACCATTTCCGGTTTATGAATATCAATCAAAATCTAGATTTTACATTCTCTAATGCTAATGAGGTTAAAAACTTTAAACGTCTAGCTCAAAAAAGTTTGACTTCGGTCACCTTTAAGAAAGAATGACAAGTACATGAAAATCTAGGTCATCGGAAGTGTAGTCATGGTACAAAGTTTAAGAAACAAATCGTCGGAATCGTTTTCGAGAAATTATGTAAAAAACTCAAAAACATTAAGAATAACAAGTTATTTTCGATTTAAGGATTTTCGCCAAAACATTGCAGTCGTGTGAGACAATATGAAACTTACGTTGAAAGTTTCATACCTCTCGCTAAATCATCATAAAAATTGAACTGAAACATGAAAATTGAGTTGAAACATTCTAGTGTTACTGTATGTAATATTATACATATATTTAGTAATATATGCTTAGAATGTGTCTTACTGGTTCAATTTTTATGAACGGGGGTGTACGTGACCAAAAATGAGGTAACAATACCTCAATATGTATATAGAGGTGTACGAGTCAATCAAGATTGTATAGTCAAGTGCAATCGTTTTAATGATAATAGTAATTACTGTTTTTATTCAGAGCACCCAATATATTTATGATAGTATATACTATATACACAACACACATGCATACAGAGTTGTAGTGAATTGTATACTAAGTTCTTGTACTGGTGTTGAAGTACACAGTCGTCGTCTGCTAATGATGATGATGGTTCAGTTCTTCCTCTTTCTCTTTCTCATATGGATACATACATGCATACATACGTTCCCACATCCACACATGTAGTATACACTATACATGTATAGTAAGTACATACACAATTACAATGTTGAATAGTTGAATGTCTCGTCTGTCAGTCGATTCAAAACCCGAACTCACGAGATTGTATACATTATACAACCAACACAACATACAGGCAGGCACCATACAGTGGTTGTGATACTATACACTAGTATACACTATACACGATATACGACTATACACGAACACTGTGGAGTGAATTCAACTCACTGAATATAGGTACATGCATAAAACAAGGGTACAACTTGTTTCTTGTGTGCAAATTAGAATTAAATAGAAACAATTCGTTACGCAGGAACTGCGTCAATTTAGATGAATTGCCTCAAAATAAATACAGAATATATTTAATATTAGATAAATCAAAAAATGTATTCGTCGTTAAGTTGTAGCAAATCAACTTTCCTACAATTCATGACCTGATCATTTTTTTCTAAAACTCAAAAAGTATTTTCTACAATCTCAGTCTACGTAACTTATTAACACGATTACTTTACAAGACATCTACCCAATAATACGACTCTTGACAGTATGTAAGGTACACTCCCGTTCAAAAAAATGAACAGACCTGAAATGTTAATTTTCTTACATTTCATAAAACTTCTCACTTTTGCAATTCTCTGTATATTATTTATTTATAAAGAAAGATAAGTAGTATATTTTTGAAATGTGAAAAAAGAAATGGAAGTTTTGTATTTTTTATTTAAGTAAACAATTTATGTAAACAAAAACATTTACTACAAGAATAATCAAAATTGTGAGAGACTGATTCGGTTCAGATCTGTTCAATTTTATTGAACGGGAGTATACATTCAAGTCAAAAAATTATAGTCTACAATCTCAATCTATTCATGTATAATTGATGTGTGTTATGAGCTGAAACTTTTTAACTTTTTAATACTGCAAGCCACCTACCCTATTATACGATTCTTGACTGTATACGAGGTACATTCAAGTCTAAAAAGTATAGTCTACAATCTCAGTCTACTCAAATATAATTGATGTGTGTTCTGGACTGAAACTTTTTAACACGATTACAGCAAGACAACTACCTTAACGAAATTTATTCATCAATATCTCTATTTCTTTGTAGAGGAAACTCATTGAAAACAAGGTCTCATCTAAATTATGTGATTTTTATCGTTTGTCGCACTAAACTACATGCCTAAGTTTTTGCGTGCACCCTCTACATGTATATCTTCTATGTATGTATAAAGTGGCATGTACTATGTATATCTCTGAACCCAATCCCAATGTGAACATAGAATTTTACTAACATGCGTTTATATTTTATTGTGCAGTCCTCAGTCCTGTTAGTCACATTATATTGGTGACGATGCGAGGTTTACTACCGTGTTGTTGACGTTTACGATATCCATGACGAAAGTGTGATCGTTTACATTATAAAAAGTTTGTCTACAACAAAAAATATATCGTGAATTTTTCGCACGATTTTCTTGTGATTTAGTTTTTCTATGTTTTTTTTTTTTAGAAAAAATAATTAACTAACGATTTAAAAAAAATTGTGTGGGGTTTTTTGTTGTTTTTTTTTTGGGTTGTTTATTTTTTTTCAAAACGAAAAAAAAAAAGACAATCAACTGATGATGTTATTTTGTTTTTTCAGTGCTTTTTTATGCGTTTTCTGTTACTTTCAGTGAAATTGTGAAAGTTTTGATTTTGCAGAAGAGTAGGAAGAATTTTTGTGAAATTGTTTGTGGATGGTTTGTTTGGATTAGTAGTTAAAAGGTAAGGATTGATTTATGATTATAATTAATCTAAGGTTAAAATTCATGATCACTGTTAAGAGAAAAGTTATTTATGTCATATTAAATATATTGGCGTTGCACACATAATGTTTATGTTTTTCTTGAAAAACTTTCTGTGGACAACTTTTTTTTCTTTTTTTCTTCATATTTCATTCATTCACACTATGACAGATCAAAACATCAAATGCAGCAGCATCAACAACAACAGGTGGTGAATGATTTGGAGAGAATTTTTTTTGTTTTCTTTAAAGGAAGGAATTTATAAGTTGATTGTGTTGGTCATGAATTTTTATTTTAAGGTAGTACCTTCACGATACTCACAAAGTTTGATAGCTGATTTGTGCCTTCCTTATTCATTTGATTTTTGGAAAAATGTTTCACATAAAAGTTATTAGTATATTTTTAATGTACAATTTTACTCGAAGCATTTTTTCGAAAACCGGAATCAATAAGGCACTAATCAATTAAGTAATTTTGAACGATACTTTAATAGCTATGTATACCAATTAAAACATTAGAATTTCCTTTTTTAAGGGATAACTTTCGTAATGATAATTGAATACTTAGAAAACGATTTATTAGGTGTTGCCAAAAAACGGAACACTTTAAAAATAATTTCGGTATCTGTCATGTCACAAACGTTTTTTCTCAGAAATTATTTCACGTAGATGATTAATATTTGGCATAGTTGTATATAGTGTAGTTCTCAAGTTTGAAAACATGCTCGAGGACTCGATTCGATTCGGAATAATGTTTAGAAAAATGTTCGAAAGTTTCATATTTGCATATTGTAAAAGAAAGTCGAAAAAAGGGGTTTAGTTTTTTGTAAATATCATCTCAAAAGCTAAAAGCATTAAGAAAATTTCATTTATTGTAGAGAGCTTTATTTTGTGGAACTCCATTGTCTCTGCTATTATAAAATTGTAAATGTTTGCTTAATTTTTTGTTGGTTTGAGCTTCATGCAAAAACTACTGGACCGATTTTGATTAAACTTCTTTTGTTTAAAAGCTTATATTTTGATTAGACTTAAAAACTGGTATGGTATTTTATCTCGCTACGAGAGATAAAATTAGAAAATATTCGCTGAAATAGAAATTTGATGGAAGTATCGATAAATATTTGAAGTAGTGAAAGCGGTGGGAATTTACATTGAGGTTTTATTAGTCTTAAAATAACGGGAGCCGGAGATACAACAATTAAATTTCAAATGTTTATTTTTGCAGTCTACTTTATTTTACAATCGAATGTTTCGCCGTATTAAACTATTTTCAAACAGTTTGAAACGAGTTTAATACGCGTTAAGGAAAATTAAAAAAAAAAGTCTTAAAGAGGAAGATATTTCCAACACCCAATATTTTTTTTAATTTAATGCTGAAAATGGACATTATTTATAAATCCGTATTTCCAGGCCCCAGATAGTACCGTATCGGTACTACCTTACATTATTAATAAATTAATTCAGTTATTTAAGAAATTTTAGCATGAATGTCTATGTGTACTACAAGCCACAAAAGTAGTGCTCATTTTTCAAAATTGTTTTCGTTGATTTGTAATCGTATTCATTCGGTTTTTGTGAAAATGGTTCATACAAAAGTTGTTAGAATATTTATAATGAACAACTTTTAGCCGAAACATTTTTTCGAAAAGCGAATGAATAAGGCACAAAACAATTTTTAAACTCTTGAAAAATGGGCGACTACTTTTTTCGTCAAGTGTAGTACATATTTAGATATTACTAGCTGACCCGGCAAACGTTGTTTTGCCATATAAATAATTTCCTAGAATTTTGTCTAAAAAATAAAATAAAAATTTAGGGGTGGACTACCCCTAACATTTAGGGGGATGAAAAATAGATGTTGGCCGATTCTCATAGATACCGGATAAGCACAAAAAATTTCATCAAAATCGGTCAAGCCGTTTCGGAGGAGTATGGCAACGAAAACTGTGACACGAGAATTTTATATATTAGATAAGTAAATGACTATATTTAGTAGTAGACTTTTATCAGGTAAAACAATTTCGTATGGTTGTTGGTAATTAATTAAATTGTATTTTGAATGTCTTAGATTATTAAAATTGTTTTCAAATAAATGTGTTATAACAAATTATACTTGTTTTTAGGGATTTAATTGCAACGCGAGAATGATCTTGAAATATTAGTTAAATAGCATCCGTCATGTCATAGAATTTAATTTCAAAAGAAAGTATTTTATTTATGACTGTAAGATATTTAAATTTTAACAATTTTATTTAATAGCACACTTAACATAATTACTTTTCTTTCAATCGTCGTGCAAAAAGTGAATTATTTGATGTATCTATACTTAAACTCAATCTATAGAGTCCATCGACAATAACATATATATATATATATATATATATATATATATATATATATATATATATATATATATATATATATATATATATACATAATGTATATATATATATATACATTCCACTGAACATATCGGCCCAAAAAAAGATCGGCCGCTTTGTTCTATCGTTTTCCTTTGTTTTGTTTTTAAATATGAATATAACGCGAATGAAAATAATAAAAATAATAACAAGAAGAAATACAACAATAAAAACTAAAAATAAATATATGTACTTAAATTTGAAACAAACAAAATCGAAATGATGGATCACAAAAATGATATCGGTACACAAAAATGTACTAAGACTTATGTTTATTCAAATTTAATGGTCCAAATTAGCAAACGAACGAATATGGGACCATGTGCTTCAATCACGCGTTTCGTCTGTTTATATGGATGGACTCTGTTGATTTTACTGGATACTTTATCCAAAAAAAAAATAGTACACAAAGAACGCTAAACTACACAAAGAAGTTTTGTGGCTCACACCAATTGGATATTCTATATTCTCACACCAATTTCTTACCAGTGGCGTAGTTTTATAAAGTTTCACGTTATATCATTTCTTATGACAAAAAGGGGAAAAAATGATTTTTCCCAGAGGTGAAACCTAGTTGGATCGACTTTTTTATCCCCGAAAACCATTATTCCGAAAATCATTATTCTGAAAATTTTATCATAATCGTTTGAGCTGTTTTCGAGAAGACGATTAAAGTTAAAGTCTATTATTGTCCCAATGATTGGACAAAGGTCTGTCCCATTTGAGACCACTCTGTTCTCTTCTTTGTACAATCTCCTGAAGAGTTAGAGCTAGTGAAAGTTTAGGTTTAATTTTTTAAATTCGGAGCTTAGGTTCCCTATTGCTAATCTGACATATTTCTCATCCAATGAAGTGCACAATTATTCAGGATAAGCTAATATATATTGACGAGTAAAATACACCTAATATTATATATGCTTGTTTTAGGTAAACAATTCTCCCTCAGGATATTATTAAATATTTACCTAAATTATGTGCTTTTGAGTAATGGAAATCAATTATCATATAGTGTGAGCGTATATATGGGAATAATAAATATATAGGAGAATTTTTAATACATATTAGTTCCCTAAGGAGTTATAGTTCCCATGTCCTGAATGCATTTCAATTAAATCGGTATCATGATCAGATTGTGAGTGATAGTTTTAATCCATATACATGTATATAAGGGTGACAGGATTACGATCATAAATTCCCTCACGCAAGTTTTTTTTAAAATTAAAAACTCGTGTTTGACACACAGGTTGAGATTTAAATGTTAAACATAAAGATAAGAAAAAAAACTGACCCTTTTTTTTATAAATGGACATGTTATAGCTGTACTATGAAATCTGTTTGTATTATAGTATCTCTAGATCGAATAAGAAGTTACATCATTTTATAGGAATCTGGTGTAGGAATTGTAATTTTGTATTCTGAAAATCTACTCGAGATATGTTTATTAAATTATGACCCAAATTTAGTAGTAATACTATTTTCGTTTATTAAAATCGGATAAAATTTGGCTCTGATAGTGCAAAATTAATATTTATTAATTTTGATGACGTCACTAGGTACAAAAAATTTATTTTTTTGAATATCTCGGCCAAATTTTATCCGATTTTAGTGAAATTTTTTTGAAACCTATTAATTTTGCGCTATATTTTTCATTTTTGCACTAGGACTTTAATTATATTCAGCATTTTATAAATTGTGGGTACCTTGACACCAAAATTTTTAAATCTGTAAGAGATGTGTGAAAGTTAATACAATATTTGGAAATTTTGACCCAAAATTAGTAGAAATACTATCTTTGTTTATAAAAATCGGATAAAGTTTGGCTCTGATAGCGCAAAATTAATTTTTATTAATTTTGATGACGTCACCAGGAGCACAAAATTTATTTTTTGAAAATCTCGGCCAAATTTTATTCGATTTTCATGAAATTTTTTTTGAAACCTATTAATTTTGCGCTATATTTTTCATTTTTGTCATAGCACTTTGATTATATTTACCATTTTATGAATTGTGGGTACTTTGACACCACAATCTAGAAATATATTAGAGATATGTTAAAATTATTGCAATATTTGAAAAGTATGACCAAAAATTAGTGAAATAAGTATCTTCATTTATTAAAAACGGGTAAAAGTTCTCTGTTAGAGCAAAATTAATTTTTATTAATTTTGATGACGTCACCAGATACAAAAAATTTAGTTTTTTAATATCTCGGTCAAATTTTATCCGATTTGAATGAAATTTTTTTTGAAACTTATTAATTTTAGGCTATATTATTTCATTTTCTGTATTAGCTTTGCTTATATTTACTCCCTCTTATGAATTGTGGGTATCATGACACCACAATCTTGAAATATTTAAAAAATACGATACCAAAATGTGAATTCGTAATTTTTCCATAACTTACTAAAGTTGTTCTCATTACGGTAGCGAGGTTTTGACAATATTTGTGTGATATACTTATTTAGTTTTTAATAGAAACAAGTTTTTTTTTTTTAATTTTATTTTTTATAAAATATATTAATATACAATTATTTTAATAAACGTTCTTCTCTCTATATGTTATACAGTTATTTATAAAAAGGGGGCACTTCATAGTCCATTTAAAAAAAAACATTTCAAGGGGTTTTGACGTGCTTGCATTTGTAATAAATATTATCGTGGCAGGCTAATTTAACGTTTATTAATTCTACACAATATTAACAACTGGTTTTGGTTTTACTTGTGTCGTACATGCAAAATAATTCTCTATAGAAATATGTATTGTAATTCAAATGTATTACCTCTATGTACAGTCAACGCCAAAAGTCAATCTACATTTAAAAAAATTTATAATTGATTTATGACTTATGTATTCGGTTTACGAAAAAATGCTTCGGATAAAAATTGTTCATTATAAATATAGTAACAACTTTTATTCGAAACATTTTTCCGAAATCCGGCATAAATAAGGCACAAATTAATTATAAAATTTTTAAATTTTTACTCGATTTTTGGCGTTATATGTAGGTACGTAGAATATTAGAGGTATTGTTTTCGATGCTGAAAATCGATATTGACGCTCCCCTACCCCCCACTCTTCAGTGGAGAATAATTTTGATTGTGTGTGATATGATTTTTGAATATTGAAAGATAAACATTGTTATTACATTTTAGAAAGATAAATGATCGTTATTATTTTGGTACATTAGATTATTAAAATTTGTCTATACAGTTGAAATTAGGTACAGAAATGTCTTCATTATTATTACTTCATGTTTCTGATTAAAGCAGAATATTAGAATTACGCGTCACATTATCAATGATGTCCTGGTCTTGATGTAATTTCACTGACTCTCGTTCTAATGTAAATCATGGATTTAGTGCCAGTTTTTCAAATTCTAATTTGAACGGAAGTAGTGACACTGGTTCTGTTCCACCATGATCAAATGTAGAATCATTGGTTTTAGATACAATATTATAATTTTTCTATTGTAGTTTTTCACTACCGAATTATTTTATTACACTTTTTTTGTCTTAATAGTAATGTTGACCTTATTCATATTATTTTAAAAGAAGTATAACTTCATATGTGCGTATATAAGAGCCCAACACTTTGTACCATGATTAAACTTCTTAAGGTAGTTTCAGCACTGTCTTATATAATCAGGGCAAAAAACCGGTTTGCTATTATTATAGAACAAATACATATACAGACATACGCAACACATACATATATTCAATATTCATATATACAAATTAATATGATTTTGAAATAAAAAAAAATTTTAAACTATTATATTTCGAAAAGAAAACGGTAAACGCGATTTAAAAAAAATTTTATTTAATAAATATTTATCTTTACTGTCCTGTTTTATTTAAATTCTGTCGAGTAATTTTTCCAATACAACAGATAATAGTTGGGTGGGCATGAAGTTTTTCATGCTTCTAATGAGAGAGAATGATTACTTTACGATTAATTATCTCGCGTTCTAAACGGTCAAAAATTCTAAAACTTCGGGATTTATTAGAAAACGTTATTTTTAACCTGTGAACAAAAAATGAGCAAAATCTGTCGAATCGTGGTTTCATGGTGGTATTATCTTAAATTGTAAACTTAGATATTATAGCATAGGTGGGCAAACTTTGACTGCATTCGGCTCTGAGTGAGAGGTAGGAAGAGAGATAGAGTAAATACAGGGTTAGCTACGAATTATTATTATTTTCTTTTTTTAATTAAAACATTTTCTAAAAAAGGTAATTTGGTAATTTGTTACTAATTTCTAAATGGTTAAATTTTACATAAAGTGGGAATACATATAGTTGTTGTTGTAATTATTGTTATTGCTATCATCATTATTGTTGTTATTATTATTGTTATTGTTATTATTATTATGTTTTTTGGTGTATCTCTCCATATTGTAAAAGGTATTTCTTAAACAATAAATATTTTATAAAACTATTTCTAAATTGATTGAATAAATTATTGGGCAATAATCGGTAGGCAACCTGTATTGAAACATCGTTCCGTCTTACTTCAAAACATACCTTTTTTACTTACTCTCACACAGCTTATGGAAAGCCGTTCAGCTCCGGAGAGCCGTCTGTGTCCACCTCTGTATTATAGCATTAGAGAGGACGTTAAATCTAAATTTTGATTTAAATATGTGTATTTATTCTACCCCAATGTTGGAATTCCATGGTAGATGATAAACTCTGTATATAGAAGTGGCGTGAGTGTGTTTCACATCAGATTTTTAAATTATATGTTATAGGTTGTTGTTTCTTTTAGACATGAAATATGATTTTCAGAATAATAGAAAAACCCAAAAAATACGTACACTCCCGTTCAATAAAATTGAACAGATCTGAAATGTTAATTTTCTTACATTTCATAAAACTCCTCACTTTTGAAACTCTCTGTATATTATTTATTTATAAACAAAGATAAGTAGTATATTTTTTAAATGTGAAAAAAGAAGAAATGGAAGTTTTATATTTTTTCTTTATGTAAACAAAAAAATTTACTACAAGAATAATTAAAATTGTGAGAGACTGATTCGGTCCAGGTCTGTTCAATTTTATTGAACGGGAGTGTACATATTCGGTCTGTTGACACAAAATTTATTAAAAATTATAACTATCACGCGTGTGGGTGGTTTTGTATGCAGTGATTTTTTGTATCAAGATTGTGTCATTGTAATTTTTAATTTCGTAAACTATTTTATCTACAATCTGTTGTTTTTTTTTTCAATTATAAGTACGATCGTAATTTTCCCCTGGGCCATTGAGGAACAAATATCGAAAGTGTACAAAATTTTAAGACTGATTTTATTTATATAATTAATTAAATATATTTTATAAATTTGAAAATTTTCATTTGATACAACGCGACGGGGGCCATGCTTAAGAGAGTTTCAATTTGCAAAATTTTCTTTAAGGTAGTTCCATTATTCACGTATATAATCAGGACAAAAAAACGGTTTGCTTTTATTATAGAACAAATACATATACATACACACACATACATAACACATAGATATATTCATATAGACATTCATGTAATTTTGAAAGAGAAAAAAATTTTAAATTATTATATTTAAAAACAAAACGGTAAAACGCGATTTAAAAAAAAATTGTATTTAATAAATATTTATCTTCACTTTCCTTTTTTTTTTTTAAAATTCTGTCGAGTATTTTTTCAATTCAACAGATAATAGTTGGGCGAGCATGAAGTTTTACATACTTCTAATGAGAGAGAATGATTACTTCGTTATTAATTATCTCGCGTTCTAAACGGTCAAAAATTCTGAAAATTTGGGTTTTATTAGAAAACGTTATTTTTAGCCTGTGAAAAAAAATGAGCAAAATCTGTCGAAAAGTGGTTTCATGCGGGAACTACCTTAAAGCCGTATAACGTGCTGTTTATCTAATCCATTCTTGGAAATAAATATTTCCGTCAAGTTAGTGCAAAAAAATTATAATAATTATATTTTTTATGTACTTTATAATCATTTACACTGGAACAAATGAATTTTATCTCAGGTAATTTTCACGATTTTACTTTTTATTACATTCTCAAAATAAAATAATTATATTCCGATGTACACTAACAGGCGAGAAAATTGACTCACAAAGTAATTATGGATAATCAGTTTCCACATTGAATGAATATACATTTTTATCGCTGAGAAACTGTGTTAATCTGGATCATAAAAGTTGAAGCTATTTTTTTGGGGAATTTCCTAACAGGACAGGATCTATGGACATATATATATATATATTCTTTAATCGCTCTAGCAGTTACAATTTTAATCTGATTGGAATGAAATTTGGTATTTGAGACGCTTTTGGTATTCAAAAGGTCAAGTTCGTTAATGGGTAAAATCGGACAAGGGGAAAGGGGGGGTTTAGAGAGAGAGAGAGAGAGGGAAACACAAAATTTGACATATTTCCCTTAATATTCGAAAAATGGAAAAATTTATAAGAAGTAAAGTTGTAGGTATTAACTTTTACTGTAATTTTACAGAAGTCCATTGATATATATATGCATAAATTTTACAGATGGTGATTTTCGACATCTACTAGGTAGGATCGATGGACATTTGAAGAAATCTTTGCAAAGCTTTAATGTCGATACGAGACTATTCGCTAAAAAAGCAAAGTTGTGACTCAATTTTTGTTGTTAGTGAGTGTATTGGTTGATGGTTAAGGTCTAATGATTTCCACAAACGTATCTCGCGCTCTCTTTCAACCAATTATTATACAATACACAAACAAATAAATAAAATAGATTTCATTCATGATATTTTGTGCTTAATTTTTTTTTGTACGTAGATGAATTTATTTCTACATATATGATTAAATAATAATATGGTTGGTATTGGAATCATCTTCTAATTGTTTTTTTTATTTTATTTTATTGTAAAGTAAATTTTTTTTTTGATGAAGTTACGATTCAATGAACAAATTTAATGATTTATCTTTTTTTTTTATTCTTTGTTTTTATTTTATAATATCTCGAGAAATAATATACAGCTTGTGTTTTAAAATACACCCAATCTGGAATACTGTATAGAGTATCTATCGCTGTCTATATGTAATGCACTATGATATGGTTTACTTTGTCACATTTAAACAATCAGTATTGTAATATAACATAAATAAATATTATACTTATCACTCTCAAATTACTATCATTTATATATAGTTGCATCTTACTCCTGCATGTATACATCGTCGTTATTGTCCGTCGCCCTTCGTGTGAGTGTAACACCTATCATAGCATACTATGCATAGACAGTGATAGATGCAATACACAATCTTGCTATTGGGTCTATTTTCATTTACGTAGTGTATATTTGTTCATATACAGACTGTGTTGGAATGCTTTTCCAATACAGAATCAATGTTAAATATTATTTATTACTGGCAGGCCGTGTGGCTACTGTGAGGAGTCAGCCAGTACACATGTAATGAGTACACACTCTTAAATGAGTCAGTACACACAATACACACAATCAATGAATCAGTGAACACTCTTAAATGACAAACAATATATGAGATGACTCTCCTTACATGTGTTAGAGCTGAATTAATTTGTTTTGACTATTATATGCGCGTAAGGGGAACTTATTTAAGAGTAGAAGGGCAACTTATTTAAACCATATTTTAATCATTTTTTTAATGTTTAATACTTAGTAGTAAATATATGTTTCCTCCCATTCATTTTGAAAATAGACTGATCCACTCAAACTGTGACGTTATTCGAGGCTTCTTTACAAATTAATATACTTCTATACTGACTGACTCCGCACAGAAACCACACGGCCTGCCAGTAATAAATAATATTTAACATTGATTCTCTATTGGAAAAGCATTCCAACACAGTCTGTATAGATGGATAGCATCATTTATATAGAATGTGTTTTATCTCTTTCAAATTCATGGTCACGAGCATCAAGGAAAGAGTAATTCCCGCATTTGTTAGTAGTTTTGAGATAATGTTTATTGTATATATATATATGAAATCGAATTGTGTTGGGAATCGGCGGCCCGGATTCAATTGCTGTTCAAAGCTGTACCAATGTTTTTTGTGATATATATTGCTGAAGACGATTTTCCAAGCTGTTGACTCTGAATTGGGACAATAAATTATTATTTGTAGGATTGATGGACCTTTGAACAAGTTTTTGAAATCATTTTATCAGTACAACTTCAATAGCTACACACTTTCTTCGAAAATTCTCGTATCTTACGGTGTTTTCGGTGTTTTCCCAGTTCGCAATTATTTATAATAAAACTTATTTATAGCAAAACCTTCGAAAATTCCGGTCGGATTAAAATTATATATCGTACTAAAAATTTGGACAGTTTGAAATATCAATTTGTTTGTATTTTAAATATATTGACAGATAATTTATTTCCAAAATTTTGCTGGTATTTCTATAGAAATTTTAAACTATATTAGAGATCTGGGCTATAACTTATATCGGACACTAAAACTGATTTCTGTTTTGGCCACCAGACGTGACAAAAATGGTCAGTTAATATCAATACTACTTTCCTTTGAGAAAATTCGAATTTTTGTTTTGTTTCGAATGAGTCAAAGTACTAGAAGAATTTCTTTTAAACAGTGCAATATCCGGTCGAAAAACAAAACGATTTTGTAGGTCTAAATAACTAAACTGGATTAATTGATTCAGGCACGAGCACAAGTCCAGCCATTGATATATTTTCTGAAAATAACACAAACAATATTTCTGTATGTATTTTAAATTACATTAACTAACAATATTCGTTACAAGATAAAGTGACGCGTCGCGCCGTATCGTATCGTATCTCGACGTCTCGACGCTTGTATCTTGGTATCTTGTTGTAATCGGATATTATATGTGTCACTGCTAAATGACAACGTTGAATATACGATATGACACATTACAAGATGGATATAATAATTTTGTGTCTATATACAGAGTGTCCTCCTCCTTTCCTTCTCTTCTTCCTTTATTATAAACAATGTACCTAAATATTTCACCTGGAAAGCGTTTTATAGAAAAAATGACCCTAATAAAAATTGTTTTGTTCAGAGGGGGTTTTTTTATGATGATCTTCATTCTCATCCTGGCTTGAAGGCCTTCAAAGTTATTTGAAGATCAACTTCTGTTTTTCAAATGAGAACCTATTAGCGAATTTCCTGAAAGGAAATAGAACTATTGGTCCCGTACCGAAGTCAAAATTTCGCAAAAATTTCTTCAAATGTCCATTGATCCAACCTAGTAGATGTCAAAAATCACCATCTGTAAAATTTGTATAAATATATCTATGGACATATATATATATATATATATATATATATATATATATATATATATATATATTTATTTATTTATGTGTGTCTGTAATCACTCTAGCGGTCACAGTTTTCATTTTATCGGAATGAGAATTGGTATTTGAGGCGCTTTTGGTATTCAAAAGGTCAAGTTCGTTAATGGGTAAAATCGGACAAGGGGAAAGGGGGGTTTAGAGGGAGGGGGAAACACAAAATTTGACATATCTCCCTTAATGTTCAAATAATCGAAAAATTTATAAGAAGTAAAGTTTTAGGTATTAAATTTTACTGTAGATTTGTTTCTTATCATTTTTTATGTTACACTGATATTTACAGAAATATTGACGGTTTAAGATTGAAAACTAAATTCCTTAATATCATTGTACACATTAGAGTTTGAGCAAAAATGATGAGGTGATGAACTGTAGCAAATTTGATTTTCTACAACTTTATTCCTTACGCGTTTTTCGATTGTTCTAATATTAAGAGAGATATTTTATATTTTGTTTTTTCTTCTTTCTTTATGCCCCCATTTCCCCTTGACGTATGCCATAAGTCATAAACGACATTTCATTTTGATCATACTAAAATTGTGACCCCTAGAAAGTGATTTATGTATTTTAAGGAAATTCGCTAAGTTGAAGCAGCTCCTGCGTAACGAATTTCCCAGTTTTAATGTTCTTTTTTCCCATATAAATACGGGTTCCCATTTGAAAAATGTAAATAGATCTTCAAATAACTTTGAACGCTGCCATGATCAAAGGGAAATTCAAGATACCATAAGATATACGTCTTCGAACGAAATAATAATATGACAACACCCTGTACTATATATACATACCCTTCTGGTGCTGTGCCATCATCAATCCCCTACCTCATCTTTCTTAACATCCCCCCAGCACACTAAGTACTATTTCTATGTAATGAAACAAGGGAAGATATTAGAATGTCTTAATATGTAAGTTAATTTTAAACCTATCCTGTCAAATATTATATAATTGTTTTGAATATCCTCTGTGCGATGTCTGCTGTTATACCTTGAGAACTGCATTATTCCCGTTATTCCCAACCTACAAGCTGTGGGTGTTTCCGGACACAACTTTGATGGGATGAATTTATTCTTTTCAAAATTGCAGTACATTAGTTGTGTTTAAGATCCGATTCTTGTATGAAGATGAAATGATAAGAGGTAATTGGGATCAAAAAGCCCATTGGGATCTTGGGGTCTTGGGATAATTGGAATCTTTGATCCCAATTTTCTCTCATCATAATACATTTCCAGTTATGTATGAAAAACTCGTGTGATTTTAGGGATTTGTTTATTTTTTTAGTGATATATTGAATGTGTAGCCCATCCTGGATTTAGAACGTTTGATTCCAAAACACGTATAAGATAGTTTCTCTTCGAAAATTCGAATTCAAAATATGATTTTTATTAAAGTCGGGGATAAAATTTTTTAGAAACATTAAAAAAAATTTTTTTATCCAATTTTTTTTGTTTCTAAACGATTTTGATCAAAAAAAAAACGAAAATTCAGTCTTATACAGCGCCAGATTTTTAGTTTGTATGTATTAACCCTTCTGGGTTCGAAACTTTGGATTCCAATACACATGTAGGTAGCTATTTCGAAAATCATAACTCCCATCAAATTTTTAAGTATTATTACTTGATTAATACTTGAATCAAAGTTTTAAGTTGATTTTTGTTGATTTGTGGATCAAAATAGTCTAAAAATATAATCTATCGCTAGATTTTTAGTTTTTATGATATTGCATGTATTAACCTGGGTTCGAAATTTTGGATACACATATAGGTAGCTTTTTTGAAAATCAAAACTCCAATCAAATTTTTGAGTAGATTTTCGTAATTTATAGATAAAAATGGTCTTAAAATATGATTTTCGCTAAAAATTAGAAATTTGATTTTTTAAACTAATTTTCGGATTTTTATTACTTGTACCCCTTAGAAAACTTTCAATAAATCGATCAAAAATTTTTATCTCTGATTTTATTGAAAATCAAGAGTCTGAACCATTTTGGCCCAAGGAAAACAAAAATTCAGTCTAATCTACGCCTGATGTTTAGTTTTTATGATATTGCATGTATTAACCCTTCTGGTTTCGAAACTTGGGACTCCATTACCTACAATAGTTTTTATTTCGAAAGCCATAACTCGAATCAAATTTTTGAGAAGATTTTCGTGATTTATGGATCCAAATGGTCTAAAAATATGATTTTCATTAAAATCGGAGAAAAAATTTTTGAAACTAATTTTCGGATTTTTAGAAAAATACCCCTTAGAAAAATTTCAATAAATCGACCAAAAATTTGTATCTCTGATTTTATTGAAAATCAAGTTTCTGAACCATTTTGGCCGAAGGAAAACAAAAATTCAGTCAAATCTATCGCTAGATTTTTAGTTTTTATGATATTGCATATATTAACCTTTCTGGTTTCGAAATTTGGGATTCCAATACCTATAATAGTTTTTATTTCGAAAGCCATAACTCGAATCAAATTTTTGAGAAGATTTTTGGAATTTGTGGGTCAAAAATGACTAAAATATAATTTTCAATAAAATTGGAGACGAAAATTTTTTTTATGGAATTTTTCTAAAGAGAGAAAATTTGTAAGAAAACAAATTACATTTATTTAAAAGACAAATAAAAGAATTGATTAAAAATAAAGGTTTTGTTCTTTTTGTAAATAACAAATTGAAAGCTTATTCACGAAAGTACAAAACGTTTTGGAACAAGATAAGTACCGCGTTGATTTTTTAACGGGGCTTTCGTTTATATATATTTAGTCCCTGTGAATATAATAATACGATTATAATGAATTCCTATAGGAAGTCCAAAACACTCGGAACTTGCATAAAATTATACGGTTCCCCACATAGAGTTTGGTTTTAGTATATCTCAAATGTATTAACTTTTGTCGAGAGATTAAAATGAATTTTCCGATATTAAATTCGAAATCAATTTTTATGTTTTACCATCGTTGTCAGACCGGTGTCGTTGTGACTTGTCGTCCTGAATGATAGATGAGAAAATTAAAAAGTTTTGAAAATGGTCTACTTTCCAGGTATTTTACTCTCACCCACAGACGACTATTAGTCCTTCTACATTAGGTGATATCTTGTAGAAAGTTTACAACCCTTCGTCAAAAAACACCTTAATTAAAAAACAAAATAGTATCATTAATTTTAAAATAAATATTTTACTATATATGCGTATATACAACAGGGTGTTTCAGGTCGATTGGTGTATAAAAGTTAATATAATTGAGAGATATATGTATGGTTGAAGAAAAATGTCTGAAATGGATCTGGAAAAAGAGGGAATATAAATTATTGTTAGAATAAAAATGAGTTAATAATAATAATAATAATAAGAAAGAGGGGTTCCGCAAACGGGTCCCTAGCACCTAGACTAAGGGGTCCTCTGTGCCCACCTTGAAAACAATCTGTCACCCGAAGGCGAGACTTCTCCGAGTAAGAGGTGCTATTTTAAGCTATAGGATTCTGTCGAGACCAGACGCCACACAGAAGATCCACAACTTCTCCGCCGGAGTCCTGAGATCTCCGCTCTCAGGACTGATGGATCCAAAGTTTCGGAGCCAAACATTCTATATCTGACACCGTGCAGGCTTCTGCATGTATATATAACATGTATGGAGGTTTCATCGTCCTCCATACAGGCCCTACAAGTGGGATCATCAGAGATCCCCAAGTTATGTAGGTGGTAGTTCAATCGACAGTGTCCTGTCAAAATCCCCACCACCCTTCTCAAATACATTCTATTGAGTTTCAATCGAGCACAGTCAAATGGCCTAGTTGTGTTTATGCACAACTTGGCCTGTCGCATGCCCTGCACAAAGACCCCGTAATCGAGATGAGCTTGTTTCAGCCACCCCTTAATTTGGTAAATTACGGAGCATCCTGCTATCGGAATGATAGGCTCAGGTCAAAGGGGCGTTTGAGATGACCCCTCTCGTGGCAACGAGTCCGCTACTTCGTTCCCTTAAATGCCAGAGTGACCCGGTACCCAGATCAGTCTGACCGTATGAAAATGAGTTAATAAGATAAATTTAATTTTACGGATAGTTCCCGAGATAATGAGTTTAGAGGAGATCGTTTACGCAAAGCTGTATACGATATCAGACAATATCTCGTACAGTTCGCACTAAATCGTCATATGAACACGACTTTCGATTGTTTCTTGGTGCAATTTATCTCATACTAGCTTATCCTCGAGGCTTCGCTACGCTCCTCGACATATTTGTGAAAATTTTTTTGTTTGTTGGCTAGAACATTATTTAAGTAATATCCGCCATGTTGGATGATCCAACATGGTCGAGGTCAAGTGCATTATTCAATGAGCTGAGTCGATTCGGTTACTTAGCATTGCATATCCAAAGATCAAATCAATTGCCCGAGCTGGGTCGATTTGGTTACCTGGACTCTTAGCTGATTTATCATTTTTCTTGAATTTTTCGTGCTATTAAAGAGGCCCCCACAAAAAATATGCCTACGGCCCCCCAAGGTGTTAATCCGGCACTGGTTGGATCCGTCACATAGCCTATGACACGCGGAACTCTAAGACGAACCTAATGACACCTTATTTGCCAAAATATGATAAGTAGGGTAACTATTTGTTAGTCTATATATAGAAGTCGTATGACTTTTTCATACCAGATTTTTATATGACCTTTTTAGATGGATAGATTGTAGAGGCGGCCCTAGACGGGACACACTTCGACCATAGGTCCATTGTGATGACTGATGATGTGAGTGGAGTGAAAGGAATTTTTGTGTATAGATTAGGAATTGGTAGAATATGCGGCTGCAGCCGAATCTGATAGGAACTATGCCGATATTCATCTGGAGTTCGTGAAGGAAACTGCAGAAAACCTTCTCAAGCATAGCCGGTTACTTCGTTCTTGTCCATACGCCGACAGTTTAGTCAATTAACCACCTTTTTTTTTCTTAATAATTGACAAACTACCGATGTCGGGATTCGAACCCATAACCTCCCAATTTCCAAGTATGAATACTGCGCAGACATAACACCGTAGACCGCTCGGCCACTTGAACTGGTATGAAGTTTTTAACTCCAATATTATAATCTTTGCCGATCTACCATTCGCTATCATCCCTGGATCATTCTGTACATGATTCCCTCTTTGACTCTCTCTAAATGAAGGTAATAAATTAATTTTCCACACATTCACATCCAGACCACCACCAACCAGAACGGATATAATATGTTATTTTCATTTTCTATTAACTTCTAGTAAATTACTATAAGTAATACTATAGTAAATAATACCTAATATATATTTTACTAAACTACTAAAATGCTAAAAAGTAATTAAAAACTTGATATGTGTGTGTGTGTGGGAATGGGTGGTGAGTATGTGTTCAGTACTATTAAAATAGTTTTCTGTAAATTATTTTCATTCGTAATACTGAAAAAAAAAACCATTTTATAATTATTTACTAAATTTTCATATACAACAAAAAATAGATTGGGCGCACTGCGCTGGAACACGTGACAGTTTTGTGTATATCAATGGGTTTTATCGAGAAAAATTACAAAAAATCGACCAAAAATTTATATCTCCGGTTTCAGGTTTCTGGACCATTTTGATCCAAAGAAAGCGAAAATTTAGTCTAATCTACGCCATATGTTGAGGTTTTATGATATTGCATGATATTTACTCTTCTGATTTCGAAACTCTGGATTCGAATACATAAAATGGTAGCTATTGCGAATATCATAACTCGAATCTCACTTTGAAGTTTATTTTCGTAATTAAAGGTTAAAATGGCCTTAAAATATGATTTTCCATAAAAGCGGAGACGAAAATTTTTGCACACAAAAAGTAGTGATGCCACGAGGACGCTAATAAGACAGCGAGAGACGAGAGTAAATTATTATCCTGATTTTCGATAAATATTCTGAGGACTGAGACTCTCTTTAAATCTCTATAGATTTATAATCTGTAAAAATATACTAATCACAAAAAAAAGTAAATCACTTTGAGTGATAATGATTTAATTTTTTTTATAGTCTTTAGTGTTTCAAGTAAAATATAAAAAACTAAATGAATTAGAAAATCTTCATCTGTAAAAACGAGCTGAGACGAGACGATAGAAAACTTTGACAAGTCAATACAATACAAGAGACATGCAATTTTCGTCTCGTCTTGCGGCTAGATCACTATTATCGGAAACATATATGAAAAATAACTCAATTTCTCGCATTTTCTCCGAAAAAAGTAAATATATCTAGGCGGATTCAAAGTTTTCCTTGGTAGCTATTTAAATAAATTATTACCCGAAACATTATTTTTTGAAAACTCAAATTTTTTAAGACACATATCGTGTCAGCCAGCTGTCGGTCTAATTTACAAAAGCCAGTGGCGTTATCACCACCTCACAATAAAAAAAAAAACTATTTATTTACATATTTTTATTAATGATACACTCTCATTCAATATATTTGAACCAGTAAGTTTCATTCTAAACGTATATATGTGTACACTACGTAAATTAAAATAGACCCAATAGCAACATTGTGTAGTGCATCTATCACTTTCTATGCACAGTATGCCATGATATGGTGTTACACTCACACGACGGACGACAGATATTAACGACGATGTATACATGCACGAGTAAGATGCAACTATATATAAATGATTGTAGTTAAAGAGTGATTAGTATAATATAATAGTTATTTATGTTATAATACAATACTGATTGTTTAAGTGTGACAAAGTAAACCATATCATAGTACACTGCATATAGACAGCGATAGATACACTATACAGTATTCCAGATTGGGTGTATTTTAAAAAACAAGCTGCATATATTACTGGATGTATGTATAATATTACATACAGTTAGTTACAATTTTTTTGCACTGGTTCAATTTTTTTGAACGGGAGTGTACATTGGTGGCTAATACGTACGATAAATGATTAATTGAAAACATTCTAAACGTTTTTATTAATTCGTAAACTATTTTTTAATTACTTTTTCACTCACGAAATTAATAGTATTTATTCTCGAAAGTTTTGATTACGAAAACGATTAACAAGAAAATATTATTTGACTATAGGCTACAAATTTTAAGCCAAAACTATTGGATTCTAAAGGAACCGCAGCACCATTTTAAAGAAAGATTTTGTGGTTAAATTAAATGATTTATTTAAACCGAATTGCAAAAAAAAAAACACAACATATATAACCGAACCTATTCATCTCAGTCATGCGGTTTTCGAATTAAAATTATACAGCAAACTCCTCACATCGAGAGAAGATTGACACAGTTTCAAAGGATATACATTAAATATATTTTCATTTGCAGCATATAGACAGGATGTCGCTCCTCTCTCGCTATCCCAAAATTAAATGTGTTGGTTCAAAGAAATCTTTGTGATGCTTTTTTAAATCTGTTTTGCACGGTGTTACGAGATAACCGAGTTAACTTTTCCAAGGAATTTTTCAATTCAAACTTTCTGACTATTATTTCAATCAAAAGCTCATTATTGAAATTTTCTTTTGGGAAATTTAATATGCTCAAAAACATTTATCCCGTGCAAGTTTATGCCTCTGTTTTAAAAGGCTAGTGAGCCCGCCGTGTAAAACCTTAAAACTTGGAATTTTTAGATTCTGAAAAAGTGTTAGATAATTTTAGGATAAAAATCCGTACGTGAACACGATAACTCAAAAAGAGGTAACGAGCTGAAATTTTAAATGTGAGTTCTAGAGCTAAAAAGTGAGGTCCAGTTCTTGGACCGGCAAAATCGAACAGTATATCACTCTGCCAAGGGGGGAAATATCCAACTTTCAAACTGTGAGAGATACAAAAACAAAGTTAAAGTCAAAAAATGCTCTTTTTGTTTGAAACTTTTTTTCAAATAACTGATCAGCTTCGGCATAATTTAAGCTCAAACATCTGTAATTATTCTTCCCGGGTATGTAAGAAATAAACTCAGTTAGTTGTTTTTAGCGAATTTCCTGAGAGGAAATAGAGCTTTTGGTCGCGTACCGAAGTCAAAATTTCGCAAAAATTTCTTCAAATGTCCATCGATCCTACCTAGTAGATGTCAAAAATCACCATCTGTAAAATTTATATAAATATATATCTATGGACATATATATGTCTGTAATCACTCTAGCGGTCACAGTTTTCATTTTATCGGAATGAAATTTGGTATTTGAGGCACTTTTAATATTCAAAAGGTCAAGTTCGTTAATGGGTAAAATCGGACAAGGGGAAAGGGGGGTTTAGAGGCAGGGGGAAACACAAAATTTGACATATCTCCCTTAATATTCGAAAAATCGAAAAATTTATAAGAAGCAAAGTTGTAGGTATTATGTTTTACTGTAATTTTGTTTCTTATCATTTTTTCTGTTACACTAATATTTATAGAAATATTGACGGTTTAAGATTGAAAATTAAATTCCTTAATATCTCTGTACACATTAGAGTTTGAGCTAAAATGATAAGGCGATAAATTGTTGCAAACATGATTTTCTACAACTTTACTCCTTACGTATTTTTCGATTGCTCTAATATTAAGAGAGATATTTTATATTTTGTGTTTTCTTCTTTCTTTATGCCCTCCTTTCCCCTTGACGTATGTCATTTATTAATAAAATTGAATACTAAAATCATATACGAAATTTCATTTTGATCAGACTAAAATAGTGACCGATAGAAAGTAATTTATGTATTCAAAGGAAATTCGCTAAGTTGAAGCAGCTCCTGCGTAACGAACTTTTTTTTTCACTTAATCATCATAATTACGACAGTTTAAGGGGAATATCCTACGTCCACTTAAATGAATTTTGTTACGATTTATATCAGCTTGATTTGTGATTTAGAAAGAAAGGGGGGAAATCCTGTACATAAATCCAGGATATTTGTGTGTAGATTAAATAAATACCACCAAATAATAATATTTCATTCCTTTGATAAAACACAATTTTATGTTACAACCAAAAAACGACATAACTTAAAAGGAAAATTTTCCTCGGCATACAAAAAATTATCACTAATGTCACTCGAGTAGAGCTCTCTCTGTGGTTGTATGTTTAAAACATATCGTGGGGGAAATGTATCTCCAAGCAGGAGAGCAAATGGGACACAAGGGAAGAATATATACAAATCTCGATATGTTTTCAAAGAGCGTAATTTACGACAAAGGTAATGACTGCCTGCCTGCCTTTAACAACTGTCATGATTTCATGTAATCGTATAATTCTATTAATTTGTAATACATTTTATATATTTTGAAAGGACATAATTTATGACAAAAACGTATCTTTGTATGCAAACGACCTTACTCTAAAATTAACACATACAGTGTATACAGAGAGTTCGTTCAATATTGAACGAGTAATCATCATTAGATATTAATGTGTAGATGATAAATTTATATACAGACCGTTTTCAAAAGCATTTCGAATAGGGAACCAATGTTAAATAAATAAAATATTTACTATAAAACCATACATACAAACACAAACTTACATACATCTGGCTATAGTTTGTGGTGTATGCCTGCCTGTATGGTGTTTGTTTGATGTCATTTAAGAGTGGGGTTGTTGTGATGCACATTATAATTGATAATATTTATCATTACTTTTGTGAATGCATGGGAAATATTTGGTTGTGTGTTTTAATGGCATTACCGTATTTCAAGAATGGGTTATTAAATGGTACTTTGTGGGACATTTGGCACAGGAATGTGTCAATTTAATTATTGTGGCATTTGAGGATTGGCAATTGATAAGCATTCGAACAGTTACTCATATGATTAGCTGTTTTAAAAAATTGGGTTGTATATCTAGTTGCCAGAACGATAAAGATGATGAAATCCCACAAAAAAATGAAGAGAATACAACAGTTTGTAGTTTATTTTTTATTGAAGATAAATTTTTCGGATTTCTATTTTATTTTTGTAGTTTTATTTTTCTTTTAATTTGTGTGGATTGTTGTTTTATGTTATTAGAGTTATACCGTTAATAGAATACTATCATTTATTTTCAAACATTCCACATACAAATAATAAGGGATATTCAAAAAAGAATTTTCAATTGTTAGAAGTAATGCTAAGCTTAAGAAGACAACAATGAACATATTTAACCCACTTAACATTACATGTTTCTGCATACTGAGTAGTGAGTACAAAACAGTGCAGCAAGCATACACAACAGACACACTAAAGGGTACCCCCCCACTATTTTTATTTCTTTATTAAGCATATTGTGTATACTTTATAGTTATTACAGTAAATAATATTTAACATTGATCTTCTGTTAGCAATGCTTTCCAACACATACGGTATATATGTATATATACGTACACTCCCGTTCAATAAAATTGAACAGATCTGAGCCGAATCAGTTTCTCACAATTTTGATTATTCTTGTAGTAAATGTTTTTTTACTATACTTTCGTTTCTTTTTTGACACTTAAAATATATACTACTTAGAGCTGAATTCATTTGTTTTGACTATTATATGCGTGTAAGGGGAACTTATTTAAAAGTAGAAGGGCAACTTATTATACTGGTTATATTTCACACGTTTAAATAAAATGATAAATGGATTAAAAGTGGGGGAAACATTAATATGTTTCCTCCCTGTCATTTTGAAATAGACTGATCCACTCAAACTGTGACGATATTCGAGGCTTCTTTACACATGAATATACTTCTATCTTTGTTTATAAATAAATAATATACAGCGAGTTACAAAAGTGAAGAGTTTTATGAAATGTAAGAAAATTAACATTTCAGGTTGGTACAATTTTATTGAACGGGAGTGTACATACATGCTTAAACAAAACAGAGAAGTCTACCCGTCACATAAAGGCAGTGTGACCCACGCTTCAATGGAAAATAATTTTGTTTATGTGTGGTATGATTATACATTATAGAACGAAAGATGAATGATCGTTAATTTTTTTTGGTATAAATAGTTACACAGAACATTAGAACATTTAAATTTGACTATACAGTTGAAATTAGGTACAGGAATGTCTTCATCAATATTACTCCATATTTATGATAAAAGAAGAATATTAGAATTACGAGCAATGAAATCATTTTTCAGGGCTCGTAAACTTTGTATATTAAATGTATAGATTGATAAACCTGGCCTGGTTTTGATCAATTTCACTAACTCTGATTCTAATGTAAATAATAATGGACTTAATGCGAGTCTTTCAACCTATAATTTGAACGTAAGAAGTGACGCTGGTTCTGTTCTACCGCATGATCAAATGTAGAATCATTGGTTTTAGAGACAATATATAATTTTTCGATTGTAGTTTTTCACTACTTATATCATTTTAGTAAACTTTTGTGTCTTAACAGTAGTGTTGACCCTATTAAATATTATTATTTTAATCAATTATTTAAAAAGAAGTATAACTTCTTACGTGCGTACATAAGTACACATACACACACTTTTTTTTTTTGAAAATCGAATAAATGAGGGCACAAATCTATTATAAAATTTTGAAAAATGAACGTAACTTTTGTGACTATGTGTAGTACAAGATGTCCCAAGGTATTTATAATACATATAGATAATAATTCTATCTTCAATATGTTAAAACTGCCTGTACTACAAAATAAAAACCACATGTCGCAAGACACAAGTCTCACACACGTCAGATATAAAAAAAAAATATTGTAACTTAATTATTCACATAAAATTTTTGGTATTCGCTTTATAGCTGGCTCTAGAGTACTTATAAAAAATGTAAATAAAACCTTTCACTAGCCTGTAAGCTAACATATTTTAACTTATTCATATTTATTATACATGTACAGGGTGGTGCAACAGTACCTTCACGTTCACGATTTTAAATTAAAAAAAAAGTATATGAGAAGTTAAGTAAATTTATATTTTGCAACTTATAAAGTGTATTTCATGTGTCCCCTTTCGCGATGACAAATATGAGCTCTTTTTACCACATCTTCCATGACCTGTCGTAAAGTTTCTTGAGATATCCCCAAAAACTCTCGCCTAATATTCACATAATATAAAGTGTGAGCTCTTTTTCCAGTGCAAGTTTTTTTCCAGATGTTTAACAAATAATGTCCCCTTTCGCGATGATAAATATGAGGTCTTTTTAACACATCTTCCATGACCTTTCGTAAAGTTTCTTGAGATATCCCCAAAAACTCTCGCCTAATATTCTTGTTGTTCCAAACATTGCGGCTTGTTTACATAAAACCTTTTTTTCAGATAGCCCCCCAAAGAAAATAATCTGCAATATCGTACGTTTAGAAGGAGCAGATCTGTCATTAAAATATCGTCGATAGTTTCGCTGAGTAGAAATAAAGCTTCGTCCGTTTTCCAAATAAAAAGTTACGATATTTATCCTGCCTGCAGGCTATTATCGCTCCATATCGAAACTCTCAAGTATTTACTATAATCGAAAACAGAGAAACTCTCAAATATTAATTCCAGAATGAATTATTAAAATTAAAAATCGTGAAGGTACTTTTGCGCCATCCTGTACATGTATATATGTACAGTTCCGTTCATAAAAAAAGGGTAACGACCCGAACATTTTTAAGGTAATTTATTGTAATTTATTACAATAAATATTACCGAATCGTGTGAATTACTCTTTATGATCACATTTTTTGTAATAATTGTGTTTGAATGAGTCGAATTATTTTTTGATAAAATGCATATGAGATTAGTAAAACCAAAGGAACTAGTAATTTTTGTGGATCACATAAAACAAATAAAACACCCAAAAAACTCTATACTGATCGCGTTTTTCATGGTACAGAACTGAGTTAATTGCTTAAATATCCGGTGTATACTGGAGTTGGAAAAAAGTTTCAAACAAAAGTGGCATTTTATGTCTTTAAATTGTTTTGCCGTCGCTTACCGTTTCAAAGATGGATATTTTCCCTCTAAAAAAATGAGTTTTTTTTTGGTATGAGTGGACATCAAAACGAAAAATTTGGTAAAATCTCAATATTGATTTTTAACATCGAAAAAAGTATCTGTACTTAAATATAAATGTAAAAATCGGATACCCAATGTATGGTTAATGGACTATACCTATTGAGTTACATGTATTCTACCCCTGAAATCGGAAACCCATATGATGAGGGAGTGTTACCCGGTCACAGGTCAAAATTATTTTGTTTATATGGTGATATTTATTAAACCGGGTGCCAAGGTACTATTTTTGTAGTCGATTGAGTTAAAAGACTCACAAATGTTTTTTCCATATTTTACCGAACACGATTTAAAAACAGAATAAATGTTTATAAACAAATAAGATAGTTTTTGGCATAAAACTGGTACTATGACTCATTCTTCGTCAATAATTCGTTATGCAGGGACTGCGTCAACATAGCAAATTTCCTTAGAATGTCCAAACGAATTGTCGTATCTGATAATTCCCCCTCCGCCGTGCGCGATGCGTGATAGTTATCACTCAACGTAACGAATTCTTTGATCCTTTTGCTATCGAGTGGTGTAATTAAATGTTAGATATAGATGATAGATATGTAGCTGCAACACCAAACTGTATCCGCCGATTTTGTTATCATCAGTTTTCTGAATTGCTTCCTACTATAGAAGCAAATTTAAAGAGGTATTCTCGTCAAAAACATTGCTGTAAACTTGGATCTGAATCGGCTACGAAACGTGCTCTGACACCCGGATTGTATATATATATATATATATATATATATATATATATATATATATATATATATATATATATATATATATATATATATATATATATATTTATATATATATGTCACAGCCAAAGTAAATAATCGAGCTATTATGTATAATATCCAGACATTATGTATAATAACTAGCGAATTTGTTCAAAGTGATTAATTAGGCTTTATTTATCATTTTATCCAGCCATTATTCATACTAGCTAACTGAGTTTGGTCAAAGTGGTTAATGAAGCTTTACTAATTACTTTATCCAGCCATTATACATATTATTTATATGAAATACTCTGTTAATCAGTTTGCCCATCTAGTTATGTAAAAAAGCTATTAGATTTGGGAGAATTAATAAAATGAAACGATTCTGCACTTTTGGTGCAGACCGTCACCAAATTAGCAACAAGTAACATCTCCTCGGAGAATAATTACAATTAGCTAATTCATACTGATGATGACTACTTTGTAGTCGAAATACGTATTTATAAAAATAAATAAAAATTTTCATCTAGGAAATTGGGGCAAAAATCGAAATTTATAATGTATGGATATTATACATAATAACTGATTATTTATTAATAATCTATGTTTTGTACCAAGCAAGAATTATTACTTTAACTAACCCATGTTAGCTGTTATTCATAATACTAGTCAAAGTGATTAATATTTCAAAATATTTATTACTTTATCCAAACTGTACTAGCCATTATGAATAATGACTGGTTAAAATAATTAATTAATCACTTTTTCTAGCGAATTTAGTCATTATACATAGTTTCAAACCAAAGTTGTTTATTTCTTTAAAAACTATAGTGTTTTTGTCTTTAAATTGTTGTTCTACCTCTTATAGTTCCAAAGATGGATATTTTCCTCTATGGTGAGAGGAAGCATGGTCCAATTTTGGCCCATTCACGAACTAGATCTTAATTTTTAACTCTAGAACACACACACATAATTTCAGCTCGTTATCCCTTTTCGGTTTTGAGTTATCGTGTCAACAGACATTCGGAAATGCGAAAATTAGTTAACTAGGTCATTTTAAACACCGATACCAACCAGTACAAAGTCGGGACTAAACTTAATACACTCTTATATATCGGGTATAAAAATAGAACAAATTTCAATTCATGTTGTTCCAGGACTCCCGAACCGACGAAATAAAGTTTATAAAGAGCACACAGTGGGTAAAGCAACCAGAACTGCCAATAAAATCAATTTATTTGCGTTGTTTCAAGTTCGGTGGACGCCATCCACGTTACAAGTCTCTTCCAACATTGCCCCACTGCGTTTTAAATAGCTGAACTAACAAATTGTATTCTAGATTGGCAATAAATTAGGACTTGCAATTTGCTCTTAAGCAAATTTCACCGAATTAAGCCAATTCTACTGTACTATTGTTCTGGTACACTCGGTACACGATTACACTATAAAAAAATTGTATATACACACATAAGCCCACACAAGCCTATTCATAATACTTAATTTAGTCATTATACATAATGTCTGGATATTATACATAATAACTGATTATTTACTTTGTCTGTGACATATATATATATATATATATAAAATAACAAAATTTAATTATCAAAGTTCATTTCACAAAATAAATTACTTCATTCAAATTATCCGCATAATAGTATTATATACACTCCATCCATGACTCTGTACTCTGTACTCTGTAGTAGAGTAGGTAACTCTGGTGAGTAACCCTCTACTTCTCCTTCGGTAACAACAACAACAAAAAAAAAACAATAATAAAAAAAATAGTCTACCTCTACCTTCAGAGAGTGTATTACTGCTCTGCTACTGGATGATGGAGGTGGTTTTGTGTAATAAAAGATACGGTTAGTTAGTTAATAATGTAACTTAGCTTGGCCTGCTGTAGTAGCAAGCCAGAGCGTACGTACTCTGACGGGACGGGTGGTAGGGGTTCAATTCAGCTTTTGTATATCTATTATACACTTCTGCTACCCGTAATATACAGAGGGAGAATGGAATATAGTCGATGTTGAGTATGCAAAACACCCGATGAGTGAATCTGCAGTAACGTCTAAATACCTAGATTAGATTCGAGTCAGGAGCAGCAAGTCTTATAAAGAGCTTTTGTACCACGACCGCGATTTGATTTATTGTACCTCCTTTCCTTCAAATGGTGTTTTAGGGATCTTTTGTTCTTAATAAACGTTAGGATATTCCTCGGTGGCAATCCATTGTTTCTATCTGACCATCCTAAATGATAGTGGTCTTTTGAGAGAAAGACCTTCGTATTCACACAGAATGTGAATTCCGGTCCTCCTTCTCTTTGTGACAAAATCTGCCGAGATCATTCTCCGGGAAACTGACTTTGTGCAAATTTTTCTTGATGTTTGCAGTGGCCAGTAAGAACGCCAAGAAGTATCCTCAATTACCAGCTAAGTAGTCGAGTGGTCTAAGGCGTTATGTCTACTTGGGGACTGGGAGGTTATGGGTTCGAATCCTGACATCGGCATTTTGTCAATTATTAAGAACAAAAACAGGCGGTTAATTGACTTAACTGTCGGCGTATGGAAAAGAACCGGCTATACTTGTGAAGGTTTTCTGCAGTTTCCTTCACGAACTCCAGATGAATATCGGCATAGGTCCTACCAATTCCTAGTCTACACACAAAAATTCCTTCCAATCTACTCACATCCTTAGGCATCACAATGGACCTTATGGTCGAAGTGTAGCCCGTCCAAGGCAGCCGCTACAATTTATCTAAGTGTCCTCAATTGGTTTCTTCCGAGTTGTAAACGTTCAGAGGCCTTTTTCCATGAGAAGCTTTTTATACGAGCCTTTGCATGATCTTGCACGGCTCCTGAATATCCTGACAACGATAATAATAATCTTCAGGATAGGAATTAGTCAGGTCAGAACGTTGTTTAGTCTTCGTTAACTTTAAGTATGAAAATACCGATTCACACAGATGGTATGTAGATCCGAAACAAGAATAAATATATTCGCTACATTTAGTGATATTGGGGGATATTTTTCTCGGTTGATATATTTCCAAAAATCTTCTTCAAATTTTCTGCTTAGATTAAAAATCAGTTTGTAAAATTATAATTTCATTTTTTAATGCTGTTTGCTCCATATGAAATGTGTTTGCAATTTTTTGCCGTTTCATACTTAAATCTTTTTTAAAAGGAAAAGATAAAAATTCCACAATTTCTTTTTCAAAATCTTGAAATCTTACCTCAAATTCTTCAATTACTTTTTGTCACAAGACATTGCGAGCGTTCGACCAAAATTGGCTTCGCGATCGATCGATCATTCGCGACCGACTTATATATATGTTTAGAACACTGATTCTCAACCACTGTACCGCCAAATTTTAGAAATGTATATAGCAAATTTTAGAAAAGTATTAACCAACATCATTTGGTCATTTTTACGACCAAATATAAATGAAATTATCAAAAAACATCAAGCTCAAATTTGTCATTAAAAGTATTCTGATTATTAACTTGTAATGAACCCCTTAATAAACGTTCTGTTGTTTTTGTAGTACATATTATTTTATTTTACACTCAAAATTATGATTATAAACTATTTTACACAGTGTATTATAGGTAAGTCAACAACTTTTAAACTTATCTTTTTCTTTGTGTGCCGTCAAATTTTGAAATCGTTAAAAGTGTGCCGCGACAAAAATAGGTGGTGAATCACTGGTTTAGAACAGAGGTGGGCGTAGACGCTCTCCGGTGCCACGGGGCTCCCCATAAGAAAGTGAGAGAGTAAGTAAGCAAGGTATGTTTTGAAGTAAGACGGAAGGATGTTTTAATACAGGTTGTCCTACCAATGCATCATTATTAATATATAATTTTTTGGCGTACGATGATTCAAAATAATTATTTTTAAAAACAGCAATTACGCGATCGCGTTCTGCTGTCCCTATTTCGAATTTATCAAACTCGGCAGAATGTTTCGCGGTATAATGACGTTGGAAATTACTTCTTTTTAAACAAATAAACGTTTTACCACAAAATAGGCAAATTACCTCTTTATCAGTTTTGTTAAATATACCAAAACGCTGCTTCCCACTCGTTGATGCCAAAAAATATCCTCCTTTTCTTCGCAGACGGCGCCGCACCTCCAGTGCTGAACTTATCCAAGACTGCTTGCGATGTATTCTCCAATATTAAAATCACTACTTTTATTTATTTTTTAAAAATAAATTATGCGAAAAATAATTTTCAATTGCACGAATAGTATTTTTCACTTTTTTAATTCAAAGTAGACTAAATCAAAACAACTCAGTCAGGTTGAGTAAGCTATCATAAAATTCCCACTTTATGTAAAATTTAACCATTTAGAAATTAGTAACAAATTAACCCCCACCAACCCTGCTTTATCATTAGCATGTTTATACCCTCTACTAAGAAAAAATAATTAAATCAGGTATATAATTGTTTATTAGTTCTCCGATATGAATACTTTTGGCAAATTATTCATAATTTCCAAAAACCTAATTCTAAAATCTAAACTAAACCATCAAAAAATTTATATTTTATTCATACACAAATATATTAAAAACGTACATTTTATGCCCAAAATTCCAGAGTATGTATTCAATGAATTGTATGTATTGTATAGTCAATAGTGTATAGGTATACTTTGTATAATTGTAATAGATAGTGACCATAAAAAAGGGTTGGTATTATTACATTGTTTTCAGAAAATGTTTTAATTAAAAAAAGAAAATAACAATAATTGGTAGGTACCCTGTTTTTATTCTATCTCTCTTCCTACCTCTCACTCAGATCTTGTAAAGGCAAACCCTGCCCACCTATGGTTTAGAAGTATCAAATCTGCTCCTCGGTTTTTCACATACTCAAACCACACTCACGACTAGGGTCTCTACCGACTACCATGACTCGTGTAATATAAAATATTATAATAACGTTAGATACTCATATTAACGTTTTGTTTGTATGTCGTAACGTAACGTTAAAACGATAAAAAGTATATTGTCTGAAAAATTTTTAATGTCAAAAAATATGAAAAATTAATTACTAGATAATATCCAAGTTTTTGTTTTTTTTTTTCTGTTTTGTTCGTAGCCACACCACTTACTACTAAAGCGTTGGGGGTCGGTCGCTATACTCAGTGTTTGTGTGTGCACTGAACTAAATTATATCTAGCGTTATAGTTAACGTCATCTCCGTTTATTTTTGTTACTATATATCGTATTACATACCACCTTGCTCCCCCTTATTTTTTTTAATTCGAGTGCCTTCTCTCTTTTTTTTTCGCACATAAAAAATGTATAAATTTCGCGAAGAAAATGGTGTGTTTTTGAGAGTAGTTTAATAATTTTATATACTGTGATAATATTTTTCTTTCTTGAAAGTTTCGAAAGAGTGGGTGGGGTGGGGAAAATTAGCTTCTGTTTTCTATTTGTTTTTATTATAGTGCGTTTTTAAACTTTTTACGACACTTTTGTGAAAGTTGACTTTTTAAGTTTTATTTATCATTTTAATGTGTTTGGGATATCATCCTAAATCCCAAGCGGGAAATTTTTCCAACTTGGGCGAAAATTGAACACAGAATCATGCCATGATATTTAATATTATTTAGGGTTTAAGGCCGTTCATGCGTTCAGGCTTGATATTTAATCTTTAATATTTGGCAAATACGCCACAGTCAGTAACGGTTCAAAATCAGAGGGGTATGTTATGAAATTTGTGGTAGTACCTTTTATTTTTGAACTTGTATATATAGGTACAAATTATGTAAAAACCAAAAATGTTTACACGGGCGACCTCGGGACATATTTTGGCAGCCAAAATACTTTTTTTTTGGTTTTTCGCCTATAGCTCCTATAGATGGTGCATCCTATCGTAAAAGTCATGAGATTCAATTAAAGAAAATTATATTCTGCGTCGATTACGTGGAATGAGTACCAGAACTTGATAATTAGGTCAAGAAGTATGGTCAAAAACGGAAAGGTTTTCCAACTTTGGTAAAAACTGAGATTAGTACTATATATGAGTCTGCAGCTTGGAAATCAGTACTTTCAGGAGTAATAATTTGAGTGGTAACTTTTCAAATATTTACACGTATAAATTATTTGTTGTATGCATCCTTGTTATATAACCTCACTTTTAAACGGTGTAGATTGTGAAAACTATTTTTTTTATACATCCCATAGTTTCAGTGTAATACGTGAAGCGTACATTTGTATTTACGCCAGAAATACTGAATGAATTCTGAATCGTCTGGAGATGGCAGGAAATCGAACCCAAGACCTACCAACTGACCTACCATGATGCAAAATATTGGCCATTATTGGCCACAAAAGTAGCGTTCATTTTTCAAAATTTTTATAATTCATTATAAAATATTTTATCCATTCGGCTTTCGGAAAACTTTTCGAATACAAATTGTTATTTATTTATTATAATAGACAGCTTTTATTCCAAGCAATTTATTTTAACGAAAATTATTTATAAAAATGTCCACTAATTTGAGTGTCATTATTGTATCATAAATGTTAAAACACTATATATGACACATTAGATATGTTAAATTGATATGTAGCTGTGATAAGTAAGTTTATTTATACTTTACATATAAAATTGCATTATCGATAATCTCGAACGAAGTAGTACTACTTAAAATATACATAAATTGAATTGAATAATTGATAAGTTGTCGTTTTCTATTATAATTTTGGTAAATATCCAAAGTGAAATTATCCGTAGTATAATTTTCGAAATAGAATAACAAAACAACATCGAATTAAACAACACAACATATACAGAAATTGACATTTATTAAAATGGGGAAACGTTGTTGTTGTATAATATAAATGTCATACAATCTAATTACACTTCATATCCGACTCCGAATATTCTACGTTAGTATGTACAATGCATAATACATCGATATATATATATATATATATATATATATATATATAAGGGTGTCGCATAAGTAACGTTATGATTTATTTAATGAATGCGTATGTGTGCATCATTTGGTGTTAACTCGTGAACCAATTGAATCTTATATGGGAAAAGGTATAACGTATGTAAAATTCTTTGAAAAGACCGTCTAGACATCACCAACTGCTGAGAACGTCGCCTGGTGGAAGTTTCGGCATTTTCCTCAGCACTTGCTTGCACCCGAGCAATGTTCACATCATTTTGAACTGCACGAGGTCTTCCAGCATGCGGAAGATCACAGACAGTTCCATGTTGCCGAAAACGCTGAATCAATCGCTAAATTGTCGGAGCATGAAAGAAATTTCGATATGATCTTTCTGTCTGAATCGAATGCTGACTCTCAAAATAAAATTGTTTGGTAACTTTGGTTCTTTGTTCTGTGCTGAGTTTTTCCATTATAAATTTCCCAAGTTTTTCAAAGTTAATTCTAAAAAAATAAAATAAAAACATACATAAGTAAAAAATTTATTCACTAATTAAATCATAACGTTACTTATGCGCCATCCTATATATACACACCTATTACATATGATATATCATTTCGTTGAATATTCGAACGTTCGATGTTTAGATTCATTTTATATATCTCTGGCTAATGGAATCACTTTTCGGTGTTCGTTCGTTCGTCTGTCGGGGGTCGAAATTAATACTATTCGACGTAAATAATTTAAAATTTAGCATAGAAATAGAGTGTGATAAAAAATTTGTGTCATAAAATATACAGACAAAATTTATATATGCATGCATTATATGCTTAAGCGAAACAGGCCAACGTCTGTTTGTCACATAAGCAATGGACACTCTGTAGTGGACATTATTTGTGATATGATTTTTGGATATTGAAAGACAAAACAATATTATACAAAGATGAATGATGAATGATCGTTATGATTTTGGTAAATAGTTACACCGATAGTTAGAACATTTAAATTGGACTATACAGTTGAAATTAGGTACAGGAATGTCTTCATTATTATTACTCCACGTTTCTGATAAAAGAAGATTATTCGAATTACGAGTCATATTTATCAATGATATCATTTTTCAGGGCTCGTAAACTTTGTATATTCAATGTATATATTGATAAAACCTGGCCTGGTCTTGATGTAATTTCACTAACTCTGATTCTAATGCAAATAATGGATTTACTATGATTGGTTTTTGATATATCATTTTTCTATTGTAGTTTTTCACTACTAGATCGTTTTATTAAACTTTTGTATCTTAATAGCACTGTTGACCTTATTAATATTATTTTAAAAGAAGTATAACTTCTTACGTGCATACATAAAAAATATCTCTATTTGTTCTTCCGAAAAACCGGTACTGTTTGTTTGTGCCACGTGTTTGCACGCTTTGTAATACTAATGAAATTTAACTGGATAAACTGTGTGACAAGATGTGTATATGTAATAATGACATACAGGCGTCGCGACGTTAAAGCGCTGTTTGTTTGTCTCTCTGCTGTGTGATGGGACACGACGTCGTCGTTTATTTGTCGTTGTATAAATAACAATATATACGTCCGTATATGTGCTATATATATATATATATATATATATTATATTCACAATAAATTCATTGTATGATGTTTTCATTACTTTCTGATAACTTATTATTATAAACCTGTTGAATTGAAATTTTAATCTAATTTTGAGTGCGCCACACTCGGAACAGCGTGACAGTCTGACTACAGTTCATTTAATTGTTTTGTAATTTGACTAGACATATTAAGCTCTGACCATTTATTTTGCTGTGTGGTTTATTTTCTACAACTCCATTTTGGAGAAACATAATTACGTGTTGAAACCACTTACCAAATATCAAAGATTAACAGTTTTAACTAATATCAAGTCTTATGCTTGAACTTGAGCTATTTGAGCTATTAATGTTTCAAGTATTACCCCATCATCGAATTGATCCATAGTGTCTTTTACTGTGACCAATTGTTTCAAAAGTAGCTAAACAATACTTCATTTCAGAGTAACAAATTAAGAAATAAGTATTCGCATATTTTCCCAAAAAATTAAAATATTAAATAGTCACGCAAAAACATTGCAATGGCTAGATAGATAGATAGGTATATCTAGGGGTATAAAAATCATTGCACTTCCGCCTTATTGCTCATTGTGCTTCCCCATCTACTCCAGTCTGTCGAGATTCGCTTTGCCCATATCTTGGCAATGACCAGCAGCTTGCTTGTCAGATTTCCGTGAAGGTTCATATACTCGGGGTGAGATGCACCGAATATCTTGTATCTGCTGTAACTGAGAGATTCGCAGTTAAAGATGTCCTGCTTATAATTGATTCATTGTGGAATCCCATTGTGTGCAGATGCTTTCGTAGGTGATAATGTCCGGTGATGAATCCGGTAAGCTTTGGAAGTTATTCTGCTTAGGTTGAGTGTGTAAAAGTAAATAATTGATATATTAAATAATTATTATTTAAATAAATAATAAATATATGTGAAAGATATAATTGATCTTTATTGATTTGATTTATAAAATGTTATTATTTTAATATGTAAATTACCATGGTTGTTAACATTCAAAGCAACCGTGATAATAGAGGTAAGTTATAGTTGTTATGCAACAGATAAAAATGATGAACAAAATTATAATAATAATTTAATGAAGAAGCGATATCACTACATACTTCTACTACAAGTTCATACATGTGCATCGAAGAACAGTCTCTTGGATGCATTCCGAAACAGTATTGTCCCGAGTTTTTGCTGCAGTATATCTTCCCAGTGATCACACGGTGTTCACTTGTTTACATGCTGTCTTGGGATTCCTAAAATAGGTTCTGAGTCTATGAAGGGTATTCCCACTCCCTTTTTTGGTAAGGTATCTGCCTTTTTTATGTTTGTGATGGTAAAGTTTGCCTTGTGGTGGTAATATATTCGTAAAAGTAAACAAAAAACTATTTAATAAAATGTAGGATCTAAATGATTTGACTAGTCGCATTACAATATGACTGGTTTTCGAGAGTTATTTCTAGATACGACAGTAAATGTATAAAGTATTGTTATATACAAACTTTAAATTTATTCTAGAAGTTTTTGAAAGTAATTTAAATCACATTTTCCATTCAGTTTGTGATGAACTATTCAAAATGTTTGTGTCGCTTCTAGGAACAACTTTTAATTTGACTCTCATAGGCAATATAAATATAAGTAAATGTGTATAGGTTACGATTTAACATCTGCTGATAAATTGACGACATCTATTAGTGCGCCATTAAAACTATTATAACTATATAACTATTCACTAGGTTTTAATCTTGGATAAGGATCTGTTTATCTAACTGTCTGTCTGTCCGTACACACGATAACTTCGAAATGAAAAGAGATAATCAGCGAACATTTTATGTGTATATTTATTCAAGAGCTAAATCTTTGAGAATGGTCAAAATCGCTTAATCGGTATCATCTCACAAGTGGGGGGAATATATATCTGTCTTTATCTATCTGTCATGAACTCCATGAAATTGTGCTTATAAGTCTGAGCGCTGATAGCGTGTAAACGCCCAAAACGAATGCACACTAAGTATTTGTGCCAATAACTAATACTAAATTAGTATATTCATTTGTAAAGAAGCCTCGAATATCGTCACAGTTTGAGTGGATCAGTCTATTTTCAAAATGACGGGGAGGCGCCTTATCATTTTATTTAAACGTGTGAAATATAACCAGTATAATAAGTTGCCCTTCTACTTTTACATAAGTTCCCTCTACGCGCATATAATAGTCAAAATAGTAAATCGTCAAAATAGTAAAACAAAATAGTCAAAATAGTAAAACAAATGAATTCAGCTCTAACAAAATATGGGTTAGAATAATTGTATAAATAAACCAAATGTATAAACCAAATAATTGTATAGGTTCGATTTAGTATTTATTCTTTTATTTTATAACATATTTGTGTTTTGATTATTAAGGACGTTCATGCATGAGGCTTGATAGTAGATAAAAAATTTTTTTTAGTGTATTGAATGGCTCAATTCAGAACTTATCCTCCCTCAACAATTTAAAACATGTTGACGATCATTTTAAAAAGTAATTAACGATTCAAACTTTTCACACAGCGTCTTATGCAGAACAGAATTTGTTTGTACTTAAAATTTTAATAAGTATATTATTAAAGTAGCCACCATAATAAATAATGTTTATAAATGTTTTTTGAAATATGCAGTTTATATATTTGCATTAAACAAATGGTGTTAACGAACGTTTGAATTAATTATTTAATAAAATTAAAACTGTTTTGTTAGGTCTGTTTTTGCCACCATATTTTGTAAACTGGCGAAAACGCACAGTAAAAAAATATACACATACATATACATATATACACGTGAACGCCATAATAAAACATAGTCTATTGTCAGATATGTCAAATAAAGTCAAATCAATTTCTAATTTACTTTTACTGATATTTTCCAATAAATACTTTTAAAATATTTAACAACAAATAAAAAAAGGTTATTAATCGTAAGATTATTGATCTACTTTACAACTTTGTAAAAATCCGAAATAAATTTTATTAAAGATAGTACTCATTTGACTCTAGAGTGTAGCGCATGAACGTTCTTAAGTTAATTAGAATAATACATTAAATAATACTTCTCGTGCATGGACTTTGCTCGGCATATGTGTAATGTGATCTAGTATCTCATATTGTTTCATTTTATTAAATTATTATTATTTAGATGATTTATTTTATATTAAATTATTATCATATTTCTTACTATAATAACAATTACATTTTGAGAACAAACACATAATATTACTTATTAAATAATAATAAATGATTGTGTGGTATTCATCATCATCATTTGCCTTTATTTATTTATTTATTTATTTATTTTTTACTATAATTTTAATTCTTCTATTGTATTTGTTTGTTTGTGTGTTTGTGTGTTTGATATTTTAATTTTTCTTACAAAATGTGTGGATAATTTTATTACATAGATAAATATCATCACAAAGCAGGAGAGAGAGAGAGAGATGACTATTATTATCGTGATAGTGAAAGTTCATTAATTATATGTTAATATAAATTTATATTTTTATATATACTTTTTTATATATTTTTTATACGTTTTTTTTACCTCTATATACACGGAGGGGAAGGAGGTTGAATCCTGGCAAGTAGACAGGATTTCTAGGCCTTTTTTATCGAACCCTAAAAGACAAGGAAAATTTCTATCAAAGTCGGTTGTGCAACTACAGCCAACTTTGATAGAAATTTTCCTTGTCTTTTAGGGTTCGATAAACTATGCCGATATTCATCTGGAGTTTGTGATAGGAAACTGTAGAAAACTTTCACAAGCGTAGCTGGATACTTTCGTTCTGGTCCAGACGGCGACCGACAGTTTAGTTAATTTACCGCCTCATTAATTAAAAAAAAAATTAATTAAAACGACAAACTGCCGCCGTTGGGATCGAACCAGCAACCTTCTAGTTCCGAGTAGAACGCCTTAGACAACTAAGCCATTCGGATTGGTAATTCTACATAAAACATCGAGGTATTATTTTGGATGATGAAAATCGATATTGAGAGTTTATCTAATCATTATGTTTTGAGATTCCTTGAAACAAAAAAAAATTATTTTTGGTCATTGGTGGGTTTTGGACATGTACCTATGTGTGTCAGGATGAATGGATGTGGACTAGATATCTCAAGAGCGACGGACATGGCGAAAATTATGATGAATGAATGATAATGGGGGGGGGGAGGATTTGATGCTCTGCGACCTAACGAGGTGTTGTCTCGTCTTAGAGCACCTCGCTGATTCCTTTTTCCTTCAGGAAGTACAGGGTCCTCCATTTCTCCACAAAACCAGCAGCTGCCCTCATTTCCCAAACCTGGCTACCTAAGATGTCCCCTGTGACTACAATGCTCCGTAAAAAACCTTGTCAGTAACCCCCAATCAATTTTTGCTCAAGCCAATGCAGGTTTTGTATCTTATGATACTTTAAACGTAAGTTAAATATCGCTATAAATGACGGAAATAGTTTACACGGAAATGATCATTTATTCGTACTGTTTGTCGACGAAATGATTTCGACGATGTTTTCTTAAGACCTAGATTTTCACGTACTTCCCACGACTCTAATTTTGTTGTGATAGGTTAGTTTATTGGTGAGCAAAGTAAACAAAAGTTTGAGCGAAAGTTAAAAAATTTTAAATTTAGATATTGTAGCATTAGAGGATGTCCAAATTTTCGTCCAAATTTTCATTTAAATTCACTAACTGGAAGTGGTACTTTACTCTTGGTGTTGAATTGAAAATTGTTAATGCTACACACACCTCTTTATACAAAACTCGCTCACAAGGGGTCCCCCCTTGACCCCCGAGCCGGCCATCGGACTTGGCTCCGCGTCACAAAAAATAACGGGGGGTCGTAATAAAAAAATTGAAGTTTTCCGATATTTCCCGTCGGTTTCAAGCAATTTCGCGTCGAATTAAAAAAACCGCATCTTTCTAGCATGCCTAGAAGTGGGTTAGAAATTGTATAGATGAGTGTGTCAGCTTCACTTAGGGCTGGCTATATATTATATAGGACTATAACTTGTATATAGAGGTTGTTTGTGGCTGCTTCACACCAAATTTATTTTTTTTATTGTTTGTAATTTTTTTTTATTAATAAATAATATATTATTAACATTTGCACCATGTTACGTGGTGTGATGCAGTTTTAACGCTATTAAATCATAAATTTACGGCTATTAAATACAAAAATAAAAATTAATATTAAATTTATTATCATTAATTACGCGGGTGTTTTGCTCTATAAAAGTAATATATGATTTTTAATTGTCATTTGTCTCACATTTTCTGAGCACTCGTGTATTCTTGTGGGTACAGACCCAATATATATAGCGAAAAATTTTCGATTAATTGTATTTCCTACACGCGATTATGTTTACTAAATTAAAGCGAACAAATTTTTATCGTATTCTTGTAAACTAAAGCGTGGCCCACTTTTATCTTGTGGATAATTTGACTTGATGATAAACTTACTCATTACATTTACCCGACTTTGTAACGCTTGAAAATATTGATCGCAGACATAAATTTTTGAAATAGGTGTTCATAAAATGACCTAATTAGTCCATTTCTGCTTGTCCGCCCTTCTGCTAGTACATGGACACGATAACTCAAAAACAAAAGGAAATAACGAGCAGAAATTTTGTGTGTGTGTGTTCTACAGCTAAAAAGTACGGTCAATTTCGTGAATGGGCAAAATCGGACCATGTTTATGCAAAATGGGCAAAAATGAAACTAAAAAACTTTTATAATAAACTTTTTTTACAAAAATTCAGAATATACCGGGTATTTAAGCAATTAGCTCAGTTGATATTTTCACTTGTTGAAACTCAGTTTAACACTTTATTGCAACGTTACGAACAACGTTTCTCAGCTGTATATTTCGAGAGCTATTTTTGCTACGTGAATTTTATAAAGGTCCTTTTTTGTGTAGAACTAATTTAGCTAAGAATTAACTTGCATAATGTCATCGTGTTAAACGTAAAACTACCAGTTTACGAGATATTTAAGAAAAACAGACTTTCGGAACCTTCGAGCTTCAATAACTTTTAAAAAACAAAATATTTATCATTTTTATCACTTGTTAGTGTTAACTTTTTCATGGTTCTTACTGCAATGAATTCTAATCGAAAAATATTTCCATTTCATGGTTTCTGCCACTGTTAATCAATGTAACATTGTGCAAGGCGATAATTAATCCAAAAAAAAAAATGTTCGTACAATGGGAGTTGTTTATATAATAAAAGAATAGTAAATAAAAAATTATTGTTTTAAGTCGATAAAAATACAAGCAAATAATTTTTATGATAGTCCGGCTGTCATTTGTGTTTTCGTCAAATCTAGAACTAAAAAATAACTTCAAATGTAGGACCGATTTTGTTCGTTCATCAAAATTAGTTTTTAGCAGCTCTCTAGAACTCGTTCAAGATACTTCAGAGTTTGTATCTATTGAAAAATACACCTAATGTTATTTTATTGCAGTTAAGGATGTACGAGCACTAGATATAGTCCATTTAAAGAATTCTTCAAAATCGTATATAGTACATTCATAAAAGTCCACAATAAAGTTTATTATTTTTTGTCATAAGTTAAAAATTAATATAGGCCCGTCATACCGGGCCTAAAAAAAGATATTTAAGAAAAAAAACTGACATTTCGGGTAATTAAGCTACCGCCGACAGAAGTACACCCGAAATCTCTGTTTTTTTCTTAAATATATTTTTTTTAGGCCAGTCATACCGGAATTTTATTGGATCAATATCTTTATTAATGTTGCTATTTTCTATTGCGTAGTTTTTTTTATTCGTCTTATTTTATTCCAAGTGACAATTATCAAAATATGTCGACGTTCACGAGTTTCACCATAAGAGCAATGCATCAAAACTCGAACTTTAATATTAAATAATTAATTCAATCCTCCATACCCCCTTCTGAAACTTTTATAATTGATTTATATGCACTTCAAATGTAAAAAAAAATCAGCCTTAATCTTTTTGAAATTCCAGTGCTCGTACATCCTTAAAAGTTTTCAAGTTATGAAAATTAACTTGCAAATGAAATCCACAGGCCTGTCATATTTATATTTATTTACTTTGTAAATAACATAACCTTCAAATAAGAAAAAAACCAACTAATGAAGAAATAATGCTATACGATGTTTGAGTAGTAATTTATGGAAAATGTATGTTTGTAATACTATCGGTTTCATAACTGTCGTTCATTTATCAAATCTTTGTAGTTTGTTTGTGCCAAATCCATTTCGTTTTCAAAAAAAAAGGTTTCAAAAAAGAGTTCATTATTATAAAAATGTTAATAACTTTTTAACCCGACTTCAAAAAAGAGGATGGTTCTCAATTCGTCTGTATTTAAAAAAATTTTTTTTTTATGTGTCAGAACTCCGTCATTTATGAACTGATTTACAATTTTTGTTTTTTTGTTTTAAAGGGTTTGGTTTCCCATTGGTCCCATTGGCACCAAATCGCATTCTGATGAGGGGATCCCCGGGAAATCGAGGAAAATCCTCGTTTTATATGTGATTGAACCGATTTCTGCGAAATTTTTTTTTTTTTTTTGAAAGGGTTTACTCATTCATAATGGGAAAATAAGAAAATTTTTTTAAAAAACGACTTCAAAAAAATTCTTTACAAAAAAAAACCGACCCCAAAAAAAAATTTTTACAAAAAAAAATAAAATGTATGTAAAAAACTGAAAATCTGTTATGAAAAAATGCACTAAAAATTAAAAAAAAAAACGGGTAAAAAAAATGTGTTATAAAAAAATGCACTAAAAATTAGTAGGTCGTTTAGTAGGTCTACCCATATTTAGACAAATAAAATCAGTTATAGAACTTCAAAGTCACTAAAAAGCGAGAAATAAACCATATTTAGACAAAATGGAAACCCGACATCAAAAATCAAATATTCTATAACAAAAAATGCACTAAAAAGTAAAAAAATAATTGCTTATTCTTGTGTCAATTTTAGTTCACCTAAGCAAAAATTTTTAATATATATGTACAATTATTGTTATTTTTGGAGGCGGTGTCCAAAAGTTATGTGAATTTCTCTATGCTGACACCGACTCCAAAAATAACAATAATTGTACATATATATTTAAAAATTTTTGCTTAGGTGAAACTAAAATTGACACAAGAATATGCAATTATTTTTTTACTTTTTAGTGCAATTTTTCTTATAGAATATTTGATTTTTGAAGTCGGGTTTCTATTTTGTCAAAATAAGTTTTATGTGATAACTTTTTTTTCGAAATGGGGACGGATTTGGCACAGACGCAACTGTTAAAGTTTTGAAAAATGAACGCTACTTTTGAAATCGATTATACAATTTCTATTATATTTACAAGAAATATTTTAATTTTGTAATTTATTAATGTTTTCATTATAAATTTTTCCATTATGCAAAATACACAAACAGTTTAAATGACTTTTGTTTGAATTGTATAAATTGATTTGAAACATATTGTTTTTTAATTTACAAAGTCTTTTACAGTTTCTGTGAGAGTCCGAATTCGTTTCGTTTAATCTAAATACCTTTTCTTATTTTTATTCTTGATTTTATTTGTAAAAGTATTTCTCAGCCGATGTTTTTGGAGATACGCTTTGGAGCGAAAAATAAACTATACATTTTTGAAATGGTACTGGATTTAAAGAGAAACTTTAAATTTATATAATAATATTGAAAAAGGTAATTCCTCGTTTTGACACCCCAAACTAACTCCTAAACTTGAAAATTGGTAAACCTCGTGTCCATATTTGGGGAACTGCATATTACAACTATATATTCCAAATCACGCCGATATGATTCCATAAGTGTTCCATTTTTCGAAGTACACTAAAATATAATAAAGCTATTTTTAAAAGTACTTTTAGTTTTGAGGGCGGGACTTAAGAAACATGGCTAACTATTGTGTGCATCAAAAGAGTAATCCATTTGTTAACATTCAATAATCATAATTGCATAACACGCTGTTTGCATAACACCATCCAAATATCTACCTATCTCAGTGATTCTCAACTTTTTTTTTTGTCCCGGCACACTTTTACGATTTCAAAATTTGACGGCACACAAAGAAAGAGATAAGTTTAAAAGTTGTTGACTTACCTATAATACACTGTGTAAAATAGTTTATGATCATAATTTTGAATGTAAAATAAAATAATATGTACTACAAAAACAACAGTACGTTTATTAAGGGATTCATTACAAGTTAATAAAAAAGAATAATTTTAACGACAAATTTGAGCTTCATATTTTTTGATAATTTCATTTATATTTGGTCGTAAAAATGACAATGCTACTCTCATATCGTCATATCGTCATATCGTTCTTCACACTTTAAGAGTTTGGCGGCACACAAAAGTGCCTCGGTACAGTGGTTGAGAATCCTATCTAGTTCTTATCACATAAAAGTTATGTAAACATAATTTTATTAACATTTTAATAAATCTATATTTTTGTATCTACTATGTTGTGTATCTCTTTTGTGCATATTAAATAATGTGTGCAACATATTCAATTTGAATTATTTATAAAGTGAGTACGTATGCGAGGATACGACTTTTAACTTTATATTGTATATCTTTAGAGATTTGTTTACATGTATCTAACATAAGTACACTGTAATATGTCTTCTTTTAAAACCTACATCACGTACACCATACTTTATAAATAATACAGCTTGTGTAATTTATCATTGGGTACTATAAACAACACCTACATGAAGTCGATTAAGAATGTACCAGCATAGTGTACACATACATACACATATTATCGGTACACAGATACTTACACATACTATCAAATATTTCCGGTACGGTGATCTGGCAACGTTGCGTCTGTGTATATACCTATTTATTATTATTGCATATATCAACAGCATATATTCCCACTTTTTACTTGATGCAACTTGAGAGACATTGGCGCACAACGTTGTCAGACCACTATTTACCATAAACGGAATTTGTTATAATTGGACAAAAATAATATTTTAAATTATTATATTTCGAAAACAAAACGGTAACACATGATTTTTATTTTTTTAATTTATATAAGATATATTAAGGAATCCTGTCTTAGTTTTTTTTTTAAAATTCTGTCGATTATTTTTTCTAATACAACAGATACTACTTGGGCTGGCATGAATTTCTACATGCTTCTAATGAGAGAGAGTGAGAGAGAATGATAACTTTGATATTAATTATCACGCGTTCTAAACGGTTAAAAATTCTGAAACTTCGGGATTTATTAGAAAACGTTATTTTTAGCCTGTAAAAAAAATGAGCAAAATCTGTCGAAAAGTGATAGTATGCTGGTACATCCTTAAGGGTAGTTGTCTGGATACAATATTGTCAAAAAGTTGTGGAACGTATGCGTATAGACAAGTTGGAAAGAACTTATATCATAATAAGGCATATTTTTTGTCCAAGACTGTACCGGTTGACACGTTACACATACGATACTTGTCTATACGTATATACAAAGACTACTTAATATTTTTATAAGTTGTAATCCGGTAACGTCACTTATATTCCGCCAGTTGATATACTGTTTGTTTACATACATGTACTCGAATAGTACAACGTATAGTGACGTACAGTGTTGTCAAGTTCTATCTGTTCAGCATGCCGACACGTATATTTATTTATAAAATAAGTATACGTTGTTATAACTAACACTTTGCGTTGTTATAACTAAACAATGAGACGGTCAATAAATCTCGTTTTTTCTTTAATATTCGCAGAACAAATCCAATAATTTAAAGTTATTTTTCAAAAAGATTCTTAAATGTTGTTTTTTTATTAAAAATAAAAAACTGGTAGAAATACTGCTTAAAATGGGGGGTCGCCTCCATTGCTTCCCATGTTAACTATTCGCACATCAATTAAGTTTTTCTCAAGTTTGAGACGCGGTTAATCCATTTCAAATGATTTAAGTGTGAGTGTATAAAAATTTGGAGCATTCTAAAATAATGCCCATTAGTCTGATAACTACCTTAACCAATTGCTTTAACATATATTATCGAATTCAACATTAGAGTAGAATATATATAGTCACATAAGGGTATTTATTTACTATCAAAATTAAATTTGAACGAAAATATGTAAATTGTTTGAGCTTAATTTATTTCCTTTACGAAAACATGCTTGATACAAAAGTTGTTTATATATTGCTGTATGTCGTACTATTTTTGAGAAAAAATCCAAAAAAAAAGTGTGTGTGCACGTATATACGCACGTAAGAAGTTATACTTCATTTTAAATAAATTATTAAAATAATATAAGGTCTAATAAAGTCTAATAAAATAGTATAGTAGTGAAAAAATACAATAGAAAAATTATATATTGTATCTAAAACCAATGAGTCTATGATAAAATCAATGAATCTTGGTAGAACCAGCGTCACTTTTACGTTCAAATTATAGTTTTAAATATTGACATTAAATCCATTATTTACATTAGAATCAGAGTTAGTGAAATTTATCTAGACCATCGTCAGGTACATCATTATATATATATAAACATATATATATATATATATATATTTAATTTACAAAGCCCTGAAAAATGATATCATTGATAATGTGATTAGAATACCTAATGATTCGTTACACAACCAGTAATTATTACAAACGAGTGTATGTGTTTTAATTAATTATTATTATTTTAAAATATGTGTACTGCGTTGTTATTTAACAGCTACCATAGTAAGTATTTTGGCCTCAACATATATTATTTATTAATTAATATATGTGATTAAAATATTTGATTTAATTTTATTGCAAATTCCATAATTGTTAACACACACAAATGTATATGACAATAAAAGCTCTCTATAGCAAAGCTCACTTTAGCTCTTGTGATATGATTTCATGAGTAATAAAATTATGTAATTACATATCAATAATTAATATGTATTTATGCATTCGAATAATAAATTGCAATGTCGAATAACCTTTTCTGATTTTACTATTATTACAAATATTTCAATCATTCAAAGGGTAGACTGATAAAGTTAAAAAATCTGGTGTAAAACTCTCACACGACATCTGTACACAGAGTTGAATAAAAGGCTTTAACATACAGGGTGGATCTTTCATACTTTAATCCGAAAAATTGAATAGGGGATAGATCTGTCAAATGTAAGAAGAAAATTCATATGAATTTGGAATATTTTTTAGCTTCGTTTTGGAATACAAGTTGTTAAAGTTAATAAAAAAAAAACATTTTGTTTTCAAATGTCTCAAAGCTCTACTTGGCTACTTTCAATTACACTTGTTATGTTTTTAGCAAAAAGTAAGTTTAATTATTCCAGGGACGGAACTAGAGCATCCTAACTAGATATTTTAAAGAAAAATTTGAGTACGCCCATGCTGTTTTCGAAGTTTTTCTACTATAAATATAATTCATAAATTTATTTCAAAAAAAATTATTTTTCATTTCAACAAGAAAATAAAATTTTTCAATAAATAATTTAATCTGTCAAACACTCTTCAATTAATATAAACGGAGGGAAAAAAAAATACTCTGATATTATACACATATACATAACGATACGTTACGATGCGATACCGATAAGTCATTCAACGTGGTGGGGGGTTCGAAAACTTGTCAAATTCATCATCACTAAAACCGTTTTAATATGTCACAACCATATCGAACTAACAATAAATAAAATTGAAGCGTGTCTGTCATTGTTATTAGAATAAATACTATATATATACTATACTATACTATACAGATTCAACCCCTTGCTAACATGGTACAACCCCTTACTAGCATGCTCACAGCGATCAGACAGTGAGATCATTCAAATAATATGAGGGTGTTTCTGTTATAGGCATTTGTTGGCATATATATATATATATATATATATATATATATATATATGTTTTTCCACTTTCATAAACATAACCCTTTTTTTCATATGAGTACAATTTTTTTTTAAAATCTCGACACTCAGTTTAATAGCTATGTGCCAATCAAACATTCCGAATTGGTTTCAAAAACAATGCTCCGTCTCAAAATTCCGAAATCATTTGAAATTTTCAATTAAAAATAGTTAATTAAAAGAAACTGATGTACGCACGTAAAAGTTGTGGTTCAGGGTGTCAAATCTACTAAAAAACTATCAAGGAATCCAATTTTGATAGAAAAACCAAGATATTATCTTTATTAATTTTTGAAATGGTCTGTACATGGGACTTGTATTTCAAAATCTATAAACGCTCTACATTGTAAAAATAAAAAAAACACCTCAAAAATAGTGGGTTTCAAAAAAATTTCATCAAAATCGGACCAAATTTAGCTGTGATAGTAAAAAAATGGATTTTGTTGTATCTGATGACGTCATCAGAATCCAAAAAATTGTTTTCGGTCTATCACGGGCATACTTTATACGATTTTGATGAAATTTTTTTTCAAATCCACTAAATTTCACTCAAGGAATTTAATTTTTTAGGAAAAACGGAGATAGCTCTAATAGTTTTTGAGATGGCGAGTACAACGTTTACCCATATCTATTAGTTTTGGAGATGCAAATGGAATGAAATCAATGCATCCAATCGCGGATTAAACACGTTTTTTGAACTTATTGGGTCAAAATTATCGTATATACTGAGTTTTATCAAAATCGGAAAGAAAAAAATTTGTTCATAAAATTTTTCTAAGGCTTTTCCTCAGAAAAAATCGAAAAACAAATTGAAAATTTTTAGTCTTAAATTTGAATGAAAATTAGTTTCCAATATTATTGAGACCCAAAAAACACAAAAATTCAGTTGGTTTGACGTTTTAGTGAATAGTTTTTGAGATATGCCCACATTTATACGATTTAATTTCTATTTTATTCGCTTGTCGGTGAAATATCGTAAATCGCTCATCAAAGAAAGCGTCAAATGAATACGATTTTAGTTTTTATTGGGTTTAATTTACCTTATATAGTGAGTTTCAATCAAATCGGAAAAACAAATTATTTTTTTTTTTGAATTTCATTTTTATATAGGATGGAATTTTTTCCATTAAAAAACCTTCTGTAAAGTTAAGGTCAAGAATCATCGAATTATTCGAAAATTTATAGATTTAGTAAAATTTGCAGATTCAGTGAACAGTAAAAATAGTACATTTCAAAAAAAAATTCCATCAAAATCGGACAAAATTCAACTGTGATAGTAATACCTTTAATTTTTTTAATCTGGTGACGTCACCAAAATCTAAAAAATGCTTTTTGGTTTATCTGAGTTATATTCTTTTATATAGGATGGAATTTTTTCCATTAAAAAACCTTTTGTAAAGTTAAGGTCAAGAATCATCGAATTATTCGAAAATTTATAGATTTAGTAAAATTTGCAGATTCAGTGAACAGTAAAAATAGTACATTTCAAAAAAAATTTCATCAAAATCGGACAAAATTATACGGTGATAGTAAAATATTTAATTTTTTTAATCTGGTGACGCCACCAAAATCGAAAAAATGTTTTTTAGTTTATCTCAGTTATATTTTATCCGTTTTTTATGAAATATATCTATTGTTTTTTAAGAAAACTATGTAATATCGATTGAGCGAGTGCTACTACATCGTCGAGTGTTATGTCAGAGATTCGTTACATGCTGAAAATACACTCTGATCGGATTCTCATAATGCGCCAGTTTTTGACTTGCGAAAAAGTTTGATTTGTAATTGTTGAAAACTTTTTCAAATGATCGATCGAAAAGGTGTTGAATTTTTGAGGAAGTATATCATCTCCATGATGAAACGTTGCCAAATATTCAAATAATAAGTTTTATCTAATATCAAGTTTCATGTATGAATGAACGCCCTTTAATAAGATTGATAAAATTAGAACACGATATTATTAATAATGTTAATAATAATTAATTGATAATAATTAATCTCAATTATTTATTATTGTAGATAGATAGAATATTACACATATTTATTATTAAATAAAATCATCATATTTTTATTTTTATCATTAATAATATAAAATATGAAATATGAATAACATATTTCTTTTTTTCATTTAAGTAGTCGTGTATGATGATATAATAATATAAAATATATTATAATATTATATATATTATATTATTATTATATTATAGTAAGTACAATATGGTAATATATCTTTGAAGTTTTTACTTCAATAATTAAAATAAATTACAACTTTACTTCACTACAATTGACTCTGCTATGTGTACAGGTTGGCCTCCTCCTGCTCTGTATACATAACTATTTAAGAAGAGTTTTGATATCTTGTAGGTTTATGTCTTCTGTAAGTATATATAAACCATATTTTGACAAAATGGAAACCCGACTTCAAAAATCAAATATTCTATAACAAAAAATGCACTAAAAGTAAAAAAATAATTTCATATTCTTGTGCCAATTTTAGTTCACCTAAGCAAAAATTTTTAAATATATATGTACAATTATTGTTATTTTTGGAGGCGGTGTCCAAAAGTTATCTGAATTTCTCTATGCTGACACCGACTCCAAAAATAACAATAATTGTACATATATATTTAAAAATTTGTGCTTAGGTGAACTAAAATTGGCACAAGAATATGCAATTATTTTTTTACTTTTTAGTGCATTTTTTGTTATAGAATATTTGATTTAACGCCTTAGACCGCTCGGCTACTTTTAAGAATAGTAAGTGCTATTCTTAAAATTTAGGATTGTGTATTTTTGTAACATCCTGTAAGTATATTTAAATATATGAAGAATGAATGACATCGTAATAAAATTTTAATAATATTATTCAAGTAGGAAATGATTGTGACTTACTTATTACCTAACAAAAACCCATATATTATTATTTAATTATTCTATTTCATCTTCGTCTCTATAAAGTAAGATTCATCCATTTTTTGTACGTTTTTTAGTATGTGATTCTTTTACAATCATAACAATAATAATAATAAGACTATTAAATAATATCTTTGTGTCTCGTATTAATTAAAAAATTCAAATACAATATTAGTTATTATTGATAGAGAATTAAGGGACCACAATTTAAAAACAGCGCTTGTTAGTAAAAATAAAATCAAACAGTTACTGGGCACCCCTGAGGATAAAATTAGTAATGAAATCGGACATATATGGATGGAGTCAATTGTCAAAACTGTTCGAAAATTTATGTTGGTCAAAGTCGTCGCCAAATCGATATTCGAATCAAAGAACATCTGGCACATGTGAAATTTGGGAGAACCAAAAAATCGTGTAAAGCGGCTCACGTTATTGAGAAATACCACAAAATTGATAAATCGAAACTAAAACTACTGAAATCGGTACAAAACCCCACAGAATTAGATGCATACGAAAGCATCTACATACACAAATTGAGAAAACAGATAATGAATTTAGACAATGGCCCAATGATTTTCTGATTTAATAAAATTAAACCATTTTCAAAAATAAAAATGTAATACCTGAATGTCAAGGTTAACGTAGATACACTCACTTTAGTGACAAAACAAACGCCGCATAGTCACCAAAGAATACCGCCAATAAATAGGTGGAGCTTTCCACACACCTAATCCAGTAGTCAGGCAACTCAAATAATTCTCAAGTCAGATTATACCCTCAGTCAAATCGTATAAAAGGACAGAACTTTTTTAATATCATTGTGAGACACACACCAAATTAGCAACAAGCAACATATCTCTGAATCCATATCCCAGAGATAGTTACGATTTATAAAATACAAACAAATGTTTTAGGAATAGGGGCTAATTATAGATAAATACAATATTAGTTATTATTGCTATCTATGTATTCCTGTCGATAATTATAGATATCTAGTTTTGTTCACTACTTTTGAGCAGCGCATGCCTACTGACGCATTCTGTAATGAAGCAGAATGACACAAATCCGTGCTAAGCCGTATTGTGTCATTAGTTGCTAGGTTACCTAAGAAAAGGAGTAAAGAAAGATAATAGATACAGAGAGATATCAGATAATAGATATCAGAAACTGTAATAAAAAATTTTCATACAAAAGTTTTTGGAAATAAAATTTTATGAAAAAATTGCATTGATGAGGTTTTCTCGTAATTATTGTAGAAAAAAAGTTATTCGCGATTAAAAATTGGGGATAAGGAAGGAAACTCCCTGTTGGATCAAGTTCTCGCAAGGCAAGCCATTATATGTACAAATAGCTTCAAAAGTCGAGCTATCATTTCAAAGTTTTATAATTGATTTGTGCCTTGTTTATTCAGTTTTAGGAAAAAATGCTTCGGATAAAAGTTATTCATTATAAATATCATAAGAACTTTTATTCGAAACATTTTTCCGAAATCGGAATACATAAGGCACAAATCAATTTTAAAATTTTGAATTGATAGCTTGACTTTTGACGTTATTTGTACTATCTTTTCTGAAATTTTCACCCCCTCATTAAATGGGCACTGTTTTTTACTGTCCCCGTGTGTTGAGATTTCACCCATACAATATGAAATATTTGCAAATAGTTTAATTGAATTTTTGTTTCAGGTAAAGAGAAATCGAAGACGATTTTATTATCGACATGATGGTAACAAATTATAATTATATTATTAAAAATACATCAAAATCGTGTTTTATTCGCAAAAAATCGAACTGATAATATTATGAAGCACCGTTTGTATCAATATCAATACATTTCTCTGTTAGCATGAAATATGTTCCCTTCTAGCTCCTAAGCTATTTATCATATATTGACAGTTGTGGTATCGTTGGCTTCGTCTTATAGTTCCGTGTGTTATAGGCTATGTGACGTCATATTAAATCCAACATGGTGGATATGACTTACATAATACGTTAACCAACAAAAAAATTTCACAAATGTATCGAGTTTGGTATCAAATAAATGGTTTAAATTTACAGATTTTTAATACTATACTAAATAGTTTTAAATATATCAGTGTAAAAATTAAAACCCGACTACGAAAAAAGCACGACACAAGTTTGAAGAGTTTTGTAAACATTTTTCGTAGTCGAAGGCCGGGAATTGTTACAGTTTTATTTAGGCCTTCGACTACGAGAAATATTTTATGGTTCTTCGAACTTTTTACGTAGTCGAGTTTGAGTTTTTTAAACTTATTTATATAGAACTAAATTTTAAATATTAAATTAAAGATTTTTACTTTCAGAGCTAAAATTTGTGCCTATTTTGAAAAGGAAGTCGCCCTCCGCGCCTGTCGGTTTATCCGCTAACTCCTTCTAAACCACGCCACGAATTTTGAAACGGTTTTCACCATCATATGGTTAATTTTTTCCGGAAGGTTTATATGTATAGTACATCCTAATTAATTCTAAATTGCACCCGTGCAAAGCCGGCCCGAGTCGCTAGTATTAATATATTTTAAACGTAAACTAATGTACAAATTGTTACGTATTCCATGAGTTTGTTTTTACTCTATAACTTAATCGTTACATCACTCGATTAAAAAAAATTTAATTCATTTTATGCCTCGTTGGAAACTTGGCGGTTATCGGTTCGTGTCCCGACATCGGCAGTTTGTCAATTATTAGGAAAAAAAAGGGCGGTTAATTGACTAAACTGTCAGCGTATGGACAAGGTTGCTTATCCATGCTTGAGAAGGTTTTCTACAGTTTCCTTCACGAACTCCAGATGAATATCAGCATAGTTCCTATCATAGTCGGCTGCAGCCGCATATCCTACCAATTCCTAGTCTATACACAAAAATTCCTTCTATTCCACTCACATCCTCACATCCTTAGGCATCATGGACCTTATGGTCGAAGTGTAGCCCGTCCGTATCTATCTACCTGCCACATGAGTTTGTTTGTACTCTACAGCTTAATCGATACATCAATCGATTTGCAAAAATTTAAATCATTTTAAATAATTTTGAGTTATTTATTCATAATACCTCAATACCTCTCCAATGGCACTTGTAATTATATTGTATAGCTGTTATCCGCTTCATCTAAAAATATTTAACAAATATATGTTTTCATATAGATACAAACGGCGCCTCATCGGTAATATTTAAAAAGATATTGTAAACAATACTCACAGGCAGACATCAAACTTATTAAAAATATACTTTAAAAAAAAAAGAAGTGATGTCTTATAAATATATCTATTGACCTCATTAGCATTTATAATTACTATATAGAAATAATAATTCATTAATGATGAATAAATTTTAATTATTATTGATATCAATTAAAAATATCAATTAAACCAAATACACAAAAACTCTTGATAATATAATATAATAGTATATATATGTTGAGGACTTTTATCTCTTCTTTATTATAAAAGTAATTCAAATATTGTTTGTTCGATTTAAGTATTTATAACTTGGCTTGTCTCTTTGTTCGAGATTCAATGACATATTTTATTTGTATTATTTGTTATAAAGCAGTACGATCACGGGTTCTTATGTTCTTATTTGTATACTGATAGAAGTAATTCCTTGCAGTAAAGAAAAATTTTTTTAAACCAAGAATTTCTGACTCCCATATATAGGGAAGATAATATATATTTGGTATAAGAAAATAAGAATCTTGACATCTATAGTTTTGACTTGAGAAAATTATCTTAACTAAAGATAGACTGATCTCTTGATTCAAGAATCTCGAAATTCTTAAACTGAAATGATTTCTTTGGAGCAAGATGCTAAAATTTCGGACCAAAATAAACATTTGTTTAATCCAAACAAATGAAACTTTTTAAAGAAGTAATGATATACTTCAATTAAATATGTTTCAGTTAAATATATATACTTCAGTTAAAGAAGCTGCATAAACTTTCTCTTCTTGTTTTAATAAGAAAAATACTTTTTATTTACAATAATTGCATTTTCTTTACTAAAGAATCAGAAGAGTATTTGGCCAGACTCTCTTAGGTCTAAGACTAACGAACTCTATTTATAAAAAATTCTTAAACGGTGTTTAGTTTCTTCGCTTAACAAAACATATGTTTTTGGTTCGACTGCGTAGTCTTGAATGAAAACAAGGGTTTCTTTATTGAAGCAAATATTTTGAAGAATATAAATTTTCTTGAGGAAAGAAATTCCTTCTATCAGTTTATGTATATAAAGAACATGATTTGCAATATAAATTGTGGAATCATGTACAGACCAGCTGAAAAACTTCTAAAGATATTTTATTTTCTCTCTTAATATTGAATTCCTTGGCTAAAATTTAGTGGATTTGAAAAAAAATATGTCAAAATCGGTTAAAATATGCCTAAGATGGACCAAAACTCATTTTTTGGATTTTGGTGACGTCACCAGATACAAAAAATCAGTTTTTGACTGTAACAGGTAAATTTTGTCAGATTTTAATGAAATTTTTTTTGAAACCCATTATTTTTTGTGTTTTTTCCGTTAATACAATATAAAATTGTATAGCGTTTATCGATTTCCAGAAACAAGGCCCATGCTTATACCATCTCAAAAACTAATAGAGATATTTAAGTTTTTCTATCAAAATCGATTTCCTTGACTAAAATTTATGCTTTGGATACACCAAAATCCTTTTTTGTGGATTTTGGTGACGTCACCAAGTACAAGAAATCAATTTCTTTATCTTTTTCGGACCGAGCAACTTTAATACTTCACAAAACCTATCAAAATACTTCCCATGAACCTCAATCATAAAGTTCTATCATTTGTTACAATATTATTTGCACTAATTTCCCCGTACACTCTGTACACATACAAACTAATAATAATGTAGACGAGATGAAAATTGAATGTATTGTAAAAGTTTTTTCTCCATAGAGGGACAAGATAAAGACGAATAGATAAAAATGATTGCAACAGAAACTAGAAAATAGAATTTTCTGAAAATTTGTTTAAAAAAAAAAAAAGAGTATAAAATGAAAAATTGTATGTTGTAAAAATTGGTTCCAATATCAAACTATGATAACAAACAAACAACATCATCATATGTTGTTGCTGGTTTGGTATATGGCATCAAATTTATCTCTTAGAGTTTATTTAGAAGTCAGCAAATCCCATTTGGTCAACTAAACATAAAATTACATCGAGTTTTTCCACTCGAAGAAAATTTAATAAAAAGTGAAATAAAACAAGATATTTTTCATGTATATATGAAAAAAAATAAAAATACAATTGAACATATTTATGGGAACATATCTGTGTTGCAAATGGTTTCGTAGTTTATGATTTTGAAGGGGAAAATTTGTTTGATATTTCTTATTGGATCAAGCAAGAATCTAAGATTTCCACATGTTCATATAATAGGAAAGGTATTCATCAAAGAAGGGTCCAGAAGGATGCCAGATACAATATATCAAAAAAACCTCTCGGAGAGTTTTTCTTTTTAAATAAATCATAGAAACATAAACAAATACCTCAAAAGTTTTGGAGCACAAAATCTTCTAGAAAAAACTCTAACAACACTTTTCGATTCGTCAACTGACAGCTTCTATTAAAATGTATGTTATACTTACTTTTTTTAAACACAATATGTAATATTTATTAGCCCCTTTCTCAGATGTAGTATTCCACTTATATCTTATTTAGCGATCAGAACGTTTTTATTTCTTCTAATTTATGAAAAGTTACTATTTATTGAACGGATATAGAGCATTTATAAAATGCTTTCATCAGATGTCGTTTTCGTCGTGCAACCTGCCTGCATTCTGGCGTTGTGTCAAACGCAAATCGGTTGCTACTGACCCCTTAAAAGACACAAAAATATTGTTTGTTATAATACAAAGTATTAAATATATAAAAAGATATATTTTTCATATATATAAAATATATAATGTATAAATATATATAAAATATATAAAACTGTATACAGATAGATGACGTAGTAAAAATGAAATTCAAGATAAACACAATATAGGGAACAACTAAACATATTATTCCTAACAGGATTCAGGCAGGCGGTAAATATTTATAACAAAAAAAAATGAAAAAAATGTGTGTCGATCCATATATGTATGTGTATGAATATATAAAAGTGTATTTCTTTTCACTTCACCTATCATACATGTAAAAGTTATACACTTCAGTTACATAAAAAATGAACTAACCTGAAACTAATTTCTATAGCGAAATAAACTTCAGAAATGCTTCAGTATGATAAATTAAAGTTTTTAATTTGACGAAGTTTTTTTTGTTTATTTCATAAAAATAGTTTATTTATTTATCTCATTCTTTCAGAATGATTTTTCATTATTTTTGGCATTTTTTATGGCGTCAAAGTCGCGACCGAGAAAATCTAAAACTCGTAAAATGAATTGATGGGCATATTTCTCTCTTTTTGAGGAACTTTTGAGCATAAATTATGAGAAAACTATTGAGTTTGAAAGAGGAAAAATTTGTCAGACAAAAATTGTTTATTTTAAAAAGAAGAAAATTATTTGTTTTTAAATTTTTGTTCTTTCTCTTGCGGTTTTAAAGGTAGGCAGTTTTGCCCATTTTTCGCAAACATGGTCCGATTTTGCCCATTAACGAACTTGACCTTCCTTTTTAGCTCAAGAACATAAAGTTGGGACTAAACTAAACAAAAAATTCAGCTCGTTATTTCTTTTCGTTCTTGAGCTATTATTATCGGGTTCACAGACAGATAGACGGACGGACATGCGGAAATTGCCGAATTAGGCCATTTTATGAACACATATGCCAAACGTTCATGTCTACGATCAATATTTTTAAGCGTTACAAAGTCGGGAATAAACTTAATATACCTTGTATATTTACATATACTGGGTATAAAAACTCGTAACATATTTCGATTTTAGAATATTTTTCTACAATTTGTTCGAAAAAAGAATCACTCTGTAAAGATTTGATCAATCATGTAGAATCCTTTGTGATTCAATTTTTTTCGATCAATCGTGTATTAAATAGGTATATTGTTTTGTTATATATATATATATTTGTATTTTTTTGTCGTTGTTGTTATATTTGGTATTTGGTAAATAGAAATGTCTAAACTATAATAACACAAATAAATATAAATAAATATAAATAAATAAACATATACAAAACACTTTTTATTGTTTATAATCTATGAAATTATTTATACGTTTTTTTTTTTGTATTTATTTATATTGTTATATTCATATACAGTAGAACCTTTTTAAGTCGAACCTCAATTAGTCGATAACCTCCAAACTCGAAAAAGTGTTTTATTCCCTTCCCTTCAAGCCCCAAAACCTCCATTACTCGAAATCTCAACCCTCTATAGGTCGAAATAATCAGTGAGTTCCTACAAGCCATTTCGTTACATATTTTCCCTCTATAACTCGAAAAAATAAATTGGATTGTATCTCAAACATAGCAATGTTTGATTTTACAAAATTAGTTAGAATGAATCTTAACCTCTACAAGTCAAATATTACCATACAAAATCCGCCTAAGTCGAAAACTCTATAACTCGGAATTTTTTGGCGTCTCCCTTGAAATTCGACTTACAGAGGTTCTACTGTATATGTATACCAGGTGTTTTATATGTATTCATATAGGTGTATACCTAATACAAATATATTAATATAGTTAATAGTACACAATAGGGGTACCTACTACTAGCTAGCTGCTAGCTAGACTGAGGTACTTTATAATTTTAATTGAATTATATGAAGTGTGACGCATGTATCCTGTGTAGACTTTATTGTAGACATATACAAATACGATAAACATCTATATATAAATATTCTGGAAATGTCTACACTATTAAATATACATGATTTTTTATTCTTTGTATATCTAGAGATAGTAAAAAAAACAAGTTATATATAACTACTGACTTTTGTCCGTAATTTCGTCTGCACGGACTTAGTTGCATCCGTTATACAGGAGTTGTGCCAAATTAGCGAAAACATCGACCGCAGAGTTTATATATATATATATATATATATATATATATATATATATATATATATATATATATATATATATATATGTATATATAAAGATATTTTCAAATATATTTTAGAGTACTGATATGTGTACTCTCTTTAGCAGGGGATATTTTCTTCTTTTGGAAGAAAACACAAAATATATAGCATATTTCTCTTAATATTAGGAAAATCGAACAATATATTTGTTCACTGATTGCTTGGAGTAAGAAAAAATAATTGCTCTAGATATAAAGATAGTATATATTTGGTATAAGAAAATGAGTATCTTGACATCTATAGTTTTGACTTGAGAAAATTATCTTAACTAAAGATAAATTGTCTCTTGACTTAAGAATCTCGAAATTCTTAAACTGAAATGATGATTTCTTTGGACCAAGATGCGAAAATTTAAAATTTAAGACCAAATAAACATTTGTTTAATCCAACAAATGAAACTTATTAAAGGAGTAATGATATACTTCAGTTAAATATACAGACTGTTTTGGCAAGCTTTTCCAATAAAGAATCAATGTTAATTATTATTTATTACTAGCTGTCCGTGTAGTTTCTGTATAAAGTCAGTCAGTACACATGTAATGGTTAAATATGTTCATTGAATTCTTAACTTTAGTATGTGAATCACAAAATCCCCACTCTTTAATGACAAGTAGATGACTCTCATAACATGTGTACTGACTGACTTCGTATTGTAACCAGACGGACAGTTAGTAATAAATAGTATTTAACATTAATTCCCTATTGGAAAAGCTGGCCAAAACACACAGTATATACTTCAGCTAAAGAAGATGCATAAACTTTCTCTTCTTGGGTTTTTTTTATTTATTTTTAATAAGAAAAATACTTTTTATTTACAAGAATTTTATTTTCTTGACTAAAGAATCACAAGAGTATTTGGCCAAGAAAGACTCACTTAGGCCAAGACTAACGAACTCTACTTTAAAAAAATTTAAACACCGTTTAAGAATTTTAGTTTCTTCGCTCAACTAAACATATGTTTTTGGTTCGATTGCGTAGTCTTGAATGAAAACAAAGGTTTCTTTATTAAAGCAAATATTTTGAAGAAAATATATTTTCTTGAGGAAAGGAATTCCTTCTATCAGTGTATAGATATAAAGAGCATGATCTGCAATATAAATTGTGGAATCATATACAGACCAGCTGAAAAACTTCTAAAGATATTTTATTTTCTCTTTCAATATTGAATTCCTTGACTAAAATTTAGTGGATTTAAAAAAAATTATGTCAAAATCGGATAAAATATGCCTAAGATGGGCCAAAACTCATTTTTTTGGATTTTGGTGACGTCACCAGATACAAAAAATCAGTTTTTGACTATAACAGGTAAATTTTGTCAGATTTTAATGAAATTTTTTTTGAAACCCATTATTTTTTGTGTATTTTCCTTCCATGTAATTCCTTCTATCAGTGTAGTAAAGTTAAAGTTAAAAGAGTTTGGGAGATTAAAATAGATCACTCTATACATATGGTATTTTAAAAGTTAGCAGTTGTTAAATTTCTTGTAATTAAAAATTTGCCTCTTCAAATAATTATACGGCTACAACTGCAATGGATTGAAAATTTCTATAGCCTATATCGCCTATTTTCGTTAGTATCAAAATTCTTGGATTCAAGTACACTAAATTAGTTTTCCTACAAAAACAACATCCCTAAAGACTAATAAAATGCTTAAATCGAAGAAAGGAAAAAAACACATTTTTCAGAATTAATATTAAAACTAAGAATGATTTCACACACGAGTGTTATAAATAGTTTTTCCTACCTAATATGACTGGCCTAAAATAATAATAAAACGATCAAGTGTATATCGCATCAACTTAGGGTTCCGTAGCATGATCTTAGATTTTCTGACCCATGGTTATGCTACCTTTTTTTCTTATTTTATTAAAGTTTTATCCAAATGGTGACCTTTATGCTCTATTATAATAAATTGCGGCCAAATATGTATCATATTTTTGTTGCTTAAGTGCATGCTATAACAATTCATCATAAATTAAACATTCATACCAATTTGAAATCGTCAATTTATGCATTCATTGACATTTACTGAAGAAGCCAATTTGAAATAGTGCCTAACGCATGATTCTTTAACCTCAGAACACATTCTAGAGAATTGGTTGGGTCGCGACCATTTTATTATTTATATTTAAAAAAAATTAAGATATAAAAAATATTTATTGACAATTTTACTAACATTTTTCCGTAATATTTTATTAACGGTTAATTCGTTAACGAACATTGAAAAAACGGTTTCTTATAATTCCTAAATATTTGAAACATCAGCACTGTAGCTCTTTTCGTTCAGAAGATATTTCGGGGTAAAATCTGCTCTGATTTTTCGATAAGTAATAGCACTGTAAGTGAGAAGGCCAATTGTGTCCCTTAAACTCGGCCTTGCGCACTACCGTGCTCTAGATTGGAAATGAAGATTATTAAAAATAATCTCTAGGTTTAGAAGAGAACTTTAGGTTTTTTGAAACTCAAATTCAAATTTCGCCCCAATTCCTAGAACAATTATTTGTATTTTATAAATACGTATTTCGACTACAAGGTAGTCATCATCAGTATGAATTAGCTCACCGTGAAACACGCACCAAATTCGCAACGAGCAACATATCTCTGACTCCATATTCCAGAGATAGTTAGGATTAATTCATACTGATGATGACTATCTTGTAGTTGAAATTCATATTTATAAAATACAAATAATTGTTCTAGGAATTGGGGCAAAATTTTATATTTAATTTTATTGGAAAGTTAAATTTTTTTAATAGGGAATATGCATGAAAATTTTTTTTCACTTGAATTGAAGCATGTTTACTTGACAAATATCAAGGTAAAATTACTTTTTAAATAACTTTAAAAATAAGCGAGATATGAATGATTGAAATTCCCGATTAGACAAAGAGGGTGATAGCCCTCTTGATATGTTATGTGACGTCATATTACACTTTCACCATTTAAAATACACGTAAAACTCCGTTTTTAGTATTTTTGCAAGAAAGAGACAGATAATAATCGTTAAAAGCTTCCTTGATATTTGTCGGATTTTAATTTCGTTTTTAAATATTATTACAGTATTAACAGTATTTTCATATTCTGAAAATAAATGTGAAAAAAAATTTTCATGCATATTCCCTCCAGGCCGCGGGCATTGAGTTGGGACATAGGATCTTCCCTAAAGGAATCATGGTCCGTGATTTGAAATTCTCATGTGAGGTATACTAAATAAAAAAAAACTCAGACGGTCATGACAGCATTTATAAGGGTTTCCTTACTCTGGTTGCAACAGAACCCTTTAAAAAATGACAGTATTTCTTATAAAAATAATGAAATGTATCTGGTTTTTTTTTTCCGGTTGTCTGATATTATTATTATTATTATTAAGGGTAATAATGATACTCTTTTGTACGATCAAATTTATTTTTTATGATACTTTTCTCAAGATAATTGTTTTTCTTTTCCTCGACCATCTTTATTCGATTCTCCCCGCCGTATATCCATTCTTATCCACACAATTCATTCAAAAAATTGTATTTTTATTTAATGCTGACATGGCAACTTCTTTCTTTCTTCTTGATAAAAACTTAAATAAATAAATGAATTATAATAAATACTCGTAAGACGTAGAAAATTGTGCAAAGAATGAAAATGATTTTTCTTATTTCTTAAGTAAAATAGTGGGAAGGTTGAGGGGTGAGGGACGCAAGGTGAATGAATGAGAAGGTAGGTAATTTTCATGTAATCAAATTTTTTATATAACTATCTTGAACGTACGATGTCTTAAATATATCTCAAAAGCTAGGAAATGGAAATAAATGCATGTACAATCAATGATTAAAAGTTAAGTGGAAAATGTCGGACTATGATTTTAAGTTTAGCCAATGAGCGCTCAGCATGGTGAGGCTGGCTATATTTCAAGTAATTGGTATTCAAATTATATGAATAATATATATTTTATTAATGTGGAATACTTCATTGGGAATATTTGACATGACTACCAGAATTAATAAAATTAGACACCTTGTAGCCGAAGTAGAGGGGGGCCGAAATAGCTTTACCCGAAGCAACTTGGGTATAGAGTCTAGAGTCTGTATTGCGGAATTTGGCTAACATGTTTTTAGATTCTCTTTCAAATTTCAAATTTATTTTTCGCCTGTCGAAAGTGAGAGGAAAGATAATTGGGTGGTCCAAAGTGTAGACCATGTTTGGAAGAATAATTTACCGATTTTTATAGTGTTTATGTGGTTTACCGGCAAATAAAGAACAATAAAGACAATTGCGTGAAATTGTTATTTATTTAAGGGAAAAGTCGTTAGACTTTTTAACCCGACTTAAAAAGGGGGATGGTTCTCAATTCGTCTGTATTTTTTTTAAATTTTATTTTTTTTATGTGTGTTACCTCAGAACTCCGTCATTTATGGACAGATTTTGAATTTTTTTTGTTTTAAAGGGTTTGATTTTCCATTGGTCCCATTGTCACCAAATCGCATTCTGATGAGGAGATCCTCGGGAAATCGACGAAAATCCTCATTTTATATGGGCTAACCGATTTGTGCGAATTTTGTTTTTTTGAAAGGGTATACTCATTTATAATGGGAAAATAAGAAAATTTTTTTAACAGCCCACTTGTCCAAAAATATTTTGTACAAAAAAAAACCGACCCCAAAAAAAAAAATTTTATAAAAAAAAAGTCAAAATGCATGTAAAAAAACTGAAAATCTATTATGAAAAAATGCACTAAAAATTAGTAGGTTGTTTAGTAGGTCTACCCATATTTAGACAAATAAAATCAGTCATAGAACTTCAAAATCAGTTATAGAATTTCTCACTAAAAAGCGAGAAATAAAAAAAATTTTGACAAAATGGAAACCCGACTTCAAAAATTAAATATTCTAAAACAAAAAATGCACTAAAAAGTAAAAAAATAATTGCATATTCTTATGCCAATTTTAGTTCACCTAAGCAAAAATTTTTAAATATATATATACAATTATTGTTATTTTTGGAGGCAGTGTCCAAATTTTGTTTGAATTTCTCTATGCTGATTTTTCTCTTTTAATTAAAATTTGATACTGAAAAAAAATTAATTTTGTAAAAAATTACGATTTTTGCTTTTGAACAATTTTCTGAGATTCACAAAAAAAAATAAATCTGTTATCCTGTTGATTTTTCAACAGGTTTTCTTCGCATCTTCTCGTAGATAGGATAATTATCCTTCAACATTTATCTTTATTTCATTTAGAAACACTTTAAAATTGAGTTTATGCTTTGTTTGCAATTAAAGTTTTCACTAGAGTAGTAAGGATGCTTGCTGCAAATTGTGTGTCTATTGACGTATAATTATTCACAGGAGATGAAGAAGATGTACCGTGAAAAACGACGGGGGGTTTCTGATGCGAGGTATGATGAAAGAGGGGGATAAATTATTGTGTTAATCTATTTTCATGTCAGAAATAGTGTTTGTTCATCGAAAATTTTACAATAAATAGTAAACACATAAATTTTCACTAGCAATTAACAGTGCCTCATTTAAGTGCCTCTCATAGCTTTTAAATTGATCCTTTAGAAACATTTTAATGCAACTGTTGGAGTAGATGGAGATGATTCTAATTATCTAAAACCTATTCTACAATAAATTAAATAGACAGATTTTTGGTATTCAATCCAAACTTTATTTTGCCTGGTAAATAATGTCAAAATCGTTTGTTGATAGTTACCGAAGTAACAACATGTAGTTACCGAAATAACAAGGGCCATATGTAGTGAGTTCGCAAAGGTATCTAAATATGAAAGAAAATATCTATCATTTAGTGGTTTTGGAGTATTTTGAAGCATATGGTGAAACCTATGTGGCGTCTGGCCTAGAAAGAATTCTATAGCTTCATCGGTTTAAAATAGCACCTTTCACCCGGAGGCGTCTCGCCTTCGTAGGTACTGAGTTTTACTGTAATTTTGTTTCTTATCATTTTTCTGTTACACAAATATTTACAGAAATATTTACAATTAAAGATTGAAAGTTAATATTCTAAATATCTCAGTTCACATTAGAGTTTGAGAAAAATGACGAAGTAATGAATTGTAGCAAACTTGATTTTCTACAACTTTACTCCTTATACATTTTTCGATTATTCTAATATTAAGAGAGATATTTAATATTTTGTGTTTGTTTGACACGAATACATGAAATATATTTGACTAGCATTACCCGTCGCGACTTCACCCGCAAAAATTTTGTAACGCCCTTATAACCAAGTAACATAATATTTTCTCTCGTCAAGGACTGATAAATTATGCACCTATACATCATTAAATTATACAACTATACCTTCCTCATGAATAATTTTTATAATATGTAAGGACCAATGTATACAAAAACTTGACAAATTATATACTAAAACCTTCCTCGAGAACCACTCTATCCATTGGTGAAAACAGCATGAAAATCGGTGCAGTAGTTTTTGAGTTTATCGTGAACAGACAGACAGACGCGGCGGAGGAATTTGTTTTTAATATGTAGTGATTGTAAAAAATTTTTATTGTCGTTTCCATAGTAACTATAAACTATAATCGTTCTATTTTTGCTATTAATAAATTTAATTTTTGCAAATAATAAAGTCGTATCTGATATAATATTTCATTTTGATCACACTAAAATTATGACCGCTAGAGAGTGATTTATGTGTTCTAAGGAAATTCGCTAAGTTGACGCAGCTCCTGCGTAACGAATTTTTTGATAAATGTATTCTTAATGTTTTATATTTTCGAACGCGACTTATCGCCAGTCGATAGTACAACAACAATAGCCTTGTCAACATGCGTTTCTCAAAACGAAACAATTCAAAAACCGAGATCAATTATATTAGCTTATACATATATGTATCCTACGATGTACTCTAATTTTTGACCTTGTAATATTATATTAGAATTATTAGATATTTGACACAATAGGGAATATGAATGAAAATTTTTTTTCACTTCAATTGAAGCATGTTTACTTGACAAATATCAAGGTAAAATTACTTTTTAAATAACTTTAAAAATAAGCGAGATATGAATGATTGAAATTCCCGATTAGACAAAGAGAGTGATAGCCCTCTTGATAGGCATTGTGACGTCATAATGTACTATCACCATTTAAAATACACGTAAAACTCCGTTTTTAGTATTTTTGCAAGAAAGAGACAGATAATAATCTTTTAAAGCTTATAGCTTCCTTGATATTTGTCCGATTTTAATTTCGTTTTTAAATATTATTACAGTATTAATAGTATTTTCATATTCTGAAAATAAATGTGAAAAAAAATTTTCATTCATATTCCCAATTTCCATACTATTATTATGGCTTACTGTGTTCTTAAACAGCCACTTAAGTAAGCCACATATATGTATCCTACGATGTACTCTAATTTTTGACCTTGTAATATTATATTAGAATTATTAGATATTTGACACAATTTCCATACTATTATTATGGCTTACTGTGTTCTTAAACAGCCACTTAAGTAAGCCATTTACGCAGTACTTAAGTTCAATGTTATCAATTAAGTATTATGAATAGGCTTGTGTGGGCTTATGTGTGTATATACAATTTTTTGTACTGTAACCGTGTACCGAGTGTACCAGAACAATAGTACAGTAGAATTGGCTTAATTCGGCGAAATTGGCTTAAGAGCAAATTGCAAGTCCTAATTTGTTGCCAATCTAGAATACAATTTGTTAGTTCAGCTATTTAAAACGCAGTGGACAATGTTGGAAGAGACTTGTGGCGTGGATGAAGTCCACCAACTTGAAATAACGCAAATAAATTGATTTTATTGGCAGTACTGGCTGCTTTACCCACTGTGTGCTCTTTGTAAACTTTATTTCGTCGGTTAAGGAGTCCTGGAACAACATGAATTAAAGCTTGTTCTATTTTTATATCCGATATATAAGAGTGTATTAAGTTTAGTCCCGACTTTGTACAGGTTGGTATCGGTGTTTAAAATGATCTAGTTAACTAATTTCCGCATTTCCGACTGTCTATTGACACGATAACTCAAAACCGAAAAGGGATAACGAGCTGAAATTGTATGTGCGTGTTCTAGAGTTAAAAAGTAAGATCTAGTCCGTGAATGTGGCCAAATCGGACCAAGCTTCCTCTCGCCATACAGGAAAATATCCATCTGTGGAACTGTAAGAGGTAGAACAAAAATTTAAAGACAAAAACACTATAGTTTTTAAAAAAATAAACAACTTTGGTTTGAAACTTGGTTGTCATAAACTCAGTATACATCGTGTATTTAAGCAATTAACTCAATTTGTTGTTATTTTTACTTGTTTTAAATGACATTTTTGTTCGGTACAAAGTTTTGCTCTTCGGTCCACTTTCTCTAGAAATAATGATTTTGGGTAATTCCTGTCCTCTGGTTACTTTTCGAATGAACCTGTGCCTGAAACTGAGCAGCACTGTACGTTCTATGTATGTATTCCACACACTGTATATGTATGGTATTTATACCTCTCTTGAAATACCAGAACCCACGCACCTAATAACATATGTGTGTCGTATTAATTCCGTTGACTTACTATTGAGTATTGTTCAATAAACTTTTGTATGCGCACCAGTTATTAACCCGACTTCAAAAAGAAGGATGGTTCTCAATTAGTCTGTATTTTTTTTTTATGTTGCCACCTCAGAACTCCGTTATTTATGAACCGATTTTGAATTGTTTGTTTTGTTTTAAAGGGTTGGGTCCCATTGGCACCAAATCGCATTCTGATGAGAGGATCCCCGGGAAATCGAGGACAATCCTCATTTTTTATTGATAACCCATTTCTGCGAAATTTTTTTTTTTTTTTTGATAGGGTATACTACTTTTTTAAACTCCGAAAAAAATTTTTTACAAAAAACAACCGACCCCAAAAAAAAAAATTTTTACAAAAAAAAACAAAATGCATGTAAAAAAAACTGAAAATCTGTTATGAAAAAATGCACTAAAAGTTAGTAGGTCGCTTAGTTGATCTACCCATATTTAGACAAATAAAATAAGTTATAGAACTTCAAAGTCACTAAAAAGCGAGAAATAAAACCTATTTTGACAAAATGGAAACCCGACTACAAAAATCAAATATTCTATAACAAAAAATGCACTAAAAAGTAAAAAAATAATTGCATATTCTTGTGCCAATTTTAGTTCACCTAAGCAAGAGGTTTTAAATATATATGTACAATAATTGTGATTTTTGGAGGCGGTGTCCAAATTTTATGTGAATTTCTCTATGCTGACACCGACTCCAAAAATAACAATAATTGTTCATATATATTTAAAATTTTTTGCTTAGGTGAACTAAAATTGGCACAAGAATATGCAATTATTTTTCAACTTTTTAGTGCATTTTTTGTTATAGAATATTTGATTTTTGAAGTCGGATTTCCATTTTGTCAACATAGGTTTTATTTAATGTACAGGCACAGGCTTGCTGACTAACCAACAAATTGTTGTTAGATGAGAGAATAGAGCGCATAGCTTTTATACCATGGCTCACAAAAGTGTAGCGCTCATTTTTCAAAGTTCCAAGTTGATTTGTGCTCTTATTCATTTGATTTTCGAAAAAATGTTTTGAATAAAAGTTGTTCATTATAAATATATTAATAATTTTGATTCGAAGCATTTTTTTCGAAAACTGATTGAATAATGTACAAATCGACCATAAAAATTTGATAAATGAACGCTACTTTTGTGACCATGTGTACTGACTGTACGGTATGTGTGTTGTTGCTGCGTTTTCAACGAGGCGTTAAATTGAAATTTCAAAACTTAGCATATGTAATAAATAAATCTGTCATTGTTTTATTTATGATATCAAATGGATGGATATATGGAATGCGCGGACGAGGAGTTTGATATCAATAATATTATTTACATGAACATTTGTATTATTACTTATGTTCAATACATTTTATCGAATTAGATGATTGACTTCTTAATACGTAACCAGACAAGTAGCCGGGCTTGTAAAGGCGTTGTGTGTACTTGAAACTGGGTTCGAATACCGACATCGGCAATTATTAAAAAAAAGTAAAAAAGGGGACGGTTAATTGACTAAACTGTCGGCGTATGGACAAGAACGAAGTAATCGGCTATGCTTGTGATGGTTTTCTGCAGTTTCCTTCACAAACTCCAGATGAGACTACACACAAAAGTCCTTGTCTTCCACGTCCTCACATCCTTAGGCTTCACAATGGACCTTACTGTCAAAGGACAACTCTACAATCTATCTATCTATCTTTATACGTAAAATATTGTTGACTCAGGGGACATCTTACGAAGCTAGACTTGGGAAATACAAGTCCCATATACAGACCATCTCAAAACCAAATACAGATATCTTGGTTTTTCTATCAATATTGGATTCCTTGAATTAAATTTAGTATATTTGAAAAAAAATTCCATCAAAATCAGATCAAATGTTCCAAAGATTGACCCAAACACTAGTAATTTTTTAAAATTTTGTCCCATATATGAATTTTTAAGATATTCGTCTTATTAGGTATCTGAATAGTAATAAAATATAATGCGCAAGGATTTTAAATTTTAGTTGATGTTTTTCAAGTAAACAAATTTTTATTTTATCTTCCAAAACTATTTTTTAATTGGCTTTTTTAATTAGATTTTCCATGAACAAAATTTCATGACATTTTCAGGTTTTCCCTGAGCTTAAATCAATTCTATGGCTATTCCAGTCTACTGGGCATTGTAGACTCAGGGGACACTTTAGGAAGCTAAGCTTGGGAAATGAGGCTAACTGCAGGTTTTGTGGAGAAAAAAACTCCAAACATTTCCTAATTAACTGTGACTCTCTCATACACAAAAGAATAAAATGTCTGGGAGTCTACGAGATACGTACAGGAGAACTACCATCCCTTGACTCAATACAGATCCAGTACTTCTTAAAAGAAACAGGTCGGGATGAGGTGCTCTAAGACGAACCATCCCTTGACTCAATTCAGATCCTGCACTTCCTGAAAGAAACAGGTCTGGATGAGGTGCTCTAAGACGAACCATCCCTCGACTCAATTCAGATCCTGTACTTCTTGAAAAAAACAGGTCTGGATGAGGTGCTCTAAGACGTACCATCCCTCGACTCAATTCAGATCCTGTACTTCTTGAAAAAAACAGGTCTGGATGAGGTGCTCTAAGACGTACCATCCCTCGACTCAATTCAGATCCTGTTTTTCCTGAAAGAAACAGGCCTGGATGAGGTGCTCTAAGACGAACCATCCCTTGACTCAATTCAGATCCTGTACTTCCTGAAAGAAACAGGTCTGGATGAGGTGCTCTAAGGCGAACCATCCCTCGACTTAATTCAGATCCTGTACTTCCTGAAAGAAACAGGCCTGGATGAGGTGCTATAAGACGAACCATCCCTTGACTCAATTCAGATCCTGTACTTCCTGAAAGAAACAGGTCTGGATGAGGTGCTCTAAGACGAACCATCCCTCGACTTAATTCAGATCCTGTACTTCCTGAAAGAAAGAGGTCTGGATGAGGAGCTCTGAGATGAGACCATTCTTCGTTTGTCACCAGATGGCAAAATAGATCTTAGAGGTTGCAATGCAGCAAAATTCCCCCCCTCCCCGCATTACCATTCATGCATTCATACTTAAAATATAGACGCATTGCTTTCGAAATTTGTACTATGATTACTTTGTCCTGGATCTTCAAGAGTATTTTACTTCCCACCAGGAGAAAATATATCTTTGAAAACATGAGAGATAAAAATATTCAACGTTTGTATGAAACTTTTTTCATAAACTCAGTATATACCGAGTATTAAAGCAATTAACTCAGTTTAGTTGTTATTTTCACTTGTTTTTAATTTAATCACAGCAAATTCTACCCCTAAACAAAGATTAGTTTCTCCGAATATATTTTATTCATGTCAGGTACTGTGCAAAATCGTAAAAGGTTGACTGCAGTCACGTTTTTTTGTTGATTATATTATTAATCAGATTACTACATTGTGTATTATGATGTTGTTTCTACACATCACATGACTTCCATAAAATATATATGATGCACAATAAAATATAAAAAATAGTATATATATATATATATATATATATATATATATATATATAAATGTATACAAATTTAGTGTACACATATTATAAGTCATAAACATTTAATAGTGTACAAGATGTTTTACGTGAAGGATGGTAAATATTTAGAAATGCTGGAGTTGTTTGGGAACAATTTTGAATTAAAGGTTTATTTAAGGGGTCTTTCACACCGAGGATGCAAGACGCAAGATACATGCATCCTGGATTTTATTTCAGTTGTGGTTTCGATTCTTACGTGTTTGTGTTCTTCTTATTGGTTTCATGTATTTTTCTCAGGAAAAAGAAAGCAAATATACAAGAAAGAAAATAAATTTACAAAATGTAAATATGTAAAATTAATTTACAGGCTGCATGCATCTTGCGTCTTGCATCTTCGGTGAGGAAGACCCTTAAACATGGGCGTGGAAATGCAAGATTGGGTGCGGAAATACAGAACACCGAATTACAGTTTGATGATGACCGTAATGGTGTGAAAAATTTCACAAATTTGTTGGTTTTATCTATATCCTATAATATATTCAGCCCTTTGTGTAACTTATTGACTCACGTGTACAAATTCTAACCCACTTCATAGTAGAAGAATGCGTTTTTTTGCATTCAATGCGGAATAACTTCAAACTTACGGGAAAAATCGAAAAACTTTCATTTTCCCAATGCAACCCTCTCCGAAAATGGGAAAACACTTCAAATATTCCTTTTTTACTTCTATTCATTCTAGAAGGGTGTTGTTTTTTGCATTATGTCAAAGACGCGAAATTAAGCTCGAAGCTCGAGACTTTGTATTTTTGAATTCGTTAATCTCAATTCAAGTAGATAGCCCGTTTCTTTATTGAGGAAGGTTGTAGACTATTTCATGCATCTTTGTAGCGTAACAGCTACGCTAAAAATCTAACTTTTAAACGGTGCGAAATAGAGAAAATTTTTCACACAACAAACATTCTCCTGGAACACATTGTATACCTATATGTGTATCTGTTGTTATGATCGTTCATAAATCTGTTTATATCTACTGCGGGTCGGTCGGTCCCCGTATTATTACGATATGTTTTTGTATGTGACCTAAATCTTATGGATTATAAACTTTAGGATAACACAAATGTCGAGAGAGCCGGAGGTGAAGGGGAATCAAATTTAGTTTATTTTTCCAGGCTGGGTAACTATATACACAATATTTTATAATCAAGTTCTATTTAGTGTTTTTTTTTTTATTATTTATCGATTAATTTCGTTTTATTTTGTTTGTTTTGTGGAAAATATGTCCGAAAAAAAAACGTATATATATCAATTTCCGCATGCATATCAAAAAATGCGTTACGCAGGAGCTGGTTCTTCAACTTTACTTCTTATACATTTTTCGATTTTTTCAATATTAAGAGAAGTATATCAAATTTTATTCCGATCTGATAAAAAATGCGGATCGATGGACATTTGAAAAGAAATTTTTGCGAAATTTTCTCATCGGTAGAACCTCAATTGCTACCTTTTCTTCGAACATTATTTTGTTCTGACCGTTATTTTCATTTTTTTTTTCTGTTCTAAAACGAGTCCTTTACAAAATTCATGTAGGACCAATAGCTTTCGAGAGATACGGCTGAAAAAAGTTGGGCGTAACAATGCATTCAACTGTTCTCAATCTGTTCTTAGTTTAACAGCTTATTACATTGCTACAACAAAATTTCTCTATGTGAATTTTGGTCTTTCTTGAATTTTGTACAAGATTTTTTTCTGTGTAGAATTAGCTAAAAATAAATTTAATGACCTCTGTAAACCAATAGTTTTCGAGATATTCAAGAAAAACTGATTTACGTGACTTTGTAGCGGTATCGCTTCATCATTAAATTATTATTACAATTTTGTTCATCATTTTTATCTGTTGTATAACAACTATAACTTCCCTCTATTATCACGGTTGCTTTGAACGTTAACAACCTTGGTAATTTACATATTAAAATAACATTTCATAAATCAAATCAATAAAGATCAATTATATCTTTTTCATGTACTTATTATTTATTTAAATAATAATTATTTAATATAACTATTATTTACCTTTACAACTTCAATAACTTGATCTTAAATAACTTTTTTGCAAGCGCGTTTTCTTTGCTTTGTTTTCACAGTGCCAAAACGAAGATAATCCCGTTGTAAAATCTCCACATGTACTATTCGACTGTGTCAAAATGTAACTTGGAGTTACATTAAAATCAGACTCTTAACAAATAAATTAAAAATTTTAACGTGTGTAAAAAATGTTGGCCCACCATAAAATCATCGACCCCAATACTGGCCCACCCGAATAAGTAAGACTCGCGACGCCACTGGATTATATATAGTCTAAAATTTAAATAAAACAAATAATCGAACAATGTTATTAAAAAATATTTTCAAATCAGTTCTATGAACCGTTGTTTGAGTATTTAGTTGGTTTGGCGACGAGGTGTAAAAATAATGAATCATCAGAATCACATAGAGATAATATGATGAATGTTATTAAAAGAATGTTTTTATAATCATCATAAATTTGACAACTCATTATTAGCTTCATTGAGTGCTTTGAGTGAGTGCTATCGCAGCAGCTAATATGCTGTGTAGCCTACAGAGTGGGCTTTGTGTGATATTTTAAATGGTGTTAAATGACACAGCATAAATTATATCAAAAACAGCATGCAAATTGCTTAACTAATATGTATATAATATATATATTCTATTTATTGATTTGTTTCATATATTTGTATAGTTAGCATTCCGTAACTCAAATTAAAACATACAGATTGTTTGTTTTAAAATAATTTTATGTAATAGGAATAACTGTTTATTATACGATATTTATTATAATTATAATTATTATATTAACATATATTATAAAACGTTTAAAACAACTGACAGGTAAACTGACAGTTAGTCTGTTAACCCACGGTGTATTTGTTTTGGGCGCTTACACAATTTTTTCATCGCCCACGCTTATAAGGAAGGGCATCACGTCCAGATAACGGCACTACCAGAGGCTAGAGTTCAAAACTAAGGGTTTCTGAAACTTGTGTTCATGAATTTGACCGACAGCCAATTTCTAAATAACACCATTCCTAAAACAATGTAGTTCAAAAATCAAGGATTTCTGGAGCTTGTGCCCAAGATAACTTGTGATCGGAAGGCCATACATAACATAATTGAATTTTCAGTCAATTCAAGCGAGAGCTAATTCTCATAAGGATTCTGCGGGGTTTTTTCAATTCACTGCTTGCGTGATTCGCACACAATGAACACTGGCCAGGCTCAACTCTGAGTAAAATGATAAATTATTAAGTAGTTTTTTCAGTTTTACCGAGAAACCAACATTTTAGCTTGGTTTCTTGGTATGCAATGTACTATTTACCTAGTTAGCTAAATTTTAGGCTTATTTCCTTATCCCGGAAAATTACTCCTATTTAGAAAAATTTTCAATAATCCATCGATGAATCCATTGCGTTTATATCGATTTTTTTTTTCAAAATGTTTATATCGATTTGTGTCAAATCTATCAGATTTGCGAAATAAATTGTTGAAAAAAAATTGATTTAAAAATACTCATCAACATACGTCGATAACAAATATTGATAAAAATATTAGTTGGGATTAGAGGTTTAATGGCTCGTTAAATATAAAACGTTTTGTGTATTTGATTATTAATTATTTATTGCATCAAGCAGTTCGAAGTATGCCCTTTTTCGTTGAAGAATCAGTTCTATATGTTGTTTTTTTTCCATAAAGTAACATTCAATCATATGTATTTTCTGCACTAGTATATGCTTATACAGCTTGTTTCTCAAAATACACCCAATCTGGAATACTGTATGTATAGTGTATCTATCGCTGTCTATATGCAGTGTACTATGATTTGGTTTACTTTGTCACACTTAAACAATCAGTCTTGTATTATAACATAAATAACTATTATATTATACTTATCACTCTCTAACTACAATCATTTATATATAGTTGCATCTTACTCGTGCATGTATACATCGTCGTTATTGTCCGTCGTCTGTCGTGTGAGTGTAACACCATATCATGGCATACTGTGCATAGACAGTGATAGATGCACCACACAATGTTGCTATTGGGTCTATTATACTGTCTTATGACAGTGTATATACAATCCTTTTGGTAAAACCCTATGAATATGTTTACCAAATGTTAAGTATCCTTACTTTGATTACTGCCAACATTTATAATATAAAAGAGGAAAGTTTTGTTTAAGTATTTATTACAAAATTCAACATATTATAATCTGGTAAATATTTTGCAAGAGTACATATTCAAACCTAACCACTTTTAAAAGAGAAAAAAAACGTAAAAAGTTCCGCTTTAGTAGTGTTGTTATACAAAACCATCATTTTTTAATAATTGGTTTTTTAATTGTCACGTACTTAACAAAACTGAAGATCGTTTTATTTTTTTGCATTTTTATTTCCATCGCCAACTCTTAAAATCTTAATTGTGTGTGTAAAGTGTTTTTTGCGCCGGCCGTGTGTGGTGAATTAAGTAAACTTGAAGTATGGTGTATACAATAGACCACAAAAGTTGATGTCATTTCTATAAATTTTATAATAGATTTACTGCCTTATTGATTCGGTTTTCGAAAAAAATTTTAAATATAAATTGTTACTATATTTGTAATGAACAATTTTTATCCGAAACATTTTTTCCGAAATCGAATCAATAAGGCAGTAAATCAATTATAAAATTTCAAAAAAAAGACATCAACTTTTGTAGGCTTTAGTACGTACAATAGCCCTAACCAGCAACGTGTATATGTTACAGTCAAAACTCTTAACCGGTCAAAAGTTCTTTTAACTGGCAAAATCAGTCAAAAGTACTATTGCTAATTGATGCTGGTCAAAAGTAGTTTTGACTAACTGATCTCGTCAAAAGTAGTTTTGATTGCTCATATCACAGAGATGAATCAAAACTTCAGTGATACTGAAGGGAATCAAAACAAGCAGTAAAATAATGAAACTGAAGAAGGTGGGCAAGACCAAGGGGAAAACAAAGAACAAGAAGGAAAAACGAATGAAAACAAGTGATCAATTTCATCCACCCTTGAAAGTCGGAGATAATGTGACCATACCGATTCCAGATGTAGACAAAGGAAAGGCAGACCTTCGGAACATAAGTGGAGTTAGAAATAACTTCCGAGCAGTTATACAAGATTGGAACAAAGAATGGTATTTTGGACAAATTATACTGCAGGTAAGTACTAATACTTTAAAGTGTGTTTACTTAGCATTAGGTAAGTATGAATAAATTTGACTGACTGTCTAGCGATTAGTTTTGACCAGAAGCGTCAGTCAAAACCACTTTTGACAGCATATTTACAGTCAAAAGCATTATTAACCAATGATTTTCAGGAAAAACTACTATTGACCAACTTTTGTAGTCAAAAGTATTTTTGCCTGTTAAAATTTTGACTGTAACATATACACAAATTGTTTTATTATTATTATATCAACGTCAAAAGTATTCGGTCATTCAACTGGGGAATCGACAAGTGTGAATTTAGAGAGCACAGACCGGCCAGAGAGAGTACTCTGAATAGTCAGAGCTCTATAGTGTATATTACGGTGAATGATGTTGATGACTGACACTTCACAGAACGTAACCTAACCTATACAACAAACAAACAGACATCATGGTCGACACACAGTCATCATCATCATCATCATCAGTGATGTGGTGGTGATGATGTCAGTATTGTTATTTGTTTTATCAAAATGTTGTTGTTGTTGGTTGGTTGTTCTACCAAAGTTTGATTTGGGGTATTAAATTGTAAAATTATTGGTTAATGGCTAATGTTGTAGCCGGAGAAAATGCAAAACTATACAACATATTAATAATATATTATAACCTATAACAAATATTATTAAGGGTGATTGCTAGGAACAATTTTCCACAAATTAATACATCAACAGTTTTTTTGTATTCTTTTTTTGAGGTTTGTTTTGGGTGTTATAAGAATCTGATCAGAGTGTATTTTCAGCATGTAACGAGAAACGCTGCTGTAACGCTCGACTAATGTAGATCGATGTTAAACAGTTTTCTATCCTGGCTCTATTGCACAGTGTTTGGGAGACATTCTGTAATAAATGTGTGTCATACAGTATACAAACAAAATCAGCCTGCCACATAGGCTGTGTGGCCCCTTAGTATGAATAATTTTGTTTGTGTATGGTATGATTTTTGGATATTGAAAGACAAGACAATATTTATTATACACTAGTATTACTCGTCGCGGCTTCGCCCGCTAAAATTTTGTTACGCCTTTATAACCAAGTAACATAATATTTTCTACACCACTTATATACACCACTTTGTATCTTGCCATCTATTGTAAGTTTAATGAACTAATGTGTAGGAATATAGTTTCACTGCCATCTATCAATGAAAATCAAAAGCTATTATTATACTATACCTTCCTTATGAATCATTTTTATAATATTTAAGGACCAATATATTCAAAAACTTGACAATTTATATACTAAAACCTTCCTCGAGAACCACTCTATCCATTGGTGAAAACAGCATCAGTGCAGTAGTTTTTGAGTAAATCGCGAACAGACAGACAGACGCGGCTGGGGGACTTTATTTTATACTATGTAAGGATTATAGAAAGATGAATGATCGATATTATTTTGGTAAATAGCTACACCACCAGCTAGAACAGAACATTTAGATTTGACCATACAGTTGAAATTAGGTACATAAATGTCTTCATCATTATTACTCCATGTTTCTGGTAAAAGACGAATATTAGAATTATGAGCCATATTATCATCATTTTTCAGGGCTCGTAAACTTTGTATATTAAATGTATATATTGATAATCCTGACCTGGTCTTGATGTAATTTCACTAACTCTGATTCTAATGTAAATAATGGATTTAATGGCAGTCTTTCAAACTCTAATTTGAATGTAAGAAGTAACGCTGGTTTAAAAAATTTATAACACGCGAGCTGCTGTGCAAAATCGCTGTTGTGGCACAGCGTCAAAAGTCAAGCTATCATTTAAAAATTTTATAACTTTTGTGCCTCATTTATTCGGTTTTCGAAAAAATGCTTCGGATAAAAGTTGTTCATTATAACTATACTAACAACTTTTATTCGAAACATTTTTCCGAAATTCAAATAAATAAGGCACAAATCAATTATAAAATTTTTAAACGATAGCTCGACTCTTGACGCTGTGTGCATCAAATATCAAATTTAAATTCGTATAATTTTCTATCAGATCAGCCTAACATTCATCCTTAATTAGCAGCAGACCAATCACAGTATGTTATACACAAAATAACAGATTAATAACACATAAACAACAATATTATTATTAAACTGTTCTGTGTATACGAACGAACGCGTCATACAGTCACCTCAAAATTGTTATCCGACTCAGCGCCGATTCATAATTATGTGTCCTACAAAGTGTCACAGAAATAAATATCCTTTTTGTTTGGTTGTAATCTTCCGTGCCGGACTCCTCCAAAAACGGGGGCAAAAAATCGTATAAAAAGAGAGTATATTTCGGAAACTATCTATCGAATCGTCAAATCAATTGGATTTTTGTGTTTTTTGGGTTCCATTAACTTTTATAAACTAATTTTGATTCAAATTGATGATTAAAAATTATTTTTTGTAATTTTTTCGATTTTTTCTAAGGTATCCCTTAGAAAAATTGCATAAAATCGGAAAAATTTTTTGTCGCCGATTTGATTGAAATGCATAATATAAGGAAAGATAAACCTAAAAAACACGAAAATCGCATTCTTTTGACGATTTGGTCAGCGGTTTACGAGATATCGCCCAAAAATAGTATAAAACAGAGTATATCTCCGAAACTATCCATCAAATCGTCAAACCAACTGGATTTTTGTGTTTTTTAGGTTCAATTTACTTTATAAACTAATTTTCATTCAAATTGATGACTAAAATTTTTTGTGATTTTTTCGATTTTTTCTAAGGGGTCCCTTCGAAAAATTACATAAAATCGGGAAATATTTTTTGTCCCCGATTTGAATTAAATTGATTATGTTAGGAAAACTTGACCCAAAAAACACGAAAATCGCATTCGTTTAACGATTTAGTGAACAGTTTATAAGATATCGCTCGAAAATCGTTTAAAACGTGGTGCAAAACTATTAATATAATCCTTCTAACGGATAAAAGCGATGTCTAATCTCTTTTGTATACAAAACATAATTATTTCTGGTTAAGATTTAAACTTCTCTGATTATGGCCTGAAAATTTAAATGTGTACAATATATTCACCTTCAATTTAAAGATAGAGAAATCTCGATGAATCGCTTTTAGGGCGCTTACATGGCGTACGCTGACTTATACATGACTGACTGAAATTAATGTCCTACATAATAGGGAATATGCATGAAAGTTTTTTTTCACTTGAATTGAAGTATGTTTACTTGACAAATATCAAGGTAAAATTACTTTTTAAATAACTTTAAAAATAAGCGAGGATATGAATGATTGAAATTCCCGATTAGACAAAGAGGGTGATAGCCCTCTTGTTATGTTATGTGACGTCATATTACACTTTCACCATTTAAAATATACGTAAAACTCCGTTTTTAGTATTTTTGCAAGAAAGAGACTGATAATAATCTTTAAAAGCTTATAGCTTCCTTGATATTTGTCGGATTTTAATTTCGTTTTTAAATATTTTTACAGTATTAACAGTATTTTCATATTCTGAAAATAAATGTGAAAAAAAATTTTCATGCATATTCCCTATTGTAGATCAGGTCTTAAAAAGACTTGCAGGAAAGTTCACGATAGCATATGTCTTCTATGAATGGCCCATAGTAACCATATTTGGGAAACTATTTTGACCGACATAGTATTAATTCTGTGTATCCGTGCAAAGTTTACAGGTCAGGCGGGGTCGTTAGTTAATAATATAAATAATCAAAATGTTTGACCCAAATATAATTCTTAAGGTATTTCCAAACTATATCAGCTGATCGGATACCCGCGCGAAAAGAACTATATAGAAAATTATATGCGAATCAGGAAGATTCCGAAAAAAGTTAACAACCCGATGGGCATTCTCCCAAAGTTTTAAAGTAAAATATTTCTAAGGAATTGAGGAAAGTATGTGTCGAATTTCAGAACAACCGTGACTATATTGAGAGAGTTCGAAGTAAAAACAATCAAAATCGTGCATTTGATTTCACCATGTTGAACGAAGGTGCATGTTAAATTTCTCCAACTTACGTAACGATTTTCTCAAAAACATCATGATGATAAATTCTCAAAAAAATTCATCTGATTTCTGAGGATTCATTTTACTAATATTGTGAATTTTGTGAAGTTCTTGACAACCTAATAGTAGTTTGGAACTACCTTAATAACCGTATTAGATTTGATTTGTATTGAGTATTCAGACTTAATAATAAGCGTCGTCCACAAAAATGAATTATTAATTTTAAAAGTTGTATATTTTAGTTGTTCCAGTTCCTCTGTAACACACTGTATATTCATTATAATATATTGTTATTAGATATTTATTTATTTTTTTGTCAAACCTCACAAATTTTATGCCAAAACACTTCATTTATTTGTAATTTTTTGTGGAATTAAAACAACCATTGTTACAGCAATCAAAATAATTTATTACAAATATAAAATGGTTTTTATTTTAAATATATATTTATCGATTCTATAATTTATTGGCAATTGGAAATTATTGTACTTTAGATTTAATTTTTTATTGTATGTATTATTTTTATGGAATTGGATCAGACAACAAAAAATTTTGAAAGATTCCCACAAATTTCAGGTCTAAGTTAAAATAGTTCTAGAACAGTGATTCTCAACCTTTTTTTTTGTCGCGGCACACTTTTAACGATTTCAAAATTTGACGGCACACAAAGAAAAAGATAAGTATAAAATTTGTTGACTTACCTATAATACACAGTGTAAAATAGTTTATGATAATAATTTTGAATGTAAAATAAAATAATATGTACTACAAAAACAACAGTACGTTTATTAAGGGATTCATTACAAGTTAATAATAAGAATACTTTTAATGACAAATTTACTTAAAATGACAATGCTACTCTCCTATCGTCTTCTACATTTAACAGCTGATCTCCCTTAATATTCGAAAAATCGAAAATTTTATAAGAAGGAAAGTTGTAGATATTAAATTTTACAGTTATTTTTTCCTTAATATCTCTGTACACGTTACAGTTTGAGCAAAGATGATAAGGCGATGAATTGTAGCAAACATGATTTTCTACAACTTTATGTCTTACGTATTTTTCGATTGTTCTAATATTAAGAGAGATATTTTGTGTTTTATTCTTTCTTTATGCTCGCATTTCCTCCCCTTGACGTACGTCATTTATTAATAAAATTGGCCTTGCAAATACTAAAATCGGATACAGAATTTCATTTTGATCAGACTAAGGAAATTCGCTAAGTTGACGCAGCTCCAAATATCATAGAACTATAAAATATATCGAATGGCTAGAATGACTTGACCATTGATATCTATACCATTGGTAGTCACTTAAGATAGCTACTCACTTAGACTGTGTGTGATTGGTTACTGCGAGATAAAATACATTATCAGAACACAAAATTTTACACAGATGTTCACAACTCGTAACTTTAAAATAAATAATATTTTAGTTCAAATAAATAATTCACTTCACAAGATAAACAAAATATTTTTGTGGCTTGAAAATTTTGATTTAAAGTTTATCGGTCCCCCTTTACAATTTGTATTAATATTCGAAAGAGATAACTCTCAACAAACTTTTTGAGGTAAAATACATAATATCTGTTTCGAGTATATATAGTATAGTATACCATATTGTTTAAAAAGATGGGACGAAGAAAATATATCATTAGAAGACAGAGTCTCTCATAAACAGTTTAACCATAAAGTTATGTTACGAAAATTAAACTAGCAATATACTCGCTTCGGGCATTTATTTTATTTAAATGTAGATTTTATTATGATAAAAGTTCATATATATATCTGGTATACAGTGTGTTTACTTTAAGGATGTACCAGCATAGTGTACACATACATACACATATTATCGGCACGAAGATACTTACACATACTATCAAATATTTCCGGTACAGTGATCTGGCAACGTTGCCTCTGTGTATATACCTATTTATTATTATTGCATATGTCAACAGCATATATTCACACTGTTTACGTGATGCAACTTGCGAGAGATTGGCGCACAACGTTGTCAGACCACAATTTACCATAAACTGAATGTGTTATAATTGGACAAAAATAATATTTTAAATTATTATATTTCGAAAACTAAACGGTAACACACAATTTTTTTAATATAATTTATAGAAGAAATACTAAGGAATCCTCTCCTAGTTTTTTTTTTTAAATTCTGTCGATTATTTTTTCTAATACAACAGATACTACTTGGGCGGGCATGAAGTTTTACATGCTTCTAATGAGAGAGAATGATAACTTTGATATTAATTATCTCGCGTTCTAAACGGTCAAAAATTCTGAAACTTCGGGATCTATTAGAAAACGTTATTTTTAGCCTGTAAAAAAAATGAGCAAAATCTGTCGAAAAGTGATAGTATGCTGGTACATCCTTAAAAACGATTTGGAACCATCAAAGATCCCAAATGAACACTTTATTTTACCTGTCACCGAGCACCGAGATTTTTTAGTGTATTCCATTTTTAAAGGTTTAAATCCCTTTTTTTACTGAACAAACAAAAAAAACTCACATAACATACAAAATGTTATTAGAAAAACACCTAAATTACCCGATATACTTTATCCAATTGTCAGTTTAGGGGTTTTTGGTTTAATTTAGGAGCTTATGAAGTCATTCAAGCAAACATTCGATTGCTTTAAAAAACAGCAAAACTGTTTCCATCCGTCATATTGAATATTGATGGCAACTGATGATTACGTACTTATAATGGCAAAACGAACGGCATTGTCAAGAGTAGAACTCAAAACGAATACATCCCTTACTATAGTTCATATGTATTAAATCTTATCAAAAATAAATATAAAAAAAATTTTGACAAAATGAAAACCCGACTTCAAAAATCAATTAATCAAACCCTTTAAAACAAACAAAAAAATTCAAAATCGGTTCATAAATGACGGAGTTCTGAGGTGACACACATAAAAAAATGACGAATTGAGAAACATCCTCCTTTTTGAAGTCGGGTTAAAAATAATCGTAAATGTAAATATTTTATCGTAATGTCTATGAAACAATCTGTATATTTACTCGTATATTTTGTTAGTCGTTATAATCATTGTATGCCGGCTATTATCTACTTATAAACCTCGATTTGAGAATAAGTTTTTGCCCTGATGTTTTATGATTATATCTGAAAAGAAACTCATCAGAATCCCTAAAATATAAAATTGGACTTGGATTTTTTTGAAAATATATTTTATATATCAACAAATTTTTTTCAGTCGATAGCCGAATCAACAGATCATAAACTGTAATATAACCTCAAATTCATAGACGCGAACTTTATTATTATTAACTTCAAGTCAAAGTCGAGCTTTATATTTATGTGGTAGTTTGTCTATAAACAACCACAATCAGTTCAAAGAATTGTACACACGCAAAGTTTTTTATAAATCACTTATTATTGATGAATAAAATTTACATTTTATTGAATGATTTTCAATAAAATAGATAAAGATATCAACTATGATACTGTTTGAATGTATACTGTTTGAATGACTAACTACAGTATGGATAGGTACAGTCCCTTGCAAATCAGTTTAAACATTCTATGTGCTACCTTATGCATTATTTCAGTAATATTTTCGCTTAGAATATGACTAAACTGTTTCAATATAAAGTACAGGGGAGTACACCTCGCTCCACCAATATAATAAATGACGTCACTTAATATATCGTGTAGACTCGTATATATTCGAAAACTCAGCACTGTAGCTCTTTTAGTTCAAACGTTACAAGCAGATCATTTTGGTTCTAATATTTTCTGTAGCAATAGTCACTGTTAGTGCGCATGGCCACGCCCCCCATAAACTTGGTCATACGCACTACCGTGCTATAGATTCAACTTAAAATGTGATCGGAACTATTTGAATAAAAAAAACATTCATTTAGAAGGTTCGATAATTATCTTTAATAATGAATATCTTCTAAACGAATTGATCCAACTATTTGCTTCCTGTTTTTTTAGCAAATGAGCTTTATGTATCGACCAATACTCCAACCTAAACTTCTCAGTTATTGACCGTATATATAAAATATTAGTGAATTTAAATTTCATTACTATAATCGTATCGAAATACGTTTTAAAACAAGTACTCTAAATAGTTTAGGCCTCTGAATGTCTGTAACTCGTATTCATGTCCAAGATTTGATTTTAATAACGATAAATCTCAAAATAAAAGAATTCATTTTTTTATGATTTGTTGTGCAAAGAGTTTATAAAATGAGGTTAAATTAGTTTTGTCTAAACAAAAACAGTATTTAAACTTAAAATCGGATTTGGTTGTTGTATCCAGAATCCAGATGTGTATATCCAGATATAAATATCCTCGTAACGTACACCATACATGCCCTAAGGCATTTAAGACTTATGTTTTTTAAATTATTTGATACATAACATACCTCTTGTTCTAAATTGTTGGTGAGGATAGTTTTTGAAAAGAAATAAAAAAAAAAACAGATATAGAAGAAAAATTATACTACATGCTTTCTCTACTGGGAATGAATAAGGAACAAGGAAGAACAATTCTCTTCTGTCAGGATAAGAAATTAAATTATGTAGATAAAGTAAATAATATATATATATATATATATATATATATATGTACTAAAATCATGATTGTGTGGGTGGATATTAGATATTTTTAAAACAAGAAAAGTTATTTTAAAATATGATAAATGTTTTATAAAAATCATATTTTCCATTTTAAAATATAACAAGTGAGAATACAACTAACTGAGTTAATTGCTTAAATACCCGGTATAATCCGAATTTCTGTAAAAAAAGTTTTTAACAAAAGTTGTTTCTTTTTAAAAAAGAACATTTTTTGTCTTTACATTTTTGTTCTATTTTTAATGGTTTGAAAGATACGAGATAGGCAGTTTTGCCCATTTTGCCCAAACATATATATATATATATATATAGATATATATTAATAAATATATACACTCTCTAGCGGTCACAATTTTAATACGATCAAAACAAAATCTGATATGCTTTTGGTATTTGAAAGGGCAAGTAGAATTGTTCAAGGGGAAGAGGACACAAAATATAGAATGCCGCTCTTAATAATAGGAAAATCGGACTAAGAAGTAGAGTTGTCGAAATTCGAGTCTTCCAAAAAACAAAGAAGAAAGACGCAGTTCGGGCCCGTTTGGCCTCTCGATGGGCCTGTCATCTACGTAATCCCTTCGCATTCGTTTGGCACTGAACTTTTTAGGCTCGTTGGGTTTTTTTTCCAGATATATGAGAAAAAACTTTTATTTTTTAAGTAGTTTACAATTTAATACTAATTTTTAATTATATGCCGACGAATATTTCGTATCGCTTCATATCAAAACTCCCAAGTATTTATTTTAATCTCTAAAAAGAGAAACTCAATAAATATTAATTCCAGAATGAATTATTGAAATTAAAAATCGTGATGGTATTTTTGCGCCACTCTGTATACAAAAAAAATAATCACAGCGACACTTCAATTACAAAATAAATTATACAATTAGCAAACTCATTGTTTGTAATAAATGGAAAGAGGGGTGACGCGGGTGGACGGGCGGACAAACGGACGCAATATAAATAAAACACTTAACTCGCATTGTATAAGTCTTCGTACTGAGTAAGGTCAATAGTCAACCTTGACCTAACGTACTGAAGAACACATATTAAATAAAAATACACATCGCACAATTATATATTACATTTAACTTCCATTATGTTCTTTCTTTTATAATTATTATTTAGCTTAGTTTGCGAAGCTAATTTACCGAGTAAATATGGTACGGAAGACTCGATTTTCTTTTTCGTCTATTCGGTGGTTGTTCGAACATTCTTGTGTGACGAAGTAATGTAAGATAAAAGAGAAAGACGCGTTGGCAATGGTTGAGTCCACGCCAATCAGTCCAAGTAGCCGAGCGGTCTAAGGCGTTATGTCTGCGCAGTATGCATACTTGGAAGCTGGGAGGTTATGGGTTCGAATCCCGACATCGACAGTTTGTCAATTATTAAAAAAAAAGGAGGCGGTTAATTGACTAAACTGTCGGTGTATGGATATAAACGAAATAACCGACTATGCTTGAGAAGGTTTTCTGCAGTTTTCATCACGAACTCCAGATGAATATCGGCATAGTTCCTATCATAGTCGGCTGTAGCCGCAAATCCTACCAATTTCTAGTCTCACAAATTCCTTCGACTCCACTCACATCCTCAAATCCTTAGGCATCACAATGGACCTTATGGTCGAAGTGTAGCCCGTTCAGGGCAGCCTCTACAATCTATCTATCTGAGTCTACGCCAGATAGATCATATCTTTCCGTATCTGTCGCGCGTATTTGTTTTGCCTGTGATATCATAGTACCAGTGTAGGCGCATGCGTGCGAAGTAGCGTGAAAACGCGTTAAACTAGAATATTGATTCTAGTTGTGTCATTGTAATGAGTTTGCAGAGTACTTCTAGGTGACAAAGTTAGACCATACTAATATTCGCCGGAATATACATGACTCTTAAAAATGGAAAATGTAAACAAGGAGAAAGGTCGTGTTGAAAGTAACCCAAAGAGCCTAACAAATGCCGAACGAATGTGATAGCTATTGCAGCGTTGAAATGGGAATGAAAAAAAGGCGTAAAAATATTAAGTACCTGGCTCGTGTGCAGGACATTCTAGTTTTTTAAAAGTATGTATTATGGTTTTATTCTAGTGTCGACGAGGTACCCAGAAATGGTTCAAAGTTAGCGGCGGACGCGAGCATCATAAAACATCTAGGTCTACCTTTTTCGAGCTGCAAATTACTCCTGAAAGAAACCAATATAAGGTGGCCCGGTGGAACCAACTTGTGGTACTACCAAGCAAATCTGGTCAGAATTAAACTCAAGACGTTCCCAAGATATTATCTTCCTATAGAGATCATCTATAGGCAGCGTTATAGCAGCCGTCACAGGACACTGGCTAAGTGGCATCGTCTAGGACTGCCAGTACCCCACGACTATTGTGGGAAGAGACAATGACTCACCTTCTCTGTCACTCCTCAGCTCTTACAATGAAGAGACTCACATATTTGTGTCAACCATTCTTTGACGACGTCTCTCAGCTAAAGTCTACCAGCTTCCAAACCCTATTGCTGTATCTGAACAGCTCCAAATACTTATCGACAATACAGAGAACGTACAGGATAAGTCAAATTTAAAGGAAATGGGCAAGAGGAATAGTGATGCAAGGATGGTGGTCAGCCCCATCCAGGACTGACGATATAACCTAACCTAAGATCTTAATTGAAATCCAAAAACTGGAAAGTGGCGGTAATAATAGATAGGTGGATAGAGGTAATAATAACCTTCATCCGAAGAAATTCGAATTGCTGTTTCTTTTTTTAAAGAAAACTAAAAAGATACATTTTTTTTTGGTATCTTTTTTACTAGCTAACATCGTATATAAAGTTGTCATAGTTTTTTATCAATGTTTATACCTAGAGGAGGTGTAACGTGTTAGGTGTATAGAATTCTATCTCGAAACGTGTTATAGTAGATATCGCCCGTTCGTTCGTCTATCCGTCCGTTGTACAAACAGCACACAGTAGGAAATATTACACTCAAACACGTCGTCTTGTTACCAGTATAAAAACATCTGTCAAAACTAGCATATATTTATATTATTTAAAATAGAAAAAAAAATTTTACATATATATACAGTAGGGCCTCGGTAATCAGGACTCCCGCTTGTTCGGTGATCGCTGTAATCCGGTCGGGCAATGGGGTTCGCCGGGGAGGCGGGCGGGTGTAGGTGCGGGCTGGCATGAGCCAATTCGTCGTCAGTCTTTTGTTTATCCACTTTCGTGAAGTACGTATAGTGTCAATATAGCGCGCTCGCTAACATCATGGCGCCGCCACGTAAACATTCAACATTAACATTAAAAGACAAATTGCGGATTATAGAAATGTTAGATAAAAGTGACAGCTACCCTGTCATTGCTCGGAAGTTTGGTATTGGCAGGTCAATTGTAGGCGACATAAAGAAGAACAAAGACAAAATCTAAGATTAAACATGTGTTTTATTACCATTAAATATGGCATACTATAATCCGGACGCCTCGATAATTCGGAAAGGGTCTTGTTTTTGCCTCTCCGGATTAACGAGGCCCTACTATATATATATATATAGGGTGTCTCAGATTTTAATTTTTTTTTAAATTCTGTTGAGTATTGTTTTTAATACAACAGATAATATTTGGGAGGGCATTATCTTGCGTTCTAAGCGGTCAAAATTCTGAAACTTCGGGATTTTCAGCCTGTGAAAAAATGAGCAAAATCTGGCAAAAGTGATTTCATGCTGGAACTCCCTTAACTTTAACAACTTATATCTCGAAAACGAAAATATCCAAGTTCATATGAACTTTTCCCCTTTTCAATTTTCCCGATTAAAATTTGGTCACCCTGTATATGTATATATATATATGTATATATATATTATTTAATATTTTTTCTTTCTACCTTTAGTTTTTCACATAAAATAAAAGGGAATATAAAAGGTTTCCATCAGATATGATGTACAGTCGTTTTAGATTTAGAAATGCGGATGTAAGTACACGATTGTAGGTTCTTTTTTTCTATGTGTGTTTAGTCAAACGCTATCTTAATACTTATGTTTTATATGTTCACGTGTTTTTCTTTCATGAAAAATATTTGTACTACTTTATATAATATTCAAAGTAAATTTTTCAAATGTTTACAATCGATTTATGTCGAAACCATTCGTTTTTTAACCCGACTTCAAAAAGGAGGATGGTTCTCAATTCGTCTGTATTTTATTTTATTTTTTTTAATGTTTGTCACCTCAGAACTCCGTCATTTATGAACCGATTTTGAATTTTTTGTTTTTGTTTTAAAGGGTTTGATTTCAGGTAGGTCCCATTGTCACCAAATCGCATTCTGGTGAGGGGATCCTCTGGAAATCAAGGAAAATCCTCATTTTATATGTGATAACCGATTTCTGCAAAATTTTTTTTTTTTTGAAAGGGTATACTCAGTCATAATGGGAAAATAAGAAAAAATTTTTAAAAACCGACTTCAAAAAAATTTTTGACCGACCCCCCCCCAAAAAAAAGTGCACTAAAAATTAAAAAAAAAGGATTAAAAAAAATGTGTTATAAAAAAATTCACTAAAAATTAGTACGTCTACCCATATTTAGACAAATAAAATAGAACTTCAAAGTTATAGAACTTCAAAGTAAAAAGCGAGTAATAAAACCTATTTTGACAAAATGGAAACCCGACTTCAAAAATCAAATATTCTATAACAAAAAATGCACTAAAAAGTAAAAAAATAATTGCATATTCTTGTGCCAATTTTAGTTCACCTAAGCAAAATTTTTTAAATATATATGTACACTTATTGTTATTTTTGGAGGCGGTGTCCAAAAGTTATTTGAATTTCTCTATGCTGACACCGACTTCAAAAATAACAATAATTGTACATATATATTTAAAAATTTTTCCTTAGGTGAACTAAAATTAGCCCAAGAATATGCAATTATTTTTTTACTTTTTAGTGCATTTTTTGTTATAGAATGTTTTATTTTTGAAGTCGGGTTTCCATTTTGTCAAAATAAGTTTTATTGATAAAAATGTTTTGAATAAATGTGCAAGTTTTATGCGAAACAGTTTTTGAAAAGCAAAAAATTTGAAAAATATAATACTATGTCTTCGAATGGGTAGAAGTTAGTTATACTTCTTTATATATAAGACTTTGTTTGAAAGCTAACTTCATAGTGTAGGCGTGTTATTAATCGCTTGTGCTTAAGTTTTACTTTGAACGTACTAAAAAATTTTGTATACCTTCAAAAATAATGTCAATTGTTCGGATGATCCTGGTGAAGAGGGACTTTTTCTGGAGCTTCTATACATCAAACTCTGAAGGGGATAGAAGGTTTATTATCCAGTAATTATTAATTTTCTTGCTAGCGTGTGATTAGACATATACGATTTTATTTATTTAAATATTTTTTTGATATCCATATTTATGTATTAGAAAAATTGAAATATGTTTATTCTAAAAAAAACAACCATATTTGATACGTGGATTTTTGCTTCGTAAATATTCTATTAACTTAGTAAAAAAAAAGAAGATACTTTTTAGGGAATAAATCTTAGATCCTATATTTTTGAAGAATAACAGGAATAAATGCTTTCTTAAACGCGTTTTTTATACGGTCGAACGATAGTTACATCTAGGTATCGAATTTATGGATTATTTTCGTTTGTGCTCAGTTACTGTGATCTGAACACGATTATCGTATTTTTTGTATCCAATTTACCATATATAGTGGATATCGTCCAATATATGGAACAAAAAATTGTTTTTTTATTTTAAGAGATTTCAAGGTACGTGCAAGGGCCTCAGAAGTAACTCTTCTTTTTTCAAAATTTTGTAATTGATTTGAAACTTTTATTCGAAACATTTTCCCAAAAAACCGAATGAATAAGCGCTAATTTTGTGGCCCATATTACACTCCTTAGAAAAAAATCGGGAAAAATCTACCATCAATTGGTTTGAAAATTTAACAGATAGTTTCTACGATTTCAGACGATGTCTCGTAAACTGTTTGTTTTTTTTTGAGTAAAGAACATCTGAAAAAAATGTCAAAAAATCCACGTTAATTTGATGCTATGATGGACAGTTTCCGAGATACGTCTTATATATTACGTCTATAAATATTTCTAACTACATAAAACTTTTACATGACTATTTTCCATATTCAATCTTTTTCTAACCTCAAATAAAATCAGATTATACAGGTAGAGAGAGTGGTCACGCTATGAGAACGTTGTTGACATGCTTTCAAATCTCTGAAAACAAATGAATAAAGATTATTTTGTACAAACATATGGGGGTAGATAATAAACCAATTTAAAGCTCCATGTCATTTCAGTCAATGATAGCAACAAACAAAACCACAAAATTTTCTCCATTACACAAAAGGTATGTTGTCGTTGTAGTAGTTCGATAAGTTCTTTTAAAAACATGAGCACATTTAAATTCATGCCGTTGTCCAGACACACACACACAGACATATGGTAGACAGACGGACGGGCAGGGAGCTAAACTCTAAACATAAGTTGGCTACATACATAATGTACAATGTTTAGAGAAGTTTATTTTTTATTTTTTGATATCTGTACTTGACTTGGTCGTTACAACCAAGAATAAACATACTAATCTAACATATTGTTGTGGTTTTGATAGGAAAAATCTGGTCACCAATACTCATACGACCTCCGTCTATGTAGGTATACTATAGCGTTTTCTTTTGCGACGTCATGCTCGACCTTAGTTCTTGCTTGAGAATTGTTCAGCCATTTTTTTCAATCGAACGTTTATTATCATTTATTAGTAGGTTGACTTATTGAGAAGAATAAAAGCTAAGAGCCAAGTTTTTCATATCATTGACAGTATTACTTCTGTTGAGTTAATTTTTTCTTATCAAATATTTAATTAAAATTCAATGACATTTGTCTATAACAGGGGTGTCAAACTCAATTTTGCAGAGGGCCATAAATTAAATTTAGAATGTGTAGGCGGGCCAGATTCAAATAAAAAAAATGTACTGAATTATTATAACATTTTATTTACTTAATTATATAGTATATAATATACGGTTGTTAAAAATCATATCAAAGTTATAAAAGAGGGTAATTATTTTGAGCTCGAGGATCCAGATACCTAACTTCTCTTGTTTTTGACAAGCTCATTGATGTCAGGTATCATATTCGTTGTAATTATTTTAAGAATTGATTGGAGATGTTCATTCGTAAGTCTTGTGCGATGTTTGTTCTTATTTATTTTTATGACGGAAAACATCTGCTCACATAAATAGGTGCTACCAAACATGCACAGAATGCGTGCTGCATGCTGTTTTAATTGCGGGTAGTTATCCAAACTCTTGAAATATTGTGTATAAAATGTAAGAGCGTTAACCTCTTTAAATTTTTCTTTCAAAATACTGTCTGATTGAAGATCTATCATCGAGTGAAGTCATGAGTCTTCTGTCTGTCATACATTGCGATCGCGGGCCGTATCTTTGACATCTCTGGTCTATAAAGTATACAACTCCTCTCGAATTTGTCTTACGTAACCGAAATGGAATTTGACAAATATTGTATTTAATATTTGTTTATTTGTGTATACTTTCGTGTCAACATACAAGTGTTTGTCCAAATTCCTTTCGGTTACGTATGACAAACTGTAGGAGACCTACAGTTTGTCATACGTAACCGAAAGGAATTTGGACAAACACTTGTATGTTGACACGAAAGTATACACAAATAAACAAATATTAAATAAAATTTCACTTCAACAGAAGTTCAGTACTGTCTAATAAATATATAAAAAATATATATATTAAAAAAATTGGAATAATATGAAGAAATTGGTCGTTACACACAATCGTCTTTGGTGTAATGGATAGCACACTGGACTAGATATCCAGAGGCCCGAGGTTCGATTCCTGGTTGACGAGTTAATTTTTTCATATCAGTATTTAATTTAATTAATTAAAATATTGTATTGTTGAAGCTTAAGTATACACAAATAATATGAATAATAATGTTGATATTTGACTACAGATGTAATACTGTCAATGATATGATAAAGTTGGCTCTTACGTCAGATTCGTCTTTGGTGTAACGGTAAGCATGCTGGACTAGATATCAAGAGGGTCGAGTTTCGATTTCTGGCTGACGAGTTAATTTTTTCTTATCAATATTTAATTAAAAAGTTCATAAACACTAAAGTTCGCCACTCTTATTTTATACGAAAGATTAGAGATGGTTTTTAGGTCTCAGAAACCAAAAAAGCCCAATTTTTACTGTAGCGTGAGACCCGCAATCTGAAAGGGGCCATACATAGTTGACCCCCCCCCCCCACCTGTTATAGTATTGTGTTACGTAACTTTTATCTAATTAATTGTATAACTTACCCGAATAACAAAAATATATTCAAGGAGTTTTTTATTAAGTGAACTCTTTTAAAATATAAACTCTATTTTATTAAAGATTAAACTAAAGAACAAAATAAATAATAATTATTTATTGACTCAATTACGACAATAGGGAATATGCATGAAAATTTTTTTTCACATTTATTTTCAGAATATGAAAATACTGTTAATACTATAATAATATTTAAAAACGAAATTAAAATCCGACAAATATCAAGGAAGCTATAAGCTTTTAAAGATTATTATCTGTCTCTTTCTTGCAAAAATACTAAAACGGAGTTTTACGTGTATTTTAAATGGTGAAAGTGTTATATCACGTCACATAACATATCAAGAGGGCTATCACCCTCTTTGTCTAATCGGGAATTTCAATCATTCATATCTCGCTTATTTTTAAAGTTATTTAAAAAGTAATTTTACTTTGATATTTGTCAAGTAAACATGCTTCAATTTAAGTGAAAAAAATTTTCATGCATATTCCCTATTGAAGAATTTGGTGTTGTATTAGTAGGGATCGACAAGCCAGTTATATCTTTTTGTTTGTGTTACGTGACATATAGCCGCATCTACTCGCCCCCCACGTAACAGCTCGTAACATAAGAGCACACCCCTCCCCCTGTAAGAGGTGTTACGTAGTTTATGGATGGCCCCAAAGTACGTACCAAATTTCAACAGCCACACTACATAAATAACTTGGATGGATTAATCGGATTAACTGTTGTGGTCGCAGGTTAACTTTTTAAATAAGATTAATTAAGATTTAGTATTTCCAAAAGACAAGTGATGTATTTTTCTATGAGGAAAGACGCTACGTGGATGCAGCAATCTTCTTTCCCGTAACGGGTGCTTTTTTCTTGTATCTAGAGGTTAAAGCATAATTCTTTTATCAACGATAAATATTTATATATACTCAAAAGACTTTTATGATAAAAGAGGAATAAATATATTTACATAACAAACAAAAAATACAAATAATGTATGTAAAACTTGTTCTGAGACCGTGGAGGAGGGGCGTAGTCACATAATTCTCTCCCTGCAACAACAACAACAACAACATACATAACCCATTGACCCGTTTGAGGATGTCGAGTCGATATATCGTTGGATAATATCTTCTACATATTCGATAATAAATATATTATAACGATATACTATTATAAAGATATTTTTATTGATTGATACGGACGGCTAAATGGATGAGTGGTTATTATATATATATATATATATATATATATATATATATATATATATATGGTGTGTGGGTGACCCCCATCGATAAAACTAGTCAATCGGTTATGCTTTACAAAACTTATTATATATATATATATATATATATATATATATATATATATATACACTGTAAAAAACAAAGTGGAACCAACAACACCAGGTATTTGGTCGATACGTTGATCCTATAGGTAAATGATTAACATTTAAGCTTAGTATCCAAAAATATATCCAAAAACTATAGGTATGATAATCTCTAACAAGCCAGTAAATAATCCAACCTTGAATATTAAAATAGAGGAAATATGCATGAAAATTTTTTTTAACTTGAATTGAAGCATGTTTACTTGACAAATATCAAGGTAAAATTACTTTTTAAATAACTTTAAAAATAAGCGAGATATGAATGATTGAAATTCCCGATTAGACAAAGAGGGTGATAGCCCTCTTGATATGTTATGTGACGTGATATAACACTTTCACCATTTAAAATACACGTAAAACTCCGTTTTTAGTATTTTTGCAAGAAAGAGACAGATAATAATCTTTAAAAGCTTATAGCATCCTTGATATTTGTCGGATTTTAATTTCGTTTTTAAATATTATTACAGTATTAACAGTATTTTCATATTCTGAAAATAAATGTGAAAAAAAATGTTCATGCATATTCCCTATTAACAACATGAACATTAAATCCAAAGACAAACATTTGTATCTTGGTTCATTCATATCGAACGACGGAAAATATGACCAGAAAATAAAAAGACGAATTTCTATAGCGAAATTCATCATTTTCAAAACTAAAAAAAGTAATACTTAATAAAAACCCTAACACCAAAACCAAACAAGAAATCATTCAGACATGCATATGGCCGATACTAACATACGGATGTGAATCCTGAACTCTCAGTGAAAGATTAATGAAGTCAATTGAGGCTTGTGAAATATGGTTTTGGAGAAGAATTTTTAAAATAAAATGGAATGATTATACAACTAATCAGAGAGTTTGGGACGGAGTTGGTTTTAAAAAACAGTTACGAAATTTCATACGTAAAAGACAGTTAGAGTTCTTGGGGCATATTATTAGAAGAAGTGGCTTAGAAGCAACGGTATTATTGGGTAAAGTGGATAGGAAAAAAGGACGAGGGAGAAAAAAACTCAGTTTTATTAAATCTTTGCCACTTCATCAAAACACAGAAAACCTCGTTCATACAGCATATGATCGAGAAAAATGGAGAAGCATGCTGGTCAAAGTCTGTTTACAGACATGACACTCATCATCATCATCATCATCCAAAAATTGAAGTAATGGACCTATTTTTGTTAACTACACCATATAGTAGTCGAGGTGAGGCCGAAGCTTGGAAAGTAGATCTTTCTCCGCCTTTTTTCTCATCCTCTCAACCTCTACCATTCTCTACTACGCCTTGTTTCCTCTAGCCCTGTGTTCGTTATCGAACCTTTACCCAAGCTCTTTGCGAATACCAGGTCAGAGGTTCACTTAAGTTGTTTTACCTCAGATCTCTCATTATCGGTTAGGCCGACGTCTAGATACCTCATTCAGGCTTGTAAGGATATTCTGGCAGAAGGTGGAAGGGCCTTCCGCCCCATTACTGTCTCTGGTAGATCGCACTGTCCTCTAACCTCATGAGAGATAAATATCTCTTGAGCATGCAGTTACCGGCAAGCATTCGAATCAGAAGGTTATATCCTTCCGGTTTGAGATTGCCCTCGCGGCATTGTACCCAACCATCATTTGTTTAGCTTGTCTGAAACCTGCTGTATCTTTCCATTTCCTGTTCCCACCCATTCATTCTGGGCAGAGGTAGCCTGTCTCCGAGTTATTTCCAGATTCGCGACATGGGATCATGGTATTTATGAGACATGGAATCGTATACGTGCTGTTCGACGCACGATTGAACAAAGTCTACGTTTGATTTCAATTGATCCAATTGTTTTTTACTGTGTGAAAATAAAATACATGTTGTAGGTAGATAGGTATCCTCTCGTTTGTATGTATGTTAAACTTTAACCTTTTCACAGTTACCAACATCCATTCCGTTGCGTCCAGTTACATACAACATTGATGGATAACAATTTAATTGACTCTTTATACGATGTGATATATCGGTTTGGCTCTCTCGATTTTATTATTTATAATTCTGAAGTGTAAAGAACCAAAATAAAAACACAAAAACCATTCAAGGTTGAAAAAACTAGAATACAGATTTTTTATTAACAAGAAATCTTTATTCTTGGCCTTTAAATTACAAAATTATTCCTGACAAAACTATCAAAAACTTTTGTGTCAAGCATTTTTTCGTAATCGAAATAAATTTGAATTCAATTTTCATAGTAAATAAATATCATTATGTGTGTCTAATTTAATGTTGAATTCAATGATATATATACAGACTGTGTTGGAATGCTTTTCCAATAGAGAATCAATGTTAAATAGTATTGATTACTGGCAGGCCGTCTGGTTACTGTACGGAGTCAGTCAGTGTACATGTAATGAATACACACTTTAAATGAGTCAGTACACACAGTCAATGAGTCAGTACACACTCTTAAATGACAAACAAACTACCATACACATATGAGATGACTACATGTGTACTGACTGACTCCGTACAGTAACCAGACGGCCTGCCAGTAATAAATAATATTTAACATTGATTCTGTATTGGAAAAGCATTCCAACACAGTCTGTATAAATATATATAAGTGGTCGTGTGAGTGTTTCACACCCTTTTTTTTATACATTCTAATTTTTTGTTTTTGTTTTATTACAGGAAAGAATAATTACACCAAATTGAAAACTTTAAAGGTAAATAACCTTGAAAATTTTGCTTGGCTTTGCCCGTGTGTTTGTGTATATTCATATAAGACACTTGATATCTGAAATTCTATCCACCCAATTTGATTCGATTTACAAGAGTATATATTCCCAGAATATGGCACTATATCTAGAATAGAAGGTGACAAGGTACCGCAAATGGGTCCCTAGCACCTAGACCAAGGGGTCTTCTGTGCCTTCCTTGAGAACAACCTGTCACCCGAAGGCGAACAGTTTTGGAGTAATAGTTTTTAGCGTAATAACGATAATAGCCCAGGAATTCCGTAATATCCTTCCTGTTTTCAACCTGTAGAATGTTATCAATTAAATATTACCATCGTGGCGAGTCAGTCCAAGTTTGTCCGTGCGGTCAAAGCGTTTTGCTTGACACTGGCAGGTTGCGCATTCGATTTCCAACGGTGGAAATTAGTCAATTTAAAAGAAAAATTAATGAGGCGGTTCGTGAAGGTATCTCCTCACGAACTCTAGTTGAGTGTGTGTATATTTTCTATCAAAGTCGGCTCAGCCGATTTTCTAAAACTTTATTCCTTACGCATTTTTCGATTGTTCTATTATTAAGAGAGATATTAAAATTGACCTTGCAAATACTAAAATCATATACGACATTTCATTTTGATCAGACTAAAATTGTGACCGCTAGAAAGTGATTTATGTATTTTAAGGAAATTCGCTAAGTTGAAGCAGCTCCTGCGTAACGAATTTTGTTTCAATATGCAATGCATGAATCGATTCGGTTACTTAGGATTGCATATCCAAAGATCAAATCAATTTCTCGAGCTGGATCGATTTGGTTACCTAGACTCTTAGCTGATTAATCAATTTTCTTGAATTTTTCGTGCTATTAAAGAGGTCCCCACAAAAAATATATAAACGGCCCCCCAAGGTGTTAATTCGGCGCTGGTCGGCTGTACTTTGTCGCACAACCTCCCAATTACTAGTCTACATTAAAATTCCTTGTCCTCCAATCCACATGCTGAATGTATATGTATCACAATGGAGCTGATGGTCTAAGTGTGTCCTGGTTGGGATAACCGCTACAACTACGTCATCGTGGCAATTGTACACGTGGTTTTCGAAGAAATGTATCGATTAAAAAATTTTCGTTATATAAATTTCATTATAAAATATTCGTTAAATAAAATAATACATACTGGCAAAAGAACGCCACTTTGGAGTTGGTTATAAAAAATTTGATGTTCATCACGAGTAATTAAACCTGGAACCCGGAAGTTTCGATACAGTAATTACTGATTAGTTTCATGTAGCAAAGTAAGTAATTAAAATTACATGAAATCATAAAAAAAAATGTTAGATTAACCACGTGAATCAACTTTATTATGACTCAATAAAATTAAAAATCATACAAATTTTTAATTGAACGTGAATTGATTACAAAAAAAAAACCGCATCGAGTGTATATTAGACCACACGCCGTGTAGGGTTCTGTAGTTAATACTGTTATACAGACTATCAAACGATATGCCATTAAAACCCATTCTTTCTACAGACCTAGAAGTTTCATCGTGAGAGAGTGGAAAAACGTAACAAAAATAATGAGTCAGTATTTCGTAAATCATAAAAGTGTTTATGACATACCCCCATAATGCATTTCAACGATAATGAAAGATCTAATCAAGAATACTGTATATGATGGGGTACCCTTAGAGAAAAAAATTGGGAAAAAGGGCTGTGACATACAGGTGAAACTAGGTGCTAAGGTTTCAAAGTTTAACTACGGAACCCAAATATAAAATATCAAAATTATCAAAAGATTATATATAACCTTCAAATTAAATTTACTATGATCAAAAATTATGTGGAAAAAATTTGTTTAATCAAATTGATTTGATAATAATAAAATATGAACGATAACGTAATTGAAAAAAATTTGTTTTCTAAACATATTTTTTTGTACATGATGACCTCATCAATATCCATAAAAATTGATTTCGATCTATCACGGTCAAATTTTATCAGATTTTAATGATTTTTGTATGTAACTCTACTCAGTTTGGGTCATTTTTTCCAAATTTGGTATTAAATCTACTATATTTCTGACAAATTTTAATAGAGCGGCACCAATGTTACTATACTTGGTAAATGATCAATGTTAGAAAATTATTGATACTAGCAATAGAAATTTTACCCCAAAATTAGTTGGTTTCAAAATAAAATTTCATTAAAATCGGATAAAATTTGGGTAAATTATTCAAAAAATTGATTGTTTGTACATGATGACGTCATCAAAATCCATTAAAATTAGTTTTGAGCTATCACGGCCAATTTTTATCCGATTTTAATATGTACTTCTACTAATTTTGGGTCATTTTTTCCAAATTTTATGTTAAATCCACTACATCTCTGACAGATTTCAAAAAAGTGGAATCATGGTTACTATACTCAGTAAATGATCAATAATAGACAATTATTAATACTAAAAACGCAAATATTACCCCAAAATGAGTAGGTTTCAAAAATAATTACATTCAAATCGGATAAAATTTGCGTAAATTATTCAAAAAAATGGATTTTTTGTATATCTTGACGTCATTAAAATCCATTAAAATTAATTTTTACCTATCACGGCTAAATTTTATCCGATTCTAATAATTTTAATATGTAATTCTATTAATCTTGGGTCATTTTTTCCAAATTTTATGTCAAATCTACTATATGTCCCAACAGATTTCAAAAGAACGGCACCAAGGTCTCTATAATTAATAAATGTTCAGGCAATTTTAATACTAGAAATGGAATACCGTAAATCTGCTTGCAAAATTAACTCTTAGACTAATTTAAATGTTTATATTTTTTGTTAAGGACGTTCATTTGCTACGCTAAAGTCAAATGAGTACTATCTTTAATAAAATTTATTTAGGATTTTAAAAAAGGTGTAAAGTATAACCTTTTTTATTTGTTCTAAATATTTTAAAAGTATTTATTGGAAAATACCAGGAAATTGTAAATCAGAAATTAATTTGACTTAATGTGACAGACATGACAGTAAACTATGTTTTATATTTGTGTGTATGTGTATATTATTTTAGTGTGTGTGGTCGCCAGTTTTTAAAATATGCTGGCAAAAACAAACCTAACAAAAAAGTTTTAATTTTATTAAATAATTAATTCAAATGTTCGGCAACACCATTTTTTTAATGCAATTATATAAACTGCATATTTTAAAGAATATTTATAAATATTATTTATTATCCTGTCTACTTTAATAATATAGTTATTATAATTTTAAGTTCAAAAAAATTCTGTTCTCCATAAGACGCTGTGTTAAAAGTTTGATTTTTAATCGATAATTACTCTTTTAAATGATCGTCAACAGGTGTTAAATTTTTGAGGGAGGATAACTACTGAATTGAGCTATTCAATTCACTAAAAAAAAATTTTTTATCTACTATCAAGCCTCATGGATGAACGTCCTTAATGAAACCTTTGAATTAAATTGTGTTTGAAGATGTTGTTGATGTGATAATTAATTAATTATCATATTCTTCAATATTAATGAATAAAAAAATGAAATAACAACTTCTTTATGCATTTTTTTTTATAAAGAATTAATAAAACATTGAAGACTGAATACTGTGTTCGATAATAGATGCCCGATGGAGTGCCCGATGTTGTTTTTATGAATATAATATTTAAAAAAGAAACACACAACCAACCATCTTGAATTTTCTTTGTATATTATGTAATTAGTGAGTATCGACCCCGATCTACCTAAATTGAATATGTATATCTTTATTCATAAAATTTATAGAAAATATTGTACAAGGTGTCACAGAAAGTAGGATGACTGAGCGACTAAAAACCATTGAAAAACACGGATATGTTAGGGCGTTGTGAGATTGTGAAAGCATAAGGGAAAAGTCAGGGAGGATATTTATCTTCTAGAATCTGAACAAAAAACTTCATTAGATTAGATTCTATTAGATTGGAGTCGATTCAGGAGTCTTATAAAGAGCTTTTGTATCGCGAGAAATTTGATCTCTTGTTCGTCTTTTCCTTCAAAGGTGTTCTGGAGTCTTATGGCCTTGATAAACGTAAGGATATCCCTGAGTTACACCTCATTGATTTCATCTTGCTGGAGATCTGCCAATCCCAAATGATAGTGAATTCCGGTTTCCTCCTCTTCACGATAAAATCTGCAGACTTCTCTATGCGATTGATTTTGTGCAGATGTTTATTGAGTTTGGAGTGGTCAGTAAGAAGGCTAGTAAGTATCCTCAATTGGTGTTTTCCTAGCTTTTATAAGACCCTTTGCATGATCTTGAACATGAGTATTTACCCAAAAAGTGACTTTTCCGTACTCCAAGAAACGACTCTGGACAGTTCAGTGGAGCACTAGCACTCACTCATTCTGGCTAATTCATCAGCCTACTTGTTTTCATCGATTCCTGAATATTCAAGCAATAGTGACCTTGTTTTCTTATATTAAGAAAGATTTTCATTATTTGTTTACTTCTTTCTCTAAACCAGTCTTTCTCTTAGACTAATTCTCATTAACGAATTAACCAGTCCAAGTGTCCCAGCGGTCCAAGGCGTTATGTCTGCGCAGTATGCCTACTTGGAAACTGGGAGGTTATAGGTTCGAATTCCGTCATCGGCAGTTTGTCAATTATTAAGAAGAAAAAAAGGGGGCGGTTCATTGACTAAACTATTGGCGTATGGACAAGAACTTAGTAACCGACTATGCTGGAGAAGATTTTCTGTAGTTTCCTTCAAGAACTTCAGATGAATATCGACATAGTTCCTATCATAGTCGGCTGCAGCCGCATATCCTACCGATTCCTATTCTATAAAAAAAAATTCCTTCCACTCCACTCACATCCTTAGGCATCACAATGGACCTTATGGTCGAAGTGCACCCCGTCCATGGTAGCCTCTACAATCTATCTATCTTAACGAACTTTGCCTTTCAAATACCAAAAGCATATCAGATTTTCGAAATTTTGATCGGAATAACTCTTCGATTTATTTCGCTGGAATAAGCTGTCGCAGCTCCTGGTATCGATATTTTTTTTTATAGATAATTTCACTCTTCTTCGTTTTTAAACATTCATTCTGTTTCTGTTACATTCTGTACATGTATTATAAAATATGCACATCTATTAACAGATAACTTTTTATACCCAGTATATTTGTAAATATACAAGGTATATTAAGTTTAGTTCCAACTTTGTAACGCTTGAAAACATTGATCGCAAAAAAAATTTTTTTATTATAAGTGTTCATAAAATTACCTAATTAGTCCATTTCCGCATGTCCGTCGGTCTGTCTGTCTGTCCGTGAAGCCGATAACTCAAAAACGAAAAGAGATAACGAGCGGAAATTTTTTCGTGTGTTCTAAAGCAAAAAAGTAAGGTCAAGTTCGTTAATGGGCAAAATCGGAAGGTGTTTCCCCCCTCCAGAGGGAAAAATTTATATCTTTGAAACCGTAAGAGATAGAAAAAATATTTGTACGCAAAAAATCTTTTCCTCTTTAAAATAAACAACTTTTGTTTGAAATTTTTTTTCATAAACTCAATAGTTTTCTCATAATTTGTGCTCGAAAGTTGAAAATGAGAAATACAATTGATTAGTGAACGAAGGCCTACATGTATACATAGCATCCAAACATACTATTTTTATATCCAGTATATTTGTAAATATACAAGGTATATTAAGTTTAGTTCCGACTTTGTAACGCTTGAAAATATTGATCAGCAGAAAAAAAATTCATATCTTATAAACTTTGAAGAATTGTTCAAACATTGATATACAATAAAATTTCAAATTCGCCCCCTTTACCTAGATCAGTTTTTTGTATTATAAATACGTATTTCGACTACAATGTAGTCATCATCAGTATAAATTAGCTAGTCGTACTTTACTCTTTGACAATTAGAAATAGATAGAAAGTCGAGATCAATAGACAAAAATAAAAATGAATAGAAAATTAACTCAATTAAAATATAATAGATTTAAAATTTAGTTTTATTAGATTTAAAGACATTGGTCACCATGGTGAAATGGTTTGGTGAAATGGTCACCAAATTAGCAACAAGTAACATATCCTGAGACAATATAAGAGTAATTTTAATACGAGTAAAGTTAACAGGATTAAATGTGAAGAAAAAATTTTAACAAGAGTAATTTCAATATAATTTAAAATTTATTATATTTTAAATCTAGTATATTTTAATTGAGTTAATTTTCTATTCATTTTTATTTTTGTCTATTGATCTCGACTTTCTATCTATTTCTAATTGTCAAAGAGTAAATTACGACTAGCTAATTTATACTGATGATGACTACTTTGTAGTCGAAATACGTATTTATAATACAAAAAACTGATCTAGGTAAAGGGGGCGAATTTGAAATTTTATTTCAAAAACCTAGAGTTCTCGCTAACTATCATTCGATAATATAATGTTATATTGATATACAAACTCAGTATATACTGGGTATTCAAACAATTAACTCAGTTAGTTGTTACATTACTTGTTTTTTTTTTCTGTTTTATTTATTCAGTCGAGCGCGATACAGTAGTTTACCTATATTATCAGAGATTGATTATAGATAAGATGATGTGTTCAATAAAGTTTTTTTTTTTCTTTCAGTTAATGTTTGCTTTGTATAGCAAAAAATATATAAATAAAAAAAATAACAAAAAAATTACAAGAAAAAAATATAAAAATCTGTATACTTTCTAAAAGGTAAAAGCAAAGCAACAGAATCCCATCACCGCACCCGCCACGGCGCCGTTCGATACATTGAAAAAATGTTCAAGTGCATCAATGTTTTTTCAATCAGTGAAATTAAAACGGTGGTATTCATTCAGAGGAATGTTTAAGGTTGTATGATCATGTAATATTATTGTCCCTCAATCTGGGGCCTTTAATTAGATCAGCAGTCATCAAGATACGGCCCATGTACAATGGAACCAACCCTCCAAAGCTTTTACATAGATTACCTTACATAGATAAGGTCCATTGTGTCCATTTCGGCCTAAGGATGTGAGGATGTGAATGGAGTGGAAGGAATTTTTGTGTATAGACTCGGAATTTGTAGGATATGCGGCTACAGCCGACTATGATAGGAACTATGACGATAGTCATCTGGAGATCGTGAAGGGAAACTGTAGAAAACCTTCTCAAGCATAGCCGGCTACTTTGTTCTTGTCCATATGCCAACAGTTTAGTTAATTAACCGCCCCCTTTTTTTCTTAATAATTGACAAACTGCTGATGTCGGGATTCGAACCCATAACCTTCCAGTTTCCAAATAAGCATACTACGCAGACGTAACGCCTTCGACCGCTCGACCACTTGGACTGGTTCTTATATAAAAATGTTATATTCGTTAGAAGTAATAATTTTTAACAAATATAACATTTTATCTATTGTTCTATTTTGATTGATTAAAAGACTTCCCGGTACTAAGCTTGTAATGAAGGGATTTCAATGTTATCGTTTGAGACAATCAATGACTATTTACTGTCTGTTTTGTTTATTGAAATTCTTAGAAAGTTGTCAATGTATACAGTGGCATAGCATGGGTTTTCGCCGCCAGGGGCCGACCGGAAATTCTCCGCCCTCTATTTTCATTATTAGCCAAAATTAGTAAAAAGACAAATACCTTTAAATTCTTTAATTCTCAAAGCAAAATCTTTTATGCAATTATCGATGTCAATATGTACGCTAATATAGCTAAATTTGATGGTCTCAACGTGGACAGTGTGAATTATGAATTAGCTAATCGTTACTATCTCCGTGATATGGAGTCAAAGATATGTTACTCGTTGCTAATTTGGTGCGTGTGATTAAAAAAAAAGTTTTGTCTTTTATATGATCGAACTGAGGTATTACCTAACGGATTACTTGAGTAAACTGACCAATTAAAGGATTAAGTGTGTGATGAACCCACTGCGTCGATTGGCGGTAATCCTTTTCTGACCATATGGTCTTGTTTGTGTTAATAGCGTTAGAGTGTTATTCGCAGCTAACCTTGACATTCGGGTATGCATTTTGAAAATGGTGTTAGCTAATTCATACTGATGATGACTACTTTGTAGTCGAAATACGTATTTATAAAATACAAATAATTGTTCGAAGAATTGGGACAAAATTTGAAAATTAATTTCAAAAAAACCTAGAGTTCTCTTTGAATATTTTAATAGGTATCAGGCGTTTTGATCCCCGGACAAAATATCCCCAATAATATGTCTTAGGACAAAATATCCCCGGAAAAAATATGGCCGGATAAAATATCCCCAAGACAAAATATCCCCGGACATGATATATGTATATAGTGTAAGATATTTAATGTATTTCCTGAAAGAAATGGAAATAATTTTTAATTTTCTTCCTATGATGACGGTGATGATGATGATGATGAAGGGGTTCAGGGGCGAAGTCCCGGTGGGGGTTGGGTTTGGTGAGGTTGGGTTGGGTTGGTTTATTCCAGATGAGAATAAATAGTATTATTTACTATTATTGTTTATTATTATCATGATTATTATTATCATTAATATTTATTATTGTCATTATTATTATCATTATCATTATTATTATCATTATCATAAACAGCTAACGCTTATCATTGAAAAAGAAAAAAACAAATTGTATGGAATTTTTTTCTCGTTTCAATTGGTCAATTTTTTTATTATTCATTACTTATTTTTGTTATTTAATATATGTGTAATAAACTCAACTCTGGCTAGAGAATTTTTTTTTTTGAGGATATTTTGTCATGGGGATATTTTGTCGGGTAGTCAAATATTATGGAACCTTTTAATAATCTATAAAATAATATATTGTGCGATATTGTTCTCCTTTGTTTGAGAATCACTGATTTTTGTTTGATGTATCTCGTGTTATCGTGCAGTGTATATTTATTGATTTGTAAGTATATTTGGGTAAATATTATTAACGATAAAAATATTTTATGAACTAGCTTTAGTACCTATCAGCTTAACGCTTTGCTTATATGACACAAATTTTTATCTAGTTTTTAGTTGCTGCATAAAGTACTGTTTTTTTATTTATTTAAAAAAAAAACAGAATAGTTGCAATAAATTTGGATGAGTTTTATGTCTGTATTTTATATGACAGTTGTGTTGCACTTCAAGTTATATGAAAATAAATTTTTAAAATAGTACGATCACAGTAGGTAATATACAGTTAAAGCTTTGTGTTGGAGCTTTCACTGTGTTGGAGCGTGCCGTAAACGGGATCGGCTGGATCGTACTGACCATAAATGCATTCGCCAGATTGTTATATGAACACAGATGGATTCGTATTTATTGACCTTCCGTCAAAACTTTTGATTCTTGACAAATTTTTTCTAAGGCTCAATTTTTCTCAAAAAAATGTTTTTTTACAACGACTGTAAAATGGTTAAACAGCCCAGGTTAAACAGTTTTGATGAAAGACAAGTTTTGATGAAAGTTTTCAATCGCAATAAAAATATGTGATATAACTAAAGTTACATTACTCTGCACATGACGAAGCTCACTTGAAATACATCAATCATATGTTTGTTAACAGCTATAACTCTCGTCATGTTTACTATTTCTTTCCTTGTCAACCACTTCAGTCACATGATCAGAGTATACCAATCACAAGGAAGTAGGATATCAACATATCGTACACATTACTCTTACATCTGAAGTTAAAGTGACTATGATATGGTGTCTTTGTTACATATATATGTCACACTCACACGACAGACGACCGACAATAACGATGACGTACACATGTACGAGTAAGATGCAACTATATATAAATGTTTGTAGTTAAGAGTGATAAGTATAATAGTTATATCTTATACAATACTGATTTTAATGCAGTTTATGTGTAACAAAGACATCATATCATAGTACACTACATATAGACAGCGATAGATACACTATACATTATTTGCAGATTGGGTGAATTTTAAAATACAAGCTATATATATATATATATATATATATATATATATATATATATATATATTTGTCTAGTGTATAATAAAATGGTTCAATTGGGAACAATAAAAAGAAAAAATTGTGTAGGAAAACTTCATAATTTTCAAAAAGATTTTACCTCTTAACGTTTACAATTTTCTTTATAATTTTCTTTTCTATTTACGATATTATTTATATAATAGAAAAATACAAAATATCGAAAATATGTATTGAAAGTTTTTAAGTGTTCTGTTCCGAACACTCGACGAGGAGAAAGAACTAACTTTTTTTTCTTGTATAAAATATTCTTGAAAAGAAAAAATGCAGAATTTTCTTTTTTTTACAAATCAATAAACTCTTAAGAGTTTATTTTTCTCAGAATCAATTTTTAATAAAATCTTGAAAAGAAAAATTAAGTTGTACTACTGAAGAGTCATCGTTATGTAAACGATTTCAAAAGAGTCATAATCGATTGTGTAATTTATACACTGTGTAACAATAAAAACTTCAATGATATATTGAATAGTGATTCGTATTAGGTACTATGAGCCATAAAAGTATGTGTTGTGCCTTAATCATTCGGTTTTCGAAAAAATTCTTCGAATAAAAGTTGTTACTATATTTGTAATGAACAAATTTTTTCCGAAGCATTTTTTCGTAAACCGAATGAATACGGATAAATCAATTAAAAATTTTTGAAAAATGACCAGGTGATCTATAGTACACCTAGTTTACCAAAAGAAACAAGGTATTATTTTGATGTGTTTTTTGTTTTACTTAATCTTTGCAACACTTGTTTCTGAGTAATTATAAAAATATTTTTTTCTGCGTACAAAGATCCTCAAAACATTTATATTACTCTTAAATATGTAAAATTCTACGAGTTTGTGCTAATTCTTCTAGCTTATTTGAGAGGCGCTATTAGTGTAGATGGGAACCAGCCATACTTACAGACTTAGCAAAGACTGGTCGAGGGTCGGATCCAAGACTATTGGTTGATGAGTTTTATCACCGCATTAAGTTTGGTCAGAGAATTTTATAAGATATTTTTAAACATTTTGTACATATAAACAGAAAAATAGTGTCAAATATGTTGTGTCAGAGAAACAAAACACAATTGTATGTGTACAATAAATAATAAAACAATTTCTGGAATGATGAATGGTCCCTTAATGAAATTTTAACGAAAATAAATTATTTCACATCAGAAAAATTCATTATTTTCAATTATATATTATTTTATATGTATATATATATATATATATATATATATATATATATATATATATATATATATATATATATATATATATTATAGATTTGTTTACCTTTTTTTAATCATCGTATACAGTGTGTTCCATGAATATGACACACACACAAAATTAAAACCAACCTATAGTGTCATGCAATCTGTTTCTATTCAGACTCCGGTAGCCCCTTGTTTCCACATAAATTCGTTACATAAATTTCTTAATTATACATACATAAATTCCTTAATTATACATACATAAATTCCTTAACTGATCGTGTGCTCGAATTATTTTGTCGGGTGCCATCAATGGTACGTGTGCCATTGGTTTGCCATCGCTGTGAGATAGACCATCTATTTGGGACAAACTCAAATAAAATCGTTGGGTTTCTCAAATAAAGGTATTTTTCAAAGGATCACCTTTATCAGAGATTTTTATAATTCTCTGTTGATTAATAGTGATTATACCACTTGAACATAAAATATACATTATTGAAATTTCATTTGATGTATTTATCATCGTTTAAATTCTTGTAGTTTTGTATGCCTTGTACAGAATTGCGAACAAATTTCCATATCACTTTGAGGTGCGACTTGAATTAATCACTGATCCTCTATACTATCGTTGTCTTTATGAATATATGATGTTTGCCATATACACTCACTTACAATGACACACCCTACATATACTTACGATAAGACCATAATTCATATTCTTTGGTTTGATAACGTTATATACCTCTCAATGGAACATGTCACAAGCGATAAGAGTAAATTTTTGGTATCATTTTAAACCGATTACTAAATAGTTAATCGGTAAAACACACAATTAAAGAAAATTTTGTTTGTTTTGATAAATTATAATTCGATAATAATATTCGTATCAGATAACTATCTGGCTCATAGCTGGGTATTCACTATTTTTTACAGTGTACTAAATTCTATATGTGTAGATATATAGAACTATGTATTTTTTCCTTTTTTATTTTGTAGATTTTTCGTTGAAACAAAAAAGGGCACATAACAAATGACTGTGATGGTCGTAATATAAGTACTCCCTCCCTCCAACCAACAGAACAAACACAGTCGAAAGAAAAATAATAAATGATGTTCGTAATCGAATTAGAATAAACAATTTATATCTGTAGATGCGTTCTCCATGCTACTATCTACATCTGTACACGTACAGGGTGTCATACTTAAATAAATTACCCCTATAATAGTTTCTATAATATTAATGAACCACATAATATAAAAAATGTGTAGGCAGGTTTTTTTCTTCTTTATATACAGGTCATAATTTAATATATGCGTAACATTTTATATTCGTTTAGGGACTAAATTTTGAGAAAATTTTATTATGATAATTTTTGCTCTAGACCCAAATAAGAAGCGCGTGCTGTAGAAGAAAATTAGACACAGTTTTGCCTTGACTTGGTTGTAAATCAATTTTCCGTATCAAAATTGGCAAGACAAAACACTTTTGGAATCACCTCATTGTCTCTCTATCTCTCACAGACGTTTTTCTCAGAGGCTTTTCACTTATATGTTTTGGCATAGTTGCAAATACAAATATGAGGTTTAAAATTCGAATTAATTAGCTAAAGACTTAGTTTTTGCCGTTTAAATTGTAATTTAAAATATTTTTTCTGGGGTGTCACAAATGAAAGCTTTTAGAAGTTCAAATTCAGGAATATATATGATGTATTTTATTAATGCATGTTTTGGCAAAAAAAGGATTACATTTTCAGCCCCTCACCCTCACTGAGAGCAATTAGAATAAAATCAGGATTAAAGATAAGATATCGATTGAAGGATAATTATCAGAATTGTAATTTTTTGAGGTAAGGGATCAGTTTTGGAGGTTGATATGGGAAATTAAAATCAATTTTTTGTAAGATTATTGCTTGGAATGTAAATTAAATGCGTTTTGGGTGTCTATTGCTTGGATCAATTTACTTTTAAATTTGGTTCAAAAATGATGTTTTACTGCATATTAATCAAACTTAGCCGAGGTTGTCTTCCACGATAAATGTTCTAAGGACCACAAAAGTAGCATTTTTCATAATTAGTTGATTTGTACTTAACTCATTCGGTCTTTGGGAAAATGTTTCTAATAAAAGTTGTTAGTATATTTATAATGAACAATTTTTATCCGATGCATATTTTTCGAAAACCGAATTAATCAAAAATCAATTATACAATTTTGAAACACACATATGCATAGTATTCCCTAATTATTTTCTGGAATTGTATAACACATGATATTTCATATACAATACTAAAAAAATTTGTTGGTTGGTATTATACAGCTTGTATTGTAAAATAGACCCAATCTAGAAACAATGTATAGTGAATCTATCACTGTATATGCCCAGTATACCATGATATAATGTACTTTGTTACACCCAAACTGCACTCTGTAGGCAGTGGAGTTAAGTGTAACAAAGTACATCATATTATAGTACACTGCATATAGACAGCGAAAGATACGCTTTATTTAGCAATAGCAATACAATTTAAGTGTAACAAAGTACACCAAATCATAGTACATTGCATAAAGACAGCGATAGATACACTTTATTTAGCAATAGCAATACAATTTAAGTGTAACAAAGTACACCATATCATAGTACACTGCATATAGACAGCGATAGATACACTTTATTTAGCAATAGCAATACAATTTAAGTGTAACAAAGTACATCATATCATAGTACATTGCATATAGACAGTGATAGATACACTATACATTGGTTCCAGATTGAATCTATTTTAAAAACAAGCTGTATAACAAATCTCGAATGAAATATCCTAATTAATAAATATATGTTTCCACCTCATACCCACCAGGACGACACGAGATGGATGAATTCCAGAAATCATCAAATCCTGTTATCATCCATTCATTCATTGAAAACAAACCCAATAATAATATTAATTACTTACCCAACCGTACAACCATATATCGTATATGTGATCAGGAAACATATCGTATATAGGGATCGAGGGATAACTAACTATGGAACCATCGTATAAAATAATTGATTGTTTTAAATTAAATGTGTATTATTGTTAATAAATCATGATTAATAATTTACACAAAATTAGGTTATGTTTGCTTTGGAAGAAACAAAAAATTGTGACGTGAAATCTCACTCACAGGACGTCTATATACAGTTATATATACAGTAAATATCTTTAAGCATGTGAAAATAACAACTCACCGAGTGAATTGCTTAAACACCCGGTATATACTAAATTTATGAAAAAAAGTTGCAAACAAAAGCTGTTTACCTTTAAAAAAGGAAGATTTTTTGTCTTGGAATTTTTATTCTATATCTTACGGTTTCAAAGATAGACCGTTTTGTCCATTTGACCCCCAACATGGTCCGATTATGACCATTCACGAACTCGTCTTTACTTTTTCTAGAACACACATACAAAATTTTAGCTCAGTATCTTCTTTTGATTTTGAGTTATTTGATTATAATTACTTTATTTAACGGAGGAATTTGAACTAATCCATAGTACGGTAGGGCGTAAGCCAAAGTTTAAGAGGGACACGGTGTGGCTTTTTATACTGACAGTGACTATTACTACAGGAAATATTAGGCTATTAAACGAGCTACAGGCTTTAAATTTTGAATATATAGAAAGATTATAACATATACTCAGTGTTTTTAGTGACTCTTTTTATTGAATAACGTTTCGTGAGTACTCACTCACTTCTTCAGTGTTGTCAATGATCTTCTTAGTTTTAATGTTTTGAAATTATTGACGTTTGACTACGACAATAAAATAGAATTTGCATTGATAATCCTTACACAGTATAAAACAAAATCCCCCAGCCGCGTCTGTCTATCTGTTCGCAATAAACTCAAAAACTACTCCACCGATTTTTATGCTGTTTTCACCAATGGATAGAGTGATTCTCGAGGAAGGTTTTAGTATATAATTTGTCAAGTATTTGTATACATTCACTAAAATATAATGATAATTGTTGGAGGTGTCGGAAAACATATTATAAAACAAATATGTTAAATATGCTATGCATAGATAGCGATACAACAAATACGTTTTAAAAATTTGCCTATAGATGGCAGTATGCACAACATGAGTATTTCAAAAATTTTGCCAATAGGTGGCAGTGCATACAACAAATGTATTTCAAAAATTAAATGCAATTTATCAGTCCTTGACGGGGGAAAATATTATGTTACTTGGTTATAAGGGCGTTACAAAATTTTTGCGGGCAAAGTCGCGACGGGTTAGTATTTAATATCTAAAGTTAAGAAACTCATTGACACCGTGTTGTTGCCTGAAGAAGTCACATTTGTTGACACGAAACGTTTGTTCAATAAAACAGTGTCGCTAAATACACTAAGTATGTATATTATTGATCCTTATTCTTCGGGGAAAAAGTTTGTTATCTATTTTTATGAAAAGTTTTTGGCTTTTTTAGGGATTTGGTTAAAAAAGAAACACTCTTCGGTAGTGTGTTTGGAAATCTCGTTACCAGTTTGACTTTGCTTGGTTTATACATGGAGGTAAAACACAAAATATGGTGTACAATGTAAAAAGCTTCTTTTTTTTTGAAACATATTCCTGTTTGCTAATGAGAAAATATTTTTTAAGTTAAAGCTTTCAATTTTTTATGTAACCCAATTTTGTCTATCTCTAATATGTGTGTTGTGGTGCTTTGCCTGTCGTATGTGTGCTCTCTCTGCGAGTTAATGACTATTATTATTCATATCATCATTGTACGTGTATACGCCATTTTGTGTATGATATTTGCGATATAATTTATCTCGAAAAAAAAAACGAATTTATCCCCGATACTATGTACATGCATACACTCCTGTTCGTACAAATTGAACCACCAGTAAGTCACATTCTACGCGTATATATTACTAAATATATGCATATTACATACAATAAGTCACGGGATATTTCAACTGGTTCAATTTTTATGAACGCGAGTGTACAACGTAGATAGTAATAATGTTTGTTGATGTAATATACTCGTACGCTACTTTTTTTTTATAAAAGCTTTGTTCAAATATCACGGATAATATACCACACCACGCGCGTTCCTGTATATTAGTTTTTTCCATTCCCCCGGTTTTTTTTTTTGCATAAAATGTGGGTGGATTGTTTGTTATGGGTGGATTTTACGCTATTGAATTATTGAGTATTTGAAATGTATTATATATTGCCTCATAACTTGATCGAGTATAATATTAATGTTTATATTTCGAAAACTTGACATCGAAATATTAGACTTGGTTCTACACTACAATATAAGATTTTGTCATGAAAAGGAGGAGACTGGAATTCACATCCTGTGTGAATGCAAAAGTCTTTCTATCAAAAGACCACTATCATTTAAGATGGTCAGATATCCAGTCAGATGAAATCAATGAGGTGTCCAAGAGGAATATCCTGGAGTGCTATATCTATCGGACTCCTCTGGCACATCTTTCGAGGACAGGAGGTACATTAGATAAAATTAGTCGCGGAACAAAATATCTTTATAAGACTTGCTCTTGACTCGAGTCTAATCTAGGCTTGGTTTGAATGAATATCGTTTTTATGTTAGAAAATTTTATTAGATTATGCAAAAAACTCGAGTATTTTGTTGATATAATGTGGCGAGTGACCTTGAAAACCTAGAAATATCTGATGATTTAGATTCTAGATAGTTCTAGGAATTTCCAGGCCTATTTTACCAACCCTTAAAGGATAAAAAATTTGTATATAGAATAGGAATTGGTAGATTCCTATTCCCGATATCCCGATATTCATCTGGAGTTGGTGAAAGAAAACTGCAGAAAACCTTCACAAATATAGCCGGTTACTTTTGTTCTACGCCGACAGTTTGGTCTTTTAATCGCCCCAATAATTTTTTTAAAACTAATTTAATTGGCAAACTGCCGCCGTTGGGATTAAATCAGCAACCTCTCACTTCCGAGCAGAGTGCCTTTGAACAGCTTGACCACTCGGACGATAGGGGAAGTTAGTCTTGGGCTCAAGAGAAATGTTCGAAGTGATTTCACAACCTAAAAGTATTTAATTTCATGGTTTCGGATTTACTTTTTATTTCGTTATTAAATTAAATATATATTTGAGATTTTCGTAATAATATCGAACTTAGTATGTTTTCTTAACCCTAATGAAAATTGACACAAATATGTGAGAATAATAACTTAATGTTGACTTCAAAGTTATACTGTCAATGATACGAACAAAATTGACTCACCTATCTATATCATCCGTGGTGTAACGGTTAGCACACTGAAATCCAAGGTCCAGGGTTCGATACCTTGTGGTTGCATAGCTATACCATAGAAACCCTCATAGGTAAGCTCCAGGCAATTACCAAGCTATGGGAAATCGAATCTCGTTGGACTGAAGTAGAAGGGAGAGCATAATGGGCCATAAGGTCGAAGTATAACACTTTTCATATAACCGTGCTCGTATGACCGTAATATAAACAAAACATTTTGTGCTACAACTTGTGTCCCAAAATGATTTTTCATCGAGATATAACGATATAAACCATTGTATATCATGAAATACATAGTTAAAAATTATAAACATTATATGTATTAACGTATGGTATAATTCGTCAAAGGGTCATTTTAATTATTCACAGCCTTTTTCCCTCTTTGTATATGGGAAATGAATATTGAAGATGATAACCACGCACCAATTATAAGAAAAACAAAATACCCTTGAGACATTCATCCTAAGAAAATAGAGACCTTTTACTAAAATATATATATTAAAGAAATATTAGTTTCAAGCTTTTACTTTCATTTGGGAATGCGTTTTAATTTTGTATATTTTCTTCTAAGGTATGCTAGTAAGTACACTTGAATTAACAAAAAATTGAACCCATATACATTAATTTAACGATGAGAAAGTCTTAAATTTTTAATTACTTTCGAAGTACCTTTAAATAGTAATGGACGTTGATCACAATGGATTTTGATGCGGTTTTCACCATTATTTTGAAAATTCTTCCAGAAGATTTATGTGCATTAAACATTCATTCAGATTTAATCTAAAGATATTATGGAAAAAAAGATATTATCCACAAAAATTGTTTAATTTGAAAAAATAATTTTATTTTTCCTATCAAATATTGGAAACTCTATCATTCTGAATTATTTTTCGCAAGGTCCGGCTATAACGAGTAGTGAGTTTTGGTACACTCCCGTTCATAAAAATTGAACCAGTAGGTCCCATTCTAAGCGTATATATTACTAAATATACGTATATTATTACATACAGATAAAATTATAATGTTTGAACTGGTTCAATTTTCACTATCATATTTCACCCTATTGAAATTAAAAAATGAGTCTTACTTTTATGGCCCATGGTACGGTACCCTAAAAACGGCATCATCGTCATCATAGGTGGTGTGAATTCGTTCAGTACCAAGTTACCAAATACCAACCATTGTTGTTGTATTATTTTCTTTAATCCTTTCGGCTATTTACCGCAACAAAAGAAGTACCCCATAATAATAAACTTAACAATGGTCTAGAGATATTATTGTTATTGTTATTATTGTGGTGATGGGGATGAAATGAATGGGAGGGAGGTAAAATGAATATAATAATAATGTAAAATTATTATTATTTTAACCACTTTTAAATAACTATACATTTAATACCAACATAACAATCATTATTATTATTTAAAGTAAATTATATTTATGAATATATTTACATTAATATATTGTGTATGTATGTACAAGGTGTTTGTGAACTATTCACAGTGGTACGGGTTTGCTTCTTTCACAAGATCACTGTCGCGATATACTTACAGGTTATCGTTGAAATTTGTAACAAACTTAAATATTCGACACATCGAATCAATTCATCGAAGTGATAGTAAATTCTTAAGGTTCGTTTAGACACTAGATACCGTGTATACACCGAGTGTCTATGTGTGCACACGAGTGTCTCTAGTTGTGACATTTATTGTGAGATTATCATTAGTGTCGAAGCAGCGGCTGTGTAAACACCTTGTGTCTAAGTGTCCAAGTGTCTGTTCAGGTTTTCAAACAGATTCGACATATTTTCATACACTTCATACATTCCATATATAAATATATATATATATAGTAATAAATATAGCGTTTACGTCGCTGTTTAATTACAATATAAGCAGCAATAAGTTCTTTTGGGTGTGAATAGCTTGGACACAAGTTCCGTATATTTGTATCTGGCTAGACACCAAAAATCTATTTAAGTCTGAACAGTAAAGAAATTTATGCCTGATGATATTTGTGTCGCAACTTATGTCGTAGTCTAAACGAAGCATTAGTTTAGACTTGTAATGTATATGTTAGTTATATTAAATAATTATTATTAAAATAAATAATAAATATATGTAAATGATATAATTGATTTTTATTAATTAAAATTGATCTTTTTAATTTTATTTATGAAATGCTATAATTTTATATGTAAATTACCAAGGTTGTTAACATTCACAGCAACCGTGATAATAGAGGGAAGTTATAGTTGAAATGCAACAGATAAAAAATGAAGAACAAAATTATAATAATATACATATATTTAGTAATATATACGCTTAGAATGGGACCTACTGGTTCAATTTTTATGAACGGGAGTGTACCAAAACTCACTACCCGTTATAGCCGGAGTTTACGCAAAATAATTCAGAATGATAGAGTTACCAATATTTACCAAGGTTGTTAATATTCACAGCAACCGTGATAATAGAGGGAAGTTATAGTTGAAATGCAACAGATAAAAATTGAAGAACAAAATTATAATAATAATTTAATGATGAAGCGACACCGCTACAGACTAAACAAGAAACTAGCTTCAATTCGCAACAGAAAAGCACTAATAAAATAGGCAACCGGAAAACGGGAGTCCCTTTGAGAGTGTTTGAAACATAAACGAATACTCCACTCGAAAATTCCGGAGTCTCTCGAACAATAGCACAATAATGTACAAACAGATCAAAAATGTGAATTGATTACAATTTTAGGGAATAGGGAATTGTTCTACAGAAAAGTCGAGAAACGTCTATTTCGATGCATCAATGATTTTGTTTAGTAGATTAGAGCGCGTCAAAGTTACGTCCGAAAATTCATCGACTCGCTGCATAGAAATGCAAAACTCGTAAAAAAGTAAAGTGATTTTTTAACAATTTTCATAATTTATAATCAGCGATTTTTTTAATATCTCAACAAAAACGATAACGTTATTTAAAATACGATTCTCAGTATATCATCTACTAAAATTCAACAGTACAAGAATTGAGAGCCTTGTATCTTAATATTCGTATTTTATAAAGTCGGAACGTTCGGAAATGCCTGATGTTTGGTTGAAATTGTTGCCTGTTACTTGAATGAAAATGCCCCCCCCAACACCCTAAAAGTCATAGATATTGGAAACTCAATATCTTGAAATACGTACATTAGGTCTAGATAGAAGTACTAAATACCTTGAATATTATGTAAACTCATTGTATGTGTGTGTATTTATTGTTGTATGATATATTTAAATGCAAATTCTATGTCACATTAATTTGAACATTTAATTTTGTATAATGGGAGAGGAATGGCGACGGTCGGCGTCGGGTGACGGCCACGGCGGCGACGATGAAAATAGATAATTTTATGTATATATATATATACATATATATATACTACCATAACACACTAAATATATTCAGGGAACCAGGAGAGAGAGAGAGTGAGTGAGAAAATGGGAACAGAATAGACGTCCAGAGAACAGGTGTAGGGATAGACAAGGTATATAATATGTGAAGAATACAGGCTAAAAACCGGGAATGTCGCAATTAAAATTTGTTTGATTTTTACCCGCTTACTATTTCAAATATTTCGAGAATAATTTACTGGTTTATATATCAAGGTATGAATATTCTCATCTATGCTATATCTACATCAGTACAGATCTTTGGTCTTACATTGTTGCAAAACTATTGAGTTTATAAAAAAAAGTTTCAAATAAAAGTTGTTTGATAAACGGGATATTTTTTCGTATTATAACTTTTCTTCCGTCTCTTGTAGGCCCTATAAATGAGGAACATTGAATAGCAACATTGTGCAGCAACCTAGGATGTTGCTGTGTGTGCATAGCTGTTGCAGCAACAAAAAACATGCCCTTTAACGGTTGCTGTAAAAATCAAAATTATTTGATATTTTGTACGAGGAGTTAAATGCTCATATACAAATTGGCCATATTATCTGAAATGTTATGCTTTTCTAATATTTTATTATGTTTTATTACCTATATTGGTTACAATTTACATTATATATAATATACTTTATAATATATTATAAAGTATATTATATATTTATATTATATATTATAAAGTATATAATATATTATAAAGTATATTATATATAATATACTTTATAATATATAATATATATATATATATATATATGTATATATATATATATATATATACTTTATTATTTGTATACAATGTATAGAATATAGATATTATCCCAACACTAGTTTTACTAGAGTTACATATATATAAATAAACTATACAAATTAAATGAGATAGATAGAGACAAGATGAGAAATGATTGAATTTTTATGACTAGCGTCATAAAATAATTAAATTAAATTTTATGTTCCCAAACTTTGGTTGCAACGTCTGTACTGAAAATATTTTATAGGCGGAGTTCAATGTTGCTGCAACAATATTCTGCGTCTATTCCATACTTTACGGATTTAATGGTTTCGTGTTGGAACAATAAATACAGGTGACCATTTGTTAACTTGAAGAAATTTTAATCTACTCTGGTAATTTTATTCCGGGTATAAAAACAACTATCCTTTTTTTTGGACAGGACCCTTCTCCTTCCGTCTGTTTTACTTTATATGGTACGTAAAATTATGTAATTTTAGGATAATAAACACAGCTTTTATGATTACATTACACGTTCTATATTATTCTAAATTATAAATTATTCAATATTTGACTTTGTTGTTGGATGATGAACACATTGATGAATGGTTTGGCTGAATGAATTCACGGGAAGGAAGGAGGTGTGTGGAGGGGGGGAGGGGGTGTTATATTCATATATTCATGTGTTAATAATTTAATATGATTTTATAATTTAATCATTATTGAACTCATTAATATTCGAAAAAATATACATGGTGTGAATCCTTCCATACAAACGTGTCTGTGTCTGTTAACTAGTCCGTGTGGTTCAGTTGTTAAAGGTATTCGATTACTTGGAACTGGGAGGTTGATGGTGCGATTCCCAACACTGGCAGTTTGTCAATTAAATTAATTTGAAGAAAAAAATTAATCGGACGGTTGATTGTCTAAATTCTCTAAAACAGTGATTCTCAACCACATTGCCGCGGCACTTTGGTGTGCCGCCAAATTTAGAAATGTAGGTGTATTGTAAAGTATTAACCAATATAAAAACGATAAAAAGATCGAGACTGTTAAATGTAGAAGACGATATGAGAGTAGCATTGTCATTTTTACGACCAAATATAAATGAAATTATCAAAAAATATGAAGCTCAAATTTGTCATTAAAAGTATTCTTTTTAATTAACTTGTAATGAATCTCTTAATAATCTTACTGTTGTTTTTATAGTACATATTATTTAATTTTACATTCAAAATTATGATCATAATCTATTTTACACAGTGTATTATAGGTCAACAACAACTTTTAAACTTAGCTTTTTTTTGTGTGCCGTCGAATTTTGAAATCGTTAAAAGTATGCCGCGACAAAAAAGAGGTTGAGAATCACTGGTCTAAACTGTCGGCGTATGGACTTGAACGAAATTAACCGGCTATGTTTGTGAAAATTTTCTGTAGTTTCCTTTCACAAACTCCAGATGAATATCGGCATAGTTCCTATCAAAGTTGGCTAAAGTCGAACAACCTACCAATTCCTAATTCTACATATAAATTCCTTAGGGGTCAGTAAAAAAGGCCTAGAAAGGCCGATTTGCCTGGCTTCGACAACGCCTCCGCTATTAGTACTACTACTAACGTCTTCCAAATTTTTATCACACAGGATTATTACTAGAATAATCGTGGAAAAAGGATTGTCAGATGGTGGTCTGCATCCAAAAACTTTAATTTAAAATATTTCTAGCTTGCGTTATACACCAAACAAAGAGCTAACATCGGGATAACTTTTCGGGATAAGAAAGAGCTTTTTTAACAACTCGACCATATGGACGCTGCTGGTTGGTTGAGTTGTTAAATCTCTAAAATTATTTGTAAACTTAAACAAAACAAATTTACCCAAAGCTAAATAGAAACCACAAAGATGGAATTGAAAATGTTTGAAATTGTAAAAATATGATTTTCAATTTATTTAAATCCACTTATTTATTTATTATATATATATATATATATATATATATATATATATATATATATATATATATATATCTGCACAATTTCCTAATTTTCTTTGAATAAAATTTTATACCCTCAAGCTCCTTTAGATTCTCATCTAAGGTCTTTTGTTTATTCATGTTTATTGGTTAATTCAATTGCTCTTACCAAATACATGTACTAATAAAATATAGAAAACGGGACTAAAATGTATGCGTAAACACACATCTCATTTCGCTAAAAGTACAGAATTTCCTACTCTAAATAATTGAAAGAAGGATTTCAAAGGAGAGGAACTTTCTAATATTCAGTAAAAAAAAACTATTCCAAAAAAAATTTTATGCTACAATATTTTATTCTTTTTCCGTTTAATATTCTTGCCCGAGCCGTGGAAGTTCCCTCCAGATCAGTTCTGTTGGTATCTACCTCTTTTTTGGGGTATTTGCGGTAGAAGTGATCTCACATAAGCTGTAGAAAAGTATTGACCCTACAAGGTTATCGCCTGTCTTTGAATTTCACTTAGGGTCCTGAGACAGATGATTTTATTTTTGTACCCAGGTTATTTATCTCCTTATTCCCAAACATTACCTAGATAGGTAAATTGTAGAGGCTGCCCTGGACGGGCTACACTTCGACCATAAAGTCCATTGTGATGCCTAAGGATGTGAGGATATGAGTGGAGTGGAAGGAATTTGTGAGTAGACTAGGAATTGGTAGGATATGCGGCTGCAGGTGACTTTGATAGGAACTATGCCGATATTCATCTGGAGTTCGTGAAGGAAACTGCAGAAAACCTTCTCAAGCATAGTCGGTTACTTCGTTCTTGTCCATACGCCAGTTTAATCAATTAACCGCCCCTTTTTTTTCTGAGTAATTGACAAACTGCCGATGTCGGGATTCGAACCCATAACCTCCCACTTTCCAAGTATGCATACTGCGCAGACATAACGCCTTAGACCGCTCGGCTACTTGGACTGTAAATATTACCTAACGGGAGATATAAGAGTTAAGCTCTATAATGGTTGCCTAATTATCGAAGATCGTTTTGTCCATGGTCTATAGTCCATGGGCATTAGGGCATATCACTTGGTGGTATGTATTTGGATAAACTTGCTTCACCCTATCTTGTTTCTTACATCTGAAATCAGCTTCTTTCTGATGTTATATTTTCGTATCTCGAAAAAAGTAGCAACCAGAAATAGGTGCTCTAGTGTTCATCTTCTAGTGTTCTTTCCAGTTCCCCTTACTTTTTTTCTAATATTCCGTTTGCAGCACCCTCAACTCATTGAAGCATAGCAGTACCCAAAAAGAGATATTCGCTTTTTTATATCTAAGAGTACCAATTCTTAAAACAGTTCTCGTCGTAAAATTTTCAATCAAACAAGTTTAGTGCCAAGGAGATTTCTAGCTAACACCAGAAATTAACGAAAGCCATTATTCATTTTGCCATTTGTCTAGGGGTAATTTGAAGGGAGACATCCTGTCTGTATACACATAAAAGGTTTACCTGGATAAATAGATTTTATCACCAGATTAAAACCCAGAGTATTTGTGCTGTTGCGGAGGTGGGTTAATAGTTGGAGTTAACTGTTTGTTATTTTATTGTTTAGAACTGTGACCCTATTACTACGTTGTTCTACGACCCCCCGCCGTCATTTTAAATGCCAATGAAGTGAATTAGTAAATTTGTGGTCCAGCTCTTCTCTATTGCTGGTGCCTTTACACTATAAACGCTGTTGTGTGTACGTTGAAACACGAACAACGTGAAGGTATGTAAATTAAATGTAGGGTTATATATGCATGATGGCCACACCATAAAGCCACCCATACACTGATAGGTTATTCCTTTGAGGAAATAGTCCTGGTTTACGGATATAACTGCAACTATTTATTTGTACTGATGTAACTAACTGGCTGATATATAATTGAAGAGGTCGATTTCGTTTAAAATCGGCGATAGTTAATTTATTGATCTTTTATTTGTAACCAGGAATTTGGAGGGTTTTTTAAATGAATCAAATGATTTAGATGTAAATTCGAAATAAATTTCATATCAATCTTTAGTCACTTATAGTAGTAGGAAAAGAGTCGTCGAATCCTTGCAAGAAAAATCTTCGTAGGCTTTTTTAACCGACATCTGTGGAACCACAACCCCAAAGTTTTTCCACTACACTTGGTTTGTTTTCTCTAGCTATGTGGTCGTTTGAATCTATCCATTCTCTTTGCAAATGACCGATTAGAGTTTCATTTTTATCTTAGGTTCGGTCGAGGCGAAGGCTAGGTGTCGAAAGGGCGTGTCATCCGCCCCGTTACTGCCTTTAAGCAGACAATCCAATTTCAAAAGTAAGTATATGTCGCGAAAATGTTCTTTACTTCTTTTTAGACACTCTTTGGACGATATTTTTCTAACACGCTGTTTTTGTTGTTGTGATTTTTATCACGATACACAAAATAGAAAGTCTAGCGTCCCTCAAGGACCGTTGCTCAACATCGCTTTAGAATCAAAACGCTAAGACAGTGCCTTGACACAATAGGACTCCATAACGGATCCATTATGTGCAGACTATGTGGCGAAGAGAAGGAAACATTTAGCCACATAATCTTTTACTGCGAATCTCTCGATTACAGCAGATATAAGATATTCGGTGCATCTCACCCCAAATATATGGACCTTCAAGAAAACCTGATAAGCAAGCTTCTGACTATTGTCAAAATATGGGAGAAGTGAATCAGACTAAGGTAGAAGGGGGAGCATAATAAGGAGCATAAGGTCGCTGTGCAATGCGTTTATATACCCCAAGATATATCTATCTATCTGAGATAGTCCACTCCAACTGCACACAATTTTTTTTCTTGGATTGTTTACTCCAATTGGATTTTTAGATTGTATATGACGTAGAAAATATTCTGGGTAAACCAAAAGATACTAAATATCTATAAAAAAACGTCTCCGCTCCGGCAAGTGTATGGATTCCTTTATGTATGTGCGTAAGTCTATATGCCACCATAAAATAACTTTTATTATGATTATATACAATCCAAAACCAAAACCAAAATGGCAAACCTTCCTTCCTATCCCCAGACTCGATCTTCTTTACTCCACACTATCTCGCACATATCATATGAATGATTATGAGATGTAAAGAGTGTTGTATTAGTGGGTATGAGAGTGGGGGTGAGGTGGAGGTGTGCTAGAATAATGTCGTACACGGTTACAGCGTAGCGTACGGTGGCATTGCTCACTCTTTATGTTAAAAGGTCTGATAAATGCTCAAAATGTTCTCTTCCATGTGTGTACCTTTAACATTATGTATGTTATATATGTATATTTGTAAGATTGTTACAGTTAAACCTCTTCTGTTTACACTTAATCATGCGTATGTGTCGTCATATTTACCTCATCTACCAGGTATCGAACCTAGGACCTCGACACCACGGATCATTATTATATTCTTTAAAAAAACCAAGAGCCACAAAAAAGCGTTCATTTTATACTTGATTTGTGCTTTATGCATTCGGTTGTTGGGAAAATGTTTCGAATAAAAGTTTTTAGTATGTTTATAATGAACAACTTTTATCTGAAGCATTTTTGGGAAAACCGAATAGATTAGACAAAAATTTTTAAATATATATGTACAATTATTGTTATTTTTGGAGTCGGTGTCAGCATAGAGATATTCACATAACTTTTGGACACCGCCTCCAAAAATAACAATAATTGTACATATATATTTAAAAATTTTTGCTCAGGTGAACTAAAATTGGTACAAGAATATGGAATTATTTTTATACTTTTAAGTGCATTTTTTAGGTTTTATTTCTCGCTTTTTAGTGACTTTGAAGTTCTATAACTGATTTTATTTGTCTAAATATGGGTAGACCTACTAAACGACCAACTAATTTTTAGTGCATTTTTTTATAACACTTTTTTTTTATCCGTTTTTTTTTTTTTTTTAATTTTTAGTGCATTTTTTTATAACAGATTTTCAGTTTTTTTTACAAGCATTTATTTTTTTTTTAAATTTTCCCATTATGAATGAGTATACCCTTTCAAAAAAAAAAAAATTTCGCAGAAATCGGTTATCACATATAAAATGAGGATTTTCCTCGATTTCCCGTGGATCCCCTCATCAGAATGTGATTTGGTGACAATGGGACCAATGGAAAACCAAACCCTTTAAAACAAAAAAACAAAAATTCAAAATCGGTTCATAAATGACGGAGTTCTGAGGTGACTGACACACATTAAAAAAAAAAATACAGACGAATTGAGAACCATCCTCCTTTTTGAAGTCGGGTTAAAAATAGCTAGAAGCGTAATGGTTCGGTTTTGGATAGCGGAATGGTGTTCCATGTTGGCTTGAATGTATGGAATGTGTTAAAAAGAAGTTGGACTGTATATTCATTGATACAAACATTACATTCATTGAATAAGTTTAACTGGTGCGCGCAACATATAACTTAACGTCTCTCATACGTTTTTCATATAAAATATTTCTTGCAACTGTTCTATGGCTGCCTCCTGCTAATGTTTTGTTCCAGCAAACATTTCTATTCCATTATATGTACAGAATCTCCCAGAATAAGTGTTTCTGTCCCTTAATATAGTACAATCCACATTGGATAAGTCATTGGGGTACAAAGAGTAAAAAATAAATTAGAGTAATTACTTTACAAAATATCTAAAATCTTGTTCAGATTTTGTGAGTAATCTCAATTGAGCTTCAAGCATCCGTAACTAATACCAACCATGCATTTAGCTCAAAACAATGGTCATGACAACGATTTGACTTAAGATTTCTTGGCATGTTAAAATTCTACAAAATGAATAAATTTGGATGAAACTCAATTTACATGAGATTGAATGAATGTATGATAATGGGGGTGGGGGTGGGATTTGGTGAACTGTGACCTATAAAATCTATTGTGCTCCCCCCATCTGATGCCTAACGATGTCTCGTCTTAGAGCATCTCATCCAGCCCTGTTTCTTTCAGGATCTGGATTAGGTCAAGGTATTGTAGCTCCCTTGAACGTATCTGGTAGAGTCCCAGACATTTTATTCTTTTGTGTATGAGGACGTCATAGTCTAGTAGCAGGTGTTCCGGAGTTCTCTTCATTTCTCCACAAAACCTACAGTTGCCCTCATTTCCCAATCCATGCCTCTTAATGTGTCCTTTAGGAAGAAACTTCTTCAGAAGTAGCAGTCTTATTTTGCCCAGACCAAAACAGGTTTTGTATCTTTTGTGATTAAAGTTCCCGAGAAGGTTTCTCGAAAGGTTGTTCGAGAGTTTGGCTCTGTTGGTGTCTTTTTCCTGTCTGATCTCCTCTCGATAGAAGTGACCAGTCTGCAGAATGACTCCGGATTACTTCTTAAAACGTTTAGACAGATATTTAAGACTTTCTTCTAAATACTATTCTGCCTAAAGTGACTTCCTCTTTCCTTAGTTATATCTCAATAAGGAAACACTTCCCAGACAAAAAATTATCAACTATTTTTTTTGAATAAGTATATATATATATATATATATATATATATATATATATATATATATATATATATATATATATATATATATATATATTATAAGCGCTTTTGATATTCAAAAGGTCAAGTTCGTTAATGGGTAAAATCGGACAAGGGGATAGGGGGTTTAGAGGTAGGGGGAAACACAAAATTTGACATATCTCCCTTAATATTCGAAAAATCGAGGTATTTAGGTATTCAGTTTTACTGTAATTTTGTTTCTTATCATTTTTTTCTGTTACACTAATATTTACAGAAGTATTGACGGTTTAAGATTGAAAATTAATTCCTCAATATCTCTGTACACATTAAAGTTTAAGCAAAAATGATAAGGTGATGAATTGTAGCAATTGTAACTTTATTCCTTACGTATATTTCGAGTGTTCTAATATTAAGAGAGATATTTTATATTTTGTGTTTTTTCTTCTTACTTTATGCCCCCCTTTTCCCTTGACGTATGTCATTTATTAATAAAATTGGCCATGCAATTACTAAAATCATATACTACATTTTATTGTGATCAGACTAAAATTGTGACCGCTAGAAAGTGATTTATGTATTCAAAGGAAATTCGCTAAGTTGAAGCAACTCCTGCGCAACAAATTTTTTTTTTAAATAAAAGCGAACACTCTTAAAAAAAGCTTGAGAATAGTTTTTTCTGTAACACGCTATATGTACATTTGATATTATTATTACTATTGTTGTTGTTTTTGTTGTTTGTTGCTGTTGTTGTTGTTGTTGTATTGTTGTTTAGTCACAGTATAATATGCAGTAGTGAAGTGAATTCTAAATGTATATTATAGTAGCGTTCTATTCGACCTCACTAAAGAGGAGTACCACCTTAAGTATGGTATAAAATGTTAAAGTTTAAATAATATTCAACTTTTACAAACGTACCTACAAGTATGAAAGCTGAGAGCTTATTTTATATGTGTATTTGTTGTATACGAACGAACGCATATTATATATATATGTACGTACACTTTGATTCAGAATAAAATGAAAACTATTAAGATAGTTGTCGGCTAATGGGCATAATTATAGAATGTTCTAAATTTTTGCACACTTAATAAAGGTATTATTACCTAAATCATTTGAAAACGATTGACCGCAACTCAATCTCGATAAAAACTTAATTGAAGTTCGAACAGTTAACATGGCGAGCAATATATATACGACCCATTTTAAGCAGTACATATTTCCAACAGTTTCTTATTTTTAATAAAAAACGACACTTAAGAATCTTTTAAAAAAAATAGCTTGAATTATTTGGATTTATTCTGCGTATTTAAGAAAAAAAAAACCGAGAATTATTGACCGTCTCATTGTTTAGTTATAACAACATAAAGTGCAGCTTTTTATAAATAAATATACGAGTCGGCGTGCTGAACAGATGAAAAACTGCACCTACAACTACACCTTGACAACACTGTACACCACTACACGTTGCACTATTAGTATATCAACTGGCGGAATATATGAGCGACGTTGACTTATAAAAATGTTAGATAGTATTTGTGTATACGTATAGACAAGTATCGTATGTGTAATGTGTCTACCGGTACAGTCTTGGACAAAAATTATGGCTTTGTATGCTACACGTTCCTTCACTCTTACTATACGCATATGCTCCACAACAATTTGGACAATAATGTATCAAGATAACTCCCTTAATGTTTTCTACTCTTACGGAGTTTCAAAAATGTATTTAATCTTCTATGGTTTCAAAGATGAATGTCGACGGTCCGACGGTCTCTTTGGAATCATTTCAGATGAGCTCAATATTTTCTGATCAGGATTGTATTACGTGCGACAAACGTGGGACATAATATATGAATCGGATTCGGGGCATCTATTGTCGCATATATTATTTTCGCACAAATAGAAATAAACTTACAAAAAATTTATTTTTCCCGTTTATTTATGTATGATTTTTTCGTCTTCTAACCCTGTCCCCTTGGTTTGTGTTGCGTCGTCGGTATTTTTGTTCGATTTTATTTGGAAGGTAGGCGGACGCGCGGTGGGCGCATTATTTGTTGTATTTTATTACTTGTAATTTTGTTTTTTCTTCCTGATAAATATAACTTTGAGTTTATTAGACCGCCTACAACAATTTTCATTTGGTTTTTTTTTTTGTGTGTTTGTACTGTTTTCCTTATTTTCTTTCCATAAACATTGTGGGTGTAGATAATATTAAATAAGTTTGATTCAAAGTTTAATATGTAAATTGCACGTGATTTATAATTTGCGTGTGGGTGCGTGTGTATTCGATTGTAGAAGGTGGCGTAAAAGTACCTTCACGATTTTAAATTAAATTAAGTAAATTTATATTTTGCAACTCATAGTTATAAAGTGTGGGTTCTTGAAGTTTTTTTACAACACATTACGAAAAATGATTTTTAACAAATGATGTCTCCTTTAGCGCTGAAAACTATGAGCTCTTTTCAGCACATCTTCCATGGTCTTTCGTAGAGTTTCTTGAGATATCCACAAAGTCTCTCGCCTAAGATCCTAAGTTGGTCCAAGCATTGTGGCTTGTTTACATAAACCCTTTCTTTCAGATAATCCAAAAGAAAATAATCTGCAATATCGTATGGTTAGAAGGAGCATAACTGATATTAAAATATCGTCGATAGTTTCTCTGAGTAGAAATAAAGCTTCCTCCGTTTTCAAAATTTAAAGTTACGATATTTATCCTTTCTGAAGGCTGCTATCGCTCCATATTGAAACTCCCAAGTATTTACTACAATCTAAAAAAAGAGAAACTCAATAAATATTAACTACAGAAAGAATAGGGAATATGCATGAAAATTTTTTTTCACATTTATTTTCAGAATATGAAAATACTGTTAATACTGTAATAATATTTAAAAACGAAATTAAAATCCGACAAATATCAAGGAAGCTATAAGCTTTTAAAGATTATTATCTGTCTGTTTCTTGCAAAAAAAAACTAAAAACGGAGTTTTACGTGTATTTTAAATGGTGAAAGTATAATATGACGTCACATAACATATCAAGAAGGCTATCACCCTCTTTGTCTAATCGGGAATTTCAATCATTCATATTTCGCTTATTTTTAAAGTTATTGAAAAAGTAATTTTACCTTGATATTTGTCAAGTAAACATGCTTCAATTCAAGTGAAAACAAATTTTCATACATATTCCCTATTTTTGAAATTAAAAATCGTGAAGGTATTTATGCGCCACCTTGTTTGTATAAACTTTGAAAAATAAACTTTCATATCGATATTGAAATTTTACCGAATTTTTACAAAAAGGTCCCCTGATACCAAAAACACATTTTGAGGCCATTGATGAGGCTGTGTGTGTATGTATGTATGTTTGTATGTATGTATGTGAACAAGATATCTCAAAATAAAATAAGATTAAACTTTATTTTAATCACGTAAATGGCCGGTAAATAGCGTTAATGTTTTAAATCTGAATAAACAAAAAACCATAAAACATAAAATATTATTAGAAAAAAACCTACATTACCGACATATTTTATCAAATTGTCTGTTTAGTTGGTTTTGTTTTGATTTTGGTGGCTTTTTTTGTTTGATGTCACTCAAAATAACAATAAAAAAATAAACGGTTTTCATCCGCCATATTAAATACTAATGTCAACCGACACTTACATGTACCTATATTGCCTGAAATGAACGGCATTTAGAAGCGTAGAGTAAGCGTTTATAAGCCAACATAAACGCCAATAAATTCCGCTCAAAAGCGTGTAAGTGCGCCCAAAATTGATACACTTTTATTATGGAAGCATAGCTCTCTATATAGAGGTTAAGATTGGGTTGGTATGGAATTTTTCACATTAGCAGGGAATTCAAAAATATACCATCTCGACTGGTCGCCATTCTGATACGAAAATCTAATCTTATGGGAGCTTATTAGTAGACACATATATGTATATATATATACATTTTTTTCCTTCCATATTTTCATATTTTTATTATTCATTTTCGTTCGAGGATAAACTACAGAGAGAAAAATTTATGAAATATTCAACATAATATAGTGTACAATATACATAAATACACGGATAAATCAGCTGCTTTTATTTAAAAAATGTTGGTGTGGTGGTGCTTGTTGTTTGGAAGGAAAGAAAACTTTATGAGAAATTTTCTCGAAGGAATATAGAAATATATATCTATATCTATATATCTATATATATATATATATATATATATATATATATATATATATATATATATATATATATATATATATATATATATAACCTCTCTTGTGAGATAGTAGGAGAGTAGCAACTGTTGGTAGCAACATTAGAGTAGAAACTACTAACGTTCAGGTATTGTAATAGCACCACACATGGCCACAAAAGTAGCGTGCTATTTCAAAAAAATTCGTTACGCAGGAGCTGCTTCAACTTAGCGAATTTCCTTAGAATACATAAATCACTCTCTAGCGGTCACAATTTTAGTCTGATAAAAATGAAATGTCGTATATGATTTTAGTATTTGCAAGGACAAATTTATTAATAAATGACATACGTCGACGGGAAAGGGGGGGGGGGTGTATAAAGAAAGAAGAAAACACAAAATATAAAATATCTCTCTTAATATTAGAACAATCGAAAAAAGCGTAAGAAATAAAGTTGTAGAAAATTATATTTGCTACAATTCATCACCTTATCATTTTTGCTCAAACTCTAATGTGTACAGAGATATTAAGGAATTTAATTTTCAATATTAAACCGTCAATATTTCTGTAAATATTAGTGTAACAGAAAAAATCATGAGAAACAAAATTACAGTAAAACTTAGTACCTACAACTTTACATCTTATAAATTTTTCGATTTTTCAAATATTAAGGGAGATATGTCAAATTTTGTGTTTCCATCAACTAAAAAAATTTTGAAAATTAAGCGCTACTTTTATGGCCACTAGTAGATATAAGAAGATGACTTCATATATAAATATATTTAGTAGTTACTTTAGCTAAATACACATGCGGCTTCGCGAACGAGGATTTTCGATTATGCTATTCTTAGGTGGGCTATTCAAAGTTTTTTAAGGATGATAAGTTTTGAATTAATCTTAATTTATTTTTATTTTTTGTTGCAGGTAAGAGAAATCTTCAAATCAAAAATAATTCAATAGAAAAGGTAATAAACTGAAAATGAAAATTAATTTTTCAAAAAAGTTGCATCGTGGTCTCTACACTTGATAAATGGCCTATGTTAGACAATTATTCATACTAGAAATGGAAATCAGACCCCAAAATTAGTAGGTTTCAGAAAAAATTTCATTAAAATCAGATAAAATTTGGCTGAAATATTTAAGCAATTTATTTTTCGTACACGGTGACGTCACTAAAATCCATAAAAATTAATTTTGCCCTTAATTAACAGCCAGATTTTAATAATTTTAGTGTGTAATTGTACTAATTTTCGGTCATATTTTCCAAATTGTGTGTCAAATCGAACTTTTACCCCAAAATTAATAGGTTTCAAAAAAAAATTCATTAAAATCGAATAAAATTTGGGTAAATTAATCAAAAAATTGATTTATTGTACATGGTGACGTCACTGAAATCCATAAATATTAATTTTGCCTAAGAACGGCCAAATTTTAACCGATTTTAATAATTTGAGTATGTAATTCTACTAATTTTTGGTCATATTTTCCAAATGTCAAATCTATTACATCTCAAATAGATTTCATAAGGGTGGCGTCATAGTCTTTACAATTGAATGCGCGAATGATCAATGTTAGGCAATTATTAATACTAAAAATGAAAATTTTTACCCCCTTAATTAGTGGATTGCATCACCAAAATAAGTGAATTGAGCATAAATGAAACTATTTATTTATTTTTTTTGTTTATTTAAATAATGGATTTAATTTACGACAAAAAATGATCGAATTTATTGTGGAATTTGTAGAATTTTATGAATATACTTTATTGGATTTTGTAGAATTTTATGAATGTACTATATGTGTCACTATGGATGTACTATTGCACATACCAATATTCTTTCTGAAACACTTTGTACATATACAGGTGACGCAAAAGTATCACGATTTTTAATTTCAATAATTCTTTCTGTAGTTAATATTTATCGAGTTTCTCTTTTTTAACCCGACTTCAAAAAGGAGGATGGTTCTCAATTCGTCTGTATTTTTTTTTTTTTAACTTTTCGTAACTTTTTATTTGAAAAACGGAAGAAGCTTTATTTCTACTCAGAGAAACTATCGACGATATTTTAATGTCCGATATGCTACTTCTAACCCTACGATATTGCAGATTATTTTCTTTGGGGTTATCTGAAAGAAGGGTTTATGTAAACAAGCCACAATGCTTGGAACAACTTAGAATATTAGACGAGAGATTTTTGGGATATCTCAAGAAACACACTTTATATTTCGAGTTTCAAAAAATAAATAGATAGATAGATTTTAGAGGCTGCCCTGAACGGGCTACGAGTGGAAGGAATTTTTGTGTATAGACTAGGAATTTGGAAGGATATGCAGACGATTATGATAGGACCTATGCCTATATACTCATCTGGAGTTCGTGAAGGAAACTGTAGAAAATGCCTCTTTTTTTCATTAATAATTGACAAACTGCCGATGTCGGGATTCGAACCCATAACCTCCCAGTTTCCAAGTATTCATACTGCGCAGACATTAGTTAACTTCTCATATACTTTTTTTAATAGAAAATCGTGAAAGTACTTTTGCGACACCTTGTACATGCTTGTGTGATATATATTATGCAGTATCTAGTTTTTCGAGTGTATATTTGAACTAAAACCAATCGACCATATCCTGTGAAAAATACATGTGTGATGCCTATTGCTGGCTGCTACCAGATAGATGGGTAGCAAGCAGTCTATATGGGACAAACATAGTCAACATGGGACAAACAAACAACTTTTATTCAATGCAGCCAGAGCAATCATCGATATATCCCCGCTACCCACTCTCACCCCTATACACAGGACTTTAAATAAAATATGCAGGTACCTCGAAAATAAAATTCATAGTTTTTTTTTTTATATTTATTTATAAATATCCGGTGATAAAAATCAAGAATTATATTTCAAATAGACGGAATTAACGGAGGAATTTGTATTCCCAAACATGTAGTTTATGAGTAATATCTTTTCCAAAATTTGAGTCTCCTTTTCAACAAGAAATTTTATTCGAATTACACCAACACAAAATATTCGTGTTTGTTGTTTAGAACTGTGACATCTGGTGGTAATAATTAGAGCAACGTAATAATAGGGAATATGCATGAAAATTTTTTTTCACTTGAATTGAAGCATGTTTACTTGACAAATATCAAGGTAAAATTACTTTTTAAATAACTTTAAAAATAAGCGAGATATGAATGATTGAAATTCCCGATTAGACAAAGAGAGTGATAGCCCTCTTGACATGTTATGTGACGTCATATTACACTTTCACCATTTAAAATACACGTTAAACTTCGTTTTTAGTATTTTTGCAAGAAAGAGACAGATAATAATCTTTAAAAGCTTATAGCTTCCTTGAAATTTGTCGGATTTTAATTTCGTTTTTAAATATTATTACAGTATTAACAGTATTTTCATATTCTGAAAATAAATGTGAAAAAAAATTTTCATGCATATTTCCTATTGGATCTATCATCTTAGTTAAAATTCGGAACATATAGTTGTAACAGTTTTGGAAATTAATAAATTCATAAAAACATCAATCTTTCTAAAAGTGGCAACATTTTTAATGGTCTCATCTTTTGTGGTCTCTTGTACTTATGAATCTCATACGATGCAATTTATTTTCACACCTCACTTGAACTGTGTGTTTTTTTTCTCGGTACACTATAGTGAAAACTCTTTCTGCGATTGTCAATTACAGTTGGAAATCGTAATATCAAAAAATGTGCTTTTTCGTCGAAATGCAAACATACCGCTTTCCTGAAAATTTACCAAAACAAAATTCCTCGAACTTAACCAAAACTTGAAGACCAAACGGTTCTTTTTTGTCTGATAACGTTTTTTTTGTGTCTTGTTTACAAGCTGTCTTTGGAATCCCGAATCTTAAGATTAAGCCCCCTTTTTTGCGGCCATTGATTAGGTATTTTTGTCATAATCAGTGAACTTCATAGCCCCCCTTTTAGAAGCTTGTTACAAGCTGCTAAAACAATTTTGATGGAGACGCTGGTCATAACATTGATGTCTATTTATCCATACTACTATATAAATGTGAAAGTAACTCTGTTTGTTTGCTACTTCTTCACGACTAAACGGCTAAACGGATCGTAATGAAATTTGGCAAGGAGATAAATTATATCCTGGGGAAGAACATAGGCTCATTTGTCTCAAAAAATAATCTTGAAGGGGGTGAACGTTAAAAAAAGAATACACACAGTCGCACATAGAATCTTCTCCTTTTTTGGAGTCGGTTAAAATTTTTGTTGATGTTATCATTTCCACAGAAACTATACTTCGAAAAAATAACTATAAAATTATATTTTTTAAAATTTTGTTGAAATGTCAACTTTGATTGGCGTTTCCATAGTAACTATAAACTATAATAGCACACTATAAATCGTTATACATCGTTGTATATTGTATACATATATCATATAGCGTTATTATTATTATTATTATTTTCAATACATATATATATATATATATATATATATATATATAGCTTTCATATAAATGCGGACGAAGTCGCGGGAAACGGCTAGCAGTTTATAAAACAGTTCACCAGATTATCTGCCAAAACAAATTTCATTATACATATGGACAAAATTGATATCTGGAGTTCATGTTTAGGGGTACATAATATTTATTAAAAAGTATATTGTAAATATTTAGTATGCATTCAACCATGTAGTAACCTATACTGTCCTATACCTTGTTGAGTAACATATATGTATACACAAAAAAAGCAATAACCGGGGTCCTTTACGATAATGTAAATTATTAAACAACAACTTTTTTTTTCCCCAAACAAATTCAAAATTTATATGTACATATTTATGGTTTATACAGATTGTATTTTAAATCATATTATTTATTAAATTTAAAATTTGGCCCCCATTTCCTAGAACAATGTTTTGTATTTTATAAGTACGGTATTTCGACTACAAAGTAGTCATCATCAGTATTCATTAGCTAATCGTAACCAACTCCGTGATGTGGAGTGAAAGATATGTTACTCGTTGCTAATTTGGTGGTATGTGTCTCACAATGATTTAAAAAAAGTTTTGTCTTTTATATGATCCATTATAAAACTAATAGGCCCTTCAAACGAGGAACATTGAACAGCAACTTTGTGCAGTATATATATATATATATATATTTATATATATACGAATTATTAATTATTATTTATATATATACGAATTATTAACGTTGTAGATTTAGATGGAAAAATGTGATTTTAAGGGGTCTTTCACACCGAAGATGCAAAACGCAAGATGCATGCATCTTGTAAATTAACTTTGCATATTTACATACATTTATATTGTATAATTATTTTCTTGTATATTTGCTTTCTTTTTTGAACACTTGAAACCAATAAGAATAACACAAACACATAAGAAACGAAACCACTACTAAAATAAATTCCAGGATGCATGCATTTTATATTGCATAAAGCGAACAACATATTCACACAGGGTGCTCATATTTCAAGCTTCGTTTTCGAGATACCCCAATGGAAACGCTCGAAAAGTTCGAGTACTCAATAGCAATTCAGGGATTTTGGATTACGCAACCGAAATGAAAACATTCAAGAAAAATAAGCCAATGACACTCTTTAATGACAAACAAACAACCATACGCATACAGTATTGCCTATACACTATCCAGATGTTTGTATGTATGCGTGCGTATTGTATAGGTGTACTGTATAGTTTTATAGTTAATATTTTACTTATTTATTAAACATTGATTCTGTATTAGAAATGCTTTTGAAAACGGTCTGTATATATATACACGTTTATGATTTATGAGTTTGTATTTACACTATTATAGCAACAACAAAAAATACCTCAAAACTCAATTTTATTTGAATTATTTTGTGTATATATTTGAATTTTTTATTTTACAAAATATTTCCAATAAAATTACAGATTTAGAGGTACAAAAAAAAATGTACAAATATATAAAAATTATCGACATGATAAAAAATAATTTGTATAAATCAACTATGTATGTACTTCTTGTTATGGAGAGATACACGGAGAATGTTTTCTCGGAATATTTACAAAATACGAGTTGATTTGCAGAAGTTGTTTCGAGCACAGAACGTTAAACAAATCCAGGCGAAGAAATGACTAAAAAAATATTTCACATCCTTGTTCATCTTATTGTATAGTGACATAGCCAAAACAAAACTTTTTTGCTCAGTGTGCGAATGCAATGTAATTTCCTATGTTCTATTTTAACAAAAGGTTAGGCTGACTAACACTGTTTAAAGCAGTTTTGCTCATTTGGTATGCATTGGCCCTAAGACCCTATGAAAAGGTCTATTGAAATATAGATAGATAGATTGTAGAGGCTACCCTGGACGGGCTACACTTCAACCATAAGGTCCATTGTGATGCCTAAGGATGTGATGATGTGAAAGGAGTGAAAGGAATTTTTGTGTATAGACTAGGAATTGGTAGGATATGCTGCTGTGATAGGAACTATGCCGATATTCATGTGAAATTCGTGAAGGAAACTACAGAAAACCTTCTCAAGCATAGCCGGTTACTTCTTTCTTGTCCATACGTCGACAGTTTAGTCAATTAACCGTCCCCTTTTTTTCTCTCTAATAATTGACAAACTGCTGATGTCCGATGCACGTGGACTGGCCTATTGAAATAGACTGGTAGCCCTTCTGTAATTTGTATTTTGCAATTCGATTTTTAGGAGCTACCGTTTACTAAACGAATCACTTTCTAATACGTGTTTCAAATCGAAAAATGGATAAGAGGTAAAGTTGTAGAAAATCAATTTGACTAGAACTTATTACCTGATCGAAGTGTATGCCATAAATACATGTTCAATCGAGAACCTCTAAGCGAAATTACAAGGGTAGAATAAAATATTTTTTATTCGATAGTCAGGCCACGCTTAAAGCGTTAAGTTCACCAGAAATAAAATCCAAATTGGTTCTGAAGTGTCTCGACTCAATGAAAAGTCACTGTTCGCTGGGTGCCTGAACATTCCAGAATCGATGGCAACGAGAAGGCTCATGAATTAGCCAAAATGAGTGCTAGTGCACTATTAAACGGCCCATTACCGTTTCTTAGAATGAAATAACATAAAAGAATGAGCAGTACAAGAGTCCAACAATTCTTAAATGAATACTTTAGGTTAAGATCATGCAAAGGCTCTTATAAAAAGCTTCTCATGAAAAAAGTCCTCTGACTGTTAACAACTAGAAAAAAACCCAGTGAGGATAATTACTGGCCTTCTTACCGCCCACTGCAAATTCAATGAAGGAAAGGAAGTACAATAAAGATTGATATGGTCGCGATACAAACGCTCGTTATAAGACTTACTCTTAATTCGAATCTAATCTAATCAACAACCCCGCACATAGTAACGAACTTGGCCTTTCAAATATCAAAAAACTCCTCAAATACCAAATTTCGAAAAAATAATGCAGAAAAATTACTCCGTGTAGTCCTGTGATCTTTAACTAAAAAAAATAGTAAACCACAAACTTTTTATTTCTTTTTAAAGCATTAAAAATTTATTCATTATTTACAGCGATTTAGTCGAATATTTTATATACTTCAAGAATTGTTTTGAATCGATTATACTACAAAAAAGAAGAAAAAATGGAAATAAACGGGAATACAGTAACATTTTAGTGGATAACAATAACAAACCAACAACAATATATGAATATATACATTGCCGAATACAAAACAACAGACGAAAATAACGTCTCCTGTGACCCATAAAACGTAATGAAAGTTATCGTAGAAGAGAAGTCTTCGAAAACAGTTCTCTTCGCGTATGTTTGTTCGATGTTAGCAGACGATGATGCACCTAACCCCACCTATACAAGTACTACTCGAATAAAAACTATACCCCAATCCTGATTATCGTCCGGTACTACTTCAAAATTTCTATTATATTCTCCTCAACCTCCTTATTGCATAACTCGCTTCTTTTTTTTGTCTACAAATTTTATATACTTTCCATGGACTAAGTAGTTTTTTTTTTATTGCATATTCTCCGAAGAAAAAAAAACGTAATTATACGAATTCCGCCAAGTTCCAAAAAACGTTTCTACTCTTTACCCGAACTACTTCGCAGTTATATTGCTCGGCATCTCTATACCTATCGAGGTGATGAACACCTAGTCCTGAAATATTTCTATCTACAACGTTTAGGCATATTGGATTCGATTTTGATGAAACTTTTTTAAATTGGGTAAATTTTAATCAAGGAATTCAACATTGACAGAAAAACCAAGTAGTAATGGTAGTACAGAGGGGAGGTTGAAGCCTGGCAAGTAGACCATTCTAGGCTTTTTTACTGACCCCTAATACATCAACCTCTTCCATACTCTACCACGACTTAGAGGCAGAACCTTCGTTGTAGACCCTACCAGTCTACATTGTGATTGACAGGACAAAGCTTCACTCAAGTTATTTTACCTCAGATTCCCCAATCAGAAGATTTATTTCTTTCCGGTTTTTGCCAATCAACCAGATTGGCCTCGCGGCATTGTTCCATCTCTTGTTCATAGACTTATCCACCCATTTAGGGCAGAGGTAGTTTATCTCTTAGTTATTCCTAGATATGGTTTCAGTCCCTAACGTGGGAGTTGCGGCTGCTTTACGGGTGAGTTTAGAAAAACCAAGATATCTTTATTAGTTTTTGAGATAGCCCGTACTTCACGAAATTAATAAACGAAATACAATTCTATATTGTAGAAATGGAAAGTACTTCTCAAAAACAGTTTGATTTCAAACAAATTTCATTAAAATCAGACAAAATTCAGCTGTGCTAGTCAAAAAAATTGATTTTTTGTATCTGGTGACTACACCAAGTTTTTAAAAAATGGTTTTTGGTCAATCTCAGATATGTTGAATCCGATTTTGATTTTTTTTTTTCAAATCTATCAAATATTAGTCAAAAAAAGTCAATCTCCATAGGAAAACAAGCGATCCTGATATTAGTTTTTAAGATGGCCTAAACAAGGTTCCTGTATCTCAAAACCGATGATCGCCACACAATTCTTTAAAATAGAAATAGCAAATAGAGTCCAGAAATAGTTGGTTTCAAAAAAAATTCATTAAAATCGAATGAAATTTATCTGTGCCACTTAAAAAGTTTGGTCGAATCTGGTCCCTAAAATCAAAAAAATTGTAATTAGTTATCCGATTTGATGAAAGGTTATCATCAAATCCACTAAACCTGATGACTATGAAAGTAAAATAAAATTGAGGCTATCCTGTAAATCGTCCACAATTCAATATAGGAAAATTATCCAGCTATTGTTTTGATACATCCTGTTACAAACCATATTTTCTCTATAGAAATATAATCTTTTCAGAAGTAGTGTAGTCGTCTCTCGAAGTCGAACATATGTGAATAAACTTGTATAATGCACCTTACTGGATATCACCATAGGCCATAAAAGAAGCGCTCATTTTTTCTATACTGTATAGTATATTCGTGCCTTATTCATTCGATTTTTGGGAAAATGTTTCGAATAAAAGTTGTTAGCATATTTCTAATAAACAACTTTTATCCGAAGTATTTTTTCGATAACAGAATCAGTGAGGCACAAATCAATTTAAAAATTTTGATAAATGAGCGCTACTTTTCGATGCCGTCGTCAAACATACCTATAGATAGATGAACGTACAGTTCTAATACTTCCTATAGTTCGACGACTACCGGGGACGGTTGGTTCGCCCGTCCCTCCACATTGTCCAGTCCAATCCATACTTATTTATCTATCTCTCATTGTGATTTAATAATATTGACTTCTATATATTCTATGTGTGCTGTTCGAATGTTCTACTTCTTCGAATACAGAGACAGAAGAACGAGAGAAATTGTATTATCAGTTTCGACAAAAAAAAAACAACAATTCAATCGTCTGTGAAGCTCTCTGTGCGCACTGAAGCTTTAATATTCCACTACAACAATAATAATAATTTTATATGAATGTGTTTTTATTGTTGTGTATTTGTTGTTGGTAGTCGGTAGTATATTGTTGCAAGAGAATCGTTATTTATCGTGGTACGATTACGATACTTTGTCAGGATTTACAATATCGTGCTCGTGACACAAGTGTTTTTTATCTTATGCATCGCCAAGTTTTAAATATCACAACTATTTTTTGCCTAATAGCTTTGCACCTATTTCGATACCGATATAACCATTGTCTCAGAGTTCCAGAGCCCAAATTTCAGAGGTTATCGGCACATTCTCTAAAATATCATAGAAAGGTCTTAATAAAACAAGTTATGTAACAACTAACTGAGTTAATTGTTTGAATACCCAGTATATACTGAGTTGTATATCAGTGATTGTTTATTTTAATGAGAAGATTTTTGTCAACCGAATTTTTTTTTCTATCTCTTACGGTTTCAAAGATATAAATTTTCCCCCCTGGTAGGGTGAAACACGTACCGATTTTGCCCATTAAAGAACTTGACCTTACTTTTTTGCTCTAGAACATACAAAAAATTTTCAGCTTGTTATCTCTTTTCGTTTTTGAGTAATTGGCTTCACAGACAGACAGACGGACGGACATGCGAAAATTGACTAATTAGGTAATTTTATGAATAAAGAATGTCGGAAGTACAATGTCGGAACTAAACTTAATATACCTTGTATATTTACAAATATACTGGGTATAAAAATGGATTCTCTAAAATATTCTTCGAAAAAAGTAGTGATATTATACTTGAGAGTTAAGTCTTTGCAAGGTTATTCTTTGTGGCTATTTGACTTGGCAAGTTTTAAGATGTTACCTGTAGGTTTGGTTAGGTTGTAGCGGTTGTCCTGGATGGGGCATGCTTAGATCGTGAGGTCCATTGCCATAACGCAACCATTTGGAGCTGTTTAAAGGGGTTTGAAGCCGGTAGACTTTGGAAGGATGAATCTCTTCATAGTAAGAGCTGCGCAAAGACAGAGAAGGTGAGTTATCGTCTCTTCTTCCTTCGCACAGTGGCAGCTCCTGCTATAATCCTGATGTACTGGCGGTCCTTGACCCGCATATTTGCCGCCCAGCTAGTGTCCTCCGTAGAGAGATGTATCCGTAGAATATAGAGGTATTGTTTTCGATGCTGACAAACGATATTGAGATTTATAAACAAGATATCTCAAAAACGGAAATAGCGAGATATGAAACTTTAAGTTTAATTTTGTAGTTTCACGCAACTGCTATGTTTTGGTAAACATTGACCCTTTTACTCTTAATATTTCTGAGTTGTACAAAGTTTACAAAACCATTTGAATGTAAACATATAAATCATATAGTGAGAAATTATATGAATCCTACTATTCGCTCCGAGCGCAACCGTACTCAGCGCCATGCGTGGTTAAAAAAACAACTTCATGACCAATGTCAGTATATTAAAAACCATAGACGTTTAACAAAAAGTTACAGTTAATTTAGCTTTTACATGTTAAATGAAATTATTTTTTGACGACGCATGGCGCTGAGTTCGGTTGCGCTCGAAGCGAATAGCATCTGAGTAGCTCAGTTGCTGGTAGAGCACTAGCCCGGAAAGTCAGACGTCTTTCAGACGATCCCGCAGTCAAGCCCCAAGATGAGTTCGATTTCTTATATCAAAACATTGATACCAAAGTAATGATGGTTTAATGTTTAAAATAGTTGACGAATCATCTGTATTGAATTACATTTTTATGAAAAGCGTCAAGCTTTTAGTAGCTTTCGTGTTCGTACTACTTTACCGACATAACGAGTAAAATCCATGTTGGAACTATCGTCTGGTTTGGGGTTGTAGACAGTCAAATATAGTACTTGAAATAGTTATAAATTTCTAGTTAATAGGATGATCGTTATCTGAACTATAATAGATGTTTTATTTATTTTAATAAATCTCCCGCTTGCTTTTAGCTAGTAATATCTGCAATGAAAGACCGTCCCTTTGCGACGGCGACGACAAAAAAATAAACAAAACGATTGTATCGATTGCTTTAATGCATGTTAACAGCTTGTTTCCTTTCATTTTCTTTGTCGGGGACGATAAACACAAAAACGGTGGAGTACAGATTACGTAACCCCTTGTTTATTTAATACTTATATTTATTGCCACTTGTTATTTTATTTTATATGGGCTGACGGTAACGTAAATATGTGTACACCAATATTTTGGTAACCTTATTAACTTCTATGTCTCTAATACCAATTAGACCAGGAACATTTCACAAACACACCTGCGGGCTCTTCAATCTGATAGCCCAAACAATTGCATTTATCTCTTTTTAGACAATATTCCAAGTATTAAGGACGTTCATGTGTTACGCTCTAAAGTCAAATGGGTACTATCTTTAATAAAATTTATTTAGGATTTTAAATAAAACCTATTTTGACAAAATGGAAACCCGACTTCAAAAATCAAATATTCTTTAACAAAAAATGCAAAAAGTAAAAAAATAATTACATATTCTTGTGCCAATTTTAGTTCACCGTAGCAAAAAATTTTAAATATATATTTACAATTATTGTTATTTTTGGAGTCGGTGTCAGCATAGAGAAATTCACATAATTTTTTGTAAAAATTTATTTTTTGAGGTCGATTTTTTTTTGTAAAAAATTTTTTTGAACTCGGTTTTTAAAAAAATTTTCTTATTTTCCCATTATGAATGAGTATATCCTTTAAAAAAAAAAAATTTCGCAGAAATCGGTTATCACATATAAAATGAGGATTTTCCTCGATTTCCAGGGGATCCTTTCATCAGGATGCGATTTGGTGACAATGGGACCAATCGGAAATCAAACTCTTAAAAAAAAAAAATTCAAAATCGGTTAATAAATGACGGAGTTCTGAGGTAACAAACATTAAAAAAAAAATACAGACGAATTGAGAACCAACATCCTTTTTGAAGTCGGGTTAAAAAGTTGTAAAGTATACCAATAATCTTACAACGATTTATAACCTGTTTTCATTTGTTGCTAAATTAAAATGATAGATAGATATAGATTGTAAATTAGAGTTGCCGGGCTACACTTCGACCATAAAGCCCATTGTGATGCCTAAGGATGTGAGTGGAGTGGAAGGAATTTGTGTGCAAACTAAGAATTGATAGGAACTACGCCGATATTCATCTGGAGTTTGTGAAGGAAACTGCAGAAAATCTTCACAAGCATAGCCGGTTATTTCGTTCTTGTCCATGCGCCGACAGTTTAGTAAATTACCCGCCCCATTTTTTTTTTTTAATAATTGACAAACTGCCGATGTCGGGATTCATACCCATTAACCTCCCAGTTCCAAGTATACATAACGCCTTAGACCGGTCGGCCATTTGGACAGTAATTTAAATAATTAATTCACAGATTAAAATTTTTAATTTCAGTTAAAAAAAGTGTTTCTGTTTTTTATGATTAGCTGGATACTGTCTGGTCAACCTTAACTATAGAGCCTGAAACATTTGTGTTTTAAAATCTGTTCGTAAAACACACATAATATTTTAATACTGGAACACATGGTTCTTCGACCAGAGAACTACATACTTATTAGAAAAGTTTTGCTATGTATTTAATAATATACACACGCCTGTTAGTAAATTGCTTCTATAGCAGAAAAAAAATGGACATTAATTATATTATTATTCTTGATGGTTGTTTAGCTTGCTTCTACTACTACCTCGAACGTTCTCGCTTACTTGTTTCTCTGAGAAGATAAAAACTAATTTAATCTCTGACAACACGTTTAAATCAAAGTGTAAGCTGTGCTTGGTATATGTGAAAGCTCCACTGTTTTTAGAGCTAGAAAAATATGTTTTCATATTAAATATTTTTATTTCGTAGCTTTTCATTAATTTTCTTAGTTTTTATTTGATTTGTTTCACAGAGATTCTGTATTCAGGGTTGAAACTTACTAATTAATTTTATTTTCCCTGGAATCTGCAACAGTTTTAATTAAATGTGATTATTATTATTATTATATAATGAATCAGGTTTTCAGGTACAATCTGATCCAAAATTGATGACGTACCATTTTTTTTTGCTAAACTTTAGAGTTCATTTCACTCACGAATATTGTCCCGAAAAAAAATTTTTTGTATATACATGTACGCTGATAGAAGAAATTTCTTTCCTCAAGAAAATTTATTTTCTTCAAAATATTTGCTTCTATAAAGAAACCCTTGTTTTCATTCAAGACTACGCCGGTCGAACCAAAACATGTGTTTAGCTGAGCGAAGAAACTTAAATTCTTGAACGGCGTTTAAAATGCTCTTGTGATTCGTTAGTCAAAATGAAATTCTTGTAAAAAAAAGGACTATTCTTATTAAAATAAAAATATTAGCTTCTTTAATATATATATATATTAAAGAAGCTAATATTTTAATTTTATAAGAATAGTCCTTTTTTAACCCGACTTCAAAAACGAGGATGGTTCTCAATTCGTCTGTATTTTTTTTTTATGTGTGTCATCTTAGAACTCCGTCATTTTTGAACCGATTTTGAATTTTTGTATTTTTGTTTTAAAGGGTTTGGTTCCCCATTGGTCCCATTGGCACCAAATCGTATTCTGATGAGGGGATCCCCGGGAAATCGAGGAAAATCCTCATTTTATATGTGATAACCGATTTCTGCGAAATTTTTTTTTTTTTTAAAGGGTATACCCATTCATAATGGGAAAATAAGAAAATTTTTTTAAAAACCTACTTCAAAAAAATTTAAAAAAAAAAAAAACGACCCCAAAAAAAAATTTTTACAAAAAAAAACACAAAATGCTTGTAAAAAAAACTGAAAATCTGTTATAAAAAAATGCACTAAAAATTGTAGGTCGTTTAGTAGGTCTACCCATATTTAGACAAATAAAATCAGTTATAAAACTTCAAAGTCACTAAAAAGCGAGAAATAAACCATATTTTGACAAAATGGAAACCCGACTTCAAAAATCAAATATTCTAAAACAAAAAATGCACTAAAAAGTAAAAAAATAATTGCATATTCTTGTGCCAATTTTAGTTCACCTAAGCAAAAAATTTTAAATATATATGTACAATTATTGTTATTTTTGGAAGCGGTGTCCAAATTTTATGTGAATTTCTCTATGCTGACACCGCCTCCAAAAATAACAATAATTGTACATATATATTTAAAATTTTTTGCTTAGGTGAACTAAAATTGACACAAGAATATGCAATTATTTTTTTACTTTTTAGTGCATTTTTTGTTTTAGAATATTTGATTTTTGAAGTCGGGTTTCCATTTTGTCAAAATATGGTTTATTTTACAAGAATTTCATATTTGAGTATATTATTACTTCTTTAAAAAGTTTCAGTTGTTTGGATTAAACAAGATTAGATATTCGAAAATATATTCGGATATAAGATTAAATTTTGCACAATTAAAAAAAGCTTCGTTCGAACAAGATGCTTCGATCATCGCACAAATGCTTGAAAACTTGACTGAGTATAAGGCGGATTTAAATACACTTCCTACACCACTTTCTACAGAAAATGAAAACTTTTCAACTCAAAACTCTGGTTGTGAATATTTAATACAGTATTTCAATAATTTTTTTGCAACAACTATAAAATAAAATAATTTCTCCCTTGAAACTTTACAAAAACAAACAAACAAACAAATGTATAAAAATTTGCCATGAAATTTGTCCACGTTAGAAAGTTCGAGACGAAGAGTAGACGAAGAAGACGAGTTATTAATAATTTACCTTTTGAGAAATGTTATTCAATATTTTACAAAAAGATTTTCAAAAGGTTTTTACAGTCGGTACTACGTTAATTACTTCGAAAAACAAAAGGTATTTTCGATGTATATATCACAGCTTGCTAGTAATCGAGTAGGTTAACCAATCGGCGCTGAGTAAGTGAAACTCCGTGAGCTGATTATTTACTTACGGATTATATAGTTCATCAAAATATACGGAATAACAGTATGTTGTCGATTGAGAATATTGCTTTTACCTGGGCATTTTTTTTTTTTGGAAGTATGCAAAACCATCTTCTCAAGCCGTTTCCGAGATTTTGTACCGGAAAAAAATGTTCAAATACTTTGAAGCTAATTAACTTTCAAATTATCGAATACCAAAGTATCGAAATCATTCTTTGACATCTGAATACTTGGTATGAAAAATCATACACATTTATGGATGGGGATCAAACCCACGATCTCTGACATTCTAGACCGTTACTCCGAGCATTCTAGACCGTTACCGCTGAGCTACCTGAGATGTTATGGTAGTGGAATGCATATTATTTTTCACTATATTTTTTAAATTGTTTTTGTAATTTAGCATCTATATACATTGTTAGCATGATTGCCTTTCATTTATATTATACCAACGGAAGTGACTAGCGTTTACTTTATTTGACATTTAATTAATATGTTTGAACATTGATAACATTCTTTGACATCAAATGCTAGGTATGTAAAATCATATACAAAAGGGAGTCGAATTCACGATCTCTACCATTCTAGATCAATGCTCTACCAATCGAAATCAATTTAACGTGCCATTTTGAACATAATTTTATCCAAATCAAAATTTTGGATTGTCAAAAATTAATAAACAAAACACCCTTATTTTTTCCCATGTAACTTCGGACGCACTCTATAAAGCAAACTTATGAACGAATCAAAAATTGTTCTTCGGGTTTTTTGGTAGAAAATATTATGCTCTACAATTTCAATTAACTTATTTCAAAATTATAATTATATTTCGAAATATCGATGAAAAACCTTTCGATTTTGGGGTGATGATTTTAGCCAGTTAAATAGTACATTTGTGAGGGTAAATTCTTAGTAATCCCGACGATATTTCATATCTAGTACTTCTAATCGGCAATTAGACTCTCGTAACAGCTCAAAAGAAAAAAATATCGCTCTCATAGTTTTTGCATACTCAATCCCGATCAGAACCTACATAAGAATTTATTTAACAAGACGTTGTTCGAATACAAACACAGTGTTCTGGCTGCTCGTATTCAATACACGTTCGAACTTATATTCTATTTTCTTTCTCTCTTAAATATTTGATGTACTAGAAACATAACTTCGAACTTTCTTCTTTCTACCTTTAGAAAAGAATATGATAAATTGTTTAGTAATTTCATTTGTTTCGTATCGTACGTTCTATTTGATTTCGCTATAGTAGGTAGTAGCTAGCTAGCTAGCTAGCTAGCAGTCAGTACCTTTATAGTTTTATCTCGAAACAGAACAGCAAAAAATAAAAATAAACGAAACGCTGTGCATACGAGACTTGCACAAGAGTTTATTGTATGTATCAAACTTCAAAGTATCAAATATTTAGCATAAAGCTTTATGGGAAAATCGAATTATTTATATTTAAACTTGGTAACAATTTCATTAATAACTTACACACTGAAATAAAACATGCAAAATAATTTAATAAACCTTATTTTGACAAAATGGAAAGCCGACTTCAAAAATCAAATATTCTATAACAAAAAATGCACTAAAAAGTAAAAAAATAATTGCAAATCTTGTGCCAATTTTAGTTCACCTAAGCAAAAATTTTTAAATATATATACAATTATTATTATTTTTGGAGGCGGTGTCAGCATAGGGAAATTCACTATATTTAAAAATTTTTGCTTAGGTGAACTAAAATTGGCAAATGAATATGCAATTATTTTTTTACTTTTTAGTGCATTTTTTGTTATAGAATATTTGATTTTTGAAGTCGGGTTTCCATTTTGTCAAAATAGGTTTTATTTCTTGCTTTTTAGTGACTTTGAAGTTCTATAACTGATTTTATTTGTCTAAATATGGGTAGACCTACTAATTTTTAGTGCATTTTTTTATAACATATTTTCAGTTTTTTTAAATGCATTTTGTTTTTTTTTTTTTGTAAAAACTTTGTTTTTTGGGGTCGGTTTTTTTTTTTAATAATTTTTTTGAAGTCGGTTTTTAAAAAATTTTTCTTATTTTCCCATTATGAATGAGTATACCCTTTTAAAAAAAATAAAAATTTCGCAGAAATCGGTTATCACATATAACATGAGGATTTTCCTCGATTTCCCGGAGATCCCCTCATCACAATGCGATTTGGTGCAAATGGGACCAATAGGAAACCAAACCCTTTAAAACAAAAACAAAATTCAAAATCGGTTCATAAATGACGGAGTTCTGAGGTAACACACATAAAAAAAAATACAAACGAATTGAGAACCATCCTCGTTTTTGAAGTCGGGTTAAAAATAGAATAAATAGATTGACAACAAAATTAACTTTAATGTGAACAACAGCATGGGGTGCTCTCTACTTACTCTTGTTAAAAATTAGAGCCATTATAATGACGTAAGTAGAGAGCACCTCTTGATTTTGTATTCATTTTGAGTTAATTTTGTAGTCAATCTCTTTATTCTATTTTCATTTATTTTGCATTTTTTTAGTTCATATTGCAATAAAAGTAGATTTTTTTAAACTCTAAATTTTATTTTTTGTTTTTTAATCGTAAAACCAAATTATTTTTTGTGTTGTATTTTCTTTCGTCATTTATATTCCCACGAGTGATGGAACGAATCCAATTCATACCAAAGAAAGTTTACATCGAATAAAGCTGAGGAAATTTATCAAATATTATTTTATTATTAAAATTTTGTTGATGACATTTCTATAGAAACTATAAACTATAATATCACACTGTAAATCATTATATATATATAAGTTCTAGATATGCCAATTTGTATTTTGGCTATTAATAAATTTGGGATAATGCCCGGTAATGAATTCGGTAACACTCCGCAGTTGCATCTTGTTCAGTCTCAGTGCATCGAGAGGTGGCCTCTTGGTGGCACTCTTAAGCAGTACCTTCCCGAGCTACTGCCGCGGTAATTTTTCCCAGTGATCACGGTGTTAAGCATTTGATCACTCATTGATCACCTATTTACATGCAGTCCTTGGAATTCCTAAAATAGGCTCTGGGCCTATATAGGGCATTCCGACCAGTCAAGCTTCACTGATCGATTTTCATCCAAATTGGACCAATATTTTCTCCGAGAACATCCCCGTACGGCGAATCGTTCGGAATTTTTATAAATTAGTATTTTTTGGATTCCACATCTTTGGAAATGAAAAATCCTCACGTTTTGAGAAGAGAGGAGTATTTACAATTCTTGTTCCTGTCAAGATTACATATGAAAGAGTTTATTTTTTTATATTTGATATATAAAAATATATATAAAATAAACTGGAAAACATTAAAAATGACAGCACGAAAAAACATATGAAAAATCGATTTTATTCTGTGAGTTTTCTCCTTTTTTTTTTTGGTCGAGGAAAAGATTTATTACCAACTGCACACACAGGTATAGCAAGTAGCGCACGACCGAGAGAAATGAGGTTAAGAAGAATAGTCTGCCTGGTGGCGGTTCTTCCCATATCTATATTATTACCTACTTTATGGGTCTTGAATTGTAACCTATGTCATTTTTACTGTAATAAGTATTAGAATTTATCTTCGAATAGAGAATGTTCGAACAAAAAAAAAACATAAAGTAAGAAAATTGATAGTTTATTGTTCTTTTATTTCCCCTTGTAATTATTTAATATATCGTTCCAATCATATTTGCGATCTATGCGAATAGAGGCCATAAAAAATGTTTCCAATTTAAAACGATGTGTTCGGGATTTTCGAGTTGTTTAGTGCTATTGGAACTTGGCAAGTCCTTCTTAGAAAGATGTTGGTGCTTTTTAGTATTTGCCCGATCCCCCTTTACCTTTCAAATATCAAAAGTATACACTGATAGCAGGAATTTCTTTCCTCAAGAAAATTTATTTTCTGTAAAATATTTGCTTCAATAAAGAGAAACCTTTGTTTTCATTCAAGACTACGCAGTCGAACGAAAAACATGTGTTTAGTTTAACAAAGAAACTAAAATTCTTGAACGGTGTTTAAAATTTTTTTAAAGTAAAGTTTGGTAGTCTTGGCCTAAGAGAGTCTTTCTTGGTCAAATACTCTTGTGATTCTTTAGTCAAGAAAATGAAATTCTTGTAATAAAAAAGGATTTTTCTTATTAAAAAAAATAAAAAACTCAAGAAGAGAAAGTTTATGCAGCTTCTTTAACTGAAGTATATATATATTTAACTCAAATACATTTAACTGAAGTATATCATTACTTCTTTAAAAACTTTCATCTGTTTGGATTAAACAAATGGTTATTTTGATCCGAAATTTTAGCATCTTGGTCTAAAGAAATCATCATTTCAGTTTAAAAATTTCGAGTCAAGAGAGTCAGTTTATCTTTTGTTAAGATAATTTTCTCAAGTCAAAACTATATTTATTTTCTTATACCAAATATAGATTACGTATAATGAGAGAAATTTCATTTTGATCGAACTAAAATTGTGACCGCTAGAGAGTGTGCTAATACATGGAAAATATAACCATTTGTATATAAGTTGCGTCTGTAGGTACTCTAACTTTCATAGTTTTCCGATCCGATCGAAATGAAATTTATTCTATAGTCGTGAGAAAATTCGTTAAGTTGATGCTGCTCCTGTTCGCATAGCAATCCAGAAAATCTTAGAAATTTGATTTGAATTCAAAAATTTTAGGTGAGAAAAAAGATATATTTTAAAAGTAAGCTTAATTTTACGAATCGATTTCATGTTCTGTTAGACAAAATCCACTCACGTTACAGCAATAACAATTTAATAATTCTCCGAATAAATTATTCTCGAAACATCGACTTCGAATCAACGAAAAATAAACACGACGTGAGGTATAAGGTCGAACGCATTTAATAAAAAAACTGCGTGCAGATTACATTTAGCAAACATATTTTTTTTTGTTCCAAACAGATAAACCCTTTTAACTTACTTATAATCTCTTCGCTTATTCTTTCTATCAAAGTACAAACAACATATTCAACCCTTAACTGGTATTGTGCTGAGATTATAATAAATTGCTTTTTGTGGACTTTGAAATTGAGAGAATCGTGTAAAAAACTATTTTCGTGGATCCGTTTGATCCGCGCCGTTGACTTTGCCTTATTTTATTTCGAGAATCTGGATGATGAGTTTTTTTTTAGTGCTCCGTACCCAAATAGATAAAACGGAATACTTATAGAATCACTTCGCTGTTCATCGGTCCGTCCGTTCGCCTGTCACAAGCGATTTTCTCTAATTTGAAATTTAGCATAACGTTAAAAAATTGCAGAATCCTATCACTTAAAGGCCCGTTTAAAAAACTTGAGCTGGACCGTTTAAAAAACTATTTAGATTCTGCACTAATGTCACCAGTTCAAGTGGCCGACCGGTTTAAGGCGTTATGTCTACTTGGAACTGGGAGGTTATGGGTTCGAATCCCGACATTGGCAGTTTGTCGATTCTTAGGAAAAAAAGGGGCGGTTAATTGACTGAACTATCGGCGTATGGACAAGAACGAAGTAACCGGCTATGCTTGAGAAGGTTTTCTGCAGTTTCCTTCACGAACTCCAGATGAATATCGGCATTGTTCCTATCATAGTCGGCTGCAGCCGCAAATCGTACCAATTCCTAGTCTATACACTAAAATCCTCCCACTCCACTCACATCCTTAGGCATCACAATGGGCTTTATGGTCGAAAGGTAGCCCGCCCAGGGCAGCCTCTACAATCTATCTATCTATCTATCTATCCTCTGTACACATTAGAGTTTGAGAAAAATTATTAGGGTACTGAATTGTAGCAAACATTATTTTCTACAACTTTTCATTTTTCGATTGTTCTATTCTTTCGATCTCTCTCCAAGCCCCTTGACTTATGCCATTTATTAATAAAATTTGCCTTGCAAAAACCAATATCATATCAGATACGACATTTCATTTTGATCAGAATAAAAATTGTGAGTGCTGGAGAGTGATTTATGTATTCTAAGGAAATTCGCTGAAATTTGACGCAGAAGAGTGTTAGTTAACAATCACGATGTTAGTTAAGGGTAAATAATATCTGTTGTATCTGATGTATTATACATTATAGTATAAGTAGTAGAAACTAGATTGTTTCTAGAACTAACATCGAAATTCGTTATTTTATATATTCATTGCATGTATAAACTTAATGAAGTAACACACTTCTTAATATTTGTCTACAAAACAGTTACGACGAACGAATAGCAGAGAGTTGATATCGTTGGTGTGGTTTAATGTAGACATCTACCTAAGTCTACTCTACCTTGTCTTGTATTATGTTGGCTGGCTGGCACTCTGGTTGGTTGGTTCATTCGTTCGTTTGTACCATGGAGACTACACACGGAGATCGAACTTATACGGGAAAATTGACAAAATTTGGCAACGTAATGGTAGAAATTATATTTACTTTTTATGCCGCTAGGGTCGCTAGTTGTTGATCGGTACTGATCCGTACCGAAGTGAATATAGTATAATAAATAGAAGTGAAGTAAGCCGAGTAACTAGTTTTATTTCGAAGTGATTATTTAGAAGTATGCAATTTGTTTAAAAAAATTTATTAAATAAAAAACGTGTTTAAAAAACATTTAAAATGGGATAAGTAGTGCAGTAAACAATTAGGTTTAAAAAAACCAGGACTTTTTAAAGTACCAAAAGTGAGTATAAATATTCCAAAATATTTTTACATAATTAAGTTGTATGACATTCCGTGAAATTGTCACCAAATTAGCGACGAGTAACATATCCTGAGACAATATAAGAGTAATTTTAATAAGAGTAAAGTTAATAGGAATAAATGTGAATGAAGGAAATTTTAACAAGAGTAATTTCAATATAATTTAAAATTTATTATATTTTAAATCCAGTATATTTTAATTTAGTTAATTTTCTATTTATTTTTATTTTTGTCTATTGATCTCGACTTTCTATCTATTTCTAATTGTCAAAGAGTAAATTACGACTAGCTAATTTATACTGATGATGACTACATTGTCGTCGAAATACGTATTTATAATACAAAAAAAAACTGATCTAGGCAAAGGGGGTGAATTTGAAATTTTATTATATGAAATATTAATTTTCAGCATTATTATTAATAAATAAAAGTTTAATTTAATATCTGATTCAATAATTTATTTTCATTTTTACAATTCTTTACAGGTTACTATTTAATTATTTGATGTTTTTTTTTTAATTTTTATGTAATTATTTTGCGAATTTTTAACTATCACTTCAACTAATTCCTTATTGAAAAATAGAAATTACTTAAAAAAAGTATTTTATTGAAAAAATACTTTGGCTGCAAATAATTTTTATAATACTACATAAATGCGTAATGTTTTTCAATTAAAACTCGCGCCTTATACTCTCACCACTGTTTCTGGCATATAAGCGCCACTACTAACATCTTATTTTTGTCAATTATTTGTTTACATGGAGTTCGGTATCATTGTGTAGTATCTATGTTTCGTACATACGTTTTATTCGCCATCTTTGTTGTCTACCTTTTTGTGTACTTAGTAATGTTCTTGTACTATTCGTACAACAATACTGGCTGGCTGGCTGTCGTACCACCGTACATTTTTAATTAAGTTATTATGATTCTTGTGTATTGTATTGTATGTAGTACAATGAAGGCTGGTTGAGAGTACACTTTCATTAATTAGTACAACATTACACTCCTGTTCATAAAAATTGAACCAGTTGAAACATTCTATGTGTTATTGTACGTAATATACATATATTTAATAATATATACGAGCTTAGAATGTGACTTACAGGTGATTCAATTTTAATGAACCGTAATGTACAATCCACTGCATTCAAATTGAACCTATCCTCAAATTGGCTCTCAGCTTTGGAGTCACAGATTTTGATACTAGACACTGTAAAAGTATAAATAGTGAATCCAACTACGGCATGTATGACGTCGAATACTATCGAACAGGTAAATGAATAGCCCTTAAGGTAGCTGTTGTGATACAATATTGTCATATGTATAGCCATAATTAGTCTAAGACTGTTCCGGTAGACATGTTACGCATAAGATAACTTGTGTATATACAAATACTTCCTAACATTTATATAAGTTGCAATCCGGCAACGTCGCTTATATTCCGCCAGTTGATATATTGTTTGTTTACATAAATGTGTATTCGGATAGTACCATATATAGGGACATTCAGTGTTGTCAAGTTGTATCTGTTCAGCATACCGACACGTATATTTATTTATAAATTGCTGCACTTTGCGTTGTTATAACTAAACAATGAGACGGTCCATAATTCTCGTGTTTTTTTTTTAAATACGCAAAATAAATCCAATAATTTATAGCTCTGTTTTTAAAAGATTCTTAAGTGTCGTTTTTTAATTAAAAATAAAAAAACTGGTAGAAGTACTGCCTAAAATGGGTGTAATCTCCATTGCTCGCCAACTTCAATTAAGTATTTCTCGAGTTTGAGAGGGCGGTCAATCAATTTTAAATGATTTCAGTGTGAGTGCATAATAATACCCCTTAATAAGGGTACAAGAATTTAGAACATTCTATAACTATGCCCGATCTCGCTTTCCTTAGTACTTTTTGGCTTCAGTTTGGTTCAATTTTATTGTAATACATTCCCATTGATTCCATAGACAAACACAAAAAGGTAGATATTTAATTTGATTGAATAAAAACGGGTTGTTTTTAATTTACTTTCAGGGAAAATTTGTTTATTTTTCAACAAATTATAATCTTATGCTGTGTGACGTGAGATGGAAAATTAAGAAAAAATTAACTATCTTGGATCTCTTGCTAACTTGGTCATTCTCCATCCTCCTCACTTGGTCGACTTTCTTTCTCTGCACAATTGTTTGGCAATGTTCTGGTATCATTCTGTATCGAGAAAATCAAGTGAAAATGTATACATGAATTTGCTAGTTAAATGTTTAAATACACTTTATATACTGAGTTCATTATCAGTAAACACATGCTTCTTTAATCTAAGGTAACTACGGATGTTTGTGTGCGGATATTAGGATGAAATTGTTCGGTTTAAATACAATTTTGAGTTAAAAAAAAACTAAAATAACATGCTTTTATTGGCATATGACCTAAAAATATTTAAAATTGGAAAATTGAATAGAGAAATTGACAACAAAATTAACTTAGGCAATATAAACAAAGGATGGGGTGCTCTCTACTTACTCTTGTTAAAAAGTAGAGAGCACCCCATGCTTTTGAGTTAATTTTGTTGTCAATCTCTTTTCTATGTTATTAATTAATTCTATTTCAAATTATTTTGCATGTTTTATTTAATATTCCAATAAAAGTAGATTTTTATAGTTTTTTTTAAACTCTAAATTTTATTTTTTGTTTTTTTTCTTAAAACAAAATTATTTTTGGTGTTTTAATTTCGGTCTTCATTATTCATTCCCACGAGTACCTAATGGAATGAATCCAATTCGTGCCAAAGATAGTTTATATATCGATATAGCTGAGGAAATTTATGTCAAATAATCATTTTTTCAAAATTTAAACAATTGGAAATGTCATTTATTATTAAAAATTTGTTGATGACATTTCTACAGAAACTATAAACTATACAATCACAATGTAAATCGTTATATATAAGTTAGAGATATGAAAATTTGTATTTTGGCTATTCATAAATTAAAATTTTTTATTTCTATGCTACTGAATTGATCGATTTCAAAAATAATCGCCTGTAGCGCGATTTTCTAAATGTTACAGCTAATATTTAGAATTTGCGGTGCCTTTTATGTTGTTAACAGAGGAGACAATACTGGAAAAAACATTATTGGGGAGTAACAAATAAAATCTTTTACTATTACTCGGCTATAGCAAAAAAAATATAGGATAAGAAATTATTAAGAATACGATCTTATTTATTTAAACTAACACATGCACATACATACATATATACATACATGCATGTATACCGTTACCAAATATCTCGTAAAGACAGATATTTACTACCAAACTGAAGGAAATGATCTTCGTCTTTCTTCTTTTTCTATTCAGGACGAGAGAAAAGTTTTCGTTGAAAAGATAACCAGAGAACTATCAGAGAACTCTCACAAGCAGTATGTGTGTGAGTTCACTCCACACTTTCTCTGTGTATTTATAAACATAACGAATTTGTTTTCATCTCATATCTATATCGTATATACGTAATAGGTTTGTGTATCTATATTATATATATGTATAGATATATTTGGTACAGGATGTCACATACACGTCATTCATGTCTTTACTTACGTACATCTAGACATGAGCAGTTTACAAAACATTTACTTCTTTCTGAGCAAAAATTATTACGATTTACCATCAATACGTATTGAGGAGACTTACTGGAATTCACAATCTGTGTGAATGCGAAGGTAGATAGATTGTAACGCCTTCCCTGGACGGAGTACAATTCGACCATAAGGTCCATTGTGGTGCCTAAGAATGTGAGGAGTGGAAGGAATGTTTGTGTGCAGACTAGGAATTGGTAGGATTTGCGGCTGCAGCCGACTCTGATAGGAACTATGCCGATATTCATCTGGAGTTCGTGAAGAAAACTGCAGAAAACCTTTACAAGCATAGCCGGTTACTTCGTTCTTGTCCATACGCCCACAGTTTAGTCAATTAATCGCCCCCCCCCCTTTTTTTTGCAGTTTACTCCTTAAGAATCGATTTTACATATAAGCGCCGGTTTTGAAAAAATATGGAGACTAAAATATAGTGATAGAATGACCTCGTTACGAAAATCAGTCTGTCAGTCAGGTTCATGTCTCGCTGTATAAGAGTCGTACACAGGTTATGCTGTGTACGTCGGTCACTGCACTCAGTCAGTCAGTATTAAAATGGTATATATTGTATACATAATATAACATGTGATTTCTATTTATAAGACATTTAATTATTAGTGTAGTTTATTTATATAAATATTTAAAGTTTCGATAATTAATATTATTACTGTGTTATATTATTATTATATTATTATATATTATATTATTATAATTAATATATATTATCATTTAATTATTAGTGTAGTTTATATAAATTTGTATGAGCTATAATTAAATATTTAATTTAGTATGGACAATATATATGGGGCAAAGACAATCGTTCTTAAGGAGTAAACTCTAGGCGCGTCGGAGCTGATGCACACACTTTTTTTTCTTGATAATTGACTAACTGCCGATGTCGGGATTCGAACCCATAACCTCCCAGTTCCAAGTAGAAATAGCGCTTTAAACCGCTCAGTCACTTGACTGGTAATTAATGCGAAAGTCTCTCTCTCAAAATCTGATGAAATCAATGAGGTGTCGCCGAGGAATATCCTAACGTTTGTCAAGACCATAGAACTCCTAGTACACCTTTGAAGGAAAGGAGGTGCAATAGATGAAATTGGTCGCGGTACAAAAGCTCCTTATTAGAAGCATTTAAAAGTAGCCCAGATTTGGCTATATTGGTCGAGATGTTTCAAGGGACACTCAAGAAATTTCATTTGCTCGATTTTATAATTTATCATATCAGAATAAATTCGGGGATTCGGGCAAATACGTACACACAATTTTTTTTTTTTGAACCGCATTCGTCATCAAAATGGAGTATTATTTATTTATGTTTATTGTATTTAGTCTTTTGCGTTAAGATTTGACTTGAAATTTCTTCAACGTTTTTGAAAAGTGTGCTAAGAAGAATTGTTTAGTATTTTCGATCTTTCCAAAATCTCCGAATTTGACCTGAAAGATTTTTTTTCACAGTTGTATTTTTGTTGATAACTGTAAATATGTAACACTCCCAGGACTGTGAAACACTGGCAATGATCTTGGAACAAAGTAGAACTAATATTAATGGAACTATTCCATACCGCCAATACTTTTCAATGTTGTTAAATATGCAAATATTTAGTTCCCGCGGGAAATTATAGGAAGACACCCGGTATATGTATAAATGCTTCCGGATTGTACCTCACTTTGATAGATTAGAAAGCATTTACAAGACAAGATTTCTCTGTTATATTCTACATGAGAGCGATAACGATGATGTGATCATCATCGAATAAATAATGGTATCATATTATCTATATTATGTGTATATTATATCGTTAAATGTCCTCTGTGTGCTGTATGATGTCTTATATCCTTTCATATCACAAAAAATATGTGACTGGGTAAAAGTGAAATATGCACATTTCAATGAGATGCATCATGAGAAACTTTTTAACACGATATATTCCACCACATGAATGGAGAACTATTCTCTTGGGAACAAAAGCTGGAAGAAATATAATGGTTTTAGAACAAAATTTACAACGGGCTTTTCCGTCATATGCCGTAAAATTATATATATATATATATATATATATATATATATATATATATATATATATATATGTATATATATATATATATATATATATATATATATATATATATATATATATATATATATATATATATATCTATATATATATATATATATATATATATAGGGTGAATCTAACCTGCCACATAATAGCGCACGCCTCCAATAGTATAGTACTTTTTATATGTTGTGTGTTGGCTTGAATGTTATTTGTTATTTATACGATCACTGTGTGTGTGTAAAGTTTGTTTACATATTGTGCTATTGTTGTGTGGTGTGTGTTTAAATATCATAGTATTGTATACCCCTTGCCTTATATTTTTGGTTTGTTTCAAATTGTACACTCTTAAATTATAGCATACACACAGTGTTTGTCGTATAAATAACAAATAACGTCCAAGCCAACACACAACATACAAAAACTACTACACTATTGGATGTTGTCGGAAAATGGGAGGATCATGGAAGGAAGTGCAGGCGTGTACTATTATGAGGCAGGTTAGGTTCACCCTGTATATATATATATGCATAAGTATCTTGATTCAAGAATCTCGAAATTAAACTGAAACTAAAATGATGATTTCGTTCGAAGATGCTAAAATTTCGGACCAAAATATTAATCCAAACAAATGAAACTAACATGAATTCGATGCATATTGGCTGCAAAAATTTACAAAATAGAACATCACTTTAGAGCTAGTTGGATAGTACATACATCCGTGCGTAGAAGTAAATTGCACGCACTGTTAAAACATTTAACATGTACAGGATATTTAAACAACTAATACAGTTAAATTTTTGTTTAAATTAAATTTATATAAATAAACATAGTATATAATCGTTTTTGTGTGCGCAAAGGGGTATTGTTGGCTCAGTGAAAAGTAGCTCATGTACGATATTACCCTTAACTTCCCATTCCCACACCCACTTCTCTTTTTGTGCACCAGTGTTTGTACACCAATAATAATAATAATAATTGAAAACCATGCTCATAAATGTTTTGTATGTTTCAACAATGATCGTTAAAAATTTTTCGACAGAACTTTTCTAATTAAAAGTTTAGTAAATTTTTTTTAAAAATAAAACAAGAGAAATAATCATCTTTAATTTTATGACGATACTAACTTGTTGTAGTAGCTACCGAGAGTTACTAACGCGGCGGATAGCAAATGAAAGCTTATAGCATACACAGAGAGAGCTTTAATGGAATAACGAATGGTTTGAATGAGTTTTTGAAAACATTATTACATATTATTATTACAATCTGACAAGATGGGAAAACCCGTTGAAAAGTAGCAACGGGCGAGAGTCATACTCTATTTTTGTTTTTTCTCTGGTTTTTAAGCCTTTTTCGCTTGACCGATTTTGTCTACTGATGAACTTGATGACTATTCAAATATCCAAATTACGTCGCAAACCAAATTTCATTCGGATCGCGGACTAAAACTGTGATCTGTAGAGATCAAAGTTGATATCTACTTGGTAGGTCTTATGAAACTGTGATCCATGGTCATATCCAGTGTCCATGGTGAGTGTTTCTTTTAAAATAAATCCCCAAAATCATAAACAACTATCCCAAAATTGAAATAGTTTTTTTGAGTCTTTCGTAAAGTAATTCGAAATTTATTAAAATTTCGAAAAAAAAGGTACTGTTTCAAAGTTGTAGAGCGCATAAATTTTCCCATAATAAATTCTTGGACCTTTTTTTGAAGTCTTGAATTAGTTTGCTTAATAGATCGTCGCAAAGTTGCGCCCAAAAAAAAATCGATAAATCTCTAAAGAATAGGCTGATTTTTGAAGTTATGAACAATTGTAGTTTTTTTTTTTTGTAAATTACGTTAATTGTTGATAATTTCTTTTTCCTGAAATTATAATAGAAAATATGACACCGTTGTACAGTTCAGAGATATGAGAAAACTGTCAAGGGCATCAAACAGAGGCGAGAGAATATTCAAGAATACTATGTAATAGAAAGCTAATGAGAACTATATATGAAATGGTTTGAGTTTTAAAAACATTACATATTATTACAATATGATGTATCATGTACATGCGAGTGCCAAAAAAATGACACCATCCATCCGTTTCACTGCCGAAACGAAAAGCTAAATGATACTAAGCTCAAATTTCTTCAATTTCGCAAATGGTCAATTGTCTTGTTCCAACACGAAACTTTTAAGTCCGTAAGAGATGGAAGAAAAGTTATAATACGCAAAAATATCCCTTTTATAATAACAAATAAATTTTGTTTGAAACTTTTTTTTTATAAACTCAATAGTTTTGCGACCATGTTAGACCAAAGATCTGTGCTGATGTAGAGATAACAGAGATGAGAATATTCATACCTTGATATATAAACCAATAAAGTTTAGTACATCTATGCGTGTGTGTAAGTAAAATAAACAGTATATTTTTATATTACTTATTATACCTGGTATATAATATATACACAGGGTATATTAAGTTTAGATCCGTTTTTGAAACGGTTCAAATAATGATTGCAGAAAAGTTCGTTCGAATGGCCAAAATTGGATCATATTTAGGCAAAATGTGCAAAATTGCCCATCTTTTAAACCGTAAGAGATAGAACAAAAATTTAATGACCAAAAATGTTCCTCTTATAAAAATAAACAACTTTTGTTAGATAGTTTTTTTCATAAATTCAGTATATACCCTGTATTTAAGCAAATAACTCAGTTAGTTGATATTTTCACTTGTTAATAATCAGTTTGTTTGTTTTTTTTTTGTTTATTGAATAAAAGTGTACTACTACAAAAATATTATTTGTAGCTATGAAATAATAGCACAAGCTAAGAGAAGCTTTAGTTAGCTTGTTAGTACGCCAAACCACCACCACCACCATCCCCTCGTATCTCTACTACCCCCTTTCGTAACCCCCTTCAACCATATGATGCACAATACACGTATTACCAACCAAACATACGTGAATCTGAGGTAGTATTGTAACTAATTGCAGTAGTATTAGTAATTATAATTAAACCATTATTATTATAAGAGTTTTATGGTTATTTTTATGTTAGCAATAAAGAATTTCTATTTGTTTTTCGAGAAGCTAATATCAATCAGTCGATCGCGGTGTCATTTTATAAAAATGATCTTTACTGCACAAATTATAGATATAGAATATCGGATTATCTTTGCATAAACTACACTTCTATAGAACTTTTCATTTCTAAGTACGAGTCGATTTTGTTTCGGACAGAATATCGAATACATCCTTTTTCCACGTCCTTGTGTTCATTTTATTGAGTGAAAAGGTCAATTGAGTTCATGTCAATTTTTTAATATTATTTTGTATTGTTATCGGTTCTTAATACGTCTACGAAATTACAGATTATTCAGACGTCCGACAGTGGGTGAAACTCATTTAATAAATTCCATTACATTCATGCATAGAAGTCAAGCTAATAAAAGCATGTTAAAAAAATACATACAAATGTTCTTATGTTTCTATACGCGTGCATAAGTTCAAAAAATTCGTTACGCAGGAGCTGCTTCAACTAAGCGAATTTCCTTAAAATATATAAATCACTTTCTAGCAGTCACAATTTTAGTCGGAGCAAAATGAAATGTTGTATATGATTTTACTATTTGCCAGGCTAATTTTATTAATAAATGACATACGTCAAGGGGAAATGGGGGCATAAGGAAAGAAGAAGACACAAAATATAAAATATCTCTCTTAATATTAGAACAATCGAAAAATGCGTAAGAAATAAAGTGGTTGAAAATCATGTTTGCTATAGTTCATCACCTTATCATTTTTGTTCAAACTCTAATGTGTACAGAGATATTGAGGTATTTAATTTTCAATCTTAAACCGTCAATATTTCTGTAAATATTAGGGTAACAGAAAAAATGATAAGGAACAAAACTACAGTAAAATTTACTACCTAAAACTTTTCTTCTTATAAATTTTTCGATTTTTCGAATATTAAGGGAGATATGTGAAATTTTGTGTTTCCCCCTTCCTCTAATCCCCCTTTCCCCTTGTCCAATTATACCCATTAACGAACTTGATCTTTTGAATGCCAAAGCGCCTCAAATACCAAATTTCATTCCGATAAAATGAAAACTGTGACCGATTGTGATTACAGACACATATATATATATATGTATATATATATGTATATATATATGTATATATGTATATATATATATATATATATATATATATATATATATATATATATATATATATATATATATATATGTCCATAGATATATATATATATAAATTTTACAGATGCTGATTTTTGACATCTACTACTAGGTAGGATCGATGGACATTTGAAGAAATTTTTGCGAAATTTTGACTTCGGTACGGGACCAATAGCTCTATTTCCTTTCAGGAAATTCGCTGAAAAATAGTTATAACAAAAAAAGAATTCAGTATATACAGAGTATTTAAATAATTATATCAGTTTGTGTTACATACTACTTGATTTTATGTAATATGTTCGAAAATTATTCCAGTTATGGAATGTTTGTAATTAATATTAATAATAAATTGTTTTGACTATACGGGAATGCACTTTAAAATTTTCAATTGGAATTCAATTAAGTTTAATATTATATATATATATATATATATTTATTTATATATATATATATATATATGTAACGTTATGATTTATTTAGAAAATACCTTTTGTCTTTCTGATTTTATTTAACGTTGGCATTTATTAAAATTTAGATTACTGTTTGGAAATATGTTCACATTATGTTTTGAAGATAGTATCTTTCAAATGGTGTCCATTGCTTGTTTCGACCTGACCTGCTCTTTCCAGAGCATTTTCCATAACTTGTCTTAGAATTTCAGGACCTAACGCCCTCACTTCTTCTTGGATATTGGCCTTAAACTCTTGGATGATTCTTGGCTTATTGGCATACACTTTACTCTTTAGGTAGCCCCAAAGAAAAAAATCGGGAGCCGTTAAATCGGGCCAATGTGGTGGCAAGTTAAAATCATAAAAACGTGATATTATTCGATCGGCAAAAATTTCACGCAGAAGACTCATAGTTGGACGAGCTGTGTGAGCTCTCCAGCGGAGAATCGAAATCATTTTAAGATAAAACCAAATTCACACTAGTGTTCGGCTATAGCGCGATCTAAATAGGGAATATGCATGAAAATTTTTTTTTCACATTTATTTTCAGAATATGAAAATACTGTTAATACTGTAATAATATTTAAAAACGAAATTAAAATCCGACAAATATCAAGGAAGCTATAAGCTTTTAAAGATTATTATCTGTCTCTTTCTTGCAAAAATACTAAAAACGGAGTTTTACGTGTATTTTAAATGGTGAAAGTGTAATATGACGTCACATAACATATCAAGAGGGCTATCACCCTCTTTGTCTAATCGGGAATTTCAATCATTCATATCTCGCTTATTTTTAAAGTTATTTAAAAAGTAATTTTACCTTGATATTTGTCAAGTAAACAATTCAAGTGAATGCTTCAATTCAAGTGAAAAAAAATTTTCATGCATATTCCCTATTGCTCGGTTCATCTGGAAGATTATTCGTTATAAGCAAGTTCCACTGCATAAATACATATAATTGAAATAATATCAATTTCTCTATATTCAGTCAGGATATGTTTTTCTTACTTTTTAACCCGACTTCAAAAAAGGAGGATGGTTCTCAATTCGTCTGTATTTTTTTTTTTTTTTTTTTTTTTTTATGTTTGTTACCTCAGAACTCCGGCATTTATGAACCGATTTTGAATTTTTTTTTTTTGTTTTAAAGGGTTTGATTCCCGATTGGTCCCATTGTCACCAAATCGCATTCTGATGAGGGGATCTCCGGAAAATCGAGGAAAATCCTCATTTTATATGTGATAACCGATTTCTGCGAAATTTTTTTTTTTTTTTGAAAAAGTATACTCATTCATAATGGGAAAATAAGAAAATTTTTTTAAAAACCGACTTCAAAAAAAATTTTTCCTTAAAAAAAAAACCGACCCCAAAAAAAAAAAATTTTACAAAAAAAAACCAAATTCCTTGTAAAGAAAACTGAAAATCTGTTATAAAAAAATGCATTAAAAATTTAAAAAAAAAAAAAAAAACGGGTAAAAAAAAAGTGTTATAAAAAAATTCACTAAAAATTAGTTGGTCGTTTAGTAGGTCTACCCATATTTAGACAAATAAAATCAGTTATAGAACTTCAAAGTCACTAAAAAGCGAGAAATAAAACTTATTTTGACAAAATGGAAACCCGACTTAACAAAAGAAGCACTAAAAAGTAAAAAAATAATTGCATATTCTTGTGCCAATTTTAGTTCACCAAAGCAAAAATTTTTAAATATATATGTACAATTATTGTTATTTTTGGAGGCGGTGTCCAAAAGTTATGTGAATTTATCTATGTTGACACCGCCTCCAAAAATAACAATAATTGTACATATATATTTAAAAATTTTTGCTTTGGTGAACTAAAATTGGCACAAGAATATGCAATTATTTTTTTACTTTTTAGTGCTTCTTTTGTTAAGTCGGGTTTCCATTTTGTCAAAATAAGTTTTATTTTGTAATTTATTAGAGCACAAAATACAATGTACCTAAACACATATGTGAAATGAAATAATGTATGCCGTATGGTACTTTCATACAATAAAACTCTAAAAGAAAGTTCTCATCACATTCTTTTCCATACAATTATTCTATTCATAAAATTTCAAATTCGCCTCAATAGCTAGATCAGTTTTTGTATTATAAATACGTATTTCGACTGCGAAGTAGTCATCATCAGTATAATTTAGCTAGTCGTAATTTAATCTTTGACAATTAGAAATTGATAGAAAATCGAAATCAATTGTCAAAAATACAAATAAATAAAAAATTAAACAAAATAAATGAAAATATAATAAATTATATTGAAATTACTCTTGTTAAAATTACTTTCATTCGATTTACTCTCGTTAACATCACTCTTATTAAAATTACTCTTATATTGTCTCAGGATATGTTATTTGTTGCTAATTTGATGACAGTTTCACGATGTTCCTTGGTTTTACCTTGCTTATATATGTTTGACTCTAACTCTATTCTAAGCGACGTTTAACTCTATTCTGAGATCAATAAGCAAGGGACAACCAAGAAACGTTGTGAAACTGTCACCAAATTAGCAACAAATAACATATCCTGAGACAATATAAGAGTAATCTTTATAAGAGTGATGTTAACAAGAGTAAATTGAATGGAATTAATTTTAACAAGAGTAATTTCAATAAAATTTATTATATTTTAATTTATTTTGTTTAATTTTTATTTATTTTTATTTTTGTCTATTGATTTCGATTATCTATTTCTAATTGTCAAAGAGTAAATTACGATTAGCTAATTTATACTGATAATGACTACTCTGTAGTCGAAATACGTATTGATAATACAAAAACTGATCTTGGTATTGGAGCATCTTTGAAATTTTATTTCAAAAACCTAGAGTTCTCATTAATTATCTTTTGATAATCTAATATTCTATTCATGCTATTGTTACACACAGCACTCCAGCAGTCACAATTTTAATCCGATCAAAATGAAAATTCGTATTTGATATGCGTTTGATATTAGAAAGGCGTCTAGTTCATCAATGAGTAGAATCGGTCCAGGGTTAACTTTTATACATTTTTTTGTTTTTTATGTTTCTCCTTTCTTTGAAAGCCTTTGTATTTCTCCTTCAGGAATCGATGGAAACGAGAAGACTGTTGAATCAGCCAGAATAGGTGTGCTATTGTTCCACTAAACGGCACCCATAACGTGCATAATATAAAATAAAACAAGTATCGTAACAACTAACTGAGTTAATTATTTCAATACCCAGTATATACTGAATTGTATATCAGTGATTGAATTGTTAACAATTCGCTTTCCGAGGAACATTTAATTACAAATTATGATAAAACTATTGAGTTTATGAAAAAACTTTTCAAACAAAAGTTGTTTATTTTAAATAGAAGAAGATTTTTTGTTTATAAATAATTTTTTCTATCTCTTACGGTTTCAAAAATCCCCTCACCAGGGGTGAATGTCCATTTTGTCCAACATGCACACACATCTAATGATAAGATCGATGGACATTTTTGCGATAAGTTTGCGATAGATCGGTACAACGCCAATACCTCTAATTTTATTGTAGAGTAAATTCGATAAAAATTATTTTCGTAACAAATTTCAAGAACACATTATTATTATTTTTCGCATGGGGCACCTGAACCATGCGGTATATAAATATTGAGTTTTCTATGATTGTGTATTGAACAAAACAGATAACAGATCTTGGGTTCATGTCGATAAATTAACGAACAACTCACACATATACGTACTTAACTAAGATATATTCGGTGTATGTTTGCTGTGTTCTATATGGGCGGGAGGAGGGGGAGTGCATTGGATTTATTTGGACGATAATAAATTAATCTGTGCGATACAATTGAAGACCATTATTGTCCAAAAATTGTATTTAATTCTCGTTTAAAAAGTCATTCATATAAATTTATCTTTTTATACCCGATATATTGTTATATTTTAAAATACACCCAATCAGCAAACAATGTATAATGTATCTATCGCTGTCTATATGTAGTGTACTATGATATGGTTTACTTTGTCACACTTAAACTGCCATTAAAATCAGTATTGTATAACATATAACTATTACACTTATCACTCGCTAACGACAATCATTTATATATAGTTGCATCTTACTTGTGCACGTATATATCGTCGTTATTGTCCGTCGTCCGTCATGTGAGTGTGTCTACATGTATATGTAACAAAGACACCATATCATAGTACACTACATATAGACAGCGATAGTACACTGTACATTATTTCCAGATTGGGTATATTTAAAAATATACCTGCTGTATATATCAAGGTATATTAAGTTTAGTTCCGACTTTGCAACGGTTGAAAATATTGCTTGTAGAAAAGAAATTTTGTTATGGGTGTTTATAAAATTACCTAGTTAGTCCATTTCCGCATGTCCGTCCGTCTGTTCGTGGACACGATAACTCAATAACGAAAAGAGATAACGAGCTGAGATTTGTATGTGTGTTCTAGAATAAAAAAAATAAGGTCAAGTTCGTGAATGGACAAAATCGGACCATGTTTGGGCAAAATGGGCGAAACTGCGTATCTTTGAAACCGTATGAGATATAACAAAAATTTAAAGACAAAAAATATATTTAAAAATGAACAACTTTTGTGAAAAGCTTTTTTCCATAAATTCAGTATATACCAGATATTTAAGCAATTAATTCAGCTAGTTGCTATTTTCATTTGTTTTATTTTTAATATTAAATATTACAGTGAGTGTCCCACAATTTAATCGAGACTCTTAGTTCACTATGATCAAAATTTTAATTGCAAGAAATATTTTTTTAATTCTCCTCTGATTTTCAGTATTAATTATTTTGAATATTTTGAGCGATTTAAGAACGGGGTACAGGTCTTGATATAATTTTTTAGGGTGACCACAGAACTAAGTTTGTTAAATTGGAAGATCATACTTTTTTCGTTTCTTTATCATACATGCATGATTGACCCGCAACGATATAGACCTAGAAATTTTCACAGATATTCGAATTCAGCATCGATATCTTCTCGATTTGGTTATTCATAGTAGATAGACGACTGTTTATATCGAAGGATTCCATGGATCAATTTTTGTATAGTTGTGTAAAAATTTCATCAAAATGAAGATAGATCGATCAAAAACCATATTTATGGATTTGGATCCCGGCATGAAATATTTTACTGTGATTGTTGTGGAGCCACCCTGTTGGTCATGACTCATAACATATATTATGGTTATTGATTAATATATTTGTCTTATCTGGAAAGAGATAAACAATTATTTACAATAAATTTTCCTGTAATACAACCAACCAGATTTAATTACATTTCTATTGTCTTTGCCAAGTGTTTTGCTAGTTCAATTAAATTTCTGTTTGAAGAAAAATAATTTTCTTGTGAGTGATTTCAAATAACTTTAATGTAAGTAAATCTAACAATTTTTTTAAAGTTGTGTAAAATTTTTCATGCAGGTTGTTTTTTAATGGACGTGTTTTGACGTCCTGAACATGACCCTAAGTTTTTACGTTCCAACTCGGTATGGAACAAGGTAAAAATTAAATTTATTTATAACAAAAAAGCGTTTTTATTCCTAACGTTTAAAATAAAAAATTTTAAATAACTTTTTTACCCCGGCAAAGTTTTATATGTTGCCAAAAATGTGCCAAATTTTAGCCCTTAAAAAAAATTCGGTCCCCAACAACTAATACAATGTCATGGAATTTGTCATCAGTGTTTGGTTGTAGTATGCACGCAAAATATGAAAGGTAAAGTACAATATTTAAGATAGTTCCAGCATAAAATCACTTTTCGACAGATTTTGCTCATTTTTTTTCGCAGGCTAAAAATAACGTTTTCTAATCAATCCCGAAGTTTCAGAATTTTTGACCGTTTAGAACGCGAGATAAATAATAACAAAGTAATCATTCTCTCTCATTAGCATGTAAAACTTCATGCCCGCCTAACTATTATCTGTTGTATTAAGAAAAAAACTCGACAGAATTAAAAAAAAAATTAGCAGAGTAAAGATAAATATTTATTATATAAATTAAAAAAAAAAGTTTTACTGTTTTGTTTTTGATATACAGTATGTTGGACAGCTTTTCCTATAGTGAATCAATGTTAAATATTATTTATTACTGCCTGGCCGTGTGGTACTGTATCAAATCAGTCAGTACACATGTAAATAAAGTCAGTCAGGCATGTCATAGCAGCTATACTGTATGCGTATGGTTGTTTGTTTGTCATTTAAGAGTGGGGATTTTGTGATGCACAATGCACATACTAAACTACTAAAGTGTACTCTCATCACATGTGTACTGACTGACTTGATACTGTACCACACGGCCAGGCAGTAATAAATAATATTTAACATTGATTCTCTATAGGAAAAGCTGTCCAAAACACACAGTATAATAATTTAAAACTTTTTTTTTTTTTAAATTACATTAATTTGTATATAAATGTATGGGAGTGTATATGTTTGTATTTATTCTATAATAAAACAAACTGATTTTTTGTGTTGATTATTCAAGACAATGCTGGAACTACCTCAAGTGTAACGTACCTTTATGGTTCTGTCTTTGTTTTGTGCAGCTCTCTATATAGAATAAAATTATTATCTTCTAATGAAATACTAATTAAAAATCGCGGTTCCCAACAACCTGCATGAAAACCCCAATGCAAAAATCATTTTATATAAATGAATTGACTGTACACTCTCGTTCAAAAAAATTGAACCACCAGTAAGTCACATTCTAAACGTATATATTACTAAATATATGTTCATTATAGTTAGAATGTTTTAAGTTCAATTTTTATGAACGGGAGATTTTATTTCAGTAGAAGAAAACAATCGATCCATCTATGTTATTTCAAGGTTAAAATAATGATTCTGCATGTTTGTATTTCAAAAAGTGAGTGAAAATAGAAGATGGAACAATCAGAAATGGAAAGTGAATTGTACGAGATCGAAATATATATTCAATTCTTTGAGACTTACCTTGAATTACATGATCCAAAATTACTAAGACACATTCAACAGTTATATAATATTGCAACTGGAGATATCACAACTGTTGTAGCAGGTGATCATAATAATAAATTCATTTTTTGGAATATAGATGGTCTTAATAAAATTAATAAAATGGAGATTAGGCATTTGTTATACCAATATAATATAATCATTTTGTTAGAAACATGGAAGGAAAAAAATGAGATTGTCAATTTAGATGGATATGAATATTACTTCAAAGAAGCGAATAAGTTTGGTGTTGACAAAGGCAGAAAATCCGGTGGTATTATCGTATACTACAAAAAGGACTACTACGAAAACGAAAATAATATATTAAATCTAGAAAATTCGCTAGCCGAATGTTTGTGGTTTTTAGTTGAAATAAATGGGCTAGTATTTCTAATCTCTGCCATTTACAATCCACCAAAATATTCCAAGTATGAAAATAATACATTTTTTAACGATTTTAAGACGGAACTTATCGAAATGAACGATACATATCCGGATGCGAATCTTATTGTGTTGGGTGATCTGAATGCAAGAGTCAGCGAAATCTCAGAATGCGATAATGATCAGAAACGCAAAAGTAAGGATAAAAAAGGTAACCAATATGGAAACAAGCTAATTCAATTACTTAAAGAGACGAAATTAATTATTTTAAATGGAAGATGTCAGGGAGATGAAGATGGAGAATTTACATATAATTCAGCCAGGGGGAACAGTTGTATTGATTTGGTTATAATTCATAAAGATCTGCGCACGAGGAATATTTTGGATATGCGAGTTATGACAGAAAATATTGCGATTACTGCGCACTCTCCCATAGAAGTGTTAATTAAGAATAACGCAGATGATGAAGACGAAAGTGAATAGAAATTGAAATGTGTGGTACGCACGTTAGAAGTTATATTATACATGATAATAATTTATACAAGTAAACCAATAAACGGGATGTCACTTTCAATATTTTGTTGATGCGGCACTTGTCGCTGTTGTTCTGGGTCATTGTAGAACCCAAAAAAATAAATAAAGTAAAAAATATTGGTATGGCTGTTAAATTGTTAAATGTATTTTTGTAATTTATAACAATTAAAATATAATTATTAAAGAATAGTACAAACCTTACCAAAAATTAACCATAAATCTTTCCATATGACAAAGATATTCACTTCATGAATAGAATGTTGTATTTTTAAATTAATTTTGTATATTATATATTACTGAGGCACAATATGCTATCTATTAGTGAAAATATCAGCAAATATTACTTAACTAAAAAATTTAACAAACACAAATTTCTTCTCACAAACCTTATTTTTCTAAGGAATACAAGAAAATTATTTTTGTATATACCTGTAAATTTGATGACCTACTATTTGATAGCTCAAAAAAGTTTTGAAGAACAGTTACGAATAATCATGCGCCGATTCTTCACCTAGACTAATAGAATTATATAAGTCTCTTCTTAACATAACTTGGCCCATGCGAAAAGTTTGCTGCTCTCATAATTTTGTTTTAGATCGAATTATTATTTATTCTAATCAGAAATTAATAATTATATTACATACCAGGTGGCCTAATGTTTTGGGCATTTGAAGGGGTATTTTAAATTTGTGAGTTGAGTCTCCTTTATATATATGTGTAGTATCATCTAGTATCATTTATTAAACAAAAAATTTCTATTTTTTACAAGCTTTTTTTTTAACTGGCAATGTATGCATGTATGTATGTACACTCCCATTCAATAAAATTGAACAGGCCTGAAATGTTAATTTTCTTATAGTCCACAGTACAGCACGGTTTTTTGAAAATGATTAGTAACAGGCTAAATTTTTGTCAGTAGCTTCTATATGTTTTTAGGAGTGATGAATCCGAATTTCAGCCTTGTTGGAGGTCGACATCACAACAAAAAACACCTCAAAATTTTCACACATTTTTCAGTTCGTAAATTTTTGTATTTGTTTAACCTTGAATTTTATTTTCTAAACAAACCGATGGAATATTTTAATATTAGATAAGAATACTTAATATTAGATTAAATATGACAACATTTCCTATGAGTAATTGAAGTTGTGGATATCGACCTTCGTTCCTCAATTTGTATATATTATAAATTGCATTACTCTAAGCATTTTTGTTTGATCAATTGAAAAGCTTTGTTCGTTTCAATTGAATTCTGTTTTCTCTGAGTGATTTCAAATCAGTTTTCTTGTAAAGTAATGTATATTAATGGAAAAAAGCGTGGGGTGCATAGTGTCAATAGTTATTCCATTAATATACATTTGTATATACACTTATTTATACATTTATTTACACTTTTCTTAATCATTTATTAAATTTTATTTTCTATTTTTTAGTTGGTTTTTCTATAAAAGCGTGTTTTTTTAGTTTTTTTAAACTATTATTTAGTTTTCATTTTTTAGTTGAATTTTCTATAAAAGCGTGTTTTTTAGTTTTTTAAACTATAATTTTTTAAACTATTATTTATTTTTTCAATACTTTTCAAGTATTTTTAATCAGGGACTTTTCAGAAGTTTCACTTCTACCGTGTGTGACTTGCACACAAACACACATTTTTTTTTAAGTCAGTAACTTATCTGGGAAATTGATGAATCCTGGCTAATCTAATCAGGATAATCGAATATTTGAATCGAATTATTGCATTGCCATCGGTCTTTGACAGGTGTGCAAAATTTGAATTAAATTTGATCGTTCAAAGTAGGAGAAAATCGAGCCCAAAAGGGTCGGTTACATACATACATACAAACATACATACAGGTGAAACTAATAAGCGTATAAAAATCGTCAAAATAGAAGTCTTCTCTATTGCATCAAACTAAAAACATGCTTAAAATAAGTTTCTATCAAAATAACATTTTTTAAAACAAGCTTTTTATACTAAAACTAACTTTATACATCTTTACTTCCTATGTGTTTTTCGATTTTTCCAAAATTAAGAGAGATATACCAAATTTTGTGTTTCCCCCCTCCCTCTAAACCCCCTTCCCCTTTTCCCTTGTCGATTCTTGTCATGCTTACCATAAAAGTGCATTGTCATCGAAACTGAACCAACATGTAAAAATTCAACTCCGTAGAATAAGAGGAAGTGGTTCTAATTCAGCTTGCAAGATTTGACCCGAATATACATACATACATACATACATACATTGCAAGTTAAATAAAAGCTTGTAAAAATACTATTTGCTCACCAAATCAATAATAGTATCATTATTTATTAAATAAAAAACAAAAATTCCGATTGTTTTTTTTTTATTAAAAGCTGTCAGCTTGACGACAGGATTAAATAAGCTTTAATAATTACAATACAATTTATCATTTTATTTATTTTTTAACAACAACAGCTATCACTAGGGATTCGTTTACCATATTTAATACCCTGCCAAATATATCAACTGTTGTGCCTTTCGAAATACTCCGAAAATACACAATTTACAAAAAAATCTCATATGCACCCTAAATAACCTCTATATATAGTCATGGTGGCAAGAGACCTGTATAATACACATTTATCAGCAAATTTCCGAAGTAAATTTTCATTTCACACGAAAATTATTTTAGTGTGCTACCCCGTTTTTACACTAGTAACTTCTGATGTAAGTCTTCATGCGAATGATTTGGTGAGCATGCGCAGTAGTATTTTTTATGCATGTTTTTAGTTCGATGAAATAGAAAATAATTCTATTTGGATGATTTTTTTCATGAAATCTTACATGTAACTTCAGATGTAAGAGTAGTGTGTACGATATGTTTGTATCCTACTTCCTTGTGATTGGTATACTCTGATCATGTGACTGAAGTGGTTAACAAAGACAGAAATAGTAAAAAAGACAGAGAGTTATAGCTGTTAACATACGATTGATATATTTCAAGTGAATTTCATCGTGTGCACCGTAATGTAACTTATATCAAATGTAGTTATATCAAATATTTTTATTGCGATTGAAAACTTTCATCAAAACTTTCATGTATAAAAACGGGTATTGAAAGATCAAATTCATTAATGGGCAAAATCCTGGTTAGAGGAATTTAGTATATTTGCACTTATGCACAAAACAAAGCAGTTATGTTTTACAGTTTGCCTAAATGTTCAACAGAAGGTTCATCAAATCATGTTTCACTAAACATTAACAATTTACGTGTTAATTCTGATTTTGCAAGTATCCATACAGACCAAACCATCAAGATCTCAATATTGAAACGTCAACATTTGGCCATTTTGAGAACATCGAATACACAACCTCTACATATTTATACCTATTACGTTTGTTGTCTAAACATGGAGGTGTAAAAAACAGTACTCCAGATATATAATTCATTAAAAATAACAAGAGATTATCATTTTCAACGCGATTTAATTATATCAATTGTACAGATTGTATTTTAAATTATTTTACGAGTATATAGGAATTATTGTATAGCATGTCTATTAACATGTATCACAAAAAGAGTGAATGATACTACGAGATATTAGTTCCATCTGTTAACTAAGATATTCATGGTAATTTTGGTAACACTAATTTCCATATTATTAAGTTTAATCCCAAAATATTGATGCCAGAAAAAAATTTTTCCTATAGGTGTTCATAAATACCCATAAAACCTGTGAATTCAGGAAGTCCTGGAACAGATATGGACTTTCTTTTTAGATTTTTACCAACAAAAATTTTGGAAATTAATTTTTTTCGTCATGGAAAACCTTTTTGTGCCCACTCGCAGTCTGCATGCGTATTGCACACATGTGTTTATGTGTTTAGATACGTTGATGTGTAAGACAAAACATAAATAGTTCACGCACTGTTAATCCACACATTATATTCAAGCGCTACAGTTTTAGTGCTAGAATATTTTCTCCGAAATAAAAATATAATAAATTGTATTGTGTGAGTTCGAGTAAAATCGGATATGATGTCTGTTGTTCGTTTTCCATTCACAGGATATATGAAAAGGATATTATTATTATTCTAGTGACTAATATTAAAACATTGAAATGAATAAATTAAATCAATGTAATAATAAATAGCAGTATGCTCCTCCATATAAATAGGGTGAGTCGAACTAGGTGCACAATAGCACACGCCTCCACTTCCTTCCATGAGGCTCCCATTTTCCAGCAACATCCAATAGAACCTCCTGTTAGGAAGACAGTCTGTTCATAACACTAATACCATCCTATATGCTATATGCTAACTCAGACGGACATGGCACTCTTATAGTGATGCATGCCTGCAACCTACAATTCAACTGAATCATTACCAATGATTTGTTATTCACTTAAGTATAACTAGAGTGGGGGCCACAAGCACACATCACCATAAGAACACCATGTCCGTCCAAGCCAACACACAACATCCAAAACAACATTTGTATTATGAACAGACTGTCTCCCTAACAAAAAGTACTCTACTTTTGGAAAATGGGAGGATCATGGAAGGAAGTGGAGGCGTGTGCTATTATGCACCTGGTTCGATTCACTCTATGTATATATATATATATATATATATATATATATATATATATATATATATATATATATATATATATATCTTGTATTCGTTCGAAATTCTACACTGTATACAACTCGTACATATTGTATGTACAAATGACGTTAGTCCTAGCTATAATTCAAAATTTTATAATTGATTCTCGTGCCTTCTTTATTCGAATTTCGAATAATATATCTCGAATGAAAGTTGTTAGTATAGTTATAATGAACAACATTTATTCGAAACATTTTTTGCGAATTCCGAATGTATAAGGCACAAATCAACTATAACATTTTTTGTCAATGATAGCTCGACTTTTGACGCCATTTATACAAATCTGTTCACTTCAGACTTTGAATAGACGACACAGGTTGAAAAAAGATTTTAAATATTAAAAATGAACGATTTATCGAACCTAATAGTAGTAGTGTTCTGTTTTATTAACTCTTCGCAATACTTGTTTGAGGTTAGTCATAAACATATTTATTTTTCTGTGTACACAAAGATCCTTCAAACATTTACACATCACTCTTGTAAATGTATCAAATGAAATGTTCATTTATTTGAAAGGCAGAAATTATCACAATAGATGGAAACCAGCCATTCTGTGGGCGCCTTCAAGGGGACACTGCGAAGGCTGTTTATACAAGAGGGAAAACTCGGGGCACAACGGGGTATCGAGACGAAATGAAATTTGACGAGTTTCCGTGTCAAGGGGGTGCTATCACGTATTGCGAGCAGCAATACGTAGAACTAGAACAACCTGTGGCTGTTCAACTACGACATTTTCTTGGTCGTTGGTGCGTGAAGTTTTTGTTGTTTGATTTTTTGCTCCTGAATTGTAACTTATGATAATCTTGTCACCAAGATAAGGGACTCGCTTGAAGTACGTTTAATTGTCTTTAGTTTGGTGTAGTTAAATGTTTGTTTACGTATCTCTTTCGAAATTTTTCTCCTAACCCGAATCGTGTATCTGGGGAGAAACGAAATCGGGCACCCCATTCTGCTGCTAAAAACTGAGTTAATAGCTTCTTAGAAACCTTTATGGGTCCGTGCCTATACATATCACATAATATAATCTTTTTTTTTTCATATTTCAATAGTTTTGAGATATGAACGAGTAATAATGATGAGTGTTAAATGTATGAAAGAGCATAAATTTCATTTTCACGCTGATACACGTTTCTTCGGTTCGGTTTCGGTACGCCACCCACACTTTTCCATTATAATGCTATATCATGCTCACACCAATAATAGTAATAATAATAATATTACTATGATTTGAATATCCGACAAAAAACATAAATGTGAGAGGTACCAAGTTTTCGCACACAAAAAGTACTGATGTACCCCCCCCCCCGCCCTTTGCAAAAATAAAAATGTTCGCCTTCAAAAGTTGTGAAATCTATGTTAGGACCAAAGTTTTTTAAAAACAAAAATGAGAAAATGATTTGGCTAGAAATTTATTGGGTAAGTTTCTCAGGTGCAGGGTATTTCGTATTTTACTTTAACTTACTTTACAAAATTTCGGTTTTTAGTCTTTTCTGGGTGTTAATATCTCGGAAACTATTAATACTGTAATGTTAAAACTTGGTACGTACATAGCTTTCATAGCTTTTTGGCTACCTGAGATACAGGGGCCGAAAAACCGTCTCTATTCCTTCCTGTAAACATAGTAAGTGGTAAAACTTCGCCCGACGCATTACCGTCATGCTATGCGATTATAATATTATGTAAAATAGTAATACGTAGTATTCCATTGAATATATTATATGATTATCTTCTCGATTATATCAATTCTTCTTATTGAACGTTTGGGAATGAATACAATTATTATAGATCTTTGTTGAAACGTCGAATATCGTTATATCGTATCAACTTCTAAATATAAATGGTGGTGTATTGAATAACTCTGATTCAAGAATTTGATTCTCACCCTTTTGGAATTCGGTACTATGGCGCATAAAATTAATAACCTTTTTGCGAAAATCTGTCGACTAAAAGTTGAAAGTTGAAAAGTTGAAAGGGTACTATTATGCGGTTGATTCGATTCACCCGGTATATATAATATATATATATATATATATATATATATATATATATATATATATATATATATAGGGTGAATCGAATCAACCGCATAATAGTACACGCCTCCATTTATTTCTACGACCTCCCATTCCCAATAACATCCAATACAAATCGATAAATTGATAATCTCCGAAACAAACCGAAACAAACGACGAAGTCCACTCGTGATTGGTTCTAAGATATGATAAACACCAAAGCATTCAAAACAGAGTGCTAGGGGAATATACAGCAAGTAATAAAAATCAAATATTATTTTTCCATTAAAAAAATAATATTTATGTTAAATTATAATTTTAGATGAAAAAATAATAATATTCCCACCAGCTGCTACATGTTCCTCTAGCACTCCACTTTGAGCGCTCTAAACACTTCATCACATCTTTGAAGTGTTTATTGTTCTTTGCTTGGTCGTCAAATAATCGAATATCGTTCAGATTAACCCATCACTATAGTTTTATCTTTCCATTATCATATATTGAAATGAGTGTATTAGTAGAAGTAAATCATCAAATCTCATTATTATTATTTGATTATATAACAGATTTATTACCATATTTTCCTTGTCAGGAAAATACAAGATGTTCCACAGAAATAGTGGTAGCGGAGGGAAGGTCGAAGCCTTGCAAGTAGCTCTTTCTAGGCTTTTTTACCGACCCTTGCAGGACAAGGATTATGAATTTGTATATAGACTAGGAATTGGTAGGTTGTGAGTTTGTGATAGGAAACTGCAGAAAATCTTCACAAACATAGTCGGTAAGTTTCGTTCTTATCCCCACGCTGGCAGTTTAGGTCAATTAATAGCCCCATTAGTTTTTTTTTTTAAATTAATTTAATTGGCAAACTGCCACCGTTGGGAGTTGAACCACCAGCAACCTCCCAATTCCGAGCAGAGTGCTTGATAAAACTACATCACTTCAAGAATTCCCAATAGAAAGTGTATACTAATCAAAATCGATTCAGAATATATAAAAAAATACACGTTCTTTTAAAACAAATCGCTAATAACATAAACACCTCAAAATTGAAAATTTTTTCGATTTGCCAATCAATTTGAGTCGCATCTCACAACCCCATACTATTTATTCTCAGTGTAAATTCGTCACAGTTTGATAACGGTCGTCAAAATCGAAATATATCATCAAAGTCGTTTTAAAACATGTCACTAAAAAAATAATAATTATGAGAAATCGAAATCTAAAATATTAAATTCGCTGGTTTTTACCATCCACAATTAGGATAAAAAAATTTATCAAAAACAGGATTTACAGGATTATAATAACAAATAAACTCCTGGATTTGATATCTTATAAACGATATGTATCTATCATATCAATTCGTTTCAAAACAAAAGCATTGATTTAAGTGTGTGTAGATTCATAGAAGAAAAAAACGAAGCTATTGATCTATTTTTGATAGAATATTTAGGATTTGAGATAATATACAGGATGGCCTCTTCGTTCCTACATACTTAGTATACTAAGGAATAGTTCACACGGACCAAAACAGACAACAAGAGAGTCTGTCACATAAGTGACCCGCACTCTTCTTTAGTGGACAATACATTTGTGTGTGCTATGAATTTTGCATATTGAAATGCATGACAATATTATACAATATAGAACGAAATATAAATGATCGCCAGCAACAACAATAGAACATTTAAATTTGACTATACAGTTGACATTAGGTACAGGAATGTCTTCATCATTATTACTCGGTGTTTCTGATAAAAGAAGAATATTAGAGCCACACACTATCAATGGTATCAATTTTCAGAGCTTGTATACTTTGTATATTAAGTGTATATATTGATACACCCGTCTTGGTCTTGATAAATTTCACTAACTCTGATTCTAATGTAAATAATGAATTCCATTCCGTCCAAGTGACGCTGGTTCTGCAAATGTAGAATCATTGGTTTTAGATACAATGTATACACTGACAGAAGTAATTCCTTGCAGTAAAAATTTTTAAACCAAGAATTTCTGACTCTCTTATATAGGGAAGATAATATATATTTGGTATAAGAAAATAAGTATCTTGATATCTATAGTTTTGACTTGAGAAAATTATCTTAACTCAAGATAAACTGACTCTTGACTCAAGAATCTTAAAGTTCTTTAACTGAAATGATGAGTTCTTTGGACCAAGATGCTAAAATTTCGGACCAAAATAATCATTTGTTTAATCCAAACGAATGGAACTTTTTAACGAAGTAATAATATACTTCAGTTAAATATATTTCAGTTAAAGAAGCTGCATAAACTTCCTCTTCCCTCATTTTAGCGATTTTCTTGAAAGGAAATAGAGCTATTGGTCCCGCACCGAAGTCAGAATTTCGCAAAAATTTCTTCAAATGTCCATCGATCCTACCTAGTAGATGTCAAAAATCCCCATCTGTAAAATTTATATATATATATATCTATGGACATATATATATATATATATATATATATATTTATATATATATATAAATATATATATATATATATATATATATATATATATATGTGTGTGTGTCTGTAATCACTCTAGCGGTCACAGTTTTCATTTTATCGGAATGAAATTTGGTATTTGAGGCGCTTTTGTAATTTAAAAGGTCAAGTTCGTTAATGGGTAAAATCGGGTAAGGGGAAAGGGGGGGGGTTTTAGAGAGAGGGGGGAACACAAAATTTTACATATCTCCCTTAATATTCGAAAAATAGAAAAATTTATAAGAAGTATAGTTGTAGGTACTAAGTTTTACTATAATTTTGTTTCTTATCATTTTTTCTGTTACACTAATATTTACAGAAATATTGACGGTTTAATATTGAAAATTAAATTCCTTAATATCTCTGTACACATTAGAGTTTGAGCAAAAATGATAAGGTGTTGAATTGTAGCAAATTTGATTTTATACAACTTTATTCCTTACGCATTTTTCGATTGTTCTAATATTAAGAGAGATATTTTATATTTTGTGTTTTCTTCTTTTTTTATACCTCCCCCCATTCGCCTCGACGTATGTCATTTATTGAGAAAATTGGACTTGCAAATGCTAAAATCATATATGACATTTCATTTTGATCAGACTAAAATTGTGATCACTAGAGAGTGATTTATTCTAAGGAAATTCGCTAAGTTGAAGCAGCTCCTGCGTAACGAATTTTTTATTAATCAAATTGGCCTTGCAAATACTAAAATCATATACGACATTTCATTTTGATCAGACTAAAATTGTGACCGCTAGAGAGTGATTTATGTATTCTAAGGAAATTTGCTAAGTTGAAGCAGCTCCTGCGTAACGAATTTTTTTAATTTATTTTTAATAAGAGAAATATTTTTTTCTTACAAGAATTTCATTTTCTTGGCTAAAGAATCACAAGAGTATTTGGTGAAGAAAGTCCAAGTTTATTAGACCAAGATTAACAAACTCTACTTTAATCTTACACCGTTCAAGAATTTTAGTTTCTTCGCTCAACACTATGTTTTTGGTTCAATTGTGCGTAGTCTTGATTGAAAACAAGGGTTTCTTTATTGAAGCAAATTATATAATTATGAGGAAAGAAATTTCTTCTATCAGTGTATATGTTCTATTGTAGTTGTGTTAACCTTATTTAATATTATTTTAATAAATTATTTAAAAAGAAGTATAACTTCTTACGTGCGTACAGAAGTGCACACATACTTTTTTAAATATTTAAAATTTAATATTGAGAGTAGTTCTTGTGTGTGTGTCAAAACTAGCAGACTTTCAACAGGGAATTTTTGTCTCAGTCAGGAAAAATTTACGGAAATTCACTCACAAGGGCGTGATGTTACTCCCTATATACACACACAGATATATAGGGATATTTGTTCAAATTGGATATATATCGTTATCTCTTTATGTTATGCGCATATATGAATTGTCTGGATACCTTACCAGTTTAAAGCTGCCAACTACCACCCTCTCTTGATTCAATCGACCAGAATAAACATGGTATTTACAACAAAATCCATTATAATACAAAGTTACACAAAACTTGGTGCGAAAACCAACACCAGAATTTTTTTGAACAACAGATTTGCTCAACCTTCCAATCGCGGCGTGATTTGTGAAGTCTCGACTTTTGGTAGTCTCACGCTGAAATGATGATGTGGGAATGTTTAAGATTATTGTTTTCCTCGACATTGTGATCCCACACTTCTACATCAGTCTGTTAAGATTCGCTTCGCCCATATCTTGGCAATAACCAGTAGTTTACACATAATGGTTCCATTGTGGAGTCCTTTTGCGTGCAGATGTTTTCGTAGGTGATAATGTCCGGTGATGAATCCGGTAACCTTGCGAAGTTATACCTTTATGAGGTTGAGTACATCGAAAGGCAGCTATATGTCCTAGAAAAATTAGGTTTTTTTCTTCAGAAAGATGCAATTATTTGTATTTTATAGAAACGTATTTCGACTACAATGTAGTCATCACCAAAGATATGTTACTCGTTGCTAATTTGATGCTTGTCTCACATTGATTTAAAAAAAGTTTAATCTTTAATCGGACTGAGGTATTAACTAAGGGATTACTTGAGTTAACTGACCAATTAAAGGATTAAGTGTGTGATGAACCCAACCCACTACGTCGATTGGCGGTAATCCTTTTCTGATCATATGGTCTTTTTTTTATCAATAGCATTAGGGTGTTATTCGCAACTAACCTTGACATTCAGGTATTAATTTTGAAAATGGTTTAATTTTATTAAATCAAAATTTTGCATTGGCCCTTTATCTAAATTCATGATTTGTTTTCTTAATTTATGTATATACTACATAAATTAAAATAGACCCAATATTTTTCGAAAACCGAATCAATAAGGCAGATCTATTATAAAATTTAAACAAATGACATCAACTTTTGTCTATTGTATACACCATACTTCAAGTTCACTTATTTCACCACACACGGCCGGCGCAAAAAACACTTAAGACTTTAAGAATTGGCGATGGAAATAAAAATGCAAAAAAATAAAACGATTTTCAGTTTTGTTAAGTACGTGACAATTAAAATACCAATTATTAAAAAGTGATGGTTTTGTATAACAACACTACTAAAGCGGAACTTTTAACGTTTTTTTTCTCTTTTAAAAGTGGTTAGGTTTGAATATGTACTCTTGCAAAATATTTAGCGGATTATAAAATGTTAAATTTTGTAATAAATACTTAAACAAAAATTTCCTCTCTTATATTATAAATGTTGGAAATAATCAAAGTAAGGATACTTAACATTTGGTAAACATATTCATTGGGTTTTACCAAAAGGATTGTATACACTGTCATAAAACAGTACATAGACCCAATAGCAACATTGTGTAGTGCATCTATCACTGTCTATGCACAGTATGCCATGATATGGTGTTACACTCACACGACGGACGATGGACAATAACGGCGATGTATACATGCACGAGTAAGTATATAAATGATTGTAGTTAGAGAGTGATAAGTATAATATAATAGTTATTTATGTTATAATACAATACTGATTGTTTACGTGTGACAAAGTAAACCATATCATAGTACACTGCATATAGACAGCGATAGATACACTATACAGTATTCCAGATTGGGTGTATTTAAAAAAACAAGCTGTATAAATACTTTTACATGCATCTAACTCTGTGGGATTTTGTATCGATTTCAGTGGTTTTAAACTAGATTTGCCAATTTTGTGGTTGTTCTCAATAACGTGAGCAACTATACATGACTTGTTGGTTCTCCAAAATTTCAAGCAGATGTTCTTTGACATAAAGTTTCGAAAAATTTGCACCAACTCCATATCACGGAGATAGTTACGATTGGCTGATTCATACTGATGATGACTACTTTCTAGTCGAAATACGTATTTAAAAAAGTTCAAATAATTGTTCTGGGAATTGGTACAAAATTTGAAATTTAATTTCAAAAAACCAAAGAGTTCTCATTGATTATCTTAATAATATTAAACGAAATTACAACAGGCGACATTGACCAAGTTTATAGATTGGGAAAAGCTAACAACGATAAACCTCTGAAAATCTGTTTTAATAATACTAAAATTAAAACGCAAATTATGAATAAAAGAACAAAACTAAAAGGTACATCTATTTATATCAATGAGGATTTACCAAAAGAGCTACGCATTCGATATAGTGAACAGAGACGCAAAAAACAGAGTGAAACAAATAATAGAAAGCGGCTATTTGCACAATCCTCTGAGGAAGAGTCAAATGATAAGGGGAATAGTATCATACAACAAACTAAGAAAACAAATTCTGCTAACTTATCATCTTTTACTTCAAAAAACTCCAGGACAAAATAACAAAACCTGAAGTTAATTCAAACGAAGATTCAGTAAATAAAATAAATATCTTTTTCTGGAATTGTCATGGTTTTACAACAGTAGTTAATCTCGATCCGACACAGCAAAATGAACTCCTTAACTACGACATACTGTGTTTCAATGAAACGTGGATATGGCGTGATGAGACCGAATTCTCAACATTCTTTACAAATTACAAATGTTTCATCGCTAAAGCTACCAAAGAAAAATCATTAGGAAGAGGGAGTGGAGGTATTATGATTTGGGTAAGGAATTATTTGTGTTGTGAACTAGTGGACACTTCTAATTGGTGGATAACAATCTACTTTAAAAACAATAAGCATAACGTGATTATAATATTTGTATACTTTCGACCTACATATCAAATTACCGAATATTTGAATCTTCTAAATGATTTAATGATAGACATCTACTCAAAATATCCTTCAGTAAAAATTTTTGTAATAGGAGATTTCAACTGTAGGATAGGCAAACTAAACGATCACTCAAGCAAATACGACCACCAAATTTTCGATGAGTTACGGATTAACGCAGAAAGAAAAACTTTAGATGAGTTTAACGATGCCCGCGGCTCAAAACTTACATACTTCATGGAGGGTTGGGGATTATCAGTATTGAATGGTCGCAGTTCTAGTGACACACCTGCACAATTTACCTTTCACGGGGTCAGAGGGAAAAGTATTATTGACTTAGCATGGGCCAACGGTAATGCAATTGGCGATGTAATTGAGTTTCAAGTCTTGAATTCAATACTGACATCCGACCACCTTCCATGTTTGATTACAATTGAGAACTATCGCACAAAAAACATCTATCGTAAGAAAATAAAAGAAACTAGTCAAATGATTAGATGGAATGACACTCATAAAAATCAATACATCACAAGTATGAATGAAAATTTGCTGGACACTAACTCGGAAACCGATGCTTCTATAATTAATGAACGATTAATTAAGACAATTGAAATAGTTGCTAAGGACATTGGTATGATTTCAATAAGAAATGAGAGTCAGCCCGTAACTCAGCGAAATTCTTGGTTTAGCAAGGATTGTCTGGATCTAAAAATCAAAGTTAAAGACGCATTCAAAGAATTAAAAAAGGCAGATTACAAAGACCATCTACGTTTAAATTACATAAATTTAAAATCACAATATAACTATAAAATTAAACAAGAAAAAAAAAGAGCTCTAATGGAACTGCAAAGTAAACTGGCCAATATTCGAGACAGTAGCGAATTTTGGAAGTCTATAAGAAACTTTAATAATAAACGAAAACGCCAGATAAATGCAATTCCCTTAGATGTTTGGGAAGACCATTTTGCTGATTTTTACCGGTGCAATAAAGATCCCCATTTGATATATGATTTTAGATTCACTGACGACCCTTACTTGAACGGTAGCATAACAATGTCAGAACTTAAACATGTTTTAACTAAATGTAAAACGGGTAAGGCTGCAGGACCAGATCAAATTTCTATCGAATTCTTTAAGAACTTACCTCTAAAATGGCACCAAACAATGCTAGAAATGTTTAACAAGATTTTAAGCGAAGAAAGGGCGCCTGATCCATGGTCTGAATCGCGACTCTGCCTACTTTTCAAAAAAGGCAAACAAGATGACCCAAATAACTACAGGGGTATATCTTTATTAAATAACGTTGCAAAAATATTTACCACAATAATAAGCGAACGTATCTTAAATTGGGTCGAAAGCCATAATGTTATGGAAGAGTCGCAGTTTGGATTTAGGAGGGGAAGGGGATGTCGGGATGCTATATTTGTATTAAATAGCCTTATAAACATCAATTTGAGGTTAAATAACCGTAAACTATTTGCCGTCTTTGTAGATTTTCGTAAGGCTTTCGATACAGTTCCCCATTCACACTTATGGTATAAACTTTCAAAAATAGGCATCAGTACTAAATTAATAAATATTGTAAGATATTTCTACAATAATGCCTCCTTTTACTTCAATGTTAACGGACATAAGAGTTCTAACATAAAAATAAATAGAGGAGTTATACAAGGTGATTCATTGTCGCCGTTACTGTTTACACTCTTCGTAAACGATTTGGATAAACACCTATCAGAAAGTGTTGGCAGAGGTGTGAATATTGATGGTCGCAATGAGATCACATCAATAATGTATGCTGACGATCTTATCATACTAAACGATACTCCAGGAACAACACAAAAAGGTCTTGACGCACTGACCTCGTATTGTAAAGACAATGCCATGAGTGTGAACGTCGAAAAAACGAACATAATAGTATTTAGGAAGGGAGGAAAGATAGGACGTCTGCCTGAATTCAAAATAGGGAACGAAAAAGTTCAAGTAGTAAGCGAATACAATTATCTTGGTGTCGTCTTCTCCTCATCTGGTGTTTTTTCTAAGCAGGTTGACAATGCAATCAAGAAAGCTAACATGGCTGTGCATAATATAAAAACAACAATGGTGCAAACAAAAATGCAAAGTTGGAAAGGTCGAATGAAATTATTTGACAGTGCTGTTTCCACAGTGTTGATGTATGGGGCTGAAATCTGGAGTTTAAGGTATCTGAATGAGCTAGAAAAAGTTCAAGGTAACTTCTTTAAAACGGTATTTAATTGGCAACTCAATACCCCCAATTACCTCATACGGTCAGAAACAGGCAGAGACCATATTGCGACAACTGCAATCAAAAACACCCTAAACTGGCTTATAAGCCTTCTGAAAATGAATAATAACCGTTTACCCAAAATGTGCTACAATAGGTTATTTGACCTAGATAATAACGGAAGCACCCAACCAAAATATAATTGGGTCAGTCAGCTCAGGGAACTATTGACAAAATTCGGTTTTTGTACCATCTGGGAAACCCAAGACCCAAAAATAATTAAAGAAGCCTTCGAACAAATCATTGACCAATATAAGCACCATATGGAAATAAGTGATAAGGAAAGGATTTTGAACTCTGGTTACAGCCCCATATATCAGCACATAATAAACGAAATAGGTACCCAGACCTATTTGAAGTTACCTATTAACTTCAACAAAATTAAACTAATTAGCCAAATAAGAGTAATGGGATCATTAACGGTCAAGCTCAATATAAGTGGTATAACTTATAAATGGAACCAAATGCTACTATGTGATATATGTAACAGGCAGGAGCCGGAAACATTGACACATTTCTTGTTGGTCTGCCCCATATACGAATCAATTCGAAGACAATATATAAGTAGATACATGCAACAACATGCCAATATCGAACAAGCCCTGATAGATTTATTAAACGATTTTTCGATCGAAAAAATTAATCGCATATATTATTATGTGAATGAATCTTTGAAAACAAGAAGCTTCATTTTAGACGAATAAAACACGTGTTAGAACATTGTTGTTAAAAATATCCACAAATTTTATATTGCTTGTTCCAACTATTTTATAATCTCTGTTTATCTCCCCACTGTTTGATTTCATTGTTATGTTTGCGAATTAGAGTATATTTATTGTTATATATTTGATGAATATTGTTATATATTGAATATATTTAGATATTGTTATATATTATTGATTTATTTTCATAGTTTTATATTTCTATTTGTTAAAATTTGTAAATGCTAATTGATTGATTTGGTTATTTGTGTTTATCAGTATTTATGATTATTTTCTAAAATTATTATATGTTTGTATATTTTATGTTTTGCTGTAAAGTATAAATGTACCAATCCCTGTAAAGCTTTATTGCATAATACAGTAAATTTATTAATTTATTATTATTATCTTAATAATATTTATAGAAAGGTGAAGATCGTAATAAGGTTGGGTAGAGTACTGTTCTAGCCGTATGTAATTTTGAAACACACGGTATGCATGTATAGTTGTTGTATATTAATAAAATATCGATTTTATTATAAAATATATATATAATAATAGTTTGAGAAATTTATAATACACTGCTACGAGTAATAATACGAGCTTTGAGTTGAGTAAGCCATTGTTTGTTGTAATTTAGATTTTAGAGAGAGTACTCGTCGTATGTGCATGATGTTGTTGTAGGTGTTTTGTGTGCAGTAAACAAAATACAACTAATCAAAACTTTGCTTTGCTAAATATTATTTCCCCCAACAAACACACAGAACACACAAAATGTAGGAGAAAACCACCAGAATTTTAAACCGGCAGCTAGATAAAACCATAACTTGGACGATTTGAAACTATTTTCAAATCCTCCAAGTTATAATGGAATTTCACAAAATAAGGCTCGAAATAATACATAGATAAAAACATGTTTTCAATCGCATTCAAAACAGTTGATATACCAAAAATTACATAGCTGTTCACACGATGAACTTCACATGAAAGTTATCTATCGCATGGTTTTTAACAGCTTTAATTCCCTTCTTGTTTAATATTTCTGTTTTTGTTAATCGCGCCAGTCACATGGTCAAAGTGTTGGATGGAAAGTTGCATCAAATAGAATTCTCTATTTTGTTATAACTTAAAACATACTACGCATGCTCAGTAAAACAATCGATTTAAAACTTGCATCATTAGACACCTAGTTTTTATGCTTACCCGTGCGGAAATTATCTTTTAAAATAATAATGCATATGAAACAAACGGTGTGATGGTGCATTCGGATTTTGTAAAAAGAGACGGAATGAAATTCGATTATGCCTCTTTCTCTTACAAGACTTTTTTATTGATAGATTTCGAATTGATAAGAACAAAGTTAATCAAACACACAGACCCCAAACCGACGAAGATAGAAAACTTTGGTGGTAATTTTTTATATTTAAGCTTGTACGAATTATGTTAATAAATTAGACACTGTGATAAAAATAAACTATTATAGTACATTTTTTTAAATTGATGAATTATCTCTCAAAAAGGCTGCTAAATTGAGGCTCATTTTATCGAATAAATCGGACGTCTGCTGGCCCCCAGCTGCCATTGTATTTAAAACAAAACTACAACTTTATTATTTAAATACTAATTTTATTTACATGTGAAAACTTTTGTTTTGCATATCGGTATAACATATATATATATATATATATATATATATATATATATATATATATATATATATATATATATATATGTATGTATATATATATATATATATATATATACAAATGTTAATAATAATTAGCAAATGTGTCGTCTGTTTGCCCTGTCCTGATCCACCGCTAACTCCCCCCTTCCCCCTGCCTATGTCCCTATAATACACTGTAACACGACAAACAAGGTTTTAGTTAGGTTTAGAAGTTCATGTAATAATTATATTTTAATTTGTTTTGTCAGTGAAAAATATCTATAGTTGAATTGTGTTTGTCTATAGTCATTACGAGACCCGACCAAGGATTCGGCACAGATCGGCTCAAAAAAAACGTATCTCTATGTATACAGGGATCTTTAAAAATTATGTACACGTCTTGTTACTAGATGTAATGTTTACAAGATACTTGTAAACATTTTAAAGATACGGTTATTAATTAATTAATGCTGCTATGCGTGGCTAATTCATTAATAATCTATGAAATTGAAATATCTCCGATCACATTTTAAATTGAATACGAATCTTTCCGATGTATTAACTAATGTCATATCATCCACTAATCAGTGAGTGAATCATTTATTACATTGTCGAGGGTCAAAATAGGTCTTTAAACTTGAGTTAGTCATTCAAACAGGACACATCAAAACACTCAAACAGTATTATTTCATATCTTGGCCGACAGTTGGATGCTATGACGTCAGAGACATCACGTGATTAATTTATAACGTAAAACCGTTTCTAGAGCCATTTTAAATACTTTTATAAAATTTTTACAATACTCATGAAACGCATAAATGAATCTAAATACCGCGTTCCATTTCGAGTTCATTATCAGTGCGTGCATTGTTTATTTTACTCTGTGCACATGAACGGTTGTATAAATAAAAATATGACTGATATGTATTTGAAAGTACTGTATATATAGGAAACAAATGCTACTGTAATTTGTAGTAATTATGGATAGTTGGGGAAAAACGCTTCAGTTTAATGAAAATAATTCAAACGAATGTTATAAAACAAGGAATTAACTTTCCTTTCTTACGATTTTAAAAGTAGATATTATACACCCTCACTCCACCCATGCAGGGAAAGGTGCGTGTGCCGGCTTCGCCCATTTTACCAACTTAAGGTCATTGTTTAGCTTCAGAACATGAGCCGCTATTTCTTTTCTGTTTTGAATTCTCGTCTTAATAGACAGACTTTATTACGAAGATATACTCGTTTCAATAAAAACGTGGTCGAAGCTGCAAGTTTAAAATACTTTAATCCTGTTTTATTCACTAACGTTTTTTATCTAACGTTTTTTACGATGTCAATTTAAAATGCAAAACCGTACAGACAGAATCAAATACTATCACAGCTAGAATGTCATCATACATGAAATGTAAAACTTACTATATTGTTATAATGGTCTGTAGTAATATCCCAGGGGAAATTTTAAAGAGAAAAAAAATTCCCATAATAATTTTCTGGCCTATATATATGTTTTATATACTTAACATTGCATAGCGAATTATAATATGTGACATAGGTTATTTCCACCTGTCCAAGTAGCCGAGCGGTCTAAGGATATTAGCTGCATACTTGGAAACTGGGAGGTTATGGGTTCAAATCCCGACATTGGCAGTTTGTCAATTATTAAAAAAAAAAGGGGGCGGTTAATTGACTAAACTGTCGGCGTATGGACAAGAACGAAGTAACCGGCTATGCTTGAGAAGGTTTTCTGCATTTTCCTTCACGAACTCCAGATGAATATCGGCATAGTTCCTATCACAGTCGGCTGCAGCCGCATATCCTACCAATTCCTAGTCTACTCACAAATTCCTTCCACTCCACTCACACCTTCACATCCTTAGGCATCTCAATGGACCTTGTGGTCGAAGTGTAGCCCGTCCAGGGTAGCCTCTAAAATCTATCTATCTATCTAGGTTATATCCGACCAAAAACACAAATTTGAGGAGAGGAATCAACTTTTCGCATACAAAAAGTAGCAAAAACAAAAATGTTTTTACAAAAGTTATATATATATATATATATATATTAAACTATATTAAATTAAAACTACCATGTAGAAAACACTTCCCATAAGATCCACATGGAAATTTAAAATGTAAAAGTTCCATTTTCCCATGTAAAAATATTCGATTTTTCAGACTTTTCTAAGACCTATCTTTCTGCGAAATATCAACTTTCTGGGACAACTGAAATAGAATATTGATGATGAGTGAGTCCTCAAAATGGCGATTTGTAGGGTTAAATATCTATTGAGGTTGTAATGTTGAAACTTGGTAGATACCATCATATGGTAGGTTTCAGGCTACGTTTTAAATTTAAGCTTTCATATGTATTTTGGTTCCTGAGATACAGTGGCCTAAAAGTCGTCTTTAATCTTTATAAAACATAGTACGGTAGGTGTCCTTGCCTAACTTTAGTCTGATGCTGTACTGTATGTGGAAAAATTCTAATGTCTTTTCTTTACAGAAAGATATAGAACTGGAAGGTTGTTGGTTCGAATCGCAACGGCGACAACTTGTATAGACTGTCGGTGTAAGGATAACAACGAAAGTAAACGCAACTATGAAGATTTTCTACAGTTTCCTTCCACAAATTTCAGATGAATATCGGCATAGTTCCTATCAAAGCCCGGCTATAGTTGCATAACCTATTAATTCCTAGTCTAAACTTATCGCATAGTGGCATTTTTTGCAAAATTAATCTTATCCTGTTACATCCTGTTACATCCTGTCTAAATAAGACATATGATTTCGTACAGCCTGTTTCTTTTTTATTTCAAGTATTTTAATATTAAGATTTTTCTGGTGGTATGACAAGTAGGGTTGGTGGGAGTGGGTGGGTTAGTTGTTATAAAATAAATACGTTCATGGTAGAATTTCGTTTAGTTTTTTTTTTTTGTCACATTAATGTTGCCTGTCTGCAGCCGTAGTATTTCTTCCATTATCCTGGTGATAATATACACACCACTCACATACACATTCATTTTGAAGGATATATTATTTATTTTATGTTTCACATTTTCACAGCTATATAAAGTTTATCCTGTAGGTGGTGTGGTAAGTGCAATGACAGTCAGTAGTAGAGCAGGAGCAGCGCCAGGATAGAGCGCACAGGTGTTTGTAACAGTTATATTGGGTATAATAGCAGCACGGCTATGTTGTGTATGTGACAATTTTTCATTATCCTTACTTTAATTTTACGATATATAATAACGTATTTAATACGTCATCCTTAACGTAAAAAAAAAGACGTAAAATACACAGGATGCATGTATAAAGTTTATCCTTCAATTTTGTATACTAAAGTGTTCCCAAAAATTGTTAGTATACCAAAAAGGATTTTTTTTTATTCTCTGAAATGATTATCTTAAGAGACATCCTGATTGTTGCCTTTATATGATTGAAACAAGTGAAAATATCAACTAACTGTGTTAATTGCTTAAATACCCGGTATATACTGAATTTATGTAAAAAAGGTAATGACAAAAGTTGTTTATTTTAAAAAGAATATTTTTTGTCTTTATATCTTTGTTCTATCTCTTACGGTTTCAAAATTGGACAGTTTTGCCCATTTTGCCCAAACATGGTTTGATTTTGCACACAGACAAAATTTCAACTCTTAAAGTTTCTTACAAAGTTACGAAGTTGCAAAGTTTCTTACAAAAGTTGTTTATTTTTAAAAGAGGAACATTTTTTGTCTTTGATTTTTTGTTCTATCTCTTACGGTTTAAAAGATAGAGGCCGTTTTGCCTATTTTGCATAAATATGGTCCGATTTCTACCTCACGAACTTAACATTACTTTTTAGCTCTAGAACATACATCCTGCGGTGGAAAATTCGCTTAGTCTACAGAGCTCATACATTTTTTCGAATTTAGAGTTTGTTATCTACTAATAAAATACGTCAAGATTCCAATCGAGGATAGTCTATGAATGTTTCGAGAAACTGAACGACCTGGCACTGAATAACACAGTCAGACTGATCTGGGTATCGGGTCACTCTGGCGTTAAAGGAAACGACGTAGCGGACTCGCTGGCACGAGAGGGATCATCTCAAACGCCCCTTTGACCTGAGCCTATCATTCCCATAGCAAGATGCTCCGTAATTTACCGAATCAATGGGTGGCTGCTACAAGCTCATCTCGATTACTTGGACTTTGCGCAGAGCATGCGACAGGCAAAGTTGTGCTTAAGCACAGCTAACCCACACGACTGTGTTCGGTTGAAACTCAATAGAATGCAGTTGAGAAGGGTGGTGGGGCTCTTGACAGAACACTGTCGATTGAATTACCACCGTCATAACTTGGGAATCTCTGATGATCCCACTTGTAGGGCCTGTATGGAGGACGATGAAAACTCCATACATGTTATATACAGGTATAGTCTGAAGGGTGTCAGGTATAGAATGTTTGGATCCATCAATCCTGGGAGTAATCCCGGCGAAGAATTTGTGGGCCTTCTATGTGGCGTCTGACCTCGACAGAATCCTATAGCTTAACCTGCTTGAAATAGCACTTCTTACCCGAAGACGTCTCGCCTTCGGGTGACAGATTGTTCTCAAGGACGATACAGAGGACTCCTTGGTCTAGGTGCTTGGGACCCATTTGCGGTACCCCTCTTACTAATTATTATTATTACCAAACAAATCATTTAGTTTTTCGTTTTTTTTTTTTTTTTTTAACTGAAACACACTGTATGAAAGATTGTAATAAAAAAACAAAATTCGTATAAAATTTGATCTCAAATCAGTTTTGGATGATTCAGCTTTTAAACATTTTGACATAATTTACACCGTACAAACATTATGAACATTATAAACATTATAGAAAGTGAGAAAATGAGAAAAATGTCTGTCATACGCAGAAAGAAACAATAGAAAAATTATGTTAAATTGTTTTAATAATCATAAATTTTATTTTACTTTCCTTAATGGAGCTTGTTATTTAGTCAACGATTCCTTTTTGTTATCCGTCTTTTTTACTTTTATTAAGGGGTTATATTGATTCTAAAATTTAAAAAAATAGTTTTTTTTAATTATCCTATTAAATAGTATACTATGTCTAGAATATTATCCCAAAGTTTTAGTCAATTAGAGTAAAACTGTAGGAGGTGAAACCTTGAAAAGTATATTGAGGCAACTATTGTTTGTCTGTTTTTAATCGCGTTTTTCTCCAAACTCTATTTTTGAAGTCGGTTGACATGATTTCTCAAAAAATAATTATCCGATCTTGTTCAAAGTTTGCTTCACTTCTTCAAGATAAGATTGATTAGTGCTTGAACGAAGAAATTTTTTTATCGCAACTAATTTTACAAGGCAATACGTGGTGCAAATTATATTTTTTTTAAAATAAAAAAATACAGACGAATTGAGAACCATCCTCCTTTTTGAAGTCGGGTTAAAAAATAGTACCTTTTTGTACAAAACTAAAATTTATATTAGTTTTTTCCTTCGTCCAAACACGAGCTATATATAATCTATCAGTTATTCTGACTACGCCCAGGGATAGATAGATAGATTGTAGATGCTGCCCTGGACGGGCTACACTTCGACCATAAGGTCCATTGTGATGCCTAAGGATGTAAGGATGTGAGTGGAGTGGAAGAAATTTTTGTGTATATACTAGGAATTGGTAGGATATGCGGGTGCAGCGGACTATGATAGGACCTATGCCGATATTCATCTGGAGTTCGTGAAGGAAACTGAAGAAAACTTTCTGAAGCATAGCTGTTTACTTCGTTCTTGTCCATACGCCGACAGTTTAGTCAATTAACCGCCCTTTTTTTCCTTAATAATTGACAAACTACCGATGTCGAGATTCGAACCCATAACCTCCCAGTTTCCAAGTAGGCATATTGCGCAGACATAACGTCTTAGACCGCTAGGCCACTTGGACTGGTGACTTTTTTTTTTTAAGAGTCACAGGAAATGAGGTCTGATTGGCTGAATTTTCAAAATTTTGAAATGAAAATTTCACAAAATATTTGTCTAATGTTGGATCTTTGATCTGTTTAAAGGTTTCAATCAAATATTTCGTTTATTTATTAGAAAAAAATTAGAGAAAATATGCTTTTTTTTTATTAGTCTTCGAAACCCATTTTAACAAAGACATACATTTATTTGGTTTTGAATGAATTTTTCCCCGTTTGTATTTCTGATTCTAGTTAAAAATGTCCCCCCCCCCCTCCACAATGTACAACATACTAACTATTCGACTAACGAACAACATGTATTTATATAAATGTGTGTTACCACCTTGTTTCGTAATGTACTTAAAATAATAAAACTTTGTTAATAACAAAAACGTAAGTAGCTCTAGCGTGCAGCAAAAAGATATTGGAATACATATTATAGAAAAGTTACGAAACTGAGGAGCTTTGTTGGATGGAACTGGTAGTAGAAGGAACAAATGAGTAAGAAAGATATCTCTTTGTTTTTCACTGAGGCTGCTAGTTACTACTACCATCGATGTTTATACATGAATATTAGATCGTAGATCAATCTACTCGGGGACATATTAAAAACAAAAAATAAAATTAAAAAATCCTTAGACTCAATTTTATCTAGAAGAAGTGTGCAAAATTTGAACGAAGATTGGACCATTATTTCTTGAGAAATCATGTCAATCGACATCAAAAATAGAGTTTTGAGAAAAACGCGATTAAAGACAGACAAACAATAGGTAAGTAGCTGCCTCAATATACTCTCCAAGGCTCTATCTCCTACAGTTTTACTCTAATTAACTTCAAACTTTAGAAGAATATTCTAGACATATTATACTGTTTAATAAGATAATAAATTTCTTTTTTAATTTTCAAGCCCATGTAACTCCTTAAATCAATCCATGTAACTTTAACTACCTGTTATGGTAGGTCCATGTTAGCTATTTAGTTTAATATACCAGAGTCTCACATCTATGATTGTACCAACACGTTTGTACTCCACTTGCACCTGTATGTATAATAAATATCATTTCATATGATCTTATTACACAAACAGTTTCGTTTCGTATTTTATTGTACTCAGAAACTTTATATATGTTTGCATGCACACTCTCATTCATAAGAATTGAACCAGTAAGTCACCTTCTATATATATATCTATATATATATATATATATATATATATATATATGTATATATATATATATATATATATATATTACTAAATATATATATAACAAGAATTACTCGTCGCGGCTTCGCCCGTAAAAATTTTGTAACGCCGTTATAACCAAGTAACATAATATTTTCGCTCGTCAAGGACTGATAAATTGCGTTTAATTTTTGAGTTACATTTGTTGTATGCACTGCCACCTATTGGCAAAATTTTTGAAGTACTCATCTGTGTATACTGCCATCTATAGGCAAATTTTTAAAACGTATTTGTTGTATGCATTGCTATCTGTGTATAGCAATAACATATTTAATATATTTGTTTTATAATATGTTTTTCAACACCTCCAACAAATATCATTATATTTTAGCCATGTATACAAAAACTTGACAAATTATATACTAAAACCTTCCTCGAGAACCACTCTATCCATTGGTGAAAACAGCATGAAAATCAGTGCAGTAGTTTTTGAGTTTATCGCGAACAGACAGACAGACGCGGCTGGGGGACTTTGTTTTATACTATGTAAGGATATTACATACATTGAAGAATGTTTCAACTGTGATACTTCAATTTTTATGAACAGGACTGTATGTATCTATGTTTGTGATGTCGTCTATTCTGTTATATAATTCTTAATAGCTTCATTATGAAAATTGTTGTGTTAAATTTCCTCTACTTCTTGGCTTTTTCGATATGTTTTTATATTTAATATTATGACTTTTAGAATAAAGCTCGTCGAATAGCTATTATTATTATATGTAGTTTGTTAAGTCATTATTATATATATATATATATATATATATATATATATATATATATATATATATATATATATATATATATATATATATATATATTTATATATATTATATATATATATATATATATATATATATATATATATTTATATATATATATTTCATATTTTATTGTACAAGTTTTTAAATGACGTAATAATAATAATATATTAGGTTATGTTTCAAAATAATTACATGATTAAAAATTGGTTCAATACTTTTATTCAGTTTAGAACACGACAATTTCCTCAATAAAGCGCAGCATTTTATCTGTAAAATGTGTAGGCAACGATTCGATACTAATTATAGATGATCATTTAGATTAAACAGTTTTGATAAAATCTACCAGATTAGCGTTAAAGATCAAAAGCAATGAAAGACCAAACCACCCCTCGCACTTTACCCTGGGCCGATTCTACTCATTAAGGAACTTGGCCTTTCAAATACCAAAAGCATATTAGATACGTAACCACTCTAGGTAACCTGCGCGCCTTCTCGCAGGTTTGTTAAAGGCTTTCTGGAACTGGAAGGTTGCTGGTTCGATCCTAACGGTGGCAGTTTGTCAATTAAATTAATTTAAAAAAAATTAATTGGGTGGTTAATTGACTCTACTGTCGGCATGTAGACTAAACCGAAAGTAATTCCAGATAATTCCATTAACTCCAGATGAATATCGGCATAGTTTCTATCAAAATCGACTGCACTCGCACAATCTACCAATTCCTTGTCTACATACAAATTTCTTGTCATTTAGGGGTCGGTAAAAAAGGTCTAGAAAGGCTTACTTGCCAGGCTTCGACCTTCCTACTACTACTAATAAAGACTCTAAGCGATCAAAGCTTGCCATGCACATTAATAAAATGAAAGTTAATTGAGATCTACCCAGCTTCTGCATAACGAATTTTGTTTATTTTGTCTTTATTAATACTTCTTTTTAAAAATTGTATCGTTTTTAGTTTTTTTACGGTTTTTTTTTTGTTAAAGCGTTTTTCTATTTTCTAAATTATTCTCTTCAGTTAAAAACAAATAACCATATTTACCATCTTTGCGTTTTGTTGTTGGTGTTGAGAACTGCTGGTTGGCATTTGCTAAGCTCTCATCTTATGAATTGAAGTCATTTGTTATTTTATTAATAGAAAATTTTCATTTGTTTTTCGGTTGGTGTGGAGACTTCAAAAAAAAAACTTTATAAAACTAAATATGAAAGTGGCACCCAAGTGCCACTTTCATATTTCACTTACACAAAAAGATGGATGAGTGTTGACAATAACAAAAATAAAATATAGAAAAACAGAAGCAGAGAAGAGGAGGCAAGATGAAAATGGTAGATATTATATTCATTCCCGAGAATTAGTAAGGAAATATTGTGTTACAGCGTTTCTCAACCTTTGATTAGCGACAGAACTGGTAAAATTGCAAAATAAAAATATCTAAATTTAAAAAAATCTGATGTGTATAAATCTATTTTCTAACAAGAAAATTCTAAGAAGTCTTTGTCGTTGAAAGCATTTTGATTTATATATCAATTTCGTACATAAATTCAAATACACCCCACACAGGAAATCGTATGTTTCCTGGAATAAATTTTTATATAAACAAATGAAAATAATAACTAACTGAGTTAATTGCTTAAATACCCGGTGTATACTAAATTTATGAAAAAAAACCTGTATGTATAATAAATATCATTTCATATGATCTTATTACACAAACAGTTTCGTTTCGTATTTTATTGTACTCAAAAACTTTATATTTGTTTGCATACACACTCTCATTCATAAGAATTGAACCAGTAAGTCACCTTCTATATATATATATATATATTTATATATATTACTAAATATATATATAACTAGCATTATCCGTCGCGGCTTCGCCCACAATATATATATATATATATATATATATATATATATATAGAAGGTGACTTACTGGTTCAATTCTTATGAATGAGAGTGTGCATGCAAACATATATAAAGTTTTTGAGTACAATAAAATACAAAACGAAACTGTTTGTGTAATAAGATCATATGAAATGATATTTATTATACATACAGGTTTTTCTAACATACATACAATTATATACAAATTAATGTAATTTTGAAATAAATAAAAATTATATATTTCAAAATCAAAACGGTAAAAGGCGATTTAAAAAAAAAATTTATATAATAAACATTTATCTTTACTATCTTAGTTTTTTTTAAAATTCCACCGAGTATTTTTTTTTAATACAACAGATAATAGTTGGGCGGGCATGAAGTTTTACATGCTTCTAATGAGAGAGAATGATTACTTTGTTACTATTTATCTCGCGTTCTAAACGGTAAAAAATTCTGAAACTTTGGGATTTGTTAGAAAACGTTATTTTTAGCCTGTGAACAAAAAATGAGCAAAATCTTTCGAAAAATGATTTAATGCTGGACTACCTTAGGTTGCAAAAGATCTTCAAGCAAATGAGTTGGATAGTGCGTCAAAAAAAAGATTGAGAAATGCTGTTTAATAACACACTGTGTCGTCGTTTTACTATGTACCTGTGATGATGCTCTCCGTGTGTGTACTTTTCATGTCTCGTCATAGTGTTTGGCTTGCTATAATCAAGTACTTTACCCATTGGTGGTACTCCATCTACTACTACGTGCAATTAGATGAGGATGTCATTGGCATTGACATATTCAAAGCTTTTAATTTTTGTACTAAGTAAAAATTCGATGGCAGCTACTTTTTTGATTGAGCTAAGGGGGACGGACGGTGTCACCTAATAGATCTACTGTGATTTACTAATAAACCTAATAGATCTAAGTCTAGAACAATTTAGATTAAATCTACAGAGAGAAATCTTCTGTCATAAGTCTGATCCTGAATGTCCATAAGATCAACACATTTGGTGAGTATATGTTCCAGATATTCATCCACTTATCTACATAATTTGGAATTATTCTTATTTTAGATTATCTTTTGAGTATACAAGACCTATCAGTAAACATAAAACTTATTAATCTTGCCGAATTGGGAAAAAATGACATTCTTGTTAGGAGAGAATCGTTCGAATCCCGACATCGGCAGTTTGTCAATTAGTAAGAAAAAAAAGGGGGCGGTTAATTGAAATTGTCGGCGTATCGACAAGAACGAAGTAATCGGCTATGCTTGTGTAGGTTTTCTGCAGTTTCCGTCTCGAACTCCAGATGAATATCGGCATAGTTCGTATCAGAATCGGCTGTAGCCGCACATCCTACCAACTCATTGTCTACACACAAAAATTCCATCCACTGCACTCACATCCTCACATCTTTAGACATCACAATGGACCTTATGGTCACTGCAATCTAACTATCTATCTAGGAGAGAATACGATTTCAATGTGTAATTACATGGTACAAAGGTATTTTCTAGTTTGACTTCAATAGAGATTATTACCAGGTCCATGCTTGGGCGCCAAATGTAAGGAGAGAAGGTTCACAGTCATCTAAAACCTAACCTAAAAATAATTGTAAATACAATATTTTGGAGCTTAATATTCCAATCTACTTGCATTAGTTATAGGGTTATTAAGTAAGTCACGGGGGTTGGGACGGGAATCATAATTGACCTACAACTTTAATTTCTAATTATCCACCACATTTGCGTTTTAGATCAAACGTTCCAGACGTGTTAGATCAAACTATAATGAAAATCACTTACACCATAATTAATGACGAGATATTTAAAGTCGGTCCCCTGGTTTGGAAAGAGTACCGCAAATATACACTGCTCGCAGGATTGGTGTATTATTTATTTGCACTGATTCTGTAAATTTATGAAATTTGTGCTGATAATATTATTCAGAAAATACACTGCTAATATAATCCTAATCTAAAACCTGTAGGAGACTTCTCTAAACACACAAGGGCTATAATAAGTAACAACACTTCGAGTAGACTGCATTAATGTATCATACAATTCAGAAGGAAGAGGGTATAAGTGGGGATATATATATATATATATATATATATATATATATATATATATATATATATATATATATATATATATATATATATATATATATATATATATATATGTATCGTGAATTATATACTTGTAACTTTTACATTTTACAATATATATACAGCGTCTTTCAGATCAACATGTTTTCCTTGCAAAACAACAATGACCTGGGTAATTCAGTTTTGCCACTTCCAAGAAATTACTGCGAACTAAGCAAAAAATGGATTTATCGGAAATTAAGGATTAAAACAAAGTGATTTTTATTTGGAACATTTAAAATCCAAAGGCGGACGTTTTTCGAGATACTCACATACACTATGCTCGATAATCTGGATAAATCTTTTGAAATAAGAAAATATTTCAACTTAAATTTTCGCCGTACTTTAGAGTTTCCAGAACTTCTATTAACAGATAAATGAAAGTTCATCTTTTGTGGATGACCTGTAAAAAACTTTCTTTAACATTTAAAATTACATACAATTATATATTATTTTCCTGGAACACACTGTATACACTTTTAAAAATAGAAATACACCACCCGTATCGCGCATGTAATACGGTTCAGACGACGACAGACATCATCAGACACAACTTATTACCTTTATATAAGACTCCTTTTTTTGTCCTTTTTTTATCTTTGTTTTTGACTTGTGTAGTAACTAAAAGCGCGCGTATACCAAACCATACCCGTTCCGCTCTGTGCTACCGTATAAAAATAAAAGTAGCTTGTGTTTGTTACATCATTTTAAATAGAAAAATCGGTCAGGGGCGTATCGTATGTGAATCAACAAAGGATTCTGTAGTAAGTTCTAAATTAAGTATGTTTTTAATTGGCAATTGTGGAGCTAAATTATCACCTGAATAAGAAAGTCACTTAAAAATTTGTATTGCATTTATTAAGGCCTGTCGGCTGTCCAACGATATCCCACAAGATGGTGTTGGCGAAATAAATTTTACGCGAGTTTCATCTATATTTGGTAATCTGTTCATAAATTTGATGGTGTGCGGTCAAAATTTCCGAGTCAAGAAAATTCAACCTACTGTATATCATCAACACCAGAAAATTCCATATAAAAAGTCTTCGACAAAAAACTCCCTAATCAAAAATATCCTGCATACTGAGGTATCATGGACGACATACTGTACCTACATGGATTACATCCTAAGGTACCATGGACCATAACAGTTACCATGACCATAAATGGACCCTGTTTCTTTCAGAAAGTGCAGTCTGGATTGAGTCTAGGGACATTTTATTATTTTGTGTATGACGGCGTCACAGTCTATTCTGCATAAAACCCACAGTTGCTCTCAAGCGTAGCTTTGTAAGGTGTTCGCTGAGTCTACAATTCCCCGTAAGAAATCTCGCCAGTAGCCTTAGTTAATTTTTGCTCCTAGCCAATACAAGTTAAGTATCTTTTGAAGTTCTCGAGAAGATTCTTTGCAGACTTAGCAGACTAATGAGCCTGTAGCATACGGATAGACATTGCGAAAATATTGGGGCTTTTTTTAATATCGGGTTTTTTGGCTACAGAACTTATTAAATGTAAAACATGTGCTTTTTAAAAGCACAGAAAGAAAGAAAGTTTGGTATTCACAGACAGACAGGCAGACCAACTCACCTTCCTCTAATTGTAGAATTTTAGTTTGATGTCTCGCCGTAAGAGTAATGTGTCCGTAATTTAACCGTTTTCCTCGTACAGCGAGTAAATAAATAATCTGAAAAGAAAATTAACTGAAACTGTTGTTGTTAAATTCGAATTGAATTCATAAAAGAAAATAGAAGAAAATGCATCCTCTTTTATTTTGCTGGTTTTTCAAAGTAGAGATGTCATTTTCATTCTTCAAATGATACCTACAATATTTTTAATGAAAAATGAAATTAGTTTTTCTTTTGATTTTTCCTTATATGTTTTCCCCGTCGTATATATATCTAAGTACACGACATCAAAAGGATATTATCAACTTCTATGTTATTAGTATTATTTTATTTAAATGAAAATATTTGTAGAAAATAAAATATATACAGTGTGGTGGATGTTCAAAAGAGTAGACAAATATGGATATCAAATTTCTGCGGAAGAATTGGGAGAATGTGTCAGATGTGAGAACATTTACTTCAAAGGTGAGAAACCGTTTAGCTGGCGGGATCACAAACCTGATAATTGTTAAGGTTGGGTTCCAATAGTTATTATCCTTTTTTTATATTTATAAAGAACCCTGCACAAATCTTATGGAAATTGGATCCCGGTCAAATTAGCTAAAAATTTAATTGATGATATTCTATATGACATTCTGATAAAAAGTCATCATGGGCACATTGCCTAGAAACACATAGCTTTTGAGTATTGAGCTGTATTACAGCTTCATCGAATTCATCAAAAAAAGTTCATCTCATATAGCCATATTCTGAATGAATGTACAAGCATTACATATTGTAATATCTACAAATTGTACATTGTTCTGCTTGTAAAATCATTCAGAATATGACTTTATGAGATAAACATATATAGTCTTTGGTTAAACGAACATTCTGTCTTTTTAGCGATTAGATTAAAATTAATAGCTGCATTTCCTCCAAAAGAAATGCAGCTATTATTTTTGCATCAATGTTGGAATTTCGTAAAAATTTCTTCAAATGTCCATCGATCCTACCTATTAGATGTTAAAAATCACTATCGCTAAATTTTTTATATATGTATATATACATATATATATATATATATATATATATATATATATGTACTTTTATGTGGCTGTGGACTCTCTAGAGGTCACAGTTTTATTCCGAGTGGAATGAAATATGGTATTTGAGGCGTTTTTGGTATTCTAAAGGTCAAGTGCGTTAATGGGTAAAATCGGACGAAGGGAGAGAGGGGTTTAAAGGGAGGGGAAAACACAAAATTTGACATATCTCCCTTAATATTTGAAAAATCGAAAAATTTATCAGGAGTTAAGTTGTAGGCACTTAGTTTTACTGTAATTTTGTTTCTCATCATTTTTCTGTTACACTAATATTTACAGAAGTATTTACAATTGAAGATTGAAAGTTAAAATTCTAAATATCTCTGTACACATTAAGAGTTTGGAAAAAATGATAAGGTAATGAATTATAGCAAACTTGATTTTCTACAACTTTACTCATTATACACTTTTCGATTGTTCCAATATTAAGAGAGATATTTTATATTTTGTGTTTTCTTCTATCTTTATCCCCCCCCTTTCGCCTTGACGTATGCCATTTATTAATAAAATTGCCCTTGAAAATACTAAAATGATATCAAATACGACATTTCATTTTGATCAGACTTAAATGTGACTAGAGAATGATTTATGTATTCTAAGGAAATTCGCTAAGTTGACACAGCTCCTGCGTAACGAATTTTTTTGATGAATTCAATGAAGCTGTATATAAATACAGCTCAATACTCGAAAGATATGCATTCTGTTTCTGGGCATTGTGCCCATGAGGTCTTTTTATCAGAACGACATATAGAATATCATATTAAATTTTGAGCTAATTTGACCAGGATACAATTTCCATAAGATTTGTGCGAGGAAAAATCAAAATTCTTTTTTTCTGGAAAGTCGAATCGATTCCGCAAAAATCGAATGCAAAGTTGTGTTTGGATAGTCTCGCATATGAGACGAATATCTTTTTACGGTTTTCAACGACGAAATATTGAATCTATTAGTATATTTATTCCCTAAATAGTTTTTTTTATCCTAAAAATAGAAAGTGTAAATTTATTCCCATAGGGTCATTTGTATACAACCAACACTCCCGATCAATTCCCTAAATAAAATCGATGACCACAAAACAAATAAACCACTTATATGGTAGAAACGACAAATTTTATTAGTTTAGGTTTCACTTTTAACAAAAATAAACCAAACAATAATACGGTGAAGTGGGGGGGGGGGCGTTGGCAAACCCACATGAGTATTTTTTTTATTTGGGGGAGTTATATGATTTTTTATAGTCTATTTTTGTGTTATTTTCAAATGATATTTACATAAATATCAATTTATTTATAACAACAAACAAACATACTGAGATCAGTATAAATCGGTGCTGGTTTATTGAAAGTTATTCGTTGTTGATAGATAGATATATTGTAGAGGCTTTCCTGGACGGGACACGCTTCGACCATATGGTCCATTGTGATGCCTAAGGATGTGAGGATGTGTGAGTGGAGGACAAGGAATTTTGTGTGTAGGCTAGGAATTGGTAGGATGTGCGGCTGCAGCCGATTATGATAGGAACTATGCCGATATTCATCTGGAGTTCGTGAAGGAAACTGTAGAAAACCTTCTCAAGCGTAGTCGGTTACTTCGTTCTTGTCCATAAGCCGACAGTGTAGTTAATTAACCGCCCCATAACCTCCCAGTTCCAAGTACATACAACGCCTTTACAAGCGCGGCTACTTGGCTCGTTTCGTTATTGATAACTGACCACTCGGGTCACAACTTCTGGTGGCCAAAAAAGAAACAAAAAAACAGTATAGTATAATCTTCTATATATATATATATATATATATATATATATATATATATATATATATATATATATATTGTTACCATCTCTACTATACTTCTCTTTCTAGATTCCGGCAAAAAAAATCCGCCGTATTACCTCCAAACGACGTAAACTTCGACATGAAAGCCTCATTTTAAGCATTTTGGAACCTCGTACCCTTGAAAAAATTTGTTCAGCACGTCGAGACGACCAACATATAAAAAAATTAGCGAATTTAACCGATGGCAATTTTCCATTTAAAATGTGCTTGTTCGCGTATGATTTTCTGGACGCTCCCAATAGAATCAACACTAACCGCGCTGCGCCATGTCATACTATGCTGTTTGTTGAACACTGTCAAATGTGTCTCTTACATTCGCTGTTGTCGATAAGATATACAATACAGAATTATTTATGATTTATATTTTAAAAGAACAATAGGCTTCAAAAGTTGATGTTAGTTTTAAAAATTTTATAATTGATTTATGCCTTATTCTTTCGGTTTTCAAAAAAAAATTTTCGAATAAAAGTTGTTACTATATTTCTAATGAACAACTTTTATTCGAAGCATTTTTTCGAAAGCCGAATCAATACGGCACAAATCAAAAAGTTTTGAAAACTAACATCAACTTTTGATACCTATTATACAAAAAAAAAAACAAATGTCAAGTACAAAAAAAAAAACGGTTTTCAATTCAATGTAGAGCACTTTGCTTTGCTACCTACTATTACTATTTTATTATTAATATTTTTATTCTATTTATACCACCATATACAGGAAGTCACCACCCAAAATCGTCCTTCGCATACAAGTTTTTAGTATATTTGTAACTAGCATTACCCGTTCCTGCTTCGGCCACAAAATTTTTGTAAAGCCCTTATAACTCCGCAACATTATATTTCTCCCCGTCGGGAGAAAAGGATTGATCGTCTTACAACGCTGTTACACGTATTTATTTGTTTATTTATAATACGCTCACCCCGTGTTTCACCCAAATGAGTGTCCATTTCCTTAAAAGTCTCATTTTATGATAACTATAACTAAAATAGAAATTTTCATGTCACTAACTTCAATATACCGAAACTCTGAAAAACGTTGAAACATGCATTTCTTTATTTCTTATAGTTGACCCCGGCACAGACTTCGTACTGAAATTGTATTTAAACTATTGGTTGTATGAAAAAATGTTTCATACAAAAGTTGTTTGTTTGTATTGGATAAAAATTTTTTTAAAGATTATAAGCTGCCACGCGGACAAGGAAGCATTAAACAAAAACTTTGTATAGCCTATGTCACTCGGGAATACTGTTGCTTCCTATCAATGGATTTTTAGAATCGCTTCAGTTGTTCCAGAGATTACCCGAAACAAACAATTTTTATCTCTTTATATATTAATAGAGATGATCAACTTGAAAAAATGACCGGTAATTTTGTTCCCCCCATAGAGAATGTACTACAAAAAACCATACGGAATTGGATTTTTGATAAAAATATTTTGACAAATCCTTGTAAAAATTACGTATGTTTTTGGGCTTCAGCATGATGTAGGAATATACCAAGTTATCCTGAGTATATTCAATCTGAAATCGGAGCTAATAAATATTAATTAAAAAGAGACAATTTTTGGACTTTAAACCAATCTTTATATTTTAATTTATGAAAGTGAGTAGTATTTAAGACTTTCCGATAATCAGAGATTCCGGTTTATTCCGTTGTTTAATTTTTTTCAATAACGAGTAATTAAATCCACTACAATCTTTTTTGTGTTTTTTTTTTAAAGAGAAAAAAAAAACCGAATTCTTTTTATTTAATTCAGAATGTGACGACCTTGAATCACATTGCATAATAATTAAAGACAACATTATTATAACACAACAATTTTAAAATAAAACATATATTATTCTTGCAGAGCTAAGCATATGTATCTGAGAAGCATTTTAATATATAAAGCCATCCAAAGACGTGCAATATTTTTGTCATTGATTGTAGCATTGGTAGCTCCACAGCTTTTTACATTATTGTATCAAAGCAACTACCTTAAATACAGTTGATATACCAAAAATTATATAGCTGTTCTTGCGATGAAATTCATATGAAAGTTTTCACACGCGACAGTTTCACCGCGAAACTGTCACCAAATTAGCAACAAGTAACATATCCTGCGACAATATAAGAGTAATTTTAATAAGAGTAAAATTAACAGGAATAAATGTGAATGAAGGAAATTTTAACAAGAGCAATTTCAATATAATTTAAAATTTATTTTAAATCTAGTATATTTTAATCTAGTTAATTTTCTATTTATTTTTATTTTTGTCTGTTGATCTCGACTTTATATCTATTTCTAATTGTCAAAGAGTAAAGTACGACTAGGTAATTTATACTGATGATGACTACATTGTAGTCGAAATACGTATTTATAATACAAAAAACTGATCTAGGTAAAGGGGGTGAATTTGAAATTTTATTAGCATACCGTTTAAGCAGGTGATACGCGGGTGGCTACTTCATTTCGAAAAGATACGCTATGCGTGCTTCGTCATTCATAAAAAGTACATATGTGAAAAATTTTAGCTCAATTGGACACAAATTATGTTTTAAATAAAAAATCTTTAAGTAAAAATATGAACCGTGTAGGGGTTGCTTTAAAATGAATTTAATAATATTACACGTATATCTGCATACATACTACATATATGCTGCATACATGAATACACTCAGTTTGGTTCGAACGTATGTTAACTGGTTTGAATTTTAAATAACTGTACATTTATATTTTTAATAGAATTATAAAAGATTCGCGGCGGCAGAAAGACGACAACGGGCAACGGACGGACGACGGCTTGCTATAGCAGCACAGCCAATTTACATATTTTAACACACACCAACCATTGTGGTATTTCGATTTTTTTGTTTGTTTAACATCTATATACAGACTGTGCTAGAATGCTTTTGCAATACAGAATCAATGTTAAATATTATTTATTACTGACAGGCCGTCTGGTTACTGTGCGGAGTCAGTCAGTACACATGTAGTCATCTCATATGCGTATGGTAGTTTGTTTGTCATTTAAGAGTGTGTACTGACTCATTGACTATGTGTACTGACTCCTTTAAGAGTGTGTACTCATTACATGTACTGACAGACTCCGCACAGTAACCAGACGACCTGCCTGTAATAAATAATATTAAACATTGATTCTCTATTGGGAAAGCATTCCAACACAGTCTGTATAGAATGTACAATAGAGGTATTATGTTGTATAGAGAAAATATAACAATTTGGAGTTGAACCTAAATCTTAACGTTTTGAGGGTGTCTCATGCAATGTTTAAGCGGAAATAGCTAAACCGGAAATGACATTGTGCACCCCGTTCTACTTCAATCTGACGAGAATCGTTTCTCCAAAATCTTATGGGAATGGTCAGGATCTTGTGTATCAGATTTTCCTAAAAGGTCATATATTCGGGGTGAGATGTGCGGAATATCTTGTATCTGCTCTAACCGAGAGACTCGCAGTTAAAGATGATGTGGCTGGATGTATATTCCCCCTCGCCGCACAGTCGGCACATAATGGATCCATTGTGGAGTATTCTATTATGTGCAGATGCTTTAGTAGGTGATAATGTCCGGTGATGAATTCGGTAACCTTTCGAAGTTGTATACTGTTCAGATTGAATTCATCGAGAAACAGTTTCTTGAATGCATTGTGAAACAGTATTTTCCCGAGTTTTTGTTGCGGCTTCTTTTCCCAGTGATCACGGTGTTTAAAGTCTTCTAACTCGTTGATCACTTGTTAACATGCTGTTTTCGAAACCACTGTGACCTGATATGCAAATCAATTTAACATTGTTCCGTTTTGCCAGGTCCTAGAATGCCTTTTATAAATGGCTAGCATTACCCGTCGCGGCTTCGCCCGCAAAAATTTTGTAATGCCCTTATAACCAAGTAACATAATATATTCTCCCGTCAAGGACTGATAAATTGTACACCTATACATCAATAAATTATACAACTATACCTTCCTTATGAATCATTTTTATAATATGTAAGGACCAATGTATACAAACTTGACATATTATATACTAAAACCTTCCTCGAGAACCACTCTATCTATTGGTGAAAATCGGTGTATTAGTTTTTGAGTTTATCGTGAACAGACAGACAGACGCGGCTGGGGGACTTTATTTTATACTATGTAAGGATATACCATTAGAGGATGCAAGGAAGTTGCACATTACTCTTGGCGTTTTTTTTTCCTTTTGGAAAATTTGTCAAAAAGTAAACATTTAAATTACAAAATAATTCCTGACAAAAATATGTACAAGTTTTTTATCAGCATTTTTTCGTAATCGAAATAAATTAAACGTAATTTAAGCTCAGCAATTATATTGTATATATTCTAGTTTGTGTGTGTATATATTCTACTTCAATGTTGAATTCAATGATATGATATGTTAAAGCTATTTGATAAACTCTGTGTATATAGAAGTGTCGTGAGTTTTTCACACTTGAGTTTTTAATACAAATTTATTGAAATATTTATAAGTGTTTTTTTTTGTAAATGTTATACTTTTATAGGTTTACTTTTTACAGAAGTCATTAAATTGGGTATTTATTACACTCTACAGGGTGTTTCCGTAATATATATAAAGGTTTTCGGTTTTCACATTTTTTCGCTTTTTAAAATAGTTCCAGCACTGTCTTGTATAATCAGGACAAAAAACCGGTTTGCATTTCTTATAGAACAAATACATATACACACACACACACAAATATTCATATACAAATTGATGTAATTTTGAAAGAACAAAAAATTTAAGAAATATTTATCTTTACTGTCCTAGATTTTTTTGAAATTCTGTGGAGTTTTTTTTTTTAATACAACAGATAATAGTTGGGCGGCCATGAAGTTTTCCATGCTTCTAATGAGAGAGAATGATTACTTTGTTGTTAATTATCTCAAAAAATCAGAAACTTCGGGATTTATTAGAAAACGTTATTTTTAGCCTGTGAAAAAAATGAGCATAATCTGTCGAAAAGTGATTTCATGCTGGGGAACTCCCTTAATGCCTTACCAATTAATAAAATCTTACATAGTTTCGTTTATTTATTTATTTTTGTTTTGTTTTGATATAAATATTTTCCAATACAATAACCTTGAAAATCATGTAAACACCGATGATTTTACCTAACTTAATCAAGATGGTATCCGCAGCTATTCTTCTTCTTTAATCGGTAATAAAACGTGTAATCACCTTTTTTTTGTTGATACTTTACTAAGTACAATACGGACGGACGGTAATGAATATTCATTTAGAAACAAACAGGATATGTTATTTAAAAGTAATTAACCTTGCGGCTACAATGACTAATGTCAGTGATTTGGTTAATTTGTAATCTTATGATATGATTAAAACCTTGCATTATCATAACAGAGACAGACAGACAACCTAATATAGTAAAATTATTTAATTCTTAACCTTGTCCAAAAACTATTTTGTAATGGGATTTCAATTATTATTTTTTTATCACGTAAATATTTTCTTACGAAATGGACGCATACATCATCATTCTTAATCATTTTACTTTGTAATAATTTCAAGCTTTTATTATGTCAAGGACGCGGAGCCAAGGCCGAAAGCCGCCCTGAGGGGTCAAGGGGGCAGACCCCTCTTGCAAGCAGAGCAAGTATATACATACACATTTTGGCATTTATTTACTATCAAAATTGAATATGAACGAAAGTATGTAACTTATTGTGATTAAGGATGTACGAGAACTGGATCTTCAAAGAGATTAAGACTTGATTTTTTTTAACATGTAGTTGAAGTGCATATGAATCAATAGGGAATATGCATGAAAATTTTTTTTCACTTGAATTGAAGCATGTTTACTTGACAAATATCAAGGTAAAATTACTTTTTAAATAACTTTAAAAATAAGCGAGATATGAATGATTGAAATTCCCGATTAGACAAAGAGGGTGATAGCCCTCTTGATATGTTATGTGACGTCATATTACACTTTCACCATTTAAAATACACGTAAAACTCCGTTTTTAGTATTTTTGCAAGAAAGAGACAGATAATAATCTTTAAAAGCTTATAGTTTCCTTGATATTTGTTGGATTTTAATTTCGTTTTTAAATATTATTACAGTATTAACAGTATTTTCATATTCTGAAAATAAATGTGAAAAAAAATTTTCATGCATATTCCCTATTATAAAAGTTTCAGGGGAGGGGAGTTACAGGGGTTAATAATTTAATGTTGAAAGTTCGAGTTTTAATGCATTGCTTTTATGGAGAAACCAGTGAGTGTCGACATATTTTGATAATTTTCACTTGGAATAAAATAAGACGAATAAAAGAAAAACTACGCAATAGAAAATAGAAATATTAATAAAGTGATTGATGCAATAAAATTCCGGTATGACGGGCCTAAAAAAAATATATTTAGGAAAAACTGAGACTGAGCTTTCGAGTTTTATTTCTGTCGGCGGTAGCTTAGTTACCTGAAATATTAGGTTTTTTTCTAAAATATCTATTTTTTTGGACCGGTATGAAGGGTATAAATTAAATTTTAATTTTAACTTACGACAAAAAATGATAAACATTATTGTGGACTCTTATGAATGTACTATACACGAATAATTTTATAAATGAACTATACATCAGTACACCGCTTCTGTAGCGCGACCAATTAGATATCTAAGCAAGCTTCTTCTGGCTATTGCCAACATTTGGGAGAAGCGAATCTCGTTGGACTGAAGTAGAAAGGGGAGCACAATGGACCATAAGATTGAAGTGCAATCCTTTTTAGACCCCCCAGATGTATCTATCTATCTAAGAAGGCCAGTAAGTATCCACAATTGGTTTCTTCCTAGTTGTAAACACTCAGAGGCCCTTTTCCATGAGAAGCTTTATAAAAGACCTTTTGAATGATCTTGATTATGAGTATTTACCAAAAAACGGTTGGACTCTTGTACCACCCATTCTTTTATTTAGCTACAAAGCTAAAATAAGCGTGTTAAAAATAATTTCGCTGAAAAGTAGTTACCTTACTAAAAAAAAAAAAACGAACGGATATTTATTATCGATCGGAAACCTTCATGCTATTAATAAATCTATTTTCTAGATAATTTATTACATGTTATAGCATAATTTTCTCTTTGATTTCATTTGATTGTTCAGGGTATATATATATATATATATATATATATATATATATATATATATATATATATATATATATATATACGGTGCTAAAAAGTATGGACACGGCATAACAAATCGTATAAGGTGGTTCTAACTTAAAATTTTCCAACGGTAACCCCTAGTAATTTTTACGACTCGAATGTGGTAATCAGATTTGGGGCCCCACAAGGGCGAAACACGGTCAAACTTTGAAATTATAAATAGAAACCCATATTTTTTATTGCATATTCGTATTCTACGCAAAAACAATATGTATCTTTGGTTGGAAACCTTTTTCTTAAAAGTGCTTTGTTCTCTCGCTAGAGGGGATTTTTTTCGTAGAGTTTTTGGAGAAATTCTACGAATGAATGAAAAATAGTAGAATTTATTGAATAGTGAATTTATCATAAAATTTATTTAATATTTCGATTAAATAAATAATAATAAATTTATTATAATTAAAATTTATTATTATAAATAATAATAAATTTTGTTATTATTAATCGTAAATAATAAATTTAAAACGCCATCTAGCGAGAGAACAAAGCTCTTTTAAAAAAAAGTTTTCCTACAAAAGAATACGAATATTCAATAAAAAATATGGGTTTCCATTTAAAATTTCAAAGTTAGACCCTGTTTCGCCCTTCCATCGGACCCGAAATCTGATTTGCGATATAATATATATATATATTATCCGAAGCATCAGTTCGAAAATCAAATTAATAATTCACAAATCAAGTATAAAGTTTTCAAAAATGAACGATACTTTTGTCGCAATGAGTATATATATATATATATATAATGAGTATATATATATATATATATATATATATATATATATATATATATATATATATATATATTTATATATAAATATATATATATATATATATATATATATATATATACTCATTGCGACAAAAGTATCGTTCATTTTTGAAAACTTTATACTTGATTTGTGAATTATTAATTTGATTTTCGAACTGATGCTTCGGATAAAAGTTGTTCATTATATATATACTAACGACTTTTATTCGAAACATTTTCTGAAAAACACGAATGAATAAAGGCACAAATCAACATATAATGTTTTTTTAAGAAGAACACTAATTTTGTGACTCACCATAGTACATGGATATGTAAATTAGAGACTATTGACTATACTGTATGTAGGCGAATATTATTGTAATGACCTCGACAATTTGGAATATATATTGAATATTAAATATTTATGATGAGGGCGAAAAAAGAAAACTAATTTTCCTCATATGCTTGGCCCCACCCCCAGGGCGGCCGGTCGGCCGATTGGCTATTGAAGTTTTTTTTATTATCAATATTGATTTGTGTGAAAAATTCTATAGAAATTTTCTATTTTTAAACACAACAATTGATTTTACCTTCGAAAGGTAATTATTTTCCATTTATAAATATTGGTATTGGTATTATATATGCGATACTATGGGTCACAAAAATGAAAATGTCCGTTTTATTAAAAAAATTGTGTGTGTACTTATTATATGCACGTAAGAAGTTATACTTTTTTTTAAAATAATTTATTAAAATAATATTAAATAAGGTCAACACTACTATTAAGACATAAAAGTTTAATAAAATGATAAAGTAGTGAAAAACTACAATAGAAAAATTATATATTGTATCTAAAACCAATGATTCTACATTTGATCATGGTGGAACAGAACCAGCGTCACGTTCTTACGTTCAAATTAGAGTTTGAAAGACTGCCATTAAATTCATTATTTACATTAGAATCAGAGTTAGTGAAATTTATCAAGACCAGGTCAGGTTTATCAATATATTCATTTAATATACAAAGTTTACGAGCCGTGAAAAATGATATCATTGATAATGTGGCTCGTAAGTCTAATATTCTTCTTTTATCAGAAACAAGGAGTAATAATGATGAAGACATTCCTGTACCTAATTTCAACTGTATAATCAAATTTAAATTGAGCTCATGAAGGAGCTGACGGCGTAGCTTTTTGCCAAAGTAGTAATGATCATTAATCACACACAAAATAATATTCGACTGAAGAGAGCGGATTATAGTCTGTATGTGAATAAAGAAATGTAATTACTCACTCTAAATACACATTTAGTAAGAGCACCTTCCCGGAGAGATGTTTCAAATCCTAAAGGTCATTATTAGGATTTTGGACATTTGGGTGATCTTTGTTGAGAAATAATAATACTTATATGTTGATTGTTATATATTTATTTATTGTTTAAAAACGCAGTCTTAATCTTAAAGCATGTCCTTCGTATGTGATATATCCTGTCCAACTGTTAACGAAGATGTTTTTATTCCAACTAGGAGGTATGAATCACATATTTTAACCCCCTTTTACTTTTGTGAAAACATTTGTGTTTTATGGTCCTCAAGTTTGAACTTGAAATATTAATGTATAATTGTATATTCTTATTATCGTAAAAACAGGATATTAGTAGATATTATTTTTACCCTTTGTATAGTGTCGATATTAACTATAAGAAGGAGATTTGTTTTTGTTAGTTGGTTGTTAAAATCTAACAGACCCCCTCAAAAATTAATCTCCTATTTTTCTAAACAGAATACTTGTGAATACATATTTCTCTCATCCTTTCTTATCATAAATCGAATATCAATAACTATTTCATTACGAAAGACATACTTCAATTTTCTGCTTTTAATTTCATGGGTAGTGACATATTGATCCAACATTCGTTGCAGCGGGTTAAGGGAAAACCCAGCAAAAACCTTACCGATCATGTCTTAAAACTTTGATAATTAATTACAATATAAATTAACATATTATCTTAATATTTTACTTATTAATATTAATTATCTGTAATAAATTTAAATTATTATTTATTTCCTACTTTTCCAATCTCAATTAAACAAATATTTTCGTTGTAGTGACATTGTCAATAATATTATTATTTGTTTATCCATTGGAATATATATTTTAAAATTATTGTCATTTTCTGACACTGTTCGCAGAAGAAAAGATTTAGAATGTCAAAATGTTTGAATCTTATGATATATATTTATAGCTACACTAATAAATCCATTATTACTTTCATTAATTAATATTTGATTCTGTTCATTTCTTCTCCAACCAGAATTTACATAGTTTTACAAAAATTTACAAAAATTTTTCATACATACTTTAATTTAATTGTACTCTTTTAAATATCTAAAAACTCATTTAAAAGTTTGCCATAATTTTTAATAACCTAGTTTAAATAAAAGCTTTTATTTATGTATTTATTAAATATATTTCTAATTTTATTCTTTATCGGGTCTGATATAAATTTATATCAACCCATCATATGTATTGAATACAATCATATGTGTATTGAATCTATTTAGTTCAGTTCTATTATGTATTCTGATCTAATGTTATTTTATTAAGTTTTTTTTTAAGAAAAGTTTAATTTCATTTAAATTGACAATTGAAATTTGTTTATCAAATATTGTTTTTAAAAAAAATATTTATTTTATTAATATATAAATTGCAAATCAGTAGATCATATAATACTTAATACAGAACATCACTATTTTCAGACACATTGTGTCTATCTAATATGTACACTCTTCTTCATAAAAACCGAACCAACAAATAACATTTTAAGCGTACATATTACTAAATATTTGTATAATATTACATACAGTAATACTTATAATAATTCAACTGTTTAAACCCCAATGAACAGGAGTGTATACTACTGTATACATAAAATTTTGTCCTAAAGGAATTTTGTAAAGCCTTGTTCTTTGAGGGTATTTTCAAATATTTCAAATCAGTAACTAGATGTTTGTTTCAAGTTATATTTCAACTGTACAAGTTTTATATGTTTAATGGATTTCTAAATTCATTATTTCAATCGTAAATATCCATTTTATATTAAACTATTATACTTGAATCATTTGGCTTTTTACACTCCAGGTACATATATGTTTCCTTTTTTAAATAATCATTTAAAATTCAATTTTTACGTCAATGTAAATTTATTAAATTAAATTGATCCGATGAAGCTAACAAGAATTTAATAACTTTAAATTTTCATCATAGGAGAAAATTTTTCACTATAATCTATAAAATATTTTTGACTAAAACCTTTGACATCTAAACAAGTTTTATACTTTTAATGGATTTCCAAATTCGTTATTTTTTAATTGTAAATATCTATTATTTGTATTCTACTATCTAGAGCACGGTAATACGTAAGGTCGAGTTTAAGGGAGACAATCGGTTATTTACTAATAAAGAAATTAATTTCTATTTAATTACTTGTTGCCATTGTTTAGTGTCATTTCTATTCTTATTTTTCTGATACGAATCAGGGATATAATATATATAACGAATTGAGCACTCGTTAAATAATCGTTAGGTGAATAATCCGCTAAAGTTTTCCGCTATTTTATTTAATTGTGTTTTCAAGTCGTGGTAATTTTATTTGATATATTATTGGGTGAGTATTCTAATGAGTTTAATAATCCGTTAGTGAATCGTTAAGAAAGTCAGTTTAAACTGTTTGTTTGTCATGAGATGAAAACTTTTCTATGCTTTTCTATCTTATCTAATTTGTGTTTTTAAGTCGTAGTATTTTATTTGATATATTATTGGGTGAGGATTCTACTGAGTTTAATAATCCGTTAGTGACTCGTTAAGAAAGTCAGTTTGAAATAAATTTCGTTAGGAGTCAGTTTAAAGATACGTCAGAAACTTTAGTTTCTTTTACTGACTTTAACCGTTAATTAGGAATTGAGTTTAATGATTCATTAGAGATATTAGATTCTCTTACATACATTAACCATTAACTTGGAACTGAGTTTAATGATTCAATAATTTACTTTACACTGTTCACATTTTACATCTTTTATCCATTTAGTTTGCAACTGATCAGTATTCCCCTTGAGCATTTTCATCAAATTTTCATATTTGATTTTCATATGCAAATAAACTTTTGCATCATAACCTTTGGACACTTAACCTGTGGATTTACGTTATCCCACAATATATTACATGGTGTTTTGTTTACACCTTGTATCCATTTGGTTTACAACTGATCAGTATTCCCCTTGAGGATTTTCATCAAATTCTTATATTTGACCTTCATATGCAAATAAACTTTTGCATCAAATATATTAAGGTACTTTATCTGTGGCGTTTTATTATGCCATAACTCATATGCTGTTTTGGTTACTTTCAATGATTTAGTAGGTATTATGTTAATTAGATATGTTGCAGTTAAAACTGCATCCCCCAGAATATTTTATCTATTTTAGCTGTAATCGTCCTAACCATCCTTTCGGATACACCATTTAGTTGTGTAGTTATTACCATTTAGTAGTGGAACAGTGAGATGGTAGCTTATACCTTTTTCACATAACAAGTTTTCATTTCATTTGATGTACTCTCTACCGTTTTCTTTACCGAAAAATTAATTAACTAATAAAAATTAAATCGAACTTCGCTTGCCTTTTAACATCATGAATAATTCGACTTATTTAATTAAATTTGTAAAACTTTAAATGTGTAAGTTCATCCACAAATAATACGAATTAATTTTTATCATTTATTGAGGGCGACGGACCATATACATTAGAATGTATATTAAATTATGGTCGTCTTATACAATTTTAATTTTTAATTTTGTTATTATCCAGTTTATTTTGAAAACTATGGGCTGCAAATGTGATGATTAGATGTGACTTTTAATTAGTCAAAGAATAAAAAACGTTATTTAGAGAAAAACACATTCTGATGAATGTTTAATAAATAAAATATTGAAATCGTGAGAGACTTCATTTGATATTAAATTAAGTTTGTTCTAATTACCATGTATGTTTTATAAGTCCAATGAATTCAATACCCTTCATATCATGGATAATAACTGAATTCATTTACATACATATTACTCAAATTACAAACCGCCGATGAACTCAATTCTACATCCAAAACCGGAGTGCTGATGTCATTGATTTATAATTAAATTTTAACGTATCATTTGTGGGATTACGAAATTATTCATTGCAGAAAAACTTTTAGAATTAAAATTAATAAAATTTTTCTCAATTCTCAACTAATAAATTTAATTATACTCATATGGTTTTAATTTTGATTCCATATGTTTAAATCAAATTTCAACGTACTTATAAAATATTTATAAAGTATTTATAAAATTAATGAAATTTTTCGTTCATAAAAACTTTTAGAGTTAAGATTAATAAAATTTTTCTCAACTCAATTAGTAAATTTCATTTTTCTTATTTTGCTTTAACTGTTGATGCCATGTAATAAAATTTAGATAAAATAAAATTTCAAATAAAAATAAAATTTAAAATTCAATATTAGTACCATTTGTAAAGCTAAATGTTTACTTATTAAAACATTTACTTCACATTCAAAAATTGTTACATTTGGAGAAATCCAAAAATATTTTTAATCGACTTACTAATTACGTCAACCTTGCCTTGATGATAATTCTGACGCCTGTCTTGCAGATTGAATATTATACGGTACAAAATATTTTCTATTCTTCCTTATGTTAAATTCAATTCTTCCTTTTCTTCTTTCGTGTTAAATTCGAATCCAAATTACTCATTACTTAGATGTTTCAAATTTCCGTTGTGACCAACCGTTTTATTTAGTCGGCAGTTTTATTCAATCCTGATTTCCATTTCTTGCCAGTTTTCTTCGTTTCGTGCAATTTGAAATTGACTTTTACGTATAATATTCTGCTATGCTAAAAATTAACAAAACTAATTAGAACCAATTTTAATGACTATTATTTATTTATTAATTCTTAAGTGTTTCAGCTGTTAAAGCTTTTAACTTAAAATTTAAAATAATTTTAATATTTTAAATACATAGCTAACAAATAATTTAAGGATTATCGTTAATAATAATATATCGTTAATATGATATTTTTAAGAAATGAGATCGATTAATATTACTGATATTTTTATATCATAATTATGTTAATATTATATCTACTATAGTTATCTATTATAATATAAAAGCTAACAAGATTCACCATTAGTTTATAGAATGACTTGATCTAAAATTTAATGAATCTATAGTGATTTATTTGTAGTGATTTAACAAACAAAAATTTTTATAATTGAAATACTTATCTTTCTGAATGCAGATGTTATTACAATTAGCTGCTTGGCTGTATTCATTTTTGTTCAAAATCTTATCCAATTTATCAATTATATCTTTGGTCGAAAATTCACGTTTCGCATACATTCGTTATCTAATATTTCTGGTATCGCCATATTAATCACATTAATTCATCCAATAACGTTGAATTCCAAATTTCCAACAATATATTTTTCACTATTGCATTCTTGAATTTATCTCTTCTATTTTAAACTTTCCATATTGATTTATTTATTTATAGTAGTAATAATTTAACTCGCACTTTAATAAATACACTTTTTCCTTTTTTCAATAATTTTAATTTACGCTGAATTTAAATTTATTTCGCAACAATTAGTTGATCACTTTTAATTACGTCTGGGCCCATAACCTATTAGGATTTTGGACATTTGGGTGATCTTTGTTGAGAAATAATAATACTTATATGTTGATTGTTATATATTTATTTATTGTTTAAAAACGCAGTCTTAATCTTAAAGCATGTCCTTCGTATGTGATATATCCTGTCCAACTGTTAACGAAGATGTTTTTATTCCAACTAGGAGGTATGAATCACATATTTTAACCCCCTTTTACTTTTGTGAAAACATTTGTGTTTTATGGTCCTCAAGTTTGAACTTGAAATATTAATGTATAATTGTATATTCTTATTATCGTAAAAACAGGATATTAGTAGATATTATTTTTACCCTTTGTATAGTGTCGATATTAACTATAAGAAGGAGATTTGTTTTTGTTAGTTGGTTGTTAAAATCTAACAGTCATAATATCCTTTTCTTAATTCATAACATAAATTAATAATCCTTACACGTCTATATTCTATAGGTAATTCTATGACAGAATTGCCGTACCTGTAGAAGTGCATTGCAGAGTATCAGATTAAATAATAATACGATGGTTAACTATATTTTTCTTTTAGAATACCTCGTTAGTTTTTTAATAACGGGTTATTTTTCTAATAAATGTTAAGATTAAGAAAATAATCCTTACACGTATATATTCTATATGTAATTCTATGACAGAATTGCCGTACCTGTAGAAGTATTGCAGAGTATCAGATTAAATAATAATACGATGGTTAACTATATTTTTCTTTTACAATACCTCGTTAGTTTTTTAATAATGGGTTATTTTTCTAATAAATGTTAAGATTAATAAAATAAACCTTACACGTCTATATTCTATAGGTTTTTCTATGACAGAATTGCCGTACCTGAAGAAGTGCATTGCAGAGTATCAAATTAAATAATAATGCGACGGTTAACTATATTTTTCTTTTAGAATACCTCGTTAGTTTTTTAATATCGGGTATATTTTTCTAATAAATGTTAAGATTAAGAAAATAATCCTTACATGGCTATATTTTATAGGTAATTCTATGACAGAATTGCCGTACCTGTAGAAGTGTATTGCAGAGTATCAGATTAAATAATAATACGATGGTTAACTATATTTTTCTTTTAGAATACCGCGTTAGTTTTTTAATAACGGGTATATTTTTCTAATAAATGTTATAACATTAAGAAAACTTGTAATGAGAAAGCTTTCGAATACGCTGCTAATATGAAAGCTCTTCAAGTACACACAGATGTAATTTAAATAAAATACAATTATATGGAGAGAGAGAGAGAGCAATCAAAATCGAAACTTTTTAAATTACTTCATATCGTAATATAATCGTATAAGCAGCCGTGTAATCATCATAATAATATTTTGTAAAAGTAATTTTATTATTATGATTCGAGTTTTCAAAACAAATATGATTTGGTTGGCTGGGTTTTGTGGAAATTACTAATCTGAAACTAAAATAAAAACAAAAAGTAAACTAAAACTAAATTAGAGTTAGACGAGGGAAAAAAAATGATTATATAAATATTGCAAATATATATAATGTAGTAATGTTCAACGTGGGTAACGGAAATTATTATTTCTAAGAAAACCGCCGTTTCAAACAGTTCGAAATACTAATTTTCTATATACGATAATCAAAATGTAAACGGGAAGGTTGTAAAAAAACAAGAATGGCAGAGAAATATATCTGTGACATTATAAAACAGACGTTGATATGTTCAAAAAATTCAATTCTCTGTTTTCAGTTGATATGTCGCTCTTAAAATTAATTCTTTAAGGCATAGGTGGGCAGGGTTTGATTTTACAAGCTCTGAGTGAGAGGTAGGAAGAGAGATAGAGTAAATACAGGGTACCTACCAATTATTATTATTTTCTTTTTTTTAATTAAAACATTTTCTGAAAAAAATATAATAATACCAACCCTTTTTATGGTCACTATCTATTATAATAATACAAAGTATAGACTATTGACTATACAAAACATACAATACATTGATTACATACTCTGGATTTTGGGCATAAAATGTACCTTTTTAATATATTTGTGTATGAATAAAATATAAATCTTTTGATCTTTTACGTTTACCGCTTGACAATTGTAAACCGCTCGTAAATTTTAAACCGCTTGTAAATTTTTTGATGGTTTAGCTTTAGTTTAGATTTTAGAATTAGGTTTTTGGAAATTCCGAATAATTTGCCAAAAGTATTTATATCGGAGAACTAATAAACAATTATTTACCTGATTCAATTATTTTTTCTTAGTAGAGGGTAAAGTGTCATGGGAATTTGATGACACTGGATACAATAAACATGCCAATGATAAACCTGGGTGGGTGGGTGTTAATTTGTTACTAATTTCTAAATGGTTAAATTTTACATAAAGTGGGAATTTTATGATAGCTTACTCAACCTGACTGAGTTGTTTTGATTTAGTCTACTTTGAATTAAAAAAGTGAAAAGTACTATTCGTGCTATCGAAAATTATTTTTCGCATAATTTCTTTTTTCAAAAGAAATAAATGAAGTGATTTTAATAATGGAGAATACATCGCAAGTAGTCTTGGATAAGTTCAGCACTGCAGGTGCGGCGGCGTCTGCAAAGAAAAGGAGGATATTTTTTGGCATCAACGAGTGGGAGCATCGTTTTGGTATATTTAACAAAACTGATAAAGAGGTAATTTGCCTATTTTGTGTTAAAACGTTTATTTGTTTAAAAAGTAGTAATTTCCAACGTCATTATACCGCGAAACATTCTGCCGAGTTTGATAAATCGAAATAGGGTTTCGATTCGCGTAATTCCTGTTTTTAAAATAATTATTTTGAATCATCGTACGCCAAAAAATTATATATTAATAATGATGCATTGGTAGGACAACCTGTATTTAAACATCGTTCCGTCTTACTTCAAAACATACCTTGCTTACTTACTCTCACTTTCTTATGGGGAGCCCCGTGGCTCCGGAGAGCCGTCTACGCCCACCTCTGCTTTAAGGGGATATATAGGTTTGAAAATTTCAATAAATCGATTTCATGTATTGTCTTATTAAATATAAATAGTACAATATGTCAAGAATATTCTCTCAAAGTTTTAAGTCAATTAGAGTAGAACTGTAGGAGATAGAGCCTTGGGAAGGATTTTCAGGCAGCCGCTTAGCTATTGTTTGTCTGTCTTAAATCGCGTTATTCTCAAATCTCTATTTTTGAAGTCGGTTGACATGATTTCTCAAGAAATAATGATCCGATCTTGTTCAAATTTTCACACTTCTTCAAGATAAGATTGATTAGTGCTTTAACGAAGAATATTTTTTTATCGCAACTAGACTTATTTATAACTTATTAAAATTATTTTGAACAAACTTAATTTAATTCACGCTACGGAACCCTAATACAGGCACTTATCCGGTGTTGAGTGAACATTTTTTTTTCATGTTTATAAAAACTTTTTGTGTTTAATTTTAAAATAAAAACTTTTAAATATTTATTTAATAAATTATTTTATAAATAAAATTATTTCTAATTAAATTATATATTATTAAAAAAAAACAAAGAAGTATTTATGATTGGGAATTGGACATTGAAGAAGATAATAAGGGAAGATATTAATTTTCCAAGGCTATTGTTTTTTTTATACTATAACTCCATAAGACGCGTTTCTTTTTAAAAAAAAAATACAATTGATTTGTTCTGAAATTAATTGATACGATTTTCGGAAAAAATGCTTCGAAACAAAAGTTATTAATGAACAACTTTTATTTGACACATTTCTTCGAAAACCATATGGATTCAGCACTAATGGACTGCCAAGAATATGAAAAATGAATATGCTACTTTTTAAATCGATACTACGACGTACTTTATTATATAATTAATTGATTGCATATAATTAATTGATTGCATATGATGATTTATTATGAAAAATATAAAATTTTATAAATATTTTTAGCATTCCTTACCAAAATCCGACAAAAACGTAAAACTTATAGACTCACTTTACACTGTCTATTTTTCGTGATGACCCATTATACTGGTTAAGTGTACAAAATTGAATATTGATTCTGGAGGAGGGTAATTCCAGTTAATTCGGGAGGAGGGGATAAAATATAATATAGTTACGATTAATTGAATTGAATTGTTTTTTGTATTGTACTTACATTTCGTGGTTTTTACACTTTTACACGAAACAATTTATTAATGTATTGTGGGTTGTCTATTTCAACATAAAATTCAAAAATCTACACGTATAATCTAAACCGGTGGGGCTTGAAGCATGAAATTTTGCATAGGAGTTCCTTATATAACGTAGCTGAGGACTAAGAAAGTATTGTTGAAAATTCATCCCCTCAGGGGGTTAGATAGGGGGATGAAAGTTTATATAGATGTTCGTAATTTTTCAAGTAAGAAATATAGAAATTGGGCATTAGGTTTCTGTTTATAAATAAAAGTTAGTTTTGTATTCGCGTTTTTGGAAATTCATCCTATAAGGGTGGTAAAATAAGGGACGAAAGTTTGCATGGGAAGTGCGTCATTTTTGACGTTAGAAAAGTAGAAATTGGTATCTAGAGCTACTTAACATTTGATTAAAGTCGGATGTTTCCTGAGATGTTGCCGAAGGTAAATCCCAACCTGGTACATGGCTAGTTTTAATAATATTTTTGTACATTTTTTTTCATCACGCAACCAGTGCCAAGTATTTCCTTTTCCAATTGACCCATTTTTGTCCTCATTATAGATTGAGTACATACTTGAACAAATACTGCTTATCATCGAAGTATTCTTGCATAGTTCTTTAATCACCGGATATGATGAACATATGATAGCGGATAGCGATTACAATTATTATTATTATTTACTATTATTAAATATTAATGATAGTCTTATCTCAATAATTATGTACAAAATAATTTATAAGAAAAGAAAAAACAATTGTTTAATATTATTATTTATAATAAATATCAATTTGATAAAAATGTATTTTAATATCCTTCCTTACATAGTATAAAATAAAGCCCCCAGCCACGTCTGTCTGTCTGTCTGTATGTTCGCGATAAACTCAAAAATTACTGCACCGATTTTCATGCTGTTTTCACCAATGGATAGAGTGGTACTCGAGAAAGGTTTTAGTATATAATTTGTCAAGTGTTTTTAAACATTGGCCCTTACATATTATAAAAATGATTCATGAGGAAGGTAATTTATCAGTCCTTGACGGGAGAAAATATTATGTTACTTGGTTATAAGGGCGTTACAAAATTCTTGCGGGCGAAGCCGCGACGGGTAATGCTAGTGAATAATAAATTGTTATTAGAACAGTTTGGCTGAAAAATTAGTAATTATGGTTTCAAAGATTAAATAAAGTAACTTTTTAGCCCTTGAATACACATGAAAATGTTTTATTGGTTATCAATATTTTCAGTCCGTTACAAATTCGGGACTAAACTTATAATATTTATATTCAATGCTTTTTATTATAACTATCGATTCTTAAAGTGCTTTTTTCTAAATTTTATAATTAATTTGTATCCTTTAGAACAAAAGTTTTGAGTGCTTTTTTAAAGAACAACTCGAAACATTTTCTTGAGAATTGCCGGAAAATTTCGGAGTCGATAGTCTCAAGAACTCAATGAAAATATTTTTAACTCTACATTGTTTTGACCAGTTTTTTATTTTTGATAAAATCAGCGTTTTGAATATTTCCCAAAGTCGGATCGGTATAATCGGTCTATCGGTCTCGATTCGGATGTGTTCCATCACCAGATTTCATAACGTGTCGTTGTATATCTGCATCAGATACGGTTTTTAAATCATATGCCCAACCAATTTTTGCAAATAAATCAATTAGGGTGGTTGACAAATTTATACGGCCACCTCCCAATTCAGCTGCCCTATAATCCCATGGGAATGTATGATGATAATTATGCCAACCTTCTCCACTTGCTAGAAGAGATACCAATAAATTTTCCGTTGGTTTTTTTTCTCTGAAACAATTTTTTTTTTTTTTTTTTGTTACCAAGTGAACAATTTTTTTATTGGGTTTTTTGACTAAACTTCGTATGGTTTAAGAGCTGTCAGATTAGGGATTTATCAGTATATTTCTCAAAGTTTTTTTTCTGTCAACCCTCTCCTAAACAGGAGAGTAAATTGTATTCCGATTAGAAGGTTAATAATGGAGTCAGCAAATTTCCGAAGATGTTCCATACATAAATACTAACAAGTTTTGCTTGAAATATTTTTCGAAACACGTTTCGCATACCAAATTTTATTCCGATCGATCTAAAATTGTGACCTGTAGAACACGTGACCTGCATCGACGGGCATTTAAAGAACAAAACACACAACTAAATCCTTCGTCGAATTTTCGCTAATAACTTGGCCCAGTTTTTTGCACTTGAAAGTTTTGATGAACGTTTTCAAACGCAATAAAAATATTTGATGTAATTAAAGTTACATTATTGTGCAGACGATGAAATTCACTTGAAATATATCAATCATATGTTTATTAACAGCTATAACTCTCGTCTCTTTTACTATTCCTTTCTTTGTCAACCACATGATCAGAGTATACCAATCACAAGGAAGTAGGATATCAACACTTCGTACACACTACTCTTACATCTGAAGTTACATATAAGATTTCACCAAATCATTCGCATGAATACTTACATCTAAAGTTATTGGTGTAAAAACTGAGATTATTTAGCCTAATAGATAAACAAAACACTAACTTGTCATAAGGGCGAGTTCCAAATTTATGTGCTGCACTATTGATGAGCAACATACTATGTATTGAAAATATATACTTCCATATTGCGGCCACAAAAAACCCATTCACCAAAGATTCATTCCAGCATAACCATGGAATGGCCGTCGGCAAGATATAACATAATGTTGTCACTAAATAATTGTAATATTTATATTGAAATTGTACAACGGGGTCAGCATACATATCTTCTAAGTGGACTAATTTTCCTTCATGAATTGTTTCTGGTAATTTCGTAAGTAAAATCCAACCAAAATGTGAATAAAATAATCCACGTGAACTATTATGCGGATCAGGTCTCTCATCAGTATATTTGTGATGGATGCGATGAAAGCGTACCCATATAAATATTGGATGCTGTAAGAAAATTCAGTTATTTTAGGTATGGGGTTACACGCTAATAATAGTTTCTAAAAGGTTTTCTCCATTTGAGAGGGCACTTCGAACAAAGGAAAACTGATACCTCGTTGTCTGTCAATATGCATGACATACATCTACAATCTTAAACCTCATGCCCGAATCACATAGCACGGTAGTCATTGGATAATCACATTAGCGTTACTATCTCATTTTATTAAACTTTTATTGCTTAAGTAAAAAAATTTTATAAAAAGTAATGATATCCGACCAAAAACACACTTACGAGTGGGGCCAAATTTTAACATACAAAAAGTAGGGATATTCTAGCAAACACAAAAATGTTCGTCTACAAAAGTCGTGAAATCTCTGTAAAGGTCCAAGTTTTTTAACAATAGTGAGAAACTGATTGGTATATATTTATTTTGTAAGTTTTTTCACAGGTGCAGGGTATTTCATATTTTACTTGGCAGGTTTTATTTCTTTGTATATGAAGTGGTATAAAATCTGACCACATGCCAAGTAAAATATGAAATACCCTGCAGCTGAGATACTTACCCAGAAAATATGTCATTTTCTTACTTTTGTCAAAAAACTTGGCCCTTTTCCTAGTTTACTAGACGAACATTATTGTTTTTGCTAGGATATCAATACTTTATGTAGGCAAAAACTTGGTCCCTCTCACAATTTTTTTTTTTGGTCGGATATCATTACTTTTTATAAAATTTTTTTACTTAAGCAATAAAAGTTTAATAAAATGAGATAGTAACGCTAATGTGATTATCCAATGACTACCGTGCTATGTGATTCGGGCATGAGGTTTAAGATTGTAGATGTATGTCATTTTGCAATAAACTTTACTTTGCAATAAACCGGTTTTGTTCACCTACTTGGGAAGCAATAGTTTGACAAATCATTAAAATCCATTTCAATTGCCACGTAGCTTTATATGCATGATGACACCATAAGCGATGTGCTCCAGCCGTTAATCCAAAACATCCAGCAATATACAAAGAAATTGCTACAAAAATTAAAAAAAATTTATTAATATTCCAACTTTCCTCAGAGTTTTGGATCAATTTTTACGCGCTCTGCAAAGCGAACTATGTTTTAAAACCTAACAACTATTTGTTTGCCTGTAAAAGGGCAAAATAAATAGTTCACGCATTGATAATAAGCCAGGTATAATATACTAAAATACATACCAAACAATGTTGTCCAAATTCTGGCTGATGTAAATATTAAATATTGTCCATAAAATGCTCCAATATGACCGAACATAAATGCTATTGTTCGATCCCAAAGTATCTTTTGATCGTAAGGTTTAGACGTTAATTGTTTGTCATTGTGATTATTATCCAAATTTTCATTATTTCCAATTTTTGGTGCCATATTCTACAGATAAAAAATTTTTGATAGAAGAAAAATGAAATGTAAGTGCATATAAATATATATGTATACATATATATGTATATATATATATATACATATATATATATATATATATATATATATATATATATATATATATATATATATATATATATATATATATAACTTTAGGGGTTTATTATAAGTATTCATTAAATATCAAACCATTTTAACAACAATTTTGACGTGAAAATGACTTTTAACTCGTTACACTGGGTGTTGTCGGTCGAAAATTTTTCGAATACCATCAGATTTCTATCGCTAATAACTCCGAAACGAATAATGCGTTTACAATAGTTGAACCGGCAACAGATAGATCATGCCTTTACAAATCTGTCGCACTGTATTTGTATTATGACGTCATAGTACCAGTGTAGACTTCACACCGGCGTGAATGGTTACGAATTAGCTTTGTGTAAAATTATAAACTGGTGTAGCTTGAAAACGTATTTAGCTAGGACATACAAATAGTTTTTTCTTTTTGCAAGTAATCAATCCTGAAAAATATTTTTCTATGCTCGCTACTGTAAAAACTACTTAAATGCATCCCTTTTTCCCTCAAAAACAGTTTCGGATCCTTCGAGTTCTGTAAAAATACTATATTGAGTTTTGATTAATTTTTGGTGTACCATTTTGGAGGGGGCCAACCGTGTGGCCGATTTTCGAGCCGAGACGTATACAGAGGACATTCATAGATCCATGATGAAAGTTATAATAAACCCTTGTGTAAATGCTAGTATTTTGCTTAATGGAAATTAAATGGAACTAATTTTTTATACGCAAATAAATTATGCAAGAGTTATGATTGTCATTTTTATTTCACCGCGTGTGGGCAACCAATTTGATATGCTCAAACAAAATTGACCTTTGTATGCAATATAATACATCTGCTGAGAATAGACTAATCCGTCCAAAATCCAAAATTGTGAAAGGGACCAAGTTTTCGCATACAAAAAGTATTGATATTCCAGAAAAAAAACAATAATATTCGCCTATCAAAGTAGTGAAATGTGTGTAAGTTTCTCAGGTGCCGGGTATTTCATATTGTACTTGACAAGTTTATTATACCCTGCACCTGAGAAACTTAAATATATACCAGATATTTTCTCACTTTTGTTTAAAAAAAACTTGGATCTTAACATAGTTTTTACTACTTTTGAAGGCGAACATTTTTTGTATTTGATGGAAGATAACTTCTTTGTGCGTACGAAAACTGAACCCGTCTCAAATTTTTACTAAATTGAACTCACGAAAAACACGAGTTTTTATGGATTTAGGAAGAATGTGACTATTTTGGCATGGCGCATTTGGGTATGACGCGGTTAATCTAAACTGTTGAATAATATAAATAAAAAATAAAATTTATTATGTGATTTATATTAAAATTAAAAAAACAAATGTCAAGTACAAAAAACGGTTTTTAATTCAAAGTAGAGCATTTAGCTCGACTACTATTACCATATTTTATGATTAATATTTTTATAAATACCGGTGTTTATTTATTGTATTGTATTATATATATATATATATATATATATATATATATATATATATATATATATATATATATATATATATATATATATATATATATATATATATATATATATATATATATATATATGTATATATATATATATATATATATATATATATGTATCAGATAAAAGTTGTTCCTGTTTACCTTCAAACATTATTACAACATTTTATATAATATATAGGTTGCTCTGTTATAAACGGTCAATTTATTGAATGGGTATTATTCTACAATCATATGTTTCAAGTTAGAATTATTTCGAACAAAATAAATTTGTTCAGCTTCAATATGGATTCTTTATATAGGTTGTTCAAAAATATTGGTAGAAAGTTTTATTGTACGTTAGAAAAGTGCCTCATTTATTTGGTTTTCGAAAAAAATATCAATTAAAAGTTGTTACTATATTTATAACGAACAAGTTTTATCCGCAAAGTTTTTTCGAAAACCGAATCAATATTTATATATATATATATATATATATATATATATCGAGTATCAATATGTAGATTGTAAAGGCTGCCCTGGACGGGCTACACTTCGACCATTGTGATGCTTTAGGATGTGAGGATGTGAGTGGAGTGGAAGGAATTTGTGATTAGACTAGGAATTGGTAGGATATGCGGATAGCCGACTATGATAGGAACTATATCGATATTCATCTGGAGTTCGTGAAGGAAACTGCAGAAAACCTTCTCAAGCATAGCCGGTTACTTCGTTCTTGACCATGCGCCGACAATTTAGTCAATTAACCGCCCCTTTTTTTTAATTTTTATAATTGACAAACTGCCGATGTCGGGATTCGAACCCATAACCTCCCAGTTTCCAAGCACTGCATACTGCACAGACATAACGCCTTAGACTGCTTGGCTACTTGGACTGGACAGACATAACGCCTTAGACAATAGAGTTTAGTGGACGCTAGAGGGTCAGTCAACAGAGCTACGTGACCTAGTGGCAGCCATTATTGGACGCGTCTTCTGATGTATTGGTACCACGTGAGTGCTAGACTCATATTCTCATAAATTCTGTGACCATATTGAACTTATCACATTCACACAAAACTGGCTGCCAAATATTGGAAGTCATTACTACCATCGTGTGTTAGCCAACTGGCCACTAACACTATTTATCCCCGTGTGCAGGAGGCTATAGTATTTATAAAATACTTTCTGTTAGTATTTTTGAACACCCTATATATTGCCTGTACTATTATAATGTATTTATTGTTATTTTAATTATTTTTAATTAGTTATTATTAATTGGCATATAAAGACACAACTTAACACAATTAATTAGATATGGGGAGGTTTGTTCTTTTATATATGTATATATATTATATTGTTCACAAAAACATGTAATATCTGTATTATATAAAAATCGTTTACACTCTATATTAATGAATCTATCAATAATTATTTCTTGTTAATTATTTATTATTTCTTAATCAAAGGAAAACATTAATTAAAATCGTTAATGGTAATCCGTACCTTATTCGCAAGAAAGATCTGGCACACTTTAAAATCAAATTAATGTTTTTCTATTCCCTTATGTATTTCGTTGATATTCGATAAAAAAACATTGGAATCGATTCAAATTCTCAAAAGACTCAAAAACATCAAGAATAATATGGATCATTACCGATTGACCTATTTCCAGCAAATCATTGGAAACTTTCGCTATCTTCGTTCTTGAGGTAGAACCCTGGTCTAGAATGTCAGAGGTCGTGGAATCGATTCCCATCCTAGATTTGTGATGATTTTTCGTATGAAGCATTTGATTTTAAAGAATGTTATTAAAGTTCAGACATATTACTTAAAAATCAAGATAAGTTAACGATAGTCACTTCCGTTGGTATAATATAACCCAAAAGGTAACCTTACTAAAAATGAATGGATAAACAAATGACGAATGGATGGAGGTAATGAGTTTACAATTATATTTGCTAAAACCTAATATTTTATAAATTGTTTTTGGTAAACTAGCATCTATTGTTGGTGGTATGGGGTTGCCTTTTCGATTATATTATGCCAAAGAAAGTGACTATTGTTTACTTAATTTGACATTTAAGTAATATGACTGAACATGATAATATTCTTTGAAATTAAATGCTTGATATGAAAAAGAAAGAGGTGGCGAGCGGAAATTGAAATGTGTTTGTAAAGAGAAAAGCCATGTTCGTGATAATTGACAAAATCAGACCATATTTGGGATTAAATGGACAAAACTGTTTATCTTTGAAACCGCAAGAGATAGAATATTAATTTAATGGCAAAAAATGTTCTTTTTTTTTTAAATAAACAACTTTTGGTTGAAACTTCCCGATATTTAAGGCAATTCAACTCGGTTAGTTGTTATTTTCATTTGTTTAAATTGTTTTTCTTAAACTAGATTCTATTTATATCCATTGTTAGTTAGTATGATTGCTTTTTCGGTTATATTATAACAACAGAAATTGGTCATGGGTTCGATTCCCATCCCAGATGTGTATGATTTTTGATTTAATGTCTAAAAATGTTATAAACAAATATCCTTCGAAATCGGAAAGTTTTTCATAAATAATTTGAAATGTATTAAAATTATTTCTGGAAAGATTTTGATTACATTTTGTGTTAAATTTATTTGTTAGTAAATATGACATTGAAATATTGTAAATGGACACCGTATGAATATGATAAAATAAATACTAATTATATTCACAAATTAGATACACAGTGTGCTATAGTAGTAGATAAAGGCCTCAGGCTCATATTTCATTTTGTCTATTTAAAATATAATATTATTATATTTATATTTTATTCAAAAAAAATTCTATTTATTATTGCACCAACATATGTTTACAAAATTTATCAGTAGTTTGTATTATTGTAAGAAATACATTTTAAAGAAGAAATAATATGTGTAAAAACCTAACGTGATTCAATTATTTATATACCTCGTTTACAATGTGTGTACTGTTTATTTTATTTAACAGACGTATAGAGATGTATAAAAACCTGACTTGCGTTTTCATACACTCCAAAGTATTGATAATTGATATCGTTCACAACATCTGATGGCTAAAATAGAAACCAGGTCTAGTATAAGTTATAACTGACCCAGATCTCTAATCCTTACATAGTATAAATCAAAGTCCCCCAGCCGCGCCTGTCTGTCTGTTCGCGATAAGCTCAAAAACTACTGCACCGATTTTCATGCTGTTTTCATCAATAGATAGAGTGGTTCTCGAGGAAGGTTTTAGTATATAATTTGTCAAGTTTTTGTATACATTGGCTAAAATATAATGATATTTGTTGGAGGTGTCGGAAAACATATTATAAAACAAATATGTTAAATATGCTATGCATAGATAGCGATGCATGCAACAAATACGTTTTAAAAATTTGCCTATAGATGGCAGTATACACAACATGAGTACTTCAAAAATTTTTCCAATAGGTGGCAGTGCATACAACAAATGTATTTCTAAAATTAAAAGCCGCGACGAGTAATGCTAGTATAGTATATAGTTTCTATACAAATAGCTGCATTAACAAAATTTTGAAAATAAATTATCTGTCAATAAATTAAAAATATTAAAAAAAAAAACATCACATTTCAAATTACAAAAATTAGAAAATAATAATAATTATTTGATTTCGTTCAATCCCAAAGTGAGCCATGTATTTTGCCCCACCCTCAGGTTAGTTCTCAATTGTATGTGAGTGTATTTAATATGTATATACTTTAACTATCTACAAGTATTTACAGATGTTTGAGCGGAAATATTGTGGCAAAACATTGAATTTAAAAAAAAAAGTTTCAAACAAGATGTTGAGAATAGAAGATTTTTTCTATTTTGTAGTTTTTTTTCTATTTCGTAGGTTTCTAACCCAACTTCAAAAAGGAGGATGGTTCTCAATTCGTCTGTATTTTTTTTTTTTTTTTGAAATAAAATATCCAATTTGTTCCCAAATCCTAGATTAATTATTTTAATTTTATAAATACGTATTTTGATTACGAAGTAGTCATCATTAATATGAATTAGCTAATTTATTCATATGCAAGTCATATATGAAGATTTCTATATGTATTTTTTTATTATGTTTTTAATGACTCATAAAAATAAAATTAGTTCTTGATATATATATATATATATATATATATATATATATATACATATATATTTTTTTTTTAATAATATAATTTGAAAGTTAATATTATTAATATATTTTTTGACACGCATTGATATTATTGCCAATTTAAATTTTGGTGTACATTTTACATACAAATAAATTATTTATGATTTTTAATAAATTAAAATTTTAAACTTAACCCTGTAGTAGTCGCGTGCAATTTTCAGATATCAGTGAACGCGCATAGTCTGACGAACCCTATATTTATCAGTTGCTAAAATAATAACGTACAGTTTAAATATTTGTAAATTAAACATAAATTACAATATTTAAGAATTATAATTTGTTAACTAGAATCAATTTCTAATGATGGAAAAAAGAAACTAAAAGGGCTAAAAAATTATATAATAGTAAATATATACTCTTTTTTTTCAATAGACTGACAATATTTATATCAATATCTATACACAAAATTTACAAATTCCAACGAAAAAAATAAAAGAAAATACTATTTTATACATAAATATAATTAAAATTTCAAATTCACCCCATTTACCTATATCAGTTTTTTGTATTATAAATACGTATTTCGACTACAAAGTAGTCATCATCAGTATAAATTAGCTAGTCGTAATTTACTCTTTGAAAATTAGAAACAGATAGAAAGTCGAGATCAATAGACACAAATAAAAATGAATAGAAAATTAACTCAATTAAAATATACTAGATTTAAAATATAATAAATTTTAAAATATGTTGAAATTACTCTTGTTAAAATTTTTTCTTCACATTTATTCCTGTTAACTTTTATTAAAATTACTCTTATATTGTCTCAGGATATGTTACTTGTTGCTAATTTGGTGACCATTTCACCATTTTAAATCTAGTATATTTAATTTAGTTAATTTTCTATTCATTTTAATTTTTGTCTATTGATCTCGACTTTCTATCTATTTCTAATTGCCAAAGAGTAAAGTACGACTTGCTAATTTATACTGATGATGACTACATTGTAGTCGAAATACGTATTTATAATATAAAAAACTGATCTAGGTAAAGCGTAGGCGAATTTAAAATTTTATTACTTGAATTATTTTCTGCATATATTTTAGCAACATTATTATTGGTTCATAATATTTCTATAAACATTAATATCTTTTATCTTTGTTACAGGTACGATACCAAAATTATCTATCCACACGTACAGATAGATTATCCAAGGAGTACAGTGATTGAATGATTTTATTATGTAAGTTAAACTTTATATAACACGTCATCTTTTATGATATCAAACAAATCACTTCTCCCTTTACTTGAATATATTAATTTATATCATTTTATAAGTATATATAATTTTGTGAAATGTCCGATGTGTAGTACCTATGCTATGGTGAATATAGGTAGATAGATGGATTGTAGCGGCTGCTCTCCTGGACGGGCTACACTTCGACCAAAAGGTCCATTGTGATGCCTAAGGATGTGAGGATGTGAGTGGAGTGGTAGGAATTTTTGTGTGTAGACTAGGAATTTGTAGGATGTGCGGCTGCAGCCGACTGATAAGAATTATGCCGATACTCAACTGAAGTTCGTGAAGGAAACTGCAGAAAACCTTCTCAAGCATAGCTGGTTACTTCGTTCTTGTCCATACGCCGACAGTTTAGTAAATCAACCGCCCATTTTTTTTTTTATAATTGACAAACTGCCGATGTCGGGATTCGAACCCATAACCTCTCTGTTCCAAGTAGACATAACGCCTTAGAACGCTCGGATACTTAGCTGTTGAATATAGGCATAAGATTAATTCAAATTAAGGGTAGTCAAGTTTTGTCTGGAGGAACTTCTGAAACTTGCAAAATGGAAAAATGTGAAATTGATCTGGGTGCCGGGTCACAGTAGTTTCGAAGGAAACGAAAAAGCGGATACCTTAGCAAAGAAGGGAGTCGGAATGCCATTCATAGGCCCAGAGCCTATTTTAGGAATTCCAAAGACTGCATGTAAATAAGTGATCAACGAGTGGTCAAATGCTAAACACCGTGATCACTGGGAAAAGTACCGCGGCAATAGCTCGGGATGGTACTGTTTCAGAGTGCAACAAAAAGGTTATCTCTCGGTGTACTGAGGCTGAACAGGATGCAACTGCGGAGGGTTACCGGGTTCATTACCGGGCATTTTTCCATGCGGAAGCATCTGCACACAATGGGACTCCATAACGACTCCATTATGTGCAGATTCTGTGGCGAGGAGGAAGAAACATCCAGCCACTTAATCTTTGACTGCGAACCTCCAGGTTACAGCAGATACAGGATATTCGGTGCATCTCACCCCGAATATATGAACCTTCGGGAAGACCTGATATGCAAGCTCCAGGCTATTGCCAACATATGGGAGAAGCGAGTCTCGTCAGACTGAGGAGACAGTAGAAGCGGGAGCACAATGGACCATAGGATCGAAGTGCAATAGTTTTTACCCCGATATTAATCCATCAATCAATCAATTCAAATTAGAAATCTTCCATGCATGTGTTCGATCACAGAGGATTGAAACGGCGTAATAGTAGTAGTATTGGAGGGGAAGTTGAAGCCTGGCAAGTAGGCCTTTTTACCGACCCCGAAATGACAAGAAATTTGTATTTATATTAGGATTTGGTAGGTTGTGCGGTTGCAGCCGACTTTGATAGAAACTATGCTGATATTCATATGGAGTTACTGAAAGGATACTACACAAACTTATTGTTCATACGCTGATAGTTTATTCAATTAACCGTCCCATTAATTTTTCTTTTTTAATTAATTTAATTTCCAAACTGTCATCGTTGGGAATTGAACAAGCAACCTTCCAGTTCCGAGTAGAGCGCCTTTAACCGCGAGGATATCATTGTGTTTGTTTGTTAACGGGTTTCCCATCTTGTTGTAGTAAATGTAAAACTGTCTATTAAACACATTTATTCCATATTGTGTCTATAAATAGAGAAACGTAATCTATTTAAGAACAAAAAGATTCAAAGTATGATATTTCATTTCCGATATCACATAAAATATATAACTTTCATACATAATAGTCGCGTCGCGTATCTCTCTCGTGTTGTCTCTCTGTATTGTAAAGTTTGATTTAATCAGGCCATCTTGATATTAAAATATTCATATTTATTATTATTATTAAGAAATAGTTTTATTATATTAATTTATTTAATATCATATTAAGGAAGTACGAGCACTGATGTATAGTCCATTTATCAAATTCTTCAAAATCTTAAAAGTCCACATTCATAAAAGTCCACAATAATGTTTATTATTTTTTGTCGTAAGTTAAAATTAAAATTTAATTTAGGCCCGTCATAAAAGATATTTAAGAAAAAAACCTGAGATTTCAGGTAATTAAGCTACCGCCGATAGAAATAAAATTTACCCGAAATCTCAGTTGTTTTCTTAAATATCTTCTTTTTTTTAGACCCGTCATACCGGAATTTTGTTGGATCAACCTCTTTATTATTTCTTTTTTCTATTGCGTAGTTTTTTTTTTTGTTATTCGTCTTATTTTATTCCAAGTGAAAATTATCAAAATATGTTTAAATATGGGTAAAAATATGGGTTTCTCCATAAGAGCAATGCATTAAAACTCGAATTTGATCATTAAATAATTAATTCAAGTCCCCCGTAACCCCCCCCCCCTCCCTGAAAATTTAATAGTTGATTTATATGCACTTCACCTATAGCACTTCACCAATTTCTCTAGCGGTCATAATTTTAGTGTGATCAAAATAAAATATAATATCTGATATGACTTTAGTTTTGGCAAAAATTAAATTTATTAATAGCCAAAATAACGATTATAGTTTATAGTTACTATGTATAATTATAGTTACTAATAAAATATATTTCATGTATTCGTATTAAAACAAACACAAAATATTAAATATTTCTCTTAATATTAGAAAAATCGAAAAATGTGTAAGGAGTAAAGTTGTAGAAAATCAAGTTTGCTACAATTCATTACTTGATCATTTTTCTCAAACTCTAATGTGAACACAGATATTTAGAATTTTAACTTTCAATCTTTAATTGTAAATATTTCTGTAAATATTAGTGTAACAGAAAAATGATAAGAAACAAAATTGCAGTAAAACTTAGTACCTACAATATAACTCCTGATAAATTTTTTGATTTTTCAAATATTAAGGGAGATAGTCAAATTTTGATTTTCCCCCTCCCCCCTAAACCACCTTTCTCCTCGTCCGACTTTACCCATTAACGAACTTGACCTTTAGAATACCAAAAGCGCTTCAAATACCCAATTTCATTCCAATCGATGATAATGATTTTTAACATCTAATAGGTAGGATCGATGGACATTTGAAGAAATTTTTACGAAATTCCAACATTGGTGCAAAAACAATAGCTGCATTTCCTTTGGAGGAAATTCACTAAAACTCAAGCCTTAATCTTTTTGAAGTTTCAGTGCTCGTACATCCTTAATTTCTATTAAATGCATTCACTCACTCAGAGAGACCCAATATTAAATATTTGTTATACAACTAACTCAACAAGACAACAGTTCAATGCAATCATTCCGCCAGTGAGTGTGCAAATGGACCGACCGCTTGATGAATGATTCGTTTTTTTTTCTTTCATAAATAATAAATTCATCTTTGTAGAGCAATGAAAAAAAATTTAATATATTATACAAGAAGCCACGATATTAAACTCAGCCTCGTTTCAAATAAGATTCATAAACATTATAAAAAAAGTGTGTGTGTACTTATTAAGTACACACACACTGCAACTTCTTATGTACGCACGTAAGAAGTTATACTTCTTTTAAAATAATATTAATATGGTCAACATTACTATTCAGACATAAAAGTTTAATAAAATGATATCGGAATGAAAAACTACACAAGAAAAATTATATATTGTATCTAAAACCAATGATTCTACATTTGATCATGGTCGAACAGAACCAGCGTCACTTCTTACGTTCAAATTATAGTTTGAAAGAATGAGGCATTAAATCCATTATTAAAATATGTATCAGAGTTAGTGAAATTGATCAAGACTAGGCCACAGGTTTATCAATATATTGTTGCATTCCCACCGTTGACACCCATTTTATGTTTCACCCTTTGGTGCAAAATTGGTTGTTGCAGGTGATGAATGTCCGCTGCCACCAACAGACAAGCTCAACTTCGTAGGCTTGTTTAATTTCAAATATTCGAGATCTCAAAGACTTGATCATAACCAATTGGAAAATTTGATATTACCCAAATGTTTCCAATTTAATACGAGTAATATTCTGGTTAGTTAATATTACAAGAATGGTATGTAAGTCAGAAATAAAACAAAACACTTAATAAACTTAATTTAATTTATTTAATAGTTATTATTTATTTATATTTATTCATTAATTTTTGACTGAATTGAAGATTAAAATTTGAATAGACTTGAATGTTAAATATCGGATTAATATCCGATTCTAATTGAATTTGCATTTTGACTGATTGTATTTAAATCTACTTAAATCTAATGTTAAATCTGCTTTCCAAAATCTGTATCTAGAATCTATCTCTAGAATCTATTTATATATTTAATATACAAAGTTTACAAGCCCTGAAAAATGATATCATTGATAATGTGGCTCATAATTCTAATATTCTTCTTTTATCAGAAACATGAAGTGATAATGATGAAGATATTCTTGCACCTAATTTCAACTGTTTATTCAAATTAAAATGTTTGAATGTTCTAGTTCGCGGTGTAGCTATTTACCAAAATAATAACGATCATTCATCTTTCGTTCTATAATGTATAATATTGTCTTGTCTTTTAATATCCAAAAAATTATATCACATACAAATAAAAACTGCAGAGTATCCATCAGAGTCCACTGCAGAGTATAGTCCCATTGCTAATGTGGCAGACACACAGTTGAAATTCAAAGAAGAAATTTTATTTGAAGTATACATCGTTTAATTTCATTTGTATCTCTTATACCTTCTCTTGTATCAGTATGGGTTTCGACTTGAATTAGTCACTGATCTCTAAACTATCTCTGTCCACAGAGTTTAGTTTCAGTATTAACTATGACACATGGTGTTTATATACACTTACTATTTAAACTTACAATTACGTCTTATCTACCTGCTCTGGCAACTATATATATATACCAATTACAAGGGATCATGTCACTAGTGAGGATTGTTAATTTTTACAATGTTTTACAATTTACCAATCAGTATAAATCTAGTTTGAGTATTTGTATGAAGCAGAGCCAACTGTGATGGCTTCTTATACTCTTTATAAAATGTAATAAATTATTGTTAAATTGATTAGTTTCAGTGTGGTTGTTGCCAAACTTAAGAGTTTAGAAAGATTACTTTCAAAATGAGAAAAAATTAAATTGTCATAACAAGAATGAATTAATCAAATTGTAATTGATTTTTTTTTTACTTTCAAATGGCGACGAAGAAGCGAGCTAGATTATTTAATACCTAATTTTTTTTTTGAATTTAACTCCAGCATAATTAACTTTTTGATGAAGTCACAGATTTTTAAAATTTAGCCCAATTTGTGTTACTAATTTAATGGAGATATTCAAATTTTATGGGGATATGACCACATAATCTTAAAATCTCTAAGAGATATGTTAAATTTGACATAAAATTTGAAAAGAACGACCCAAATTTAGTGGAATTAGATTCTTAATTTATTCAAATCAGATAAAATTTGACTGTGGTAGGGCAAAAATTATTTTTATGAATTTTAATGACATCACAAAGTTTAAAAAATTTATTTTTTGCCTAATCTAGCCAAATTTTTTTTTAAATCCACTTATTTTAAGATATACTTTTCATTTCTTGCAGTAGTATTTCGATAACATTTACCTTTTTATCAATTTTGGGAGATATGACCCCACAATGTTAAAATCTACAAGAGATATGTTAAATTTGACATAAAATTTGGAACGTATGACCCAAATTTAGTGGAATTCCATACTAAATTTATTAAAAGCAGATAAAACTTCGAACAAAATTAATTGTTAGGTTTTTTTATGGCGTAACGAATTTTGTAAAATTTTATCCGCTTTTGATGTAATAATTTTGAAACCTATTAAGTGTAGGTCCTCATTCCTATTTCTAGTACCTGTAACTTCATCCGTTTATCAAAAGTAAGGCATACAAATGCCATGAAAACTGCAAGAAAAATTTTAATACATTCATATTTTTAAAAAAAATTTTATGCAACATTAATTAAATTTTTATTGTAGGTTTAAGTAATGTGCGTCAAACATTACCGACCACTTCGCAACTCCGCATAATAACAATAATAATAATAATAAATATAAAATAAATGACATTTTAAATAAAAGTGTTAAATAACAATAATTATTAATTAAAAAACATATTTATTTATTAAAATTAAATTTTTTAATAATTGAACATATATTAACTAATAAATAATTTTTAATTAAACGAATATTTTTGTATTTTATTTAAATACATGTACAAGAAAAATATTATTCAACGTAGAAAATATTAAAAAACTCAATCAAGTGTGTGTCAATCCCCCTCAACTTAGGATACCATAGCATGTGTACTAGATGAAGTTTGTTGGTCCATTGGTGTGGAATCCATTCGGCTTTCGTGAAAATATTAAAAATAAAGCATACAAACAACTTCCTCGGGGATTGTCTAGAGAAACTTCTGCAGTTGGCAAAATGAGACAATGCTTAATTGACCTGGATACCAAAGGAAACAAAGTGGGTTCAAAGGAAACGAAAAAGCAGATACCTTAGCAAGGAAGGGAGTCAAATTACCTTTCATAGGCCCGCCCAGAGCCTATTTTAATGAGTGGATTAACGTTAAACACCGTGATCACTGGGAAAATATACCACAGCAAAAACTCGGGAAAATAATGTTTCGGAATGCATCCAAGAGACAACCCTCTATCGCAATTTGAACAGAATACCACGTTGGAGGGTTACCGAGTATATAAACCTTCAGGAAAATCTGATAAGCAAGCTCCTGGACATTACCATGATATGGGAGAAGCGAATCCTGTCAGACTGAAGTAGAATGGGAAGCACAATGGGCCATAAGGTCAAAGTGTAATACTTTTTATACCCCAAGATATGTATATATATATATATATTATATATATATATATATATATATATATATATATATATATATATATCTACAAACAACTCTTGTTTAACATTTTTTTCTAAAATAAAAAATTTTTAAAAATAAAAATTTTAAATTAACCTCTCTTAAGGTAGTAGCTTTTAAAAATTAACCTCTCTTTATCTCTCTAACAGAGCGCTACATCAGCGCGGTCCAAAGTACACATTTCTGAGTTTTTACACTTTTACACAAAACAAAACATTAGTGTATTTTAATGGTCTACCCATTTCAAAATTGTATCGGAAGTATTTTTTCGAAAATCGACTGAATAACGTTTTAAAACAATTATAAAATTTTGGGAAAAAAGATCGATCCTTTTGTGGTGGCCATGTATACAATAATATTTTTGGTACAGGTGTAATTTAAAATAAATATATTATTTAATAATTATTATTATTTATTAATAATTAATTTTTCAACAAAAATTGTAATTTCATTATGTAATAATGTTTAATTATTTACTTGCATATTATTGAGATGTGAGAAATGCGATTATTACGTCAATCGTGGGGACATTTGTTGCCGTTGAACATTTGGTGAATGGTTTTGGTTGCTAAATACAATTGTTTACTATCTACAGGTAGACGTATAAGATCTACACCAGATGTTACTAAATTAAGTAGTAGTCAAATTAATTTTTATAAATATTTTATTTACAAAAAAATAATTGCTATTAAAAAATTATATAATTACAGTGATTTAGGGCTGTTCGTAAATTCCTTATATGACGATTTACCTGTCCAAATGTCTGACAGCTAGTAATAAATAATATTTAATATTGATTCTCTATTAGAAAAGCTTGCCAAAACACACAGTATATATAGTTTATTCTCATATACTGCCCAGATTAGACAGCGAGCGTTCTGACAGGCACATCCCAATACCAATAATGTTCCATAAAAAGTACGTCACTGTCGTCTGTATACAGTTAAATGTTAATCCAACCGATTTTATAATAAACGTGGTATAGATTTCATAAAAGAAAATTAATTTAAAACTTACAAAAAAAGACAAATAATAATACTAAGAATATGTATATAGTTTACAGGATGTACGGCAAAAACAATGCAAAAAGTGCAAACATGTTATAGAAGGCAATCTTAAAAGTTATATAGTCTCAATCATTAGAGACCCTGAAGAAGATACTATCAAAGGGCGAAACCTTGATTAAATAGGTCGAAACTGTCAGGTATTAGGTACTGTTTCCCGTGAGCCTAATTCAATATTTATAAGAGATAATATTTCGGCGAAACTTTGAAGCGTTCTACTAATGCAAACTAATAGACAAATCGAGAAGTTTTCCAATTTCTTTTTTTTCGAATTTTGAATACATTTTGAATTATTTATGAAAAACTTTTCGATATTCGGATATTTAGGGTTGCTGCTTTTGAAGTGTTGTATATATCTGGCAGCATTCTGGACCAGAAGAAGAAGAAGACCAGGGTAGGATTCCTGGTGGAACTCATCCACCTGGACTTTACAATATCTAGTCCAGTCTGCTAACTGTTACACCACGGATGACTCAGTTAAAAGAATGTTTTTTTCAAATGTATGAATGAATGTACAAATGTAGTACCAATATAGTATATCTAAAATCGTTCTATATAGAAAGAATTCGAAAATTTTCGCTAAAATAGAAATTTAATTTGTTCATATTAATATTTAATTAAAAATTCAATGACATGTTTGTCTATTTAGTGCACGCTAGTTCTTTCATACTATGTCTTACGTAACCTTAATGGAAATTGACGTTTGTATAGTATTGTCTGACGCCTACAATATAAATAAATTGTAATATGTGGAATAAAGGGTCCCTTACACCAAAGCGGAAATAATCGAGCAGCGAACTTCGCGGCCAATAAATGAGCAGCGAAAAAAATCTCTCTCCTCTATTTACATGGCGACTAGTGGGGGTACACAGACTGATGCGATGTTTCGCCATTTTATGCACCGTTTTTTTCCTCCACAACCCCAGTTCGCTGCACACCGCGTTTTAGTTCGCATCGCCTTAAATTCGCTCCCTTTGTTTTCTTTGTTTCTCGGCCATTATGTCGACTGAGGAGATTTATTACATGAAATATTTTCTACCGGTGTTTTTAAAATTAATAACGTATGGAAAGGTCTATTATAGAAACAGGTTCTATTTATCTTCCTAGGAGAATAGTATTTACCTTCTTTTTTTCGTTTTATTCTAATAAAACTAATCGCAGAAGAGCCTCTTCTTCATCGGACGACGTCATACTTACAACTGAAGTGTTGGGGCACTGCGAAAATCCGCGGTAATGTTTCGCGCTGATGTGGTAATGGATGGGAGCGATTTTTATCGTTGCGAAGTTCGCTTTGCAATTATTTTCGCTTTGGTGTGAGGGATACTTAATACCTTTTGTCTTTGAAAGACTTCTGAAAATTCTGCTGCTAGGTAAATTTTTGGGTTATGTTGCACGAACATTCTGTAGATAACATAGTGGGTAGATAAAGTAGATAACTTCTATATACCACCCATTCATTGTGTTTGCTGGCTTTTCTTCTTGTGTAGGGTGAATGAAACTGACTGAGGTACATAATATTTTATATTGTGTAATTTTAAATTTAATTAAAGTTGGCAACACTGAATTGAAAACATTATTATTATTATGTCTTTGGTTCTTCTAACTACAAACAAGAACAAGAATATTATTTATTTATTTTATTTATTTTTATTTTCTTATTTAAAAAGAAAATTTTCTTATTTATTTTAAGATGATGATGATTATTATTATTATTAATAAGAAGGAAAATCTGCGACGGTATTACATAATCTCCATTTCTGCTGAAGATGTCGATTTGTTTGTTGTTGTATTTTATTATTTTTAAATAAATAAAATTATGATTTTAAATAATAATAAAACTGTCCACAGATTTTGTAAAAAACAAATATAATAAAATTAAATAAACATTGAATTTAAAAATAAAAAAATAAATTATTCGATTCTGGATATTAGTAGTATGAGAGGCGATGCCTCCGCCCAACTTGAAAGAACTCGAAATAAAATTCAAGGGTTGTCAGTTTACTCACGAAATTAAGTTTTCTCAACCAGTAAAATTTACCCCCAACGCAATGGTATAAATTTCCCGTTACTTCCACCAAATTTATATATAAAATGATAATGTTAATAATATGCTTATACATCCATCTGGAAAAAGAGTTGTTAATTTTCAAACGACTGAACCGATTTTTATCAATCGTAGCTTAGAACCACCGTAAGGAGAAACCAGCTATCTAATAAAAACCACGTTCAAATTTAGTCCAGCAAATTTCAAGTTTCTAATTCTCCTGAATGTGACCTAGAGATGATTGTTGAGTGATGAACTGAACTGTACTTAACGATTATCCCCGAAAGGCTTCCTCTATGAGTTAGGATTTAGGCTGTATTCGTTTTGGATGCTTACACGCTTTCAGCACTCACATATGCATCAATAATGCTTACTCTACTCTTGAAAATGTCGTTCGTTTCGGGCATTATAAGTGTACGTGTAAGCTTCAGTTTAAATCAATATTCAATATGGAAAACCGCGGTGCACGGTGACAGATAAATAAACAAACGCTCATACAGTGTTCGTTTTGGAAGCTCTACCTTGATAAGGAAAGCGTCTGTGAGCGTGGTGTCTAGATAGATAGATACATTCGACCTTATGGTCCATTGTGCTCCACCTTCTACTTCAGTCCGACGAGATTCTCTTTTCCCATATGTTGGCAATAGCCAGTATCAGGTCTTCCTGAAGGTTTACATATTCGGGATGAGATGCACCGAATATCCTGTATCTGCTGCAACCCAGAGGTTCGCAGTCAAAGATAATGTGGCTGAATATTTCTTCCTCCTCGCCACACAATCTGATATTATGTGCAGATGCTTCTGCAGGGGATAATGCCCGGTAATGAATCCGGTAACCCTCCTCAGTTACATCCTGTTCAGCCTCAGTGCATCGAGAGATAGCCTCTTGGTGGCACTCTGAAGCAGTACCTTCCCGAGCTCCTGCTGCGGTACTTTTTCCCAGTGATCACGATATTTAGCATTTGACCACTCATTGATCATCTGTTTACATGCAGTCCTTGGAATTCCTAAAATAGGCTCTGGGCCTATGAAGGGCATTCCGACTCCCTTCTTTGCTAAGGCATTTGCTCATTCATTTCCTTCGAAACCACTGTGACCCGGCTCCCAAATCAACGTGTATCTATCGGAGCACTGAACCATTAATACACTTTGTCAGCATACGCAGCGTCAAAAAGGACACTAAAAACAACGCGGTTACTTAGTAGCATGAACTCTCGTACTAAAAACTAAAATTTATATAATTATTTTTTCTTTAAAAATATTATTTTAACAACGTGAAAAAATATGTTTATACACTAAAAACATATTTTTTCACTCCCGTTCAATAAAATTGAACAGACCTGAAATGTTAATTTTCTTACATTTCATAAAACTGGGCACTTTTGTAACTCTCTGAATAATCATTCATTTATAAACAAAGATAAGTAGTATATATTTTAAGTATGAAAAAAGAAATGGAAGTATAGTAAAAAACATTTACTACAAGAATAATAAAAACTGTGAGAGACTGATTCGCTTCAGATCTGTTCAATTTTATTGAACGGGAGTGTACATTTAAAAAAAAAATATGATTTGTATGTTTTATAAATTTATCATTTGTATTTAAAAGAGTTAAAAAAATGTATATTCTCCAAAATATCCAGAGAGTTTGGTTGTTTCTAGTTATTTTTTCTCTATAATAATATATTTTAGACACGTAGACATTTTACGGTCCCAGTATTGGTGGTGGTGTGGTGTAGTATCTTTATTTACAATTTACATCATCAGATAGCAGAGATAATCATTTATTATGGACACGTGCTTTCCTTCTTTTTTCTTTTCATTTTTGATAAATAGCCCGGTCTGTCCAATGTACACTGCCGTTCATAAAAATTGTATCAATAAGTCACATTCTAAGATCGTACACATTACTAAATATATGTATATTGTTACATACAATAATACTTAGAATGTGGTCAACTGGTTCATTTTTTATGAACGGGAGTGTGTATGTATCATACAATTTCAGAAAAGATTTTTTAATTTTTTTATTTTTGTGAATTAGTTTATAAAATTTATTTTAATATTAAAATCATGAATATATAATAATTTATTGGGCGGTTTTTTTTTTTAATTTAATTTAATTTTTACGTGAGATATCAAAATATTGCTGGTATGTACAGAGTTTTAAAGTTTTTTCTTATTGTGCTTTCCATTTGTATACCCGTTATATAATATTATATACGCAGTGGATATTAACTTTAGTGCCGACTTTGTAACAGTTGAAAGTAATGATCGCAGAAAAATATTTTGATATAGGTGTTCATAAATGATCTCATTAGCCCATTGTCCGTCTGTAAACACGATAACTCAAAAACAAAAAGAGATAACGAGTTGAAATTTTGTCTGTGTGCAAAATCAAACCATGATTGGGCAAAATGGTCAAAACTGTCCAGTTTTGAAACCGTAAGAGATAGAACAAAGATGTACAGACAAAAAATATTCCTTTTTTTTAAATAAACAACTTTTGTCATTACCTTTTTTACATAAATTCAGTATATACCGGGTATTTAAGCAATTTACTTAGTTAGTTGTTATTTTCACATGTTTACATTTTGTTCCTCACATTTCCTCACATCTAAAAACTTTTAAAGCTCTCATTTTAAAAAAATGTATTGCATACGTGGATACTTTTGGAACTGATAGTACTATGATACTATCAGACAGTACTATTGATTTATGACCCTTATTCATTCAATTTTAGGTAAATTATGTTTCAAATAAAACTTGTTAGTCTATTTTTAAAGAACAACATTTACCCGAAGTATATTTTCGAAAACCGCTTAAATAAAACACCGATAGATAGATAGATTGTAAAGGCTGGCCTGGATGGGCTACACTTCGACCATAAGGTCCATTGTGATGCCTAAGGATGTGAGGATGTGCGTGGAGTGGAAGGAATTTTTGTGTATAGACTAGGAATTGGTAGGAAATGCGGCTGCAGCCGACTATGATAGGAACTATGCCGATATTCATTTGAAGTTCGTGAAGGAAACTGCAGAAAACTTTCCCAAGCATAGCTTACTTCGTTCTTATCCTTACGCCGACAGTTTAGTCAATTAACCGCCCCTTTTTTTTTCTTAATAATTGACAAACTGCCGGTGTCGGGATTCGAACCCATAACCTCTCAGTTTCCAAGTAGACATACTGCGCAGACATAATGCCTTAGACCGCTCGGCCACAAATAAGGCACAAATCAATTATAAAATTTTGAAATGATAGCTCGACACTATTTGTACATCTATTCTTGTACACCTTGTATAGAAAACATCGAATAATACATCGAAGTCAAAGTATAAGCTGCATAAAAAGAAAAATATATTTATTATTCGAACAATAAAATACATTAGAAGAAATTAAAAAGTCTAATAAAAATAATGGAATACCACATGGCATGAAAGGGAAACTCAGAGAAGAACAGGGAAGAAGCAATGATAGGATATTTATTTAATTGAAATACATAAATTCAATAAGCAGTCTGTCTGTTTGTCCGTGCGTCCGTAGTAGTGTCGTCGCGTCAATGCGTTGTCTAATGTTGAAAAGGCATTGAAGAAACACCCAAAAAATTTGTCTTAGAATTACATTAAATGAAATTAAATAGAAACGGCGAACGAAGAAAATATAAGAAAGAAAACGCTTAATAAATTTGTTATTCAATTCTCAACAATGTTTCACAATTGTGTTGAACGCTATCGTATTTACTGGAGTACTAAAAATATTATTATACACTCAGTAATCAGATTGATGGGAGCAAGCAAGCAAGAAAGAAAATTAGTGAACAAAATACTTCAATTATTATACGCTTTTTATTAGTTTCACCTGTATGTATGTATGTATGTATGTATGTAACCGACCCTTTTGAGCTCGATTTTCTCCTACTTTGAACGATCAGATTTAATTCAAATTTTGCACACCTGTCAAAGACCGATGACAATGCAATAATTCGATTAAAATATCCGATTATCCTGATTAGATTTGCCAGGATTCATCAATTTCTTTCCGCATCCTTTGCATGAGAATAAGAGAGATAGAGCTAGTGCGCGAACTTCAACTAAAAAATGAAAAATAAATAATAGTTTAAAAAAACTAAAAAAACACGCTATTATAGAAAATCCAACTAAAAAATAGAAAATAAAATTTAATAAATTTGGATTAAGAAAAGTGTAAATAAGAAACAAATGTATATTAATGGGATAACACTATGCACCCCACGCTTTTTTCCATGAATATACATTTGTTTCTTATTAACACTTTTCTTAATCCAAATTTATTAAATTTTATTTTCTATTTTTCAGTTGGATTTTCTATAAAAGTTTTTTTAGTTTTTTTAAACTATTATTTATTTTGATAACTTCAGCCTACGTTTTTCGAGTTGTGGATTATTTTGTTTGCAAGTTTGACGTACTGTATGAAGTAAACTAATTAACGAATCGAAACTCCGAGAAGCTTTTTGTATGCAATTTAATGCTCCATTTACACGTGTTTTTGTGGAAGTCCTTAATCCATTATCTCAATCATACGAACTGTTTGCGAATGTGTGAAATCTCCTTTCTTGTGATTGGTATACTTTAGATAGACAGAGAGATAGACAAATCTTGGGGTATAAAAAGTATTTCACTTCGACCTAAGGACCCATTATGCTCCTGCTTGCTTATCAGGCGTTCCTGAAGGTTCATATATTCGGGGTGAGATGCTCCGAATATCTTGTATCTGCTGTTACCTATAGATTCGCAGTTAAAGATGATGTGGCTGAATTTTTCTTTCTCCTCGTCTGCACATAATGGATCCATTGCGGAGTCCAATTGTTTGTAAAAACATGTAGTTACCTAAATAACAAAGGGCATATGTAGTGTGTTCACAAAGGTACCTAAATATGAAAGGATATTCAGATTTAGAAGCAAATCCACTACAACTTCATGGGACTTAATAATATTTTTACTATATCCTTATAATCTCGTATCGTTCCATCATCGCGTAATCCGTTAAGATGTATGTTAAGTAACGTTGTCATACCTCTTTTCTCTCTGTTTGGAAGAACGAACTTCGCTTCTTTTGAATATTATATAAATAATACAGGAACATTTTGTGACTAAAGAAGAATAGGATAATTACATATGAAAGCAGTGACACAGTACGATGCGGTGCGCCGCGTCGCTCAGATTTATTAACTCGTGAAATATATATATATATATATATATATATATATATATATAAATATATACATATATGAAATTTCCTTTTGGTTTCGTTTCTAAATTTAGAAAACTTTATCGTTCGACGACACCACAAAGTTCTACAAATTTTATGTAGTTGTTTCTTTGTTGTCGAAAAAGTATTATACCAACTCCAAGAATCAGCAGAAGAATTCACTATGCTAGTGATGGGCGATTTTGAGTGATTTTTTGTTTATTTAGTTTTTTTCTGGATGCAAAACTTTCACATCTCAAAATGTTACTGCGAAAACGACCTAAATTGTAATGTTGGTAACTTCCCAAGTACCGAGTCGTTATACCAGTCCGTGTGGTAAAGGCGCTCTGCTCGGAACTCGGTAGTTTGTCAATTAAATTAATTTATAGTAAAAACAAGTGAAAATAACAACTAACTGAGTTAATTGCTTAAATACCCGGTATATACTCAATTTATAAAAAAATGTTTCAAACAAAAGTTGTTTGTTTTTTAAAAAAGAACATTTTTTCTCTTTAAATTTTTGTCTTTAAATGTCTTACGGTTTCAAAGCTAGACAGTTTACCCATTTTGCTCATGGTCCATGGTCCGATTTTGCTCATTCACGAACTTGGCATTACTTTTCAGCTCTAAAACACATATACAAATTTTCAGCTAGCTATCCATTTTCGTTTTTGAGTTTTTGTGTTCACAGACGGACAGCCGTACCCATATACCGGGTATATATATTATATACCGGGTATAAAAATTAATGTGGTAGTTAATTGGCTAAACTGTCGACATCGATGGACAAGAACGAAAGTAACCGGCTATGCTTGTGAAGGTTTTCTGCACTTTCCTTTCACAAGCTCCTCCACATGAATATCGGCATAGTTCCTATCAAAGTTGGCTGCAATTGTACAACCTATGAATTCCTAGAAGTTAGTAAAAAAAGGCCTAGAAAGGCCTACTTGCCTGGCTTCAACTTCTCCTGCGCCATTACTACTCCTAATACCAAGTTGACGTTATCGAAGGCGATAATTGTATTGAAATTTTCTTATTAAGGATGTTCCAGCATACCACCACTTTTTGACAGATTTTACTATTTTTTTGTCTCAGACTATAAATAACGTTTTCTAATAAATCCCGAAGTTTCAGAATTTTTGGCCGTTTAGAACGCGAAATAATTAATCAAAGTTATCATTCTCTCTCACTCTCTCTCTCTCATTAGAAGCATGTGAAACTTCATGCCCGCCCAAATATTATCTGTTGTATTAGAAAAAATACTCGACAGAATTTAAACAAAAAACTAGGAGAGTAAAGATAAATATTTATTATATAATTTTTTTTTTTAAATCGTGTGTTTTTGAAACATAAATTATTATTTTTCTTCAAAATTATTTTGTATATGTGAACAGTGTATTTATCTATGTGTTGTATATGTGTGTTTATGTATTTGTGCTATATTAAAATCAAACTACTTTTTTGACCATATTATATGACACAGTGCTGGGGAACGTCCTTAACAGAAAATGTGTGGGCCCATCCATGTGTATGCGCATGTAAATAATTTTCTCAAAGTTAATATCATTCACACACTTGACGACACGCAACGCTTAAAGACTTTTCGTCACGGGGATATTACTATTATTATTATGATTATTTAAATGACAACTTCCGTACGATATGTAGTGTGTTAATGACAACGATATCAAAATGTGGTTTTCACATGAAATAAATGTGTTTTTGTACAGAGTGGTTCAGAATCACCATCACCCAAATGCAGTAGATAATCGATTTTTGTACAATTTCTCGATAGCTCAATTGCTAGGGCAAACGGTCCGGAATGTGAGATGTTTAGGGCTCGATCCCTTATCCAATATGAAGAATATAAATTTTCATATCAAACATTGATATAAAAATAATGTAACAAATGTTCCGGCAAATTAATGTCAAATCAAGTAAGTACTAGTCATCTCCATTAGTATATCATATAACAATGGATGGATGACACAAAGTTTACAACACGAAAAAAAAAACTATTAAACTTCTAGTAATCTTATTAATAAAATATTTCGTTTTATAAGGAAAAATTTTAGATTTTGAGTGGATTTTTTCTGTACTTGATCCATAAGATTTCCATAAAATTTTAAGTTTCCAGTTTTTATAGACGAGACCCAGGCCTTTCGATGTTCGGTAAGCAATTTAGGATATTTTATGAATAGATTAACATGGCTCCAAATTGAGAAAATCAGACAGCCCGTACACCCTGAAGCACAAGTATACGAGTCTTGCTATAACTTTGCAGTGCCCTGCCCGCGTGCACTCAGCTTCTACAACACCCTGTACTCTGCTAAATAAATAAAATAATATTTTCGTGTTGATAAAATATTGTACTATTATTATTTTTTGTTGATTCGAATAAAATTTTCTTTCCAATATAAATAATAACATCTAATGAAAAATTACTAGTATTTTTTTTGATATAAATAATAATAATGTACAGGTTGAACCCATAAAAAATCTATTCGTCACGTAGAAGATACGTAAGCGAACTTTGTGTTTCCCAAGTTAAATATTTAAAAAAATTCGTTACGCAGGAGCTGCGTCAACATAGCGAATTTCCTTAGAATATAAATCAGTCTCTAGCGATCATAATTTTAGTGTGATTAAAATGAAATATAATATCTGATATGACTTTAGTAATTGCAAAAATTAAATTTATTAATAGCCCAATAAAACGGTATAACGATTATAGTTTATAGTTACTATGGAAACGACAATCAAAATTTTTTACAATAAAATATATTTCATGTATTCGTATCAAACAAACACAAAATATTAAATATCTCTCTTAATATTAGAATAATCGAAAAATGTATAAGGAGTAAAGTTGTAGAAAATCAAGTTTGCTACAATTCATTACTTGATCATTTTTCTCAAACTCTAATGTGAACAGACATATTTAGAATATTAACTTTCAATCTTTAATTGTAAATATTTCTGTAAATATTAGTGTAACAGAAAAATGATAAGAAACAAAATTACAGTAAAACTTAGTATCTACAACTTAAGTTAGTATCCTGATAAATTTTTCGATTTTTCAAATATTAAGGGAGATAGTCAAATTTTGTGTTTCCCCCTCCTTCTAAACCGCCCTTTCCCCTCGTCCGATTTTACCTATTCACGAACTTGACCTTTAGAATACCCAAACCGCCTAAAATAACAAATTTCATTCCAATCGAAATAAAACTGTGACCGCTAGAGAGTCCACAGACCTTTTAAAAAAGTACATATGTATATATGTATTTAAAAAAAGTACATATGTATATATATATATATATATATATATATATATATATATATATATATATATATATGTATGTACATATATACAAATTCATATATATACATATATATATAAATCTAATAGGTAGGATGGATGGACATTTGAAGAAATTTTTACGAAATTCAAACATTGGTGCAAAAACAATAGCTGCATTTCCTTTAGAGGAAATTCGCTAAAATAGCTAATAAGGAAAGCTTTGCACTACTCGTAGCTTGACCCTGCGTACTTCGACGGTTTAATATTAAGATAATTTCATAAGATGTGTGTTAAGCTTAATTTGTTATTCTATATTTTCCAACCAAACACTATTTTAAGGGGGTAATCTAGGCTAGAAATTTGAAAAAATTCGAAATTATTTTTTTGAACCCATGTAACAAAAAATTTCGAATGGAATTTTCCTTAAATAGCTGCTCTACAGGATGTCTTCGGATTTTAATCCGGAATATTGAATTGGTAAAAGATCTCAATAAAAATAAGATGAAAAGTTCATATGAACATTGATTTTCAAGTTATCCAAATTTCAGAATATTTCATTTGCGATTGCGGTATTATTTTTTACCAAAATTGGCTATCGTACATTCAGAATCACCCTATATTTAGAAATATATAAATGACACAATAAATTTATCACGTTTGTTTACTAGAATATATGTTATGTTCGATAATCGATTTGTGTGGTTAATATATTTGTTTATTTTTTTATTGTATTTTTTTATAGTAAATAAAATAGTTTGTTTATTTTTTTCGTTTGTTTTTTATATTTAAATAATTTATTTTTTATTTATATAATTGAAAATAAATAAGAATAGTTTAATACTTTTTTTTTTCAAACTTTATTTTTCTCGATCTCATAAACCTTAAAATGTAGTAATCTTAGTAAAAAAGTACAGTAAAGCTTAAAAATCTGTGCTTGAAATTGAAATTTTTAAATTTAATAAGCTAATCAGGAAAATCATACCGGAAATGATTTTTTAACGAGATCTTCTTAAAAATGAGTAAATGATTTAAATATAAATTTTCGGTTCAAACTCAATTTGTACCCCAAAATATCACATTTTATTTTGTGTACACTTAAGGATGTACGAGCACTGGAACTTCAAAAAGATTTAAGCTTGATTTTTTACATGTAGTTGAAGTGCATATAAATCAATTATAAAAGTTTCTGGGGGGATTACGGGTATTTTGAATTAATTATTTAATATTAAAATTAGAGTTTTAAAGCATTGATCTTATGGAGAAACCCGTGAGTGTCGACATATTTTGATAATTTTCACTTGCAATAAAATAAGACGATTATAAAACAACTACGCAATAGAAAATAGAAATATTAATAAAGAGATTGATCCAATAAAGGATTTCTTAAATATCCTTTAGTTCATAGGGGGGCAGACCTTGACTCTGCTGGGCTCTGAGTGAGAGGTAGGAAGAGAGATAGAGTAAATATAGGCTATACTACCAATTATTATTATTTTCTTTTTTTAATTAAAACATTTTCTGAAAAAAATATAAAAATACCAACTATTTTTTATGGTCACTATTATTCAAAGTATACAATACATACAATACATTGAATACATAGTCTGGAATTTTGGGCTGGTGATTTACCGCTTGTAAATTTTTTGATGATTTAGCTTTAGTTTAGATTTTAGAATTAGATTTTAGGAAATTCCGAATAATTTTCCTAAACTATTCATATCGGAGAACTAATAAACAATTATTTACTTGATTTAATTATTTTTTCTTAGTAGGGGGTAGGGTATAGTGTCATGGGAATTTGATGACACTGGATACAAAAAAGATGCCAATGATAAAGCTTGGTGGGGGGGAGGGTTGGTAATTTTTTACTAATTTTTAAATGGTTAAATTTTACATAAAGTGGGAATACATATAGTTGTTGTTGTTGTTGTTGTAATTATTGTTATTGCTATCATCATTATTGTTATAATTATTATTGTTATTGTTATTATTATTATTATGTTTTTTGGTGTATCTCTCCATATTGTAAAAGATATTATTTAAACAATAAATATTTTATAAAACTATTTCTAAATTGATTGAATAAATTATTGGACAATAATCGGTAGGCCAACCTGTATTGAAACATCGTTCCGTCTTACTTCAAAACATACATTAATTACTTACTCTCACCCAGCTTATGGAGGGTCCGTTCGACTCCGGCGAGCCGTCTGCGCCCACCTCTGCTTTAGTTTAGTCTCGGTATGACGGGCCTAAATTAAATTTTAATTTTAACTTACGACAAAAAATAATAAACTTTATTGTTGATTTTTATGAATGTAAGATTTTATATAAATGGACTATATATAGTGCTCCTACATCCTTAAACGTCATAATACTATGTGAATCTCCAGTATGGTTACGTAGACATAATATGAAAGAACAAGCGTATATAATATAGATTAAAATATCATTGAATTTAATTATTACATTTTATGCGAAAAATTTTTAAGAAATTCTAGTTGTAAAACAGCGTATCCCAAGAATAACAATGCAAAAAGTATTTCTATGAAACAAATGGAAATATAACAGACCGTTCCCTCTTCCTATCTCAAATTTAAAAAAAATAAACAATTTTCTATAAATTATTTGCAATTTACTAAAACCTAGTATACACAAGGTTTGTTTTTTGTTTGTACAAGTAATTAACTTGAACACATTACATTACCTCAATTACTTTTCCGACAAAAAAAAAATATATATAGAACCCTTATTTTCTTTATACGTTTTCTGTTTGTTTTTTTCTTTTCAATAAATTTCCCTAATAAACAAACAGTGAATTTTTTTTCTTTATATACGGAATAGAATATATTATACGATAATAAAAAATAATACATTATTTATATTCATAGTATTCCAATATTATGGATATGTACTATGAGCCACAGAAATCCTTGTCCATTTTATTAAAATGGTATAGTTGTTTTGTGCCTTACTAATTCGGTTTTTGGGAAAATGTTTCGAATAAAAGTTGTTAGTATATTTCTAATAAACAAATTATATTCGAAACACCGAATCGAAATTTTCCCAAACACCGAATAAATATTCAATTTTGAAAAAATTGTAAAATAAATTTTGAAAAAAAAAACATGGACTTTTGTGACCCGGATTTTAATAGTCCGGCATAAAATGACGGGTTTTATTTATTAAAGGTAAACTTTAATTCCAAAAGCCCAATGAATTAATTGATAGTAAGGTATGAAGATGTGGCATGTTTTGGCTATTATAGCCCTCATCCTCGAATTTGCAAAATTACTAAAAAGTTTTTAATTAACCTTAATTTATTGACTTGACACATGTAATTGAAGTGTATAAAACTCCGCTATTTAAAGTGTGTGCAAAAACAGCGTCGTCACTGGTATTTTAAATATTTATTATCTATATCTGTGGGCTATTTTACACATGTAACTTTTCAAGCAACTATTCATAACGCATACTTTGCTTAGTTGTTTACTTAGCAAGCGCAGTAGTATTTTTTGATGAAACTAAGCAGTTATAACACAATAGACCTGGCGTCTATTTCGATACAATCTTATATGTAACTTCAGATGTAAGTTTAGGGTGATTGGTTGACTTCCTTGTGATTGTTTACTATGATCATGTGACGATCAGGCGACTATGAAGTGATTGACAAAGAAAGAAATATTTAGCAAGACGAGATTTATAGCTATTATAGCTAACAAAACATGCAATTGATATATTTCTGCATGTACATATAGATGTAAGCCTGGTTATATCACGTACATTTATTGCGATTGAAAACTTTCATCAAAACTTTCACGTGTAAAAATAACATTATATATATATATATATATATATATATATATATATATATATATATATATATATATATATATATATATATATATCATGTATATTTATAATGTGTTTATTCATGAATAAGCGAGTGTAGATTCATTAAATATCATTTATTTATGTTTTCATAAAGAACATTTTATTATTAATTAAATGAATATGAAAAAACCCTCTTCCAAAAATATACGATAAGGGTTGATTGTAAATTATCTATACACCTGTAAACGATTGACAGTAGTTAATACATAGTCAAGCAACCTCCGGTTTCGATATCAGCATGAATCGAAATGAAAAAAAAAAACATGAGGACATTTAAGTTTAGGAGTCGTTAACAATTGCTTGCAATTTCATCCCCGTGGATTTTAAACATAAAATTCAATTCTTAATAACTTCCTGCTAGCTAAGAGATACGTTTTTTTCGATACAATTTTAACGCTCACTCTCTACTAAGCAAACAAATTGACGAATCTAAGTTGCCAAAGAGTGTTCACTATACTAAAAAGTAGAAAATAAAATTATTTCCTCGTGTCACGAATATATGACTGTAACTAAATGATTGGGGCGAACATTTAAAACTAGAGCCTAGCTACAGCTTTTCACAAATCACACATATTGATGACTCGGGTAAAAAATTTTATTATCTACTTTTTCGTTCATTAAATAAAAGCTTGTTTAGAAAAAAAACTTTTTTCAGCATATTATTTTCTACCTTTTTAAAAACTCAATTTAGTTTCCCAACACTTCATATACTTCAAATATTTAACAACACATCCATCAAATCTAGAGCACGGTAGTGCGCAGGGCCGAGTTTAAATATACGAAAAAAATAAGTCAACCACCAGATATCTGGACCTTTGGCTTTCTAGTCCAGTGTGCTAACCGTTACACCACGAATGACTCTGATAAATGAATCAATCTTTTCATATCACTATACTTTAGTTAATTTGCATTAAAGTTACGTAAGACATAGTATGAAGGAACTGGCGTATACTGTATAGATAAACATGTCATTGAATTTTTAATTAAATATTGATATGAAAAATTTAATTTCTATTTCAGCGAATACTTTCGAATTCTGTCAATATAGAACGATATTAGATATACTACACATATTTGTGTATGAGTTTTCTACTACTTGAGACAATTATAAACAATATTTTGCCTACACATCCTATACATTTCTACTGACAAATATAATAAATGTTTTTTTCTTGTATTTTGTTGTAAATATGTTTTTGAGCTGCTGGTTTCTATATTATTATTATTTGTTTATATATTTTATTTCTATATAATATTTTTAATGCCGATAGGGGAATCCGGGGTACTGGGACGGAATGAAGTTTGACGATTTTCGGTGACAAGGGGATGCTAGAACTAGACCAACCTGTGGCTGTGCACCTACGACATTCATGTTAGTCTAGTTTTCTTGGTCGTTGGTGCGTAAAATTTTAGTTGTTTGATTTTTTGCTCCTGTATTGTAACCCATGATAATCTTGTCACCAAGAAATGGTACACATACTTGTTTACTTTACAACTACAGTTAGTATGCTTGAAGTACGTTTAATTGTCTTTAGTTTGGTGTAGTTAAATGTTTGTTTACGCATCTCTTTAGAGTGAACCTACCTCCTTAGCGCGAATTAAGTCTCCTGGGGTGGAACGGGTGGAGCGGAATGTGGTTCCCCATTCTGCCGCAATATTTCACAATATCTTCCAGCAGACACAACTGTAGTACCTTTTTGTACATAACTCTGGCAAAAAATTCAAATTTCGATTTGTTTTTTCCTTCGTCCAAGCACCAGCTTTATATATCTACTAACAGAAATAATTTGGTTTATTAATTTCGGATGAATCTGTCTTGAGTCATTCTGACTAGGCCAAGGGAGCCTTTATTCTGAGGGGTCACAGGAAATGACGTCAATGGCTGAATTTTCAAAATTTTGAAATGAAAATTTCACAAAATATTTGTCAAATGTTGATTTTTGATCTGTTTAAAGGTTGAATCAAATATTTCATTTATTATATTAGAAAAAACTAGAGAAAATATGCTTTTTTTTAGCCTTTGAAACCCGATGTAACCCCTTAATAAACCCTTTTCTATTTTTAAACCATATTTTCGTACCCTGGGTTACCCTATATTTATTATATATATTTTCAACTTGAATTCAAGAGAAAATATCTTTTTCAAATAATTCTGGTACTACGTATAATACCAACCCAGAATAATATACACCCAGAACAAAACATAAACATGTTCTTTCTAACCCTTATTATAGAAATGAATGTTGTTCTTCAGCAGTCGTCGAGCCAGAGAACAATTAAAACAATGGTTTTGTGTTGTTTAGGTAGTAGAATTGTGTTTACAGTGTTGTTTATTCAATTCTAAATTTAATATTATATAATGTTGTTTTTATTATTATTAATAATACCATCAACATCACCACCAACACCACCACTTGGAGCGGAGAGGAGAGCTTGAACGAGCTTGTTATTATTGTTGTAGGTAGTGTAGAAATCTTTTTACAAGAATAACATAATTAACTTAACCGAAAAGATAACGAGTATGGTCCGGCAATATGGTTAAATATATCTCAGGGTTGTATTTATTGGTGTGTCTTGTTGGCTTATGAACGCTTACTATATACTCTTGGAAATGCTGGTCGTCTTATAAGTACGTGTAAGCGGCAGTTGATATCAATATTCAATATGGTGGATGAAAACAGTAAAGTTGTTTTAATATAATGTTTGTTTGAGAGACTTCAAAAGTCCCTAAAATTAAAACAAAACCCCCTAAACAGACAATTTGATAAAATATGTCGGTAATGTAGATTTTTTTCTATTAAGATTTTGTATGTTCAGTGGGTTTTTTTCTTTATTCAGAAAAAAACAAACAAAAAAATTAAAAATTGCAATGAAGTACACTTTTAAAAAACCCGGTGCGCATGACAGATAAATAATCGCTTATACAGTGTTTGTTTTGGCGCTTACGCTTTGTCAGCAAACATAACGTCAAGATGAACACTAAAAACAACACTTGGTGGCGCTGGAAGCGTTTAAAAATACATCATCAGTGTTTATCTTTATTTGGTCTACAGCTATTTCGTTACGCTTAGTCGTCATCTTCAGGGTGAACTGACAGATTTTTAGCAGAGTCATTCAGCATCAAAATCTTTCGGTCATTTACAGAAAAGCTAGAAATTTAGTAAACATGTAGAATTTACGGGTATATATTTGTAAAAAAAAATATTTATCACAGTGTCTAATTTATTAACATAGTTGTTTAACAAGTTTAAACATAATTAATTTTGAAAAAACATAATTACGTTATTAAACGTTGTTAAATATCAAGTCTCGTGGATGAACGTCCTTAAATACCAAGTAAAATGCTTGCAATGGCTTAAGCTTCAGTCAGAGATTATTACTTGTTCATCTTTACTTGTACAACTGTTCTCATTCAAGATTGCTTGGAATAAAGATTGATGCTTACTTTTATAATGCCTGACATTTCCATCTTGCCTGTTCGTACCCCCGTATGTTGTTTTTTATAAATATATTCAGAAAGAAAATAATACAAATAATTTGAATATGAAATGAATATGTTAATTAGATCCGTTCTTTAGATTTTATGTTCGCGTTTTTTCTTCATTAATTTTTTGTTCATCAAAATCATTGAAATAGAAAATGGTATCCATATTTTATCCCGTATATTTTAATTCGTGTTGCCAACATGTCCCTTTTCTTTTTGCTAGTTTGAAATTTACATTAGTGTGAATAATTCGATCAGTTATTTTGGCATAGCATCAACATACCTTCACGATTAACAAAAATACCTTCACGATTTTTAAATTCAATAATTCTTTCTGGAATTAATATTTATTGAGTTTCTCTTTTTAGCGAATTTCCTCCAAAGGAAATGCAGCTATTGTTTTTGCACCAATGTTGGAATTTCGTAAAAATTTCTTCAAATGTCCATCGATCCTACCTATTAGATGTTAAAAATCACTATCGCTAAAATTTGTATATATATATATATATATATATATATATATATATATATATATATATACATATATATATATATATATAACATATGTACTTTTCTTAAATGTCTGTGGACTCTCTAGCGGTCACAGTTTTATTCCGATTGGAATGAACTTATATTTGGGTCACTTTTGGTATTCTAAAGGTCAAGTTCGTGGGTAAAATCGGACGAGGGGGTTTAGAGGGAGGGGAAAAAACAAAATCTCCCTTAATATTTGAAAAATTTATCAGGAGTTAAGTTGTAGGTACTAAGTTTTACTGAAATTTTGTTTCTTATCATTTTTCTGTTACACTAATATTTACAGAAATATTTACAATTAAAGATTGAAAGTTAAAATTCTAAATATGTGTTCACATTAGAGTTTGAGAAAAATGAACAACTAATGAATTGTAGAAGACTTGATTTTCTACAACTTTACTCCTAACACATTTTTCGATTATTCTAATATTAAGAGAGATATTAAATATTTTGGGTTTGTTTGACACAAATACATGAAATATATTTTATTGTAAAAAATTTTGATTGTCGTTTCCATAGTAACTATAAACTATAATCGTTATACATCGATTTATTTTGGCTATTAATAAATTTAATTTTTAGCGAATTTCCTCCAAAGGAAATGCAGCTATTGTTGCAAATACTAAATTCATATCAGATATTATATTTAAGGAAATTCGCTAAGTTGACGCAGCTCCTGCGTAACGAATTTTTTTAATTTTAAATAGTGAAGGTACTTTTGCGCCACCTTGTATTTCAAATGAAGCATTTAATTCATTGAATACCAAAACCAAATAATATGTTGTTTTTTTTTTGGTAATATATTTGTTAATTAATGGATATTCAATTTCAATAAAAAAAAAGTGTATTGTTTGTATAAATAAAATTGTTTTATTTTAAAAAAAATAACATTTTTATAATTTACTTCAATTCCTAGAAGAGTTATTTGTGTGGAAGCCCAGTTACAAAAAAAAAAAACAATTTCATCAAAATCAGCTAATATTTGACTATATGATAAATCAAAAACAATTTTTGTGGCCCTGGATTTACGCAGTTCTCAGAACCACATCAATAATATAAACAAAAATATAGAAATATTTCAAAAAAATATTATTTATTTTAAATAATATATTTTTAAACAAACAAAAAAAAACTGCCGATTCTTTCATAAACATTTTTTTTATAAAAATACTAAAATGTTTGTATTCAATTTATTTTTTAATTACAAAATATTAAAATAATATAAATGTATACGAACTTAAGGCAGTTGGATCGTTAATACATTTTCTCCATGTTCAGTAGCACATTGTCTATCCTAAAACTTAGATGCTTTGCAATCAATAAGGTAGATAAATATACTTACTGGAATCTCTGGCCGGGGACGAAGTTCATATTTCAACCTCCAGCGATTGCTTTATAACAGCATTCAAAGAACAATAAAAACTGACTTGGTTCGTTTTGTATGCTAAGATAGTAAAGTTCAACACAATACAATAAATTACTTGCGTTACAATGTAAATTTTACTGAATTTTGTTTAGCATGAGACTCTTAATCTCAGGGTTGTGAATTCGGGCCCCACGTTGAACGCTCAAATTTGTAGGAATATACCAAGATAGTCTGGTATATTCGAAACCTTTTTTCGTAATGAAATGAAAACATTTATAATTTATGGAAATCATTTAAAAAAAGCATTTAATCTACGTGTTTGGAGAAGCAAAAGTCTTCTTTCATTTAAAAAATTCAATTGATTTCTTTAGTATAGATTGGGGAGGGTCGGTAGTCGATTTTGAGTATGCAAAAACCGGCGATCGACGAATTTTTATCTTGGGAATCTTGTGGCCGTCGGGATAGGCTCGATAAAGTTGTTGTATTGCATTTCCAATGATATAAAAAATATTTTTAATGAACGGTTTTCAATGAGCTTCACGTTCCGTATATTATTAGCTTCTAATCTAGCAACCGATTTTTATCCACTTTTATTAAAGGAATTTTCATAAAAATTTTCACTAATACAACATAAGGTCTTATCAGAGAACAGAATTTGTTTGTACTTATAACTATATTATTAAAGTAGCCACCATAATAAATAATGTTTGTAAATATTCTTTGAAATATGCAATTTATATATTCGCATTAAAAACATGGTGTTGACGAACGTTTGAATTAATTATTTAATAAAATTAAAACTGTTTTGTTAGGTTTGTTTTTTGCCACCATATTTTGAAAACTGGCGACAGCATACAGTAAAAAAATATACACCTACACACAAATATACAACATAGTTTATTGTGAGATCTGACACATCAAGTCAAATCAATGTCTAATTTACATTTATAGATGTTTTACAATAAATACTTTAAAAATATTTAGGACAAATAAAAAAAAAGGTTATAAATTGTTGTAAGATTATTGATATACTTTACAACTATTTTTAAAATCCTAAATAAATTTTACTAAAGATAGTACTCATTTGACTGTAGCGCGTAGCACATGAACGTCCTTCAAACTGTGTTTTTTATTATTACTTAATGTTGTTTTGACATATTCTGTAACGGCTATAATCCGTTCGGGGATTAAAGTAAATGTTTGTTGATGATGATACATTTTATTACATGTATTGAACTTTCTATTTTATTTAAAAACAAACAAAAAATGCTTTCTTTTTAAAATGTTAATTACCAAGTAAAAACATTTGATTTAAAATCATTTAGTTTTATTTTTTGTTGTTTATAATAATAATAATATGTTTAAAAGACGATTTTATTCATTTATTTATATCTAAAACCTCTCTTTATGTGCAGAGTAATAAAAACTATTTTAAAATTAGAAATAATAATTATTTATTAAATATACGACAATTTATAGGAGTACGAACACGCTCGAATTTGATTATTTTATTAAGTGTTTATTTAAGAACATCGTTCATGCTGTAGACTTGTTATATTAGATAAAACTTTTAATCTTTGATATTTGACAAGTTGAATGGTATAAATAATATTAAAGAGAACTCTAGGATTTTTCGAAATAATTTTCGATGTTTTGCCCCAATTTCCTAGATCAAAATTTTTTTTATTTTATAAATGCATATTTCGACTACAAAGTAGTCATCATCAGTATGAATTAGCTAATTGTAATTATTCTCCAAGGAGATGTTACTTGTTGCTAACCGCACGACCGTCACCAAATTAGCAACAAGGAGCATCTCCTCGGAGAATTATTACAATTAGCTAATTCATACTGATGATGACTACCTTGTAGTCGAAATACGTATTTATTAAATACAAAAAATTTGGATCTAGGAAATTGGGGCAAAAAATCGACATTTAAGTTTAATGGTATAATTTTAAAGTAGTACGATCACGCTCGAGTTTGATCATGCGTGAGACTTAGATAGATATATATATCTTGAGGTATAAAAAGTACTGCACTTCGACATGACACATGATGGTCCCCCTTCTACTTCAGTTCGGCGAGATTCGCTTCTCCCATATCATTGCAATAGCCAGGAGCTTGCTGATCAGGTCTTTCTGAAGGTTCATATATTCGAGGCGAGATGCACCGAATATCTTGTATCTGCTGTAACGCGTGAGACTTGATATTAGATGAAAATTTTCAACTTAAAAGCCTTGCCTGACACTGAATTCACCTCTGGGGTAGTAAGCGATTGCCTAGAGACATGTACTCGAACAGTACAACGTATAGTGACGTACAGTGTTGTCAAGTAGTACATGTTCAGAATGCCGACATGTATATTTATTTAAAAAATGTTGCATTTTGCGTTGTTATAACTAAACAATGAGACAGCCAATAATAGGGAATATGTATGAAAATTTTTTTTCACTTGAATTGAAGCATGTTTAGTTGACAAATATCAAGGTAAAATTACTTTTTAAATAACTTTAAAAATAAGCGAGATATGAATGATTGAAATTCCCGATTAGACAAAGAGGGTGATAGCCCTCTTGATATGTTATGTGACGTCATATTAAACTTTCACCATTTAAAATACACGTAAAACTCCGTTTTTAGTATTTTTGCTAGAAAGAGACAGATAATAATCTTTAAAAGCTTATAGCTTCCTTGATATTTGTCGGATTTTAATTTCGTTTTTAAATATTAATACAGTATTAACAGTATTTTCATATTCTGAAAATAAATGTGAAAAAAAATTGTCATGCATATTCCCTATTCTCGTTTTAAAATACGCAGAACAAATCCAATAATTTATTGCGATTTTTAGAGATTTTTAAGTGTCGTTTTTTTATTAAAATTAAAAAACTGGTAGAAAGACTGACTAAAAATGGGAGTCGTCTCCATTACCTCCCATGTTAATTATTCGATCTTCAATTAAGTTTTCCTCGAGTTTGAGACGGGTAATCGATTTCAAATGATTTAAGTATGAGTTTATATAATAATACCCTTAAATTAAGGTTATTCAAGGGTTTCAAATTATGTCTAGTAATAACACAACTACCTTATGCAAATATATTTAAATAATAGATAGTTTGTATATGTTTGAGTGTATTTTCGATGAGTATCGTGCTCGTACTGCTTTAAAAAAGATAGTGTAATACAGAAAGTTCATTATATATGTTTTTTTTTGTTTTGTATTCTGAGACGACAAATAATTACGACTTAACTTTAGTGACTAGGCGACGATAGACATAGATAGACACCAGAGATTAATTTATGTATTGTTTATATTCACATACACATAAACATAAACATAACCACACACAAATAAATATATAAATATAATCACCAAAAATAAATTTTATTTCATTTTGAGGAGAAACACTTAACGTAATTATTCCTATACTTAATGTTGCTTTTGTTCATAGACAAAAATAGACAAAAAGGATAGAAGGAACGTTTGTATCATTACGATTTGTACAAAGTCAGAACAGAAACGACATTAGTCAAAATAAGTGCAGAAAAAAAAATGCAGACGAATTGAGAACAATCCTCCTTTTTGAAGTCGGATTAATGTATAAGTAAAATTTATAGTTTATAAAAACTATTTAAAAAAAATTCGTTACGCAGGAGCTGCTTCAACTTAGCGAATTTCCTTAAAATACATAAATCACTCTCTAGTGTTCACAATTTTAGTCTGATCAAAATGAAATGTTGTATATGATTTTAGTGTTTGCATGGCCAATTTTTTTATAAATGACATACGTCAAGGGGAAATGGAGGCATAAAGAAAGAAGAATACACAAAATACAAAATATCTCTCTTAATATTAGAACAATCAAAAAATGTGTAATGAATAAAGTTGTAGAAAATCATGTTTGCTACAATTCATTACCTTATCATTTTTGCTCAAACTCTAATATGTATAGAGATAGTGAGGAATTTAATTTTCAATCTTAAACCGTCAATATTTCTGTAAATATTAGCGTAACAGAAAAAATGATAAGAAACAAAATTACAGTAAAACTTCCTAGTACCTAGAACTTAATTTCCTATAAATTTTACGATTTTCCGAATATTAAGGGAGATATGTGAAATTTTGTGTTTACTCCTCCCTCTAAACCCCCCTTTCCCCTTGTCCGATATTACCCATTAACGAACTTGACCTTTTGAATGCCAAAAGCGCCTCAAATACCAAATTTCATTCCGATAAAATGAAAACTGTGACCGCTAGAGTCATTACAGACACATATATATATATATATATATATATATATATATATATATATATATATATATATATATATATATATATATATGTATATATATATATATATATATATATATGTCCATAGATACATATATAAATTTTACAGATGGTGATTTTTGACATCTACTAGGTAGGATCGATGGACATTTGAAGAAATTTTTGCGAAATTTTGACTTCGGTACGGGACCAATAGCTCTATTTCCTTTCAGGAAATTCGCTAATATACTTTTATTGCAATATGAAAAAGTGCAAAATAATTTAAAATAGTATAAAGAGATTGACAACATTAATTAACTTTAATGAAAACAAAAGCATGGGGTGCTGTCTACTTACGTCTTGTAAAAGTAGAGCCACTATGACGACGTAAGAAGAGAGCACCCCATGCTTTTGCTTTACATTAAAGTTAATTTTGTTGTCAATCTCTTTATTCTATTTTAAATTATTTTGCATTTTTTTTCGTTCATAATCCAATAAAAGCATGTTTTTTTAGTTTTTTTAACTGTAAATTTTATTTTTTGTTTTTCTACTCTTAAAACAAATTTATTTTTGGTGTTTCGGTCTTCATTATTATTCCCACGAGTGTTGGAATGAATCCAGTTCTTACACCAAAGAAAGTAAATGTCGAATATAGTTGAGGAAATTTATGTCAAATAATTATTTTTTCAGTTGGAAATGTCATTTTTTTATTAAAATTTTGTTGATGACATTTCTATAGAAACTATAAACTATAAACTATATTATTATACTATAAATCGTTATGTATATGGACTAATTAGGATATTTTATACACCTGTACAAAGTTTTTTCTACGATTAATATTTTCAACGGTTACAAAGTCAGCATTAAACTTATTATACCCTGGTATGCAGACTGTGTTGGAATGCTTTTCCAATACAGAATCAATGTTAAATATTATTTATTACTGGCAGGCCGTCTGGTTACTGTGCGGAGTCAGTCAGTACACATGTAATGAGAGTTATCTCATATGCGTATGGTAGTTAGTTTGTCATTTAAGAGTGTGTACTGACTCATTGACTGTGTGTACTGTGTGTACTGACTCATTTAAGAGTGTGTACGCTTTACATGTGTACTGAGTGACTGCGCTCAGTAACTAGACGGCCTGCCAGTAATAAATAATATTTAACATTGATTCTCTATTGGAAAAGCATTCCAACACAGTCTGTATATTATATACAATGTATCAAGGTATAAAAATCTTTAAAAAAAGTGAATGCATGCATGCATCATGATTACGTGTGTGTGTGTGCATTCTGTCACCCGCAAAGCACTCTAGTTGGTGTTTTCGCTCGCATCATTTCCCATTTGAAAGTAAACACAATTTAACATATAAATTATTTCTATTGATTTCTATTATAATAGTAAATATATATATATATATATATATATATATATATATATATTATATTCAAAAACCATGGACGTATATAAAACGGCTTGCTATTAATTAGTCTTAAGGGGTTTGAAAATTTCAAAAAATCGATTTATTGTCTTATTAAATAGTACAATATGTCTAGAATATTCTCCCAAAGTTTTAAGTCAATCAGAGTAGAACTGTAGAAGATTCTCTCTCTCATTAGAAGTATGTGAAACTTCATTCCCGCCCAACTATTATCTGTTGTATTAGAAAAAATACTCGACAGAATTAAAAAAAAAAACTAGGAAAGTAAAGCTAAATATTTATTATATAAATTTTTTTTTTAAATCGTGTTTTACCGTTTTGTTTTCGAAATATAAATGTTTAAAATTATTCCTTTTCTTCAACATAACATTATTTTATATTTGTGAACAGTATTTTTGTCTATGTGTTGTATATGTGTGTTTATGTATTGGTGCTATAATAAAATCAAACTGGTTTGTTGTACTGATTGCATAACACAGTGCTGGGCTGGAACGTCCTTAATATTATCAGATCGAGATCAGACCGAGAACGTACTGTGATCGGCACTATAGTGTGGATTGACCCTAAATCAGGGTGTCTAGTTGTCTGGAAAATCTGGAAAACCTTGAAATATCAGGGAATTTTGAGTTTCTGGAAAAGTCATGGAATTGTCAGGGAATTTGGTAAAACTCCAGGGAATTTCATGGAATTTCGCATAATCGTATTTAAAATAACTTATTTCTAAAAAATTATTACCAATAATTATCTGTTTTGAGGTGTTTATGTATAGGTTTTATCATATCCATAAAAAATGAATATAAATGAACAAATGTATACTTTTCTTAATTTTCCTATCAATAACAAAATATTATATAAAAAAAATGGTTTGGAAAAATTAGAATTCAAGTCTGGAAAACCTGGAAAAGTCAGGGAATATTTTACCAAAATATTACTAGCACCCTGTAAATGTAAATAGTCCATCTACGTATAAGTTGATGATTGAATTCTACACACCTTTTTGAAGTAAAATAATAATAATATATCGTTTTGATTGATGAAACCTCATCAATCATATTTTTTGTAACTTTTAGATTTAATAACTTATAACGTTTCTTGTGTTGTTTTTTTTTTGTTATTAAAAGTGTAATTTTTTATAATAATTGCATATTCATTCATTCACATCGATTTTATTATCGTGGCGTTATTGTTTCCGTCTAAGTCAATCAAACGCTAACGTCATAAATCTTTGTGTTCCACACAGTGATCCACAAAATATAATGGTGATAATCTGAAAAATGTCTTGAAATTTTAACATTCTAGAAAAAGTTGTACGGCTTAGTTAGAGAAATAATGGGCTTAATGTTGAAAAAATTAGGTATAATTGGTGTTAAGCGACTTCAAGATAGTAAACGATGATCTGAAAACCTTTTATAACCGGGATATGTCCTGAAATTTTAAAATTTTGAAAAAGTCGTAGGAATTAGGCAGGGAACTTTAATGGACTTAATGTTTAAATAATTATGTCGTATATATCTTCCTTTCATTTTTTTGGATTCATTTGGGCGCATGACCACAAAGCGTGCTTTTTCTCAAATTTGATTTGTGAGCTATTCAATCGGTTTTCGAAAAATTTCTTCGGAGGTAAGTTATTCAATACAAATTTGCTAACAATTATTCAAAACATTAAAATACAAATTTTACAAAAACATAAAATTTTTCGAAAAAAAAAACGCTTTTTTGGGCCAAAATACTATATACACTCCCGTTCATAAAAATTGAACCATTTGAAACATTCTATGTGTTATTGTATGTAATATTCCGTCTGTTTTGGAATGCTTTACTAATAGAGAATGTTAAATATTATTTACTATAATAACTACACAATGCTTCATAAAGAAATAAAAATAGTGGGGGTACTTTGAAGTCAGTAGTGTGTAATAATAATATTATAAATTAAGTGGGCATCACTAAATTCCCACTCTTAAATGACATCAAACAAACATCATACCACAAGCATGTATGAGTATGTATGTATGGTTTTATAGTAAATATTTTAATTATTTATTAACATTGATTCCCTATTAGAAATGCTTTTGAAAACAGACTGTATACATATATTTAGTAATATATAGGCTTAGAATATGACTTATTGGTTCAATTTTTATGAATATGTTCAGCTTTTATGTGATTTTTTTTAAGATACACCCGTTAGTAAAAATCACCCAAAAAAATGAATTTGACGGTTTGACGGATATTTACCGAGAGTATCTGAATATACTATATTGAAAAAACTTGCATTTTTTTTAGATATGATTGAATTTATTAGGGCATCTCTTTTTTCTTCAGCAAAATTATTAGTTTGATCTGACCCAAGGGAATTTTATTCTCTTCGCTAACATGTAAATAGACATAGCATTAAATTTTTTTTGATACCTATATAAGAAACTTATAAATTTACATATTTTAATTAGATATAGAAATTTTTTATTTTTCTATAAAACTTCTTTCTATAATCGTAAACGAATGAAAAACAGTAAATGTGTAGAAATGATGAGAGAGGGGTGGAAAGGAGAATGGTTGGGTGGGGGTTGGGTAGTTTATAAATAGTTAATAACTCAATAAACACACTTTCCTATTAATCTAAATTAAAGTAGGTATTTGATTAAGACATAAATATTTCAATGCACGCACTTCTTTCTGCTGTTTGGTTCGAACATATCCAAATAAAATATTCAACATACGAAGATTGTGAAATACGTTTTATAAGACGTCCGCGTATTATTAGAATGTAATAGGTAGGTATTTACCTCAAATCCTTCGAGTATCGATTATTTTCTATCAATATTTTTCTATTTAACCTAGAAACCTACTTTCTTATAATATATTTTATATTTTCATTTAAAAGAAAAAAAAATTTAAACATAATAGTTTGTGGACTCACCTACAAAATTTTGCATATCATTATCTGTACATTTAGTGAGTAATATTTTTATTTGATTACTAGCTATCCCTCGCGGTTTCACCCGCGTTAAATTTAAATTCAATAAATTAAATATAAACAAATTTAAAAATAAATTATTTTTAAAAAAATCTCCTTCCACCCGGATTTGAACCAGCGATCTATGGATATCTGTATTTATTGAATATATTTTTTCTTCCGACTTACTTTACAAATATCAATATTTAAGGTTAACTAAAAATTGTAGCGTAATGCTAGATAGTCTATAGCCTTACTCATGAATGTGGCTGTCATACACACGAAGAATTTTTCAAATCGGACTGGCAGTTTCAGAGATTAGCGCGTTCAAACAAACAAACAATCAAAAAATCTCTTTAGCTTTATTATATTAGTATAGATTATATTCAGGATATCTTAAAGCTAATTGGCATCCCATTATAAAACTTCCGGCCGTAACAAGTGTAAGCGTAGCATTATAAAAACATAAATAAACATTATTTTAAACTGTTGGAAAATGAAGAAAAAAAGTTGTGTGTGAACTTTGAAACTCATTTTTCTGTTACACTAATATTTACAGAAATATTTACAATTAATGATTGAAAGTTAAAATTCTAAATATCTCTGTTCACATTAGAGTTTGAGAAAAATGATCAAGTAATGAATTGTAGCAAACTTGATTTTCTACAACTTTACGCCTTATACATTTTTTGATTATTCTAATATATTAAATATTTTGTGTTTGTTTGACACAACTACATGAAATATATTTTATTGTAAAAAATTTTGATTGTCGTTTCCACAGTAACTATAAACTATAGTCTTTATACATTGATTTATTTTGACAATTAATAAATTTAATTTTTAGCGAATTTCCTCCAAAGGAAATGCTATTGCTACAAAAATTGCTATTGTTGCAAATACTAAAGTCATATCAGATATTATATTTCATTTTGATCACACTAAAATTATGACCGCTAGAGAATGATTTATGTATTCTAAGGAAATTCGCTTGGTTGACCCTGCTTAACGAATTTTTTTTTTCTCATATTGTCGCCAGTATATTTATGTTTAAATATTTGATAAAGGTAGATTGATATTTCGAAATCATTACAGTCCATTTTCGCTGGCCATGTTTTTTTTATTAAGTCAAATATCAAACACTATATTATATGATTATGATTATATGATTTTCCTGTAATTTTAAATATAAACTTAAGAGATTCATTAACTGTTTTTTGGAAATTTATAATTAAAAAAAACTTTTAAATGTTGCTGATGAAAAAACAACAACACGTGATGATGGACGTAATTTAAGATCAACAAAATCAGAAAAAAACAAAAGTAATTTAAATTCATAAAATGTCACTTTCTACATTTTCTATGATAAAGATAAAACAAAAACGGTCAACAGCGTGTCTTAAACGCTTCAGAGTTCTGTACTAAATTAGGTGTGTTACTTATGGAAAATTTTGAATATCTAAAACACTTTGTAAAGTCAAAAATGAATTTCGTTAAAAGTAAATTATTAAGTGGAGCAACGTTGGAAATTTAGACGTAGTCTTTAGTCACATTTACCTTGCGAAATATATATAATGGGGTTTAACTTTCATTTTTTAGCCAATAGCAGAGGACACCTTCTTAGATTAATGATATTGGTGGAGTACAAAGAATTATATGCAGACTAGGAATTGGTAGGTTGTGCTGCTTTGACAGGGACTGTGCCGATATTCATCTGGAGTTCGTGTAGAGAAACTGTAAAAAACCACCACAAGTTTGGCCGGTTACTTATTTCGTTCTTGCCCATACGCGGACAATTTAGTCCCTTAACTGCCCCTTATTGGGAATCGAACCCAAAACCTTCCAGTTCCACGGAGAGTGTGTTTAATTGTTCGATCACTTGACAGGTCCACCTTGCGAAATATCCAGCTATACAAACTAATTTTATTTCCGAAAAACTAGAAAGCTATTCACTACAAGCTTTGTCTCATGACTGAAATATCTTCCAAAATCGAGGGAAATATCGCGGAGTTAAAAGCCTTTGACATACAAAGCATATACGGACAAATTTATAAGGATTCCGGTTTGTGTCTTTTGTTGCTACAGAATCCTAAAATTATACACAAGTTTCACAAGTGAAAAATAATATCAAATTTCCTCAATCATTCACAAGAAAATAAATTTGTTTTTCTTTGAAAAATTCGTGTTATCTTTTGATAACGCAAATTTTTTTTTGTACCTTGTTACCCCGCCAGGTAATTTTAACCATTTTTATCAGCTCTCCATGGGAACGAAATTATTATTTTTCTAGTTGGTTACACAAACCAAAACCAAATTATGAATAGAATACATTTCATTTTCAATATTATCTACAGAGTGTTTCACGAAGAATTAATACTTTAGAAAGACTAGGTGTATGTAGACAATTTTGAGTTAAAATGTTTATATAATCGTATATTTACGATCAGTTGGATGATGCTATTCTGATATAGCTTCAGAAGGTATTGAAAGGGGGGGGGGGGGGGAGATTAATCCGTATGCCCGTTTTTACACATACAAATTTTCAATGCCAATAAAAATATTTAATATCGTTACTAAAGTTACCTTACTGTGCACATGATGAAATTCACTTGAAATATATCAACCACATGTTGCTAACAGCTATAACTCTCGTCTTGTTTATTATTTCTTTGTTTGTCAATCACTTCAGTCACATGATCAGAGTATACCAATCACAAGGAAGTAGTATATAAACCATCGTACACACTATTCTTAGATCTGAAGTTACATATAAGATTTCATGAAAAAAAATCATCAAAATAGAATTCTTTTCTATTTCATCAAACTAAAAACATGCATTAAAAAAATACTACTGCGCATGCTCACCAAATCATTCGCATGAATACTTACATCTGAAGTTACATGCGTAAAAACGGGCTAACTCGTAAACAATGCGTTACCAGATCTCAGAAACAAAACATTTCTGGACTAATTTTGTATTGAATGAGTCCGTTACTTGACGAAAACCCATTATAATAGGGAATATGTATGAAAATTTTTTTTGTTAAAAATTGAAAATTGTTACCTAACTTTTCTTATTCAAAATATACAGGATGTAACATGATTCATTCATATTTTAACATTCGAACAACAATCTGTAATAGGGAATATGCATGAAAATTTTTTTTCACATTTATTTTCAGAATATAAAAATACTGTTAATACTGTAATAATATTTAAAAACGAAATTAAAATCCGACAAATATCAAGGAAGCTATAAGCTATTAAAGATTATTATCTGTCTCTTTCTTGCAAAAATACTAAAAACGGAGTTTTACGTGTATTTTAAATGGTGAAAGTGTAATATGACGTCACATAACATATCAAGAGGGCTATCAGTCTCTTTGTCTAATCGGGAATTTCAATCATTCATATCTCGCTTATTTTTAAAGTTATTTAAAAAGTAATTTTACCTTGATATTTGTCAAGTAAACATGCTTCAATTCAAGTGAAAAAAAATTTTCATGCATATTCCCTATTTTGTATTGAATGAGTCCGTTACTTGACAAAAACCCAATATATTAAATAAAACAAATATTTCAAATTTTCGTTACAATATTATTATTTTAACTATAGTTTCACAATCACTGTTGCTTCTTCAGAAAATATATAATAATAAACATTACTGGTCAAATGTTTTTACGATCTTTTTAATTATAATCTTTTCTTCACTATCGTTTCCCTTAAAATGTTTACCATTCATCTTGAACCACTCTGTATATGTGGTTATGAATTTTGTTATTAAATAACTTTTTATTATAATTATCTGACGAATGTGTTCAGTGATATCACACGGTATCTTCGCGGTATAAGACCATAGTGGTTGGTGGTGCTTGGGCCTATATAGGAAACTGATAATCAAATAATCAAACTGATAATCAAATTTGATTAAAACAAAGTTTTTTATCGAAGTACTCGATCAATCCAAATAATTATTGTGGCTATCAAAATAGTGTTGATAAAAAATCAACCACATAATTGATTTGATTTCTGTCATGTAAAAAAATGGATATAAAAAATACAGGTTGCTCTTTCTCTCTCTCTCTCTATTTGGAAGAAATCTATTCTTGCATTTCGAATTCGCTTAGAACAGAGGTGGGCGCAGACAGCTCGCCGGAGTCGAACGGACTCTCCATAAGCTGGGTGAGAGTAGTAAAAAAGTATGTTTTGAAATAAGACGGAACGATATTTCAATACAGGTTGGCCTACCGATTATTGCCCAATAATTTATTCAATCAATTTAGAATTAGTTTTATGAAATATTTATTGTTTAAGAAATATCTTTTACAATATGGAGAAATACACCAAAAACATAATAATAATAATAATAATAATAATAACAATAATGATGATAGCAATAACAATAACAATAATTACAACAACAACAATTATATGTATTCCCACTTTATGTAAAATTTAACCATTTAGAAATTAGTAACAAATTACCAACCCTACCCAACCCCCCCCACCCAGCTTTATCATTAGCATCTTTTTTGTATCCAGTGTCATCAAATTCCCATGACACTGTACCCCCTACTAAGAAAAAATAATTAAATCAAGTAACTAATTGTTTATTAGTTCTCCGATATGAATAGTTTAGGCAAATTATTCGGAATTTCCTAAAATCTAATTCTAAAATCTAAACTAAAGCTAAATCATCAAAAAATTTACAAGCGGTAAATGTAAAAGATTTATATTTTATAATTTATATAACATATATATTTTATTCAAATATATTAAAAAGGTACATTTTATGCCCCAAATTACCAGCCCAAAATTGCAGAGTATATATTCAATGTATTGTATGTATTGTATTGTATGTATTGTACTTTGAATAATAGTGACCATAAAAAATAGTTGGTATTATTATATTTTTTTCAGAAAATGTTTTAATTAAAAAAAGAAAATAATAATAATTGGTAAGTACCCTATATTTACTCTATCTGTCTTCCTACCTCTCACTCAGAGCTCAGTGCAATCAAGGTCTGCCCACCTATGGCTTAGAATGTCAAAACAAAGGTCGGATCATTATTTATGGGTGTCCATAAACAAAATGTAACCAGTTCAGTCCAAGTGGCCGAGCGGTCTAAGGCGTTATGTCCGCGCAGTATCCCAACTTGAAACTGGGCGGTTATGGGTTCGAATCCCGACATCGGCAGTTTGTCAATTATTAAGAAAAATAAAGAGGGCGGCTATGCTTGAGAAGGTTTTCTGCAGTTTCCTTCACGAACTCCAGATGAATATCGGCATAGTTCCTATCATAGTCGTCTGCAGCCGCATATCCTACCCATTCCTAGTCTATACCCAAAAATTCCTTCCACTCCACTCACATCTTCACATTCTTAGGCATCACAATGGACCTTATGGTCGAAGTGTATCCCGTCCAGGGCAGCCTCTACAATCTATCTATCTAACAAAATGTATATCTTATGTGTAATCTTAAATTAAAATATAAAGATTATTAAGATAATCAAAGAGAACTCTTGAAATTAAATTTCAATTTTGACCCAATTCCTAGATTTCTATTTTATAAATACGTATTTCGACTACAAAGTAGTCATCATCAGAATGAAATAGCTAATCGTAAGTATTTCCGGGATATGGAGTCATGGATATGTTATTCGTTGCTAATTTGGTGCGTGTTCTAGGAATTGGGACAAAATTTGAAATTGAATCTCAAATTAGAACATAAATAACAAAAACATAATATAATTATTATGAGTACACCCTGTACAAAGAAATAAATTGATATTAAAATATTTTTAAACCGGAATATTTTTGCAATGTTTGATGACACAGAATGAATTTTAAATACACAGTTTGTGTCAAGTGATTGACAAAAATAACTAAAACTATATCCGATATAAATATTTTTGATTGACTTTTGTAGAGTGAATAATCAAACGACTGACTGACGTGGAGTCTCATTTGGGAGGAAATCCAAAATATTGATAAATACCTACAAATGTTATATAGATATTATATGTTATTTTATTTATGTTGAAATTTCTGTTTAGGGAGAAATTATTTGAAACTTTATGTTTATACTACACTTTATCAAAAGTTTTATATATGTATATATATATATATATATATATATATATATATATATATATATATATATATATATTTATATATATAAAGTTTCAAATATATATATATATACAGGTGTTCTGAAATTCATATTCATTCTTAGTTTTTGAGATATAATTAATTAAACAAAAATAAATTCAACCAATCACATTTGCATTATTGAATTTTTGCGGGTTCGCTACACTTATTGAGAACTCTGATTGTCGCTACTCTAGGATGCTCTACTGTGGGCGCCCTACTCCGTTACTGTGGCTCCACCTCCTTACACTATACGCTCTGTGATTGCTGGAGTAGGGCGGCCACAGTAGAGCATGCTAGAGTAGTGACAATCATAGTTCTCAATAAGTGTAGCGGCACCCGCAAAATTAAAAAAAGCAAATGTGATTGGTTGAATTTATTAATGTTTAATAATATCTCAAAAACTAAGCGTCAAATCGAATAACTTTATTAAAATTTTATTAAAAACTTTATTAAGTTTTCCTGAATAAATTTCAGAACAGCCTATATATATATATATATGTATAATATAGATAGATGCAAACCATGCATGTGATTGAATAATAATTATACCATTCAATGTAAATATACGGAATGTTTACTGTGTAATACTACCAATTCTATACCGGTTGAATTAAACTATGTAAAAGTTCAAAAAATTCACCGATATACGTCGAATAGTGGTTCGTATTAGATAATTCGTATTAGGGAATAGATAACGCAGTGTTTTGTTTTATTTACTCTTTGCAACACTTGTCGGAGGATAGTCATCAGGATATATATTTTCTGTGTACCACTTTTCTGTGTAAATTTACAATGCAAAATGCCGTACATTTGTCTAACATATTTGAAAAGCTTTATGAGGGTAGAGAAAAGCTAGCCTTCAGACTGACCGATATCGAGGAAAGTCAATCGATCATAAAATATAAGCTTTATTTTAAATCGCTTATTTAGTGTATTTTTTAATAACCTCAACGTTTTTCATCATGATACCTGATGTAATGTGACTATTTTATATATGAATGTGAATTGATCTGGTAGTGAGATACGGACGGATATACCAATATGTGCTCGAACTGTTTTCTGTGATCAATATTTTCAACGTTACAAAATCGGGACTAAACTTATAATACTCATATATATATATATACCGGGTATAACTGAAACCGTACTGAATTTCTTGTAGATATTTTCACAATAAACGCTCTATATTTGATGAATAATTATCGATCAGAATATTATGTACACTTCCGTTCATAAAAACTGAACCAGTTGAAATATTCTGTTACTGTCTGAAGTGTTACTATATGTAATATTATACATAAATTTAGTAATATAGACTGTGACTTAGTGGTTCAATTTTTATGAACGGGTGTGTACTCATATATGCTCCGCGCTCTGCTAAGCAATTTATTATTGCATGATGATTCTCTATGGTTTGCAGAGCATATTATAGTAATGCATTCCAAAACTATAACAATATAATATTGGCTACAAAACAATTTACAGGGTGTAACAGACATATTGGTTAATATAAGCGGCGAGCTGTTATGGAACATATCACAGAAAAATTGATATATTATTAAAAAGATATATCTAGAGCACGGTAGTGCGACCGACAGGCCGAGTTTATAATATTGGTTAAAAAAACAATTTACAGGGTGTAACAGACATACTGGTTAATACAAGCGGCGAGCTGTTATGGAAAATATCACACAAAAATTGATAGATGATTAAAAATAATAAACCGATCTTGTTTAAACTTTTGCACACATCTTCAAGGTCAGTTTGACTAGTGCTTGAACGAAGGACTTTTTTTTTTCAAAACTCGTTTTACAAGGCAACACGTGGTGCAAATTACACCAAAAATGGTACCTTTTTGTATTCAAATTTTTTTCCCTTCGTCCAAGCACGAGCTATATATAACAGAAATAATTTGGTTTATTAATTTCGGATGAATCTATCATGATCTATTCTGACTAAGTCAAGGGAACTTTATTCTGAAGAGTCACAGAAAATGGCTGAATTTTCCCAATGGCTGAATTTTCAAAATTTTGAATTGAAAATTTAATAATATATTTGACCAAATGTTGATCTTTGATCTGTTTAAAGGTTCAATCAAATATTTCATTTATTATATTAGAAAAAAATTAGAGAAAATATGCTTTTTTTTAGCCTTTGAAACCCCATGCAACCCCTTAGTAACGGGTCACAGTGGTTTCGATGGAAATGAAAAAGCAAATGCCTTGCAAAGGAGTCGGAATGCCCTTCATAGGCCCAGATCCTATTTAAGGAATTCCAAGCATTGCATGTAAACAGGTGATCAACGAGTGGTCAAATGCTAAACACCGTGATCTCATTTTTACAAAAAGACATGAAGCAATAGATAGATTATTTTGCAAATATTTTTTCAAATGTCCAGCGATCCTACCTAGTAAAGTTTTTGTTACCATATTATGTACATTCATGCAAAATAAGTCAAAGTTAGTAAAAATTTACCCTCGTCTCGCCTCGGCCGATGATAGGTAACCCAACCGAGGCGAGGCGAGGCTAGCCAACATTCAGCCTCGGCCAAGGCGAGGCGAGGTTGATATTTAAAAAAGCGAGGCGAGGCGAGGTAATACCAAAACCTCGCCTCGCCTTGTGCCTCGTGAAACACTATGCTTCAGAGTGCAACCAAGAGGCTATCTCTCGATGCACTGAAGCTGGACAGTATGCAACTGCGGAGGGTTACGGGATTCATTACCGGGCATTATCCCTTGCGGAAGCATCTGCACACAATGGGACTCCATAACGGGTCCATTGTTACGCCTTCGAAACCCATGTAATCTCTTAAGAGAGATTTAATGTCTGTTACACCCAATCGTAATAATATTGACTAGAACTAACTATAAATAAATTAAACAATAATCTAGTAAATTATAAATAAATAGGTAGACAGATAGATAGATACCCAGGGAGATCGATATATTTGGGAGATGTGTATGTGATTTCAATCTCTCTATAGTCCATATTAAGTACGTGTGTTTTTTGGGGAGCCATATGGCTTTTGGATTTGATTATTATATTATAAATATTTGGTTATTTGGCTGTGGGATACATTAAAATTTTATATTATATATATATATATATATATATATATATATATATATATATATATATATAATATAATTGACAATATTTACTTAAAATATTATTACATTTTAACCCAAACTTGTAATACATATTATATGATGTATAAATATATTTATATGTTATATTTACTTTTGAAAATATAGAATAATAATAATCAGAAAGAGGGGTACCGCATACGGGTCCCTAGCACCTAGAGCACCTAGAAGGGGTCCTCTGTGCCCTCCCTTAGAACAACCTGTCACCCGAAGGCGAGACGCCTCCGGGCAAGAGGTGCTATTTTAAGCAGATGAAGCTATAGTATTCTTATATTTCAAATTTTGCCCGTATTCCTAGAACATTTGTTTGTATTTTATAAATACGTATTTCGACTACAATGTAGTCATCATCAGTATGAATTAGCTAATCGTAACTATCTCTGGGATATGGATTCAGAGATATGTTGCTTGTTGCTAATTTGGTGCCTGTATCACCTGATTATTTTAATAATCTTTACTATAGTATTCTGTTGAGGCCAAACGCCACACAAAAGGCCCACAACTTCTCCGCCGGGATTGTTCCCAGGATTGATGGATCCAAAGTTTCGGACCCAAACATTCTATATCTGACAACCTGCAGGCTTCTGCAGGTGCATATAACATGTATGGTGGTTTCATCGTCCTCCGTACAGGCCCTACAAGTTGGAACATCAGAGATCCCAAGGTTATGAAGGTGGTAGTTCAATCGACAGTGTCTTGTCAGAAGCCCCACCACCCTTCTCAACTGTATTCTATTGAGTTTCAATCGAGCACAGTCGAATGGCCTAGCTGTGTTTATGCACAACTTTGCCTGTTGCATGTCCTGCGCAAAGTACCAGTAATCGAGATGAGCTTGTTTCAGCCACCAGTTGTTTCGGTAAATTACGGAGCATCTTGCTACTGAAAATATATGCAAGGTGACAAAAACACAGGGGCAATTTTACTCTTGTTCAGCGAAATTGAAATGATAATAATTTGTTTCAGAACCTAAATAAATTTTTTATGTTAATATGTGATATCTTACATATAAACATTAGTTTAGGTAGTAAAAAAAAGATTAAACAACTACCAGGACTCGAACCACAGACCTCTAACTATTCGGGACGGTCCGATGACTAATTTCGTTTATAATTTATTTGTTTCAAATACAATTAATAGGGAATATGCATGAAAATTTTTTTTCACTTGAATTGAAGCATGTTTACTTGACAAATATCAAGGTAAAATTACTTTTTAAATAACTTTAAAAATAAGCGAGATATGAATGATTTAAATTCCCGATTAGACAAAGAGAGTGATAGCCCTCTTGATATGTTATGTGACGTCATATTACACTTTCACCATTTAAAATACACGTAAAATTCCGTTTTTAGTTTTTTTGCAAGAAAGAGACAGATAATAATCTTTAAAAGCTTATAGCTTCCTTGATATTTGACGGATTTTAATTTCGTTTTTAAATATTATTACAGTATTAACAGTATTTTCATATTCTGAAAATAACTGTGAAAAAAAATTTTCATGCATATTCCCTATTCTTAATAATCGTATGAAATTTGACTTGTATTTAGTACTTATGCTCCTTGATAGAAATATATTGGGGTGGAGTGAATTAGGAAGGGGATAGTGATTTCCTTCACCTTTCTACTTCATTTGAAAACCGGACGTTTCCAGTGACGTTTTTATTAATATCCTGAATTAAAATTTCTATAGAATAATATTAATAATTGTACCCTAATAAAAAAACTTTTTCTATTTCATATATATAATTCAGTTATATAATATTAAATGGATTAGTCAGACAAAAAAATTCTCCTCCTCCTCCCGATTGTACCGCGACGAATGCATTTTAACCAGAGCATTTACAAAAAAAAACACAACATTTATTTTATCTCCACAACACAATGGTAAAAGTCTGTATGAAATGAATGTACTGTGAAATGTTATATTTTTCTGCATAATAATTTTATGTACAAGTTGATCTTGGATACTTGGAAATAAACAAATTGTGTTTTTTATGCGGATTTGGTGAGCAAAATATCAGAAACTATCCTTCAGAAATCGTCTCATCAAATTAATTTTTGTATGTTTTAAGTCCGACAGCTGAATTGTTTTACTGAAACCGCGTTTTACAGTTATTAATTGGATGGTGTTATGCAAAAAGCTCACACCCCAAGTTATCTCACCCAAGTGGGAGAAAACGTTGTTCCCTATAATGTGCAAACATAATTCAAGCTCAATCAGCTAAATCTAATTTTTTTTTAAATAGTTATACACATATATAAGCATGTGTTTGTGTAAAACGATCCAGTAATATACTACCAGTATATATATACATATATATATATATATATATATATATATATATATATATATATATATATATATATATATGTGTGTATAAAATATTATATCTCAGAAATATATTATAGAATTAATACTCTTTTTAATCTCCTGTATCCCCGGATATATTAAGTTTGGCAAAGGCTGTCTGTCTGTCAATACGATAATTAAAAAACGAAAAGAGATAACGAGCTGAAATTCTGTATGTGCATTCTACAGCTTAAAAGTATCCATTCAAGTTCGTGAATGGGCTAATGGGCAAAACTGTCCATCTTTGAAACCGTAAGAGATAGAAGAAAAATTTAACGACAAAAATGTTCCTTTTTAAAAAATAATCAACTTTTGTTTGGAAACTTTTTTCATAAATTACATTATATACCGGGTACTTAAGCAATTAACTGAGTTGAGAACTCAGAATTACTCCATTTATTATATAAATGATAAACAGAGTAAGTCTATGTAGCGTTTATTTCTATCTAAAAATCTTTTAAAAAATACAGGAAACTTTTTTAATTCAGTTTGGTTCCATTTTATTGCAGGGGAGTGTATTGACTATTTTTACACAGCAAACAATTTTTATTCGAATCATTTTTTATACAAGTTATAAGGCCACCCAAAGTTGTATTAAAATTGAACGGTACTATTTTCTTTGCAATTGATTATATCAACTAACAATATTATATCAAATCAAATAGATCATTCTGTACAATCATCTCATAATATTATTTTAAACAATTCTTTTTATCCCAATTTAATAACACTTTCATTGATTTCAAGTGTGATATTAACCAAGCTGGCTGGAGCTATAGAGCTCTACTAGTCTACAGTGTTCATTTGTATTTATGTTAGAGATATTTAAATAGAGGATGGACGTCCCATTGAGTCTTCTCATTTTTTTTTTGTTTTTTGTAAATACATTCTCTATTTCTGTATAATACATTCACTTTATTCAAGCATGCAGCAAAAAATTAAAAAAAAAAACACATTATTATGACAACGAAAGGTTTGACTGCACATCTCCATATGTATTCATATACAGAGTGTTCAAGAACTGAGATCCTATTTTACATTGCTGGTACACATAAACACAAAAGTAGCAATCTTTCTCAGAATATTTTCTAATAATTGAAAACTCGGTCTTGCGCACTACCGTGAAAAAATCAAATACCAAAAAATCGAATGTAGAAGCCTGAGAACTAACTGAGATAATTGCTTATCCCGAGTTTGTGATTAGTGTATGAACTATGTATTTTACTTCAACACAGATGTTTAGAAACATGACTTGTAGTGTATATATAAATGTGTTATATGTACAGAGTGAGCCAATTTCGATGGTTTTATAGGGTAACTCGGTAACTATAGGAGATAGAAAAAAAAGGATGGCACATTCTCATTGGTGCCAACAAAAATTGGCTAGCATTTTTTGTTTGCGAGTTATAAGCATAAGTTCGATTTTTTGACTTTTAAACAATTGTGAATATCTTGGTTTTTTGTAAAGCTAGATGAAAATAATTTTTACATTCTTAAGTTACCCTATAAAACCATTGAAATTGGCCCCCTCTGTACACTTCCGTTCATAAAATTTGAATAATATAAAGTGTGTTTCCTGAAGTTTTTTTCCAACTATTTACGAAAAATGAAGTTTAACAAATGATGTCCACTTTCGCGCTGAAAACTATGAGCTCTTTTCAGCACATCTTCCATGATCTTTCGTACAGTTTCTTTAGATATCGCCAAAATCTCTCGCCTAATATTCTAAGTTGTTCCAAGCATTGTGGCTTGTTGACATAAACCCTTTCTTTCAGATAACCCTAAAGAAAATAATCTGCAATATCGTATGGTTAGATGGAGCAGATCTGACATTAAAATATCGTCGATAGTTTCTCTGCGTAGAAATAAGGCCTTTTCCGTTTTTCAAATCAAAAGTTACGATATTTATCCTGTCTGCAGACTCGGTATAGCTCCATATCGAAACTCCCAAGTATTTACTATAATCTAAAAAACAAAGAGAAACTCGATAAATATTAAATCCAGAAACAATTATTGAAAATAAAAATCGTGCAGGTACTTTTGCGCCACTCTGTATATAACCTTCTTAAACTTGGCCTTACGCCCTGTCGTGCTATATATCTAAATAAATTCTGCGACATCCTGTAAAAAAATTATACACTTTTGAAAATACATATTTTTATAAAAATCGTATTGAATAATTTTCTTTGTATTTATTTTGTTTTTAAAACCATACTTTCGCCCTTCTTGGCTCGGCAAATTCTCTTTTTGTTTTGTAGAAAAAAAGATAAGATAAATTAATTTGTCGTATTATTAATTAATAAAAAAACGAACGTAATGAATGGTCTAATATTATTATTATTAAATATTATGAAGTCATTTTTTAATTAATAAATAATTATATAGTAAACTCCTTCTTTTCAAATTAATAATAATTTAATTAATTAATTGAATTTAGAAATTATTTCACGGTATATATAATGGGAATTAATGACGAATGAAACGTAATGAAATTAACAATTATGTGAATTTGTGAATACAGACAGGCAGACACTCAGACACTATTCAATATGGAAATGATGTTTTGTTTTCTTTTTTTTTTAAATAGAAATGTTCTTTGGTCGCATAATTAATAAAAAGTAAAAAAATTGATTAAATAATCTTTTTTTATTTCACTTTCTGTTCAGCAAGTTATAGATCCATGGAATTTTAATCAAACAATTTCAAACAAAATCTCATACAACCGATCATGGCACGGCTCTAATAAAAATCTTCTCATGGAAAAAGGTCTCTGAGCGTTCACAACTATTATTCTGTGTGAATGCGAAAGTCTTCCTCTCACAAAAGACACTATTTTGTTGGGAAGGACATACCTCTAGCCAGATGAAATCAATGAAGTGTCGCCAAGGAATTTCCTAACGGTTATCAAAAGCATAGGATTCCTGGAACACATTTGAAGGAAAGGTACAATAGATCTAATCGGTTGCAGTACAAAAGCTCTTTATAAGACTCGAATCTAATCTAATCTAATGGCACATCAATAAATGATCGTTGAATCAATATGCAGGGTGAATTGAACCTGCCGCATATTAGCACACGCCTTCACTTCCTTCCATGATCTACTAATTCTTCAACAACATCCAATAGAAATCGATAAATTGAAACAAAACTAAGACAATTCGTGGTTGGCTCAAAGACAGGGTAAATACCAAAGCACTCAAAACAATTAATTAACGAACAAACGACGAACAATTAATTAAAAATAATAAAAAGTCAAAAATATCAACAAGAAAAATCTATGTGGGGCTAAATTGAGCTCTAAAATTATAATTTAACATAAATATTACTTTATAAATGAAATATGCATGTTCATCTAATATACTACACCGTATATTTGTTGTCATCGGTGCTCTGGTTCAGGATTTTATTATTTACCTTTGGTATTTACCATGTCTTTGAGGCAATCACGAGTGGTCTTCGTTTTGTTTCAATTTATCGATTTCTATTGGATGTTGTTGAAGAATGTGAAGTGGAGGTGTGTGCTAATATGCGGCAGGTTCAATTCACCCTATATATGAATTTAATAGAACATTATTATAAAATTGTTTATATATATATATATATATATATATATGTATAAATTTGATCAGATGTTTTATAAATTAGAATCTTGTTGTTAATGGATGTAGACATCATAAATAAATCAATATACACTAACTGTCGTAGAAAACGAGACTAAACAGATTTGTTAAAGTGTCATGAAAACATGTGGTTCTCATTATAAAATATAGGTTGATATAAGATCATAAAATGTATAAAAAAAAACAAATACAAATTGACCCCAAGGATAATTGAATAATAATATTCTTTCTTTTAAATATTTATTTTTGAATTGATTGCTCAATGAAATCCCTGGATAATTTGTTCAAATATGTATATATTATATATGGATTGTGTGTACTATATCTGTATACTCATATCCCATTTTTAATGTTCCTCAGTATTTCAAACAAATTAATTAATAATTCCTTCTATGAAAACTGTTGTTATTTGATATATCACGAATAATACATATTAGAACATATATATATATATATATATATATATATATATATATATCATATGATTATGATTTTATTAATGATGTTCTAATAATGGTTTTCGATTTTAATATTCTTATTGTTATTATTTACGTTTGTTATGTATTGTTAGGTAACGGTATTGTAGTTATTGATATTGTTGTTTATCGTTATTTATTATATATATATTTATTTATTTTGAAAGAAATGGGATATATAAAGAAAATATATAATATATACAATAAACAAATATTGTTATATCATCATCTTTATAAAACTTTGCTTACCCATATCCTATATATAGTATACGAGTAACCCCTTGTAGTTTTAATCTATAATTAATAATCCTATACACATTCCACCCCTTAGTGTAGCTGAAAACGGCTGCAATTCAAATAAATTATATATCTGAAATTATTACTTAGTCGAGTCACACTCGTGATTGTTTCACAAAGTAAAAATAAATTTACACGAGTCAGACTCGTGATTAATACACACAAGAGGTTAAATACTTAAAGGGGTTTATATTTAAAAATAACTTAAAATCTCAAAACCACTTTTTAGTACTCAAAATTTGTATTTATTGTAGGTATAATAGGTATCAGTATTTGTTGAAATGTAGCCTGACTAAAGCGGCCATCTTCGAATAGCACGTCATGAGTAACTTTACCAATTGGTGATTTGTATTTTATTCATTGGATTTTCGAAAAAAAAGTATCGATTAAAAATATTAGTAGTATATTTATATTGAACAACTATTATTCGAAGCATTTTTTCAAAAACCGAATTAATAAGGCAAAAACTATAAATTTTTGAAAACAAAAAGATTTGTGACTATGTGTATTCTACGAGTCTATATACAGTCTGTTTTCAAAAGCATTTCTAATAGGGAATCAATGTTAAATAAATAAACAAAATATTTACTATAAAACCATACATACATACATACTTACAAACATCTGGTTGGTTGTGGTATGATGTTTGATTGATGTCATTTAAGAGTGGGATTTAGTGATGCCCACTTAATTTATAATATTATTATTCATTACGTATGCACACGAGAGTAAATAAAAAAGCTGTGTGAGAGTAAGTAAAAAAGGTATGTTTTGAAGTAAGACGGAACGATGTTTCAATACAGATTGTAAAAATTACCAAACCCACCCCACCCCCACCCAGCTTTATCATTGGCATCTTTATTGTATCCAGTGTCATCAAATTCCCATGACACTATACTCCCTACTAAGAAAAAATAATTAAATCAGGTAAATAATTGTTTATTAGTTCTCCGATATGAATAGTTTAGGCAAATTATTCGGAATTTCCAAAAATCTAATTCTAAAACTAAACTAAAGCTAAATTATCAAGAAATTTACAAGCGGTTTACAATTGTCAAGCGGTAAATGTAAAAGATCAAAAGATTTATATTTTATAATTTATATAACATTTATATTTTATTCATACCCAAATATATTAACAAGGTACATTTTATGCCCCAAATTACCAGCCCAAAATTCTAGAGTATGTATTCAATGTATTGCATGTATTGTATACTTTGAATAATAGTGACCGTAAAAAAGAGTTGGTATTATTATATTTTTTTCAGAAAAATATAATAATTTTTTTAATTAAGAAAATAATTTAATTTAATTAAATAAATAAAATAATTTAATTAGAAAATAAAATAATAATAATTGGTAGGTACTCTGTATTTACTCTATCTCTCTTCCAACCTCTCACTCAGAGCTGAGTGCAATCAATGTTTGCCCACCTATGCACTACACTACTACAGATTACAGAGTACCCTCACTATTTTTATTTCTTTATGAAGCATTGTGTAATTACTATAGTAAATAATATTTAACATTGATTCTCTATTAGCAAAGCTTTCCAAAACAGACGGTATAATATCTTTCTCCTCAAGTAAAAGTATGTACGAGACTTATTACTCATATTTGACACAATAATATGGTATAATATTATATCATCGCATCAGCGTCAGCATCAACGTCAGCGTCAGCATATTGTTCTTGTATGTACAAGTAGCGTCAAAAGTCATCGAACTATCATTTCAAAATTTTAATTTTTAATTCAAAAATATTTTTATAGTTTTAGGTTTTTTCAATGTTATTTTAGATCTCATTCACAAATAGGTTTTGTTAAGTAACAGAAAATGTTTACTTTGTTGCTCTACAGTATGTTCAAATTGTTCAATTCATTTTTATTTCTGAAGAACGAAGTGTGTTCCGAAACTAGTATAAAAAAAAAGTAATTTTACGAAAATTTCAAAAATTTGTTTTATTTAAGGACGTTCATGTGCTCTAGAGTCCAATGAGTACTATCATTAATAAAATTTATTTTATTTAAAAAAGTTGTAAAAGTATATCAATAATCTTACAACGGTTTTTACGGTGCGCTGTCGTCAGTTTTCAAAATTTGGTGGCAAGAACAAACCTAACCAAACAGTTTTAATTTTATTAAATAATTAATTCAAACGTTCGTTAACATAAAAGAATATTTTTAAATAGTATTTATTATGGTGCCTACTTTAATAATATAGTTATAATTAATTTAAGTATAAACAAGTTCTGTTTGCCATAAGACGCTGTGTTCAAAGTTTAATTTTTAATCGATGATTATTCTTTGAAATGATCGTCAACAGGTTTTAAATTTTGGAGGGGAGGGTAACTACTGAATTGAGCTATTCAATTCACTATAAAAAAACGTTTATCTACTATCAAGCTTCATGGATAGATAGATAGATTGTATAGGCTGCCCTGAACGGCAACACTTTGACTATAAGGTCCATTGTGATGCCTAAAGATTTGATGATGTGAATGGAGTGGAAGGAATTTTTGGGTATAGGTTAGGAATTGGTAGGATATGCGGCCGACTATGATGGGAACTATGCCGATATTCATCTGGAGTTCGTGAAGAAAACTGCCGAAAACCTTCATAAGCATAGCTGGTTACTTCGTTCTTGTCCATACGCCGACAGTTGAGTCAATTAACCGCCCCTTTCTTTTCTGAATAATTGATTAAACTGTCGATGTCGGGATTCGAACCCATAACCTCCCAGTATCCAAGTAGGCATACTGCGCAGACATAACGCCTTAGACCGCTTCGCCACTTGGACTGGTATCAAGCTTCATACATGAACGTCTTTCATAATCAAAAATTAATTTGTATCTTATTTATGCCGGTTTTCGAAAAAATACTTCGGATAAAAGTTGTTCATTATAAATATCGTAACCACTTTTATTGGAAATATTTTTTCCGAAATTCGAATACATCAGACACAAATCAAGTATAAAATTTTCGAAATGATAGCTTGACTTTTGACGCTATTTGTACATACGTACAGAGAAATATCAAATCTGGTTTCATAATTATATGATTACATACAAAAGTTGTAATATAATCATATATATATTTTAAACATCTGTTTTAAATATGTGTCTGGATGGTTGGGTTGGTTGGATACATTCATTGAGAATGGATGGATACAACATTTGTGTAGTAAGAATCGTAACATATTATTATTATTTAAATGTATCCTATGGTTTTGGGTTTTGTATTCAATGTTGTGCAAGTAACTGGAGACGATTTAAGATGTTATGTTGCTGCAGAATCATTCAACTGATTTTGGATGTTGGTTTTTATTTTAATATGCTTTTAATACACTGTAAAAAATAAAATAGTGAATCCAACTACACCGTGTACTTGATCGATACTACCCACAGCCGTAATGGTCTAAGATCCGGCATTAGAAAAACCTTCCCTCATCTGTTAATTTATTGAAATATTATTGAAAACGCTTATTGCAATATAAACAATTTGGCAACGTAATGCTAGGGTAGTTCTGCTGCAATTAACATTAATTAATTAATTTAAAATAATATCTTGTAGAGAGAGAGAGACTATTGCATTATTCCAGGTAACAAACAAGGAAAGTATATGATCATGCGTATGTAGAGTGTACTTCATTTATCTTGAACTCTGCATTCTCTATACAATACTACTATTAGTATAAATACACTTATAAATAGAGTACACTCTACATACGCATGAATCATATACTTTCCTTGTTTGTTACGTGGAATAATGCAATAGTCTCTCTCTCTCTACAAGTTATTTTTTTTTTTAATTCTATTATTTTAAAATTTTCTTATACAGGCTGCAATTGATTTTAATGGATTTTAAGATGGCTGCCAGTTATGGATGTATTCTAATTATTCTAAACTTTTAATTTAGCTAAATATTTTTCAATTAACATATGAGGGAAGTAAGTTAAGTTTACTTTAAGTTTGAACACCTGGCTGCAGGTAACCGTAGCAGTAATAAGCAGCGCTGCCTGCGATTACAAAATTTGTCGTATCGTATAGTATGTTATTTAATAAGCCAAATTTTATTAACACGTGAAGGATTTCATTATAAAAAAATAAATTTTTAATTAATTAATGTTAATTGCAGCAGAACTACCCTGGTAGAAATTACATTGCCAAATTGTTGATATTGCAATAAGCGTTTTCAATAATATTCCAATCAATTAACAGATGAGGGAAGGTTTTTCTAATGCCGGATCTTAGACCATAAATGGATAAACACTCACATGGGGTTACATACAGGTTTCGAACGCTACAAAAAAACGCATATTTCCTCTAACTTTTTTCTAATATAATAAATGAAATATTTGATAGAACCTTTAAACGGATCAAAGATCAACATTTGACAAATATTTTGTGAAATTTTTATTTCAAAATTGTAAAAATTCAGCCATCGGGACCTCATTTCCTGCGACCTCTTGGCGTTGTCAGAATAACTCATGATAGATTCATGCGAAATTATAAAACCAAATTATTTCTATTAGTAGATATATATAAAGCTCGTTCTTGGACGAAGGAAATACAAAATGAAAATTTGAATTTTTGGCAGAGTTTTGTACAAAAAGGTACTATTTTTTGGGTAAAATTAGTTGTGATAAAAGAAAAAAATCCTTCGTTCAAGCACTAGAGTCAATCTTATCTTGAAGAAGTGTGCAAAATTTTAACAAGATCGGATCACTATTTTTTTTGGAAATCATGTCTTCAACCGACTTCAAAAATATACCCTGGTATATATTATATACCGGGTATACAAAGTTTTTTAATGAGAAATTTAGAGCTATTTTACACCATGAAACCTGATGTGATATGACTATTTCCCTTATAGTTTGGCTAGTAGCCTCCTTAATAACTAAGTAAATAACAGCTCTCTCAATATAATATATAGCTAGTTATTTATTTTAATCATTTTCAACACTCTAAAATATTTGTTAAACTAACAAAACATTGAAATTTGGTTGGTGGCCTGCCTTTGGTCGATGTAGAAAGTTTTACTTTAGTTTTGTGTTTGTATTTAAATAAAATGTGTTTGTTTTTAAAGTACACTCCCGTTCAAATAAAATTGAACCAGTAAGTTACATGCCAAGCTCGTATATATTATTAAATATATGTATAATATTACATGTAACAGTAACACTTAGAATGTTTCAACTGATTCATTTTTTATGAACGGGAGTGTACACACACTGAGTGCTTGCTACTGCCAATGAACAAACCGAAAACGAACAACTCAAAAAACTTTTATTTAGAAATCAATATTTTATTTTGTTTATTTAAGTAAACAAATATATGGAGTTATGGGTAGGGGTTGGTAGGGAATGGGGGTGCGAGTGGATTGAATTCTACAATGATTCTCGAAGCATGAGTTCAAACATCACCTAAAAAATTCATATACTCGAAAGTAACAAATTCTGGTAAGAAAACGCTACGATTTGTACACATAAAGTTTAACTGACATACATATATCATTAGCTTCAACATTGGCATTCTACTTCCGTCTGACGAGATTCGCTTCTCCCGACGAGGTTCATATATTCGGAGTGAGATGCACCGGATATGGTATTTATTTACTATCAAAATTGAGTTTAAACGGCAGTATGTAAATTATTTAGTTTAATTTGTGAAGCTTACGAAATAATGCTGGGGTATATGAGTTGAACATATATAGTCTTTGGTTAAACAAACATTCTCTCTTTTTTTTTGATGAATTCGATGAAGCTGTATTTTTACAGCTAATACAGATAATACAGCTAATGCAGCTAATACAGCTACATATAAATACAGCTCAATACTTGACAGCTCTGCGTTTCTGGGCATTGTGCCCATGAGGGCTTGATATCAGAATGACTTATAGAATATCATATTAAATTTTTAGCTAATTTGACCGGGATCCAATTTCAATAAGATTTTGTGCAGGGTTCTTTATTGACAAATAATTTCCAAAACTTTGTTAATTAATGCTGGTATTTCTATAGAATTTATGAACTATATTAATGATCTATCCATCAAAAAACGCCTGTACCTTTCGAATGGTTTGGAATTTTGGACATCTGGATGAGTTTTTCTGGAATCGTAAGGAAAATTTATCTAGAGTCATTTCTTATCATTATTTCGCTATTTCAGTACTAACTAATATACACACAACATATTTCCCTTTTATATATAGAGAGAGATAATTACTTTCTCTAAGATAATTCGCTTAACTCCTACGTAACTCCTACGTATAATGTAGGTCTTAATGTTTTTCTGTAAGAAGAAAAACGGACATAGTTTGTGTATATATATTTGGCCTGGTATAATATTCATGTTGGATATAAATATTTCAAATGGAACATATTATCTCACCTTACTAAAATATGTTTTTTTTTACAACAAGGTTTTAGATAAATATTTATTCGAAAATCTGTAGCGTGTAAAAGACCGGATTTCAAAAATTTTTAAATTAAAACATGAAATTCTTTATAAAAAAAAAAAAACAGATGTAAATATTTGTACCCAATATTTCACCACGATATCTGTTTACCATTTTTTTTTTGTATGAATAATTTGTTGTATGTATATATAATATACGGAATAATGAAGCGTTATAATGAAGCATCCAAACAATTTTTTTAATATACATCCTGTACTTATTACTGGTGGATACAACAACAACAACAACAACATCATGTAAACAATACACAACCGAATCATGCAACCGAAAACGTCATGCAACTCGATAGATGATTCAAACATTATATGTATAGCTATTATATACAGCATAACATGCATAATGCAGTATAATAATAATACTATTATAATTATACATTGATATACAGGGTGTACTACCTACAGAAAATAAAATGGGGCTGCATGAATTTAAATTATTACATAGCACGGTAGTGCATTGGGTCACGTTTTAATACTATTAGTCCACAGTACAGCACGGGTTTTTTAATGATTAATAACAGGCTAAATTTTTGTCAGTAGCTTCCTTTCGAAGAGATACCCAACTTTTCTCTCGCGAAAAGCTACCCTATGCTCAAACTATGCTATCTCTGTTTCCGGAACATCCTGTATATCGTATTATATAAGTGCATGTAAATTTATGTAGAACATAAGTACAGGTTGTGTATTGAATAACTAGATTTTCCAAAAAAAAATTCCGTTGGAACATACTTCTTCAATTTGTTTCTAAAACATTTTCTAAACTTTCACAAAAGATTTTTGGCGATTCCATTTTGTTTTCGATGTTTCGAATAAAAGTTGTTCATTATAAAAATACTAACAATTTTTTTTTGAAAATCGAATAGATTCGACAGAAATTAATTGTAAAACTAATGGCGTGCGTATAGACATAATTATTGTAATTCTTCGATTGGCATAATCTTCAAATCCTTTTAACTTGGATGCCCAATGTTTTGATACACACACCGTAGCATATACATAAAAAGCATCATCTCATTATCAAACTATATAAGTAAGTATTCATAACTTTAACAATATATATATATATATATATAAAATAGCTAGCGTATGATTCTTTATTGTAAACTTAACTAACTGTTCTGATATATTTATGTTATATAAAATATGAGACTATTCAGTATATTAATAATATAATAACTTGACTTAATTAAACGAGTATTATATTCTATTCGGGATAGTATGCAATGACTTTTAGTCCAGCAGCAGTAGTCAAGAACAAACTCTAACATTAGTTTGGCACAGTTGCGAATTTATCAAAACATTCAAAACATCAAAACATTCCTCAACCTTAATCAATAACAAAAATCTAAACGATTTCTCGAACTTGTATATCGGATTGCTCAAATGACCGGCAATGGCAGATATATTCCTATCAGGCGAAGCAAAATCTGATATTGGTTCCTTTTGTAATATTTTTTCTGATGAAATGAATAAGGTAATTAGATTTTAAGTCCCATTGCAGCGATACAAGTTCAAAGTCTGAAATCTTAAATAGAACCTACATTCCCTTTTTCCGTTGGTGTGAAGAAATATAGCAGGAAAGGTAATTCAATGAAGAATATTCCCCCTCCCCTTAGTAGTCAAAATATCGCTTAGTTTCGGAGATACTATAGGGTGGTAAAGGTAATACATACAGCAAACCAATGGTTGGAGATGTATGTTGCATTTGTCCAAATCGATTTCAAATCAAAATAAACATTTTAGAAAATTGAAATAATGGTATAATCTTTTAGAGGACTATGTTCTCATTCCAAAACGAGTGAAAATAATAACTAACTTAATTTATTGCTTAAACACTCGGTATATACTGAATTTATGAAAAAAAGTTTTAATAAAAAGTTGTTTATTTTTAAAAAAGGGACATTTTAGTCATTAAATTTTTGTTCTATCTCTTACGGTTTTCAAAGAATTTCAGCAATTTTGTTCATCTTGCCCAAACATGGGTCCGATTTTGCCCATTCATTCCGAACTTGACCATACTTTTTAGCTCTAGAATACAAATACGAAGTTTCAGCTCGCAATCTGTTTTCGTCTTTGAGTTCACGGACTATGTCTGCGATCAATATTTTCAAGCGTTATTAAGTCCGGACTAAACTTAATATATCCTGGTATATTTACATATATCGGGTATAAAAATTGGTTACTTATAAAATTTCCCGAGTTATAATTATACCTCTCTTGTTAAAACTCGATTGGATAATAAGTACACCACTCGTAGAATTGTAAAAGTACAATTGTTTTAACAAATGCCCAACCTTGCGAGAATGTATTATGTTGGTCCCGTAGCTGTTAGACTATTTCTACGTTAGACATTAAAGACTATACGTATACCTATTATTTATTGATTAGATATATTTTATTTTATATAATTTTAATGGGTACTTTTTTATAATAATTATTAAATTGGTATCACGTTTTTACTGCTAGAGTGAGTGCTATTGTTAATTTTCTATGCGCACAGATTCATTGATACGAGTATAAAGTCAATCAATTTATTTGATTGCGAGAAGAACGGAAAACCCGTTAAAATTCATCCGACGAAACATTTTTTTATTTATTTAAAAACTATCGTCGAATATCATATTACCCTAAAAAAAAATCACAATTAATTAATTCATACTGATGAAGATTCTTTTGTAATCGAAATGCATATCTATATAACCAAGTAAATATGTTTTCTTCAAAATAATATACTCTGAGAAAGAAATCCTTGTTTTCATTCAAGAATTTGTTTACAGTATCTTTAAGTACACAAATTCTTGAATGAAAACAAGGATTTCTTTCTCAGAGTATATTTTGAAGAAAACATATTTACGTGGTTCAAGAAATTTCTATCAGTGTAGGAATTGGGACTAGTATTGTAATTTTACTTCTATTCTTTCTTGGGAATAAGAATATACTGTGGATCATCCTTAGAAGATGGAAACATGATATCCCGTACTTTTTTGTGGGTCCTTTTAAGACCTAAAATTCTACAGTACATTGATTTGATGTATCAGTCTTGTATAAGAGAGCCTATGCCATTTAAGAGCGTATGTCATTTTACAAATAAACTAACTAATATGAATGTATTATACACAGAAACCTTTCCAAGAAATTATGGAAGGTTTTTGTAGTTTAGAAGCAGTAAGCGGAAAAACAGACAAGCGCGTATACCGACTTTATTTTATACTATTTAAACAAATTTGCTTTTTATGAATATCCAATTTAAGCTTGCTATGCCAGAAATTAACGAAAATTTCTAAGGATAATTTATATATCCCAATTTTGTTGTTGTTGTGAAATTTAAAAAAAAAGAAAATAGCTCCTTATTCTTGTATTGAATATTATATCGTGTTAAAAATCTTTATAGTATCCTGTTTGAAATAATCTCGCTATTTGTACGCAATATTATATGACATAAGATATTAATGAACATCGGATATCGTGCACATTGTATAACAGACATTGGACATTCAAGATAATTATATATACGATGAGTGAAATACGGAAAGGTTTTATTTTATTCGCTTTAAAGTAAATGTGTTTTTAATGTGAAACCTTTTTTGTGTAGCTTCTAGTAATTCAAAATAACTTATACACAAAGAAATTTTGCTAGTATAGTAATTAAACTCCAGTAAATCTAGCCTAAATAGTGTGTTTCTATCTATTTGCAAAACGTGGCACTTTGAAGGGAATAAAATATCTTTTGTGATGTATCTCGAAAACTATCATGTGTTTTTTCCCTTAAAAGATTTCACGTTGAAGATTTGGATCTATGGAGAAAGAAACCAGCTAAGTAGCCGCGCTTGTAATGGCGTTGTGTGTACTTGGAACTGGGAGGTTGTGGGTTCGAATCCCGACATCGGCAGTTTGTCAATTAAGAAAAAAAGGGGACGGTTAATTGACTAAACTGCCAGCATGGACAAGAACGAAGTAACCGGCTATGCTTGTGAAGGTTTTCTGCAGTTTCCTTCACGAACTCCAGATGAATATCGCGTAGTTCCTATAAGAGTCGGCTGCAGCCGCACATCCTATCAATTTCTAGTCTACACAAAAAATTCCTTGTCCTCCACTCACATCCTCACATCCTTAGGCATCACAAAGGACCTTATGATCGAAGTGTATTCCGTCCAGGGCATCCTCTACAATCTATCTATCTATCTATCTATCTATCTATCTATCTATCTATGGAGAAAGGACAAAAATAAAAATACAAAAAATTTTCCTTTTTTGAAAGTTAACATAACTTGAAACATTTTTCATAAACTCACAGTATAAGCTAAGGATATTTAAGCAGTTAACTCAGTTAGTTGTTATTTTTTACTGGTTTTATATAGGAATTAGTAAGAGGTTAGTATCAGCATCTCAGCTATAATATAACTGAACACTATCAGTGACTATAATAGTATTTTATGAGATATTTATTAATACATGCTACACAGTAATTCCCATATCAAATGAATCAAAATATAATAATTGCGTTATTTGAATAATGTAAATAATTTATAATTCTGTTATTTGAATAAATTTACAAACCGTGAAATTCTATAACAAAACGTCACGTGATTTTAAGCAAAATATTAAGTATTTAGAAAATTTTTTACGACCATCAAATGCATTTCTATGTAAAATATGTTTTAAATATAAATATATAAATGTTTATAAATATTAAGGATGTACGAGCACTGAAGCTTCAAAAAGATTAAGGCTTGATTTTTTGTTTACATGTAGTTGAAATGCATATAAATCAATTATAAAAGTTTGGGGGGGGGGGGGGGGTGCGGGGGTCTTGAAATTATTATTTTATGTTTAAGTTCTAGTTTGAATGCATTGCTCTTACGATGGAGAAACCGATCTTTTTACAAATATTTTGGCATATTTTGATAATTTTCACTTGGAATAAAATAAGACGAATAAAAATACGAATGAAACTACGCAATAGAAAATCGATATTTGTTAGGCCCGATATAATCTTTTTTGTTAGGCCCGATATGATGGGCCTAAATTAAATTTTAATTTTAACTTACGACAAAAAATAATAAACAATATTGTGAACTTTTATGAATGTACTATATAAGATTTTGAAGAATTTTATAAATGGACTATACATGAGTGCTCGTACATCCTTAAATATAGTATCAGTTCTAAAAATGACCTTCCTTCTTCAAAATTTTCCAGTTGATTTGTGATAAATCCATTCGATTTACGAAAAAAATGTTTAGAACAAAAGTTGTTAGTTATTTTATAACGAATAACTTTTATTCGAAACTTTTTTCAAAAACAAAGTTCGGCATAAATTTGAAAAAAGGACTAACCATCTTATAAATTGTTTGTACAGTCAAATGAAATATATTTGAAAGAGTACATATTTCTGAATGTGTCAATTGGTTCAATTTATTGCTCTTAACTGTATACATAGAAAATATATTCGGATTAATTTCTATTTGGTTTTTTTTTCTTGTTTCAGGTAAATTTTCGAGCTTGCTATGAAAATTGGAATTGTTATAAAAAACAGAGGTAAAATTCATTTTGGTAGATTTTAAGAATTTTTCATATCTTGAAAAAATCAACATAAAAGAAAGCCACTCTATTAAATTCTAAACATATTCGAGAAAACAAATTATAAATCACTTCAATTAATCAATGAATCAACGAATCAATGAAATAGTTTGCCCCATTTATAGAGAGTATAAAAAAATTTCATTATTAATTAAATACAAATGCACACAATTGATCGGTGTACTTTAAACTTGAGAAAGTCCATAAATAAAATCAAACCAACTAGAATTTAGAAAAAAAACAATCAATCAAAGACTGCTGTAAATTACTTACACACGGGTTTATTATGTATTCACTTAACTTTTCAATACACAAACGATTTGTGGCGATATTTAAATGCAGTATCAATCAATAGCTTCTCGATTTCGGAATCTGTAACAGATTTGTGTTATGATATAATTTCTGGATATTAAAAGACAAGACAATATTATACATTATATAAGGTGACGCATAAGTAACGTTATGGTTTATTTAATGAAGGCGTATTTGTGCATCATTTGGTTTTGACTCGTGAACCAATTGAATCTTATATGGGAAAAGGTGTAACGTATGTAAAATTCTTTGCAAATACCGCCTAGACATCACCATCTGCTGAGAACGTCGCCTGATGGAAGTTTCCTCAACAGCTTGCATCCGAGCAATGTTCACATCATTTCGAACTGCACGAGGTCTTCCAGCACACGGAAGTTCATAGACAGCCCCATGTTGCCGAAAACGCTCAACCAATCGGTAAATTGTCGGAACTTGAAAGAAATTTCGAAATGATCTTTGTGTCTGAATAATCGAATGCTGACTTTCAAAATAAAAATGAACAACTTTGGTTCTTTGTTCTGTGCTGAGTCTTTTCATCATAAATTTCCCAAGTTTTTCAAAGTTAATTCTGAAAAAAAATAAAACAAAATACGTAAACAAAAAATCTATTCACTAATTAAATCATAACGGTATTGATTGCGCCACCCTATAGAAAGTTAAATGATCGTTATTATTTTGGTAACCAGCTACACCACGCGTTAGAACATTATAACATTTAAATTTGACTATACAGATGAAATTAGGTACAGGAATGTCTTCATCGTTATCACTCCATGTTTCTGATAAAAGAAGAATATTAGAATTACATGCCACATTATCAATGATATCATTTTACAGGGCTCGTAAACTTTGTATATTAAATATATATATATATTGATGAACCTGGCCTGGTCTTGATCAATTTCACTAACTCTGATGCTAAAGTAAATAATGGATTTAATGTCTTTTAAATTCTAATTTGAACGTAAGAAGTAACGCTGGTCCTGTTCTACCATGATCAAATGTAGAATCATTGGTTTTAGAGACAATATATAATTTTTCGATTGTAGTTTTTCATTCCGAAATCATTTTATTAAACTTTTGTGTCTTAATAGTAGTGTTGACCTTATTTAATATTATTTTAATAAATCATTTAAATAGAAGTGTAGCTTCTTATGTGCGTACATAAGTAGTATACATTTTATATATTTTAATACTTTCTCGCACCGTTTAAAAGTTAGGTTTTTAGCACTGATGCACTTTGCACTTCGGCACTGATGCATGAAATAAAAACTTTATAGCCTATAACTTTCCTCAACAATGAGGCTATCTCTTTCGTCAACAATAATGCAAAATAGATTTTTTCGAATCGTACTGGTAGCACCATATCGTGCGTTCGTAACCTACAAACTCTCCAGTTTATAATATTAATGTATAGATTACAACGGTTTCTTATTGATTTATTATTTACACATAATAAATAAACCAATAATAAATCGATCACCATTTATAGGTAATACCCAGTTTTAATAATAAAATCCGTCCATGATAGATAGAGATACTCTTATATTAGATATACGACGAACTCACTCGTATTATAAAATGATTTGAAGTTCAATAGTTAGTTTTTAGTTGGTTTGTATAATTGAAAAGTTTTCTTTTATGTTGTCATCATCAAAATAGGAAAAACTAGATTTTCAACTTACGAGTTAGTAGTTTGTTAGTAATATTCAACTTGTTAGTAATACTAAGTCACGTTTGTAAAATGCTTGGCTTGGCTTGGTTTAAAACTCGTATAATATATTCATGAAATCGCATTCTTCATCATTATATTATTACAAAAACGTTTGCAATTGAAATTGAATAATATTTTTACAAATAATATTTATATATATATATATATATATATATATATATATATATATATATATATATATATATACATATATATATATATATATACATATATATATATACATATATATATATATATATGTATATATATATATGTATATATATATATGTATATATATATGTATATATATATATATATATATATATATACCGTACGTGTTGAAAAGCATTGCTAATAGAGAATAAATGTTAAATATTATTTACTATGATAATTATTCACAATATGCCTCTTTAATGTGCCTGTTGTGTATGCTTGCTGGACTGTTTTGTACTCAGTACTACATTATTCTTGTGTGCTGGACTGTTTTGTACTCAGTACTACATTAACATGTAATGAGAGTCGGTTTAAATATGTTCATTGTTGTCTTCTTAAGCTTAGCATTACTTCTAACTATTGAAAATTCTTTTATGAATATCCCTTATTATTTGTAGTATGTGGACTGTTTGAAAATAAATGATAGTATTCTATTAACGGTATAACATAAAACAACAATCCACACAAATTAAAAGAAAAATAAAACCCCAAAAAGAAAAAAAAATAGAATTCCGACAAAAAAACAGTAAAACCATCGGTTCGAATATTCCTCCATTATTTGCTAAACAATATCCGAGTCCATTGTAGTAATCTACCCGGGTATTTTCTAGAACTTGAAGAGAAATATTCGTACAATTGTCAAGAATTGTTTGCCTTAATTGTTGCAAATTTTCAGGCCTATTCCGCGAATAGATCTGTGTTTTGAGAAATCCCCACAAAAAAAGTCGTTAGGAGATAGACCTGGTGATATGGCTGGCCACTTGAAGGTTCCAAAACCACTCATAAAACAGTCCTGGAAAGTTTGTTCTAGGAACAGCTTTATTATCATGATATTGTGTGCAGGGCAACCATCTTGTTGGAACCATACAGATTCCAGGTCGAAATTAGGAAGAGCTTTAGCAGTTGGCAAAATATTATTTCGTCACAAACTCAAATATTTTTGAGAATCTAAAAATCCGTCAATGAAGAATGGTCCTATACTATGGTCACCCAATATTCCAGTCCAGACATTCAGTTTCACTATGTATGTGTATGTATGGTTTTATAGTAAATATTTTATTTATTTATTTAACATTGAATTTCTATTATAAATGCTTTTGAAAACGGTCTGTATATATATATATATATATATATATATATATATATATATATATATATATATAAGTTTTCCTTTACTTTTGAATTAAATATTATATCACAGACATAAAAAAAATAAAGAAATAAACGAGAGTTTGTGTTGTATGTGGGGTAGGGGTGGTCTGTGGATTGAATTTAGTCAGTGAAATGAAATGTTTAATAATTTATTTAGTTCAAAATAAATTTGTATTTGAAAGAAAATTCTTTATTTGCGAGTTGAAGTTACAAGTTGATCTATTTAATTTGAAACAAATGTACTACTTGTAGATCAAGCAAATTCTCTTTTTAGTAATATTATGAGAAAAATTCAAGGTTTATGTTTCCCCCTTAATCAAAGGCCCCCCCCTTTTTCCTTCACAGATTTTGCCCATTAATGACGTTGGCTTTTCAAATACAGAAAGCTCGCTATATACCAAATTGCATTCCTATTAAACTTTCATTATTTTATTTAATCAATATATTTTTATCGAACAATATATTTTCGAAAAACTATTTTTATGAAAAACTCTTCGATTTTGAGATATTTGTGGATCTGTTTGAATTTGATCTACAAGTAGTACATTTCGTGTCAAATTAAATAGATCAACTTATAACTTCAACTTGCAAATAAAGAATTTTCTTTCAAAATACAAATTTATCCTTGTATCTCATGGTTTTGTCAATTAAATTTTTTGTTTTTTTTAACCAATAACCAATTTATTGCTATTTAAAAAATAAAATAAACTATTATCAATTAATTTTTTTAAATAATAGACATTTTATTTGATTGTTATTAATTCCACTATGGATGAAATTATCATCAATTATATGAAATAAATTGTTGAACTATTAATATTTATTACATCGCTATATGTTATTGACATATTTACAATAAAATTAAATAATAAAAATTTATATTTAAATATATATATATATATATATATATATATATATATATATATATATATATATATATATATATATATATATATATATATATATATATATATATTTATATAAATATAAAACTATTGTTTATCAATTAACGTGCATATTAATTAAAAATAATATTTTTAAAAAAAAAACAAATTGGTATTATTATTGAAATTGAAGGTTATATATATTTTTATTAAATAAATGTTTTTTTTTTAATGTTTAATAAATAATTTCAATTAGCCTCTTAAAATAAATGATTACTGTTATTTATTTATTTTTTATAATTTAAATATTTTTTATACATTACAATATTAAACCATTAATTGTATACTAGCTTGAAAAAGTCAACGTAGGTCGGGTTTATAAAAATTCTTATACGAATTCTATGTCAAATAAATATTTTTTTCTAAATTTTGACAGTTCAAAATGTCAATTTATTTTTTTAATTTATGGACAGTTAATTGTTTTCCAAAATTTTGTAAATACAGGTATTTCTATAGAAAATATAAATTATATTAGAGATATAGTCGTCCAAAAACGGTTATAACTTTAGGACGGTTTGGAATTGTTTGTACTGCTGTTAGTTTTTCTGGAGTCGTAATTTCGCTATCTTTCTCTAAACAATTCGGACAAACACACTCAACATATTTCCCTATAAGTCCTTAGATATTTTATAAAATTTTGTGTATTTGACGTTGAAAAAAAGGGAAATATTCAAGCTAGAATTTAAAGTCTGACCTTCCAACATGGATAAAATTATGTACTTCAGCTTCCAGACCATAAATGCAAATAAAATCATTTTTTAAAGGTTGACCGGACAGTATAGTATATTTCAAAATAAGCAGAAACACTCTTTTTAACCGCAATTAAAAATTTTAATCTGTACTAGTAACCGGATTCATGTAATTATTTAATTACTGAAAATAATAAATAATCGTCTTTTGACGATTTGATAAAAATTTTCGTTAATTTTTTATCTTTTTAAATAAGATATTTACAAAACTCTTCGGCAGACTATTTTTATTTTTTTTAACGTAATGTACGAGATTTATTTTATAAAAGTGGAAGTTTGTTACTTTTTAATCTATAGAAGGTGGAGCAGCATTATCGAAAATGTATGCGTTCATTCAACATTTGCTAATCACAAAATGTTCAAATTCCAATTTTTAATGAATAATGAAGACCTTTCGTCAGATTTTTTTCAAAAATTTATTTGATACGTATGAGTTAGCAATTAATAACAGATCAAAAATTCAGATTTTTATCTATACATTGCCGATTTTACCTATACATGTGCCCGATCAACCTTAAATGCAATCAAAAATAATTTTTCTATATTTATTTAATTTGTTTGCTATATATGATTATTTATTATTTAATTTTTATTTTTTTTTTATTTTATGCATTTTACACATAAACAACAAAAACAAAACATAAATTAAATAATATTTATTTAAACAAAAAAACGCATAAATTTACTAAACAAAATAATTATTGTTATTATTATACAATAAATAATAATAATTATTATTTTTAACAAATTGCAATATCATTTTATTTTGTAATTTTGAAATAATAATAATTATTTTTATTAGAATAAATTATGTATCTTTTTATTTAGGTATAAAATTTTCTTGAATATCTTCTGTCCATATGATATCCGTCTCATGTCTCCTAGGAGATCTTATCAAAGTTGATTCCAACGAAAACTTCATTCCAATTTTAGAACGCCTTAATTTATACGGTGTAGTAAAATTTTGCAAGGAACAAAGTATACTTTTATCGTGAAAAACGTCAAATATTCGATTATTCATTTATATATGTTGTTGAAAAAAGTTCTAAAGATCTTGGGCAAAATTTTCTGGAGCTCAAAAAATACCAAATTTTTGGATTCCACTGCATCAGACTCTCCTGGCATGAAACCCAATATTAAAATAAATAAGTTTTTTTGTACAGATCCCACAAAACTAACCTTAGTTCAAAATTTTCTAATCGATTTGTGCCGTATACATTCGGTATTCGACAGTTTTGGGAAAAGAAATATTTTCCCAAAAACCGCAAAATTTTGAAAACAGCACGCTACTTTAGTGGCGCATGGTATTTGTTCCAACATATACAAGTCAAAGAAAAATATCGCATAACCGACCTTTGCCGATGTAAAGTTTATTTATTTGAACACAGTTACTGGTCCATTAGAAAGATTTTTTTCCGTAGAAAGTTTCGATTGAAAAACCGAGTATCGTTCATATATCAACAGGTTTCTTCCCATCTCCCATCAAAGATTTTTATGAAACCTGTTTTATGCTTATGGTTTGTAGTTTTAAAACTTGTATTTTATCTCGTTACGAAAGATAGAATTCGAAAATTTCGCTGCAATAGAAATTTGGTGAAAGTGTTGATAAATATTTGAAGTAGTGGAAACGTTGGGAAATAAAATTCAAGTTTTTAGTCGTAAAATGATGGGAGCCGGAGAAATAATAGTAAAATGCGGTGAAGCCGCGGGTATAAGGTAATATTATATAAAAATATTTAAGTAAATATGATTTTGATTAAAATTATATTTTGTACAAAATTTATTGACTAATTTTTTTGTATATTTCTATTAAAAATATTATTAATTTAAAAGAATTATTTAAAAAATTGTTTTTTTTTTTTTTTTTGGAAAAATAATATTTTAATTTAATTACTATTTTATTTGATAGTAATAGTGTAGTGTTATAAAACTTTTTAATTAATATTTCAATAAAAAAAAAGTTAAATTAAATGATATAGTTTTTAATAACATATTTTTAATTAGTTTTTTCTCCATTTTTTTCAAAAATAATTTTTTATGATATCCATAGTTTTTAGGGAATTTCCTCCAAAGGAAATGCAGCTATTGTTTTTCCACCAATGTTGGAATTTCGTAATAATTTCTTCAAATGTCCATCGATCCTACCTATTAGATGTTAAAAATCACTATCGCTAAAATTTTTATATATGTATATATATATATATATATATATATATATATATATATGACCGATAATTATTATGATTTATGCCAAGACAGTACGAACAAATTATAATTGCAATTTTATATTGACCTTGTTAAAATTAATAAAAATTCAATTAAAAAATTATTCATTTTGTCTCATTTTTTTTTTTTAAATATCCGGAACTGAATTTAAAAAATAAAACATTAATAATGACCAATTATTTACGCTACTTCAGGTTTGAATTTAAAAAAAAAAAACTTTTTTTAATACTTGATAATTGATATCAGAGTTTATTATTTAATTGAAACGTCTCCCATATTATGGGCCTAACATACAGATTGTATTATCATATATTATTATGTATAGCATAAGTGGGCAAACTTTGCTGCACTTAGCTCTGAGTGAGAGGTAGAAAGAGAGATAGAGTAAATACAAGGTTCCTACCAATTATTATTATTTTCTTTTTTTAATTAAAACATTTTCTGAAAAAAAATATAATAATACCAACTCTTTTTTATGGTCACTATTATATAAAGTATACAATACATTGAATACACACTCTGGAATTTTGGGCTGGTAATTTGGGACATAAAATGTACCTTTTTAATATATTTGGGTATGAATAAAATATAAATGTTATATAATTTATAAAATATAAATATTTTGATCTTTTAAGTTTACCGCTTGACAATTGTAAACCGCTTGTAAATGATGATTTATCTTTAGTTTAGATTTTAGAATTAGATTTTTGGAAATTCCGAATAATTAACAACAATTATTTACTTGATTTAATTATTTTTTCTTAGTAGGGGGTATATTGTCATGGGAATTTGATGACACTGAATACAATAAAGATGCCAATGAGAAGCTGGATGGGGGTGGGGGGGGGGGGATTGTAATTATTATTACATAAAACTATTTCTAAATTTATTTAGTAAATTATTGGGCAATAATTGGTAGGACAACCTGTATTGAAACATCGTTCCGTCTTACTTCAAAACATACCTTTTTTACTTACTCTCACACAGCTTATCGAGAGCCGTTCGGCTCCGGAGAGCTGTCTGTGACTCATATGATATAGGAGTCATTAATAATAATAATAATAATAATTATGGGGTTTAACCTCCGTTTTTGAGACACGACGGTCTATAACAGAGGCCATCCACAACATTATTTTTCAACCTTTTTATTAATTATTGCTTTACATTTGTATGATGTGAGTAGAGAACCAAGAATTCGTATGTAGACTAGGAATTGGAAGGTATGTGGCTGCAGCCGACTTCGATCGGAACTGTGCTGATATTCATCTGGAGTTCGTGAAGGAAACTACAGAAAACCTTGACAAGCATAGCCGGTTTCTTCTTTCTTGTCCATACGCCGACAGTTTAGTCAATCAACCTCCCCTCCCCCATTAATTTTTAATTGACCAACTGCCGGTATCCTGATTCGAACCCATAACCTCCCAGTTCCAAGTAGACACAACGTCTTAACAAACGCGGCTAACTGGCTGGTTTGTATAGGAGTTATTAATATTGCAGATTAAGTAAATTATTTACATTCAGGACGAGATCATAAAATTTTACAAAATCCAACATGGTTATATAGTTCATAAAATTTGGTTTATTATTTTTGGTCGTTAATTAAAAAATAAAACTTTTTGAATACAATAGTTTATTATTGATATTTAAAATATAATAGACAAAACTTATATGAATTATAAACAATGAACATGTAACAGTATTAAATTATGTAATTGGAGTATTATATTACAGTAAATAAAAAATAATAATAAAAAAATAATAATAAAAATAATTTATTAATTACTATATCTTTATATTTGACATCAAATATTTACACGCATGCGTGCACACAAATATTTTAATTATTATTATTTAAACAATTTGTACAGAAAACAAAATATAATTAGGTCGCCCACAAAATAATTAGATATAAAATATTAGTAATAACTATTAAATAGATATGTGAAAAATAATAAATTTTTTGCCTCTCTTTTTTCGATTCTAGACAATAATCTGTAAACCGCCTTTGAAATCGTCAAATAAAAACGAATCTATGTGACTTTTTCTATATGTAAATTAGACCCATAAAGCACAAAAATCCAAATTATTTGACGTCGATGTTTCCACGATTTGAACTGAATTTATTAGGAATAATTAATAGATGAAAATTAATTTGTAAGGTAAATTGGATCCAAATAGTACCAAAATCCAAAGTATTGACGCTTTTCCATGATTTGAGCTGATTGTTCAGAATAATTATTAAATAATATTTCTATTATATATTTTTGTTAAAATTGCGGGACTTCAAGTATATCAGCATATTTTTTACTTAGGGAATAAAACCGAAAAAACTCAGGGAATTTCACCATGTCGATTGCCACTGTGTATATTCGTAAATTAATAGTACTATTTCCAAAAGAATTGAATCAGTCATTCAGCTCTCAGCAGTAATCGATTTGTAATTCCACTTAAATGATTTGTTATGTTTTTATATAGCTCGCAACAACAATGGGAATTTCACAAGTGAAAAACATTTATCAACAGTCAATTATAATACAAACCTCTGTAATTTTATCTGATCTTTTATTAAATAATACAACAACAAAAAATCTAGACAAGTGCGTGGCGTACACAACTTAGGGTTCCGTAGCAATAATTAGATCTAAATTAAGTTTTGGAGTTTTATTTTCCTTTAAAAAAATTATATAAGCCTTTGATCGAATGCCTTTCATTTTAAAGTCAATCCTCGCCATAGCCTTTTGAATGCACCAACAGAAGTCTACAAGCATGACTGGTTCCCATCTACACTGATAAGGTCTCTCACATAACCTTTGTGCACAGAAAAAAAATATTTTGATGGCTACCCTCAAACAAGTGTTGCGAAGAGTAAATAAAACTCTCTAGTTATTTATATTATAAGATATAATATTAAAATAAACCCTTGTTTTTCTTTTGTGTACTAGGTGCGTACCTCATACGAATCACTATTCGATATTATATATCATATGACTCAAGCGCCATAAATAGATACCTTTGCTCATGAAAATTGTGCTAAAAAAATTGTGAATATAGACAAAAATTCATTAAATAAATATTCTATAAATACGCCCCTTTATTTTCCATAATAAGCGTGGCTATTGAACCCTAAAAGATTATTAAATGCAATTTCAAGTATTTTAATTCACTTATTGCATGTTTTTGCTCATTGTAAAATACAAAATCCATGCTACCAACTTAAATTCTTAGATCACGATGTTTCTTTTTCAAACCCAACTAATAACTACATTTCAGTCTATCTGCCCGTCTGTCCGTTTACAATGTTCATCAGTAGACACAGGTCACATGTTTATAAAACGATTATGAAATACCATGATTTTACGAAACGTAAATTAAATTAAACTATGTAATTTATTATTAAGACCTATCGTCAGTGCTTAGAGGGGCTTTTGAAAAGGTATCGCGTCTGATTACTAACTAACATACACTGCCGTTCATAAAAATTGAACAACCAGTAAATCACATTCTAAGCGTATATATTACTAAACAATAACGCTTAGAATGCTTTGACTGGTTCAATTTTTATGAACGGGAGTGTACTTATAAATTAAATTCCAAAATTTATTTATAGCTTTGTGCCGATGATAAGATAGCGATTAAAAATGGATATTTTTCAAAAAAAAAAGCACTCAAATTTTCTTATCAAATACAACGATAAAAATTAATGCAGAGTTTGTTTTAGGGTTCCGTAACCAGTCCAAGTAGCCGAGTGATCTAAGGCGTTATGTCTGCGCAGTATGCATACTTGGAAACTGGGAGGTAATGGGTTCGAATCCCGACATCGGCAGTTTGTCAATTATAAAAAAAGTAACCGTCTATCCTTGAGAAGGTTTTCTGCAGTTTCCTTCACGAACTTCAGATGAATATCGGCATAGTTTCCATCAGAGTCGGCTGCAGCCGCATATCCTACCAATTCTTAGTCTACTCACAAATTCCTTCCACCCCACTCACATCCTCAGGCATCACAATGAACCGTCCAGGGCAGCCCCTACAATCTATCTATCTAGGGTTCCGTACCTGAGATTTAATTCACAGCTGTCTCATTCACAAAATGTTAAATACCTGAAAATTTTTATTTTGCTGCTACACTATGTAAAAATTGTTTAGTTCATTTTTATGTCTAAAGAAGGAACTGTGTTTCTTCTGGTCAAATAAAGTGATTTTACGAAAATGTCAAATTTTTGTTTTGTTTAATAATTATAATAGATTTTCGTCAAGTAACAACCGATCCATTCAATACAAAAATATCTGGATATTCTACGTATCTATATAGAGATAAAAAAATATCATTACAATTACAAGAATATACAGCCCGTATTTTAAAACACACCCAATCTGGAAATAATGTATGGTGTATATACTATATGTAGTGACTATGATATGATGTCTTTGTTACATATACATGTAGACAGACTCACACGACGGACAACGGACAATAACGACGATGTATACATGCAAGAGTAAGATGCAACTATACATAAATGTAGTTAGAGAGAGAGTGATTAGTATAATAGTTATATGTTATACAATACTGATTTTAATACAGTTAAAGTGTGACAAAGTAAACCATATCATAGTACACTACATATAAATAGCGATAGATACACTATACATTGTTTGACGATTGGGTGTATTTTTAAAAATACGTCCTGTGTAGTAATTATAAACTCATAAAATATTTTATCTATGATATAATTCAGAGGTGGGCACAGACAGCTCGTCTGAGCCTTACGGGCTCTACATAAGCTGGGTGAGAGTAAGTAAAGAAGGTATGTTTTGAAGCAAGACGGAACGATGTTTCAATACAGGTCTATAGTATAGTCAATATTTTATTTTTTTTGAAAAACAAATTATGCGAAAAATAATTTCCACTACTACAAAAAGTACTTTTCACTTTTTCAATTCAAAGTAGACTAACTCGAAGAACTCAAATTCCCACTTTATGTAAAATTTAACTTAATTCATCAAATTCCCATGACACTATACTGAGCATACTCCATACGAAGAAAAAATAATTAAATAAGGTAAATAATTCTTTATTAGTTCTCGGATATGAATAGTAAAATATTTAGACAAATTTTTTGGAATTTCCAAAACTATATTTCTATTTAAATTATCCTTTGCAAAAATTTCTCTCTTTTATTACAATGGTCCAGCGGTAAACTTAAAGGTTCAAAAGATTTATATATATTTTTATTTTATTCATACACAAATATGATATATACTAAAAAGGTACATTTTATGACCCAAATTACCAGCCCAAAATTCCAGAGTATGTATTGAATGATTGTATGTATTATTTACTTTGTATAATAGTGACCATAAAAAAGATTTGGTATTATTATATTTTTTTCAGAAAAAGTTTTAATTAAAAAAAGAAAATATTAATAATTGGTAGGTACCCTGTATTAACTCTATCTCTCTTCCCTACCTCTCACTCAGAGCTTGGCCGAGTCAACTCCTGCCCACCTCTGAATTATAATTCATAAACTAATAATCACATCATAAAAATAATTATTATTTAATAGAAGAATTTTGTATTCAAGTTAAAACTCTTGCAGAGCCATGAACTCATTTGCGCAGTTAAAGAAGTGAAGATCATTACTATTATTATTATTAAATAAATAAATTAAAAAAATTAAACCGTAAATCATATAATAATAATTACAAAAAAAAAAAAAATTAAAATTACCAAAAAAAAAAACTAAATTAGTTAATTATTGCTAACAGTAAAAATAATAATTTTTTATACAAAAAAAAAAAACCACAATCGAAAAATGATGTCTAACATCCAAATCCAATTTTTTTTATTTTGTATTTTATACTAATTTAGATTAAATTGGATGTTGATAATAGCACCAGCAAAACATACTTGAATCGTTTTTATAAAATCCATCAAATCAGGAGCAGGAGGTCACTGTATCAAATAAAATGTTTAAAAAATTAAAAAAATAAACATGCTTTTATTGCAATATAAATTAAAAAATGCTAAATAATTGAAAATAGAATAGAATAAAAAGATTAACAACCAAATTAACTTTCATGTTAACAAAAGCATGGGGTGCTCTCTACTTACTCTTGTTAAAGTAGAGCCATGAAGACATAAGTAGAGAGCACCCCATGCTTTTGTTTACATTAAAGTTAGTTTTGTTGTCAATCTCTATATTCTATTTTAAATTATTTTACATTTTTTAATTCTAATTCGAATAAAAGCATGTTTTTTAAGTTTTTTAAACTCTAAATTTAATTTATTGGTTTTTTTTAGTCTTAAAACCAAATTCGTTTTTTGTATTGTAGTTTCATTCTTCAATATTATTCCCATGAGTAATGGAATGAATCCAATTCTTACCAAAGAAAGTACACTCTCGTTCAATAAAATTGAACCGAATCAGTTACAATTTTGATTATTCTTGTAGTAAATATTTTTGACAGATACAACATTTTATTTTATTTTTATACGTAAAAAAGAGATATAACACATATATTTACATATTCTAACTCTATCACTGACTTGTTTGCATAAATAAAAAATATAAAAATTATACTACTTATCTTTGTTTATAAATAAATAATATATAGAGAGTTACAAACGTGAGGAGTTTTAGGAAATGTAAGAAAACTTATGTCAAATAGTTATTTTTTTCTAAATTTTAACAGTGGGAAATGTCATTTTTTTATTAAAATTTTGTTGATGACATTTCTATAGAAACTATAAACAATACTATAGTGTATATATATATATATTTTAATATTATATATATTTTAATCATATATTTAATATTTAGTATTAAATATATGTTTCCTCCCCTTCACTTTGAAAATAGACTGATCCACTCAAACTGTGACGATATTCGAGAGTTCTTTACAAATGAACTTAACTCTAACGCCTTAGACCGCTCGGCTACTTTGACGGTTGTAAAACACTTCATAATCCAATTGATAATAAATCTCTGTAAACTGTAGTATTTTTTGATCTCTGTAAAATAATTCAACTGTAGCGACAAAATTCGTTTTGTTTTGGAGTGGTGCGTGATGGTGGACCCTTTAACAAAACATGATTGCAGTGTGCATTAAAAACAGAACAATGCAATGCAAACCAATCATATAATAATATTTTTTAACTATCTATTATATATCATATAATAATTTTATTGCAAATTCGATGTGCAATGTACCATGTGGTACAAAAGGGTATAGGTTTTGAGGGAAATATTTCGAAAAAAAGTACTTTTTTAATGAAAAACTGCCATCCGGGCCATTTTTCGAATGAATAAAGCACATATCAATTATAAAATTTCAAAAAATGTGAGCTTAAGTGAGGTAAAGTCAAGCTTCAAATCATGTTTGGGTAAAATAGGCAAAACTGTCTCTCTTTAAAACCGTAAGAGATAGAAGAAAAATTTATAGAGAAAAAAAGCTCCTTTTTTCAAAAATAAACAACTTTTGTTTGAAACTTTTTTTTCATAAATTCATTATATACTGGGAATTTATGCAATTAACTCAGTTATTTGTTATTGTTTTTACTAAAATCTTTATATATAACTAAAACGTTTCCTCTAGCTGTATATAGTTTTAGTCGTTTTTGTGTTCCATTTTCAACGGGTTGCTTGTTTTTTTCTCAATTTCAGCTTGAATGTACCATACAATCATAAAAGTTAATGGTTTTCATAAAAAATATAAAAGTTTTATTGGAATTTATTTATTTTTAAATAAAAATAAAATTGTAATTTGTTATCATCATGTTATCCGATATGATAAAATAATTTTGTTTGAACAATCATTATCCATTTTTACAAAATATTAACATCGCTTTGTTGTTATTGTTCAAACACTCACTTACTCATTCACAACAACATCAAGGTAAAATCGATTGAACTTTACTTTTTTTTATAGGTAATAGTTTTGAAAACAAACCCGGTGCTATGTCAAGTACTTACGGATGTTTCTTCAGCACTGTGTTATTTAATCAGGACAAAAAAACCGGTTTGATTTTATTATAGCAAAAATACATAAACACGCAACACATAGGCAAATACACTGTTCACATATACAAAATGATGTTATTTTGAAGAAAAAAAATTATTTTAAATTTGTATATTTCGAAAACAAAACGGCAACACACAATTTTTTTTTTAAATTTATATAATAAATCTTTAGCTTTACTCTCCTAGTTTTTTTTTTAAATTCTGTCGAGTATTTTTCTATTACAACAGATAATAGTTGGGCGGGTATGAAGTTTTCATGCTTCTAATGAAGAGAGAATGATAACTTCCAATGAAAGGATTTATTAGAAAACGTTATTTTTAGCCTGTGAAAAAAAATGAGCAAAATCTGTTGAAAAGTGGTGGTATGCTGGAACATCCTTAAATAGTGAAACCACTTATAGCCATCAATAGTGTCGTTCTTTTTTCAAAATTTTGATTTGTGACTTGTCCATATTCGATTTAGGAAAAAATAACATCGAAAAAAAGATCTTCATTATAAATATACCAACAACTTGTATACGAAACAATTTCCCAAAAACTAAACGAATAAAAGCAAAATCAAGTAAAACAAGTGAAACTATCAACTGAGTTAATTGCTTCAAAATAACCGGTACATACTGAATAAAAGAAGAACATTTTTTGTCTTTAAATTTTTACTCTATCTCATACGGTTTAAAAGATACGCAGCTTTACCCATTTTTCCCAAACATGGTCCGATTTTGCTCATTCACGAACTTGACCCTACTTTTTAGCTCTAGAATACACTTACAAAATTTCAGCTCTATTTCAGCACAGTATTGTTTTCAATCAGTGAGAAAATTTTCAGAATCGGATGAGAAGTTCCAAAGATCACATCATACACAACTGACAACCTCGTTATAGTGCCTTGTCGGTTTTCGACAGTATACTTCAAGTAAAATATCTTTATTATGAAAATACTAACAACTTTTATTCGAAACATTTTTTTTCTAAACCAAATAGATTTGGCGCCAATCAATTGCTCAACATGACATTTTTTGATATCGATGTAGTATCGCTTCGAAGGTGAGGTCATCATCAATCTAAAGATAATTCCATTTTTCCTCATGTCATGTATATCCTTATTTGACACCACCATTGCACTGGACAGGAATCACAAGAAACAGAAAAAGGGTAGTTTTTTTTTTGTTATATGCATTGACAATTTGTTTGTTAAGTAATTGATTTAGGTTTGATCCACTATTTTTTTTTCTTTTTTTTTTTACATTGTTGATATCATACATTTTTCAAACCATTATGCTACAACAATAACACAATAACTACACAACAATAAAAAGCTCGTACGTAGAAATAAATCCACTTGAATGAGAGAATGTCCTACGAGGATGGATTGAGGTTGGAATATTTTATTGATGGTTGTGAATTGTATACGTGTCTGGTGATTTTAATAGGGTGCCGTAGCTGTGTAGTATTCTTATACATATAACCCTAGACCGTTTTTACACATGAAAGTTTTCAATCGCAATAAATATATTTGATATAACTAAAGTTACATTACTGTGCACACGATGAAATTCACTTGAAATATATCAATCGCATGGTTTGTTAACAGCTCTAACTCTCGTCTTGTTTACTATTTCTTTCTTTGTCAACCACTTCAGTCACATGATCAGAGTATACCAATCACAAGGAAATAGGATATCAACACATCCTACACACTACTCTTACATCTGAAGTTACATGTAAGATTTCATGAAAAAAATCATCAAAATAGAATTCTTCTCTATTTCAACAAACTAAAAACATGCATTAAAACTACTACTGCGCATGCTCACCAAATCATTCGCATGAACACTTACACCTGAAGTTACATGTGTAAAAACGGGCAGTGGTTATACTTGGTAACTACCAACAAACTTGTATAATGGTAATTAAATATTGATATGAAAAAATTAAGTAACTCATACGTCAGATCATCTTTGGTGTAGCGGTAAGCATGCTGGGCTAGAAATCCAGAGATCTGAGGTTAGATTACTGATTGGTGAGTTAATTTTTGTTATAAAATTTTTTACATAAATTCCGTATGTACCGGATATTTAAGCAATTAACTCAGTTAATTGATATTTTCACTTGTTTTTATTGTGTACTTGGTAGCAGATCGCAACACACTTGTGACGGAACCTGTGTAGCATGATCCACACTTGACTAGATTTTTGATTTTTGAAAAGCAGATGTGACAGCACCATCTCCAAAGAGAGATGGAGGGTTGTTTTTACCAGTTTGTTGTGTACGTGATCGAGTATATAGAATCATTTTTCTATCTTAAGAATTTCTGATACAGGCAGACAGACATCCATTGAAGAATATTTTATCTTATGAAATGTTTATCCGTATTAAAGTAGTTCGATCATGTAACCGTGTGTAGAGATTTTAAAATTCAATTTTTTTTCTACAAAATTTTTATTTACAAACATTGCTCTCTACTTAGCCAAACTAATTGATGAATTGAAAAGTGTTTAAATAGTTTCTTATAGGAAATTTTATTAAACTTTTTTTTTGGAAATTCGAAATGCATTTCGAGTTTTTAACGATTTCTATAAAACGAAGCACCCTCTAAAGGGGCTATTTTACAAAAGTTATGCCTGGACATCATTCTGGATCAAATTCGTTGCTTGGTCGATTCATTAGTAGTAATGGCGGGTAGATCGAATCCTGGCAAGTAGGCCTTTCTAGGTCATTTTTACAGTCCCCTAAAGGGTGAGGGAAACTGCAGAAAACCTTCACAAACAGAGCCGGGTGACTTTCTTTCATGTCCGCCAATAAACCGCCCCATTCATTTTTTTCTAATTTAATTGACAAACTGGCAGTTTCCGAGTAGAGCGCTTTTATCAACTAGACCCCACGGACTGGTTGGTCGACTAATTAATATTCAGAATAATTATGTCAAGATACATTTTTGCGAATTTTATGTTCTTGCAATATTAGAGGATAAATCAATATTATAGGATTTATAGGATAAATACGTTGTATATGAGTAAATAGGTTTCACTGTACAATTAATGTTGATAAGTTAAAATTAGAACATATATATATTAAAATATTTTCAATATCTTATCAATTTATGGAAAATAATAAATCATTGGATTATAAATAAATAAATAATGAATCGTGATATTTGGATTAACATTCAATTGTCTTACATGAGAATATATAATCCTGAAACAATTCGAATTCGAAGAAAAATTGAATTATCTACAAAAAATAATCTCCAAATTCTTATCGTCCTATAAATAATCTTTTTAAAAAGAATATAAAATTGATATACAATTGTTTGTAAATATAAATTTAGAATATTTTTTAATAATTCCGATATCGAATTATACTATTTAGTAAATCTAAAAGGAATCGGTTCATGATTCCTGTAATTTAATCGGACAAATTTTTTTTTGCATAATTCTATTCAATATTTCGTCGTACCGGTTAAAGGAATTCATGATACCTTGGCGTAAACTTGATGCCCCATATACAGGCTGTCATCGTCAAGACTAGCAGCTATTAGGATACGAAATTTGCAACACTGTTTAAATGTTGACGACATACATTTAATTTTACAGAGAAAAAGAGATAGATTTATATATATATAATAGCACTGCCCGTCGCAGCTTCGCCCACGAAAATTGTAATTTTACAGACCTTATATTACTTAGTATTTAAATAATTATACTGAATGTTTATGCAAAATTTGAAGTAGATTGGACCAAGGAATCACGTTGTCCCATACAAAGTTTGTCCCCGTTTTTCACCGTCTTAGGGGTAGAATTTCGGAAAATCGGATGCCTACGTCATACAAAGAACACACCCTCCAAGTTTCTGATCTCTACGATCAGCGGTTTAGGCTGTGCGTTGATCCGTCAGTCTCATTCAGGACAATGCATTTTATATATACAGATTATTATTGTCTCGAAGAATTACTAATAATGTATGAGTATGTCTGTCTCTTTTCCTTTTTTTTACAGTTTTTAATTCGTTTAAACACTGTTGCAAATTTCGTATCACAATGACTAGTATATTCGATTACAGCCTGTATATTTTGAAAGAAAATTTTGTTAACAGTTGCAAGTTTTTTTAAATGTAACAAATTTTACTCGTATTTTTGTACTAAAAACAAACATTTTATCAAAAAATAAAGCCCCCCCCCCCCCTCTGCCGACTTCTCTATACCTAATTGAATTGAATGCTATTTAAATAATAATATTAATTGATAAAAACTAATAAATAGAATTGTTTTCAAACTAATTGTATTTAAATCGGCCCTATAACAACTATAAATTTAATTAAATTTTGGATTTAAAATAAATTTTTTAAATTTCTGTTTATACTACGCTTAATTTTAATATATTCACCAATTTATTTATTTATTGAATAAATAATAATGTGTTATGTACACTACCCTGCAATAAAATTGAACCAATCTGAATCAATTTACATTTTTACTGAGCGTATAATATTTTTAAACGTATCATATTTCAATCACAGACCATAGATAGTTTCAGAACATTTGGATTAATCTGCGAAAAACTTCGTACAATCGGGATCTTCTGCGTTCTAAGGAGAAATAATCCTCCTAATAATAAATCGAAATAAAAGATCCGAAAAACCTTTGAAATGGGAGTCTGTTTTCTTAGTTTTTTGATATTTCGTAAAATTTTGAGTTTATTGGCTAAGTTTTAGCAAACAACTTTGTAGGAAATGAAAAAGTTCAGCTGAATGTTTGACCAGATGTTAGAAAATTGAACGGGTCATTTACGCCGCGTTTGGCTTGTCAAGAGTTGATAGGAATTACTATGAACAAAACTGAAATTATTTTTTTAAGGATGTTAGGGAGGGGTATTCTGAGGCAAAAGTACTTAAGAAGTAAGTAGAGGAGTCTCTTTCTATCTACCATGTACATATAAGTGACAAAGACAGATTTTTTATTTATTTCAATTTTTTTTTCTCAACAACCGTTTAGTGAATGTTAATAAAATTGTGCAAAATTGTTTTTATAAAGTTCAAGTTATATAATTTGAAAATTTAGGACGCTTCGTACCTTTTATAAAGGTAATTGAAATAAATTAAATCTATTGATTCATGAGAACACTCTCCATGTTAAATTCCAGTTTTATTTATTTGCAATAACTTTTAAACGACTTAGTAAATCTTTTATGAAATTTTCCCAGAAGCTTTAGCATTTAGTGAAAAACATTGTACTAAATTTTGATTCGTTTCGTAACATTTTCGATATACCTGCGTAACATCCTTAATTAAAAAATGATAATTTAATTGAATATATTGTCAACAAAATCATATTTCATTTTAAATAAATTAATGGCAAAACAGATCCATTGAACTGAAACCTGTATTATGGATCATGGAGTGATATTATTTATTATTAAGTGTAATATGTTTTTGATTATATTATAAATTTTATATTTTTATTTACTTGAGTAATCGTTTTATGATTAGTTGCAGAGTGAAATTCATCAGTGTTGTAATTTTATTTATAAAAGCTATATAAAACAACGAAAAATAAAGAGTATTAAAAAAATAATAATTAGTTAATAAGATAAAGAGGATACCTGAACAACCAACTTCCATAAATATATTATATAATTTTAATTCTGTTTGGGGTAAAATAAGCATTTATTTTTAAAACCCTTCCAATATAAATGAATTTTCCTCTAGAAGATTAGACAATATAATCTTTTTAAATATAGCATTTTTTTACTATATGTACATGATATGGAAATATCAGTGGTATTTTTGTACACAGTAAAAACATTTGGTAAATTGAAAGAAAACGTAGTTCATTTAAGGATGTACGTGCACTGATGTATAGTCCATTTATAAAATTATTCAAAATCATATATAGTACATTCATAGAAGTCCACAATAATGTGTATTATTTTTTGTGGTAAGTTAAAATTAAAACTTAATTTAAGAAAAAAACCTGAGATTTCGGGTAATTAAGCTACCGCCGACAGATTTAAAATTTACCGGAAATCTCAGTTATTTTCTTAAATATCTTTTTATTTTAGGCCCATCATACCGGAATTTTATTGGATCAATCTTTTTATTAATATTCCCCCCCCCCCCCTGAAACTTTTATATTTGATTTATATGCACTTCAACTACACGGAAACAAAAAATCAAGCCTAAATCTTTTGGAAGCTTCAGTGCTCAGAAGCAACGTCTCAAAGCGTCTTGCCCTCTGATGCTTTTTCGAATGGTATAATGGTTTATGGAGTTTAATGAAGTTTAGGAAAGATAAAAAATGGTGCATTTTTGCACTGTAAAAACAAAGTGTGCGTTTGTATACTTATGTACGCACGTAAGAAGTTATACTTCTTTTTAAATAATTTAATAAAATAATATTAAATATGGTCAAGACTACTATTCGGACACAAAAGTTTAATAAGATGATTTAGTACTGAACAACTATATAAGAATAACTATATATTTTGTCTAAAAGCAATGATTCTACAATTATCAGGGTTAGAACAAAACCAGCGCCACTTCTTACGTTCAAATTAAGTTTAGACGTTTCATAGTAAATAATTTTGAATATGGAAGTGGTTTTGTGAAATATATTAAAATAACTCATTTGTATCAGTGAAAAATAAAAATAAAAACAAAACGATATAAAGCAATGATGAATAAAATAATGTAATTCAAATTGTAAATTGAAAAATTTCACCATGAGTGTATTATTTTAGTCGGTAAAGTAGAGAGCGAGTGCTATTATATTATAAATGATATAAATATAATTAAATATTATGCAAGTTTTGATGGTTTTGCCATAATATCGCATCACTAAAAATAATAATAATTTATCATCATACGAAATTTGTTTTTATATTTAAACAAAAATAATAATAATTCTTTTTTTCTTGTAGTTGGTTTTTTTTTGTTTTTTTTTTTTAAATTCATTGGAGAATTAATTCAAATTAAAATGTAGTTAAAAAAAGAACATTTTTTCGAATAAATATTCGTTTAATTAAATACCCCGTTGGTTTGTAATCCTACAATTTTATTTTTATTTAAAAAAAATTCAAATTTAAAAGGTTTTTGCTCAAACCTTTATGATAAATTGTGTACGCACGTAGGACGTTATATTTCTTTTTAAATAATTTATTAAAATAATATTAAATAAGGTCAATACTACTATTAAGACAGAAAAGTTTAATAAAATGATACTATAGTGAACAAATACAATCAAAAAATTATATATTGTCACTTCTTACGTTCAAATAAGAGTTTAAACGCCTGGCATTAAAACCATTATTTACATTAGAATCAGAGTTCGTGAAATTTATCAAGACCAGGTTAGGTTTATCAATATGTATATACATTTAATATACAAAGTTTACGAGCCCTGAAAAATGTTATCATTGATAATATGACTAGTAATTCTAATATTCTTCTTTTATCAGAAACATGCGGTAATAATGATGAAGACATCCCTGTACCTAATTTCAACTGTATAGTCAAATTTAAATGTTCTAACTGTCGATGTAGCTTTTTACCAAAATAATAACGATCATTCATCTTTTGTTCTATAATATATAATATTGTCTAATGTATCATAACATAAATTATTCATTCTATCTTGAAACACCTTGTATAATATACAGAGTGTGTTGGAATGCTTTTCCAATAGAGAATCAATGTTAAATATTATTTACTACTGGCAGTCCGTCTGGTTACTATGCGGAGTCAGTCAGTACACATGTTATGAGAATCATCTTATATGCGTATGGTAGTTTGTTTGTCATTTAAGAGTGTGTACTGACTCATTGACTGTGTGTACTGTATGTACTGACTCATTTAAGAGTGTGTACTCATTACATGTGTACTGACTGACTCCGCATAGTAACCACACGGCCTGCCAGTAATAAATAATATTTAACATTGATTCTTTATTGGAAAAGCATTCCAACACAGTCTGTATATATTAAGTATTTTATTCAGTTGATTTGAGATTAAACAAATTTCAATTCCACTATTTAAAACACATAAAAATTGCATCACTTTCTTCTTTGAAATGAAATTAAAAACATTTCTGATATTATAACTCATCTCTCCAAAAAAAAAAATGAAAAAAGGAAATAAACAATAGATCTCAGTCTAAGTATCTAAATACCCACACATATTAACACACACAAAATAATAATTATACAGCATTGAATTATTTAATTACTTCCTCATAAGTATATATAATATGTATCTGAAGATAAAATTATAAAGATAAAATACAATTCTTTCCGTTTCAAACTTATAGCGTTTTCTTTGGAAGCATCAGAGAGCATGTCTTGCTACTTTGTGATGACGTCATATTCGATCTCACTTCTTGCACGAGAATTGTGCGGCCATTCATTTATTATTAGGTTGACTGTCAGTGTCAAATACTTAACTACATTTTAGCTTTATTTAATATTTGTTTATTTGTGTATACTTTCGCGTCAACATAACGATGTTTGTCCAAATTCCTTTCGGTTACGTATGACAAACTTTAGAAGACTTTAGCGTATACTCCGACAAATTTCATTGTCATTGAATTTTTAATTAAATTAAATACTGATATGAAAAAATTAATTCGTCAACCAGGAATCGAACCTCGGGCCTCTGAATAACTAATCCAGTATGCTTCCGCTACACCAAAGACGATTGTGACGTGATAGCCAACTTTTTAGCGGAAGCATACTGGACTAGTTATCCAGAGGCCCGAGGTTCGATTCCTGGTTGACGAGTTAATTTTTTCATATCAGTATTTAATTTAATTAAAAAATACATTTTAGCTGTTGTTTTGGATTACTAATCAAACTGTAGAGGCAGCACTGTCAGCACTGTACATCTAATATATTCTTTGATTTATAAATATGTCCGTCCGTGTGCGTAAAACAAATATTATTAAGTAAAAATGTAAATAAAATTGAATCGGATGACACTGAGGACACTTTGTACTATTATTAACGAAGCAGGTAATCATATACACATGATGAAATATGTAATTGTAATTATAATTAAAGCATCTTCATCATCAGAACTTTCTGTCGATGATTATAGTTCCAACAATGTCAACATTCGTAGGTTTTTCGACGCCATATTGCACTGCACTATTGCTCTGACCTTACTAATCAGAGCAAGACGGAGCGCACTAGAAGTGCTCTCTATCGTCAATCGAAAACAAAAAACTCAATGCAAGCAATCAGTAATACTCAATCGAACATACATTTACTGCTTACATTTAGTGCTCTCGGTGCGCACGAGGACAGTCAAAATAAAACGCTATTAGTTAGTTCATATAGTTTTTGTTTATTGTGTTCAATGTCTGCCTGCGCGCCACCGTTGAATGTAATTCCATTTATTATATAATTTAATTTGTACTCAATGTTATCGTAAAATGCAGTTTTCTTCTCAAGGTAGTTTTGTGCATGGATGCATGCATCATCTTTGAACCAAAAAATATTTTCCCTTTTCAGGGAAAATAATATTCTTTCTATTTTCTTTCTATTCTATTTGTAAAAAAATCGTTACGCAGGAGCTGCGTCAACTCAGCGAATTTCCTTAGAATACATAAATCACTCTCTAGCGTGGTCATAATTTTAGTGTGATCAAAATGAAATATAATATCTGATATGACTTTAATATTTGCAAAAATTAAATTTATTAATAGCCAAAATAGAACGATGTATAACGATTATAGTTTATAGTTACTATGGAAACGACAATCAAAATTTTTTACAATAAAATATATTTTATGTATTCGTGTCAAACAAACACAAAATATTAAATATCTCTCTTAATATTAGAATAATCGAAAAATGTATAAGGAGTAAAGTTGTAGAAAATCAAGTTTGCTACAATTCATTACTTGATCATTTTTCTCAAACTCTAATGTGAACAGAGATATTTAGAATTTTAACTTTCAATCTTTAATTGTAAATATTTCTGTAAATATTAGTGTAACAGAAAAATGATAAGAAACAAAATTCCCGTAAAACTTAGTACCTACAACTTAACTCCTGATAAATTTTTCGATTTTTCAAATATTAAGGGAGATAGTCAAATTTTGTGTTTCCCCCTCCCTCTAAACCCTCTTTCCCCTCGTCCGATTTTACCCATTATCGAACTTGACCTTTAGAATACCAAAAGCGACTCAAATACCAAATTTCATTCCAATCGAAATAAAACTGTGACCGCTAGAGAGTACACAGACATTTTAAAAAAGTATATATATATATATATATATATGTATAGAGAGAGAGAGAGAGAGAGAGATACATATATATAGAGATACATATATACAAATTTTAGCGACTGTGATTTTGTGATTTTTAACATCTAATAGGTAGGATCATAGGACATATGGAGAAATTTTTACGAAATTCCAACATTGGTGCAAAAACAATAGCTGCATATCCTTTGAAGGAAATTCGCTAAAAAAACTGATCGATCACATTCAAAATAACTGTTAACGAATAAATTTTCTTTTCAAATCAAATGTTTGATTAATATTCAGCAAACTCTTCACATCATACATGAAATCATTCAATAATTTATGTACACAATGTTAATGTGATGATGTGTTAGTAATATAGTACAGATTATAGAACATGTATTATAAGATATTCATCCGGGATTTCTATATATTCATTAAATCGATTCTCCATTTAGTTGTACTCAGGGAGCGACTGTTTCAATTGATATGTCACAGTATATTCAGCCACCAATTTATATAGTGGTCTAGAGGACGCTCCTCGGGTAATTTATGTATGATTGGAAAACAACTTTGATACGAATTTAATAGGGAATATGCATGAAAATTTTTTTTCACTTGAATTGCAGCATGTTTACTTGACAAATATCAAGGTAAAATTATTTTTTAAATAACTTTAAAAATAAGCGAGATATGAATGATTGAAATTCCCGATTAGACAAAGAGGGTGATAGCCCTCTTGATATGTTATGTGACGTCATATTACACTTCTACCATTTAAAATACACGTAAAACTCCGTTTTTAGTATTTTTGCAAGAAAGAGACATATAATAATCTTTAAAAGCTTATAGCTTCCTTGATGTTTGTCGGATTTTAATTTCGTTTTTAAATATTATTACAGTATTAACAGTATTTTCATATTCTGAAAATAATTGTGAAAAAAAATTTTCATGCATATTCCCTATTGTCTGGACGGAGGCAATTTTAAAATTCCCGGAACCCAAACTCTTGTTATCTGTTCTTTTCTAAATATTACGGACAAAAAATTAGCATACTGTGAAATAGTGATTCCGAATCCAGTTGATATTGATGTGAAAACGTCTATAGCGAGACTATACAAGATTTTGTATGGAGAATGAGATGAAATATACTATGTCACGTGTTTTTTTTTGGACGATCGGCTATGTGTATTCGGTTATCATCGGCCTTGTTAAGATAGGAGATATTCATTAGCAATATGTCCACCAATCACATGGCTCACAATAAATACGGTATTAACGTTTATATTTTTTAACGTTTGTAATAGGTGTTCATAAAATATCCTAATTCCGCATGTGGGTCCGTCTGTGGACAAGATAATTCCGAAGAGATAACAAGCTGTGTGTGTGTTCTAGAGCTAAAAAGTGAGGTCAAGTTCGTCAAAGTATAAAATCGGACCACGATTGGGCAAAAAGGGCAAAACTGCCCATCTGTGAAACCATAAGAGATAGAACAAAAATTTAGAGACAAAAAATGTTCATTTTTTATACGCTTTTTATTAGTTTCACCTGTATGTAACCGACCCTTTTGGGCTCGATTTTCTCCTACTTTGAACGATCAGATTTAATTCAAATTTTGCACACCTATCAGAAACCGATGACAATGCAATAATTCGATTAAAATATCCGATTATCCTGATTAGATTCGCCAGGATTCATCAATTTCTTTCCGCATCCTTTGCATGAGAGTAAGAGAGATAGAGCTAGTGCGCGAACTTCAACTAAAAAAGGAAAAATAAATAATAGTTTTAAAAAACTAAAAAAACACGCTTTTATAGAAAATCCAACTAAAAAATAGAAAATAAAATTTAATAAATTTGGATTAAGAAAAGTGTAAATGAGAAACAAATGTATATTAATGGAATAACTATTGACACTATGCACCCCACGCTTTTTTCCATTAATATACATTTGTTTCTTATTTACACTTTTCTTAATCCAAATTTATTAAATTTTATTTTCTATTTTTTAGTTGGATTTTCTATAAAAGCGTGTTTTTTTAGTTTTTTTAAACTATTATTTATTAAAGATAAACAACTTTTGTATGAAACTTTTTTTTCATAAATTCAGTATATACCGGGTATATAAGCAATTAGCTCAGTTAGTTGTAATTTTCACTCGCTTTTTTTTTAATCCGTTAATGAATTGATCATATTCGTGTGTTTTTGGATAAAGGCAAGTACCGTATTTATTAGACCCCATCCTGGACTAATATTATTATTTTAGTAAAGATGATTCAATACCTGAACACCTCTCAATACAAATTACTAATGACGTCACACATAACCAATGTTTAGTACTGTATGCTGTATGGTATTAGATCATAATTAAATGATGAACAAATATTATCAAGGCTATGCCAACCATGTTGGATAATAGGTCATCATCATTTATTTGCTTACCGAAAAGGAGTACTTGTTGAAAACTCAAAAGATACACAAAAAGAGCTAATTATATAATACACAGAAATGTAAACCTATTTTCTTTATACAGCCAGTATTTTAAAATACACCCAACCTGGAAATAATTTATAGTGTATCTATCGTTGTCTATATGTAATGACTATGATATGGTGTCTTTGTTACATATACATGTAGACACACTCATATGACGGACGACGGGCATTAGCAACAATGTATACATGCACGAGTAAGATGCAACTATATATAAATGATTGTAATTAGAGAGTGATAAGTATAATAGTTATATATTATACAATACTGATTTTAATACAGTTTAAGTGTGACAAAGTAAACCATATCATAGTACACTACATATAGATAGCGATAGATAAACTATACAGTGTTTCCAGATTGGGTGTATTTTAAAATACAGGGGGCTGTACATGTATAAGAGATATCTACATTCAAATGACTCACCTTATATTCTTGATCCAAAGATTTACAGATTGCTCTAAGATTTGTTAAAATTTACTTTTATATACATGGTATTTTATGTATATATATTATACTTTTTATATTTGGCTCTTCAGATAGTAATTTGTTTAAATTTAGGTTTTTTTCAATTTTAAAATGAATGATTTTATATTTAAATTCAAACCTATATTCGGCTGGGGATATTCTAATAATGTAAATTCACATATTTAAATTCATATTTTATTTGTATGATGTACTATGTCATAAATCCTGTATATTCCCCCTCCATATCCCACACTGTTCTTGAAGAAAGAACTAATTAAACTCGGCCTTGCGCACTACCGTGCACTAGATACCGATTAGTACTACAAAGTATAGAGATATTTGAAATATTCCGTATCGCACATTGAACATTGAATAAAATGATGTATATAATATTGTATTAGAGACTTTAGTCTCAGAGTGAGTTGTTTACATAGGTCATACTTCAATGTTTTATCAATCAATGTCTAGATCTATTGGTATTAATACCAGTTTATTCTACCTGAGATCAAAAATAATTTTGTTTTGGTGATCTTTTGTAAATATTCATCATTATTCTGAATCATTTTTAAATGCAAACAAAATTTTATCAATTCAAAAACTTATTGAAATTTATTTATTGAATCCTTGAGGTAGTACCCCTTTGATGCATAAAAATCAAAGAAATCTGGTGTGAAATACTCACACGACCTCCATATCCAGAGTTTAACAAATATCTCTAACATATTAGTCCACAGTACAGCACGGTTTTTTTTAAAATGATTATTAACAGGGTAAATTTTTGTCAGTAGCTTCCTTTCGACGAGACGCCCAACTTTTCTCTCACGAAAATTCTCGATGATAGTGACTAGCGAAGCGCGTAAGAGAGTAACTTGTTTGTTTGACGATACCAAAAATTTGATCAGTAACAGTTAATGTGTTAGTTAAATTGAGAGATAATGTAAGAAAAACTTCAAAAAAAACTTGTGTCCTATAAAATGGATGGTGTGACAGGCACGCCCCCCACCCCCAAGGAGTTCAAATAACGGGGTATACATAGTTATTAGTAACAAGCTTAGTTTTTATGCTATTAATTAATAATGGTATGTATAATTTGATGGGTACCTTGTCCTACAAATTCAGTGGTTCAATTTCCCAGTTCTATCCTCTGAACACGTCAATGTAAAATTTTCATTTATAAATTAGAAAAATGTTTTCTTATTTCAAAGGTCTCATTTCTTCAACCTTTAGTTCATAAAAGACTACTAATATTGTTTTTATCGTGAATACACTCAATCGCGCCAAGTAATGGTTATTTAAGTAGCGCCAAGTAATAACTATGTATACCCCGTTATTTGAACATGTTGGGGATGGAGGACCTGCCTGACACACCATCCATTTTGTAGAACACAAGTTAAACTAACAAATTAACTGTTACTGATCAAATTTTTGGTATCATCAAACAAACAAGTTACTCTTTACGCGCTTTGTTAGTCACTATCATCGAGAGTTTCCCCGAGAGAAAAGTTGGGCGTCTCGTCGAAAGGAAGCTACTGACAAAAATTTAGCCTGTTACTAATCATTAAAAAAAAACGTGCTGTATTGTGGACTATATATCATTGAATTTGTAGTATTTTTTTTTGTCATATCTCTTACGGTTTCAAAGATAGGCAGTTTTCCCATTTTACCCAAACATGGTCCGATGTTGCCCATTAACGAACTTGACCTTACTTTTTTGCTCTGGAACACAGAAAAAAAATTTCAGTTCGTTATCTCTTTTCGTTGTTGAGCAATCGTGTTCACAGACGGACAGAAAAACAGACGGACATGCGGAAATGGACTAATTAGGTAATTTTATGAACATCTATAATAACAATATTTTTCTGCGATCAATATTTTCAACCGTTACAAATTCAGAACAAAACTAAATATACCTTGTATATTTACAATATTATACTGGGTATAACAATAAAAATAAATTATAAAAAATAATATTTTACATTTAAAACACATAAATTTATAATAAAAGACTATTAATTTCTTATCTTATTTGAATAAACAACAATATGATCTTAATTAAACACATTTAGCGAAAGAAAAGAAAATCAAAAGTTTTTCAATTGTATTCATTTGAAAAAAGAAAAATAAATATAGAAGAAAAATTGAATATGTTTATTTTAAAAAGAAAAGAAAAATTTCTGTATAAAAATAATAAGAATATATACAAATTTATTTTTCTTAATTTCTCAAAACAATAATATTTTCTTTCTTTTTAATTTAAAAGCAATTATTTACGTAGGGAAAATTGATGTTCATAAGTTTAATTGGGCTATGGGATGGAACATTTTATTTGACCCATAGTATTTCGACGGCATGAGAAGTGTCCAGTTTTCCTTATAGTAAGAATTTTATTCAAATCGGGGACTCAAATTATTTCACGAATTTATTAAATTTTTCTAAGAGGTACCCATTAGAAAAAATCGAAAAAAATCACACAAAAATTTTAGTCAGCAATTTGAATTAATAGTAGTTTATAAAGGTAATTGAACCCAAAAAAACACAAAAATCAAGTTGGTTTGACGATTTGATAGATTGTTTACGAGATATACTCTCTTTTTATACGATTTTTTGCCTCCTTTATATACAGACTGTGTTGGATTGCTTTTCCAATAAAGAATCAATGTTAAATATTATTTATTACTGGCAGGCCGTGTGGTTACTGTGCAGAGTCAGTCAGTACACATGTAATGAGAGTCATCTCATATGCGTATGGTAGTTTGTTTGTCATTTAAGAGTGTGCACTGACTCATTGACTGTGTGTTCTGTGTGTACTGACTAATGACTCATTTAAAAGTGTGTACTCATTACATGTGTACTGACTGACTCCGCATAGTAACCACACGGCCTGCCAGTAATAAATAATATTTAACATTGATTCTCTATTGGAAAAGCATTCCAATACAGTCTGTATATATAACTCCAACAAGGTAAAACTAATTTTATCTAAAATACGGCACAATTTAATATTTACCATAAAATCGTGTTTCGGTAGTAAAAGAAAATAAAATTAAAATATATGATTATTCTTGATAACAGATAATAAATTATTATTTAATTTTAAATTCGATTCGTGAATCAACGGCGTGAATCTATTTAGGAAATATAAAAAAAAAAAAAAGAATTTTAAATAAACAATTAATTTTTTTAATACAATTAGAATGATTTTGCTAAAATTATTCCTCAATTGAATTCATTATTTCCCGTTTCACTGTTGATTTATATTCAAAAATTATTTTAATTATACTGTGTTTATATAATTTGCAAACATACAGAGTGTGTCAGTAGAGAGAATATAAAAATATTGAAGAAGGCGATAGGCGGTATATAGTGACCAATTTTAGCGAATTTCCTGAAAGGAAATAAAGCTATTGGTCTCGTACCGACTGGTTAAAGAGGAATATTTTTGACCAATTCTTTGACCAAAAATAAAAAGTATTTAAGTGATATTTGACAACAAAGTATATTCTCTCAAGGATATGTAAAAATTAACTCAAATGTCAGACCGTCTTTGGTGTAGCGATAAGAACGCTGGGTTAGAAATCCAGAGGACCGAGGATCGATTCCTAGTGGATAAGTTAATTTGTAATATCTATATTTAATTAAAAAATTCAATGACATGTTTGATTGTCTATATATAGTTTACGCCAGTTCTTTTATACTATGTCCTACGTAACCTTAATGGAATTTGACATTATTGTGACGCTTAAGTATATACACAATGTGTGAATAATAGAGCGTAGGCTGGTGTGTACCCCCCCCCCCGCGGGAATTTTCGACTCATACATATTTTTGTTTGTAGTGACATGTACTTTAAGGTTTTAGGTGTTTACCTTTTGCGAATTACAGTTTTTTCTTTATTTCTTTATATTTTCTTTATTTTTCAGTTTTTCTTTATTTTCCGGAATTTGCTGTAATTTAAAAAGGGCAAACAATTGAATTCTTAATCTGGTAGGTAATACCAACAAAAAAAAGTATAAGACATAAATTCCACGGGGGGGGGGGGGGATTAGGCATTCATATTGGTGGCTCGTGTTGGTCTATAAGTGTTTATTCTTGATAAATTGTTAAATGATTTACAATGGTTCTTGAAACACACCGTAGATAATTTAAATAAATTCAATATTTTCACTAATTTAATAAAAATTTAATAAACAATTAATTTATGTAAATTAAATGAAACAACTAATAAATCCGTGTTCAGATGTATGATAAATAAATCAGCATATAAAAGAAAGTAATTTAAATTTAATATAAATTATTTAAATAATAATAATATAAAAAAAATGAAAATTATTTACTTAAAGTGTGAATTTAAAAGAGTGTTTTTTGTTAAATTGATGCGGTGATAGATTATATGATTTTCGTGAAGGTTTTTTAAACATTTATAATCAAATAGTTGGTTATTCGGTTTTATGAAGTAATTAGGTTTTTATATTTTTTAAATAATTGAAATAATTTATAATGTATTGTAAAACATCCAAAACCCGAAACTTAACGGATAAACTATTTAATATTTTGCTGCTCAAATTTGTTGAATAGTAATTTATTTATAATTTTTAATAGATCGTGTGACATGTTTCAATCTTTGCAATCATTTTCAAACTTACAAAAAAAAAAAAAACGAAATCGATCAAGAATTGCGACCTGTAGAGTGTCCTCATACGTACCGACCAATGGACTGAGATGCATGCCATTTTTCAGAAACGTAATAAATATGTAACAAAAACAAGTGAAAATAACAACTGACTTAGTTAATTGCTTAAATACCCGGTATATACTGAATTTATGAAAAAAAAGTTTCAAACAAAAGTTTTGTTTATTTTTAAAAATGGAAGATTTTTTGTTTTGAGTTTTTTTTCTATTTCTTACGGTTTTTTTTTTGAGTTCTTGTGTTCACGAACAAACTTTACGAAGTCGGAACTAAACATGATATCCCTTATTATATTATCAAATGATAATTAATGAGAAATACGTATTTCGACTACAAATTTGTCATCATCAGTATAAATTAACTAGTCGTAATTTACTCTTTGACAATTAGAAATAGAAAGTCGAGATCAATAGACAAAAATAAAAATAAATAAAAAATTAACTAAAATAAATTAAAATATAATAAATTTTAAATTTTAAAATATAATAAATTTTATTGAAATTACTCTTGTTAAAATTTCCTCTTTCACATTTACTCCTATTAACCTTACTCTTATTAAAATTACTCTTATATTGTCTCAGGATATGTTACTCGTTACTAACTTGGTGACAGTTTCACTCTGAAACTGTCACCAAGAGTTATTTCAATAAAATTTATTATATTTTAAATTTTATAATTTATTATATTTTAATTTATTTTAGTTAATTTTTTATTTATTTTTATTTTTGTCTATTGATCTCGACTTTCTATCTATTTCTAATTGTCAAAGAGTAAATTACGACTAGCTAATTTATACTGATGATGACTACTTTGTAGTCGAAATACTTATTTATAATACAAAATAACTGATCTAGATAATCGGGCGAATTTGAAATTTTATTGATATCCCTTGTATATTTACATTTACCGGATATAAACAGGTTCAAAAAAATGGTATCATCTTTTACAGGAAGATATTTTCTTTCCAAAACACTACATTAAAAGTTGCATACTTGTAAAATTACCCTCGTTATGATTGTTATAACTCGAGACTCTCTCGTCGATAATAAAGTACAGTCACGGTGGAGTATGCAAATTTTTTTTATGCGCTTGGCGATTTTTTACGATCATTATATTGCCTTAAATATTTTATAAGTAATAAATTACAATTAAATTAAACAGAGTAATAAAGTAAGCGATGACCTGACGACCCATTGCTTATGGCTCGGTTGATTAACTCTCGGTCCATTGGCTCCGCCGCGTCACGCTGTTTAGTGATACGTTAAATTCCTTATAAATACTACAAATAATCGTACAAAAAACACACACACACACACACACACTCTGACATAAATAATTAAACATTTATTTTATGATTATTTTAAAATACAATTATTATTTACTACAAAATACTAATAATAATGATATTAAATAATATTATTAAAATTATTTAAATAACATTTATCCGTTAGATTTTGTATGAATACATATATATACATACATATACGATATATGTACAGTGTGTAACAATATGTTATTTTTACTGAATATTCATTTTAATCAAGTTATTATAATTACTCGCTCTGCTCGCAAGAGGGCTCCGCTTCTTGCCCCGCCCCGGGGTTGCTTTCGGCCTTAGCTCTGCGTCCTTGACATAGTGCAAAAAGCCGCACCTTTCTAGCATGAATAGAAGAAAAAAAGGTGATTTTGGAGGCTTCATAAAACGGGGAGAGTTGCCTTTGGCAAATTAAAGTTTTCCGACTTTTTCCGTAAGTTTGAAGTTATTCCGCGTCGAATGCAGAAAACCGCATCCTTCTAGCATGCCTAAGAAGTGGGTTAGAATTCGTACACGTCAGTCAGTGAGTAAATGAGTTACACAAAGGGGTGTGTATATTATTGGATTAAATAAAATAAATATTTGATATTTTCGTAAAAATATCTTTAATTTGACTATAGTTTCGCAATCGCAGTTACTTTTTCAGAAAATATATAATAATGATTATTATATATTTTTTCTGTCGCACCCCGAATATATTTACCTTCAGGAAAGAAACCTTCTGCGAATCTCGTCAGAATTGCAATGCTTTTTATACACCAAGAATATATATCTATCTATCTACCTATACAGTTTCTGAAGAAGCAACAGTGATTGGGAAACCGAAAATATCAATTTTTTGTTTGATTTAATAAAAATAATAGATTTTCGTCAAGGAACGACCAATTTAATGCAAAACCAGTTACTATACTCGAATTTTGAAATTTTCGAAATTTGCACTCGGATTGTGGGGTTAGAAATCGAACACTCATTTAATAGCTTCTCGAATCATTATTAATGGATCATGCGATTACCTTTTCTTAGAACCCAGATTTTCACGTATTTCTCACTACTCTGAAAGAGTATCTTTTTAGTTGAGCGATGTAAATTTTTGAGCTAGAAGTATTTAAAAAATTTTGCAGTTAAATTTTCATAGCATTTTATAGGAAGCAAAATCCAGAATTTTGTTTGAAATTCACTTTACTATTGGGATTTTTTTTTTTTTGGTTTTTGGAAATTTTCTCAAAAAACAGTGTACGGACAGAATGGCAAAAAATTTCAAAATAATGCCTGACAACAAATAAGAGGGATCGATCATCTGATATAATTATTTATATCCTGTTACACTTTGTACATAAATTTAAGTTTTAATGCGAAATTTAATGAACTGTAGATATTGAAAATAAATTTATTAATAATTATTATAAAATTTAAATATCTGGAAATAATGCTAAAATATTATCCCGAAATTCGAATATAAAATTTTGTATCAGATACCTTACTATACAGATAAACGTTTGAAAATAATACACAATTGATTTACTATCAATTTATTGATTTTTTTATAGTAGTTATTTATATAGCAAGTTCACACACGTGCTGAAAAAACTATAAATATATTAAGGACGTTCATGCATGAGGTTTGATAGTAGATAAAAATTTTTTTTTTAGTGAATTGAATAGCTAAATTCAGTTCCTCCCTCAAAAATTTAAAACCTGTCGTCGATCATTTCAAAGAGTTGATTATCGATTAAAAATCAAACTTTTAATACAGCGTCTTATGGAGAAAAGAATTTTTTTATACTTAAAATTATAATAACTATATTATTAAAGTAGCCACCATAATAAATAATGTTTATAAATATTGAAATATGCAGTTTATAAATTTGCATTAAAAAAATGGTGTTGACGAACATTTGAATTAATTATTTAATAAAATTAAACCTGTTTTGTTAGGTTTGAATTTGCCACTAAATTTCCAAACTGGCGACAGCGCCCAGTAAACAAACATGCACATACATACAAATATACAACATAGTTTATTGTCAGATCTGTCAAGCAAGTCAAATCAATTCCTAATTTACATCACTGATATTTTACAATAAATACTTTAAAAATATTTAGGACAAATAAAAAAAAGGGTTATAAATCGTTGTAAGATTATTAATATTCTTAACAACTTTTTTTTAAATCCTAAATAAATTTTATTAAAGATAGTACTCATTTGATTCTAGCATACCACATGAAGAACGTCCTTAAGCCAGGAAATATTGAAAACAGAAATTATCAGTTTTGTATCGAACATACTTTCGTTCAGCTTCAATTTTAATGGTAAATAAATACCATTATTGTGTGGATATATATTCTACTTCAATGTTGATTACAAAATTTGTTTCAAATAAGAAAAATAAAAATTTTCAAAAAAAATTTTCATTTATAAGTTGAAGACTACCATCAGAAAAAAGTCGCCAAAACATTCTCTATGCTGTGGGTAGCTTCCTCTTGTAGAATCGAGCTACTCTGTATATAGAGGTCACATTAGTGTTTCACGCCACATTTTATTTATTACATTTATTCCAAAATTAAAGTAAATTTATTTCTATAATTTCAAAAAAAATATTTTTTAATATCATGATTTAATAGACCTTTATTTTTGGAATATTAAAAAATTTACAAACCAAAGTTGTTTAACTGAATTTTTTTGCGAGTATATTTATTCCGAATTCTTCCATTATCGGTATTAGAGCGCGCAATTAAAATATTTTTTATATATTATGAATGATTTACTATAGACAATGTAATTAAAGTTGTTTTTTTTTTTTAATACAAAAAATTACAAAAATTTATTTATGAAAACGGGATTTATTCTATAAATATTATTCAATTTTTTTTTTTTTTAAATAGGTATTTAAATTTTACAGTTAAATAATCTGTCTCTCGCGTATATGTAGATAAAAACTTGTATGGATGCGCACGATATAAATAACTTTGAATAAATTATATATCTTATAAAAAAAATTATTATTATTATTAATAAAAAAAATAAATTTTTTCATATTTTTATGGTTAGTAATTAAAATAGTTTTTTTACCATATACAATAAATATTATGCAAGCAGTAACAAAAACAAAATTAAAGTTTTCAAATACTCAGATGACTTTCATATGAAATAATATCGAAATCATTATTGGAATATTTAAGAGGTATCCCCAGATTTTAATCTGAAAAATTTAAAATATGTCTAGAATATTTTCCCAAAGTTTTAAGTCAATTTGAGTAAAAGTCTAGGAGATAGAGTCTTGGGAATTATATTGAGGCAGGTGCTTAGCTATTATTTGTCTTTAATCACGTTTTTCTCCAAGCTCTATTTTTGAAGTCGGTTGACATGATTTCTCAAAAAATAATGATCCGATCTTGTTCAAATTTTGCACACTTCTTCAAGATAAGATTGATAAGATAAGATTGACTAAGGCAATACGTGAGGCAAATTATACCAAAAATAGTACCATTTTGTACAAAGCTCTGCCAAAAATTCGTTCAAGCATGAGCTATATATATCTACTAACAGAAATAATTTGGTTTATTTAATGTCGGATGAATCTATCGTGAGTTATTCGGACAACGCCAAGCTAACTTTATTTTGAGGCGTCACAAAAAATGAGATCCCAATGGCTGAATTTTCAAAATTTTGAAATGAAAATTTCACAAAATATTTGTCAAATATTGATCTTTGATCTGTTTAAAGGTTGAATCAAATATTTTATTTATTATATTAGAAAAAATTAGAGAAAATATGCTATTTTTCGAAACCGACGTAACCTCTTAACATCGATTGCGTGCTAGATGATAATCTTTGGAAGATTCCGGATTCGGTTAATTAATTTAATTCAATTACAAACTTTAACCATAAATTAATTTGTTTTTCTTCGTTGTTTCAGGTACGACGGACGCATTCAACCATAATGTTTGCATAAAAAGATTGTCAACTGTTACGGCCATTTTTATTAACAAATAAAAATGCAGTAAGTATTTATTTAAGGACGTTCCAGCACTTTGTTATATATCAGGACAAAAAACCGATTTGATTTAAACATACATACAACGTATAGCATAGACAAATACACTGTTCACATATACAATATAATGTTATTTTGAAGAAAAATAATAATTTTAAACTTTTATATTTCGAAAACACAACGGTAACACACGATTTTTTTTTTAAATTTATGTAAGAAATATTAAGGAATCCTCTCTTAGTTTTTTTTTTAATTCTGTCGATTATTTTTTCTAATACCACAGAAAATTTTCCATGCTTCTAATGAGAGAATGATAGATAACTTTGTTATTAATTATCTCGCGTTCTAAACGGTCAAAAATTCTGAAACTTCGGGATTTATTAGAAAACGTTATTTTTAGCCTGTGAAAACAAATTAAGCAAAATCTGTCGAAAAGTGGTTGTATGCTGGAACAACCTTAAGACCATTTTTGTTAATAAATAAAAATGCAGTAAGTATTTATTTAAGAATGCTTTTAAAAAGTGTTTTGTGTATTTTTTTTTTAATAAACATTTTAAAAAACGATAAAGACGATCTCTTTACTTTTCATAAATAAGTAGAAATTCTCATTCATATTCATATTTATGATAGTAATTTCATAATTTTTATATTCCTCTTTAACGTTAGTTATATATTTTCTATTAATAATATTTAAAAAGGGGCCAAGTTCTCGAATATTATGCTAAAATCTACACCGCCAGTTCTTACATTTGATCATTCAAATTTAACTATACAGTTGAAATTAGATACAGGAATGTCTTCATCGTTAGTCATCCATGTTTCTGATAAAAGAAGAATATTAGAATTACAAAACACAACTTTAGGTCATATCTCAAAAACCAAGCTTTTTTCTCAAACTTTCACGACGCCACTGGATTATACCATAAAAAGTGCCTTAAGAATGTAAAAATTATTTTCATCTAACTTTACAAACAACCAGGATATTCCACAATTGTTTAAAAGTCGAAAAATCGAACTTTTGCTTATACCTCGCAAACAAAAGATGCTAGCAAATTTTTGTTGACAGCAATGAATTAGTCTCAAAAAAAAAGAGATCATCGAGAGTGTGCCATCAATTTTTTATCTATCTCTTATAGTTACCGAGTTACCCCATAAAACCATCGAAATTGACCCTCTCTGTACGCTAAGGCGTACATTCCTACGAAATTTCAAGTTTCTAGCTTTTCTAAAAGTGTCCTTGAAGGTTTTTTTTTTATCGTTCGTTGAATGAATCATCTACAAACTTGGAACTGGGCGGTGCACTACCGTGGCCCCCACATGTGTATACACATAAATATATATTATATATAGTTAGTAATTTTAAAAAACTTGTTTTTTAAACGCATTTTATTTTAGAAGATGAGAGAGATTTAGTTAGTGAAAAGATGGGTGGTGGGTTGGTTAGCGTTGTCTGTTTGTTGTTATGCATTCAAAGAGATAGAGAACTAACTAACTTAACTGCATGCACATTTTAAATAAATTGGAAGAATTTATAAACATAGTCTCTTGGTGTTGTAAATAATAAAATTGGTTTTGGTCTTGGCAATGAACTTTTTGTTTTTAATCGCATTCATTTTAATCGCATTTATTACATAATTTAGTTGAATAAGTGCGATCGATATCTAATGTCTAAAAATAATCATTATGAAGAACTATCCAATACATGTCGTCACCAAGTACCAAAAATTATATTTTTTTAATATCTTATCCGAATTGTTATCGCACTCTTAAAACCCATAAGAATTATGTTAAGTTTAATATTAAATTTGAAAAAAAGACCCAAATTTAGTACATTTACATTCTAAAATTATTAAAATCGGATAAAATTTGCCCATACTGGTGCAAAATGTATTTTTATGGATTTCAATGACTATGGATTTGTCACCAAGTACAAAAATTCTATTATTTTGAATATGTTAGCCAAGTTTTATCCGATTTTAATGAAATTTTTTTTGAAACCCACTAATTTTGGATCATATATTTTATTTCTTGTACAGCTAATTCGATTGCATACTTTCTTTTATCAGATGCGGGTACCAAGTCACCGCACTTCTAAAATCTTTAAGAAATATGTTAAGTTTAATATTAAATTTGAAAAATATGACCCAAATTTAGTATATTTACATTCTACAACTATTAAAATCGGATAAAATTTTCCCATACTGGCGCAAAATGTATTTTTATGGATTTCAATGACGTCACCAAGTACAAAAATTCTATTATTTTGAATATCTTAACGAAATTTTATCTGATTTTAATGAAATTTTTTTTGTAACCCACTAATTTTGGATCATATTTTTCATTTCTTGTACAGGTTATTCGATAACATGCTTTCTTCTATTAGATATGCCTACCATATCACCGCACTCTCAAAACCCATGAAAGCTGTGTTAAGTTTAACAAAAATGAATTAAGATGCTTTAAATTTCAACACAAGCCCGTTTTAACACATGAAAGCTTTCGATGAAAGTTTTCAATCTCAATAAAAATATTTGATATAACTAAATTTACATTACTGTGCACACGAGGAAATTCACTTGAAATATATCAATCGCATGTTTGTGAACAGTTATAACTCTCGTCTTTTTTACTATTTCTTTCTTTGTCAACCTCTTCAGTCACATGATCAGAGTATACCAATCACAAGATATAAGATTTCATGAAAAAAAATTATCAAAATAGAAAGAAGTCTTCTCTATTTCATCAAACTAAAAACATGCATAAAAAATACTATTGTGCTTACTCACCAAATCATTCGCATGAATACTTACATCTGCAAGTTACTGGTGTAAAAATGGGCTAAAGAATTATACACTTTTGAAATTGCCTCCAGAGTACGTTAACTCAGAGTACGTCTAAGAAAAACTTATCCTGAAATTTTTTTTTTTTGTAAATAAATATTTTTTACAATTTTTTTTTTATAATAAATTTCTATGGAAATATTTGTGATTAATGCAATTAATAAAATTATTCGTGGTATTCTTCGTTAAAATTAAAGTCAGAGATATGATTAAAAATAATAAATATAATGTGTTTGGCATTGTAATTATTTTTAAATTGTTTTCTTATACATGTGTATATGTATTTACCACAGAGTTCAGTGGGGACGAACGCATTGTTTAAACCAGTGACTGGGCGTGTTCTGTTAGAATCTGAACTACATGACGGTTTTTCATATTATGTCATTTAGAAATTGAAAGTGTCAACAATGATACGTCATCAATTTGATCACACGCTACTGCCACGAATAAAAAACGAATCTTTTATTTTTTTATGAAACGATTTTTTCTATTTTTTCTGTTCGTATTCGGGGCGTCTAATTCTCGATAAATTTGTCGCATTAATCTGGCTGAGTTTGCTTGATGGCTTGATGGTTATGCTTACTTTGAGGGCGTCAATTGTTTGCGGTTTATTCACATAGACCTGCGATTTAAGATAGCCCCAAAGGAAGAAGTCTAAAGGCGTTTAAAAGCACGATCTCGGTGGAGAGGTCACGTCGCTGCCGCGCGAGGTACCCATGCCCTCAAACCGTTCGTGCAGAATGTCCATCGTACCAGTCCAAATGGCCGAGCGGTCTAAGGCGTTATGTCTGCGCAGTATGCCTGCTTGGAAACTGGGAGGTTATAGGTTCGAATCCCGAGATCGGCAGTTTGTCAATTATTATGGACAAGAACGAAGTAACCGGCTATGCTTGAGAAGGTTTTCTGCTGTTTCCTTCACGAACAACAGATGAATATCGGCATAGTTCCTATCATAGTCGGCTGCAGCCGCATATACTACCAATTCCTAGTCTATACACAAAAATTCGAGGCATGCGTCGTCCTGTTAGAACCAAATGTTATTGTTATATATATCATCCAGTTTAGGGCCACAAGAAATTGCTTATCATCGGTCTGTTGCGCTCGCTGTTGACAGTTATGGCAATGCCAGTTTCGTTTTGAAAGATGATTCCGCCAGACCAAAATCCGCACCAAACAGTAACTTTCTTGGGATGCATTTGGTGCAGGTGTATCTCGTGTGTACTGGTGTCGCCTCAAATCCAATAATTTGGCTTGTTCACACATCCAAAAATGGGCATTGTCGTTAAAGATGATTTTTTTGCTTGTCGCTAAAGATGATAATAGAACGGAGCACTGATTTTGATAATAAAATTGGATGATTTGGACACGTTGTCCAACGTTATTAATGTATTACAGAGTTGTTGGCCAGAGTAAAAAGGCCTACAGAAAAGTCTTCTATAACATAAATCTATCTTCTATGGATGACCCACAACAACCACTTTTATCTTTCTTAAGTGGTTATCAAATAATAATTTATTTGCGAAGCTATTTTGACCGACTTAGTGATAATCCTTTTCGAATTAAATCCGTGCATCCGTGCACATTGATTTTTGTCGGAAATTTTTTCAGCAAAATTCCTTGCAAATACATACAATAGGTTCCGTTGAACATGTTGAATGTTTCGTATTCTAATCATTTTTTATATATTTTCAAAGTGTAATAGGGAATATGCATGAAAATTTTTTTTCACTTGAATTGATGCATGTTTACTTGACAAATATCGAGGTAAAATTACTTTTTAAATAATTTTAAAAATAAGCGAGATATGAATGATTGAAATTCCCGATTAGACAAAGAGAGTGATAGCCCTCTTGATATGTTATGTGACGTCATATTACACTTTCACCATTTAAAATACACGTAAAACTCCGTTTTTAGTATTTTTGCAAGAAAGAGACAGATAATAATCTTTAAAAGCTTATAGCATCCTTGATATTTGTCGGATTTTAATTTCGTTTTTAAATATTATTACAGTATTAACAGTATTTTCATATTCTGAAAATAAATGTGAAAAAAAATTGCCATGCATATTCCTTATTAAAACTGTATTCGAACGTTTTCTAAGATTAAGCAACAATGTGGGTTTGAATAATTGCGTCTCAATGAATGGTCACTTCAATCTCCAAAGTTAAAATACCTCTTACTCACTTTAATATAGAGAAAAGTATATAATGCACAAAAAAACACATTATTATAGCCTTCAGCATGGTAATAATTCTTCTGCTTGTGGTTTGGTTAGCTGTTGTTCGCAGTTCAGTTCACTAACTCACTGACTGACAAGGATGTGATGATTATTATTAGACGACTTGGTTGTTGTGGCTCTCGCGTCAGCCTGACTGTGGGGATGTATTACAATCAAAATTGAAATTATTACAATGACGGCTCTCATATCTCATCTCATCCTCCAACGAAGATGATACTCTGGTGCGATAGATGATAATCCATTGAGTCAACTATTATTACAATATTTCATATTCATAAGGTACGAATAACCGATCGATGTGATACCTCAGATTCAAGAGGAGGAAGTGTTCATAGATTGGTATCATGACGTTCGCCAAATTTGGTTCGTATATGATCCAAATGCATTTTGATTGGCGCATCGTCTTTTACGAAAATTCCAAAGCTATTAGTTTGATACCGATGAAGCAGTTGTAGTTCAAAACGGGAGATTATATAGTTTAGGTTACTGTATGTATAGTACTGTATGTATTAGGTTACTGTATAGTTTATGTTACTTAAATTCGGACCGGGCCTCAGGCAGGCCAAGTATCTCCTCGGGAAATTTAACCGCAAAAGATACAAATCCTGTATTGACCCGAGCAAAATAGACTGTTGTTTCTGACGGGAAACTATATGCTCAGGGGGCATCTTAGGAAGGCTGAACTTGGGAAATGAAGACCACTGCCGGTTTTGTGGAGACGTGGAGGAAACTTCGGAACATCTCCTACTAGACGTCCTCATACACAAAATAATAAAAGGTCTGAATAATCGCTAGACCTAATCCGGAACCTGTACTTCCTGAAAAAATTAGACCTAGATGAGCTGCTCTAAGACGAGACCACTCCTCGTTAGGTACCCGATGGGGGAGCAAACTAGATCTTATAGGTCGCATTGCACCAAATTCCCCCATTATCTTTCGCTCATTCATGATTTAAATTGAACAGATTACCGAATATCAAATTCAAGCTAAAGAACAATTTTATTCCCCGATATCTGGAGATCGCAAGGTACTATCACATTTTACCTATTGCAAGTTTTGCACCAGAAAAAAACCTTGCAAGAACAAAGAAATTTTCCCATCGAAAGTAAGACTTAATTCAAAAGTAATTTTTCAATCGTTTGGATTTTTACCACAGCTTTCGTGGATGCTAAGTGGGAAAAAAACTCTTTGAGATAGTACAAATTTTATGAGTTCGACTGTACACTACACTATCCACGATAACACATTGAATGAATACATTCTGTTTTATGTGTGATTTTTTCACTGACCTCCATACATATGGCGTGACTATCCTATAGTTTAGTAGAAATGGAACTCTTTGATAGAACTATTGTGATCTAACTTTGTCATAAAATTTAAATGTGGTACTCCCCATCCTTTAAACTATATACAGGTATACGGATATTATTATGAAGATATCTTATTTGAATGTCGATTATTAGAAATGTGACATAAATTGAGTGTAATAAAATTCTTTTTACTATTTTAAGGGGTTCCATGGGGTTTTGAAGGCTAAAAAAAAGCATAGTTTCTCTAATTTTTGTCTAATATAATAAATGAAATATTTGATTCAACCTTTAAACAGATCAAAGATCAACATGCGACAAATATTTTGTGAAATTTTCATTTCAAAATTTTGAAATTCAGCCATTGGGACCTCTTTTCCTGTGATCCCTCAAAATAAAGTATCCTTGAGGTAGTCAGAATAACTCATGATAGATTCATCCGAAATTAAAAAACCAAATTATTTCTGTTAGTAGATATATATAGATCGTGCGAAGGACGAAGGTAAAACAAAGATGAAAATTTGAATTTTTGGCAGAGTTTTGTACAAAAAGGTTCTATTTTTGGTTTAATTTGCACCACGTATTGCTTTTTAAAATTATTTGCGATAAAAAACAATACTTCGTTCGCGCACTAGTCAATCGTATCTTGAAGAAGTGTACAAAATTTGAACAAGATCGGATCATTATTTTTTGAGAATTTATGTCAACCGACTTCAAAAGTAGAGTTTTGAGAAAAACGCGATTAAAGGCAGACAAACAATAGCTCAATATACTTCCCCAGGCTCTGTCTCCTACAGTTTTACTCGAATTACAGTTTTAATTGAATTAAAACTTTGTTAGAAAATTCTAGATATATTGTACTATTTAATAAGACAATATAAAAATCGAAATTTTCAAACCCTTCCACCCAGCTTATGGAGAGTCGTTCGACTCCGGCGAGTCGTCTGCGCCCACCTCTGATTTACAATTGTCAAGCGGTAAACGAAAAAGGTCAAAAGATTTATCTTTTATTATTTATATCACATTTATATTTTATATTCATACACAAATATACTAAAAAGGTACATTTTATGCCCCAAATTACAATGTATTGTATACTTTGTATAATAGTGACCATAAAAGAGAGTTGGTGTCATTATATTTTTTTCAGAAAATGTTTTAATTAAAAAAAGAAAATAATAATAATTGGTAGGGTACCCTATATTTACTCTATCTCTCTTCCTACCTCTCACTCAGAGCTGAGTGCAGTCAAGGTCTGCCCACCTATGTTGTAAACCACTTGTAAATTTTTTGATGGTTTAGCTTTAGTTTAGATTTTAGAATTAGATTTTTGGAAATTCCAAATAATTTGCCTAAACTATTCATATCGGAGAAGTAATAAACAATTATTTACCTGATTTAATTATTTTTTTCTTAGTAGGGGGTATAGTGTCATGGGAATTTGATGACACTGGATACAATAAAGATGCCAATGATAAAGCTGGGAGGGAAGTGGTAATTTGTTACTAATTTCTAAATGGTTAAATTTTACATAAAGTGGGAATACATATAGTTGTTGTTGTTGTTGTAATTATTGTTATTGCTATCATCATTATTGTTGTTATTATTGTTATTATTATTATTATGTTTTTTGATGTATCTCTCCATATTGTAAAAGATATTTTTTAAACAATAAATATTTTATAAAACTAATTCTAAATTGATTGAATAAATTATTGGGCAATAATCGGTAGGCAACCTGTATTGAAACATCGTTCCGTCTTACTTCAAAACATACCTTTTTTACTTACTCTCACCCAGCTTATGGAGAGTCGTTCGACTCCGGCGAGTCGTCTGCGCCCACCTCTGATATATTGTAAGCGACTGTACGTACATAGACGTCAGTGGCGGTGTTTTTTTTCTTCTTCTTTCCAGACATATTTTTTATCTAGTGTAGTGTTTTTGCTTGTGCTCTGAACCCATTGTATTGTGTGGTTTTATCATCATCATCATCATAACAAAGAATGAATAAGTTATTGCCATGTTTATGCGAACAAGAAGACGACGGTCGGTCGTAGATAATAAGTAACCAAGCGCACCATACGCTAGTTTTTTTTTTTCATCCCATTCTGCGCGCTACAACTCAACGGCGAGCAGGAGGAGAATTACGAGCAACTAAATATAACAAAAAACGCAAGCAATATAAAAATAAAATATTTATGATTAACTTCAAAGGTATAGTAGAGAGTTAATATAAAAAAAATTTTGACAAAAAGGAAACCCGACTTCAAAAATAAAATATTCTATAACAAAAAATGCACTAAAAAAGTCATTGCATATTCTTGTGCCAATTTTAGTACACCTAAGCAAAAATTTTTTAAATATATATGTACAATTATTGGTATTTTTGGAGTCGGTGTCAGCATAGAGAAATTAACATAAAATTTGGACACCGCCTCCAAAAATAACAATAATTGTACATATATATTTAAAAATTTTTGCTTAGGTGAACTAAAATTAGCACAAGAATATGCAATTATTTTTTTACTTTTTAGTGCATTTTTTGTTATAGAATATTTGATTTTTGAAGTCGGGTTTCCATTTTGTCAAAATATTTTTTATTTCTCGCTTTTTAGTGACTTTGAAGTTCTATAACTGATTTTATTTGTCTAAATATGGGTAGACCTACTAATTTTTAGTGCATTTTTTATAACACACTTTTTTTTTATCCGTGTTTTTTTTCTAGTCAAATTGAAATATTTTATACATAATTTCTATATTTTGTTCGATATTCTCTAACAAATAACTCGATTTGTCCAACATATCCATCTTGCTTGTCCGTGTACTTGTCATAAATTGGCAATGAATAATATTGTTATAATAAAATTCATGAAGGTTATTTCTGATTTAAAATTTAATATGCGATTATTGTTTTAAAATTAATCTTTAATGGCAAAATATTTTCGATTTGGACATGTGAATTTTGAAATCTGATATTTTAACCGTCACACACCATAAATGCTACAATTTTATGTTCAAAAATTCCACAAGTACATGTCCGAGGGGCGTAGATATAATATAGTCCGATTTTTTTAAAAGTGAAACTACTTTTCTTTTGGTAGGGTAACTTGCCGTTTTCAAAAATACAATCGTCACGAAAATTATTTATTTCTATCGAAGATTTTTGATATCTCAGATGATTCGTCAACCTTATAAATTTCCCATTCCTTTAAATGAAGTTTCACATCTAAAGAGCGTATGCACAGTTTTTTAAAATAATTCGTATAGTATATATTCTCTAAGATAAAGAATTTGGACAGGATGTTGCGTCACTGGTATGAAAACAAAGTAATTAAGATCTAATATTAAGACCAAATTTCAAAGAACAAGGTCTTCTCTTAACAGTGATACCATCAATTCACTCTTTGCATGAATAATAATCATAACAGTAGTAGTCGTGTTTTTTGTATTTGTAAAACAACGACTAAAGATCTTGTTTAATCAAATGAGTAATCAATTTGGGTACTACATTTGAAAAAAAAAATTCTCATAAAAACTGGATATTTTTGTATAAAAAAAAAAGAAGAAAGAAAAAAGAAATACTCATGGTTATTATATTCATAAAGGAATGTACTGAAAGTTCACTAAATATCGGAGGTTGAATTACCTTTAATTTCATTATACTTTGTGTAATTACATCCTAAAGAAAGCCCTAAGTTTCGTTCAATGACACTAAAATAATGATACCTTTCTCACTAAAATTCCAAAGTTAATTAGATTTTCCAAACAACTGTAGAGAGCAATATCAAAACCATATTAGATTCCGTACCAGAACAAGGCAGTCATATTGCGAATATTATAAATTGTTTTTGTTTCGTCGTTGACAGTTTTTACATTCCATAAAAAGTTTCACTTCAATCGCCGTTTGGTTTTTTTGTCTGACGCATAAGTTTTTGTTTATACCAAATGCACTAAGTTACAGTAATATGCCGAAAGATTGGGCATAGTTTACTGGGAAGTTAAGTTCAGCTCTGTATATAAGTTTTTTAGATTTGGATCTTTAAAATCAATACAGTAAAACCTCGTTCACCGAGGTAATGTGGGGAGGAGTTATCTCGGTTAAGCGAAAACTTAGATAACACGGAAGAAATAAAAAATTCGAAAATTTTAATCATTTTTTATGTATTTGAAATGGTAGAATTAAATTTAATCACAAAGGTTTATAAAAGTGGAAATCTTACGAACGTAGATTAATCTTTCGGGTACAAAGCATTGTTTATTCATAACATTTAACTTATCACTAACGGGGCTTCAAGTCCGTAATAAAGCACTGTTTCAACCTGCTCATTCGTTTTTTAGCTGCAATATCTTGCAGCTTGCATTACTTTCAGGCTGTTCCTCAATATATTTAAGAGCTAGTTCAAGCACATTTAATCCTTTTTCGTGACTGACTTGCTGAGTACAGCATAGTCTTAGCTGCTCCATCCGTTTTATCCGAGTTTGTCCGTATTATCCAAGCATACACCTCGATTAATGCAGAGTGCTCGGATCAGTCCGTTGACTCGGATAACGCGGAGTTTTACTGTAGTTGAAATTTTGTATTACAATTTATTAAATCATATTCTACCATTAATAAATATGAAACGCTCTGTATTTTAAGGTATATATGTATTGTGTTGTGTTGTTCCATCAATATTGTGTATACTACAATACATCTATCCTTATTTAATCTGATATGGTGCTCTCTGTTTAAATATTTAAGTATGTATGCGATCAGAGAACTAAACTAACTACTTTTAAGTTAGGTAGAGTAAAGTCAGTTTATTAACAGTGCATAAGAAATTTTTAAGTCAGTCAACAAGTTCAGTTTGTTTAGAGTGGTATGGTGTAGTAAATGTGTGCGGCGTGTAGTATCGTTCAGTCTGGCTCCCCCTGTGTTGTTGCTGTTGTGTGTTTATTCAAAGCGTCGTTTGTTTTTTTGGTGTTACCAGACGGGAGGCGCGACAAAAATGCAACCAAGCAACAATATGGTTTAAGTCAGATAAATTGTTTTTTTTTTAAATGTGGTAAATATGATAGATAATATTTTTCAAACAAAAATGAGTTATCTTTTTTCGGGAGCTTAACTAAAGCAGTGAGAGTTATTGGATACAAATTTTATATATAAGTGCAGTTTTTTTTTACACCTTCATTGTGATTTTTCAATTTTTTCTAAATTTCTTTTAATTGTGAAATTAAAATGATAATTTTGTTAGTGTAAAAAAAAAAGTGAAATTTATCAGTGTGTTTTTGAGGATTTTTTTTTTTTTAAATTTGTGGTAAGATTTCCAAAATATTTATTATGTTTAGCAAAAAATTAGTTTATATTGTGGAATTCTAATTTTTTAGTTTTATTCTGAAATATTTCTTTATTGGTTTCTTTGGTAATCTTGATATTTATTTTTTTAAATTTTCCAACAGAATAAACGGTTCTTGGAAAAAAATTTATCATACGATTTGTTAAGAAATCATTAGTCAATTATTTTAAAATTGTTGGTACTTTCGAACGCAATCTAATTTCAATCGATTCGAAAAGTATTCGATTAGTTTTTGATAGATAATTTCTAGCTCTATAATCAATACATTTTTTTTCCAAATTTGAATCGATTTCAAGCTATTTACGTAAAACTATTCGATTTGTTGATGTTTAAAAAGACTCACTCTTCAGGGATGCTATTTTGCATAATATGCTTTATCTGGCATAATTATGGACTGAACTTTCTATTTGTTTATTGGGTAAATCTTTCTCTTTTTTTTTTACCTTTCTTGATTGAAAACGAAATCAAATACACATTTAATTCTGAATTGGCGTCGAAGATCTCTAGAAGGGTCCAACTCGTTTAGATTTCCCGATGTTAAATTTTTCAGTTGATTTTTTTCTTAAATTTCTTTGAATAAAATCGATAGACACAAATTGTTTCATGATAAAAACAAAAACCCAAGAAATAAACCAAAGAAATTACAAAATATATCCGCAAGGTATTTATAATTTTTACCGTTATATTTCACTTAAAATGATACCCTTTTCTTGTTGTAAACTTGATATCGGTCATTCTTAAAAGTATTGAATTAATTCTTTTTATTTTGTGGAGTAAGCAAAAAAATTTTAATTATTTTTTATTTAAGTAATGTTTTTTATAAATTTTTTTTGTGCTGAATTTTATTTTTACAAAACTAAAATCACTCACTTAAATAAATGTGTTCAATAAAATATTACGGTTATTGAGGAGTTGGTCACTAATCCAATTCAACAAAACTAAAATCACTCACTTAAATAAATGTGTTCAATAAAATATTACGGTTATTGAGGAGTTGGTCACTAATCCAATTCAACAAATAACCATTTTGCTAAACTTTGAAATCGGGTTTTAAATTAAATATTTATAACCATGAAAGATCATATTATATGATTCATTCTATTATGGAAATTCCACACAAATAAAATAACAAGATCATATTTTAAAACATTCCTTCAATAAAAATTTGTTTGAATTCAATTTGTGTCAAATCTATTGAGTGAACGGAAAAAAATATTCAAATAAAAGTTTGTATTTTTCTGTCTTTATGAGACGAACAGCTGTTTGCAATCGCAAATCTTGTACCAAGCTTTTAATTTCAAGTGAAATTCTCTATCAAAATAAGACGAGACAACTGCGTCAAACTTTTACACCTGTATCGTTTTGCGTCGTGTATTAATAAAAGGTTTAAGTAAAATACTCTCATATTAAATTTAAAGATAGTAGAGAAATAAATCTTGATGTTTTTAAATCAAGTCGTAAAAAGGACCCTATTAGGATGCTTACCGTACGTTAACTTATAGATTATTAATCAATTCATGAAACCAACTGGATTTTTGTGTTTTTTGGGTCCAATTATCTTTATAAACTAATTTTAATTCAAATTGCTTACTAATAATTTTTTATGATTAATTCGATTTTTTCTAAGGCGTACCCCTTAGAAAAATTACATAAAATCGGGTAAAATTTTTTGTCTCCGATTTGCATGAAATTCATAATATAAACAAAATTGGGTTCAAAAAACACGAAAATTGCATTCGTTTGACGATTTGGTGAACAGTTTACGAGATATCGCTCGAAAATAGTATAAAAAGAGTTATATCTCGGAAACTATCTATCAAATCGGCATTTTGATGTTTTTTGGGTCCAATTACTTTTATAAACTATTTTTCATTCAAATTGATGACTAAAAATTTTTTGTGATTTTTTCAATTTTTTCTAAGGGCTTTTAGAAAAATTACATAAAATCGGGTAAAATTTTTTGTCTCCGATTTGAATGAAATTCATAATATAAGGAAAACTGGATCCAAAAAACACGAAAATCGCATTCGTTTGACGATTTGGTGAACTGTTTACGAGATATCGATTGAAAATCGTATAAGACGTGATGCAAACCTATTAATATAATTACTCTAACGGAAAAAAGAGATGTCTGATTATGCCCTGAAAATTGAAATGGGTAAAATATATTCATATTCAGTTTACAGATAGAGAAATCTCGATGATTTGGAATAAAGTCGTTAAAAGACGGTTTTAGGATGCTTACATGGCATACGCTAGCTTATAGATGATTGATAAATCAAATTAATGTACTACAGAATTGTAGGTCTTAAAAAGACTTACAGAAAAGTCCACGATAGCATATTATGTCTATCTTCTAACGATGACCCACAATAACTATTTTTATCTATCAAAATTGGTCCAAAAAATAAGTTATTTGCTAAGCTATTTTGACCGACATAATTAATTATAGTAAATAGTAATTTTATAAGAAAGTAAATTTTACCCAAAAAAAATAAGTAAATATAAAAGTAGCTAAAAAAAATCAGTTTGGATTATTATTAAAAATTAAATTAATTATTACCGTATTTATAAAAAGAGAGTAATTGGTCTAGTTTTGATGAAAGAGATGTAATTACACGTATCCATATCATTTTTATTTTTTAAATCAAAAATAACTGCTAGCAATCATTTCAAAATCTTCATTATTTATAATTATTTAATATACAATTTTACCTCCATGTACAGAGCAGAGAGAGAGTTTTCACTATAGACCTTTACGTCTTATGGTAATGTGCATATTTGATTGACCGTGTAGACAAACTTACAAAACAAGCACCCAATACCCTGAGTTTGATTCGATTAGACTCGAGCCAGGAGCAAGTCTTATAAAGAGCTTTTGTAAGAATGTCAATTCCAGATCCTGAGTTATCAGTGTTTGTACTGTTACACACTGATTTGCAATTTTATATACCAAGGTACTGCCTATGTGTATATATTCATTCATATGCTTCTGTAATCTACAGTTAATACGGTAGTTTGAGCTAAAATTATGGCAAAACTATTGAATTTACTTATTTAAGTGGGAATATTTATTTTATTTAAGTGGGAATAGATAATCCTATTGGTCTAAGATCCAGCATTAGAAAAACCCTCATCTGTAAATTGATTGAAATATTATTTAAAACCCTTATTGCAATATAAACAATTTGGCAATGTAATATCTGCCAGGGTACTTCTGCTGTAATTAACATTAATTAATTAATTTAAAAAAAAAAACTTTGTAGAGAGAGAGAGAGACTATTGCATTATTCCACGTAACAAACAAGGAAAGTATATGATCATGCGTATGTAGAGTGTACTCCATTTATCTTGAACTCTGCATTCTCTATACAATACCACTATTAGTATAAATACACTTATAAATGGAGTACACTCTACATACGCATGATCATATACTTTCCTTGTTTGTTACGTTGAATAATGCTATAGCTTTATGCTCTCTCTCTTTACAAGGTTTTTTTTTTAATTCTATTATTTAAAAATTTTCTTATACAAGCTGCAATTGATTTTAATGGATTTTAAGATGGATGCCAGTTATGGTTGTATTCTAATTATTCCAAAATTTTAATTTAGCTAAATATTTTTCAATTAACATATGAGAGAAGTAAGCTAAGTTTACTTTAAGTTTGAGCACCTGGCTGCAGGTAATCGTAGCAGTAATAAGCAGCGCAGCCTGCTATTACAAGATTTGTCGTATCGTATACTATGTTATTTTACAAGCCAAATTCAATTAACACGTGAGGGATTTAATTATAAAAAAATCAATTTTTAATTAATTAATTAATGTTAATTGCAACAGTACTAACCTGGCAGACATTACATTGCCAAATTGTTTATATTGCAATAAGCGTTTTCAATAATATTTCAATCAATTTACAGATGAGGGAAGGTTTTTCTAATGCCGGATCTTAGACCATATTTTGAAATACACTCCAGAAATATTTCCAATTGTAACAAACCGGTAAATAGTTTTTAAGATATTTTTGTTCAGCCAGAGAATTTCTGATCGTATTCGTTAGCAAATATAGTAAAGAACGATCCTGAAATTTATTATCATTAAACAATAAGACGAACTCTGTCGGCGTCAAATCTCTTCTGCTGTTCTTGAACAGCTCCAAATGGATCAATAGGTAGTAAGTGGCTCCTTGTAGGACGTCCTCCCCCCTTATCATGTATCACAATGGACCTTATGGCCTCAGTGTGTCCCAGCAGGGACAGCCACTGCAACCTAACCTAAGTATTAAGACGTATAATATGTGATTTCTCCAATATATTTTTAGCCACTTATTGTGACAATGGTCATAAAAATAGTGACCATTCCCTCATCACCCGCAATTCTTAATTGTTTTTTGCAATAACTAGTTTAGAACCGAGTGATCCGTTGTTCTAATTGTATGAAGTTTTTTTTAAATTTAAACATGTCTATGATAGTATGGAGGTCGTGTGAGTATCTTATATTATATTTTTTAATTTTTGTTTGTTTTGGTAATATATAAAAATCTTGTTTAATTTATTTAACTGTGAAAAAAAAATCAGGTTACCCAATTTTTATGGCAGTTCAATTTTGTTTTTTAATGAAATAATATATCTTAACTTCGAGTTACTTAATTTTTATTTCCCAGAATATTTATATATATATATATATATATATATATATATATATATATATATATATATATATATATATATATATATATGCATAAATTTTGCAATTATAATTATTTTAATAACTGCATTATTTTCAAAATTTTGTGTGTGTGTTAATTAGCTTAAAATTGGTACATTTTAACTACTATTACAATACATATTTTAATTGTTCATCGATTGTTAGTATGATTGCCTGCAAGGTTATGTTACACTAACGGAGATGATTTGCTTATTTTTTACATCAAATAATTAGTCTGAACTTTGGAAACATTTTTTAAAATCAATACTGAGTATGAAATATCAGAGACATCTTGGTGAGGACATTTGGCATCTCTGACCCAGAGCTTTACCAATTAAGCCACACAAAGATGCTGTGTGAAGAAGGTGTATATTTTTCTATTGCTTGGAGATTTACTTTGTGAAACATTGTTAATATGTAAATAAAACAAAATCACGTTTACTTTGCGTTAATTTCACCACTAGTTTTATTGTTGACATATATTTCAGTCTATATGACCATTTTCAAAAGACTGTCGAAATTTTATTTAAATGGCGGCTATTTATATGTTATTGAGGTAGATATTACGTTATTCGCCTTCAGTTAGAATTTATATTTTTTCGTCGAAAATGTCCATTATTAAAACTAAAGTATCAGGGACACGCAATTTCAGTCCGATGGAAAAGTTTGGTAGACGACACGGCAAGCTTTCTGTATTTAAAAGGCCTAATCAATCATAAAACAAACACGCCGCCACTGGGATATGCAATATGAGTACACTTTCTTATGAGCCAGACTATATATATATATATATATATATATATATATATATATATATATGTCCCGTAAGTCAATTTTCTATCCATACCTTCAGTTGTGTCCGTGACTTACGAGACACCCTGTATGTTAATCTATAAACTAATGAACATACAATACGATTATTGTAATATTCTAATCTTGTGAAAAGTATTCGGTTTTCCACCTCCAAACTTGTACAATTTGTGATTTTGTAACGCACATCACTTATCGCCAATTTTTGCTGAGGTGTACAAATTCACACATTTCTTTTCTTATATGGAAAATTTTAGATTATTTTTCAATATTTTTAGAACAATGCAAGAGCTATAAAATTTTTAATTATTGTAAATGAATACAATTAAAAATATATTTAAATTAAATGTGTCTATTGTTTGTCATTTAGCGGAAAGATAATATTAAAGAAAATTTTATAATTTTTCTCTTCATATTACAAGGTCGAAACGTTTTTACACTGTTTGATGTGTTCGAAAAATGACGAATTCGTCGTGCGAAAATATTTGTTCAGTGTATCACGTGGTTTAAAGTCTATCCACTCGTTGATCACTTGTTTACATGTTGTCTTTGGAATTTCTAATATAGCTTCTAGACCTATGAAAGGTATTCCGACTTCTTTTTTTGCTAAGGTATCTGCTTTTTCGTTTCCTTCGAAACCACTGTGACTTGGCATCAGCCAAGTAGCCGCGCTTGTTAAGGCATTGTTTCTACTTGGAACTGGAAGGTTATGGGTTCGAATCTCGACACCGGCAGGACTAGAAAGAAGTAACCGGCTTGCTTGTGAAGGTTTTCTGCAGTTTCCCTTTACGAACTCCAGATGATTATCGGTATAGTTCCTATCAAAGACGGCTGCAACCGCACAGCTATGAATTCCTGATCCTCCATTCACATCATACAAATTTAAAGTAAAAATTAATAAAGGTTAAAAAATAATGATGTGGGTGGCCTCTGTTATAGATCGTCGTGTCTCAAAAACGGAGGTTAAACCCCATTATTTTTATGAAACCAATGTGACCTGGAATCTAGATCAATTTAACATTGTTTCGTTTTGCTAGCTTCAGCAGTTCCTCTCTAGACAATCCCTGACTTACCCCTGAGGTGATTTCAGTGGCAGGCAAGGCTTTTAGAACATCTTGACTGTCCGAGAGAATACATACTGGTTCTGGTTTATGTAGCCTCTACGTAGGTTCTCACGGACGAAAGCCAGTAAGGCGTAGACTTCCGCCTGAAAGACAGTGGCATATTTCCACAAGTTAAGGCTTATGTTTGCCTTGGGTCTTTCACCGTAAATTCCCGCCCGGTCCCTTTCCCAGTTTTGGAGCCATCTGTATACCAAACGATTCCTTTCTTAAAATATGGTGGTTCACCTGTCCACATGTCCCTGCCACAGACTACTTTGGGAAGAACATCTGTTCCGTTTTGCCAGCTCCAGTAGTTCCTCTAGGCAATCTCTGGCTACCCCCACGCGATTATAGTGGCAGGCAAGGCTCTTAGAATAGCTTGACTGCCGGAGAGAATGTATTCGTTCTGGTTTAGGTAACCTCTACGTAGAGGTAGAGGTAGATTGGAAAAGGCTGCCTTGGACGGGCTACACTTCGCCCATATGGTGATGCATTAGAGTGTGAGGATGTGAGTGGAGTGGAAGGAATTTGTTAGCAGACTAGGAATTGGTAGGATATGCGGTTGCAGCCGACTATGATAGGAACTATGCCTATATTCATCTGGAGTTCGTGAAGGAAACTGCAGAAAACCTTCTCAAGCACAACAGGTTACTTTGTTCTTGTCCATACGCCGACAGTCTAGCCAATTAACCGCCCCTTTTTTTTAATTTTTATAATTGACAAACTGCCGATGTCGGGATTCGAATCCATAACCTCCCAGTTTCCAAGTACTGCATACTGCACAGACATAACGCCTTATACCGCTCGGATACTTGGACTGGTAACCTCTAGGTAAGTTCTCCTGGTCTGGTACAGAGTTAGCGGGCAGTTCGATTTTTTTTGCGAGTTATTGAACCCTAAAACCATTTTTTTTTCTTTGAACTATATACCTGTCTGTTCTATAACTGACATCCGTTTGTTTTTATTTAAAAAATAAAATTAATAAAAAGTAACTTTTGAACAAAATCTCACGTCTTCATACCAGTAATAATAATAATACAAGCAGCAGCATTTCGAGAAAGAACAAGAAGAAAGGAACGATATTCTACCGTCATCTTCTTATAATCTTCTTCATCTTTCCCCCACCCCTCTCGCATGTCTTTCTAGTAGCAGCAGTAGAAGCAGTACCCCAACGTGCTAGAAATAAATATAATATTATTATTATTATATTATATAATAAATGTAATTACTTTTAAATCGAAAACGTAAAAAAAGAAAAACTATTAAGTGAAAATTGATGTACCTACCTATATATTGTGTCTAATATAAATGTAACAGTTATTTATATTGTGTGTCCAAAAAGAGTAGGCAAATAGTATAGGCGCTAGTTCTTTCATACTATGTCTTACGTAACCTTAAGGGATGACATGGGTTTGAAAATATCAAAAAAATCGATTTTTTTTATTGTCTTATTAAATAATACAATATATCTAGGAGCCGAAGCCGAACGGCTCTCCATAAGCTGTGTGAGAGTAAGTAAAAAAGATATGTTTTGAAGTAAGGCGGAACGATGTTTCAATGCAGGTTTTTCTACCGATTATTGCCCAATAATTTATTCAATCAATTTAGAAATAGTTTTATAAAATATTTATTGTTTAAGAAATATCTTTTACAATGTGGAGAGATACACCAAAAAACATAATAATAATAACAACAATAATGATGATAGCAATAACAATAATTACAAAAACAACAACAACTATATGTATTCCCACTTTATGCAAAATTTAACCATATAGAAATTAGTAACAAATTACCAACCCCTCCCTCCCCCACCCAGCTTGATCATTGGCATCTTTATTGTATCCTGTGTCATCAAATTCCCATGACACTATACCCCCTACTAAGAAAAAATAATTAAATCAAGTAAATAATTGTTTATTAGTTCTCCGATATGAATAGTTTAGGCAAATTATTCGGAATTTCCTAAAATCTAATTCTAAAATCTAAACTAAAGCTAAATCATCAAAAAATTTACAAGCGGTTTACAATTGTCAAGCGGTAAATGCAAAAGATCAAAAGATTTGTATTTTATAATTTATATAACATTTATATTTTATTCATACCCAAATATTTTAAAAAGGTACATTTTATGCCCCAAATTACCAGCCCAAAATTCCAGAGTATGTATTCAATGTATTGTATGTATTGTATACTTTGTATAACAGTGACCATAAAAATAGTTTGTATTATTATATTTTTTTCAGAAAATGTTTTAATTAAAAGATAAAAATAATAATAATTGGTACGTACCCTGTTTTTACTCCTATGGTCTATAATATTCTCCTAAACTTTAAAGTCTAAATTAGAGTAAAACTGTAGGACATAGAACCTGGGGAAGTATATTGAGGCAGCTGCTTAGCTATTGTTTGTCTGTCTTGGATCGTTTTTTTCTCCAAACTCTATTTTTGAAGTCGGTTGACAGGATTTCTCAAAAAATAATGAACCGATCTTGTTCAAATTTTGCACACATCTTCAAGGTCAGATTGACTATAGTGCTTGAACGAAGGATTTTTTTTATTATCAAAACTAATTTTACAAAGCAATACGTGAGGCAAATTATACCAAAACAGTACCATTTTGTACAAAGCTCAAATTAAAATTTTCATTTTTTTTCCTTCGTCCAAGCTAAACTATATATCTATAGCACGATAGTGCGGCAGGTCGAGTTTAACGAAGTGTGACCTTGGTCTTCAAAACATTTACATTACTCTTAAATATACAAAACCCTTATAACCAAGTAACATAATATTTTCTCCCGTCAAGGACTGATAAATTGCGTTCAATTTTTAAAATACATTTGTTGTATGCACTGCCATCTATTGGAAAATTTTTTGAAGTACTCATGTTGTGTATACTGCCATCGATAGGCAAATTTTTAAAACGTATTTGTTGTATGCATCGCTGTCTATGCATAGAATATTTAACATATTTGTTTTATAATATGTTTTCCGACACCTCCAACAAATATCATTATATTTTAGCCAATGTATACAAAAACTGGACAAATTATATACTAAAACCTTCCTCGAGAACCACTCTATCCATTGGTGAAAACAGCATGAAAAGCGGTGGAGTAGTTTTTGAGTTTATCGCGAACAGGCAGACAGACGCGGCTGGGGGACTTTGTTTTATACTATAATGCAAGGATGCTGCACGCGTTTGCGTTAATTTTCCTAACTTATTTGAGAGCCTTTATCAGGGTAGATTATCCTTGCAGATCTCTGTTTGGTGTCCTTAAAAAGATTCCGCGAGGACTACCCACAAGAGGAAAACCAATCAATCAAAACAATATAGGTTTTTTTTGAAAATTAATCGCTTTTCATTATGAATTTTGATGTGACATTATATTATGAACATCTTGTATAATGATTTGTTTGGAAGCATCCTGTATATATGAAATAAGAAACGTTAGATAAGTTAGGTAGGTAAGTAGGTAGGTAGGTAGGTAGGTAGGTAGGTAGGTAGGTCGGTCGATCGGTTCGGTATTACTATTAAGTAAAGCAAAGTCAATGAGAGAATAAGAAAAATAATAAAAATGTATGTTGTGTGTTCATATGACTCGATCGAAAACTCGATCATCATCATTATTATCGTGAAGAAAATCCGTCTATATTTTTATCACCACCACTAGCTCCTCTACTGCCTAGCAAGTCAACCACCACAACCCTCTGAATTGATACAGGATGGTTCATCAACATTTCGTATATGCGTATAGAATCATAACTTTTATAGGTCTATAAGCCTGTGAGATGATTCAGTAACCATAACGGCACTCTGATAGTGTCGTTATGCCAGCTTGTAGCTCTTGACAGGACACTGTCGATTGAACTACCACCTTCATAACTTGGGGATCTCTGATGATCCCACTTGTAGGGCTTGTATGGAGGAAGATGAAACCTCCATACATGTCATATGCACCTGCAGAAACCTGCAGGGTCTGTCAGGTGTAGAATGTTTGGGTCTGGAACTCTGGATTCATCAATCCTGGGAGCAATCCCGGCGGAGAAGTTGTGGGCCTTCTATGTGGTGTCTGGCCTAGTCAGAATCCTACAGCTTCATCTGCTTAAAATAGCGCCTCTTACCCGGAGACGTCTCGCCTTCGGGTGACAGGTTTTTCTCAAGGAGGGCACAGAAGACCCCTTGGTCTAGGTGCTAAGGATCCATTTGCGGTACCCCTCTTTCTAATTATTATTATTAATTGTAGAATCATAGCCAGAAAACAACTTATAGGTGTCATAACTTTTATAAGTCTATAGGCCTATAAGTTTATCTATAACGTGTCATAAAAGTATTTAGAAACTTTCGAAGTAGTAGCTTTTTTGGGAGGTCACTACTTGTTTCTAAGACTCTATGCATAGTATAAAAGGAAGACACCTTTCGCGTCTGTCTATATGTCTATCCGCTAACTCCTTCTAAACCACGCAACGGATTTTGAAACGGTTTTCACCATCATGTAGATAATTTTTTTCCGGAAGGTTTACATCCTAATTAAAATTTCGTATGTGTAAATAATAAAAATATTTCGAAAAAAATTTACTTTCGTGGCTTACGTATTTAGTTTTAAGTTAATGCACCAAAGTTACATATCACCTTAGTTACATATTATATACTTTTTTTAAACTCTTACATGTGAGGTGTTGTAATAGTCTGGATATAATCACTGTTGTATATTATCGATTCTCCCCAATCCATGAGCTCAGACCGAGAATTTTCTTAATTAAATTGGGTGAAATTGACTGAATCTTTGGAAAAAGCTAGTTTAAAAGGGGGTCAATCAAAAATTGCGTGCTACATTCAAAAATGAAGTTTATGGATCAGACACTGATTATATTAGATTCGAATCAGGAGTAAGTCTTATAAAGAGCTTTTATACCACGACTAATTTGATCTATTGTACCTCCTTTACTTCAAAAGTGTTCCAGGAAAGTGTTGTACGATGGTCTTGATAAACGTTAGGATATTTATTGGCGACACCTCATTAATTTCATTTGGCTGGAGATCCGATCATCCCAAATGATAGAGGTCTTTTGAGAGAGAGAGAGAGATAGAGACTTTTTTGACACAGAATGTGAATTCCGGTTTCCTCTTCTTCATGACAAAATCTGCAGAGATCCATCCCTGTGAGATTGATTTTGTGCAGATGTTTATTGAATTTGCAGTGGCCAAATTGGTTGTTTCCCAGTTGTTAACGCTCAGAAGACTTTTTCCAAGAGAAGCTTTTTATGAGATCCTTTGTATTGCAGACAATGATATTTCCATGTATATTTTGAGCTAAATCTGAATTTGCACTTAGATGTGCTCCATCAAGTCACAATTTTTTTCTAACCTCAAAATCCATCTAGCATGGCTGATAATCCCACTAGACTATAATCTTTGTACTAAAACAAGTTGGGTTATTTATTTCCTTAAGATCTAAATTTCAAGTTTCTAACCCTTCGGGGAGTGGCCTAGAGGTTTTGATGATCGTTAAAGTAGAACAACTACAAAATTAACGATTTTTGATGTTTCAATTTAGATAACTCCATAATTGGTTGTGCTCATCACTCCAAAATGGAAAAATCGAACTGTCTACACTCTGGAACTAAGAGCTATACGAATGCCACAGAAGAGTACTCGTGCACTCTTATTAGTTTTCTTTGAGAAAAGCATGTCATTTTTGGTGGTCCTCCCTGTACATATAATACAAAAACTGATAGATATTTACCTCAATCTGATTGATAGTTAGATTATTGACGTCTACTTATTGTACGTACAAAAAAAAAAAACGAACGAAATTCCATTCTTATTACCATCGGATTTGAAATATAAATAAGAGTCAATATATTTTGTTGTGGCTCGTTAAATTAGTTAAAAGTCTTTTGGTTTTTTATCTTCTTTTTCTGGTTATTTCAAAGATAAATCCTTTAAATCATCCCGTTTTTATCCCGTCTATATTCTATCTTGTTATTACCTCTATATATTCTAAGTATATAGAAGGAGCAATGCTAGAACCCCTAAAGGACAAGGAATTTGGATGTAGACTAAGAATTGGTTGATTGTGCGATTGCTACCGACTTTGATAAGAACTATCCCAATATTAATCCAGAGTTTGTGAAAAGAAACTGCCAAAAAACCTTTACAAGCATAACCGGTTTCTTCCCTTCTTGTCCAGACGCCGACAGTTTAGTCAATTAACAACCCCTTTTAATTTTTCGCCGTTGGGAATCGAACCAGTAATCTCCTATTTCGGAGCAGAATCCCTTAAACAACTCGACTTCTCGGACGGTAAGTACTAGAAACAATTCATTAAATAAGTTACGATTAATGTGTTATAACAAGGATGCGCTATACACAATTTGTATTCGAATAAAGGAATGTTTTCAATTAAGTTCAAGGTCTTATTTTAAGTATGTGAAGCTCGTGTGAAAAATTTACGACGAAAATTCATAGATTATTATGAAAATTTTCAAACAGTTATTGTAGAAATATCGTTTAAATTTTTATTGGAAGCCATTAAAATTGGTATTAATAGCTATTATTTATTTTTTATTTCGATTATTAATTTTTATGGGTATTGGCAATAAACTTAATTGGCAAATATTTCATGAATTATGTCGTTTATATTTATTATGTAAGTAAGATCTATTGAGAAATTTTCTCCGCAAATTTAGCGAAAATTATTTAGCGGCATTAAAAATATATTTACGTTGAAAACAACTTACAAGTACAGGATAACTCCAATTATACGGATCAATTGGGATCGAACCCGATCCTATTAATTGAATTGATCATAGAAAAAGGTAATTTCATTTAGAAAAAAAAGTTACATTTTTGTATACTGATCAAAACTGTCTATTTTCTCGGCTAAAAGTTTTGCTTTTTCGCTTATAATCGGCTCTGAAAGATAGTTTCCAAATGCTCGCTATTGCAAATAAACACACCGGAAGTTGCACACAATAATCTTGGTTTATTTTGCAAATTTTCTCAAAAACAGAAATATGAACAACTTTTGTATCAACATTTTTTTCGTAAACGAAATAAATTATGATCCATAATTTACATATTTTAAATAAATACCATTATAGGTGTGAATAAATTCTACACCGATGTTGAATTCAATGATATTATAAGTTAAAGCCATTTGTTAAGGATGTACGAGTACTGGAGCTTCAAAAAGATTAAGGCTTCATTTGTTTACATGTAGTTGAAGTGCATATAAATCAATTATAAAAGTTTTAGGGGGTTTACGTGGGTCTTGAGTTAATTATTTAATGTTAAAGTTCGAATTTGGCATGCATTGTTCTTATGGGGAACCCCGTAAGCGTCGGTATATTTTGATAATTTTCACTTGGAATAAAATAAGACGAATAAAAAAAAAAGCAATAGAAAATAGAAATATTAATAAAGAGGTTGATCCAACAAAACTCCGGTATGACGAGGCTAAAAAAAAGATATTTAAGAAAACAACTGAAATTTAGGGTAAATTTAATTTTTGTCGGCGGTAGCTTAATTACCCGAAATCTCGGGTTTTTTTCTTTGACGGACTTAAATACCTTTTTTTTTGACGGGCCTAAATTAAACTTTAATTTTAACTTACGGCAAAAAATAATAAACTTTATTATGGACTTTTATGTAAATGTACTATAAAATATTTTGAAGAATTTTATAAATGAACTATATCTAATGCTCGTACATCCATAAATTCTGTATATAGAAGTCGTGTGAGTATTTTTCCGATCGATTAAAAGACAAAAATTTAAAAAAATAAAAAAACAATTTCTATGCATAAAAAAACAGACGAAGAAATCAAATATGAATAAAAATAAATAAATTCAACTACCTACAATTTATTTGTGTGTGTTCATTTATATAAAAATGAAATTATGATTATATACCGGCATTTGTGATTGAAATGGGGGAAAATATAAAATGAAAAACATTTTCATATAAAATGTGACAGACACTAATAAAAGTGTCAAAACATTATCTATGCTCTTGGGAGTAGCGACGAGTAGCTCACTCTTGTAGAAGAGAGCTACCTACTACTGTCAAGCTATCTATAGGGTGGTGCATAAGTAACGTTCTGATTTATTTAGTGAATATATTTTTTGTTAACGTTTTTTTTTTTTCAAAATTAACTTTGAAAAGTTGGGAAATTTATGATGGAAATAAATAGCACAGAACAAACAACCAAAGTTGTATAATTTTATTTTGAAAGTCAGCATTCTATTATTCAGACACAAAAATCATATTTAAAGATCATATCAAAACTGCAGAATATGGGGCACCCAAAATCCAAGAATAATTGTTGAAGATAAAATGCACCCATTTAGATGCACAGTATGGTATGGAATAACTTCAGAAAGAATCATTGCACCATAGTTTTTCGAAAACGACGAAGTTGCGGTTAATGTGAATGGCATTCAATACCGGGGAATGATTAATTATTTTTGAAGGCCAGAGATAGAGAACAATCCAGAATTGTGGTTCCAACTATGGATCTTCTGCGCGAAATTTTTGGCGATCGAATAATATCGCGTTTTTCTGATTTTAACTGGCCACCGCGTTCGTTCGATTTAACGGCTCTCGATTTTTTTCTTTGGGGCTACCTAAAGAGTAAAGTGAATGCCAATAAGCCAAGAACCATCCAAGAGCTTAAGGCCAATATCCGAGAAGAAGTGAGGACCTGAAATTCTAAGACAAGTTATGGAAAATGCTCTGGAAAGAGCACGTCAGGTCGAAGCAAATAATGAGCACCATTTGAAACAATGGGCACTATTTTAATAAATGCCAACGTTAAATAAAATTAGAAAGAAAAAAAAGTTATTCTCTAAATAAATCATAACGTTACTTTTGCGGTACCCTGTATATAGGAGCTAGCTTGTATGTTGGTTTTGTTGTGTTAATCAGAGAGAATATGTCGTATTTTATTTTATTCAACATTTGAGTTGTGTTCTTGTTTGAATGCCTCTCTGAATGAATGATATCATTTTATATTGTTTTTTTCGTTTCATTTATCCTTATTTTGTGTCCTTATTACTTCCTACCTCTTGTTTTTGCTATTTTGAATATAAATTTGTTGTTTTTCCCTTTCGATTTGATGTTTCTTTAAAATATTTGAAAGTTAAATGTTTGAATTGAATTTTTATTTTTTGATATATGATTATGCACTCTGAAATTTGAAATTATCGTGTCTAAATTATTTATCATAATTTTTTTTTAAATCAAGTTTTTTAAAAGGGGGGGGAGGGACAAGCTATGGCAAGATTTGTCTCTTTGCTAAATACACAACAGCCAAACACAAAATATGCTTTAATTTAATTTGGAAAGTTTAATCAATCACATAATTCAGTTCCCTCCAAAATTCAAAAACTCTTCGATCGATCGATGATTGAAAATCATATTTTTAACATAGAGCCTTCTGAGAAATAAGAATTGTTCATATTTAAACTTGTAAAAACTATGTTAATAAATTCGACACTGTGATAAATATTGTTTTAAAAATATTCTTTGAATTATATAATTTATTTAATTGTATTAAAAACAAGGGAAAATAACAACCAACTGAGAAAGTTGCTTACCTACCCGGTATATACTGAATTTATGAAAAAAAACTTTTAAACAAAAGTTGTTTATTTTTAAAAAAGGAACATTTTTTGTCTTTAAATTTGTATTCTATCTCATACGGTTTCAACGATAAACAATTTTGTACATTTTGCCCAAACATGGTTCGATTTTGCCCATTATTTTTTAGCTCTAAAACACACGATGCAAAATTTCAGCTGGCTATATCTTTCTGTTTTTGAGTTATCGTGTTTACAGACGAACAGAAAGATAGACAACTTTACGGAAATGAACTAATTAGGTCATTTTATGAACACCTATACCATAATTGGTTTTCTGTGATTAATATTTTCAACCGTTACAAAGTCGGGACTAAATTTTATATACCCTGGTATATATTATATACCGGGTATATAAATAATGCTATGGAACATTATAATTAATGATTTTAATCCGCATAATTGAAACTTTTTTGTTTTTTCGTGATAAAAAATGGAATAATAAATTTTAATTCGAGTTACGATCAAAAATGATAAACTTTATTGTGAATTTTGTAGAATATTATGAATGTACTATATTAGATTTTGTAGAATTTTATGAATCTACTATATTAGATTTTGTAGAATTTTATGAATCTACTATATCTTACACATGAACATCCTTAAAACTTAAATTGTAAGTTATATCGAGTTTAACTGTAAAACCAATCAATATACTGTCGTGTGAGAGGCTTTTGTTTGTGATTATCCTCTCCTGAAACATCCTGTATTTAGAATCACTTGCGTATATTTATATATATATATATATATATATATATATATATATATATATATATATATATATATATATATAGTGATTCTAAATACAGGATGTATATATATATATATATATATATATATATATATATATATATATATATATATATATATATATATAATATATATGGATCTATCCAGCTATATAAAATTATATACAAAATAATAATATATTAACTAAAATTGTTTCTTTGCCAACTAAAGTACTTTAACCGATATTTATTATGCATTGGGGAAATTTATTAACCATAACTTATTACTTTTAAACTCTCCGCCATATTCTGAAAACTGTACCAGTAATTTATTTATTATTAAATTTATGGAGATTTTATTCACGCTGTACGATTATAAATGAATTTATTTATTTTTTTAAATGTTTATTATTGATTATAAATCTAGCTAATCAAATCAATTTTCATTTATTGTATTTTAAAAGTATTATAAAGGAATTATATAATGGGGATTTACCTCCGTTTCTGAGACACACACGGTCTATAACAGAGGCCACCCATATCATTATTTTTCCACCTTGGCAACACGCGCCATATCGAAACTCTCAAGTATATACTATAATCTAAAACAGAGGAACTCAATAAATATTAATTCCAGAAACAATTATTGAAATTAAAATTCGTGGCAGTACTTTTGCGCCAACCTGTATTTTTTATGAAAATAAATATATTTTATTACAACCAAATAATGTTTGTTTTTGGTGGAAATGTAAACCGCACGTGGATAAAAATAATTTGCATAATTCTGATAAAACAAATAAATTAATAACCACGTGGTACGTTCGTTATTAATTAAAGGGAATAGTCAAAATAAAATAATTTATGTTAAAAATTATATAAAATTAAAGAAACATATCATTTCAATTTCAAAACATTTTTACAATTTTTCTGATAAGAAAAAAAAAACATAAAAAAATGTTTTATTTATAATTAATCGTTTAATTAATAATTTATAATATTTATAATATTATTTCCTTTTTTTATTTTCATTATGTACACACGATTTGAATATAAATGACTCACTCTTAAATGTATTTTGATTAACAATCCTCAAACTATTCACAGAGAGTGTTTTAAACGGCACTGTCGAAAATGATTGAAATGTAGAATTTTGTTTAGAAATTTCTATTCTTCATAAGAGCCCGTGTTAAAAGTACACAATCTTGATATTATTTTTCATTAAATTTGAGGTGGGATTTATATTTATTCAAAGAGCAATTAAGAGAAGGATCGTTAAAATCGTTTCAGTCAACAACTATCTTCAGTAGCGCCTGCGGAGACTTCCTTTCAAACCAGTTGTATTTTCCAAGTCCCTGACCACAAACCGTCAGAGTTCGGTACCTGGGAATCCAAGAATCAGTCTTTACATTGGTGGTAATTAAAATAAAATCCGTTAAAAAGAGATTAACTAGATTAGCATGGTCATTATTAGGACAGATGCCTGGCAAGGACTTCCTTTTGCACTTGGATAGATAGATAGATTGTAGAGGCTGTCCTGGATTGGACACACTTCGATCATACGGTCCATTGTGATGCCTAAGGATGTGAGTGGATGACAAGGAATTTTGTGTGTGCCTCGGAATTGGTAGGAAGTGCGGCTACAGCCGACTTTGATAGAAACTATGCCGATACTCATCTGAACTTCGTGAAGGAAACTGCAGAAAACCTTCACAAGCATATCCGCTAACTTCGTTCTTGTCCTTACGCCGATAGTTTAGTCAATTAACCGCCCCCTTTTTTTTTAATAATTAACAAACTACCGATGTCGGGATTCGAACCCATCCTTTTGTACTTGGTAGAGATAAATATTGTGCGCAAAATTCACGTTATTAAAAGTCCGTTGTTTTTTTTTTATTAAATTCCGAACGTTAAGTACTTAATTTCCAACATCCTTTATGATAAAAATATAATCAAATTCATTTGAATTAATTACTGAATAATCCAACATAATTTGATATAAAAAAAAAAACTTATAACCTATATTTTTATCCGTATAGACCAATCAAATAAGGATTATACAATACTAAATAAATCGATAGTGAGCTGGATTTTTACAAAGCGATCTTCAGTTTGGCATTCGAAGCAACATACAATAAGGTCCACTCACGAAATCATGCATGCCAATAAAAGTTACGTGAGATTAAAGATCACTCGTATTTTTCTTTTCGCTATGTTAATAAGAATACCATGAAGATTTCTGCAAAAAATCCAGCTAAATAGGATTTATTTCAATATTTTGCTCTTTTTTTTTAAGTTTAATTAAACTGACATATTTATATTAATTAAAAATATACTTATTTTAAATAATTAATAAAATTATAAAAAGTGAATTAAAAAACAGGTTTGATATTAAATTTTGTCGTTTGAAAGAACCTTCAAGTTTGATCCATTTTTTTTTTTAATTTGAAGGTTGGCTCTTTTATTTACACTCATATTCAACACTAAAAGCATATTCAATATGAATTAAATATTAAGACAGCATTATTTGAATCTCTCAAGAGATTACATGCATAATCTCTTGAGACTAAATACGCCCATTATACATGTATGCTCGGCGTCAAAAGTTGTACACTCATATACATTAAATGGCCATCAATATAACGGCCAGAACATCTTAATTTCTTAAGAGAAAAGAAATAATTTTTAATAAGTAAAGTAAAGTAAAGTTGTAGAAAACAAGTGAAAATAACAACTAACTGAGTTAATTGTTTAAATGCCCGATATATACTGAATTTACTTAAAAAAAGTTTCTTACAAAAGTTGTATATTCTTAATAAAAGAGCAGTTTTTGTCCTTACGGTTACATTATCTTATGGTTTAAAAGTTGGGCAGTTTTGCCCATTTTGCCCAAACAAGGTTCGATTTTGCCCATTCACGAACTTGACCTCACTTTTTAGCTATAGAACACATACACAAAAGTTCAGCTCGTTATTTCTTTTCGTTTTTGAGTTATCGTGTTCACGGACAGACGGGCGGACGGACGTAGACAAATGTCTGCGATCAATATTTTCAAGCGTTACAGAATAGATTGTAGATTGGTCTGGCTACACTTCGACCATAAGGTCCATTGTGATGCCTAAGGATGTGAGTGGAGTGGAAGGAATTTTTGTGTGTTGACTAGGAATTGACAGGATGTGCGGCTGCAGCCAACTCTTATTGGAATTATGCCGATATTCATCTGAAGTTCGTGAAGAAAACTGCAGAAAACCTTCTCAAGCATAGCCGGTTAATTCGTTCTTGTCCATACGCCGACAGTTTAATCAATTAACCGCCCCATTTTTGCTCTTAATAATTGGCAAACTGCCGATGTCGGGATTCGAACCCATAACCTCCCAGTACCATGTATACATAACGCCTCAGAAATATGCCTTAGACCGCCTACTTGGCTAGTAAGCGTTACAAAGTCGTAACTAAACTTAATATACCCTGGTGTATGTATTATATACCGGGTATAATAAATTATAGCAAGAGTTTCTCTAATATTTGCAATTTTAATCAGCGAATACCTAATTAACATATTGCAACCGCGTGTCCTTGATAACTTGATTTGATATTAATTATAATTGTTTCCTCAAAGAAAAATTCGCTTAGTCTACGTAGCTTCTACGTGACGAATGGTTTTCTGTATATTATTAATTTATTTCTGTATATTATATTAATTATTTCTGTATATTAATTATTTTATTTTGAAATTATTATAAATAAAAAAAAGTCATGGACAATAAAATAGTATTATTAAGGATTATATTTTAATAAATTAAATATTTAGTATTTTAATACAAATAATAATAATAAAAAAAATTACTATACTTCGAGAACAAATAAAAAACACTTTAAAATTCTAATTATTAAATAAAGTTGATTATATACGAATTCAAGTCACACAAAGGTTGAAGAAGAAAAAAAAGGTTAATAATTATATTTGTATTTGACCTTCAGAATATTCTTTTTTCAAATAATTTAATCAATTATTTTTAGACAAAAATATTTGTACCTCTATGCAGAGTATATAGAAATATATGTATTGTTTTCGATAAAAAAAATATGTGTCTGTACTTATGTACGCCCGTAAGAAGTTATACTTCTTTTTAAATAATTTATGAAAATAATATTAAATAAGGTTAACACTACTACTAAGACACAAAAGTTTAATAAAATGATATAAGTATTGAAAAACTACAATAGAAAAATTATATATTGTATTTAAAATCAATGATTCTACATTTGATCATGGTAGAACAGAATCAGCGTCACTTCTTATGTTCAAATTAGAGTTTGAAAGACTGGCATTCAATCCATTATTTACATTAGAATCAGAGTTAGTGAAAGTGATCAAGACCAGGTCTGGTTTATCAATATGTATATACATTTAATATACAAAGTTTACGAGCCCTGAAAAATGATATCATTGATAATATGGTTCTTCATTCTAATATTCTTCTTTTATCAGAAACATGGAGTAATCATGATGAAGACATTCCTGTACCTAATTTCAACAGTATAGTCAAATTTAAATGGTTTAATGTTAGAGCTGGCGGTTTTGTAGCTATTTTCCAAAATAATAACGATCATTCATGGTTCTATATATGTGGTCGTGTATATTTCAATATCCAAAAATCATATCACACAAAAACAAAACTGCTGTCCATGGAACCAGTCCAAATGGCCGAGCGGTCTAAGGCGTTAAGTCTGCGCAGTATGCATACTTGGAAACTGGGATGTTATGGGTTCGAATCCCGACATCGACAGATTGACTAAACTGTCGGCGTATGGACAAGATGGAAGTAACCGGCTATGCTTGAGAAGGTTTCCTACAGTTTCCTTAACGAACTCCAGATGAATATCGGCATAGTTTCTATCATAGTGAGGCTTAGTTTTTATCATGCAGCCGCATTTCCTACCAATTCCTAGTCTATACAAATAGGTTCCTTCCACTCCATTACTCACATCCTTAGGCATCACAATGGACCTTATGGTCGAAGTGTAGCACTTCCAGGGCGGCCTCTACAATCTATCTATCTATCTAGACACTTATTCATACTAGAAATGGAAATTATATATCATATTAGAAACTCACATCCTTAGGCATCACAATGGCCCTTATGGCAGCCTCTCCAGTGCAGCCTCTACAGTCTATCTATCTATCTACTGTCCATTGAAGAGTCAGAAAGGTGGTTTCACACTATATGACAGATGGACTACATTTGGCTGTATACTGTATGATACACATTTATTACTGAATATCTCCCAAACACTGTGCAATAGACCAGGATATAAAACTATGTAACATCTACCGGTTGTTTTGTTTACATCTTCGCATAGTAGATTTCCCAGAGAGTACATATGTATACATTAAGCAATGTGTATGAGAAGGAGGTCTTATAGGTTTGTTTTCTTACTTAAAGTTAAACTGTTGTGTGATGTATGGGGTTTTTTTAAGTGAACAGATCAGTTGTTATGATTTGTTCAGTTTTTCAGACTTCAGTATTCTATAACATGTAATAATAATAACAAAACAAACGTATAAGACCTCCTTCTCATACACATTGCTTAATGTATACATATGTACTCTCTCATACTGGTGGGAGATCTATCCCAGTATATCTACACCAGTTGAGTGTTACATCAGCGTTTCGTTACATGCTAATAAAACCTATTTTGACAAAATGGAAACCCGACTTAAAAAATCAAATATTCTATAACAAAAAATGCACTAAAAAGTAAAAAAATAATTGCATATTCTTGTGCCAATTTTAGTTCACCTAAGCAAAAATTTTTAAATATATATGTATAATTATTGTTATTTTTGAAGTCGGTGTCTGCATAGAGAAATACACATAACTTTTGGACACCGAATGCGATTTGGTGACAATGGGACCTACCTGAAATCAAACCCTTTAAAACAAAAACAAAAAAATTCAAAATCGGTTCATAAATGACGGAGTTCTGAGGTGACAAACATTAAAAAAAAAAAAAAATACAGACGAATTGAGAACCATCCTCCTTTTTGAAGTCGGGTTAAAAATTCACTCTGATCAGATTCTCAAAACGCGCCAACAGAAGTCTAACTACAAAAAAATTACACGTCATCTTAGTCTCTATGTATAGAGGTTATGTGGAGTTCATATAAGATTGATTTTTTGTGATGATTATTTGTTTAACTATATTTTTAAGTGTACATTTTGGATTCTCTTCCATATAAAGTATTACGCAATACATTGTAATGTTTATTACATTTTTTTAATATTAATTACATATATTATTAGTACTTTATTAGTTGTGTTGTTTTTTTTCTGTAATGCGATTATTTCCGTTTACGTAAGAAATGGGATTTTTATTATGAAAAATTTATATATATATATATATATATATATTTAATTAATTCGATATCTAGCTAATTATTTTGATAGCGAAAGTATATTATATATATATATATATATATATATATATATATATATATATATATATATATATATATATATATATATATATATATATATCACAAGGATTTCAACAATTTAAAGCTCTTATATACAACTTAAAAGCTAGTAATAGGCAGACTGACCAGTCCAAGTGGCCGAGCGGTTTAAGGCGTTATGCCTGCGCAGTATGCATACTTGGAAACTGGGAGGTTATGGGTTCGAATCCCGACATCGGCAGTTTGTCTATTAAAAAAAAAAGAAAAAAAAGGGGCGATTAATTGACTAAACTGTCGGCAGTTTGTAAATTATTAAGAAAAAAAAAGGGGGGCGATTAATTGACTAAACTGTTGGCGTATGGACAAGAACGAAGTAACCGGCTATGCTTGAGAAGGTTTTCTACAATTTCCTTCACGAACTCCAGATGAATATCGGTATAGTTCCTATCATAGTCGGCTGCAGCTGCATATCCTACCAATTCCTAGTCTACTCACAAATTCCTTCCACTCCACTCACATCCTCGCATCCTTAGGCATCCCAATGGACCTTATGGTCGAAGTGTAACCCGTCCAGGGCAGCCTCTACAATCTATCTATCTAACAGGCAGACTTAAAAACATAGACAACAAGATAGTGAAAAATTATATGCATTTCAACCAATAAAACATCTGGTGACTTACAAGTAAAGCACTGATATAGAATGCCAGAGGTTATGGGTTTAAATCCCATTGAAGATGTATTTGATTTTTCATATCAAGCATTTGATATAAAATTTCAAATTCGCCCCCTTTACCAGTTTCACGGTGAAACTGTCACCAAATTAGTAACAAGTAACATATCCTGCGACAATATAAGAGTTATTTGAATAAGAGTAAAATTAACAGGAATAAATGTGAATAAAGGAAATTTTAACAAGAGCAATTTCAATATAATTTAAAATTTATTATATATCTAGTATTAATAATCTAGTTAATTTTCTATTTATTTTTATTTTTGTCTGTTGATCTCGACTTTATATCTATTTCTAATTGTCAAAGAGTAAAGTACGACTAGCTAATTTATACTGATGATGACTACATTGTAGTCGAAATACGTATTTATAATACAAAAAACTGATCTAGGTAAAGGGGGCGAATTTGAAATTTTATTTCAAAAACCTAGAGTTCTCACTAATTATCATTCGATAATATAATGTTTAAGCATTTGATGTTAAAGAATGTTTACAATGTTCAGACATATTACTTAAATGCCAATGCAAGTTAACGCTAGTCACCTCCGATAGTGTAATATAACCGAAAATCAACCATACTCTAACAATGTATTACAAGGTTACAAAAATAATTAAATATTAGTGCTAGTTTGAAGGATGTACGAGCACTGGAGCTTCAAAAAGATTAACGCTTGATTTTTTGTTTACACGTAGTTGAAGTGCATATAAATCAATTTTAAAAGTTTCGTGGTGGAAGGGGGGGGGGGTTACGGGGGCCTTGAATCAATTTAATGTTAAAGTTCGAGTTTTAATGCATTGCTCTTATGGAGGGACCCATATTTTGACATAATTTTCACTTGGAATAAAATAAGACGAATAAAAAAAAAACTACGCAATAGAAAACAGAAATATTATGTATGACGACGGGCCTAAAAAAAAAAGATATTTAAGAAAACAACTGAGATTTCGAGTAAATTTAATTGATGTCGGCGGTAGCTTAATTACCCGTAACCTCAGGTTTTTTTCTTAAATATCTCTGTTTTAGGCCCGATATGACAGGCCTAAATTAAATTTTAGTTTTAACGTACGACAAAAAATATTAAACATTATCGTGGACTTTTATGAATGTACTATATATAAGATTTTGAAGAATTTTATAAATGGACTGATTTTATAAATGGAATTTTTATTAATAATTGGCAGTTTTGATTAAGTTTTTTGGAATTTATCATCAATTTAAATTAAAAGCCTACTGATAAAATTAAAAAGCATATGTTCGTTTTTTCCATGACAATTAGTTGAATTAAGTACTTTATATATGTACTTTATTTAATGACATTTTTATGTAAGTTTAATTCGTTTTAATTAATTTATTTGATATAAATATAATAATAATTTATTGATAAAAATTAATTAATTAAACTTTATGACAATGAAAGTATGTATATTGATTAATTGTGAATGAGCCGAGAATAACTCCGGTTGAAATTTAATGGTTTTTTTGTGTGTGTTTATCTTTTTAAAAAAGTAATTTGATTTCTATGAATACCAAATTTTGAGAATCTTGCTCCAATTAGACAAAAAACAGGTAAAATTGTGATATTTAATTGTTTTTGTAAAAAAATTTCGTTACGCAGGAGCTGCTTCAACTTCAAAATTTTAGTCTGATCAAAATGAAATGTCGTATATGATTTTAGTATTTGCAAGATCAATTTTATTAATAAAAGACATACGTCAAAGGGAAAGGGGGGGGGGCATAAAGAAAGAAGAAATCACAAAATATAAAGTATCAGAACATTAATATTAGAACAATCGAAAAATGCGTAAGGAATAAATTTGTAGAAAATCATGTTTGCTACAATTCATCAACTCATCATTTTTACTCAAACTCTAATGTGTACAGAGATATTGAGGAATTTCATTTTCAATCTTAAACCGTCAATATTTCTGTAAATATTATGGTAACAGAAAAAATGATAAGAAACAAAATTACAGTAAAACTTAATACCTACAACTTTACTTCTTATAAATATTTTGATTTTTCGAATATTAGGGGAGATTTGTCAAATTTTGTGGTTCCCCTTCCCTCTAAAGCCCCCTTTCCACTTGTTCGATATTACCCATTAACGAACTTGACCTTTTGAATACCAAAAGCGTTTCAAATACCAAATTTCATTTCAATCAGATCAAAATTGTGACCGCTAGAGTGATTACAGACACACATATATATATATATATATATATATATATATATATATATATGTCCATAGATATATATATATATATAAATTTTACAGATTGTGATTTTTGACGTCTACTAGGTAGGATCGATGGGCATTTGTAAAAATTTTTGCAAAATTTTGAAGTCGGTACGAGACCAATAGCTCTATTACCTTTCTGGAAATTCGCTAAAAATGTTACTATAGTACTGAATATATCCTGGCTAGCTGGATTTTTATAAAAATCTTCATATTTTTTGTAAACTTAAGCAACATACACTCCCGTTCATAAAAATTGAATCATTCTAAGCTTTACTATACACTCCCGTTCAATAAAATTGAACAGACCTGAAATCTTAATTTTCTTACATTTCATAAAACTTCTCACTTTTGTAACTCTCTGTATAATGATTTATTTAAAAACAAAGATAAGTAGAAAAAATGGAAGTATAGTTAAAAACTTTACTACAAGAATAATCAAAAATGTGAGAGACTGATTCTGTTCAGATCTGTTCAATTTTATTGAACGGGAGTGTACATGTAATATTATACATATATTTAGTTATATATATGCTTAGAATGTGATAATGGTTCAATTTTTATGAACGGTTGTGTACAAAAGGTTCCGATCTAAATTGTGTACGGCAAAAAAGTAACGCGAGCTCGATGGGCACGAAAATTTTTGAGAGAGGAAATTTCTAGTCTATTTTTGTCTACAGAAGTGGTCATTTGTAATTAGGGTTCCGTACCAATATGGTAAAAACGTAACTCTCTGGTAGGACTTTGTCCGTGTGTCACAGTTGCTTATTTCAGCAACTATTATACGACTTGAAATTTGGTACAGCTATATAACTTGCATATATCCGACGTAAAAACGTATGAGAATAATTGTATAATTATTGGAAATGGGGTTTCAAATCTGAAGGTGGAGTTTGGCACTTGACCGTTCTTTTTTTAACGCACGACTAACCATTTATCGAAATAATTTAACTTCTGAAAATGTACTCGTTTAGATAACGGCTCGTGTATAGAATATTTGAACGCCAGTTGATAAAATTGATGACGCTCTGAAACAAAACAAAAAACGATATTGATCACTTAATTGATATTTTACATTCAAAAATAGTCAAAATTATTCAGATTGAATGACATGGTCGAAAAATCAATATATTATTTTAAAATTGACCTATAGTCCAGTTTTTGAATACACACCTTGTATATCATAAATTAATTAATAATTCAATTAACCAAAAGGTTTGTCTCCACAAATAAACTGTGGTTATGGCGAAGCCAGAACATCAATTCAAACCTATTATAATCTCTCTACTCGGCCTTTACACAGCGTATCGAGTCAATTAGAAATCTCAGGCTATTTTAAGACTTTGATAAAGTTAAGTGGTATCCAGAGAATTTTCCATACGATTAGGGAAAATTATAAAAATACCTCTAATAAGATCATATTTTGTTTCAAAATGATTATTTTTGACCTTTTTTATGATGCTACTCTTCATGCAATATCTCGTAAACCGCTCCTCAAATCGTCAAAAGAATACGATTTTCATGTTTTTGGGGTCCAGTTTTCCTTATATTATTAATTTCATTCAAATCGGAAACAAAAATTTCTTCCCGATTTTATTAAATTTTTCTAAGGGATACCCCCTTAGAAAAAATCGAAAAAAATGACCAAAAAATTTTGTCTTCAACTCGAATGAAATTTAGTATAGAGGGTAAATTTGACCCAATAAACACAAAAATCCAGTTAGTTTCACAATTTAATGGATAGGTTCTGAGATATGGCCTCTTTATACGATTTTCTGCTCTTGTTTATACGATTTCTGATATTGGGATGTTCACATAGCCACAAAAATCATCAAATCGTCAAATGAATACGATTTTCATGTTTTTGTGGTCCAGTTTTCCTTATTTTATGAATTTTATTCAAATCGGGAACGAAATTTTTTTCCCGATTTTATGCAATTCATCGATTTGAATGAAAATCAAGGTAAATTAGAACCAAAAAATACAAAAATCGACGTAGTTTGATCGTTAAACGGATAGTTTCTGAAATATGCTCCCTTTATAACAATTTTACGCTACTTTTTATATGATATCTGATATTGAAATGTACACATGGTCACAAAATTTTATAATTTATTAGTGCCTTATTCGTTAGGTTTTCCAAAAAATACTACGCATAAAAGCTGTTGATTATAGAGATTACTTACAACTTCGAAACATTTTTCCCAAATATCCCGAATGAAAAAATTACAAATCAACTCTATGGATTTGCCAATGTTGAGTTATATTATAATCTATCTAGTATAATTTTAATACAGCTGAATTAACACTCGGCTAGAATACACCAGAACATGTAATTAAAGTTCAAAACTTAATTAATAATAAATATCTACTATTTTATACTTCCCTCGCCCCTTTCGTCCACCTCTCACATAAATTGTACGTAATATCAAAGCTTAAAAGCGTTATTTAACAAAGCACACTGATTCTAAAGTTGAATTTTTGATTGTTTCAGATATAAAAAAATCAAGATATCATACAACCACAATCAGACGACCACAATTTAACCACCGCGCAACAAGACGGCCACATACTCCAAAATGCGTGGTATACAAACATTCATAAACGGACGCTTCGCGCGTCGTGCAGCGTGTATACTATTTTTATGGGGTTTATTAATAATAGCAGCGCTAAACTTTCGAAGTTACCCTCTAGAAGTTGATTTACCACCTCTAACCGGCGTTAACAGTCGTTTATTACTACAAAAACGTATAATCGATTCAGCGAATGGCATTGCATTAACATCCACAACGGAAAATATTCTGGATTTAACACCCTTTGTCGATAATTCCCCCGGTATGAGTGAAGATCGTATTCTGGAAGAAGTGGAAAAACGTTTACCCAGTTTACCGATTGTCTATTGGAATAAGAATAAAAATTATGCAATGCGACTGAATAAAACATGCGCTCGAATGCCGAGCATTTATGAGCTAGAGTTCAATAATATTTACTGGCAAAGTTTACAAACATCGAATGGAAGTTTCCATTTTTATGGTGCGTATTATGATATACGAAAAAATAGTCGAATTGGACCGACAATCCGAATATTAGGAATGATTAATCGTATTGAACCGACAGTCAAAACCTACTGTCAAATATGGTTTGAGAATCTAAAAGAACCGGCCATTATTAAAACATGGGAATACAAATACATCTGGAATAAGAAATGGGGTAATTACAAGCAAGGTATATATCAGCCATATTTAATCGCTTGCCAAATTCCACCAAAATATCAGAACCTAACACCGGCATCCGTATCTGTGGTAGAACATGCTTGCGATAATGCTACGAATAATCTTCGGGTAATTTATAATAAACCGGAGAATGGCAAGAAAAAAGACTTTGCGGTTTGCGTTAAAGGTTTGGATTTCCTTCACGACGATTTGTCGGTACGCTTAGTCGAATGGATTGAAATGTTAGGCATTCTTGGAGCGGATAAAATATTCTTCTACGAATTACAAGTACATCCAAATATTTCCAAGGTACTGAAACATTACGAGCAATTAGGGAAAGTTCAAGTAACTCCCTTAACATTACCGGGAGGACAACCGAATATACCAGCATTCCAACACTTGTACTTAACCAAAAAAACAAATCACAAACGTCAGAACGAAATCATTCCCTATAATGATTGCCTGTATAAAAACTTATACACTTATGAGTATATAGTCCTGTTGGACATAGATGAGGTTATAATGCCCTTAAACGTTCTAACATGGCGTGAATTAATGGATATTGTCATACCAAAATCACTGCAAATCCGTAATCTTACGCGAGCATCATACAATGTCCGAAATGTGTACTTCCTCGATGATTTACTCCACTCACATGGTTGGTTCAAAGGTGTTCCCAAATATATGCATATGCTTCAACATGTCTACCGCAGTCGACATTTCACGAAACCCAATCAATATGTTAAATGTTTCCATAATCCAGAACGGGTACTAACACTCCACAATCATTTTCCGCTAGCATGTCTGGGTTCAACTTGCACATCTTATCCAATCGATACGACTGACGCTCAATTGCAACACTATCGGGCGGATTGTGTGAAAACGTTGAAGAAAACATGTGAACAATTCCGTGAGAATAGTGTTATGGATACTGCCATCTGGCGTTATAAAGAAAAATTAATACCACGTGCAATGAACACGTTAAAACAGCTAGGATTTTTCGCACATAATTATTCGGAAAATAATAGTGTCATTAATTATAATACATCAAGTCGTAGATGACAAAATGTTACGTCATATGATGAAAAATGAAGAAAATCCGAATATTTCACGGAAACATTTAATAGTAATAATTATGAAGAAATGGAATTGTGATATAAACTTATAAAAAAATATATAAAATAAAATATTCCTAATTAAAGTCAAAACTAAAACACTGATTAATTCTGTGAGTGAAGTTTATTTTTTACATAACCTATTTCTTTTTAGTTAATTTTAAATGTTTATATAAGAAATATAAAAAAAAATGCATTTAATAAGATATTAGAGGGTAGAAACATATGTAATCAATATATATAGATATACAGATGCAAGCATTTTTTTAAATGTCAAAATTTGTGAGGTTATAAATATGCGACTGAACTTTAAGTGAGAACTTTTAAAATGTGTTTTATGGAATGGTTTTAAAAATATAAATAAAAAGACAACACAATTGATCATGTATATTTTTTGAATAAAAGGTTACTTGTTGATATTAAACATAAATGTCAAATGATTTTAAGGTTATGATTGAGATTTGACTGCAATTATAAATAGTTATAAACATCTGCATCTAAAATCAATGGCAAAGCAGAACATAATACTCAAAAACAAGAGATTATCTAAATATTTAATGAAACGTCAAAACTTTTGAGGTTATGTAAAGATGAATTAAGATTTGACGTATCCAACAACAGAAGAAGAATTGAGATTTGACAGAAAAAAATTTCTGATTATAAATAGTTGAAACATCTTCATCGAAAATCAATGACAGAGCAGAGCGTAATACTCAGAAACAAGAGATTATCTGAATATTTAATGAAACGTCAAAATTTTCGAGGTTATGTAAAGAAGAATTAAGATTTGATAGAAAACAATTTCGGATTATAAATAGTTCAAACATCTTCAACTAAAATCAAAGACAGAAGAGAACGTAAGATTCAGAAACACGAAATTATCTGATTAATGAAATGTCAAAACTTTAGAGGTAAAGAAGAATTAAGATTTGACGTATTCAACAACAGAAAGCGAACACCAAGAGGAATTCTGACCTTGTAAAATGTATTTCTGCCTAAAATTTAACCATTTTAGGCAGAAATTAACGGCGTAAAAGACTATGAAAAGTTGAAAGAACTCATAACAATTTTAAAATCTTCATCTCAAATCAAACAAACACACAATACCCAGAAACAAGAAATAAATAATCTAACATTAAATTACACAGGAAATGACGTCATTAACCTCTATGATATTGATGTTGTCTTTGAAAAAAAAAACTAAATGTTTTATTTAAAAAAAAAAAAAGTAATTTCCTTTTATTTAACAAAACTGATTGATTTTTGATTTGAAAAAAGAAAAAACAGTTATAGACAATTTTATCAAAATTGCTCAAATTATTGTTAAACAAAAATGTGTATTATATAAAACGTGTTACATAATTATATAATAATGGCGAAAGACTGTTTTTTTTGTGCTCAAATTTAATATTATTGATATAAAAAGCGCTTAATCGTCGCGATTTGTGTCGCCAAGAAGAACACACAAAAATTTAGTCAATAAAATCGTTTTTTTTTATTAAAGAAAAAAATGTTCCAAAAGTGTTTAAATGAAGAAAAAAAAGTGCTATTTTTAATTGATAATTTTTATGTTATAAAAAAAAAGTAAAAATATTATTAAAAAAAAAAGTGCCTAAAAAAATCTTAGTGAAATGTATATACATATATATATATTATCAAAAAACCACCCACATCATTATAAATAACTCTTGTTCTCTTATTATATACTGATACTATAAACCTATTATAATAATAATCGATTGATTAATGATGGATACTTCAATGCAGTAAAAGGTCGTACTAAATATATAGTTCAAGTTTCTATCACAACTAGCGCTTCAATAGTTGAAATTCGACACCTACATTTTCAAATACGAGTAATATTAATCATTATAGGGGGTAAATTTTACTTAGAAAAATATGGCATGTGACACCTTAATAACCTTGAACGGTACACTGTTTAAGCCACCGTAGGTTCAGTGATTCAAACAAATTTTTAGTGCAACCTTTTACACTGGAATGTATGACAACACAAAACCTATTATTAAAAATTTAAGGCAATTTAATAAGAAATAAAGAAAAATTACTACATATCAAATTGGTGCATTTTACAGAGAATTTTCTACCTGTTAAGAGCAATATTAAAAGAAAAAAATTAAATTAAATTCACTTAAAAATATAAAATAAATAAAATAAAAACAATAAATATAATATTGATGAATGAAAATTTGAAAGAATTGTTCAGGTGGTTTAAAACTTGGCTAATAGTTTGTAAAATATTTCTGCGAAGCGCTTGATCTTCCATGTACTGCAAATTACGTCATAATTGAGGTTAATAGTACTGCTGTAATTCAAAAACAGTTTTGACTTCAATACAGGTATCTTATCGGTGGAAAACCCTCAGGTATGATATTTAATTCTTCCAATAAGAGTTAAAATAATGCCAATAAATTTATTTCAAAATGGCAGAACTCATTAAAGCCTATCGGGAGCTCTGGTGTTAAATTTTTTAACTATTTAAAAAAATTTGCATGCAAAATAGTAATAAATAAAATTTAGGTTATCAACAAGTTTGTTTGTTTTCTAATATTTCAAATAATTTAATTAAACAGGAAACAGATTAATAAAATCACAAAAAGGAAATAACCTAACAGAGATTATAACGGTTTTTTCCAAACAGAGTAACATTTTGAACAAATCACCTTCAGTTTGAACAAGAAAAACCGCATCATCTAAAAACAAGTTTTTGAATAAGATATTTTTCTTTGTGTTTCATTCATCAATATTATATTTTGATATACAAGGTGTTTCAGACGAAAAAGTATAATATTTAAGGAAGGGTAGTAGGGATAATTTTGAATTATAAAGGTTTTTTAAACGCGAGTCCGAATGTCTCATATCAAAGTGGTTAGCGAAATAAAAATCCTTGAAAACCTAGAAATGTTATAAAAATTTAAGTTTCTAGAAAAATCAGGTAATTTAAGTCTTGATTGGGGAAAATATTAAACAGATGGAACTTTTTTTTGAATTTCGTAAACCGTTCATCATATCGTCATATGAACCCAATTTTCGTGTTTTTTGATCCCAATTTTATTTATAAAGTGAATTTCATCCAAATCCAATACACAAATTTTTGTCATTTTTTTAAAGGGTTTTGCACCACGTTTTATTCGATTTTCGACCGATATCTCGAAAACTGGTCACCAAATTGTTAAACGAACATTATTTTCGTATTTTTTGGGTCCAGTTTTCCATATATTATGAATTTCATTCTAATCATGCACAAAATTTTGTTCCCGATTTTATGAAATTTTTCTAAAGGATACACACCCCCTAGAAAAAATCGAAAAAAACACAAAAAATTTTAAGTTATTAATTTCAATGGAAATTAGTTTATATAAATAAATTAGACCAAAAAAAACAAAAATTCAGTTCATTTGACAATTCGACGAATACTTTTCGAAATATGCCCTCAGTATATTGGGTGTTTGTTCCTTGGGAGTATTTCATCTGGTGGCAATATTTAGAAACAGACTAGCCAGGCTCAACTGTGATAGTTACATATGCGTTACTAAGGCTACGTTAATAAAATAAACAAAAAATTATTTTTTTGTTAATGAATCTGTTCAAATGTAGCCTGATTAAGGCCGCCATTTTGTAATATGATTTCATGATTAACTTAACCAATAATGCAACATTCTTAAAATTGTCCATACTTTGGAAACATTCGTAGCTCTAATTGTCCATACTTATCGCCTTATTAAACTTTTACCGATTAACCTGAAACACCTTGTAACAAAAAAAAAAAAAACAATTTTTTAAAAATATAATTGGTATTAAAAATATTTTTTTTACAAATTTTTACTTCAAATTAGTTTCGTTTCTGTCAATGAAATATAAATATGACTCTAGTCAAAAATTATTATTATTTTGTTTGTTTTTAGACCTCTATATACAGACCATACACTATAACTTGTAGTATGTAGCAAAGAGGTGTATATTTTTAACTTTTAAGTTCATTTTAAAACAAAACAAAAAATACAAACCGTGCCAAGCGAATTTTATATGTATAATAATTATATTGACACTATTCTTAAAAAAACCAGATATAAAAGATTTCAATGCTGGGTCAGTTTTCCTTTGCAATTTTTCCGAAATAAAATATCAAAATGCATTTTTACTAAAAAGTACGGTAATTTGGGGGAAATTTCTACTATCTTGGGGTAGACGAATATCTTACGAAAATTACAAAAAATATTCTTTGCATATTTTTTACCTTTATTGTCTCTTACAATTTTTTCTAAAACACATATTTCTCCTACTTTTGGCTGTCTCTTAAATGTTGATTTTTGACGTGAAAGCATCTATTCGCTCGTTACACTGATGGTCGTTCGAACATTCTTGTGTGACGAAATACTGTAAGAGTTCTATCGCTAATAATTTCGAGACTGAGAGTGTATTCCGTAATGATAGCATCAATAAGTTTTAAGTTGGCATTACTTAAAAAGGAGAGGTAGAGATTGATGGTCCTGTGTTCCACCATCATAAACATCATCAAAAGTCGTATGACATATGCTATTGTAATGATAGAGGAATCATTTTAATTATTTATTTATAAATTGTACTTAGTTAATCTTATCTAGAGCACGGTAGTGCGCAAGGCCGAGTCTGTTATTAAACAAAATAAAATATAATTTTCTGTTTTTATTCAATGTTATTTAATTTTTTGTTTCTCAGTCATTGCATGATTCTGACAGCAGAAGATTTATGATTGATGATGTTTATGATGGTGGAACACAGATCCATCCATCCCTACCCCTCCTTTTTAAGTGATGCCAACTTATAATTTATTGACGTTACCATTACGGAATAAGCCCTAATATCGCGTTTACAATGGTTGACCCCACAACAGATAGATCATGTCTTTACACGTATCTGTCGCACTGCATTTGTTTTGCCTATGACGTCATCGTACCAGTGTAGACGTATGCACGTGAATGGTTACGAATTAGCTTTGTTTAACGTTATAAATTGGTGTAGCATGGAAACGCGCTTATCTAGGATTATAATTCGGCTGTCATTGTGAAGAGCTTGCGGAGCACTACTAGGATGCAATACAAATATTCGCCGAAATATAAGTGAAAATCGGTATTAAATTAAAAATTACAAAAAAATTGAAGATCTCGTCTCATATGAGTAGTAAATAAATATGCTCGGAATTATAGAAAACGTATATCAGAGAAAAGTTCGGAATCCAACGAGCTTAAAAAGTCCAGTGCCGAACGGATGCGACAGCGTCGAAAATGAAATGTAAAAGCGGCACTAGTGATTACAAAGCTGGTCCATCGGGCATACAGCGCTCCCAGCAACAGTCCAAACGTCTATGGATCATGTGCAGGACGTTTTCACAAAAAATCTACGGCTCGGTCCCAAACTGCGCCTTCAAATTTAATAAAGATTAAATATATCGTATTGAAAAATAACTCTCGATTTTAAACCAATTAAAACGATTCCCGTGAATGTAAGCGTAATTCACGTAACACTATCGTGTGATTAACACATATTTTTTAATCGAATAATAGTAATTTTTTTCTTCTGAAAGAAAACGAAAAACAATGGCTAGAGAATGTGAAACATTTCCTGAATGTATTTGTTTTTTTATTTATTTGTAATAAAGATATACATCGTACTCATTCATTGTGTGTGAAGAAGCGCTGCTCCTCACATAATAAATCGTAATAAAATTCCACCTCCTTGACGATGCCCCAATATGATGCCATAACTTATTACATTATTATAAGAACGTAAACAAATTCTTTCGTATTTTTTTTAACTTTCCGCGATACACACAGCTGAGGTGTTATAACAATTAACATATTGTTTTAATTAATATAATATTATACTCATCATCAACATCATTTACAAATAACCAACAATACGATATGAATTACATAACAACAGCCGGGGCGGCGAATAGTTTGAGAATTATTACTATTTCCTGTAATTCCAATTAATAAAAACACGAAATTGTTTGGAAGATGTAATTTTATACCGCACACATTTTTTTTATATGTTAACATAATAGGTGACTTTCAAAATAGTAAATTTTAATTATGAAATTCGTTGTTTTTTTTTTTATTAGTTGGTTTGTTTGGTTTGGTATTGCAATAATAATACCGAAGCAATCTCTTTTGTGTGTGAGTTCCTCCGCATTTCAGTGAAGAAATTTTGTATTGTGAAAATATATTCACATTTTTTAGGTTAGGCTTAGCTTCTGTCAAAAATATGTCATGGTTGATTAACTACATAACAATTAACTGAGCTAATTGCTCAAATACTCAGTATACATTGAATTTATGAAAAAAAGTTTCGAAAAGAAGTTGTTTATTTTTGAAAAAGGAACGTTTTTCGTCATTGAATTTTTGTTCTATCTCTGACGGTTTCAAAGATAGACAGTTTTGCTCATTTTGCCCAATCATGGTCCGATTTTGCTTATTCTCGAACTTGACATTACTTTTTAGCTTTAGACCACATACACGAAATTTCAGCTAGCTCTATCTTTTCGTTTTTGAGTTATCGTGTTGACAGGCAGAGAACCGTTATAAAGTCGGAACTAAACTCCATATACCCTGGTATATACATTGTATATATACCGATTATAAAAATTGGGTAAATTGAAAGTAAACATAGTTCATTCAAATGCGCCGAAAGAATGAATCACTCCTCTGAACTATTCAGCGAATATTGCTGTAATTCGTTTAATACATCAAAGAAACTCCTTTGATCTATTAATCATCGTTTTATTTCATGTTTTACATCCCTTGCACTCTAAAGTACGAACAAATTTGCTATCATTTTGGGTTTCGACTTTAATTAGTCACTGATCTCTATACTATCTCTGTCGAGAATTCAGTTTCAGTATTAAGTCTAACTACATGATGTTCGCTGCACACTCACTATTGACATTTACAATTAGGTCATCTTAATAACTACTTGTTATGATTGTTTGATAACTATATATATGCCCATCACAATGGAACATGTCATTTTCGACAAACTAGAGAGTTCACAAAAATAGTTTCATTACTTCAGTTTTTAGGTATTTAATTTAGGTATCAATTTATGCTTTCTAAAAGGGCCCTCGGAGTGCCTAACGGTCCATGCATAACCTAAAACGGCCCTATATCCTCTTAAAGGTTTTGATAGATTTTGAGCGGCAGTGTGTTCCAAGTTTTTGTTAGGTTCACAAAAAGATGAAAAATTGCAAAAGAAACAGCAGTACATTGAAATATATTTATATCTGTAATATTTTTCTTTTTACACTCTGTACTTAAAATAAAAACAAAACAAAATCAACAAACGACCTCGCCCTCCTACGCAAACTACCTATTAATTAAGTCAATCAAATCAATTTCATCATTCATTAATTATCGTAATTCACAATTTTTATTTTTTATTAAATATTTGGTGTGTGTAAAAAAATGTCAATAAATTATTATTTTATTCAACAAAAATCAGTCAAGTGCGTGTTGGGTCACACACAGCGTAGGGTTCCGTAGTCAAATATACAATTCATGAACTTTTTACATACTCGGCTACATGGTCATGAGTTGGTTGACTCGATTACTTGTAGTCGAGTAGAATTTACATAGCTTTGATAACTGTATTTTCAATTGCGATATATCAACAACTTTAGTGAATTTTTTCTGATACTATCGACTTAGTTGGTAGACAGTGAGGCTCCGTGTAACAAAAATTACCACTTTAAAAGTTAATATTTCGTAAAAGGATTCCCTTGGATACTACTGAAAGATCTATTCAACGATACCTTACACAATACGATATGTAAGAAAAATTCACCCCCAGTTTATAAATAGGGGATGAATCGATAAAAAATTTAAGATTTTATTTCACAACTTCTGTACACTGCTAGAAATAATTCCTTGCAGTAAGAAAAATTTTTTTAAACCAAGAATATCTGACTCTCATATAAATAGGGAAGATAATATATGTTTGGTATAAGAAAATAAGTATCTTGACATCTATATTTTTGACTTGAGAAAATTATCTTAACTAAAGATAAACTGACTCTTGACTCAAGAATCTCAAAATTCTTAAACTGAAATGATGATTTCTTTGGACCAAGATGCTAAAATTTCGGACCAAAATAAACATTTGTTTAATCTAAACAAATAAAACTTTTTATAGAAGTAATGATATATTTCAGTTAAATACATGTATACTTCATTTAAAGAAGCTGCATAAACTTTCTCTTCTTGAGTTTTTTATTTATTTTTTTTAATAAGAAAAATACTTTTTTTTACAAGAATTTTATTTTCTTGTCTAAAGAATCACAAGAGTATTTGGCCAAGAAAGTCTTTCTTAGGCCAAGAATAACGAATCAACGAAAAATTTTAAAATCCGTTCAAGAATTTTAGTTTCTTCGCTCAACTAAACATATGTGGTTGGTTCGACTGTGTAGTCTTGAATGAAAACAAGGGTTTCTATGTTATAGCAAATATTTTGAAGAAATTATATTTTCTTGAGGAAATAAATTCCTTTTATCAGTGTAAGTGTAATAAATCTGTATAACCATGATTAATTTCAGCACTATTAGTGTGCAAAACTATAAATTATAAAGAAGGAACTGTGTTTCCCCGAAACTGTAGTAAAAATATTTATTATGAAAATTTCAAATAATTGTTAGTTTTGACTACGGAACCTCCCACAAAAAAAAAAAGGTTATTGTCCATAAAAATTAATGAAGTTATACAATTTATTAATTTTATTCCAAACTGTCAAAATAAATAATTTATTCATAAAAAAATTAAATATTTGAATAAAATAAATGAGATATTTTTACATACAATACAAAAAAAATGAAAATAAAAACCGATGAATAGTGAAAATATCAAATACCTACTAAATAACATGATTGTAAAAGTTATTGCATTATTATATATTTAAAAAAATAAGAAAAAATCGCACGTATCTATTCACATGCTATCGCCGCGATTATGTGCATCAATTTCTCTCACACGTCTATGTATTGGCGACTGTGATATACAGATCGTAATTGAAAATATTATATATATAATAATTATTAACATTGCTAATGTGATAAAAATAATTTTGATCCAATTCTGATCTAGCTATGATCCAACTACTCAAATTGGTCAATTTATCTCGATAGCTCTATTGAAGACAAAAAAAGTAACTATTGACTATAATCCTTATCAGTACATGTACTGTTTACTTTCCATCTACACGCACATAGATGTATAAAAACATGACCTGTGTTTTACATACCCAAATAGGTACTTGTGTTTTTTCAATCTATAAATAATTACAGAATGATTGTACTGAAATTATGGTAAAACTATTAAGATTATGTAAAAAAAAGCCATGTCTTGGATGGGATTCGAACCCACGACCACTCACTCTCCAGACCAGTGTTCTAAAACTAAGCTACCAATATTCTGTGGTAGGAAGCATATAGTTCTACATCTGTTTTTATTACTTCTTATTGTTCAAATAATTCTTAACGAGAGTGTTTCCTTATCTGTACATGTACTGTTTACTCTACATCTACACGTATATATGTATAAAAACATGACCAGTGTTTTACATACTCAGATAGATACTTTATATGTTTCTATTATTTATATGCGTTTTTGTAATCTATAAGTAATTACAGATGATTGAACTGAAATTGTAGTTAAACTATTGAGATTATGTAAAAAATTCCACATCTTGAGTGGGGTTCGAACCCACGACCTCTGGCTTTCTGGAGAAGTGTTCTTCCCACTAAGCTACCGAGCTAAAATTTAAAAATTTTATAATTGATTTGTGCCTTATTTATTTGGATTTCGAAAAAATACTTCAGATAAAAGGTGTTCATTATAACTATACTAACAACTCTTATTCAAAACATATTTTCCGAAATCTGAATAAATAAGGCAGAAATCAATTATAAAGTTTTTAAAGTTTAGCTCGACTTACGCGTTGACTAAACATGTGTTTTGATGTACATTCTTAACGTGAGTATGTGAGAGACAATCATGTGTTAGCTCTAGCATGTGACTAGACCACCGTCGTATCCCCCGACAATGTATGCATTAAAAGATATTCGATGAATATATGTATATTTGATATTAATTACCTTGAAATCGCACCAATATTCACAACAATAAATAGAAATAAATACACGATTATTACTTTCTAAACAATGAACAAATATAGTTGAATTTTTTTTCTTTCGACCGCCTACTGTACACTCTCGTTCATAAAAATTGAACCAGTCGAAACATTGTAAATGTAATTGTATGTAATATACATATATTTAGTAATATAAACGCTTAGAATGTGACTTACTGGTGGTTGAAATTTTTATGAATGGGAGTGTACTTATAGACATGTTGTATGACTTGTTTTTGACTTTCCTTTTATCTGTATGTTGTTGGTTTTTTTAATCTCTTCTCTGTCATATTTTGAATTTTAAATTATGTATAGTTATTAATACATATTTATTACTATTGAGTACAGGATGTACCACCCACCCCCAACAACAACAAAAATATTTCAATATTCACCCGAAAGGAGTGTGACATGCTTCTATTATTCTCATGAAAAAATGAATAAAGGATGATGTCAGATTGCAATGTAAAAGATCTATATTGTTTCCCCCTATCAAGTCCCGGTTGAGGGAATGCACAGGCCTAGAGTGCCACTTCTAGGTCTGTCTCTTTTAGAGGTCTAGGTCTGCCACTTCTTGGCCTGTCTCTAGAATCTAGAGTGGATCTAATTCAGGCACCTGATTGTCTGCCTGAAAGTGTTTCAGAGTTTCTTCCTCGCAAAACCTAAAGTTGGTGTTGATATCTAATCCTAAAAGCTCTGCTTGGTACATGTGAGCTCAAAGCTCACATCTCTATTTCTTTCCATGCTCTTATTCTCAACGATTTGACATATCAAATAAAACAAACGACGGTAATTAGATGAATTGCACTCTTATCCTCAACCACTCGACATATCAAACCAAACAAATGACACTAGCTAAACGAGACGAGATAAAATTGATTTGTGCCTTAGTGATTTGATTTTTGAGAAAGTGCTTCGAATGAAAGCTGGCCATTATTAATATACCAATAACTTTTGTTCGAAACATTTTTACAAAAACCGAATTAATAAAGTACAAATCAACTAAAAAATTTCGAAAAAATGAGTCCTATTTTTGTGGCCCATAGTACAATCAAGAAAAATCAGCCCCCCTTATTAAATCCTGTCCTTTGAAACTGTGAGAATCCCGTGCATAAACGGCGAGATTTTTAATAAAATCAACACACACAAAAACATATTAAATACAGTATTAAATTTTTATTATTATTTAAAAAATAAAATAAAATTCCTGCCCTATTTTTTAAAATATCATTTTTATTTTAAAAAAAAAAACATTTTTTGTGATTTTTATTGTCAATTTATTATTATTTATCTATAAAAATAAAAAACAAATATATTATTATATACTTCAATAAAAAAAGAAAATATTTTACGCGCCAAAATTTAAAAGAAATAAAACTTAATTAGCTTGGTATGATGTATTATATTTAAGTATACGACACCACAACAACATATTATTTAATTAATTAATTTGTATTTACAAAAACAATATTTTAATTCTTTATTCAAAGTATTCAAAAATCATTTTTCCTGTATATATTTTAAAGGGGAGAAATTTGTGTAATTAGCTACTGTAATATCAACGAAATTGAACAAAAAATTGTTTACTCGTTATAAATAGTTCATTTTTCTACCACTGTATAGCGTCTTAAATTGTAAATTTGACGTTTGTACTAAATAAATATCAAACACATTGACATACCCTAAACAACTTTGAAATTTGCGTATAAAAACTATCTACTCTTTATATATTTTTCTCTAAACTCTTATCTCTAAACTGAATTTTCATACTAACTAATGTCAAAAAGTATAATCTAACATAGAAAAATCTATCCAAAAATGGTATGCATGGCCACTGTCATGAAATTGATTTATTAGACCTTTTCTTTTAGGCGTACTCTGTTTCTCGGGTTAGTTCACTTACAATAGCCAAGATTAGGATAATATTACCTACGTGGCCGAAAAAAAACTACACAAAGATGGCAAATTACACATGAAAAAAAACTCAACATCTTTTGAGATTTAATTACCTCGACAGGCCGCCAATGTAAATTTTTCAAATTTTTTACACTCCTTTTGCGTCAAATTCATTCGAGTTTCGAAAAAATGTTTCAAATAAAAGTTGTTGATTATATAATTACTAACCACTTTTGTTTCAAACATTTTATCGAAAATTGATTAGGCACTGTAAAAATTTGGAAAAAAATGCACCACTTTTGAATGCTTCAGTATTTTATACGTATGTCAAGACTGTATACTTTTTTTCGGGCATGTTACTTAAATATTAAATTTAGTAAACGCTAATCACTTCCGTTGGTATAATATGACCGAAAGGCAACCATACTAACAATGGATAAAAAGACGCTACTTTACAAAAAAAAAATCAAGGGAGATGTTTTTTCTTTTTCAATAGCAAACTTTGGCCAAACTATAACTTCAATTCATCCAAAAATCATTTTTAGAACAAGATTTCTTTACAAAAAGTCACTTTCGATCACCGTTAAACAGACGCATAACAGACGCCATAACTATGTTATTTATATCGTGATTTTTACAAAGTTTCAAAATATTATCAAAGAAAACATAACCTTGTTCGAACTAACTGACTTTATATTTTCAAATTATAAAAGTTATTATAAAGAAATTAAATGATCGGCATTTGCCAACAAAATATGACGCGACTCCAAATTCAAGCAACAAATAATCGATTACGAATTCTATTATTCTCGTTGAATGACAAGCATGAAATTTCAAAATTTCTTTGTATTTTGTTGTTGATGGTATAAATGTCAACTGATAAAATTTGTAAACAAAAAAAAAGATGATGATTGTTTCATAAACACCATCGTTTACAGAGAGTTGATATTACACAAGCTAATTACATAACCTTTAAAAAGAAAAAAAGAAGTTAAGTATTATTATTTCATTGTGTGTACATATATATTTTAGAACGACAGCTCACATGCAAAACATTACGTCAATGTTTCGTGTATAATAATGGAATTTATCTTAAAGTATACGTATATACGAAAACATTGCACTAGATATGATCGAGGTGTGAAATGCTCCTCAGTTTTCGAAAAAATTATTCGGATAAAATATTATAATAGTAAAACATTACGTCAATGTTTTGTGTATAGTAATGGAATTTATCTTATAGTTTATGTATATACGAAAACATTGCACTATGCATGATCGGGTTCATTGAAATTAACAACTTTTTTATTATTTGATACATTTTCCAAAAATCCGAATGAAAAAGGCACAAATCAATTGTAAAATTTGGAAAAATGGGCGTTACTTTTGTTGTCATGGGTACTTCGATGCGTGGCACCTTTAATTTTACGATAATCCATCCTTCAGCATTAACCGTTGCTAGGAAAACAATTACTGACCACACTTTGGTCACGACGTCCGGTGGCCAAAACAAAAAAAACAGTTTTAGTGTGCACGTATATGTTATAGCCGACCCAGATCTCTAATATAGTTTAGAGTTTCTATAGAAATACTTGCACTAACATAATTTTGGAAATAAATTATTTGTCAAAAAATTGACATTTCAAACGGTCAAAATTTAGAAAAAAAGAATTTGACATAAAAAAAGATTATTCTTTCGTTGAACACAAAAGTCAGCCATGTTTTAACCCCCCCCCCTAGGTCCGTTCTCAATATCAACACAATCTGTCCGAACTTTCTTGGAGTCTTTTAAAACTTATGAAAACATGTTTCAATACCGAGCTGTTTTGCAGTTTTGGTTCAAACAAAGAAAATTCATAAAGAACTCTATTAAATAAAATGTATTGCCAAGGTGGGGGAAGGGGCGAGATTTGTAAATACAGGAGGTCATTCGATTTGTGTCGAATCTAATGTTTCTAACAAGGAAGTTCAAAAATAGTACAATGTTTACGTATATACGCTGACTTAATGGCAAATCCTATTGGTATACACAAAACCTAAATGTAATTTTTGATGCGTCAGCTGCCGGTCTAAAACATAATTTAGTTATTTTTTTTTATATAAAACATTTAGAGAAAAGAGAGACCCTGTACAAAAATATTTAGAAATTCCATCATCATTGGTTTTCCAAGAAACTTAAAATTACGTTTCTTCTTGTTAAAAAAAAAAAAACAATTCATTAATCATATTGACTTCTGTAGCTTTTAATTTTGTGTAGAAAAAATATTATTATGAACAGCGGCCACGTTAAATTTTTTGTCCCATGTCTACCCTGATATTAAGGGGGAAATCAGACGACACAGGTAGCTATTTCGATGGCGCTAAAATCGTTCAAGCCTATATTTTTAATAGAAGACTCTAAACAGAAAAACCAGCATTGAAATCAGTTCATCCGTTTGAGCGAAACAGACATGCACAGGGTATTTTTTATTCGAAAGGTTTTTTTAGTTTGTGCAAATTTATTGCAGCTAAACGATCCTAAATTGGATTATTTCGTAAAATCTACACTTGATAACAAGATATTCCGAATAAAAAAAAAACTGACCCTGGTATTGAACAATTATAGCGCCATATACGGAAAATTTGTTATCTTATTTCCCCGTAAATATCACTCATAAAATGATTTAAATAAATGACCTCGTCTATGTACAGGGTGAAAGAAGGTACGTTTTTGAATTGACAGCCAATGGCAAATGACAGCTAATTAGACATAATAAAAATTAAATTGACTGTCAATTTATCACGCTTTCTTGAATCGTTTTATAATCTAATCAGCATCATTTGCTGTAACACTCAGTATATTCATAATATTGGATGGTGTATAGGCAATTTGGTGTTCAAAGATTAAGTAAAAAAAACTCAACAATGACAAAAATATTAAACGTTTATGTGTCGCTATATTTAGGAGAATGCTCAACTAAGGCCTGTTCCGACAAAAAATGATATATATTTGACAATCATCGAGTAAAATTCATAATGTCAAGTTTTAAATGAGCTTTGGTAGTAAATAATTTGATAATACGATTTCAAATTGTTTCTTTATTACCGAAACCAATGTTAAAAACTTTCATTCCTGGCGTTGTGATCTTATTTTTAATTTGTAATAATCATTTGAATTTTTCGAACGATTATAAGGAATCGAGAGTGTATTTTTTGAAATAGATTACGGATTGGCACAAAGTTTTGAAATTTTTTGTCCTGTTTGAGCATTCTCCTCGCTAAGAATATTTTTATAATTCATGAACTTGTAAATTCAAATTCAAAATGAACTTAAGATTGACCTCTATTTAAAAAAAAAGTTCCTACACTAAAACAAAATCACTTGACTGGAATTGAGTTGAATTTTCTTTTTGAATAGTTCCATGAATCATGAAAATATTCGTATGAAGAGTTTTCTCTTTGTATAATCAGAAAATCAAAATATTGTTTCTGATTTGTCGACGAGAACTTAAAAAATTCGTTATTAATTTATTGTTTATTTGTACTTTTTATGTTTTTTTTTGGTTATTATTTTTTTTAATGACTCATGTAAAAAATTATCATAATTATACCCCCCCCCCCCCCCATTGAATAAAAATATATTACGTTTATTATTAAAAATTATTTGTTTTATTGTGGAAAATACCAACCCTATCCTCATGGTCAACGATCCTGTTTACAAGATATCGAGAAAAACCCCGGAATTTTGGTTGCTTAGAAAAAACGATAAAAATTCTTTCAGGACCTTAATGTTTCTAATTAAATTGAGTTATAATTACTACCTAGATTTTATCCCGAAAATTGTATTCCAGAAATGCTTCGAAGTTTGGAACAAACGTTTACACATGTTATTATATCCCCAAACGTGAGTATTTTGAAGGTAAAACAATTAATATTGATAAATGCAAATTTGTTTAAAAAAATAAACCTTGCTAGATATTAAAAACAAATTCGGATTCTAAAGAGTTAAGTTACTGGTTAAAACTAAAAACTTTAATACATATTCTGACTTACCTTTTGACTAAGCTTAAAAATATTATTCCACACATTTTTAATTTACACTAATCAAAATAAATTAGTTAAATTACTCAAAATTTTAAAAAATTTATTCAAAACACACGTAAAATATTTACTTTATTTTGACATATCACGAACAGTAGCGGAAATTAACGAACAACTACAAGCAACCATCATTAATTGTTTGTCAATTGTTTTAAAAACGCTCTGATCTAAAAACAATTTTAATATCGATTTTATCGATGTATATTTCATGTAATTAAGTTATTGTGTTAATTAGTATTTTAGTTAATATTATTTTAGATATTGTGAGTCAAATTTTATAAGTAAAACTTTTGGCAGTTTACAATCAAAAGTGGCATAAATAAAGCGAAAACGTTATGTCAATTGTTAACAAGATATTTCATATTGATTGATGATAACTTTTACGATAACCGTATCGTCAATTAATAAACGATAATTAGTTTTGTGTAAAAATTAGTAGGATTTTAGATGTACAAATTCAGTGATAAGTTTAATAACTCGGAATGATTTTTAAAGGTAAGAAATTTTAAGAATCGAACACTAGCGGAAATTAACGAGCAGCTACAAGCAACCATCTTAAATCGTTTGTCAATTGTTTTTGTTAAAGACGCTCGGATCTAAAAACAATTTTAATATCGATTTATATTTAATGTAATTAAATTATTGTGTTAATTAGTATTTTAGTAAATACTTTTTAGACATTGTGGGTCAAATTTTATAAGCAAAACTTCTGAAAGTTTACAATCAGAAATGTTAAATATACCGAAAACGTTATATGGTAAATATGTACAAGATATATTTATTGATGATAAGTTTTACGATATCCATATCTTCAGATAATAAACGATAGTTGGTTTTGTGTAAAAATCAGTAGGATTCTTAATATGCAAATTCAGTGATAGTCTAATTCGGTAGGGTTTTTAAAGGTAAGAAATTTTAAAATTTGATCAAGAAATACAACATTTTTAAAATGTAATTATGTTGCAATTTTGATGGAAGATTCCAATTTTTAGTGATACAAATTTTGTTATTTCGAATTATAGTAAAAGATCCAAATAAGTATTCGAGTACGGCATTTTTTAGACATTATTTTTATTTATTAAAATGCCTGTCGATCTTTTGAAAAAATGTCAAAAAGAACATTGTTTTATAATTTTTCATTAAAATATCAATATACCAAAACTGAAACGGCATAGTTTGTGAATAAATTGTATACCCTTCTTATACAATTTTTTGCCCTATAAGGGTTCCATACCAAAACGAACCCTTACCCACAGCTACTAATGCTATCGATGTGAAATTGGATGCATTTATAGAACTTACTTTCCCGAGTCTATATAAGGTGAAAAAATATGAAAATATTTTTATAGTTATTGAAAATTAGGTCCAAATAGAGGGTGTAATAGAAAAGATCTTTGTTTGCTCTATTTGAACAAAAGTTGTTTTTCGATTTTATGCAATATTTTTCTTCCACACAGACGAAGTCTAAAATTAGTTCTTTAAATAAAAAAAACAACAGTTTTGGATATTTAATTGACTTTAATTGCTTTTTACTTCATAATCACAAATTTTATTCTATTAAACAGCTGTTGTTAAACCGCGTTTCCAAGTTTTCAGACTTGATGTCAAATTGCTTTCTGTGCTCTGAAACATATACATAAAATTTTTGGCTACATTAATTTTTGGAGATTGTGTAAAAAGGATTTTGATTAGTGTAAATATGTGTAAAAAAATAAAAAAAGGTTGAAATAAAAAAAACTACTAAATTATCTACAAAAAACATTTGTTTTATTAAAATAAAATTTTCTAACAATTGTTTCATAATTTTTTTTTTTTTACCGATTATTACAATTTTTAACATCGACAAAAAACATTTATATTTTAAAATATTATAAAGGAGCCATCCATAAATTACTTCCTTCCCGTATTTTTATCCCCCAGTGACATCAAAGCTCTGTCAACTTTTCATATAAACTTAATTTTTGAATAAAACTTTTGACTCTTATCCCTCGTCACACTCTGTGAGTGCTCTCCCTCTATCTTAACGTGTGACGTAATTTATGGATAACCTCTTTGATGCTTCCCTTTTACACTGGATCCGAGATTAATTACAATCAGCTCAACGCACAATCTTAGTGGCATCACTAACAATTGGAAAATTCTTTCAGGTAGCCAACCAGGTTTCAGATATTCTGTATGAGAATTTGGATGGCTTTGAAAATACTATTTACCACAAAAGTAGCATTCTTTTTCAAAACTTTATAGTTGATTTGTACCTTATTCAATCGGTGTTTGGGAAAATGTTTTGAATAAAAGGTATAGTATATTTATAATGAACAAGTTTTATCCGAAGCTTTTTTTCGAAAACCGAATGAATAAGACATAAATCAATTTTAAACTTTGAAAAATAAACGTTACTTTTGTGGCTATTTGTAAAGTTGAGACAAACAAATTTCCAAATTTTGGCATTTGATACCTAAAGCTGGCTAACTGAAACAGTGCTGAAAAATCAAAATTTCTTGTGCGGATCGGCGGATATGTAGCACAAATTATTACGTTCTATGGATACACATCATCATGGGTAAGATTTAGACGTGAAGTTATGTAAGCTACATGACATTTAATACGTTAAATTCCATTTGAAACTAAAAGGAAAGCATCTATTGACGTCACCACATAGACCAAAAACAATTGAAAGTATGAAATAATTGTCAATTTGAAAATGTATTTCATATTTATTATTACTAAAATGAAAAATGTACAGATTTTCATACAAAAATTTATTCCCTATATAAATTTATATCAAAATTAATAATATCGATTCGAGTTATTCGAACGAATTGATCGTATTGAAGTATTTTCTGTACGTTTTTCAAAACTTACCCTGTACTTAATTAAATTGCGTCGATTATCGCTACCACGCGGATGATTACCTAAACTGTAACTTAGCGCAGAATCAAACCCACTTTGATCGTTTTCTGTTCGACCATGTACACTTTTACATGGTAATGATACCAACATTTTTCGTATCTGAAAAGATATAATGCAGTAAAATATTAATAGATGGCAGCGCTCGATTATGTCAGAAATTATTTATCATTCATATAGGCATCTGTTATTTCATCTGTGTAAAACCCGTTGCAGGTACATAAGGAAATATGTACGGAAGTTAATAATGATTTTATAAATTGCTCACAGATGGCAGAACCTAAAATATTTTATACAAGCTTAGGCAATTGATATTACTTTTGTATAATATGCATTGCATATACGAAATAAAAAGTATGGATCCCATACGATCATCTGTTCAAAATTCATGCACTGTTTTTCCGTAACATCTTGTATTTAAATAGAAATTAAGAATTTACCTGTTGTTTAAACATTGAAGTCGTTAGCGTATACAAAACTGGATTTAAAGCTGAATTTATAGGTAATACAAATATTGCTAACCAACCATACAGCTCCTCTGATATATGAACACCTTAAAATTAATTGCAATTAGAGAAAAACTTAATACCGAATAAAATGATTGTGGAATTGTTTGTTACCTGATAATGCAGTAATTTTAACAAATATAACCGGGACCCAACATAAACAATCGGTTAAAACAATAACACTGAATCGCAGTGCTACAGCACGCTCATGCGTTTCTTGGGTACTGCGTAGCGCTACGCCACTAATACGAATCTCTTGTAACATTCGACTGTACGAATATATTATGAATATTAGTGCTATCGTGTTGATAAGGATGAACATTGTTGCTGAATATTCCCAGCCCTGAAATCAATTTATCGGCTCTGTAACTAAAAATCTTTACAGTTTCAAAATTATTTGTTTATTATTTTATCCTTATTTCAACATTAGGCAACACAGCCTATGTAGCGAATTACTCGTACTATAGACCACAAAAGTAGCGCTTATTTTTAGCAAAATTTTTTAGTTGATCTGTACCAAATTCATTCGATTTTTGCGCAAAATGTTTCAAATAAAAGTTGTTTGTATATTTATAACGAACAACTTTTATCTGAGACATTTTCTCGAATACCGAATGAATTAGGCACAAATCAATGATATAATTTTTAAAAATAAGTCCTATTTTGCTGCCAAGTGTATATAGTATATACTCATGTACTAACGCTTAGAATGTAACTTGAACTGATTCAAATATATTGCACTGGAGTGTACAAATGCTATCCAATATAAATAAACATATACGATTTATTATACTTTTTATCCTATTTATTATATTTTTTTATGAATTATTATGATATGGAAAGTATTTAAAAGAAAAGCAAAAAAAAAAAAACGAATAAAAATATGCAAACACATTTCCATCATGAATTATTCATTGCCTACACTTAACTATATAACTAAAAAACAACTATTCATAATTATTTACCGTCTGTAAAAAATGGGTATGCAAACAATTTACTATATTGTATTTGCCTGAACTTTCATAATTTTTCATCAAATGTTTGTAAGGCAATTTATATTACATGCTTGTACGTATGTTTGCATAATTGATTATATTAGACTGACAGCTAACTCATGAAAAATTTAAATGTTTTGTGTATACGAATGAATTTTTTTTTGTGAAATTAACGTATAAACGAAGACATTGCACTAGGTCTAATCCATTTAAGTAAAGTTTTGACCATTGAAAAACGATGGCATTATACTACAAAGCTAACGCATAATTCAATATTCCGTAGATTTTTTCATCAATCAAAATTTCTTTAGAGAATTTATTCACTATATCATAGAGAAACTCCCTCTCATTTTATTCCAATCAAAAATATATACTGCTTAGAAATAACATACAAAAATTGTATTTTCAAAGTTGATATCTCAAAAACGGTTCAAATGTTAGGTAATTTCAACTGTGCACATTATTGTAATTTGAAGTCTTTCGGGCGAAGACCGTTTTCCTACGCGGGCAAAGGGTGGTGTTGGTACTGCGACTAAATATTCAATCGGCAACATACGTTTTCGTATTTTTCGATGACGCCTCTAGACGTTCCAAAAGAAAACAATTCTTTATTCAGTTTTTTCACTCTGACCTTCATTCAGCGCCTGAACTATTTAATAAATTTTCTATATTTGTAAACATTCTACATGATGATTTTAGAAAGAAAGAAGTAGACTGGATCTACATGAAGGTTCGATTACCCTAGTATATACATATACGTTCACAATAACTCCATTAGTACACACAAAACATTTACATCCACTGTTAACGTATCAAATAAGTTGCGGCTTCCTTAACATAAAATTTGTATTTACAAAGTTTGTTTACCTTCGTAAATGGATCATGTATATGTAATGATAAACATACACCATTATTACCATAAAATTCCGTACCAAAATATGTATTTGCCAGGCCAGTTAATGGTGCTAATGCAATGGTTGTTGCAACTGTCCACAATGAGACCATATGTATAATTGCTGTACGTCTGGATTGTTGTAATCGTGCTAATGGACGTGTTACACTTACCAAACGATCCCAGGTTACAATACTCAGGATCAGGACACTGGATTCACATGAGAGGGTACTTAAAAAGCCTGTGAAAAAAAGGAAAAATTAAATTAGCAAATTTCGTTAGATGGTAATATGGTCTGCCGCAGTGCGGGACAGAACTTTCGGGAAAGTCAGTATTGTTGAACTTGTCGTCATCTGCGGTATTTTTGGAGGCGGTGTCCAAAAGTTATGTGAATTTCTCTATGCTGACACCGACTTTAAAAATAACAATAATTGTTCATATATATTTAAAAAAATTTTTGCTTAGGTGAACTAAAATTGGCACAAGAATATGCAATTATTTTTTTACTTTTTAGTGCATTTTTTGTTATAGAATATTTGATTTTTGAAGTCGGGTTTCCATTTTGTCAAAATAGGTTTTATTTATTGTAGTTTTTCACTACTTCTATCTATTTTTGTTAAACTTTTGTGGCTTAATCGTAGTGTTGACCTTATTTAATATTATTTTAGTAAATTATTTAAAAAGAAGTATCACTTTTTACGTGCGTACATAAGTAAACCCCCGATTTTTTTTAATACTGTGTACTTATTACTTTGTTTTCCAGAACTTTGCCCAGCTCTGCTTTCTACAAGTTCTTAGATTAAGATTTAAAAAAACTTGATTATGTAAAGTTTAAATCAAAAATTTTTTCCTCTGGTATGTGATTTTTTTCTGGTACTGCTTAAGATAATATAAAATAATATTTCAAAAATAATATAATATACTCTCAAAGTTTGCAGAGGAAGGTCGAATTTGAGAAGGATATAATAATATTATAACACAATAGAATTAGATTATACCGAATACGAACAGTTAAAACGGGTTTGGCATTTTGTCAAAATAATAATGTTCTATCCTCGCTAACTCTATTACTCGTATGATACGAGTCGAATCGTATCGTATGTACCAACATATTTTTTGATGGAGAAAATGGCTTGTTTTATAGCTTAGAATATTATAATAATATGGTTGGCGTATACACAGAGAGTAGCAAATTTTAATATCTCTTTGTTATTATTAACATCGATATTCAAACCAAATCTCTTGTATTGGGTGTCCCACCCCCCATCCATCTGATAAAAATTTATAGGAATATCAATACAATCAATATCGTAATTTAAAAGACAAGTGAAGTGTTTTTACATAACAAGTGATTGGTAATACTGTCAATGATATGCAAAAACAGACTCATTGATCAGTATTATCCGTGGTCTATCCGTTAGCACATTGAACAAGAAATCTAGAGTTCTGAGTTCCGAAATCTGTGTATATTAAAAATAACTTGATGCTCGTAAACTTTGGATGAACAGCTTCCAGAAAATTTTGATACCGTTTTCCAAAATTTTATAATTAAAAAAGTTGGCCGTCTTGTCAAAACGAAGCTACTTACAAAGTACCAAAACTTGATGCTCATCATCCTGAAAAAAAAGGCTTTGGTCTCCCGGACCATGGTTGGGGATTGAACCCAAGAGCTCGGACATTCCAGTACAGTGCTCTGCCAACTGAGCTAACCAGATGCTGTAATGAAACCTCGCTCTGATAAAATCTGATTAGTCTACACAGCTTCTACATGTCGAATTCTTTTAAGTATATTTCAAAAGTGTGTGTGACACTCTGTACATCTAGGCTTAAATCTATCGTAATAGTGGTAATACTCTCCTCTCTCAAGTCAAGTTGATAATAATTTCGTTCTATGTATGTATGTTTTTTTTTTATAATAATATCATTTTCGATGTAAATAAAAAAGGAAGCGAAAAAAAACAACAAATACAAATTTTCCGGGAATGTACTAGATGTATAATAATACTATTTATAACGAAAATAATAGAAGAGGGATGGGTGCAAGAAAGGGGAATGAATTTATATAGAAAAATGACATTCTAACACAGGCCAAATGTATTTATTTATTAATTTGGAAATTTTTATTTTATGTCATATAGAATTATAGTTTTTTATTTTATGTTGTTGGAGCTGTTGTGAAATTTTTTATCTAATTCCATCAACAGACAGACTGGAGTCTGTCTGTCACATAGGCAGTGTGAGTATCTTGATCTTCAGTGGGGACAATAATTTTGTTTGTGTGTAATATCATTTTTGGATATTGAAAGACAAAGCCAATATTATACATTATAGAAAGATGAATGATCGTTATTATTTTGGGCAATAGCTACACCAACAGCTACAGAGCATTAGAAAATTTAACTCTGATTATATAATTGAAATTAGGTACAGAATGTGTTCATCATTATTACTTCATGTTTCTGATAAAAGAAGAATATTAGAATCATGAGCCACATTATCAATGATATCATATTTCAGGGCTCGTAAACTTTGTATATTAAGTGTATACAGACTGTGTTGGACAGCTTTCCCTATAGTGAATCAATGTTAAATATTACTTATTACTGCCTGGCCGTCTGGTACTGTATGAAGTCAGTCAGTACACATGGAAATAAAGTTTGTCAGTGAACTCATAGCTATATTGTATGCGTATGGTTGTTTGTTTGTCATTTAAGAGTGGGGATTTTGTGATGCACAATGCACATACTAAAGTGTACTCTCATCACATGTGTACTGACTGACTTCATACTGTACCAGACGGCCAGGCAGTAATAAATAATATTTAACATTGATTCACTATAGGAAAAGCTGTCCAAAACACACAGTATATTGATAAACCTGGTCTTGATAAATTTCACTAACTCTGATTCAAATGTAAATAATGGTTTTCATGCCAGTCTATCAAACTCTAATTTGAACGTAAGAAGTGACGCTGGTTCTGTTCTACCATGATCAAATGTAGAATCATTAGTTTTAGATATATCTAATTATTCGAATGTAGTTTTTCACTACTTATATCATTTTATTAATCTTTTATGTCTTAATAGTAGTGTTGACCTTATTTAATATTATTTTAACAAATTATTTAAAAAGATGTATAACTATATATTTAATGATATATCTCACTCTAATTAAAGTTAAACCAATACTGATGGATATAGATAATCCAATTGAATGCATAGTTTTATTGTTTGAGAGCTAATCAATCCCATTCACAGGCATGCACGGTTAGTTCAATCAGTCACATATTATATAATATCACCAATATTCAATATATCTACAATAACGTATTTCTATATCCATTAACAATATTACGTAACGCCTGAATACATGACGTTACATTATTATGATGTGTAACTACCATAAATTGTTACAAATTACAATTATATATAAAACCATTACACTACTACGCGTTTCACTAATAAATTAGTCACTTTATTAAAGTAATATACCTATGTACAGTCTGTTTTCAAAAGCATTTCTAATAGGGAATCAATGTTAAATAAATGAATAAAATATTTACTATAAAACCATACATCCATACATACACATACTTACAAACATTGCGGTATGATGTTTGTTTGATGTCATTTAAGAATGGGGATTTAGTGATGCCCACTTAATTTATAACATTATTATTCATTACGTATGCACACACACACTACTGACTACACTAGTACCTCCACTATTTTTATTTCTTTATGAAGCATTGTGTAATTATTATAGTACATTGATAAGCAAAGCATTCCAAAACAGACGGTATATATATATATATACTATATATACAGTAGAACCTCGTTAAGTCGAAATCATCATATAACTCGAAAAAATTGTATTATTCGATAAGGCGAATAAAACCATAATTATCTACAAGCTATTTCTTTTGAAGAAAATGTATTGAGGTTGTACCGATGACTCGATTCCGCAAAAATTTCTTCAAACTTTCCATCGATCCTATCTATAGTAAACTCAAGCTACACAGCGTGATCAGAGCACATGGTGCAATTTGATTGGGTCTTTTGATAATTTGAACCTTTAAATCTGAATGAATATTGAAGTCTCAGTTCATTCGTATGCGACTTATTGTTTACTGCTATCAATTTTGTGATCCAACTTTTCAATTGTTTGTTTGATTTTGTTTTTAATATTTATTTTTAGTTTTTATTGTTATATTTGTTCTTGTTATTATTTTTGATTTTTTCCATTCATCATATTCATATTTATAATAAAATAATATGAATTGAAAACGAAAAACGATAGAACGAAGCCGTGGTCTGTTTTGACATATATTCACATGTTCACTACCTTCATGTATTTGTTGATATCGCTTGACTCTGAAGCTTGAGTTTAGTGTAGTACATGTCGAATATATATATATATACATATATATATATATATATATATATATATATATATATATGTACACGAAATGGAGAAAGGTATATCTCATAAACTATTCATTCAATCGTTAAACGAATTTTTTATATTTTTTTGGATCTAATTTACTGACGAATCTAATTTCGATTCGAATTGATGACTTAAAATATCTTAAAAACTCGCGAAAAAATTAAGGGAGGTCCAGCATGAATTCACTTTGCGACAGATTTTTCTCATTTCTTTCACAGGCTAAAAATAACGTTTTCTAATAAATTCCGAAGAATTTTTGACCGTTTAGAACGCGAGATAATTAATAACAAAGTAATCGTTCTCTCTCATTAGCAGCATGAAAAACTTCATGCCCGTCCAACTATTATCGGTTGTATTAAAAAAAATACTCGATAGAATTAAAAAAAAACTAGGATAGTAAAGATAAATATTTATTAAATAAACTTAAAAAAAAATCGCGTTTTACCGTTTTGTTTTCGAAACATAATAGTTAAAAATTATTTTTTTTTCAAAATTACATTAATTTGTATTTGAATATCTGTATGTGTTGTGTATGTGTGTTTGTAACCGGTTTTAAACCGGTATTTTGTCCTGATTATACAAGACAGTGCTGGACTCCCTTAAACCGAGATATTGACGAAAATCTTCCATTTTGCATTTTTAAATGTGATGAACTAAGAATCGATTGTAGAAGTTTTAAACAAACACACACACATATATTCCTGTTACATCCTGTAGTATTGATATACATACAATGTATTTTGTTACAAAAGATTAATAGGATTAAATATAAATCCGATACAACAATAAAATGATAGAAGAAAAAAACAACCCGGCAGATTAAAACACACTTCTTGTTGTTATCATTTAAGAAGGAAGGAAAAAAAAACACACGACGATATTGAAACTATCTGAAGGGTAGTTTCTATCAAAGGGATGACAGGGGTGGATGGTTTTAGTTTAACCCTATTGCGTACTTTCATATATAATTTTAATAGGCCATTGTAAGTGTAATAAAAATTAATTAGAATATATATATTATATTAAAATAGGGCAAGGATAATAAAAGTGTCAGATGAGAAATTATTGAAAAATGTGAAACGACAGTATATCTGGGAAACTATTTATCAAATCATCAAACCAACTAGATTTTTGTGTTTTCTGTGTCCAATTGACGTTAGAAACTAATTTTCATTCAAATCGATGACTAAAAATTTATGGTGATTTTTACGATTTTTGCACGATTTTTTTCCACGATTAGAATGAAATTCATAATATAGGGAAAACTAGGCCCGCAAAACAAGAAAATTATGTTCGTTTGTCGATTCGGTGAGCAGTTTACAAGATATCGCACGAAAATCGTATAAAAGGAGAGTATAAGCGCCATATCTTGTAAACTGCTCACCAGATCGAAAAACAAATGCGATTTTCGTTTTTTTTAAGTCCAGTTTTCCTTATATAATGAGTTTCATTCAAATCGGACACAACAAATTTTTCCCGATTTTATGCACTTTTTCTAAGGGGTACCCCTTAAAAAAAATCGAAAAAATCACCAAAAATTTTTAGTCATCGATTTGAACGAAAATTAGTTTCTAAGGTCAATTGGACCTAGAAAACCCAAAAATCCAGTTTGTTTGATGATTTGATACATAGTTTCCGAGATATACTCCCTTTTTATACGATTTTGTGCACCCTATTTACGAATTTATTTGTATAAGGTTTATTACTATGTCGATCAAAATAGCTGCACAATTTTGACCAATTTTGATTATCTTTTTACCAATTTTGAAAGATAAATATGGTAAACTACTATAGGGTTGTCTTTAGAACATAGACTTATGCTATCACGGGCTTTTCTGTAGTTCGTCTTGTTAAAGACCTAGGCTTGATTAGAAAACATCGAGATTTCTCTACCATCGTTGAATTGAATAAAATATGAAAGTATTGTGCTCAAACAATCTTCCGGAAGAAGTTCTCTAAATGATGGTGAAAACCGCAACAAAATCCATCGTGTAGTTTAAAAGACGTAATCGAACAAACCCGGACAGACACGGGTGGCGATTTTATTTTACACTATTTATAGACGATACCACAAAGTTAATCAAAACCTAGTTCATATATCATGTTATACTAAACATTAATAATTATTTTTACTATAGTTTCAACATATACACAAGTCTATTTGAATACACTTTTACAAAAAGATTTTTGAAATTTTATTTTAAGGACGTTCATGCCTGAGCCTTGATAGTAAATAAAAATTTTTTTTTAGTCAATTGAATAGCTCAATTCAGTAGTTATCCTTCCTCAAAAATTTAAAACCTGTCGTCGATCATTTCAAAGAGTAATTATCGATTAAAAATCAAACTTTCAAAACAGCGTCTTATGAAGAACATAATTTTTTTCTACTTAAAATTATAATAACTATATTATTAAAGTAATCACCATAATAAATAATGTTTATAAATATTGAAATATGCAGTTTATAGATTTGCATTAAAAAAATAGTGTTGATGAACGTATGAATTAATTATTTAATAAAATTAAAACTGTTTTGTTAGGTTCGAATTTGCCACAATATTTTCAAACTGACGACAGCGCCCAGTAAACAAATATACACACAAATATACAACATAGTTTATTGTCAGATCTGTCAAGCAAGTCAAATCAATTTCTAATTTACATTTACTGATATTTTACAATAAATACTTTTAAAATATTTAGGACAAATAAAAAAAAGGTTATAAATCGTTGTAAAATTTTTGATATACTTTACAACTTTTTTTAAATCCTAAATCAATTTTATTATAGATAGTACTGATTTGACTCGACTCTAGAGCGTACGACATGAACGTCCTTAATATCATGTACTTACCACAAAAGTTACACTGTATACTGTTGCGCCATATTTCCTCGTAATCAATGTAACAATCTCGATACCGTTGATCAGCAATTGCAATTAACAGTAAATAGACGCCCATCAGTAAATCGGACAATGCTAAATTTCGAATATACAATGAATGTATAGCATTTGGTTCTCGGGCTAGAAATCGTCCTAACAGTACTAATACATTGCCAACAACCGCAAACATTGCCATTATCCATACACTGAAAATATAATAAACATGGAAAATACACAACTTTTATCTAAAACTTAATCTTTATATTGTTGATAATAACATATAAACAAAAATTCGATACGTAGGAGCTACGTAGACACGAGGCAAATTTTCTTAGAGGAAGAAATTATTAAAGAATATTTTATCGAGTTGACAACATGTCGATCGGTTGTAATATTAATTGTGAGAATTAGAATATTAAAATTATTAGAGTGTATTCGTTTTGGGTGCTTGCAAGGTTTCAGCCCTCACGATTATAAGCGCAACTTATTCTGGTTCGTTTTGGCTTATAAACGCTTACGTTACTCTTGCAAATGCCTTTCGTTTTGGCATTATAAGTACGTGTAAGCATCAGTTGACATCAATATTCAATTTGGCGGAAGAAAACAGTTCAGTTGTTTTTCAAGCAATAGAATGTTTGTTTGAGTGACTTCAAAAGCCTCTAAGAACAAAACCACCTAAACCTCCTTAGCCGATTTATCTCATTAACGAACTTTGCCTTTCAAATATAGAAAGCATGTCGCACATATCAAATTTCATTATGTTCACATAATTTTCAATTCAACGCGTGGCAATGCTACTAATTCCTACATAAAACTGATTCAAAACATATAGTACAAACGACATCAAAAGTCGAGTTATCATTTCAAAATGTTTAAATTGATTTGTGCCTTATTTATTCGGATTTCGAAAAAATGTTTCGAATAAAAGTTGTGCATTATAACTATACTAACAACTTTGATTCGAATCATTTTCCCGAAATTCGAATAAATAAGGCACAAATCCATTATAAAATTTTGAAATGATAGCTCTCGACATTTGACATTATATTTTGTACAACATATCGTGTGTACACATTCGTGCGATACATGTTTCAAATGATAATGTCCGTGTCAAATGTATAATAAAAATATGATCCCGTGGGAGTATGCACATAGTTTTATGTACACTCCCGTTCATAAAAAATTGAACCACCAAAGTATCACTCTAAGCTCGTATATATTACTAAATATATGTATATTACATACAATAAAACTTAGAATGTTTTTGCTGGTTCAATTTTTATGAACGGGAGTGTACGTGCAGTACGATATCCATCCGTGGAATGGATATTACGAATATGAACTGTTGTATATACTGATGTCATAATTTACGATCATATTTATTGAAGATGATGTATAAATTGTGTTTTATAATCAACTATTTTATTAAAAAAAAAAAGAGACATCTGATAGCAGCAGCTTTTTATTATTTCATACAAAAGTTGTATGGAAAAAAAGAATTTAATCGAAACATACTACACGAAGAAAAATTCATAGTTATAATAGTTATATTAACTCCCCACAATGGTTCAATAATTTAATGATTGTTTTTATCAAATTCAATCAATTAACGATTGTTTTTTGTAAACTTAATATGTTTTTAAGAATGTACGTGCACTGATGTACAGTCCATTTATAAAATTCTTCAAAATCTTATATAGTAAATGCATAAAAGTCCACAATAATGTTTATTATTTTTTGTCGTAAGTTAAAATTCAAAACCCGTCATACCGGGCCTAACAAAAAAAGTATTTAAGAAAAAAACCTGAGATTTCGGGTAATTAAGCTACCGCCGATAGAAATAAAATTTACCCAAAATCTCAGTTTTTTTCTTAAATATCTTTTTCGTTAGGCCTGTTATACCTGAATTTTATTGGATCAATCTCTTTATTAATATTTCTATTTTCTATTGCGTAGTTTTTTTTTTATTCGTCTTATTTTATTTCAAGTGAAAATTATCAAAATATGTCTAAATATGTGTTTTAAACCTCGCACTTTAACATTAAATAATTAATTCAAGAACCTCGTACCCGCCCCCCACCTCCCTGAAACTTTTATAATTGATTTATATACACTTCAACTACATGTAAACAAAAAATTAATACTTAATCATTTTGAAGCTTCAGTGCCCGTACATCTTTAAATATAATAAAATTATAAAAAAGCGTCTTATATATCCTTTGAAATGGCTATTTGCCTGATAATTCCCAAGATAGACACAATTTTACGTTTCTTTTAATAGAATTTCAAATAATACCTAGAAAACCGCTCATCACAAATCGTCAAAATCGTACACAATTTCCGTATTTTTGTAAAATAAAATGAATATCGTTTTTTTTAAGGTACACCTTCTTAGAAAAATTGAAAAATTACAATTTCCATAAATAAAATGGGGAATTGAACCAAAAAATCACAAAAACCCAGTGGATTTGATGTTTTGACGGGAAGTTTACGAGATATCCCCTCTCTATATGATTTTATGTTACCTCTTTTTACGGTTTTAGACGATATCTCAGAATCATCATCGATCGGTATGTTCTGTCTTAGATTGCTAGTTCAAAGGATATCGGATCATGTCCGAAATCAAGTAAAGTTACAATGAGAAGAATTATTCATATATATTTATTTGTGTATACTTAAGCATCAACAATACGATGTTTGTCCAAATTCCTTTCGGTTATGTAAGACAAACTGTAGAAGACTTTAGCGTATACTATTTAGACAAATATTTTGTCTAAATAGTATACGCTAAAGTCGCTAAAGTTGACGCTTAAGTATACACAAATAAATATATATGAATAATAACTTCGACAGAAGTAATACTGTCTAAATAAATAAAAATAAGAATAATATGAAAAAGTTGACTGTTACGTCACAGTCGTCTTTGGTGTAGCGTGAAGCATACTGAACTAGATATCCAGAGGCCCGAGGTTCGATTCCTGGTTGACGAGTTAATTTTTTCATATCAGTATTTAATTAGAAGAATTATTGGCAAAACTTACCTTCCTCGCAACAGTGTATTATCCAATAAATGATAATGGCTGGATATACCATCTCCTTTTGGACTGCAAACGCGTACATGTCGCGCAGCTCGACATAATGGAAATTCATCAAAATAACTGAAATTATAGTTCATCCATATTTTAGAAACACATTTATAGGATTCTAAATTTCTTTTTATACTTACACATATTCAAGATTTTGTAAATCTTGAAAAACTGTTTTCTTCAATTTTTTAATATGATTACCAGTTAAATATCTGCAAAAACAATAAAAAAAAAGTAATTCTGTGACTCTTTGCCACAGCTTTGTCGAATGATTTCGGGAGACGCTACTTGGATAACTGTTTTTAGATCTTATCGATTTCGAGATTATTGTTTCTAGGTCTCTAGATCTATTACAAGGGTCAATATAAAGGAATTTCTACTACCAGAAATAAAAAATATGACCTAAAAACAGTGCAATAAAAAAAAATTCATTAAAATTGGATAAAGTTTCGATAAAAATGAATTTTGGCTTAAAATAGTCGAATTTGATCCGAGCCAGCCTTCGAGATCTAATTTCGCTCGAAACATTTATTTGAATAAAAACAGTGTTATTAGAGATTTTATGGTATTTTCAATACCTTTCTAACTATACCCCACACGATGGGGTATACGAAACCCTAAAGCTAAGGCGGATCTCATAAGACCCGAAATATTTGGCTACGGAACCCTAAAAAATGTATTATGGGTACATTTCAAAATTTTGTTAGCAATCTAAATTTATTATAAAACATCCATGAATCTATCAGTCAATGTCAAACTCTGATTACAAAATTACTATAGAAATCAAATTCCAAAATCAAGCCATGTTTTTTTTTTATTAAATTATATCTTTACTTAATATCATTTTGTATTTATTTAAACGATCCATAAACAAATATTATACAAATTATTATGGCATCAAGAACACCATCAACAAAAGCTTCAAAAGCCGCATCAAAAGCTGGTAGTAAAAGTGGAAAATCCGGGAAAACGGATAAATCTAAAAGTAGCAAGAAACCAACATCGATAAATTCTATCGATTGGAAAAATTATGTCAATTCAAGAGTTATAAATGCGTACACGTGGTCTGCGCACGTGATCTATTTAGTGGAATTTAATAGTGAGCATATTAAATATTTGGATGTATTTAATCAAACTGCTGCGCGTGGTCAACGCGCATGCATCAATATTATTTCATATGAGACATTAATACAATCGTTATATCGGTACAAAAATGAGATCGCAAACGAAGATTTACATCCAGATTTGCGTGCGATCTATCCAGTAGCTGCCGAAGAAACTATGAAATTTTTACTTAAAAAACCTCTCCCAGAAGTACCCATCGAAATACTCGCCAAATTAATAAAATTAGAAATACTACGCTTAAAACTCAATCACATCACGTTAATGGAAAAAAAACGCCGTTTACGATTGGAAATCAAAGAGGAATTCAATGAAATGTTAGACGATCCGAAAAAATGTGTTGCCCAATCGATAAAATCACATGGTAAACCGACAGCTGTCGCCACTGCTACAAATTTCGGTTCAGAAATCGAACCAAAAAAAGAGACATCCACAAAGCTACATAAACGTGGCGAAGAATGGAAACAATGGGATGATATTGATGACTCACCCAAATCCGGTCCAAATTTATATATTGTCTTATCAATGTTCTACAATCCAAAATTAATCATTGAGTTAATTCGTAACGATATTCCAGTAATTGGAATCATACAAATGCGCCGAGATAACGATACGCTTGACAATATATCTGAGCTGAAAGATCGAACGCAATCGGCTGCGTTCATACGACGTTCGAATAGTATTCATAATTTTTGGCATAATTACGCTGAGCTAATTAAAGTACCAAAAGACTATGCAAAATTGGAGAACACAGCTTTTGTTACGTTTAAAACACCCGTTTTTGAAATGGGTAGCAAAAAAAATGTCTCAGAAACGGATCAACTTGCCTTATACAACGACCTCACGTATGCTATCTATGAAATTGAAGATATTCTACGACAATATGCAACGTTTTTGAAAAGTATGCGTATATTACGCACGCGTCAACCTCGACAACCTTTAAGTAAATTCCAAGTGTATAATGGAATGTTAAAATTGATACCCAATGAATGTATAACAATTCCAATTATTTTAAATTGTATGTTAGAACAAGTGACCGCCATTGTAGATACTCCAACTGCAAAATCTTCAGTCAAACAGTCTGGTAACATAACTTCAACGGGTAGTCAGGACAGCAATTCATCATCAAACTTACCAACGATTTTATCATATTATGGTAAATTTCGATCGAAATATTTACGAATATTCGAAAAAATTGCTAAAGAAACTGAAAGTCTTCTACAGAGCCATCGTGAAGATCAAGTTCAAACAAAACCCATAACGATTGAATACGGTAACGAAATTAAATATAAATCCTTTCATTTGGATCACTTAAATCTGGAAGAAATTACCTTGAATGTATTGTACTATCAAATTGTGGCAGCATTATGGCGTTCAATTCCATGTTTACCGAATGACGAGGCCATTTTATACGATTGTCATATTACCAAACTGTTACAAGAAACGCCCAATAAAACAATTGATAAGGATGTCTTGTGGCACTACTTACATTTCAAGGTTTTTGGAAAAATGGTTTGTACATCTCATAGAACGTTCCAATTCGCCACCGAATCATCAAGAAATATCGATGATACCAATGTTTCTTCGACGGGAAAACAATTTAATCTCGGTTCAGTGTATAAGTTAAATCCATTAAATAAAAATTACCGTGCCAAAACTCTGACCCTAAATGATATATTATTCTCAAATGATTTGGCAAAACTATTTAGCCGTTTTGATACCGATTTAAAATCGGTCCCAAATATTTTCGATAAAAAACATTACACTTCATATGAACGATTAAATAGTTCCGTGATGCTCCAAAAATTATATAAAGCATCGTTAAAATTTAATTGTATCGATTATCATCATTTTGAATTTACCGATTGTCTATTAATACAATTTCATAATTCCTACCCGAAAAATGGGATACAAAGCGATGATTGGGAAGTGTTTCTTCCTTCGGCAGTATGTTTCCGTGATTTTGTGAGCTATGTGTATAATGAACATCAAGAATGGATTAAGGAATATGAAACACGTTATAAACAGATGTGTAAAGTTGAAGAACGGAATGAGGCAAAACGTTTACATATGCAAAAATTTACTGAAGAGTTATTAAAAATTGCACCGGATACACTGTTTAGTGAATCGTTACAAATTGTTCCCGAAGTCACTGATTATCTATTACCGGGATCCATTAAGAAACAAGTTTATGATCAAAAGCAAGAGGAAAAAGAAACTATGCAATCATCAAAGACACATGGTAAAAAATCAGAAACATCTTCGGGAACATCGAAACAAAAAAAGAAAGATAAAAAGAAAGAAAGAAAATCATCACCGACTAATAAAAGCGCAAAACTTTCGCCACAACAACAAATTGAATCGTATTTATTCCCAGCATATCCTCTAGATTCCCCATTCCATAAGATTACGTTACCTGTTTATCCAGCCGATGAAAATGAGCCATATAAATTTATCGGCTATGATTTGGGTACAAGTCGTGTGCAATTTAATGGCCACACACAATATTTCCATTCGAGTGATCAAAGTTTTCTGAAAATTGAAACCGTACAAAAGACATGCGCTGAAGAGAAAAGCTTAGCAATTGAAATCCATAAACATGGCCATTCATTATATTTATATTCATCAGCAACACCAGATCCATCTTTATTGCATTCGAAAACGTTTATGTTTCATTTAGCTGTTGATAGTGGGGTTGTCATGACATTTTCTACATCAAAAGAATTGAAGCTAAGAGACCACCATTCCAAAAGTCAATCAAAAATATCAGTGATTAAACGTGATTTACAAAGTACACTTTCTGATTCGATTCCGTCAACGGTAGCATCTCGACATCGATTATCGAAAATTACCGAATCTATTACGAACGAAACAAATCCAGTGTTATCAATTAAACCGCCATTGTTGCCAGAAATCGTTTCCAATTCAAATATTGATGCGGCTTCAACTAAAGACATATTATTAGAAATTTATGATAAATATCAAACCGATGAGAAATCAAAAGTCGACGAGAAACGTATAGAAATTGGTTCGAACTTGAAGGTACCAAAATTAGACGATAAACAGCCAGAAATTAATAATCGTTTTCGACAGCGTATGTTAGAAGAGAAACGTTTACATGCATTTCTAAAAGATATTGACGTCTTAAAACCGAAGGAAGTGAGCGAAAGTACATTTTTAAAACGTAAACATCAATTTCTTACCCAATTAGAAGAAGCTCGAACAAAACGTTCGGCATGTTTTAAAATACATTCTTCGAAACTGCACACCTATCGATATATTAAACGTATTAAACCGTACATAACCGTAAATATTCGAGGTATTGTAAAAAAAATTCTACTTAAACCAATAATCACTTATTCACTAATCAATCGCGTAGTAAAAGCGTCTTCGAAACAGACTTTTGAAAAATGGAAAAATATTTCGACACGTTTTAAAGAATCCACAATTCCATTATATTTCAACCTAAATTGTTCATGGCCAAACGGTTTATGTGTGAAAACCGTTCCAACTTCGGATGATTTTATGCCATACTATATCCGGCAGTCTTTTTTACCAACGCAAGGCGCAGCCGGTAACGATGAACTGAGTCGATGTTTTCTAAGCAACGGACAATTGTTAATATTCTATAAAGGTGGTCGAATGAAAATTTTATGCGGCGATTCCACAATATATAACTGTCACGTTGACGGTTTTAAACCGATCAGTTTAAAACCGAAATTTCTAAAACCCTGTCACAATCGTATGACAACATTGACGTATAAATTTCGAAAAATCCTAAAACAGACAGTCCACATACGGAAACATTTAATTAATAGCCAAAGACCGCTTCGAATACCATATACGCGTCGAATGTATTTAAAAAAACAGAAATATTGTTTTCGAATTGCATCGAAGCTATTCAAAACCTTCCCAGATCGTACTCCCATCCCGGAATATAATGTTGTGACTGCGGAAGGGGATTTTGTCAGCGTCCGAAATAACAAAATATGTGGTGTTAAAACAAAACTGTTTGTTGATGTTACAACCGATTTATCCCACAACGAAGTCTATATTGAACGGGAAGATAGTACGACAACTTTTTTACACGGCGAAAACGGTACCATGAATGTATTGTTCCCAGATGGGACACGAATTACGACATGGTTCGAAATTGAGGAACAAGAAATTGTAATCAATTTTACCGATGACGAATACCAACAGTTATTAATGATCTTAGGCAAGGAAAGGCTACAAAATGTTCTGCTAGGGAATATTGATGATTCGGCAAGCGATAGTGATGGCGAAGATTTAACATTCGAACCATTTGTTTCCGTCATTCTAGTTTGTACTTTCGAACATCCGAAATATGCTCGAGTTAATATTCGAAATGGTGTTGAATTTAATACAGAAATTTCAATGTTAGATGACGTCACTATCAATTTAGATCGTTTGGGGCAATATGTTTGTGATATCGATGATTCCACGAAATTGTCACTGTTATCGTCGATGATTTGTTTTGAGCAGGTCACATGTTGTTCTTGCTTCACAAAATCACGTTCGATTATCAACTATCGACCGTTCGTTAGCCAGGTAAATAGTTCTGAGACTGGTTGCTACGTTTCGAATATGAATACAGCGGGTCATGAAATATTCATCGACTTTGATGGTAACGATGTCAGTGATAGTGCCGAAACTGATATTACCGAGGATGAGAATCATCTATGTAAAAGTTATATAGATAATAAAACAATTGATAAACGTTTCTTCTTAGTCAAACGTCAATTAAATGGTAGCGAATTTATCAGTGATGACGAGCAAAAACAATATCTAACAGATTGTATAGCGCGAAAATTCTCATCGATTTATAACGATACAGAAATGGATCATGCGATTATTGCAACATATGGTCTCACAAAAACGTATGCAAATAATTGGCTTCAACCATTGGCAAATATGCTACCAATGTATTTAAAACGTAAAGATACGTTACCATCAACATACTACCCCAATAGTTGGCTTTCACCGTTCCACGATCGACAATCGAGCCTAATCAATATGAACTTGTACAATTCATGTTGTATGGATGCTATGTACTCGAAAGAATCGTTACCACCAATCGCCGCACATACACATCGAGCTCCAATCGCAATAATTCGACGTAGATTTGTCAATTTAACAATTTGTCATGACCAGAGTATTAAAACTAACCCATTGTTCTCAAATCAACCGGATGGTTTAACAAAAGTATATCGTGCATTAAAACATCCTCCACACAAACCGATATTTCGACAATCGTCAGCATTAGATTTTCGTGATCGTTGGTTACGCCAGCAAAATGAAGCCGACTACTATCGGCAGTTACTCAAGAAACGACATGTCCCGAAATATTTTAGTAAAAATATGGCCACAATTATGTTTGATGTTGAATGTCAATCGAATACACCACTCTCATCGAAAACAGATCCGAATTCATCGAATCCACATGCATCCATCGCTTCAAAAACTTCGACAAGATTATCTAATGCTCCGGAAGATTATAAAATTGATCTAGTTGAAATTGCTAAGAAATGGCATAAATCTGGTTACATTCGATATCAACCACAATTTAAGAAATTCTTTTCGATTGGGACTCAAACTGATTTTGTAAATATTTGCCCCGTCAAAGAAGGTATGCCTGAAGTAAATGATGAAACGTCTGAGTTTTGTGTATGTCGAAAGAAATCGAAGATACCGATTTCTAATCAACGATTGCGATTGATTGAAAGGAAAGCACATTCGACAATGAATATTGTCGATGAAGGTTTAATCAAAGCACAATCGTTGCATCGGCCTGTAACCGTTTGTGCTACTGGAACGCGACCGGGTATACATCCAATGATTCTACAAATGTCACCAAAAGAATCGTTTTTTAATCGTAAATCTGATCAGATAAAAGAGACTCCTAGACCATCTCTGAAACCGGCAACAGTACAAATATCACAAGATTTCGAGGGAATCACTCAGATCAAATATATTGAACATAGATCTGAAGTAATTCCGACTCTATTTAGTAATTCACGTCAAATCGATGTGATAAGTGATAATGAGGCATCCGTACGTCTTACAAGAAGTGTGGCCAGCGGTAATACCGAATATAGTGAACCGATTTAATTTTAATGATGGAATTTGTTTTATTTTAATAAAAGATTTATAATACCAAATCATTTACGATCTATACTAATATATCAAATACTTTGGATGTATGTTTGAACAGATTTTACTTAAAAACAATTTAACGGATTTTGATACAACTTTTTTGCCGTCCAGCTTATTTCTAAACTATTTATTCAAGGGTATTGGGAGTTTTTAGATTTTTAGACAGCTTGAGGTTAGTGACTAGATGATAAAAATTTATTGTCGATCTGATCGAAATTTATTAAGGGACTGCAATAGTAATAGTAGCGTAGGGGAGGTTGAAAGAAATTTGTATGTAGACTAGGAATTGGTAGGTTGTGTGACTGCAGATAACTTTGATAGGAACTCTGCCTTATTTCGTACTTGTCCATACGCCAACAGTTTAGTCAATTAACCGCCTCATTAATTTTCATTGACAAATTTCCATCGTTGAGAATCGAACCAGCAACCTTCCAGTTCCAAGCAAAGCATTTCTGCGTCATTTGAACCGATGATCAGATTAATAAATACTATCAGTTTTTGGCGTAAGTAACGAAAATTTCGGAACCCTCTGTACGACTGACTGTACGAAACAAAACGATTCCCTTATACATATTATCAAATTGTTGCACACGCCACCCATATCATGCAATTTTGCTGAAATAATCAGAATATAATACCAACAATAGATAAACAACAAATACATTTGTAGTAAAGTTCGTTCGTTCTTCGTACAATATCACAGAGATAATTTTATACAACATTCTCTTGAATTCATTCACTTCCACAAGCATGAGATGTTCTTGTTCCTCTTTGGTCGTCAACTACTTATACTTGATTCTATTCTATATTTCCGAACGTTCGAGATCCGTTCCGTTGTTCGTTTGAAACCAACAAACAAAACTCGCTCGTCGAGTACTCCGCTCATAATATGTATGCATGATTTAACATCCAAGTAATATCCTCCATCACTACAATATTATTATTTTGTTTATGCTATTATCATTATTATTATCATACAACCGCATATGCCCTACTTATTACACTATTGTTGCGTTGTTGTTGTTGTTGTCCTTTATGTGTAGGAATGGTAGTAGAATACGAGGTGGGTGAGGGAGGTTAGATGATAGTGTCCATGGTATGCTTTTTATACAAGGTGTCGTAAAAGTACCTTCACAACTTTAAATTAAAAAAAGTATATGAGAAGTTAAGTAAATTTATATTTTGCAACTCATAATGCAAAGTGTGTTTCTTGAAGTTGTTTTCCAACTATTTACGAAAAATTATGTTTAACAAATAATTCCCCTTTTCGCGCAGAAATCTATGAGCTTGTAAAGTAGATAATAGTTATATTAAAAATTATTATTTAAATATAATATTATTTAAATTATTATTTAAATATAGTATGTAGCGGTGTCGCTTCATCATTAAATTGTGGAAGTTTTGGTAAATTTGGAAGATGTATTGTAGGTGCTTCTAAATTCGGTAACTCATTTCGATTTCTAGGCATATTAAAAACGAAATGTCAAAAAATAAAAATATTTTTTTAGAAATCGAAATAGTTATAAGCGTAAAGAAAACATAAGTATTTTAACAGAAATGAAAGACTTATCTGTTAAATTTGGTGGGTGGTATGTTATATTTTTTAATAATTACAATATTAAATTATAATTAATCCAATCCAATCATCCAATAAATTTTTTTTTTTTTAAATATGGTAATTTACCACCCTCTTCGTTTGATTTTTCTCGGGCGCCAATTTGTAAAGTAGATGTTTGTTATATTAAATAATTATTATTTAAATAAATAATAAATATATATAAAAGATATAATTGATCTTTACTAATTTGATTTATGAAATGTTATTATTTTTATATGTAAATTACCAAGGTTGTTAACATTCACAGCAACCGTGATAATAGAGGGAAGTTATAGTTGAAATGCAACCAATAAAAAATGAAGAACAAAATTATAATAATAATTTAATGGTGAAGCGACACCTCTACAAGCTCTTTTCAGTACATCTTCCATGAACTATCGTAAAAATTCATGAGATATCCCTAAAATCTCTAAGTTGTTCCAAGCATTGTGGCTTGTTTACATAAACCGTTTCATTCAGATAGCCCCAAAGAAACTAATCTGCAATATCGTATGGTTAGAAGAAGTATATGCGACATTAAAATATCGTCGATAGTTTCTCTGAGTAGAAATACAGCTTCCGTTTTCAAAATAAACAGTTACGATATTTATCCTTTCTGCAGGCTGGTATCGCTCCATATCGTAACTGCCAAGTATTTACTATATTCTCAAAAAGGCCAGCCAAGTAGCCGCGCTTGTTAAGGCATTGTTTCTACTTGGATCTGGGAGTTTATGGGTTCAAATCCCGGCACCGGCAGTTTGTCAATTAAAAATTAATGATGCGGTTGATTAACTATACTGTCAGCGTATGAACTAGAAAGAAGTAACCGGCTATGCTTGTGAAGGTTTTCTGCAGTTTCCCTTCACGAACTCCAGATGAATATCGTCATAGTTCCTATCAAAGTCGGCTGCAGCCGCACAGCTACCAATTCCTTCTCTGCATACGAATAAAAATGTAAACTAAAAATTAACAAAGGTTGAAAAATAATGATGTGGGTGGCCTCTGTTATAGACCATCGTATCTCAAAAACGGAGGTTAAACCCTATTATTGTTATTATTATATTCTTAAAAAGAGAAATTCAATAAATATGAATTCCAGCAAGAATTATTGAAATTAAAATTCGAGAAGGTACTTTTGCGCCACCCTGTACTATGCATACAGATTGTATATATTAAATTAGTGTTTTTCATATTATCCTCCAATTAAAATAGACATCAACTCACTGACCCCTACATAACTGGACAGTGTATTCTTATGGGTAAAAACGTGAAACAACGTGGATCCCAATTCAGAGCCGTCCAACCGCCTCAACTAGCCAAGTTGAAAAAATCCCTTAGAAAAAATCGAAAAAATCACCAAAAATTTTAGGAATCGATTTGAATGAAAATTAGTTTATAAAGTCAATTGGATCCAAAAAATACAAAAATCCAGTTGGTTTGACGATTTGATAGATAGTTTCCGAGATATACTCTTTTCCCTCACGTTTTAGACTAATTTTCAAGCGATATATCGTAATCTACTCACCAAATCGTCAAACGAAAGCGATTTTCGTGTTTTTTGGGTCCAATTTTCCTTTTATTATGAATTTCATTCAAATCAGAGAAAAAAAATTTTTCCCAATTTTGTGCAATTTTTCTAAGGGGTACCCCTTAGAAAAAATCGAAAATATCACCAAAAAATTATAGTAATCTATTTGAATAAAAATTAGTATATAATTGTCAATTGTCAAGACCCAAAAAATACAAAAATCCAGTTGGTTTGACGATTTGATAGATAGTTTCCGAGATATACTCTATTTTCATACGATATTATGCCCCATTTGTACGATGCACCACGTTTTATACGATTTTCGAGCGATATCTCGTATACTGCGCGTCAAATCATTAAACGAACATGATTTGCGTGTTTTTTTGGGTACAGTTATCCTTATTTTATGAATTTCATTCAATTCGGGGACAGATAGACAGACGTGTATAGTGACTTTGTTAACCCGACTTCAAAAAGGAGGATTATTCTCAATTCGTCTGTATTTTTTTTTTTTTAATGTGTGTCACCCCTCGCATTCTGATGAGGGGATCCCCGGGAAATCGAAAAAAATCCTCATTTTATATGTGATAACCGATTTCTGCGAAATTTTTTTTTTTTTTGAAAGGGTACTCTAAACCATTTTTTGAAAGGATTTTGATACTCATTCATAATGGGAAAATAAGAAAATTTTTTTAAAAACCGACTTCAAAAAAATTTTTTACAAAAAAAAAACCGCAAAAAAAAACCGACCCCAAAAAAAAAATTTTTAACAAAAAAAAAAACAAAATGCATGTACAAAAAACTGAAAATCCGTTATGAAAAATTAACCGTTATGTAAAATTAGCCTAAGCCAAAATTTTTAAATATATATGTACAATTATTGTTATTTTTGGTGCCCAAAAGTTATTTGAATTTCTCTATGGTGACACCGCCTCCAAAAATAACAATAATTGTACATATATATTTAAAAAATTTTTGCTTGGGTGAACTAAAATTGGCACAAGAATATGCAATTATTTTTTTACTTTTTAGTGCATTTTTTGTGATAGAATATTTGATTTTTGAAGTCGGGTTTCCATTTGGTCAAAATATGGTTTATTTTATACTATTTAGTTAAAGATACGCCACTGCACAGGAACCAATGCACGTATTGGTGTATATCCGTTCCACTTCCACACCAGCAAGGCACACATTTACACACAGGATAACAGACAGAAATATTCAATTTTTTACTGCTTATAACAAGATATCTATGAAAAATATTCATTCATTTATATGTCGTCGTCTTGTTCAGTTATGAATAGAACTGTCACAGCAAAATTATCTAAGAAAGACTAAAACGACTCAATAAAATGTCAATAAAAATTTCTATTCTAATAGAAATCAACAAAAATTCCCATTTTTATACCCAGTATATTTAAATATACAAGGTATATTAAGTTTAGTCCCGACTTTGTAACGCTTGAAAATATTGATCATAGGCACGAATGTTTGGCATATGTGTTCATAAAATGGCTTAATTCGGCCATTTTCGCATGTCCGTCTGTCCGTCCATCTGTGAACACGATAACTCAAGAACGAGATATCGAACTGAAATTTTGTTTTTGTGTTCTAGAGTCAAAAAATTAGGTCCAGTTCGTTAATGGGCAAAATCGGACCATGTTTGGGCAAAAACTGCCTATCTTTGAAACCGTAAGAGATATATCAAAAGTTTAAAACCAAAAAAGCTTCTTCTCTTTAAAATAAACATCTTTTGTTGGAAATTTTGTTCCATAAACTCAATAGTTTTTCCATAAGTTGTGTTTAAAGTTCGGAGAGCGAAAAATAAGCCGATCTTTAAAACCATAAAAGATTTTTTTTTTTAATTTTATAACAATTCAAACATTTATTTACAACTCAGTATATACTGGATATTAAAACAATCAACTCAGTTAGTTGTTACATTACTTGTTTTTAATAGCTTAGTACTATGATCATCGGTTTTATAGACCGAGGATGGAAGGACCAAATAAATGGGAGAGATATCCACAAACTTGCAACATTTATCAATAGGGAATATGCATGAAAATTTTTTTTCAATTGAATTGAAGCATGTTTACTTGACAAATATCAAGGTAAAATTACTTTTTAAATAACTTTAAAAATAAGCAAGATATGAATGATTGAAATTCCCGATTAGACAAAGAGGATGATAGCCCTCTTGATATGTTATGTGACGTCATATTACACTTTCACCATTTAAAATACACGTAAAACTCCGTTTTTAGTATTTTTGCAAGAAAGAGACAGATAATAATCTTTAAAAGCTTACAGCTTCCTTGATGTTTGTCGGATTTTAATTTCGTTTTTAAATATTATTACAGTATTAACAGTATTTTCATATTCTGAAAATAAATGTGAAAAAAAATTTTCATGCATATTCCCTATTGGTCAGTTTGTTTACTTAGATGAGTGCATCCAAAAAAGTTACGTCCAAAAAATTCCATAATTTGTATATAATATAGCGTTGCGTTGGTGGCATACACCTAGTGCAATGTCTACCGTATATACGTTTAAATCACGTACAAATCATTCATTATTATACACAAAATATTATGATATTTTTTACGAGTGAATGAACCGTGATGACTGGGAATATATATCGCAGCAACCAGTCCAAGTGGCCCAGCGGTCTAAGACGTTGTGTCTGCGCAGTATGCCTACTTGGAAACTGGGAGGTTATGGGTTCGAATCCCGGCATCGGCAGTTTGTCAATTATTAAGAAAAAAAAACTGCCGGCGTATGGACAAGAATGAAATAACCGGCTATGCTTGAGAAGGTTTTCTGCAGTTTCCTTCACGAACTCCAGATGAATATCTGCATAGTTCCTATCATAGTCGGCTCCAGCCGCATATCCTACCAGTTCGTAGTCTATACACATTAATTCCTTCCACTCCACTCATATCCTCACATCTGTAGGCATCACAATAGACCTTATGGTCGAAGTGTAGCCCGTCCAGGGCAGCCTTGTTGGGGTACAAAAAGTATATGCACTTCGATCTTATGATCCCATCTTGTCCATACGCCGACAATTTAGTCAATTAACCGTCCCCTTTTTTTTTAATAATTGACAAACTGCCGATGTCGGGATTCGAATCCATAACCTCCCAGTTCCAAGTACACACAACGCCTTTACAAGTGCGGCTACTTTGCTGGTAAGATATATCTATCTATCTATCTAAGGTATTTCTTCTCGTATCAGCAACCGGTCTAGCATTTTATATACTACTCGCGTACTATTTTTATAGCCATAGTAAGTTTAATGATGCTAAAATTTAATCAAATTTTTAATTGGTTTAGTGGTCATAATGTTTTTCCTTGCGATTCAACCATACAATTATTTGTCTGCTTTTAAGGACGTTCATCCATGAAGCTTGATAGTAGACAACAAATTTTTTTTTAGTGAATTGAGTAGCTCAATTCAGTAGTTATCCTCCCTCAAAAATTTAACACCTGTTGACGATCATTTCAAAGAGTAATTATTGATTAAAAATCAAACTTCTAACACAGCGTCTTATGGAGAACAGAATTTTTTTTTTGCTTAAAATTAGAATAACTATATTATTAAAGTAGACACCATAATGAATAATGTTTATAAATATTCTTTGATGTATGCAGTTTATATAATTGCATTAAAAAAATGGTGTTGACGAACATTTGAATTAATTATTTAATAAAATTAAATTTTTTTTGTTAGGTTTGTTTTTGCCACCATATTTTGAAAACTGGCGACCACACACACTCAAATAATATACACACAAATATAAAACATAGTTTACTGTCAGATATGTCACATTAAGTCAAATTAATTTCTAATTTACAATTTCCTGGTATTTTCCAATAAATACTTTTAAAATATTTAGGACAAATAAAAAAAGGTTATAAATCGTTGTAAGATTATTGACATACTTTACAACTTTTTTAAAATCCTAAATAAATTTTATTAAAGAAATTTGACTTCAGCGTAGCAACTGAACGTCCTTAATTTTTAAACTGCAAAATATACAGTTTATGGCAAAGAATATTATACAAATAAATGTTAACATCTCAACAGATTGTTTTTTGATTGATTCATGATATTTGTTAATATATATGCTAGACAGTAATTCCAGTATGACATAATTTCAAATACAATTGTGTTTTGAAATATGCAAATTTGAGTGCAAGTGTATTCGAGAGACTTGCTAGAAGATTTCTTTGCATCTTTGATATAATCCAGGCCCGGCGAATGTTACTGAATATTCTACAATCAAGCGATAACCTGACGAAACTGTACCTCGTTCAGTGTTATTGCCATCATAGCTCCTTGCAGAATTAAAAATTAGTTAAAAACGTTAGTTACATAGTAATTATAGTCCTCATCTAAATAAATCCGTGCATTCATGCACAAAAGAATGTATATATCTCGGAAACTGTCTATCAAATCGTCTAACCAATTGCATTTTTGTGGTTTTTGGGGCCAATTGACTTTATAAACTAATTTTTATTCAAATTGATGACTAAAAATTTTTTGTATTTTTTACGATTTTTTCTAAGGGGTAGCCCTTAGAAAAATTTTATAAAATCGGGACAAATTTTTGTCCCCGATTTGAATGAAATCCATAATACAAGGAAAATCGGACCCAAAAAACACAAAAATCGTATTTGTTTGACGATTTGATGAGCAGTTTACGAGGTATCGTTTGAAAATCAGTAGAAAACGTGAGGCAAAGAATATATCTCGGAAACTATCAATCAAATCGTCAAATCAACTAGATTTTTGTGTTGTTTTCGGACCAATTGACCTTAGAAAATAATTTTCATTAAAATCGATGACTAAAAATTTTTTGTGATTTTTTCGATTTTTTCTAAGGATATGAATGAAATTCATAATGTAAAGAAAGCTAGACCCAAAAAAAACGAAAATTCCATTCTCACGCGATTTGGTGAACAGTTTACGAGATATCGCTCAAAAATCGTATAAAGCATGGTGAAAAAATATAATAACTCTAATGGATAACAGAAATGAAGTTCTGCCTCACTCAATATTACCACCACAGCTGGCACTTATTCGAGTAAGTCCTAGGTTGTAGAATATTTCCGAGCATTGGTTTAAAGTCCACAAATTGTCTTTCTATTAAATCTTGTTAACCTAGATTTTAGGCCCAATATACCAGAATATATCTTGATATATTCCAACAAGATGACAAAGTCACCTCCGCTTACGGTAAATATATATTGAATACAACATCCTAAATTTAAAACTACCTAATGTATAAAACGACACCTTTTAGGTTCTCATATTGATAACCACTTGAATATAATCTACATAATTCATTACATAAATATTGCATTGTGATGTGATTTTAAAATTAAAATTAAATGAATTAATTAAGTAATAATTTAATACCCATGTGACACATCGTTGTTTTTTTAAATAGTTTATAATTCAAACCACAATTATTATTATGAAAAAGCTGTGCAAAATAAATTTTAAATAAATCAAACAGACATTTTAATTAATGATTTTTCGTGCTATGATAATGATTCCGAAATATTTTATTTAATTAATCGGTTAATTAAATGGGAGGAGTCGACCATATCATTCATAATTTTGTTGAAATAATTGAAATGTATTTTTTAGAAATAATATATATATAGAGGTGATTCTAAATAAAATGAGCTTTCAAAAGTCAAGTTAATCTTTAGTTAGATTAGAGTCCCAGAACATAGTGATTGTCCAAAACCGTTTTGGATATCGAAATCAAAATTTGGTAGAAACGTTGTTAAATGTGGCAGCGTTGGTAAATATGAGAAACTGAATTGATTTTTTTAGTTTTTGACGCTCGTTACAGTGATAGGCGGTCGAACTTTCTTGTGTGGCAAAATACCGTCAGATATGAATCGCTAATAACTACGAGACTACAACGGTTAGACCATATCTTTACGTGTTTGTCGCGGTGTAATTGTATTGCCGGTAACTTCATCGTACCAACGTAGGCGCATGCGCGTGATTGTTACGAATTAGCTTAAAGATATAAATTGATGTAGCGTGCAAACGCGTTTAGCTAGGGCACTGTTTCGGGTGTCATTACGAAGAACTTGCGAAGCATTACTAGAGCAGATAGTGAGATAATAAAAATATTCACCGGAATATAAGTGAAAATCGGTATTAATTTGAAAATTACAAAATAATTAAAGATGCGGTCTCATATGATTCGTCAATATTCACGGAATTATATAAATGGCAAGTGAGAGAAAAGCTCGCATCGAAAGAAATCCCAAAAGCCTAAAAAATCCCGTGTCGAGAAAATGCAAGTGCTTCAGCAGTATCTCGAAAATTTTGCTCTCTTTAAAATTGATAATAACTGTAAAACCAACCACTATCGAGATATTTCTAAAAAATATATGAATTTGCTGGGTTTTAGACCCAGAAATTGAAGAGATTATACAAATTAGACTACTTGGGCTAGTCTGGGGCTATTTAGCATTTAATATAAGAGTTCTATGTACACTCTGCTTCATAAAAATTGAACTAATAATACACTTCAATCTGGAATACTGTATAGTGTATCTATCGCTGTCTATATACAATGTACTATGATATGGTTTACTTTGTCACACATAAACAATCAGTATTATAACATAAATAACTATTATATTATACTTATCAATCTCTCACTACAATCATTTATATATAGTTGCATCTTACTCGTGCATCTATACATCGTCGTTATTATCCGTCGTCCATCGTGTGAGTATAACACCATATCATGGCATACTGTGCATAGACAGTGATAGATGCACTACACAATGTTGCTGTTGGGTCTATTTTAATTTACGTAGTGTATATAAATTTAGTAATATATTCAATTTTTATGAACGGGAGTGTACACTCCCGATCGAAAAAATGAACAGATCTGAAATTTTCTTACATTTCATAAAACTCTCCTCACTTTTGAAACTCTCTGTAAATTATTTATTTATAAGCAAAGATAAGTAGTATATTTTTTAAATGTGAAAAAAGAAATGGAAGTTTTATATTTTTTATTTATGTAAACAAAAACATTTACTACAAGAATAATCAAAATTGTGAGAGACTGAGGGAGTGTACATAATTTTATACGATAATAAATTTTTACAAAAATAGAAAAATAAATGAAAATAGTTTGCATATTGAATCTCGATCTATTCGAGTGGAATGGAGAATATATTCTTATTAAAAAATAAATAAAAAATAAAAACAAATATAAAATAAAATCATTCACTTACAGAGACGTTAAATTTGCTAAATCATTGAATGCATCGTCTTCAATAAACTTCAAGAAATTATCATTGAAATATCTGTGAAAAGAACAAAAGCTTCTAAGTAGTGTCTTATTCTATTTATATTTTTCTTGCTGGTACTCATGGTCACAAAAGTAGCGCTCATTTTTCAAAATCGTATAGTTGCTTTGAGCTTTATTCATTCGATTTTTGGAAAAATGTTTCGAATAAAAGTTGTTAGTTAATTTATAATGAACAAATTTTATCTGAAGCATTTTTTCGAAAACCGAATAAAAAAGGTATAATTCAATTAGAAAAGTATGAAAAAAGAACGCCATTTTTGTGGTCGATTTTATAACACAATATATCTTGTGCCAACTTTTTCTTCAGAAATGAAAATCTTATATTATAGCTACTTGTTAGATAATGGTTTGATTTTTTGCACCAAATATATAATTTAAATATCCACGAATCGAATGTGAATATCTCCAGAACGGTATTAGAGCTGAATTCATTTGTTTTGACTATTACATGCGCGTAAGGGGAACTTATTTAAAAGTAGAAGGGCAACTTTATTATACTGGTTATATTTCACACGTTTAAATAAAATGATAAATGGATTAAAAGTGGGGGAAACATTAATATGTTTCCTCCCCGTCATTTTGCAAATAGACTGATCCACTCAAACTGTGACGATATTCGAGGCTTCTTTACAAATGAATATACTTCTACCAATAGACCTTTTCATCTAGGGCCACTATGCGCATATTTTTGGGCACTCCACATTAAAATGAAAGAGGTCGTGAAGTATATTGTTTGCTCATTCTTCACATTGATTTATTTGATATTCTACCCGAAAAAAAATCAACTCATGAAAATCTTATATTATAAAGAAGTTCGTACACGGTATTTACTATTCGATAAAGGCTTGTTTTTTTTTAACAAAATCTATAATTAATATATCCACGGATTCAATGTGAAAATCTCTAGGATGGTATTATCAATTTAACTGAAACTTTTCGCTCCCAGTTAAAACAAAACATTTGATCAAGTTCGTTATTTTTCTCAAATTAGGCCGTTTCGTTGTAATCCCTAGTGCATAGTTTCTGTTCAAGCGGTCATACCGTTTTGGAGATACAAATTATTTTGTATAAAAATAAAAATTCCAGTTTAAACATATGGCCATCAATATGGACGTCTGAATAGGCGTGATTTTAAATTCAAACTAAAATTAGTAAACGAATGATAATTTTATTGGTCTCAGAGTCATCAAATTTTGGTGTGGTAATCTCCATCCTTTAAAATATATAAAAAGGTATACGGATATTATTATGAAGATATATTGTTTGAATGTCGATTATTGGAAATGTGACCTAAATTTGATGGCTGTGAGAGCAATAAAATTCTCGTAATTCTCATTACTATTTTAATTTTGAATTTAAAAACATGCCTATTCTAGCCGCGCCATATTAATGACCATATATTGTAATCGACTGTTCAAATTTACGTAATATTCTATATATGAAATAAATATTATAAAAATCTTTTGATAGTTACGTGCTCGAATAGCTTTAGAGAAGTTGACACACACACACATAAGTTTTTTAGAAAACTAAAAAATTGATAAAAAGTTTTTGTTTGAAGAAACACTTACAAAGCTGATAGTTGTTGTAAATTTTTAAAAGTTCCATTACGAATTGTATGAATTTGATTCTCCGATAGGTATCTGGAAAACAAAAAAAACAAAATACAAAAATTGAGGAAATTAGAAAATTTATCATCAAATATGATGGTCTACATTTACATATATACATATATATACATATATATACATATATATACCGTGTGCGTTGGACAGTTTTTCCAATAGAGAATCAATGTTAAATATTATTTATTACTAGCTGGCCGTGTGGTTACTCTATGAAGTCAGTCAGTACACATGTAATGAGAGTCATTTCATAGATACAAACATATGGATGGTTTCTATAGGTATACTGTATACGTATGGTTGTTTGTTTGTCATTTAAGAGTGGGGTTTTGGGATGCACATACTAAAGTTAAGAATTCAATGAACATATTTAACACACTCTCATTACATGTGTACTGACTGACTTCATACAGTAACTACACGGACAGCCAGTAATAAATAATATTTAACATTGATTCTCTATTGGGAAAGCTTTCCAACACACACGATATATATATATATATATATATATATATATATATATATATATATATATATATATATATATATATATATTCGTAAAATCTAGAGAGATTGTTTTCGATGCTGAAAATTGATATTGAGATTTTACCGAATCTGAACGTTTTGAGGTCCACTAATACCAAAAAAACTATTTTTGCTATTGGAGATCTGTATGTATGTAGGTTTGCGTATAGGCGTGCGTGGGTGGATGTGTATCTGTCAACCAGGTATCTCAAAAACGGGGATATGTTTAGGCTTAAGTAAAAAAATTTTAAGCTTAGATATTATATATAGCATTATATATACTGTGAATATTTAATCTTGGCGTTTTATTTATAGACTTACTAGCTGACCCGTCCCAGCTTCGCACGGGTTCTTTACAGAAAATATAAAACTGCCTATGTTACTCCGAGGAGATGTAGCTTTCGGTAAAATTGGTTGAGTAGTTTTTGAGTTAAATCGTAACAAACAAAAAATCAATTATCTTTCCTCGTTATACGTAATAGCATTACCCGTCGCGGCTTCGCCCGCAAAAATTTTGTAATGCCCTTATAACCAAGTAACATAATATTTTCTTCCATCAAGGACTGATAAATTGCGTTTAATTTTTGAAATACATTTGTTGTATGCACTGCCACCTATTGGCAAAATTTTTGAAGTACTCATGTTGTGCATACTGCCATCTATATGAACATTGGACTGTATTAATGTATGATCCATTGCAATCACTTTATGCAGACTGGTGTCTGTTGCATGCTTATATAAATAACAGCCAAAATGTCTACATCCCCCCTCCTCACAGTCAATGTATAACACACAGCACCTAGTAAACAACGAACATCTGTTACTATGCACTGATAAATTATACACCTATATACATCAATAAATTATACAACTTTACATTTTTTTTATAATATTTAATGACCAATTTATACAAAAACTTGACAAATTGTATACTAAAACCTTCCTCGAGAACCACTCTATCCATTGGTGAAAACAGCATGAAAATCGGTGCAGTAATTTTTGAGTAAATCGCGAACAGACAGACAGACGCGGCTGGGGGACTTTATTCTATACTATGTAAGGATTTATGGTTTGTGAGAATTCAGTGATGTATATATTAAAGCCATTTATGTATAAAGAATTCGCGTTAAAGTTTCACATCAGATTTTTACTTTTATCCTTTAAAACCTGTAAAGTATTTTCCATGAATACAAACATACACTACTAGTTAGTTATTTTCCCTGTATATATCCTGTATATAGTTGTATATACTACAGTCTATATAGTTGTATATATACTATATATACTCCTCGTATTTATCTAAAATAAAAAAAAATAATAAAAGAAAAACCTGTGTAATATTATGTTCCATGAATTTTAATTTATGAAATTGACATAGTTTATAATTAAAAATAAGCTCACAAGATTACCTATACATAATAAAATGAGTCGTCTTGTCATTTACCATGTTTGTTATAATTATTCTTTACAATATATATATATATACAGTACAGGGAGTTTAAAAATTATGTAGTCTTCATAAATTTCATATCTATTAGACTAATAGACTAAACGAATATTCTTTACATTTTATATATTACAGGGAGTTTTAAAAATTATAAATTTCATATCTATTGATAATTAACCATTTTGGTCATGACGATTATGGTGGCCAAAAAAGGAACCAAGTTTAGTGTGCAGTATAATCTTCTATAAATCAAAGGGAAGACTCCAGAAAAACTGGAGACTCCAGAAAAACAATCAAAAGTTCAAAACTCCAAACCATTTCAAAGTTATAGCTGCTTTCTAACCGGTCCAAAGTTATAGCCAAGCCAAATCTCGAATATGGTTAATAGTTTCTATAGAAATATCTGCATTACAAAAACTTGGAAATAAATTGTCTGTCAATAAAATCAAAATGTAAACAAAATTAAAATTTGCAACCGCTCAAAATTTAGAAAAAAATTATTATTTGAAATAACTTATGATTAAAATAAATATGATTACTGAATATTTACCAAATAGATTACCCTTTCGTTGCACACAATAGTCATCCAAGTTGATTAGGCCATGCCCTCAGGTCTGTTCTCAAGTAATTAGAGTTCGACAAAAATGAATGGATATCAAAATTGTTGATATCTCGATAAAGAGCTCACCAAATCGTCAAATGAATACGATTTTCATGCATTTTAGTGTCGAATTTATCTAATGCATTGAATTTCATTCAAATCGGGAACAATAATTACCTTATGTAACACTTCACAAATTCATCGATGTATTGAATAGTGATTCGTATTAGGTACACCGTGTTTTATTTTGATAGCACATCTCATTACTTAAATTAGTGTTTAGTTTTATTTACTCTTTGCAACACTTGTTTGAGGATAGTCATCAATAAATATTGTATACAAAGCTCAGGGCGTTAGTCTAGAATGCCAGAGGCCATGGGTTCGATTCCCATCCAAGATGGGTATGATTTTGCATATCAAGTATTTGATGTCAAAGAATATTATAGTTATGGAATTACATAACAACTAATTTCGATCACCAAACTGACTGCATTAGTATACCCATCTTGCTTTTCCGTGTACCGCCATAAATTTAAAAACTAGCTTGTGTACACAAAATGGATAAAAAATGATTTACTAGTAAATTTTTGGCAACTTTATTTACAGTTTTACTATACTTAGTCTATCTTATTAATGTAAAATAAATCATTTTCTATATAGTAAAAGTTGTTATTCATAATGCCACCGTGAAAATTTATGTTTGATACAGGGTGCACTAAAATATTAATAAAATATAAAAATAATTTTATATCTGTGTTTATTTCAATTTATAATAAAAAACAAGTGAAAATAACAACTAACTGAATTAAATGCTTAAATACCCGGGTGAATTTATTTAAAAAAAATTTCAAACAAATTTTTAAAAAAGGAACAATATTTTATTATTAAATTTTTGTTTTATCTCTTACGTTTGCCAATTTACGAACTTGACTGGACTTTTTAGCTTGCTATCTCTTTTTGTTTTTGAGTTATCGTGTCCACAGACGGACAGATATACGAAAATAGACTAATTAGGTCATCTTATGAACACCTATACCAAAATTTGTTTTCTACGATCAATATTCGCAACCGTTACAAAGTCGGAACTAAACTTAATAAACCCTGGTGTATATTCTATACCGGGTATAAAAATCGCTATGTAAGAGCTTCGTAGACTAAAAATTAGTATATATAAGCGACAGTTATAATATTCGTTATTATACGTATTAGAACATTAAAATAGGCAATATTTCTATAAATATTACAGTTTCCCCCTTCCGTTTTCCCTAAACTGCCTTTTCGTTTGCTTTCTAAATACACGTCGAATACATAATGTTATTCTGAATGGACAATGGAATTCTCTTCTCTAGAGAGATTTGTCCATACTGTATCGTAAAATTACCGTATAAAAAACAATGTCAACAGGAAACAAAAGTCAAACTAAGTATCATTTAGAAATTTTTTTATTTCTGAACAAACAAACCGTCCTAATTAGGGACATCAAATGAGCAGCAAGCTGGTATAATTCGTTTCTTTAAATAATAGTTTTATAAAAAACTTTTATTATAAAATTTTTATTTTTAGTGAGCAAAATAAAAACCGTTCTGTGAAATACTCACACGACTTCAGTGTGAGAATTTAAAAAGCTTAAATTAAAATATTTAAAAAAAATTTATTAGGCATTAGTAAGATTTGAACTGACAACCCTTTGAGTTGAATTCGTGAGGATAGGGAATATGCATGAAAATTTTTTTTCACATTTATTTTCAGAATATGAAAATACTGTTAATACTGTAATAATATTTAAAAACGAAATTAAAATCCGACAAATATCAAGGAAGCTATAAGCTTTTAAAGATTATTATCTGTCTCTTTCTTGCAAAAATACTAAAAACAGAGTTTTACGTGTATTTTAAATGGAGAAAGTGTAATATGACGTCACATAACATATCAAGAGGGCTATGACCCTCTTTGTCTAATTGGGAATTTCAATCATTCATATCTCGCTTATTTTTAAAGTTATTTAAAAAGTAATTTTACCTTGATATTTGTCAAGTAAACATGCTTCAATTCAAGTGAACAAAAATTTTCATGCATATTCCCTATTGTCAATTCGCTACTAATAGTCGGTCATAAACAATGAATAATTAATGTTTTGTCGAACTTAAATTGGACTGGACTAGCTACATGTAGGACCTAAACCATGAAAATGGACTACAAGGGATGAAAAAATGAAGGTTTTGACTGCAATTATTCGAAGAAATCTTTTTTTTCAAACCTTTTCAGTGTTTTAAAATCGTTAAGTAATATTTTCGTTCTAAATTTTTGAGGGAAAATACTTAATCAAAGGAATATATATATATATATATATATATATATATATATATATATATATATATATATATATATATATATATATGTATATATATATATATATATATATATATATATATATATATATATATGTATATATTGTATCAATATTGAAATACTTTGATACGAGAATTTCCTTGAGTGACTTTTCAGTATTTTCCCGGCAAATATACTAACCACAACAAATAGAATGTTGTGGTTAAATAAACATAAAATTGTGCATATACAAGGTGTCTCAGGCTATTTCTAAACAACCTCTATGGTTACGCAAATTTATTTACACTTGTGAAATTATTCACTTGGCTTAATGTGAATTAATGGAAAAAATGTCCCATGGAATTTTTAATACTGTATTGTTTAATAGAATATCTATGACATATGTACACTCAAATTCAATATATTTCAAACAAATCAAATCTAATTAACAGAAAAGATACGATTTTTTTCATACTCTATAACTATTATTCCTGAAAAATGAATATTCTGGAACATCGTATATAAAGGCAAAGATACAAAATTCTCTCTTGATTTAATGTTTGTTTTTCGTGTTTATTTTGAACACTATATATATATATATATATATATATATATATATATACCTAACAGAGAGAATCTAAATAAACATTGGATGTAGACAATAAACAGTTTTGTTGATGATACCGTTATATTTTAATCACTTAAACGTTTTTCTATGTTGTGTTTTTGTTTTCTAGTTTTTCTAGAACTTCTAGACGAAAAAAAAAACAATAACAAACTATATATTATCTTATTGAAAATATATACTATATTATTATCTTATTATATTATATTCACCGTCGACGTAAATTTATTCTAGGATCAGGTATTCATTACACTCAGTGACATATGACCTTGAATTAATAATATGACGAACAATAATGTCCTGAAATTATACACTACTTTTTAAAAATATAAAAAATATACAAGGTATACAAAAAGTTGGCAATCAATTTGACATCATTATTATATGTCGATGCTCACTAGAATTCCACGAGTTAATTGCTTAAGTATCTGGTATATACTGAGTTTATTAGAGTATTAGATAGATAGATTGTTGCGGCTGTCCTGGACGGGACACACTTCGACCCTTCACAATGTAGGGTCCATTGTGATACCTAGTGATGGGAGGATGTGAATGGAAGGCAAGGAATTTTGTGTGTAGATTAGGAATTGGTAGGATGTGCGGCTACAACCGACATTGATTGGAACTATGCCGATACTCATCTGAAGTTCGTGAAGGAAACTGCAGAAAACCTTCATAAGTATAACCGGTTATTTCATTCTTTTCCATACGCCGACAGTTTAGTCAATTAACCGCCTTTTTTTTTAAATAATGACAAGCTTCCGATGTCGGGATTCGAACCTTTAACCTCCCAATTCCGAGTTGGCTAGTATTATGATAGTATGGTAAGTTGTGGTAAAATTAATTAGATTATGAAAATAAGTTTCAAATAAAAAATTGTTTGTTTTTAAAAAACGAATGTTTTTTTATCTATAAACTTTTCTTCTATATCTTACGGTTGGGCACAGAGGACCCCTTGGTCTAGGTGCTAGGGACCCGTATGCGGTACCCCTCTTTCTTATTATTATTATATCTTACGGTTTCAAAGATGGATATTCTGTCACTCTAGCGAGGAAGATACACGGCCTGATTTTGCCCATTCACGAACTTGGTATCACTTTTTACGCCTAGAACATACACTGAAAATTTCAGCTCGTTATCTTCTTTCGTTTTGGATTATCGTATCTACAGACAGACGGTCGGGAGAATGGACAGACGGACATACCGAAATGGACTAAATTTTTTTCTGGGATCAACTGAATATACTCGTGTACCTATATATATATATATATATATATATATATATATATATATATTTATATATATATTTATATATATATATTTATATATATATATTTATATATATATATTTATATATATATATATATATATATTTATATATATATATTTATATATATATATATATATATATATATATATATATATATTGTGTAAGTTATACGATAGTGATCTCATTGAAATCTGTTTTGTATCAATAATTTTGAAACATCTTGTATTAAATTTATATACAAACAATAATAATTCAATGTTTTGTAATAAATTAAATTTTCTTGATAGAAAACATATTTTTCATTTAGAAAAAAATATTTTTCTCTAATAATATGAATTAATGAAGAATGAAAGAAGAAAAACACTTTCATTTTCAATAGGAAAAAACGAAATTTTTTTTCCCTAATAAATACTATGGTAAATCAATTAATTAATCTTACATTGTATTAACTTTTCCATTTTCGTATGATTATGTTTAAGTGGAGAAGAAAAATCCCATTAGAGAATACGGACTTAAACAAAACGAGCATAAAGGAAAAATTAGGCTTTTCCCATTTTCCTTTTGCTGTTTAATGAAACAAAAATTTTCGGAATAAAAACAATTTCATTTTTGATGTGATATGATAATTGTGTACAATTTGTTTTATGAGTCCTTGTCGAGTCCTTGAGTTCTAGTATATAAAAAAAAAACTTGTTTCGTAGGAGAGATAGATATATTCCTGTCTATATTTAGCAGACGGTTAGTGTGTATAATTTCTCACAAAAATTGCATTTGAGTATTTTTCTAGAATTCCGTACCAAAAATTGGATCACTCTTGCAAGATATTCTGATGTAGGACAAAGTTGTTAAGTTAGATTTGCTAACTAACGCCCTTTGACCATTAGTTGGATGGTGTTATGCAAAAAGGGTTCAACCCACAAAACGTGAAAATTAGAGTGAGAGAAAACGTTGTTCCCTACAATGTGCAAAAATGGTTCAAGCCCAATCAGCAATTACATGTATCAGCTATCATATTACTGATGACCAGGGATCATTAAATTGGAAGCCAATTATCTCAAAATTAGCCATCTGTGCGGGTTAACTCTTTTTTACATATCATCATCCCGTTAAGGTTGTTAAGAAGGGTAGAAAGGAGCTGTGGTGGGGTAAATACATAGGTAAAAGTATCCATTGGTATCTTTAAATAAAAATTTTCATCGTTAAAATTGATGAAAATATAATTTTTTTGATTTCTTTACTATTTTAAAGAATATACGATCATATTTTCAATTTCGGTTTTCCTCTTCAACAACCTTCAAAGATTAAGACACCTCTTAAGGACCTCTTTGATATTTGGCAAGTTTAATTATGTTATTGATAAACCTGGCGGATGTTAAATTATACTACTTGAATTTTGATATATACTTACAAAGTTTGTAATTCGTTTAAATTTGTAAAAACACCAGGAATGATTTCTGTTAAATGATTATTTTGCAGTGATAACATACGCAATGGAATTTTCGGGAATGAATTAAAATCCAAATGTTGAATATGATTTTTATTGAAATAACTGCAAAAGAAAACAAAAAAATTATTCTTTTAAATAATGACAATCATAATAATAACACAAACGCCAATAATGTGCGCTTAAAAGCGTATAAACGCCCAAAACGAATACACCCAATATTTCATCGTCTCACAACTTACATAATACGAATACTTTGTAACGGCTCCAATATTTTATTTTGAATGGTCTGTAAATGATTACTTTTTAGATCCCTAAAAACAAAAACCACAAATATTTCAGTAAAATTTCATTTAAATTGTCGAAAAAAAAAAACACTTTTTTGCACTTACAGCTCGCGTAAGTTATGTAGGTCAGCAAAAACATCATCAGGCAAGAACGTTATTTGATTACCATTTAATACTCTTTAATAAAAATCGAATACAAAATTATTCAGATAAAAATACTGTCTCTAAGGTATTTAGGATACAAAATCGAAAAGAAATGTCAACTAAATTTCAAGGTCGACACCCAAAAAAGGTAAAACAAAAATAAATCGACAAATAAAGTTATTTACATTTTTACCACATCAACAATTTGTAAAAATATACTACAGTCAAATTATTCGCAACAAAAAAAAAACAAATGAAAATATCAGCTAACTCAGTTAATTGTTTAAATACCCGGTATATACTGCGTTCATTGTCAATGCGTGAACTGTTGAAATTGTGAAAAATTGTTTATTTTTCAAAAAGGAATATTTTTTGTTCTGAAACTTTTCTTCTATGTCTTACGGTTTGAACGATTTTCACCTCTGGCGAAGAAATGCATTGCCCAATTTTGCCCATTCACGAACTTTAGCTCACTTTTTACCACTAGACACATAATTTCAGTGTCTACGGATAGTCGGACAGACCGACGGACATGGAGAAATGGACTAATTAGATCATTTTATGAACACCTGTACCGAAAATTTTGTATCTGCGATCAATATTTTCAACCGTTACAAACTTGGGACTAAACTTAATATACCCTGGTATACATCCATATACCGAGTATAAAAACATCAATAAAATCAGTTTTTCAATTCCAAAGATCGGATTGTTCTTAGATCAAACAAGGAAGGATAAAAACCGGGAATGATTTCCAAATCCTTTTTCAATCAAAGACAACTGCAGATCTTTAACCTTTCACCTTACTAAAAGGTATTTACATGTACTATACAATTTGACTGTAGTATAAAAATCCTTTTCTATTCAAGATTTGATAAAAGGTTTCTACATAAGTTCGAGATATCACAGAAATATTATGATATGTCAAGCGACAGAAGAAAGCCTCTTATTTATTGTTGGCAGCAAAAAAATATAACGAGAAAAAAATAAATACAAATATTATCAGGGGCGGATTAAGACATTTCGTCGCTGCAAAATTACCACCCCCCCTTCTTTTAACGGTACATTTTCATGCTCCAAGACACCAAGTTGGAATGAAACCAACTTCTTTGCTTGACGTCAATCGATGATTTATTGTAAATTCGCTATTTTCGTCCAATATTATCATCCAAGTAGAAAATGCACTCCTGTACATACCAGTGTTAGATGAATTAACACAAGGTCTGGTGCCAAAGCGTGGACGCGAGAAAAACAACATCGACATGATTCATTTAGGATTGTAATTTTTTGCTAACAGAATTGAATCTCAAAAGTAAAAAATCCTCAAACAAACATTTCATCTCTCCAGTAATTCGAAACAATCTGGAATCCCTTCTGGCTTCGTGTCACCGCTTACTATAAAGCCTGAGATACATTCAGGATCAACGAGTGGATGAATTTTAAACACCGTGAACACTGGGAAAATATACCGTAGCAAAAGCTCGGAAAAATACTGTTTCGAAATACATCCAAGAGGCTGTCTCTCGATGTACTGAACCTGAACAGAATGCAACTGCGGTAGGTTACCGGAAACATCACCGGGCATTATCACCTACGAAATCATCTGCACACAATAGGACTCCATAATGGATCCATTATGTGCAGACTGCGAATCTCTTAGTTACAGCAGATACGAGATATTCGGTGCATCTCATCCCGAAAATATGAACCTTCAGGAAAATCTGACAAGCAACCTCCTGGTTATTGTAAAAATATGGGAGAAATGAATCTCGTTAGACTGAACTAGCACAATGAGCCATAAGGTCCAAGTGCAATCTATCAACATTCTCAGAGATATTTTTGATTACTCAAGCAGCCCATACTAGTGTAAACTATCTTTATTTACCGCCCGTGAACATTTGGCGTTCTAGGCAGCTAGAGCCTACCCGATAAATCCGGCACTGGATATCATATAATATGCGAATACAAAATAATATCCTCGTATCCTTTTGTAAGATATTCTATAGATATATTTATTTAATATCAAAAGAGATAAACAATAAAATATCTATTTTTTTTCTCCTGTTTTATACATTCAACCAACCAATCGTAAATACTTGTAGCACAACAGCTTAAAATGTAACGACTTTCCAAAGATCCCGTAGCTGGAAAGTCCCGCTAAATATTTCCTTTTGTGAAAGATCATAGTTGAAATATGAAATATCTCACAAAGCGATTGCAAAAAATTGATGAAATAGAAGATGGGATTACTGAGGAAAATGTTTGTAGAGTCGTACGTAAAAACAAATAATCAGAAGAACTATTTCGAGAGCCGGATATTGTCACTACAGTGACAAATTGATGGTTCCGGGGCGATGCCTGTTGTGGGGCAGAAGAGATGGGTAAGATATTTGAGAAATACATATTTAGATACCTTTGTGCACACACTATATATTCCCATTGTTACCTCGATAACTACTAACAAATTATTCTCTTATTATTTATCAAGAAAACAAAACGTTTGGAAAATCATCACCCTCTTACTTAATTTTAAAGCTTGGGCGCTTAATTTTAAATTTTGGGGATAGAAGAGAAGGTTCCAAGTAATCCTGAAATTTACTCTAACAAGCATTAAATAGACAATTTATTTGGAATTGAAACCAAACGTTCATTTTGCCTGATAAATAATGAATAAATAATTTGTTAGTAGTTACCGAGGTTACAAAGGGGCTATATAGTGTGTACGCAAAGGTATCTAAATATGAAAGTAAATACACTACAAAATATTGGGAAGAAACCGGAACAGGGGCAAACCGAGGAAAAGGTGACTTTAATTATAAGTTTTTAGAAGCTTTGATCTAAACAGGAATCTTTTTTGTTTCAGGTAGTTTCCTCAAAGAGTACTTCGAACTTTTCTTCGAATCTCTTCAGAGTTTGTTGTCCATAATTTTAGATGCAGCTTTTTGAGAAAACCTTTTTATGAAGAATCAGCTTTAAGCTACAGGCTCAGCTTTAAGAGTGTTCTTCTTTTGATAACACCTTCGGTCGTGAGCCCAAAATGAAACTAGAAAGCTTAGAAAGTTCTACAAGGCTTTTTGATGTTTCACACACTTTTCGAATTTATCGAAATTTCAACATAGAGAATTCCCTCGTCAAATTTTTTCGTCATTACAAAATACACTCTCCAAAACTCTATTTTCCAGAGTCCTCCTCGCCTTATAGCTTTGAAAAACAAAACGGATGAACCTTTTAAGGCACACGGTACAACATAGATAAATCTACCTAAACACTTAACATAGGTACGTGCACTAACAACCATTTCGAAGTTGTATACGATCAGTGAACAATATTCGAGTATTTCTATTTGTTCTAACATTCTTACGAACCTCTTAAAAATGTAATTTAAAAAAAGTAAGGACTTTATTAAAATGAAAACGTCTAATATACAGATAGTCCTTTGAAAATCGTTTTTATAGAATAATTATTAACATTGCAGAATTAGAGAGAAAAGTGATATATTAATGAGAAGCAAACTGTTTATATAAAACGGCATACCAATCATATTTCAATGTTAACAAATACAATGCTTAATAAACTTTTTTACGATATATGTTAATATATATACAATAAAGTAATTTCTATTTAAAATCATTTAAAATACAATCGGTGTAATTGAAAATTAAGAGCTATTCTTTCTATCTAAAAATCAATAAATAATTTGTATTAAAAAATAAAAAACTTACAAAATTTCCAATTGATTATCCGGTGAAAACATGTTATTTGGTAACGTTATCAGTTTATTTTGATCCAAATATCTGAAAATTAAAAATCTATACAATTTATCTGGTCTGGAGCTTCTTCCTAGTCAATAGTAAACATCGATCAAATATATACAAAGGGGGCGATCCCCTCTTTGAAAAATCGAAAATATACTTTTATGCCATTTTTCAAAGTTGAGAAATTTAAATAAGTTCTATAATAATTCACTGAAGTTTGATAGATACACCCTGTACCTACCAAATATATTCATGATTCATATCGAATTCATTACAGACAATATATTTTTATTAGAGTATTTGTTTGAAAGTTTAATTTTAGTTTAATTTAATAAACTTTCGATGATAAATAATATTATAATAAAAAAAAATTACATAACATTGTACAACCGATAAAACCGATAATGATGGATGAGCCTACTCTCTGTTTATGTATGAATCCCACAAAAAAAAAACATACAAAAATATGAGAGGGACAAAGTTTTCGCATACAAAAAATAGTGATACCCTAGCAATAACAAACATATTCGCCTTCAAAAGTAGTTAAATCTTTGTTTGGGTTAAGTTTTTTAATAAAAGTGAGAAAATGATTGATATATATATTTATTGTGTAAGTTTCACAGGTGCAGGGTATTTCATATTTTCCAAGCGGTCAGATTTTATTCCACTTAATATACAATGAAAAAAACTTACCAAATGAAAATAAGAAATACCCTGCACCAATCATTTTCTGACTTTGATTAAAAAAACTCTCTCATTATATATATTAAACTATATTCAAGTAAAACTACCATGTAGAAAACATATTCCATAAGATTAACATTGCAATTTTAATTGTAAAAGTTATCATTTTCCAGGTTAAAAAATATCTGGTTATCATACTTTTCACCTATCCTACTACTAAAAATCAATTTTCTAGGACAATTGGAAGTATCCTAAAATATTGATGACTGATGAGTGAGTCATCTGAAATGTATATTTTGCAGGGTTAAATATCTCGGAAACTATGTAATGTTGAAATTTGAGCTTCATAGCTATTTTTTGGTTCCTTAGATACAGAAGACTAAAAATCGCCACGAATCCCTCCTGTAAAACATAATAGGACGGATGTTTGTACTTGGCCCGACGCAATACCGTGCTATGTGATATTTATTTACTGATGAAGTATATATTTAATCATCTTTGGAAAATAAGGTATAATCAATCAAATTCAAACTCTTAATACTCAACTAGAAAGTTGACTAATCCAGACTTGTAAAAAAAAAACAGTGGTATGACCTAAACAAAAAACCTTATAAAAAATGCTTTTAGTTTCTTAGTTTATTTTCACGGTTCCGTAGCCAAATGACCAAAAAATAATATATAATTTGTTACGCAGGAGTTGCGCAACTGAACAAATTTCCTAAGAATAATAAGGTATATACATGAAAATTTTTTTTCACTTGAATTGAAGCATATTTACTTGACAAATATCGAGGTAAAATTACTTTTTAAATAACTTTAAAAATAAGCGAGATATGAATGATTGAAATTCCCGATTAGACAAAAAGGGTGATAGCCCTCTTGATATGTTATGTGACGTCATATTACACTTTCAACATTTAAAATACACGTAAAACTCCGTTTTTAGTATTTTTGCAAGAAAGAGACAAATAATAATCTTTAAAAGCTTATAGCTTCCTTGATATTTGTCGGATTTTAATTTCGTTTTTAAATATTATTACAGTATTAACAGTATTTTCATATTCTGAAAATAAATGTGAAAAAAAATTTTCATGCATATTTCCTATTAGATTAATTCTCTTTTGGGCAATAGATTCTCATCTTTTATCTGATTAATGTTCATGGTGATCTGTGACCGCTAGAGTGGATTACAGACACATGTAAAAATAAAAATGTTGTCCATGTATTTGTCAACTCTCTAGCGATCACAATTTAAGTCCGATGAAACTGGAAATTTTGTATCTGATATATGCTTTGGTCGAAAGCTAAAGCCCAAATTCGTTTATCATCCTGTACTTCTCTGAACCGAAACTTGAAATGAAGACATTTCTGATAAAGTTAACTTAGGAATTGCTTTTGGGAAATTTCTGAACCGTATCTATATTTAATATTTATTTACAAGGATCATTTTTATATAAAAATTTATTCTAGCAAATAAAATTATTTCCTGTGAGATTTATGTGAATTTGTGCAAGAAATTAATATGGAATTGTAACACACAGATATTCATGATAAATTTGATAAAAAAATTTGATAGAACAAAAAAGGCATCCTAAAATTTTCTTGTTAGAAAATAGAACGTTCGGAATGCAACTTATTTATGCTAAACAGCATCTACATTTGTGTACAATTTAATCTAATGCTCTAACAAACCATATTCGACCTGATTGTATATACAGGTATATTTCATTGATGAAGTTGATGAAGCCCGTTGAAAAAACAACTAACAGTGGCAATGATAGACGTTAAAAGATAGTAGAAGCAATTTTAGGGCGTTTACATGACACAGTAGCAATTTTTATCTTACAAAATTGGTTTAAAAAAAATAATGACGAAGCTATTTTGATCGACATAGAAATAATCTTTTAGCAATTAAATCCGTGTATCTATACGAAGCCGGGCTGCTAAAAATCGTATAATAAAAGAGTATATCTCAGAAACTATCAATCAAATCGTCAAACCAAGTGCATTTTTGTGTTTTTTGGGTTCAATTGACCTTATAAACTAATTTTCAATCAAATCGATGACTAAAAATTGTTTTGTCTTTTTCGATTTTTTCTAAGGGGTACCCCTTCAAAAATTTCATAAAATCGGGAAAGTTTTTTTCTTCCCGATTTTAATGAAACTCATTATATTAAGGAAACTGGACCCAAAAAAGGCGAAAATCGTATTCGTTTGACGATTTGGTGAGTAGTTTATGAGATATCGATCGAAAATCATTATAAAACGTGATGCAACGATTATATCACGGAAACTATCAATCAAATCATTGAACCAACTGCATTTTTGTGTTTTTCGAGTTAAATTGACCTGAGAAACTAATTTTCATTAAAATCGATGACTAAAAATTGTTTGTGATTTTTTCGATTTTTTCGAGTACCCCTTAGAAAAATTTCATAAAATCGGGAAAAAATGTTTGTTCCCGATTAGATTGAAGCTCATCATATAAGTTGAACTAGACCCAAAAATCACGAAAATCGCATTCGTTTGACGATTAGGTTGACAGTTTACAAGATATCGCTTGAAAATCGTATAAAACGTGAGCCAAAACTCTTAATAAATCACTCTTAAGGATAAGAGAAATTTGTCTTATATATCGAAATCATAATTTTTCCTGGTCCAGACTAAACTCTGATTATTCAGCGGAGGGCTTAGTGTACATACTGCCGTGCAGGGACAACAGAGGATATACAAGAAAATTATATATAAGATTTTAAAGTTTTTGTACAAAAATGTCATCAACGAACACGATAGGAGTATTTGTTCCGTGTCAGTATTTATTTATTTTTTTCAAATTAAAAAACTGTCCTTTGAAAAAAATACATTTTTTGCATTACAAAAATAAGTCAAAGAAAAAAAATTAGTTTTTGAATTAGAAAAAATGTTGCTGAGTTATACAGAAAAAAAATGACAAGATTTTAATAATATTCAGAGGTTTTTTTTAATAAAAATAATATTATTAAAATACATATACTCCTGTTCATAAAAATTGAACCACTACAAAGTCACATTCTAATCTCGTATATATTAGTAAATATATGTATATTACATACAATAACACTTAGAATGTTCCAACTGGTTCCATTTTTATGAACAGGAGTGTACAATACAACATTTACTCACAGTATTTATGAAGTCTCATATTTATGTGCATAATGTTTAAAATCTTTAGTAAGTGCGAGTTTAAAACTATACTATTGCATCTAGGGCTCCGTAAGAGTATAAGTAGTCCTACCAGTAGGAATCCGTATCGAAACCAAAAATATATTTGTTAGCAAATTTTATGAATTAGCTAATCGTAACTATCTCTGGGATAGGGAGTCAGAGATATGTTGCTCGTTGCTGACCAACCCATTTATTGGCGGTATCCTTTTTTGGCGGTGTTGTTATTGTCAATAAGGTGGGGGTGTTGATCGAAGCCAACATTAATATTCAGGTATTAAATTTTTAATATGGTTTAATTTTATTAAATCAGAATTTTGAATTGGGCCATTGTCTAAATTCATTATCTGTTTTCTTAATTTGTGTATGTAGATACTTTCGTATGCATCTAATTCTGTGGGGCCTTGTACCGATTTCAGTAATTCGATTTTTTTTCTGATGATGACTACCTTGTAGTCGAAATACGCATTTATAAAATACAAATAATTGTTCTAGGAATTGGGACAAAATTTGAAATTTAACTCTTCGTATGGGTCACCTGGTTCAATTTTTATGAACGAGAGTGTTTAATCAAAATATATTCGAATTAAAATTCACGTACAGTTCTATAGGTCTTTCACACCGAAGACGCAAGATGCATGCATCCTGAATTTTATTTCAGTTGTGGTTTCGCTTCTTACGTGTTTGTGTTCTTCTTATTGGTTTCAAGTGTTTTTCTCGGGAAAAAGAAAGCGGGAAAAATATACAAGAAAGAAAATAAATATACAAAATAAATGTATGTATATATGTAAAATTAATTTACAGGATGCATGCATCTTGCGTCTTGCATCTTCGGTGTGAAAGACCCCTTAGAATGGTTGGTGTAGACTGTAGAGATTCAATTTAAAGGTTTACTACTGTTTTAATTGCAACGGTAAATAATAATAATAATAATGCTAATACTTACAGCGTTTGTAAACCGCTTACATTATGAAATGCTCCTGGATAAATGTTTTGTATGGAACAATGTCGTAATACTCTGGGTCAAATACAGAAAAATAAATTTAAAAAAATAAATAATAATTCAATATTAAATAACAATAGAGAAATCCTTACAAAATAGGGGGATTATTACTAGTTAGATTCTAAAATACATATAGTATTAGATAAATGTACTGTTTATGATGGTACACACTGAATCATAAAAAATTGAAACAATTCTATAATTACTTAAGATTAGTAAATTCACATCCTTACATCTCCAAAAACGTTGAATGAAATAAAATAAGTAATGTTATTGTTGAAAAATATCACCTAAAATTAGAGGATTTCAAAAAAAATTTCATTGAAATCGAATAAAATTTTGCTAAGATATCCAAAACATAGATTTTTTTAGATATCTTGCTCTAGCCGGACCAAATTTTATCCGATTTTAATAATTTTGGTATGGAATCTACTAAATTTGTGTCATTCTTTTCAAATTTTATATTAAATTTAATATATTTCGTAAAATTTTCAAAAATACGGAACCATGGTTCCCACATCAGATACTAGGATGAAAGCTAGCGGTTTACTTATACAAAAAATGACAAATATGACCTAAAATTAGTATGTTTCAAGTAAAATTACATTAAAATCGGATAAAATTTCGCTAAGATATCGAAAAAATAGATTTTTTGAACCGAGTGACGTCATCAAAATCCATAAAAATTAATTTTGCTCAATCATAGCCAAACTATATGCGATTTTGATAATTTTAGTGTCTAATTCTACTAAATTTATATCATTCTTTTCAAATTTTTCATTTATTTTGACCAATTAACTTCTATTGTAATTTTCCAAATTAGACATGATAAATTCTTTCCTAATAACATGTGTAAGTTTCAAATAATTTTGAACACCAGTGTACTGCACCCATAACCAAGCATATTGTGCAGTAATCTACTATCGAGAATAAAATAAATGAATTTGTACATGTACAATTATATTTTATGTCGAATAAGCACCGACACCACCGGCCCGAACGCTGCTGACTCGAACAAGCAAGCATACAAGAAAACGTGATAAATTACAACGCTTATTACGTATATTTCCTTCTTTTTTGAGTTTTTCTTTAAAACGAAATAAATGTGACTGTGAATTATTTTAACAAAACGAATTATAATGTAATTTGTTATTTCGTGCATAGTAGCTAAGATTCCGTTGTCTAGTGACCTGGAAAACCGTGAAATCGGAGACGGAGTCGAGGAAAATGATAAGAAATACCGTAAGAATAGAATCGTTTTTTTTTATTTCCCGATTTTTCAAGGTAAACTTTCTCTTTGGAAAAATTAGAAAAAATCATCGTCTGCCTGAAAATTAGTTCATAAGGAAAATTGAACCCAAAGTTGTCACGCTCTTTTAACTGTTAACAAATTATCTTGAAAAAAGTTTTCATAGTTGCTACGTATATGCAAGAGGTTTTACACATTGACGATGAACTTTGCCTATGCTGAATAGTATTTTTGGATACCTAATTTGATTGGTAGACTCATGAACGAATTCTAATAGGTACTGAGTGATTCTAACTATTAGACATTGCATAACTTATCGTAATTACAGGTTGTTTGTAGTAATATTTCCTGATAGCTATTAGTGGTTCTATATAAATAATAAAACAAAATTTTTAGTGGATCTGAGGAATTGTTTCCGAGATATTCCTTATTTTTTACGATTTTACAACCGTAAATCGTGCTCACCAAATCGTCAAATAAACACGATTTTCCTATTTTTGGGTTCAATTTAACTTTTTTCACTTTCCAACTGAGTGTAAATAAAATAATACCTTTAGAACCGTATCGGATCTCTATATTCTCACACTTGACAAATATTTTTAATGTACTTACAGATTTTTAACGCTACGTACACTTGACATCAAGACCGGTGTGACTATTTTAAAATCATTTCCTGTTAAATCCCTACAAGAATAAAGGAAAAATGAATCGTTAGGGCATATTTTAGGGTTTAAGGTTTTTGTACTCACAGCAAATTAATATTAGAATCTGATGTTAGATCCAATGGGATTCTTGTTAAGCTCGAGTGTGTACATACAATATCGGACGCTTTACATTTACAAAGTCCTGTATAATTCCGTAATTCTGAAATCGAAACATTTTTTTAATGAAAATAATTATTGGAAATTTTCAGAATAAAAACCTTACCACATTGCCGTGAATTATCATTTTCAGCTCCAGGACGTTTTCTATACTGGTGATCGAAGAATTGATCCAAATGTCTATCACCTATTAATATTGAAAAGATTATTGGATTTTGTCAATAAGACCCCAAAAAAAAATTCGTTACGCAGGAGCTGCGTCAACTTAGCGAATTTCCTTAGAATACATAAATCACTCTCTAGCCGTCATAATTTTAGTGTGATCAAAATGAAATATAATATCTGATATGACTTTAGTATTTGCAAAAATTAAATTTATTAATAGCCAAAATAGAACGATGTATACCGATTATAATTTATAGTTACTATGGAAACGACAATCAAAATTTTTTACAATAAAATATATTTCATGCATTTGTGTCAAACAAACACAAAATATTTCTCTTAATATTAGAATAATCGAAAAATGTATAAGGAGTAAAGTTGTAGAAAATCAAGTTTACTACAATTCATTGCTTGATCATTTTTCTCAAACTCTAATGTGAGCAGAGATATTTATAATTTTAACTTTCAATCTTTAATTGTAAATATTTCTGTAAATATTAGTGTAACAGAAAAATGATAAGAAACAAAATTACAGTAAAACTTAGTACCTACAACTTAACTCCTGATAAATTTTTCGATTTTTCAAATATTATGGGAGATAGTCAAATTTTGTTCCCCTCCTTCTAAACCCCCTTTCCTCTCGTCCGATTTTACACATTAACGAACTTGACCTTTAGAATACCCAAAGCGACTCAAATACCAAATTTCATTCCAATCGGAATAAAACTGTGACCGCTAGAGAGTCCACAGACATTTAAAAAAAGTACATATGTATATATAAACATATATACAAATTTTAGCGATAGTGATTTTTATCATCTAATAGGTAGGATCGATGGACATTTGAAGAAATTTTTACGAAATTCCAACATTGGTGCAAAAACAATAGCTGCATTTTCTTTGGAGGAAATTCGCTAATAGAGCTCATTTTTCAAAATTTTATAGTTGATTTGTACTGCATTTATTCGGTTTTTGGAAAATTGTTTCGAATAAAAGTTGTTGGTATATTTATAATGAACAACTTTTTTCCAAAACCGAAAGAATAAGTTACAAATAAATTATAAAATATTGAAAAAAGAAGGCTTCTTTAGTGACCAATAGTATAGAGATATTTTTAATTGATTGGCATTATAAAACAATTTCTTGTTTGATTCAAGAGAGCGATGACCATAAGGTCGAAGTGCAACACTTTTTAGACCCCAAGATGTATCTACCTAATCAGGTAAAATATAAGTGAAATGGGAATTCCGAATATCATCCAATACTTCCTTTAGTGACTTTCAGGTTTGATCTTGGATCTTTGAAAGACAATGATAGATTTCGAAAACCGTTTAGAATCGATCGTGTTTTTTCTAAATAATATACAAATAGCTCTAAATCATATTCGTTTTCAAAAAATGGTGTCATTGTAAATATAATTTACAGTAATTTCGATAGTTTTCCTCCTAAAACCAATATTTCTAATCGGTACACAATTCACAGTGAGTATAAAACTATTATGAAATCAAAATTCTAGACAGCAAAGACAATTTAAATGTGAAATCAAGGTCATATGGTGTTAGTTCTCAAATGGCCATGAAAGATATGAAAAGATTAATTAGACTTAAAACTTTCCAAATTAATTTAATATTTCGACAATGCATTAATCATTCTATGCAATACTGTGAATTATAAACATTAACTTTGTTGTGTTGTTTACATAATGTCAATCATTTAATGAATACTCGGTACTTCTACTAAGAACTACGTATGAGAAATTTTAAGACACGTGATATTAGGATTTATATGTAATAATAATCATATATAGACAGTATACACACACAGTCGTGTAATAACTATTGCATAACGTTAATTAAAATTTGTTTGTATGCTTACAGAATGTACCAGAACTATCTGTACATAGTATAAAAGGTCTATATTTTTCAAATTTTATATCAATTAATCTAAGCGTATCTTTGTCTAGACTTCAAGAGTACGGTGAATTCATGCGACTTAACAGTACCTAGACCATTTTTGTTGGGTTTCAAAAATCCTGTTTCATAGTTCCCATATTTGATAAAAGCTAGCGAATTGCTTATTCAAGAAATGAAAAATATGACCTTAATTTAATAGTTTGAAAAAAAATTTCATTAAAATCGGATTGTTTTAATGCTATTTTTTAATGTGTTATACGATGATTTAGCTACTGACAATAAATGCGTTACAATCGAAATATCGATATCTATTTGTAATCCTAATTACGTATAATTATTAATAATATTCTTGTTCGAATATATAATTTTTGTTTTGAATCGTGTGGTATAAATTTTGTGAATTTGGAAAGATAGTTCTTCTGATACATCCTGTACATGTATAATAAAATATAATGTGGATTTTAATTTTATAAATAAACATAAATAATTAATTCATATGTACGAGATATGTTTATTTATAAAATATTTTATTATAAAATTTTATTTTGGTATATTTCATGCATTTACATATTTAAAGACTTACCACAATTCCATTCATCACTGCCATCCGGACAATCTTGTTGTGTGTCACAGTTTTTGCGTTGTGCGACACAAATGTCTGTACTGTTACAACGAAAGTACCCAATGTCACATCCATTTGTTATGTAGATATGACTAATTAGTATCAGAATTGTTAAATCTGAAACAAAAAGAAAAAAACATGTAATATTATTTAATTGAAAACATGTGTGTGTGTGTGTATGTGTGTACTTATGTACGCACGTAAAAAGTTATACTTCTTTTTAAATAATTTATTACTATTAAAACACAAAATTTGTATAAAATGATTAGAGTTTGAAAGTCAATCCATTATTTACATTAGAATCAGATGTAGTGAAATTTATCAAGACCAGGCCAGGTTTATCAATAGATACATTTAATATACAAAGCTTTGAAAAATGATATCATTGATATTGTGACTCATAATTCGAATATTCTTTTTTTATCAGAAACATGGAGTAATAATGATGAAGACATTCCTGTACCTAATTTCAACTGTATAGTCGAATTTATATGTTCTAATTTTCTAGCTGACGGTGTAGTTATTTACCAAAATAATAACGATCATTCATCTTTCGTTTTAGCCTGTCCTAAGAATTACTGTAAGACGTATATTATATTTCACTCTATTCAAGTATTAAGAATTACCCTGTACGGGAACTTTATAAATTTCACATTATTCGAGATACGAATTGTATAAGCCCTTGAATTGGAAAACTCATAATCAAAATTGAATTGGAAAACTAATAAAATTTTACTGATATCGACGACAACATTGGTTCAATAAAATTGAACAGCAGTTATGATTTTCAATGAGTAATAAATATTTTTCCATATTTATAATTCATTTTTATGGATAATAATATTTTCAATTTTCCCATATAAAGCAGGAAAATTGATTGTATGCATTCCAAAAACTATGATGAAAATATGGTTAAAAAATTGTTTTATACGAAATACTACTGTTGTTAAGTATCTTTCATTTTTATATAATAAATCTTAGAGACTCTTTAAGTGGTCTTCTTCGAAGTAGCCTTCGTTTCGGCATCATAAAACTTTACTGCATTCAAGCTTTGTTAGTTATTTGCTCATAACACGTCATTTTACTATCTGCTACAGAAACGAAAAATTGTGAAAAAATATAGTATTACTAGGCGGCACCATTTGCCCCGTATTTGGACCAATACTATTGGATGTATATTAGATTATCAAATGATAATTAATGAGAACTCCTAATTCCAAGATCAGCTTTTGTATTATAAATACGTATTTCGACTACAAAGTAGTAATCATCAGTTTAAATTAGCTAGTCGTAATTTACACTTTGACAATTAGAAATAGAAAAAAAATTCGTTACGTAGGAGCTGCTTCAACTTGCAAGTCCAATTGTATTAATAAATGACATACGTCGAGGGAAATGGGGGGGAGGGGGTTTAAAGAAAGATGAAAATATAAAATATCTCTCTTAGTATTTGAACAATCGAAAAATGCGTAAGGAATGAAGTTGTAGTAAATCAAATTTGCTACAATTCATCACCTTATCATTTTTTCTCAAACTCTAATGTGAACAGAGATATTTAGAATTTCAATCTTTAATTGTAAATATATCTGTAAATATTAGTGTAACAGAAAAAATAATAAAAAACAAAATAAAGTAAAACTTAGTACCTACAACTTTACTTCTTATAAATTTTTTGATTTTTCCCCCTTCCTCTAAACCCTCCTTTCCCCTTGTCCGATTTTATCCATTAACGAACTTGACCTTTTGAATATCAAAAGCGCCTCAAATACCAAATTTCATTCCGATAAAATGAAAACTGTGACCGCTAGAGTGATTACAGACATATATATATATATATATATATATATATATATATATATATTAGGTGAAATTAGGTACAGGCATGTTTTCATCATTATTACTCCATGTTTCTGATAAAAGAAGAATATTAGAATTACGAGATACATTATAGATGATATCATTTTTCAGTGCCCGTCAACTTTGTATATTAAATGTTTATATTGAGAAGCCTGGACCGTTCTTGATCAATTTCACTAACTCTGATTCAAACGTAAATAATGAATTTAATGTCAGTTTTTCCAACTGTACTTTGAACGTCAGAAGTGACGCTGGCTCTGTTCCACCATGATCAAATGTAGAATCATTTGTTTTAGATACAATATATAATTTTACTAATGTAGTTTTTCACTTAGATATCATTTTATTAAACTTTTGTGCCTTAAATGTAGTGTTGACCTTAATTAATATTATTTTAATAAATTAGTTAAAAGAAGTCTAACGTCTTACGTGCGTACATTAGTACAAATACACACTTTTTTATGTTGTTTTCTATATGCAATTTTTAAATTATTTCCAGTTGTTTTTCTCTAAAATAAGTATCTTAAACGCTTTTCGTTGAATTGATCGTTATTTATCGCTCTTAACGTTATATTAATAAATAATTTGGTCCGCAGAACTAAATTTAAAATTGCACGAAACAATTCCACCGCACTAACACCAGAAATTGGCAACGTTGCACAAACTAAATGGTGCAAGCTAACATACTTCCGTCCGTGCACAAATAAAATCACTAGAGAATTAAGGGACCACAACTTAAAAACAGCGCTTGTTAGTAAAAATAAAATCAAACAGTTACTGGGCAACCCTAAGGATAAAATTAGTAATGAAAAACAATCGGGCATATATGGTGTCAATTGTCAAAACTGTTCGAAAATTTATGTTGGTCAAAGTCGTCACCAAATCGGTATTCGAATCAAAGAACATCTGGCTCATGCAAAATTTGGGAGAACCGAAAAATCGTGTATAGCGGCGCACGTTATTGAGAACAACCATAAAATTGATATATCGAATCTAAAACTACTTAAATCGGTACAAAACCCTACAGAATTAGGTGCATACGAAAGCATCCACATATACAAATTGAGAAAACAGATAATGAATTTAGACAATGGCCCAATTCCAAATTCTGATTTAATAAAATTAAACCATTTTCAAAAATAAAAATAAGAATCCAATACCTGAATGTCAAGGCTAACGTAGGTACACTCACTACAAAACAAACGCCGCATAGTCACCAAAGAATACCTCCAGTAAATAGGTGGGGCTTTCCACACACCTAATCCAGTAGCCAGGCAACTCAAATAATCCTCAAGTCAGATTATACCCTCAGCCAAATAGTATAAAAGGACAGAATTTTTTAATATCATTGTGAGACACGCACCAAATTAGCAACAAGAAACATATCTCTGAATCCATATCCCAGTGATAGTTACGATTACCTAATTCATACTGATGATGACTACATTGTAGTCGAAATACGTATTTATAAAATACAAACAAATGTTCTAGGAATAGGGGCAAAATTTGAAATATAATTTTAAAAAACCTAGAGTTCTCTTTGATTATTTTAATAATATTTATAGTAGGCCAAGTGTTTCCTAACATTAAATATAAAAGCTTTTTGCCTGTAGAATAATACCGTGTTAAAAAGTATCTCATGAATCACCTTGGGTGGGACGGCCTGTATCAAATAATCTTTTATAGGGTCATTGCAAAAAAGAAAAAGTAATATAATTTCATGACATATAATCGAATTTTTATATCGACTATTTATAATTGAAGAAATGGGAATACGATATAAAGAAAATATGTTGATGCAAAGAAAATGAGATGAGAAAGCTTGAAGCTTATTTATTCATACACTCCTACATACAACTCACACACAAGAAAATTCAACAACAACAAAAAATCAAATTTTGTTCACCGGAAAATCAATATAATTTCCATTTAAAATAAAAAATGAGAAAAATCTGTTCATAGCTTATTTTTCAAAGGCTTCAAATTTTATTGGAATGTAAAATATTATTTTAAATTAGATACAAAAAAAAAAACCGTTAAAAAATCCAGAGCTTTTAAACAAAATCTGAAAAAAAATATTTTACACTTTTTTTATTGGATAACGCTTTCTAAAAGAAAACAAGACCAGTCAAGTGCGAGTCGGATTCGCGCATCGAGGATTCCGTATTTTAAGTAGCCAGTGGCTTTAGAAATCGTCTCAAGCTTTAAAAATTCACTCATTTATGTTTAAAGACTAAAAACAAATTAATTTAATTTCTCATATCAAAACTTTCCCCAAATTTAGAATATTTATTTCGTAGCCGTATTTTGGAATTCCATGACGAGTTCATCTACAAATAGTTTTTGAGATATTTTTGAACAAAGGAGAGAGCAATATGGCACAGAGTATATTCTAGAAAATTATAAATAAATTCCTATTCAAATATACAGTTATCAAAAACTGTCACGTTTTCTGACACGAGACACGAGGTGTTGGGGTGGGTGCTGTAATGGAAAGACAGTGGATGTGACAATAATGTAGAAATGGGGAGAAATACTTTTCCACTCTCCGCATTCGCAGTACATTTGAACAAATTGTATATAATTTTCTATTACATAGAAATTTAAGTCATATTATAAAATCATGAAAAATCATTAGCATTCTACATATATCTACTGCAGAGCAAAGATGATAAAATTTTGTATTTTCACACGTATGGCGGCCGAATGTGTATTTAGAAAATAATAATTGTATGCGTGTCACATACGAATTTTACATACTGGGTATTAACTCGTATTAGAGGAAAATAAAAAATAAAAAAAATTTTTACTTGTAATAAAATGTTATTACAGTTCTCAATATGTAACTTTTATCTTTAATACAAATTTTATTATGGTAGGACTGACAATCCGTGCCGGCTTCGCCAAGATGCGATCTACTAATGTGGCATCATTTCGACAAATTTATTGCCTAATGTCATTAGCATATTTAATTAGACAAATATTAATACTACGTCGATGAAATAGTTTTTAGTTGAGTTTATTAGTTTTGAAGCAATTTTGAAAGAAAGAAAAACGTGTACATATGTACGCACGTAAGAAGATATACTACTTTTTAAATAATTTATTAAAATAATATTAAATAGAGTTAATGCTTATTATTAAGACACAAAAGTTTAATAAAATGATCTAGTAGTGAAAAACTATATTCGAAAAATTATATATTGTATCTAAAACCAATGATTCTACATTTGATGATGGCAAAACAGAACCAGCGCCACTTTTAACATTAAAATTCGAGTTTGAAAGACTGATTAAATCCATTATTTGCAATTAGAATCAGAGTTAGTGAAATTTATCAAGACCAGACACAGGTTTATCAATATATAGATTTAATATACAAATTTTACGAGCCCTGAAAAATGATATCATTGGTAATGTGGTTCGTAGCTCTAATATTCTTCTTTGATCAGAAACATGAAGTCGTAATGATGAAGACATTCCTGTACCTAATTTCAACTGTATAGTCAGATTTAAATGTTCTAATGTTGTAGCTGGTGGTGTTGCTGTTTACTAAATTAATAACGATAAATCTGTAATGTGTAATATTGTTTTGTCTTTCAATATCCAAAAATCATATTACACATAAACCTTCCGGGATAATTTCTCTAAATGAAGGTCCAAAAACCGCATCAAAGTCCATTGTGTATTTAGGTTATTTTGGGGTCGGTTTTTTTTTTGTAAAAAATTTTTTTGAAGTCGGTTTTTAAAAAAATTTTCTTATTTTCCCATTATGAATGAGTATACAATGGAAACCAAACCCTTTAAAACAAAAACTAAAATTCAAAAATGACGGTTCATAAATGACGGAGTTCTGAGGTGACACACATAAAAAAATATATTAAAAAAATTTTAAAAAAATTAGAAAAAATTAAAAATTAAAAATAAAAAAATACAGCCGAATTGAGAACCATCCTCCTTTTTGAAGTCGGGTTAATAATTCATTTTCTTGTGAAACGGCTCCACAACTCCAAAACTATTGTTTAAAGTAGAACTAATTGTGTTGAAAGCCCCCAAGCCTCAATTTCAATTATAATATAATAAATAATAACTTATATGTTTACGTAAATAAATAAATAAATAAATACACAACCCTTCAGCATATGGGGGATGTTAAAGAGAAAGGCTAATTTATTTTTCTTCGACGAGAAAATTGAATCGATGATTTCTTCGTTACATTTAGTTCATTCAGTTCATAATACAGTTCTACTGGTAATATAGGTCGCAAAAGTAGCGGTCATTTTTTTTAAATTGATTTATGCCAGCTTATTTATTCGTTTTTATGCTTCGGTTAAAAGTTGTTCATTATAAATGTACAACTTTAATTCGAAACATTTTTTTCAAAAATCGAATGCTTAAGGTTCAAATCAATATATAAAATTTTCAAAAATGAGTGCTATTTTTTAGGTTTATAGTACTACAGGTTTCTTTAGCAACTTACATGAATAAATGGAAAAACTGACAGTTACACTGAAGTATATATATATATATATATATATATATATATATATATATATATATATATATATATATATATATATATATATATATATATATATATAGATATATATATAGATATATATATATATAGGATGTTCTGAAATTCATTCAAGAAAACTATACCACGGTGTAGAGTTGCAAAAAACAAACAAAAAAGTTTAATAGTTTTTCGATTTGACGCTTATTTTTTATGATATAATCAATTAAACATTCATAAATTCAACCAATTACAGAGCGCATAGTGTAAGAAGACGGGCCTACAGTAATGGAGTAGGGCGCATAACCTTTTAAAGGCTCGCAGGCGGTAAGAGAGAGATAGAGTATGCTAGAGTAGCGACAATCAGAGTTCTCAATAAGTGTAGCGACACCCGCGAAATTCAAAAATGCCTAAACCAAATAAATAGTACTTTAGTGTTTACACTTAATAACTGTGTCGACCAAACCTTTTAAAAATTGTAATTCTCAATCGCACATCACTACATTGGCTAGAGGGGTAATGTTAGCCTACTAAATACATTTTTTTTTTTTTATTAACAGTTTATTTACTCAAACTTTCCAAACCTACACTTATTGAGAAATCTGATTGTCGCTAGTCTAGCTTGCTCTATCACTCCGTCTACGAGCCATTAAAAGGTAATGCGCCCTACTCTACTACTGTGGCCCCGCTTCCTTACACTATGCGCTCTGTAATTAGTTGAATTTATCAATATTTAATTGACTATATCTTAAAAAATAAGCGTCAATTCGAAAAACTGTATTAAACTTTTTTGATTCTTTTTTGCAACTCTACACCGTGGTATAGTTTTCTTGAATGAGTTTTAGAACATCCTGTATATACATAATATGATAACACTTTAATACTGTAATGTAAGCATCTATTCATCTAGGGTGTATTCGTTTTGGGTGCTTACACGCTTTTAAGCGCAATTGACGTTCGTGTTGGCTTATAAACGCTTATTTTACTTTTGAAAATGCGGTTCGTTATGGCATTATAAGTACGTGTAAGTGTCAGTTAACATTAATATTCAATATGGCGGATGAAAACAGTATAACTGTTTTTCCCAGCAATAGAATGTTTGTTTGAGTGACTTCAAAAGTCCCTAAAATCAAAACAAAACCACCTAAACAGACAATTTGATAAAGTATGTCGGTAATGTAGGTTTTTTTTCTAATAAACGTTAAGATGAACCCAAAAAACAACGCTTGGTGGCGGTGAAAGTGTATAAGAAAGCACCCTTATACTCATATGGATTTAGAATCTCTTCGAGTACAGTAATACCCGGTGGCTTACGCTACCCCGTTACAACAGTCGGGACTAAACTAAATATATCCTTGTATATATTATATTTGTACCGGGTATAAAAATCAATTGATATCATTCTGAAAAATTGGAAGAATATATTGTAAAAATTCGAAGAGAATTTTTCAATTAGAAATCATACTCTTGGCAAACAGAACGAACACCTAAAGGCGCACACACCCACAGTTGGAAATATTATATTACATCGAAAAGAGGAATGAAAACAATGAAATTTTAATAGACTCCATGCTTCGCAACGTTTGTGCATATCGTTTTATTAACACTAACAACTCAGACGTTATATCATATATGCAATGTCAGATAAGATATCATTATTTTATAGTAGGTACAGAGAGTTCGCTATGTATTGGAAACGGAATTATTTGTTCGTATTTAATCTAAGAGTATTCTAACTATTCGTAACCCAAATCGTTATACAACCAGTAAAAGCAAGGCAGGCAGCTTCCTTGGGCGGCAAATGTTCAGGGAGCCGAATATACCAACTGCTCCGGGTAGTTGAAGTTTTGCTGTAGTTTAAACGGGAACTGTAAAAAATGGGGACCATTTTGTCAGAGAGTAGAACTTTCAGAATAGATAGTAGCAGTAGGAATGCTGGTAAGAAAGGTAAACAGCTGCCTAGGACGGCAAATTTTCAGAGTCTCGATATTCCAATTGATTCGGATAATAAGGAATATGCATGAAAATTTGTTTTCACATTAATTTTCAGAATATGAAAATACTGTTAATACTGTAATAACATTTAAAAACGAAATTAAAATCCGACAAATATCAAGGAAGCTATAAGCTTTTAAAGATTATTATCTGCCTCTTTCTTGCAAAAATACTAAAAACGGAGTTTTACGTGTATTTTAAATAGTGAAAGGGTAATATGACGTCACATAACATATCAAGAGGGCTATCACTCTCTTTGTCTATTCGGGAATTTCAATCATTCATATCTCGCTTATTTTTAAAGTTATTTAAAAAGTAATTTTACCTTGATATTTGTCAAGTAAACATGCTTCAATTCAAGTGAAAAAAAATTTTCATGCATATTCCCTATTGATTATCCCCTAATTAAATATGCAGTTTTTTTCGTGCTCCGAAACTGTCCACGCTTGGACACCTCCGTAAGGGTCAAGCTAAAGTGAGTGGTCAAATGCTAAACACCGTGATCTCAGGGAAAAATTACCGCGGCAGGAGCTCGGGAAAGTACTGCTTCAGAGTGCAACCATGAAGCTATCTCTCGATGCACTGAAGCTGAACAAGATGCAACTGCGAAGGGTTACCGGATTCATTACCGGGCATTATCCCCTGCGGTAGCATCTGCACACAATGGGGCTCCATAACGGGTCCATTGTGTGCAGATTGTATGGCGAGGAGGAAGAAACATCCAGCCACATTATCTTTAACTGCCAACCTCTAGGTTACAGCAGATACAGGATATTCGGTGCATCTCACCCCGAATATATGATCCTCCAGGAAGATTGCATACTCCTGGCTATTGCCAACATATGGGAGAAGCGAATCTCGTCGGACTGAAGTACAAGGGGAAGCACAATGGACCATAAGGTCGAAGTGCCATACTTTTTGGACGCCAAGATGTCTCTATCTATCTATCTAAGGGTCAAGCAATTGCAAGATTCCTGTAATAGCTATTTCATATTTTACCTTGGTAACTTCCCAGATATTTTCTAACACACGTTGTGTACAAACTTACAAATATAGAAAACCTTGCAATTATTCAGTCTTTACTGAATCCTCTTACTTAGTCCTGTTCAAGCTTCAGATATCACTACTTGTTTCAGAGAATTTGCAAAAATTTGGGCCAATGTCTCTGTAAACGTCCAATATCTATAAAGATTTAGATACAATATTGTCTATGTTTTTTTTATAAAATTTTAAATTCGCCCCCTTTACCTAGATCAGTTTTTTGTATTATAAATACGTATTTCGACTAGAATGTAGTCATCATCAGTATAAATTAGCTAGTCGTACTTTACTCTTTGACAATTAGAAATAGATATAAAGTCGAGATCAATAGACAAAAAATAAAAATAAATAGAAAATTAACTAAATTAAAATATACTAGATATAAAATATAATAAATTTTAAATTATATTGAAATTGCTCTTGTTAAAATTCCTTCATTCACATTTATTCCTGTTAATTTTACTCTTATTAAAATTACTCTCTATATTGTCGCAGGATATGTTACTTGTTACTAATTTGGTGACATGTTTTTTGTTGTTGTAAATTGTATTTCCCCTTGAACAAATAATCCTTCTGGAAATAATCCAGAGTTCTATGAAACAGTGGGTGTTTGTTTTATCTATCTCTAAAATTTAAATAAAGTAAATAAATTTTCAACTAAAAATAATCATTTTGTAAAACACCTCAAAGCATTCTAAGATATATATCCTGGTTTTAGTTAAAACAGCCAAACAATAAAAGCACTACTAACTCTCATCTTTTGAGTTGATCATTCTGACATTAATAACTTCTGACGTACGAGTAAGACTAATATTATTATTATTATTATTATTCTCAATATAGAATTCTTGTTCTTCGAGATAACAATATCATCATAACTGATGATATTGGATCATAGATGTTCGTATTACACTTAGATGGCCAAACACGGTTTCCAAGATAGATATTTTCTCTTATGGTTTTGGGAAGTACTGTCCGATTTTACCTATTCACGAAGTCGGCTTTACTTTTTAAGTCTAGAGCACACACGCTTAATTTCAGCTCCTTATCTTTTTTCGGTTTTGAATTTTCGTGTTGACCAACGGACGGATGGATATGTGGAAGTGGACAACTTAGGTCATTTTATGAACAGCTAAACCAAAATTTTTTTAAATTGTTTTTTTTTAAACTTACGTCTATTTATTTCCATTGTTAGTTCGGTTATATTATACCAACGGAAGCGACTAGCGTTTACTTTATTTGACATTTAAGTAATATATCTGATCATTTATACCATCCCCATCCGCATCCCTAGATGTGTATGATTTTTCATATCAAGCATTTGATGTCAAAAGTGGCAAAAAATTTTTCCTACCATCAATATTTTCAACGTATACAAAGTCGGGACTAAACTTGATATAGCCATGTATATAGATATTAGTCCAATTACTTCAAATAAATGGCATTATCCCCCAAAAGATCGGTTTGCCGAGTTTTCTGGTATCTGAGGATGTAGACGAGTTTTTGAATACAGTTTGACAACAGTTTTACGGTTGTTTAATTAACAAACAACCTTGGTGTTTGAAAACTTTGCCATTTGTAGGAAATTCCTCAATGTCTTCTTGGGACTGCTTTCCTCCCACCTTATTTATGCACCTTATTGGTTCGACGAGAGTCCCCGACATTTATGTTCACCTTGACGCATGTGCAAAAGCAGACTCACTCAAAGTGGACGTCGAAGAACATTGTAGAATAAGCAATTAGTTTTAGTAGTAATCGCTCAAAATTCAGAATTGCTTTTTATCTCATATGCCCAAAAAATTTGAAATGTTTGAAAATAGGATCTTCAAATAAAATAATCAGAAACCGATTTTTTTTTTAACGATTACGCTTATTTATTATTATTACGCTCGAATTTTTTTGAAGAATTCTCAAGGTAATGCACCAATTTCGGTTAACTCTAAACATCTGTGAAGAAAACTGACATGTAACGATTAAATATTAATATTATATATATATATATATATATATATATATATATATATATATATATATATATATATATATATATATATATATATATACAATGATAACATTTCTTTTATTAGTGTCCATTTTCCAAATACACTTGACTCTACTCATTTAAAGGCTGCCTGAAAATGAAACCTGATATTTACCTCCACCCATTTTTTCCCTGTAAAACCAGAGTAACACGTGCCGTTATCTACATGTACATTTTACAAGACGTGAGATTGGGTCCCTTTTTACAGATAGGTTACAATTAATTCTATTTCGGCAACAGTTTGTAGAGTCTGTAAATTTTCACAAGTGAAAATAACAACCAACTGAGTTGGTTACTTAAATAACCGGTATATACTGAGTTTCTAAAAAAAAAGTTTCAAACAAAAGTTGTTTATATTTAAAAAAGGCACAAAATTTTTCTTCTATCTCTTACGGTATCAAAGATGGATATTTCCAGCACTCGCCGAATTTGCCCATTCACGAACTTGAAGTTACATTTTAGCTTTAGAACACACACACATACATTTCTTTTTTTAATTATCGTGTCCACGTGCATACGGAAATGTATTAATTAGGTCATTTTATGATCACCTATACCAAAAGTTTTTTCTCCGCTCAATATTTTCAACCGTAACAAAGTCAAGAGTAAACTATATACTCAGTTTACTCCTGACTTTGTTACGGTTGAAAATATTGATCGGAGAAAAAAACTTTTGGTATAGGTGATCATAAAATGACCTAATTAATCCATTTCCCTATGCTCGTCGATATATACCAGGTATAAAAACTATTTTCATGACCTTTGGACTTTTTTTAGTGTACAAGATTTCATTCAAGACTTTTTTTCATGTAGTATAAAATGCCATAAAATATAATCCATAATCCCCTTTCTTGTCTAAATTAAAAACGAGTATTATTTAAATGTTATATGGAACAACCTTTATATATGAACACATAAGTCACAGTCTAACTATACGTGTTATTGTTTCTGTATGTAATATTACATATAGCATAATGCTTACACTGTATTCAAATGATTTAGTTCTTCGAACTATGTACATCTTTAGAAAGGTAATTTATTGCATATATGAATGTAATAACCTTTCATAATCTAGATCCCTTGGAACTATCGAAAGTTAGAAAGTTATTAATAATAAATTGTACACAAGTTGTTTACAAGGTGTTTCATAATGATGTATGCAAGATTTAATTAAGGCACTGATTCCTTGCAGAGGCCACGCAAAGAGGCAGAAAATCAAGGGGAAGATTCTAACAAAATCTTAACCCGCTGACATTAGCCCAAATAGTTCCAGAATGATATATCATCATCAAAAATAACACCTCTCTTGAGAGTAAATCACTAAAAACATATAAAACTCGAAATGTATCAATATTTGGAGAAAAAAAATGTATTAATTTGGAAGACTTTTTGAGAGCGCGTCCGATTTTTGCATTCGAAAAAATCCATTTATTCACTACACAAGTTTTTCGCATATTTTATCTCAAACACCTTGTACAGTGTTCGTATTATTGTTGTATAATAAAGTGTAAGGCTTGCAGAAAGTAGCTTGGCATGCAATTCCGAGACCTACTAAACAACACCTCAAACGAGTAATAATTATAATTGTTATTTCCTATTCTGCATAATAATATTATTTCTTTGTAAATAAGCGTAAAAACAACCATCTTCTTCATGCATGTAGTACATTAGGCCAAGTTTGAGTTGTGTACAAACATATGACGACAAATTCGACACCAGACGAATTAGACGAATTCTGTTTAAATTTTTTGTTACAATAAAGGAGAAATGACTCAAGAGGAAGGAAATAAGTGCGCAAAAGGCAGGGATTACATTTAATGTTTGTATTAGGGGAATATCATTACGTGTAATTATTGTTGCCTATATCATGTCAAAAAAATGAGCGTATAATTTTAGATAATTTTCAACTTGTTTAACATTTTAATGATTGATGAAAATGAACCTTTGTACTAATTTTTTTAATAATTTTATACAAATTTTGAAATGAAACTTTTTTAGAGCGTTATCTGTTTGTTGAAATTTTCGGTGACTTTAAAGGGGAAATGAATCAACAGCGGAGAAATATAAGAGAATTTCACTTCCCCCCGTGAGCTTATGTGCGGCTCGTTTTTTTTCATAACATCAACAGTATGTCAAATATTAACTTATTATTCAAACATATTATTTATGTATACTTAAACGTCACAATACAAGTGTATCAAACGTCACTATACTGTCCATTTCCAGTACGGTTAAGAAGACACAAGTATAAACGGACAAGATTATACTGTATAGACTAACACACCAGAAAAAGATTTTACATAACCTTGTTATGGTTTTATCTTTAACGTAAATATAATTCGTGATTTTTTTGCGGCGAAATGTTTAATAACAAACAAATACTTGGACCCCTGTACATGTTTTCAGTTTTTAATGAGATCAATTTATTTATTTATATATAATTTAGTTTTTTGGTTAATTGTATTATAATTGGTATTTTGTTGGGGTTTTATGTCAAAGCAACAAAATAGTAGGAGTATATTAAAAAAGAAATTATTTCATGCACCCAATATTTCTGGTGTAAATACAAAATTTACGCCTCGTGTTTACACCAAAACCATAAGCTGTATGACAAAAAATTTCAAACAAGAGTTGTTTGTGTTTATGAGATAATGATTTAATGATTTAATGATTTAATGATTTTCCCTATCTCTTGCACTGTTTAAAAGTTATACCACGCATGCTCGGATGCTTGTAACAAAAATATAATTATTGCATTATGTTTCGCTCCATTTAAACTGTGAAACTTTTGTTTGAAACAGTTTTTTTCTGAAAATGCATATTTAAAACAAAATATTTCGATGGAAACTTTTTAAATGAACATACGATATAATTTTATTTTTGTATTTGTCTGTAGTATTGTTTATTCTACGTATTAAAAAACAATTGTTGTTTTGTTTCTTCAATTTAAATGAAAAAGATATATTTATACTTTTTTCCTCGAATTTTCTTCAGGTCAAAGATGATTATTTTCTGTTTCTCGTATTTACACGGACAATAAGAAAAACGCAAACATTATCTTCTTCCCCTTAATTAAATTAAAAGATTAATTCAATTTTATTGTTTTTATTACGACAGATAAATACAATCTTGTTAGGAAAATACAAGTAGGAAATGCTTTAAGGGATTTGTACCATTTTAAATAATTATACCCTATGTAGCGAAATTTTTTTTTCTCCCAAGGTCAATATTTCCAACTGTTACAAACATAAGGTTCGTTTAGGGTTTTAGACTACGATGACACTAGACCGTACACTCAGTGTAAGCACCGAGTGTCTATATGTAAGCACACGAAGTAGCGACTGTGTAAACACCTTGAGTCTGAGTGTTCAAGTGTTTCTTTAGGTTTTCAAACAGATTCGACATTTTTTCATACATTTCATACATTCCATATTAGTGATTAGTGTGAACAGTAAAGAAATTTATATCTGACATTTGTGTCGCAACTTATGTCGTAGTCTAAACCAGTGGTCGGCAAAGTGCGGCTCCAGAGCCGCATGTGGCTCTTTGGCTCCTTAAGTGCGGCTCTGGCACAAATATCCACGGAAGGCGCAATAATATTGTCGTCTTATTGATGAGAACTTGGAATCATGCCTAAAATTAAAAACAACAACATACAAACCTGACTTACTTAAACTTTCCAAGGAAATGCAAGCGCATTGTTCGCATTAATAAATGTTTATTAAGTATGAAATTTAGATTTATTTAGTGTACTACTTATTTAGTGTAATAAAAGCTTACTAAACAAGCCGATTTGGCTCCCAATTTTTTTTAAAATTGTTGTAATGTTCTTATTTGGCTCTTATCTGCCTAATAAGTTTGCCGACCACTGGTCTAAACGAAGCTTTAAGACTAGACCTATAATACCCTTATACAGAATGAGCCAAAGAAGTTCCAAGGTGTAATAATATTTTGCTATTAATTTTATTGAGAATTAAAAGACATGGCTGACTATTGTATGCAACGAAAGAGTAATACATTTGTTTACATACAGTAATCATATTTATATGAATTAATTTATGTCAAATAATTATTTTTTTCTAAATTTTGAGCGGTTTCAAACGTCAATTTTTTAGATTTTGCAAGTGACAAATATTTATTTCCAAAATTTAGTTAATGCACGCATTTCTATAGAAACTATAAACCATATTAGAGATTTGGGTCGGCTATAACTTTGGAATGGTCATTAAACAGCTGATTGATAATTAAATTGCACAATTCTGTTTAGTTTCTAAGCTCTATTTAGTTTCAAAAAGTTATGCAACTTGTTTTACAAATATGTAAAGTAAATTGTAGGATTTATACATATATTATATAATATGTGTATAAAATTTTGATGAACGTCCAATGTCCATTAGCCCCAAAATGTCGTGAAAAATACAAATTGTTTTTGTAAACTTTCCTCTATCCATATATTTTTTATAGTTACCTGTACGGTTATATTATACTAATGGAGGTAACTAGCGTTTACTGAATTTGACATTTAAGTAGCATGTCTAAACATTGGTAACATTCTTTGACATCAAATGGTTGATATGAAAAATCAAACCCAACTGTAATGATAAACTATACCACCAGATGCTTAGACATTAAATACTTGATATGTAATTTCATACACATCTTGAATGGGAATCGATCCCACGATCTCTCAAGAATATTGCCGTTATATTAATTTTTATGGCATTTTCTCAATTATCCTATCTCAAAAGTAAACTTAAAAGTAAGTTTAGGGTAAAGTTAATTCCACAGATGTCTATAACTTAGACTTAAACCGCTAAACACTTTCATTGATAATTAATTTGACAAAAAGATCTGATTACTCACAAAACATGATCGATCGGACATACACTTGATCAAGGTTTTCCTTTTCCTCTTCCTACTATTGATTGCCCTTTTATGTGTACCATTCATTTTTCAACAAGTAATTTTTTACACACTAAAACATAATAATATACAGACTGTGTTGGACAGCTTTTCCTATAGTAAATATTATGTTAAATATTATTTATTACTAGCTGTCCGTCTGGTACTGTACGAAGTCAGTCAGTACACATATAAATAAAGTCAGCCAGTTATCTCACAGCTATACTGTATGCGTATGGATGTTTATTTCTCATTAAAGAGTGGGGATTTTGTGATGCACAATGCACATACTAAAGTGTACTTTCGTCACATGTGTACTGACTGACTTCATACAGTACCAGACGGACAGCTAGTAATAAAGAATATTTAACATTGATTTACTATAGGAAAAGCTCTCCAACACAGTCTATATATTATGTACATAATTCGAATTTCTATTAGTTTTTATTTTAACACAAAAACTTTATCATTTTTTCCAGGCGAAAAGCTTTGTTAATTACATTACAAAGTTTCTATAAAGCTCCCGAAAGTTTTTTGTTTAAAATACCCCCATCCCCTCTCCCCCGTCTTCGAAACGAAACAAATACCAAAAGTGGTAATTAATCATCGCTCTATGTACATAAGTATAATTTTTTTTAATTAGAAAATTTTCTATTCACAATTTTTGTGTATTTTTCTTAATTTTTCACCGTTTTTTTTTTCTAAGAAAAACAAAAAATAATTAATTTTATTACGTTATTATTTAAACATAACAATTGGGTAAAATATGCGGCTATTTTATTTACAATAAAATTGTTTCGGGATGTTGTTCCTTGTTCTTCCTAATTTCTTTGTAAAAATTACTGGATAGATGTTCGTGGAACATTTACAAAATCATATCGTAGCCCAGTTTTACACCAGTAACTTCAAATGTAAGTAATCATGCGAATGATTTGGTGAGCAAGCGCAATAGTATTTTTTAGCGAATTTCAGAAATGCAGCTATTGTTTTTGCACCAATGTTGGAATTTCGAAAAACTCTTTCAAATGTCCATCGATCCTACCTATTAGATGTTAAAAATCACTATCGCTAAAATTTATATATATATATATATATATATATATATATATATATATATATATATATATATATATATATATATATATGTACTTTTATGTGTCAGTGGACTCTCTAGCGGTCACAGTTTTATTCCGATTGGAATGAAATTTGGTATTTGAGGCGCTTTGGGTATTCTAAGGGTCGTGTTCGTTGATAGATAAAATCGGACAAGGGGAAAAAAGGGTTTAAAGAGAGAGGGAAACACAAAATTTAGTATATCTCCCTTAATATTTGAAAAATCGACAAATTTATCAGGAGTTAAGTTGTAGGAACTAAGTTTTACTGTAATTTTGTTTTTTATTATTTTTCTGTTACACTAATATTTACAATTAAAGACTGAAAGTTAAAATTCTAAATATCTCTGTACACATTAGAGTTTGAGAAAAATGATCAGGAAATGTATTGTAGCAAACTTAATTTTCTACAACTTTACTCCTTATACATTTTTCGATTATTCTAATATTAAGAGAGATATTTTATATTTTGTGTTTTCTTCTATCTTTATGCCCCCCTTTTCCCTTGACGTATGCCATTTATTAATTAAATTGCCCTTGAAAATACTAAAATGATAGCAGATACGACATTTCATTTTGATCAGACTTAAATTGTGACTAGAGATATATTCTAAGCAAATTCGCTAAGTTGACGCAGCTCCTGCGAAACGAATTTTTTATGCATGTTTTTAGTTTGATGAAATAGAGAAGACATCTATTTGGATGATTTTTTTCATGAACTCTTATGTGTAACTTCAGATGTAAGAGTAGTGTGTACGATGTATTGATAACCTACTTCCTTGTGATTGGTATACTCTGATCATGTGACTGAAGTGGTTGACAAATAAAAAAATAGTAACCAAGGCGAGAGTTATAGCTGTTAACAAACATGCGATTGATAAATTTTAAGTGAATTTAAGCGTATGCATAGCAATGTAACTTCAGTTATATCAACTATTTTTATTGCGATTGAAAACTTTCATCAAGACTTTCTGATCAAAACTTTGATATCTGAATTTCAGACATTTTATACTAAAACAAAGCGAGCGATTCTTTAAAAAATTGAAGAAAAAATCATCGTTTGGACCTGTTAAATACGCCATTCCAAAGGTAGCCCACTACAGTTAACTAGAGCTTATACATTAGACCAAAAGTTCGGTCCATTTGCCGTCGGCAGTAGCTGCTGTGCAACCGTCGAGTACCACTCAAGTTTGAGCCTTTTTTCGTCCGTTTAGAGTTATTTTCTCAGTGTGATTTGAACCTTCGTATTCATAGTTGTTCCAATATTTCACACTTGTTCCAATATTTCGTAAAGTATTTCGATTTGATTGAAATCTACACAGCACACTCTTGAATGTTTTTTGTGGTTTTTGGAAACTTTCTCAAAATCAGGGCGCGCAAATCATAGAGCAAAAATTTAAATAACTAAATTATTCCTGACAAAATTATGAACAACTTCTAAATCTCAATTTACTTTTATGTTTAGTTACCTTTGCGGAATCACTACATATGCCCACTGTTATTTAGGTAACTATATGTTTGTTACCTAAATAACAGACGGCATACCTAGTGATTATCTGAAAGTTTATTGAGATTTAGACTTTTAATAAATAAATACCATTATGTGTATATATATTCTACTCCAATGTTAAATTCAATGATCTACCTTAAAGATATTTCGTAAACTCTGTATATAGAGATCGTATGAGTGTTTCATACTTTCATACCAGTTTTTTTTTACATTTATGTGTTTGATAGGATTCTTAACTACATCGTTTTCATTTATTACCATGAATTGTTCTCCGTGTACATATACAAAACAATTTTCACTGCATTAAAAAATAAACATAAAAAAATTAAATTACAATAAATCTTTGTGTGTTTCCGATCTTTACACTTACCTGAATAAATACGTTTCAAGGAACATAATCGAATATTATACATTGCGAATTATCGAATTATATTTTAATATAAAACAGCCAACGTTTCCGAACGATTTATTCACACACAAAAAACAAACAAAGTACTTGGCACTGGTTCAGACTGGATTCGATACGAACTTCACATAATATATTTATTAATATCTTTTTTATATAAATAAAAATAAATAAAAATTATAGATTTTATTATTCAAATAATAATTTAATTTGAATATTCTCAAATAAAATCATAATAATTCACTATATAAATTTTATTATTATTCAATCGATTTTATTTATATAGATGATATTAACAGAGCGCGCAGCATTCCATTATTTAAAAATGGTTTATGTTTTTATGTTAAGGTAGTTGGTGTTACGGTAATTATTTAAAAATGGTTTATGTTTTTATGTTAAGGTAGTTGGTGTTAAGGTTCGTTTAGGCTACGACACTAGACACCGTACACTAAGTGTATACACCGAATGTCTATGTGTTCACACGGGTGTCTCTAATTGTAACATTGATTGCGACACTAAAATTAGTGTCGAATCAGCGGCTGTGTAAACACCTTGTGTCTAATTGTCCAAGTGTCTCTTCAGGTTTTCAAACAGGTTCGACATTTTTTCATACATTCCATATACATATTATATAGTAATAAATATAGCGTTTATATCGTTGTTTAGTTACAATATAAGCAGCAATAAGTTCTTTTGTGTGTGAACAGCTTGGACACCGTAAGTTCCGTACATTTTTATTAACCCGACTTCAAAAAAGAGGATGGTTCTCAATTCGTCTTTTTTTTTTGCGTCACCTCAGAACTCCGTCATTTATGAACCGATTTTGAATTTTTTTTTTGTTTTAAAGGGTTTAGTTTCCCATTGGTCCCATTGGCACCAAATCGCATTCTGATGAGGGGATCTCCGGGAAATCGAGGAAAATCCTCATTTTATATGTGGTATACTCATTCATAATGGTAAAATAAGAAAATATTTTTAAAAACCGACTTCAAAAAAATTTTTTACAAAAAAAAACCGACCCAAAAAAAAAACAAAATGCAAGTAAAAAAAACTGAAAATCTGTTATGAAAAAATGCACTAAAAATTAAAAAAAAAAAAAAAAAAAATAAAAAAAAAATGTGTTATAAAGAAATTCACTAAAAGTTAGTAGGTCGTTTAATTGGTCTACCCATATTTAGACAAATAAAACAAGTTATAGAACTTCAAAGTCACTAAAAAGCGAGAAATAAACCTATTTTGACAAAATGGAAACCCGACTTCAAAAATCAAATATTCTATAACAAAAAATGCACTAAAAAGTAAAAAAATAATTGCATATTCTTGTGCCAATTTTAGTTCACCTAAGCAAAAATTTTTAAATATATATGTACAATTATTGTTATTTTTGGAGGCGGTGTCCAAAAGTAATTTCTCTATGCTGACACCGACTCCAAAAATAACAATAATTGTACATATATATTATATCGTAATCTAAACGAAGCATCAGATATGTATTAGATGTAAAATAGGATCATATGAAATTCTACAAGATAATTTTTTACGATTTTTGTTCGGCAAAAATGATCAAAATTCTTTAAAACCACTAAAATATTGTTAAATTTTCATAGTTTATAGGAAATCCAATCATTTTGGTACTGAATCCTAAAAAATATGATACCTAAGGGTATTCTCTATCTCATACGGTTTAAAAGAGAAACTGGACCCAATGGCGAAGTCATTTTTTAGTGTTAGATCGAAAAAAAAAAACGTTCAAGAAATTACAACTCCTTAACTCTTTCCGTTCTTGAGTTATCATGATAAGAAACAGATGGACATACATGCGGAAACAAAGTAATTACAACCTTTTGTTTTTTGGATATCGATCGGTACCCAACAAATTTTTAATAGATAATAAATCTTCACTTTACTGATTGTACCAACGCCCTTAATTAAATGTCTATTCTACATAAAAATCCTAAATGCTATTTATCAGATTTTCAAGTTATGACCTCATAAAACTGACCATAGATAATGTGGGCGCCATTTTAATCCATTAAACACTAGAATTGCATTTCCTACATATAAAAAATGAAGCTTAAAAATCTCGTAAATTTTTTTCCGTTATTAAGGTAATTCTAGCATAAAATCATTTTCCGACTGATTTTGCTCATTTTTTTTTTCGCAGGCTAAAAATAATCTGTTTTCTAATAAATCCCGAAGTTTTAGAATTTTTGACCGTTTAGAACGCGAGATAATTAATAACAAAGTAATCATTCTCTCTCATTAGAAGCATGTAAAACTTCATGCCCGCCCAACATTTTTTGTTGTATTGAAGAAAAAAAACTAGGACAGTAAAGATAAATATTTCATAAATAAAATTTTTTTTAAATCGCGTTTTACCGTTTTATTTTTAGAAATATGATAATTTAAAATTTTTTTTTCTTTCAAAATTACATTAATTTGTCTATAAATATATCTATATGTGTATATATATGTATATGTATTTATTCTATAGTAAAATCAAACCGGTTTTTTTGTCCTGATTATACAAGACAATGCTAAAACATCCTTAATGTCTTTGGAAGAAGCTATAATTCTGTTATAGCTTCTTTATTAGGAAACATAACTCCGTAGATGTTTTTGAATACACAAAACTCAAAAACAGACAACAGTTTATTGTATATAGAGGTTGTGTGGCATTTACATAGCGCAATTAGTTTCCGTACACTTAAGATTAAATTTATCTAAATCATAAACGTATACAATTTGTGATAAACGTTAAATGAAGCAGTTTTTGAGATTTTGTCATTCGTAGAGACTCCCCCTATATTCAGTTAATTTTTGTTCTCTCGAGAAAACTATATCAGAGTTTTCTAAATCAAATTACAGAAAAGTTTTTGTGTGGTTTCGAATGAAAAGTTTTATTTAAAAAAATTAAAAACAGTTTTTTTATTTTAACACATAACATTTCTGTTTTCCGGGGAGGGGAGGGGGATTGTTAATTAGAGGGGGCGTTTAATATGATAGGTAAATTTAAATAAAAAATTAACCATAACGAATATTAATTAGGTACATAATTAAATTAATTATGTACGCATATATTTAAATCTAATTTTCCATATAATTAGATATATCAATATACCATTAATTCTCGAATAGTTAGAAATTCTGTACCAAAAATAGCATCCACGGTCGAATAATAATAACTATAGTGAGCTATTAAATGAGTAGATAGCTACATATATTTAAAATTTTCCAAACCATGAAAATTAATGAAAATACAATTTTACATGATGTTAAAAATAATCCCAATTTTATTAAAATGATATCATCGTGAATGTAAATGGTATTTAGTTTATGTCATATATTTTAATTACACAAAATTTTCGTAGAAATTTAAGCTCGTTAAACAATTAACCAAATTATACGGTTATTTAAATTTGTTCAAAATATCTCTACTTCATTTTTTTTGTTTTCAAAATAAAAGTTTATTTTTTGGAAACTATTTCTTCTATAAAAACATATCGCTCTTAAATGTTTCTGATTTTACAAGCTTTTATTTAACTTGCTATGTATGTATGTTCGGGTCAAATCTTGCAAGCTGAATTAGAACCACTTCCTCTTATCCTACGGAGTTGAATTTTTACATGTTGGTTCAGTTTCGATGACAGTGCATTTTTATGGTAAGCATGACAAGAATCGACAAGGGGAAAGGAGGGTTTAAAGGGTGGGGGAAACACAAAATTTGTTATATCTCTCTTAATATTGAAAAAATCGAAAAACTCATAAGAAGTGAAGTTGTAGTAAATAATAAAAAGCTTGTTTTTAAAAATGGTTTTTTTAATAGAAACTTATTTAATGTATAGGTACTATATAATTTAAGGTGTAGTAATTTCACGGTAACGTACACAGGCCCCTTAAACCCCTTAAACTCGGCCTGTCGTACAACCATGCTCTAGATATCGGTTTCATAAGTGGTTTTATACAAATTTTTGCAGTGTATTTGGTTTTCGGAATAAAGTCTCGAATAAAAGCTGTTTGTTATACCAAATACTTACATCTGTTATTCAGAACGTTTTTTTCAAAAGCTAAATGAATTCGATACAATTTGTCTGTAAATGAAGCTAATAGTTTAGATGGATAAAATGGGTTTTTTCCAAATATCTCAAAAACTAAAAGATTTACCACAAAAGATTGTTGGACCAAAATAATAGTCATTAGAATTTTGAATAAAAATTGTTCCCAATCAACCTGAACAGGATACAACTTCGAAAGGTTACCGAACATGATCACCTACGCAAGCATCTGCACGCAATAGAACTCCACACTGGATCCACTATTATATGTGCAAAAAGATCTCTCGGTAACAGCAAATACAAAATATTTGGTGCATCTCCCCCGAATATTTGAACCTACAGGAAAACCTGATAAGCAAGATTATGGCCCTTGCCGAGATATGGGAGAAGTGAATCTCGTCGGACTGAACTAGAAGGCGAAGTACAATAGGCCATAAGGTCAAGGTGCAGTACTATTTATACCTCAACATGTATCTATTTATCGATCTTTGCATAAATACCATAACAAATTAGTTAATGAACCTTAATAATTTTGTTGTTTAGTATTCGTAACTATATGGCGTTTTGTTTTTTCTATTTTAGACGCTCCAAAATATTTGGATGATTTTTTACGTAACTCCCTCTAAAATAAGGTGAGACAAACATCATTTGTTTTGATAGTTCGAAAAATTAGAGAATGTAAACTTTTTAATTAGCAAAAAATATATTCATATTGAAAAAGGTCACTATAGTTATTATTAAATTATTAAATTAAAGTAGTTCCCATAATGGACACCTAAGAAGGAGAGACGATTTCTTGTACACATGGCCACAAAAGTAACGTTCTTTTTTCTCGTTATAAATATACTAACAACATTTATTCGAAACATTTTCACTAACTGGAATTTGTGGAGGAGTCTTTTCTATTGCCGTCGGTCGAAAATTATTGTGTGACAAAATACCGTCAGATTTTTGCTTTGTTTTGCCTTTAACGTCATCATACCAGTATAGGCGCATGCGCGTGAATGGTTACGAATTAGCTTTGTGTAAAGTTATAAATTGATGTAGGGTGTAAACACTTTTAGCTACGATAGTGGCATCATTGTGAAGAACTTGCGGAACATTACTAGGCACTAATAATATTCGCCTGAATATAAGTGTAAATCGGTCTTAAATTGGAAATTACTAAATAATTGAAGATTTCTCGGAAGTATAGAAAACGCATATCAGAGGAAAAAGGTGGCGTTTGAAACGGTTCAAAACGATTATGATGTGCAGGACGTTTTCACGAAAAATTTTCGGTGCGGACCCGAGCTGTACCTTTCTACTTCCTCGCTTCTTCTATATCCGCAAGCTTTTAATCTTTTATCTGCATCAGTGATAGTACTGCCTTAATTATTTACCTAAGATAGAATAAATTAATTTTGTTTGTTGTTTTTTTTTTTGTCAAAACAAAATTATAAACTTCAAAGGTTTTGAACTCTTTAATTAAAATAAATGAACGTTTTAAAAGGTTAAGAAGAATATGACAGTATAAAAGCACACACACTTTTAGTAACAATTTTATTGTTGTTCCCGTTACATTTTAATGTCCTGTAGGAGTGGTTGGGGATGTGTGTATTATGATGCTTCTTCACACTAATATATAATGTTTTTAATGCTTTTAATTTAAGGTGTGAAGACACTTTCTCACGATGTTTTAAAACAACTTTTATATGATTATTACCAAGGAGTCTGTTTATACACGCGTTCTCTTCAGGAGACTATCAAGGATTCCATACCATAGCATAAAAATTATCTTTGATGAAAGTGAACTCTTAAGACAAGTGAAAATAACATCTAATTGATTTAATTGCTTAATACTCGGTATATACTGAATTTATGAAAACAAGTTTCAAAGAAAAGTTGTTTTTTTGTAAAAAAGGAATATCTTTTGTCTTTAAATTTTTTTTTATCTCTTACGTTTTCAAATGGTTTTTCCCATTTTACTCAAACATGGTCCGATTTTGCCAACAAACTTGACCTTACTTTTTAGCTCCAGAACACACACATAAGAGTTATCGTGTTGACAGGCGGTCGAAAATGCGGATATGATCGAATTTGGTTATTTTATGAACACCGATTTCAAATATTTATGCCTGCGATCAATATTTTGCCAGCCGCAATAATGCAAAAATGAAAATGTGATTAGTTGAATTTATTATTAATGTTTAATTAATTATAACTCAAAAACTAAGCGTCAAATCAAAAAAATTTATTCAACTTTTTTGTTTATTTTTTCCAGTTCTACACGGTGGTATAGTTTTCTTGAATTTCAGAACAACCTGTATATTATATAACGGGTATAAAGAACATAAAATTTAGTGAATTTTAGGCCAATAAATACCAATTTATCGGGGGTATTTCTAATTGGAAAACTATGTTTTAAATATTCTTTTATCTTATTATACAAACCCTATCCGTGTGTTTTTTGAATTTTACTTCTAAAGCGCGTCACGCATACTCAATGGATACATATTTTCTTGTATCAAAAATTAACAAAACCTTTATGAACACACTTTTTACTGAACATGACTGTATGTATGAGTAGTCGATTATAGTCTCCTTTTTAAATGACAAAACATTTTATAGAGTAACATAAAATAAAATATGTTCGTCGTTGCCATTGGTACCTATAGAAGAATCCTTTAAAATTTATTCGAAAACTTTTCACTATACTACTATCGCGCTTACATAGATATAGCAAGATAATAATTTACTACCCTGTATAAAATATTTATAGAATGTCATTGTAAAAACTGTCATAGTAAAAATTGACATTGCTAAAACAATTTCGTGTTCGAGTCAAGTCGTCAAATCGAGCAAGTTTTTATTACATAGATTATAATTTATTATTTTAATAAAATTAGAGTGAAAACTGGTTAACATATAATTTTATACAGACGATGAGAATGTTTTCCATTTATTTACTTTAATTTAATCCTGACAATAGTACTAGGGCCACCGATCAGATGGCTCAGGACAGATGTGAAACGTTCAGCTAGATTAATTTTTTTATCCAAATATTATATATTGGATTTCGAATAGAACCAGAAAGTAGCTACCTTGTGTTTAGTTTACACACATCATCACATCAATGTCTTACAAGTTGCCTGCTATTAAAAAAGTTTCACTCTATTTCTAATCTTGTGGAAAATCGGAAAAACCAATTTTCCCAGGGATAAAACCTACCTAGATCGACTTTTTACCGTAGAAAGCACCTATTATGAAAATTTTATCGAAATTGTTAGAGCAGTTTTCGAGAGCGTAATTACAAGTAATAATAAACAGTAAGTATAACTTGCTGAAGTAAAATATTATATAGCTACTAAGAAAAACCATAGGTTGGGACCACGTAACTCTATAGCACATAATATGATTTGCGAGTAATACCTACAGCTGAAACCTACAGAACCCTAAAAGGACGATAATCGTGCTAATTTGACAATTTGGTGACTAGTTTACTTGATTCCTAAAACCAATATGGGACAATGGAACAAAAAGAGTTGTTATTCAGACGGACAGTAATAAAATAACTATAAGGGTAGATAGAGGTAGATTGTAAAGGCTGCCCTGGACGGGCTACACTTCGACCATAAGGTCCATTGTGATGCCTTAGGATGTGAGGATGTGAGTGAAGTGGAAGGAATTTGTAAGTAGGCTAGGAATTGGTAGGATATGCGGCTGCAGCCGACTATGATAGGAACTATGCCGATATTCATCTGGTGTTCGTGAAGGAAACTGCAGAAAACCTTCTCAAGCATAGCCGGTTACTTCGTTCTTGTCCATACGCCGACAGTTTAGTCAATCAACCGCCCCCTTTTTTTTTCGTTTTTTTTTTTTAATTGACAAGCTGCCGATGTCGAGATTCGAACCCATAACCTCCCAGTTTCCAAGTACTGTATACTGCGCAGACATGACGCCTTAGACCGCTCGGCTACTTGGCTGGTAACTATAAGGGTTCCTTCCTTGTTTGACTACTGAACCATAAACCCCTACGATACTTGATTTTTCACAGATTCACCGCCAGTCATATCGAAATGTAATTTTCAAATAATACAAAAACCTAGGTATGTATACCTGGAAATAGTTTTAGAAAACTAGAACACAATATAAATTAGCTTTTGTATTTTATCTGATTGTTTTATTAAATTCAAATTAATCGATTATCGCATTTCAACAAAGTTTTATTTACTATGTTTATTGAAATGGAAACAATTAAGGTAGGGTGATAACGGTATCTTTTGTGTATAGACGCAAAAGCGGTACTTATTGGATATAGACGTGATTTTGTGTACGCGATAAAGCGATCTGATTGGTCTACAGATATTCTACTCTTTACTGAATAACACACAGTCAGACTGATCTGGGTACCGGGTCACTCTGGTGTTAAAGGGAACGAAGTAGCTGACTCGTTGGCATGAGAGGGGTCATCCCAAATGCCCCTTTCACCTGAGCCTATCATTCCGATAGCAAGATGCTCCGTAATTTGCCGAATCAAGAGGTGGCTGCGACAATCTCATCTCGATTACTGGGACTTTACGCAGGGCTTGCGACATGCCCAGTTGTGCATAAACACAGTTAGGCCGTTCTACTGTGCTCGGTTGAAACTCAATAGAATGCAGTTGAGAAGGGTGGTAGGGCTCTTGACAGGACACTGTCGATTGAACTACCACCGTCATAACTTGGGGATCTCTGATGATCCCACTTGTAGGGCTTGTATGGAGGAAGATGAAACCTCCATACATGTTATATGCACTTGCAAAACCTGCAGGGTATCAGGTATAGAATGTTTGGGTCCGAAACCTTGGATCTATCAATCCTGGGAGCACTCCCGGCGGAGAAGTTGCGGGCCTTCTGTGTGCCGTCTGGTCTCGACAGAATCCGTTAGCTTCATCTGCTTAAAATAGCACCTCTTACCCGGAGACGTCTCGCCTTCGGGTGACAAGTTGTTCTCAAAGAGGGCACAGAGGATCCCTTGGTCTAGGTGCTATGGACCCATTTGCGGTACCCCTCTTTCTAATTATTATTATTATTATTCTACTCTTTAAACGAACTATTTCGCAACTATATCGGCACCCTATAAATTTTCGAAATTCGATTTTGTAGTTGATTCCGTCAACGCTCGCCAAAATCTTTAGGTCAGAAACAAACGAGAAAATCTTAAAACCAGAAATGTTTACTCATAGATATTAAAAGACTTATTAGTCAACTTTTTTGGCGAATTTCCTCTTCAAAGAAATGGGGAAATCGGATACTACGAATAAAAAAATCTTAAAACCAGAAATTTTTACTCATAAATAGGAAAAGACTTATTAGTCAACGTTTTTGGCGAAGTTCCTCTTCAAAGAAATGGGGAAATAGGATACTACGAATACATTTTTCGATTTTGTCTAATATTAAGAGGATCTTCCCAAAAAAATTTTTAGGATCGATTTATATGGATAAATAAATTTCAAAAAACAAATAACGTGATTGTACTACTTTAAAAGGAATTTATCTGCAATTATTTTCAGGTAAAATATAATTTTTTCTTTTCACAATAGCAAATAAATATTCATGCAGATAAAATTTATTTTATGGTTAAGCTACACGCTGCTCTGAGCCGCGCCCGTATTAAAACTTTATTATTGTTATTCTAAAACATTTATTAAAGTTTTCTTGCTTTGATCTTTTTGTTTAAAACTTTAACTTCAAAATAATAGGGGATATTAGATACAACAACAATATCAAAAACAGTAAACAATACACAGTGTTTCAAAAGTTAGCAGGTGTTCATAAAATGACCTAGTTAGCACATTTCCGTCCGTTCGTGGTCACGATAACTCAAAAACGAAAAGAGATAACGAACTGAAATTTTGTGTGTATTATAGAGCTAACCAGCCAAGTAGCCGAGTGGTCTAAGGCGTCATGTCTGCGCAGTATGCAGTACTTGGAAACTGGGAGGTTATGGGTTCGAATCCCGACATCGGCAGTTTGTCAATTATAAAAAAAAAGGGGCGGTTGATTGACTAAACTGTCGGCGTATGGACAAGAACGAAGTAACCAGCTATGCTCGAGAAGGTTTTCTGCAGTTTCCTTGACGTACTCCAGATGAATATCGGCATAGTTTCTATCATAGTCGGCTGTAGCCGCATATCCTACCAATTCCTAGTCTACTCACAAATTCCTTCCAATCCACTCACTTCCTCACATCCTAAGGCATCACAATGGACCTTATGGTCGAAGTGCAGCCCGTCCAGAGCAGCCTTTACAATCTACCTCTCTATTATAGAGCTAAAAAGTAAGTTCAAGTACCCCCCCCCCGCTAGGGTAGAAAATATCCATCTTTAAAACCGTAAAAGATAGATACAAAAATTTGAATTTTTGGTCAAGAAATGTAAACAGTGGTGGATTATCCAAAAGGCAAACTAGGCACGTGCCTAGGGGCGCAAGGTTACAAAAGGGCGCGCGTGGAAGTTACGAAGAAAAAATAATACCTACAGTCCTGCCAGAGAGTAAGTCGCCGTTGGGATGCGTCGGAAATTTTCTGTTTGTAATGATAATGCGTAGTAACGGCGTAAGATTAAATTCGTAACAATTTACCCAAACGTTGACATAGCCTTAAGAATGTGCGTATCGACGGCAGTCAGCAATTGTAGTGGTGAGCGGAATTTTTCTTGTCAATAGAGAGTGAAAAATTATCTCCGCTCAACCATGGCCGTAGCAACCTAACAACTTTAAACAATAAACAATTTTATTCATAGTCTTATTGTTTTAATATGTAAAATATTAAATCTTAAGTTTGTACTTAATTAATGATAAAACACAATCGGACGTACTTCCTCTCTCAGCAATCTCAACAAACGGGCCACAAATTTCCAAGTTCTATCTTTCTTGCTTTCTTCACTCTCATCTCATAGTTAATATTTAGAATATACTAGACTTTGCCAGCGGCCTCGACCGCGTGACATTCCCGGGCTAAAAGTTTCCTATGTGTTAATTCAGGGTATAAACTACCTTCATATAAATTTATTCAAAATCCGTTAAGTAGTTTTTGCATGAAAGAGTATCAAACATTTATCCATTCATCCTCACAAACTTTCACGTTTATAATATTAGTAAGATGGTAACTAGAGGGGTGTTGATGAGGTGCTGGCCTAGGGCGCTGCGGACTTTTAATCCGCCTCTGAATGGAAATGCAAAATTTAATCGGTGAGCCTCCGGACTATACGGACTATACAGCATAAAATATTGAATTATTATTTATAGAACAGCCTATCTATCGTGTAGGAGGTTTTTCGGAGTGGTTTACCAATATATTAATATCATCAATATCTGTTTCGAAACAATCAATTATAAAATACAAAATATCATATAATACAACATATACTATTAATTAATCGAACACTAATTAATTTGTTAAAATAATAATGGATGGATGACGTTTGTTAGCTAGCGAACGAGCAAGCGAAATTGATTCGTTTGTGCCGATATCTATTCATGGAACTTAGAAAATTAATTTTAATTAAATATATATCTATAACTGTCTTAAATGTCCAATGTACAATGTTCGAAAATTATTCAATCCTACAAATTCAACAGAAAAGCATTAGTCTAAAAAAATGGTCCAGATAACATAGACAAAGGAAAATACCAACTAATTGAGTTAATTATTTAAGCAATTAACTCAGTCCGGTATATATTGAGTTTATAAAAAACTGTTTCCATCAATTTATTGTCTTTAAATTATCGTTCTATCTTTTACGGTTTCAAAGATAGACAGTTTTGCACATCATACCACAAAATCTTCCGATTTTGCCCTTTCAATTGACCTTTACTTTTAAGCTCTGAACACACATACAAAATTTCAGATCGTTATCTCTTTTCGTTTTTGAGTTATCGAGTCCACGGATGGACGGGCAAACGGATATGCGGAAATCATCTTATAAAGTTATTTTATGAACACCTATACCAAAAATTTTTCTCTGCGGTCAATATTTTCAATAGTTACAAAGTCGGGACTAAACTTAATATACCCTTGTATGTATATATATATACAGGGTGTAAAAAGATAGCAAATCTGGCCAGTGTTTCATTTTAAACAAATCGCTAAACCCAATTAACAAATTTGAAAAGATTTTCATGAAATAATTTCCAAATAATGTATAGATTTCCTACAGAAAATTATCGAAACACATTTCGTTTGCTGAGTAGTCGGCGTAAAATTTGATTATATTATTTATACACAAAAAGTAAGGTAGATGTTTCAACGGGTTTTCCCATCTCGTATATTGGATATTATCAAATCGACGGTATCGAATTACACACACACCAATTAATAATATAAAATTGATTGATATTTTAGAAACATATTATGTTTTTAATAAAAATTATTAAAAACTTTCCTCTTTTTAAAAATTTTTTTTTTTATAATAGATTTCTTTTCTCTAATTAAAGGAAATTTCATGCAATGATTATAACAAGAATGTAATAGATATTGTCTATACACAATGTGTACACAGTATGACAGTTTTATAATATACCTAATGGTAAATATTTAGATAAATGATTACAACACAGAACTCGATATAATTGATTTGTAACAGGAGGGAAAACATATATTAAATAATCATTTTCATTCCTTTGTCCTAGAAATTTATACACGATAATTTTTCTATTTTAAAATTGATTTAATTCTCTGACTAAAGGAACTTTTATACAATAATTATAACTAGATTGTAATAGATGTTGCTTATATTTGAACACAAAATTATAGAATTTCTAGTTTCAAATAGATTCTCTAATTAAAGGAACTTTTATACAATGATTATAACTAGAATGTATTAGATATTGCCTATATTTGAACATAAAATTATAGAATTTCAATTTTCAAATAGATTTTCTAATTAAAGTAACTTTTATACAATGATTATAACTCGAATGTAGTAGATGTTGCCTATATTTTAATAGAAAATTATATAATTTCAATTTTCAAATAGATTCTCTAATTAAAGGAATTTGAATACAATGATTATAACTGGGATGTAATGGATGTTGCCTATTATTGAACACAAAATTATACAATTTCATGCTTAACTTTGATTTTTGTCGATTCTATTCCGCGGTAGGTTCCATTCGTCTTTCGATTAAATATTTCGAACAAAAGTTGTTAGTCTTTTATAAGAAATAACTTTGTTACCATTATTTGACATCAAATGCTTGATATGAAAAATCATACACATCTAGGGATGGGGATCGAACCCACGACCTCTGGCATTCTAGACCAATGCTCTACCAACTGAGCTACCTAGATATGTATGATTTTTCATATCAAGCATTTGATGTCAAAAAATGGTATCAATGTTCAGACGCATTACTTAAATGTCAAAGTAAGTAAACGCTAGTCGCTTCCGTTAGTATAATATAACCGAAAGGCAACCATACTAACAATGGAAATAAATAGACGTTAGTTTACAAATAACAATTTAAAAATATGTGAATAACTTTGTTATATAAAATTTTCAAAATTTTTTATTCATTAAAACAAACCGAAGGAAAAAATACCGAACAGTTGGCTAACGCATTCAGTATTAAGCGGCTAGAAAAAGAACATGTTTGTATTCGATAGCCTAATCAATTTTATCGAAAATACAAAATTTCTTCTTCATTTTCGTGTCAGTTTTTGCCCTATACATGTTTTTATTAATTTTTTGTATATTTTCTCTCGAAAGAAACTACTATGTTTTTGATTTTAGACTTGAATAGTTTTCTAAGTCGTCGAAAGACGAATAGACAACAATCCCTTGCCAAAATGGTTAATTTTTTAAGGTGTAGGTACGGAATTTTAAAATACCTCTCTTTCTAGTATCAAACATTTCCAAAACGATGTTCCGACAAAGGGCTTTTACAAATACTCTTTGCCAAAATCTTAATTAAGTATCTTAACAATTTTTATAATGCTACAGAAATCAAAAAATATTAAGCAAACTTTTATCAGAAAATTGTTAATTAACCTACACACTTTTTATGAACATGACTGTAACATTTCGATTATATACTTTTTCAATGAACATAACTTTACCACTTTAATTTATAATAATTATGAAAAAAAAATTAAAAAATCCCACTTTAAATTAAGAAAACCAATTTTTAAACATTTTTTTTAATGTTTATCAAAACTTTTCAAAAGTTTCCACATTACACACTTCACTTCGAAAACGAACTGTTTTCGAACTCGAAACAACCTGTACGAACACAGCACACGGTCTTCTGTTTGATATATGCGGAATAATATAAATATCTTTCGAATATGTGTGACGCGCGTCTATTTTCTCACTGCCACACAAGCGCTTAAGAGTATCATAATAAAGTCAAGTCAAGCGCATTTTCTCGTTTCGCAAATATTTCATTCATTCATAATTCGAAGCATGTATTTCAATTATGTAATACATCTAGTTTAGAAGAGAAATAGATTTTCTTTTTACCACATACATTTGTATCTATTTTTCCAACAAGCAACCGCTATATCATATGTGTTGTAACGGTTGCATATATCACGAAATAGTTTTACTTATTGAATTATTTTAAACATATGCAATATTACTACATGTAAGTTATAACAGTTGTAAAACATAATGGAATATATCCAATTTATGTTTTTAAAATTGCTTGTACTGTTGTCATACAGTATATAGACAAAACTTATATATAAAGACATTTTATGCTTAAACGAAACAGACAGAAGTCTGTCTATCACATAAGCAGTATGACTACACTTAGTAGACAATAATTCCGTTTGTATGTGATATGATTTTTGGATATTGAAAGACAAGACAATATTATACAATATAGAATGATCGTTATTATATAAGTAAATAGCTACACCGCCAGCGTTTAACATTAGAACATTTAAATTTGACTATACTGTTGAAATTCAGTACAGGAATGTCTTCATCATTACAACTTCATGTTTCTGATAAAAGAAGAATATTAAATTTACGAGCCACATTATCAATGATATCATTTTTCAGGGCTCATAAACTTTGTATATTAAATGCATATATTGATAAACCTGATCTGGTCTTGATGTAATTTAAGTAACTCTGATTCTAATGTAAATAATAGATTGAATGCCAGTCTGTCAAACTCTAATTTTAATGTAAGAAGTGACGCTGGTTCTGTCCTACCATGATCAAATATAGAATCATTAGTTTCAGATACAATATATAATTTATCAATTGTAGTTTTTCACTACAATATCATTTTCGTTAAACTTTTTAAAAATTGATTAGATTTTCGCCAAGATCACAAAACTATTTGACATTAGTTCAGTATTTTTGATCGAATGTGTACATATTTTACTTGAATAAACACAACAAGAAATGTAACAGGTTAGATTAATATTTAAGGATGTACCAGCACTGTGTTAGCAATCAGCACAACAAACGGGTGTGATGCACAAATATATAAACACACATACATAGACAAATACACAGTTCACATATACAAAGTAATGTTGATTTGAAGAAAATAAATATATTTAAACTTTTATATTTCGAAAACAAAACGGTGATATACGATTTCTTTTTTTTAAATTTATATAATAAATATTTAGCTTTACTCTCCTAGTTTTTTTTTTTAATTATGTCCAGTGTTTTTTCTAATACAACAGATAAAAGTTGGACGGGCATGAAGTTTCACATGCTTCTAATGAGAGTGAGTGAGAGAGAATGATTACTTTGATATTAATTATCTCGCGTTCTAAACGGTCAAAAATTCTGAAACTTCGGGATTTATTAGAAAACATTATTTTTAGTCTGTGAAAAAAAAATGAGCAAAATCTGTCGAAAAGTGGTAGTATGCTGGTACATCCTTAAAATAACATTATTTACTATTTCGTTCGAGAGATTTAGATTTTGAAGTGTATTTATCTATTTAGAAATTCTATCTGAATGAAGTTATTTGTATAAATAATACCAACATACGAATTTCTTTAGATGTCATGCTTTAAGAACAAAACAATTTATACAGAGTATATCTCAAAAAACCTGTAGGAACTTATTCTACATCTCTAACATAAAATAAAAGAAGAGAGACACAATTCGGGTCCGTGTCGTAGATTTTAACGTGAAACCGCCCTACACATGATCCACAGACGTTTGTACGGACGCTAGCCGCTGCTACGTAATCGCTTTGAGCCCTTTTTTTTATCAACACTGTCGTAGCTCACGCATTCATTCGCCAGTGGACTTTTTAGGCCCGTTAGATTCCATCGACACGAGCTTTTCTCTGATATGCGTTTTCTATAATTCCGAGCTTATTTACGAGTCATGTAAGACAAAATCTTCAATTTTTATGTAGTTTTCAATTTAGTACCGATTTTCACTTATATTTCGGCGAATATTTTTATTGCCTCTAAGTAGTGTTCCGCAAGCTCTTCACAATGACGCCCGAATCAATTTCCTAGCTAAACGCGTTTTCAAACTACACCAATTTATAACTTTACACAAAGCTAAATCGTAACCAATCACGCGCATTCGACTACAATGGTATGATAACGTCACAGGTAAAACAAATACAGCGCGACAGATGAATTCTGAGACTCACTGTAAATAGAGGAAAAAAATGCACAAAACTTTATGCAAAGTCGTTTTTTTTCGACAGATGTTAAAATTTTTATTGTCTTTTTTTTTAATTTAAAAAAGATAAAATAGAAATTTATATTACAATTACAAAGAATAATTATAATGTTTTCTAACATTGAATCTATTTTCGTAATTAGTCGGGTAGAAATAATTTATACCGATATTATTAAGATCGAATTGGAACGATAACAATAGTAAATAAATTTTCATTCTATTATAATATTCTATACATCATTTTCATTCTATATACCATACAGAGGGTTTCGAAAATATCGAAATAAGAATTATTTCAATAAAACACTAGGAGATATTACGATAATTTTTTAATCGTATTGTTGACTTAGATTATAAATTAAATTTCACATAATCCCCAAATTTTATTTTTAAAAAACCATTTATTTCCAAATTTGTAACGATTAGAAATATTAATTTTGTATAGATGCGTTTATAAAATTTTCAAATTTTCTGATGTGTCCATCGGTCCATAGACAAGATTATTCACAAACCAAAAGAGAATAATGAGATAAAATTCATGAGCATGTTCTATGGTTAAAAACTGTCTTTGAGTTCGTGTATGAGCAAAATCAGTCCATGCATTCTTATGTTTGCATCTATCTTTTAAACCGTAAGAGATAGAAGAAAAATACCAGGACATCAAATGTTTCTTTTTTTATAATACACAACTTTTGTTTAAAGTTTTTTGTTATAAATTCAATACTTTTTCCACATCAGTTGTGCCACAACACCCGGGAATTACTTGTAGATTATAAAAGCATGCGTATAAATATATAATCATATACAGAATCAACACTAGTCATGTTTTTATTCATCTATGCGTGTAAACCCATTGATAGAGAATTCAGTATTTTTACATACAATATTTTCCAAACTTCCTCTATGGTCACCGACAAAAATGTATTAAATAGGTTTCTGAATCAATAATTTTGTATTTAATTAATTTGTAATTTAAAATAAATGATAATTATTTTTTCGAAAAAGGATTAAGCGTCTTCGAAAAAATAAATCCCCCCCCCCCCAAAAAAAAACAACCAAGAAATATAACAAACTCAGTGAGTTTTATTGTTTAAATACCATGTGTTTACTGAGTTCTTTATTGAACTCGAAATCGTTTAAGAAATTTCAGCTTGTTAACTCTTTTCGTTTTGGAGTTGAATTTCGTGTCAACGGACAGACAAAACGGATATTCGGAAATTTACTATACGGGGGTTCGGTGTTCGAAATTTTATTTGTGGGAAAATTTGAATGTATGAGATTCGTTTTTTTTTAATATCTATTTGAAAGCTTTGAAAAAAAACTAAAAGAAAAAAGATTGTCTGAAATTCAATAAAATGATAAATTCGTAGAAAGTGTTACTGGAAAAGAGAATTTTAAATGGAGGATACAAAAGTAGATTTTTTTATTGATACTGGGGTATTCAAAAGTAAAGTTCTTTTTACAAAATTTAACAGTTGATTTTTTCCCAATCGTCCATTAGGTTTTTCCAAAAAATATGTTTAAAACAAAATATTTTTTTCTATAACGATAAACTTTTATTGAAAACATTTTTTCGATAACCAAATCCTTGTTATTTACTCATAATACATCAGGAATAAAAATAGTCGGGAAAATACTTTTTTTGGACAGCCCTGCGGCCCTGTATCTATCCGACACAAAGCGATATTTAAAAAACTATTAATGATAATCTTCATAAAATTACTTCACCCATAATAACTGACTTAATAATTTTGCGTCACTCACAGCAGTTGGTGACCTTCTAGCAGTAGTTCATAACGCCGAGTTGTTTCAGAACATCTTCAACTCCGTCAATTCAACAAGGGCGACCTCTAGGTCGTACATTTTGCCTTCGAAAACTTTTTTACCTATTTTCTTTGAGTCATAACTCATAACACATAATTCATAACAAATAATCTAGCCATCTAAATAGATTTTGTCTACGGAATGCTCCGATAGATGGTTCCTCAAGAAGGGTCTCGAGTTCTTCGTTGGTCCAGATCCGCCACAAGTCATCCTGCTTTACTGTGCCAAATATACGTCGTTCCTATAATTTTCTGTCATAGAAAATGAAGCGGAGAAAAATTACAAAAAGTAGCCAATATCAGATTTGGTGTTTGCTTTGACTGATAGGAATAAATCTGCCGTTACCGGACTTTTACACAAGTCGGTATATCGATATTGAAATGAAGGCTCTAATCTACCAACTAATTTACGACTCATAATCTTTCTTTAACTTATGTCTTGTATTTGGGTCTGTAAAAACTTCATCGGAATTCCATACAGAAACAAAATGATATACTGACTACGAAACCGTACACTGTGCGTGTACGGTCCAGAATATGCACTTGATTAGTTTTTTGTAGGCAAATAAAAGTGTTTTTTTTTTTCTTAACCATTGACCGTCACAATTTCCACGTCCAATAAATTAAAATACCATTGAATGGCTAAATAATGGTTGCATATTAGGATGGCCCTTAGCTGCTGTAGAGTAATCTTTTTTGAATCCCTCAACTTTCGGAAAATTCATGGTCGATAAAGGACATCTCGCAGTTGTTCGATTGAACTAAGGTTTTGCACATATCGTTTTTGTTGTTAATTCAAACAAGATAGGGGAATGGGAGCTATCTCTCGATGCACTGAGGCTTAACAGGATACAACTACGGAGGGTTACCGGATTCATTACCGGGCATTATCTCCTGCGGAAGCATCTGCACATAATGGGACTTCATAACGGGTCAATTATGTGCAGATTGTATGGCGAGGAGGAAGAAACATTCAGCCACTTTTTCTTGGACTGCGAACCTCTAGATTACAGCAGATACAGGATATTCGGTGCATCTCACCCCGAATATATGAACCTTCAGGAAGACCTTATAAGCAAGCTCCTGGCTATTGCCAACATATGGGAGAAGCGAATCTCGTCGGACTGAACTAGAAGGGAGAGCACAATGGACAATAAGGTCGAAGTGCTATACTTTTTAGACCCCAAGATGTGTCTATCTATTTTAGAAAGTTGAAAAATAAGGGTCACCCTTATATATATATATATATATATATATATATATATATATATATATATATATATATATATGTATAACATACCAAAACCCATATATAATTTTCATGACATCCCCGAGATTATTACATTATAATTACATATTCTATCCAATTTAATCTCATCAGAAATAAAGCTTCAAGCTTTATTGACTTGAGCTTAGTGTTCAATTTGTGTTTATGTGTCATACTGTGATTTACTGCTTACTGTATTGTGTATACACAGATTTACTGTAATATTATATAGCCAAAGCCTTCTTTTATTTAAAAAGTTTTTCACCTCTGATTTCACACTATGGGTGTATTCGTTTTGGACACTTACATGCTTTCAGCGTCATCAAGCGTTGTTTTTAGTATCTATCTTGACGCTGTGTGTACTGACAAAGCGCGTAAAGGTTGAGTTCCACGATAGACACAACGCTCACAGACGCTTTCCCTATCGAGGTAGAGCAGCAAAAGCGTGAGCACCAATTCGTACTAGCTTGTAGGACGCTGTATAAACGTTTGTTTATTTATTTGCCACCGTGCATCGAAGGTTTTTAAGTGTATTCCATGGCATTTTTTAAATATTTTAAATATTTTACAACATTTTTTTGTTGATAAACAAAAAAAAAACCACCTAACATACGAAAACTTAATAGAAAAAATCTACATTACCGACATACTTTATCAAATTATCAGTTTAGGGGGTTTTGTTTTGATTTGAAGGGCTTTTGAAGTTACTCAAGCAAACATTCGATTGCTTGAAAAATAGCTAAACTGTTTTCATCCGACATATTGAATATTGATGCCAACTGACGTTTACACGTACTTGTAATGCCTAAAATGAACGGCATTTTCAAGAGTAAATTAAGCGATCATAAGCCAATAAGAATGCCAATAAATTTTGCTTAAAAGCTTGATCTCTGTATACACACACATAAACCCACCAATGGACGTATTTTGAATCGAACACCCTGTATAAAAATTAAAACGTTTTAAAGTTGATTTTGTATTTTTCGTTCAAAGTAAAAAGCTTGTGCTTGCTGTGTTTGTTTTCTCATAATATCAAAGAGAATATCATTTCGAATGGGAAACAAATGATACTTAATGTTTGCACGCAACATTTAAATTTGCATAAACTGTTATTATCTATTTTCTATTTCCATTTTCTTCGCATAATTACATACTCAAGACTATTAAAGGTATTGGTACTTACTATACGGCTACGGGCTGCAATGGACTGCGGGTAGAAATTAATTAATTTGATATGCTTAAGGCTACTAAATAATATATGATCTTAGTTTTAATGGCATTGAGAGCGTCTCTAATTGTCGTTTTTTTATTAGGATTAATCAGCCAAATAACAAAGCAAGGGTTCGTTATGCAAGAGCTGCGTCATATTAGCAAATTTCCTCAGAACAATTACATCACTTCTCTTTTGGAAATAGATCATAATTATCTTTTATTATAAGCACCTTTTTACGCTGAATTCCTTATAGTATTTGCAAATCTATATTCGCTAATGAGTAGAATCGGTGAAAATGGTCATTCAATAGACTGAAATATATGTCAACAGTAATAAATATTGGTGACATTTACGCAAAGTAAACATTTTTGTTTTATTTTTACATATTAACAATGTTTTACAAAGTAAATCTCCAAACGATATAATGAAAGCGCTGAAATTGCCGTCCAAATTTTTGTTAACGTTCCCGAGATGTGTGCTTCTAATATCTAAAATCATTAATAATTATGCTCCTAACCTTCTCTAATTATCCAACCACATTATTATAAAACTAAGACAATGGACACTTAATAAACACTTTAAAAAAAAATTATTTTCAATTAGATACTTTATTTAATATATGCTACGGAACCCTAAATTGATACATGGACGACACACAATTAACTATTGTATTATATGCAAGTGTTTTAGCTTTAATGATACATGAATTGCATATATTCAAGTGAAATGTTTATCTTCAAACGTTTCTAGAATATTTTTTAATTGATTTATAGTTTGAATTGCGTTCTATTCAAATGAAATATTTGTCATCGAATAAACTAGAATACTTTCTAATTGATTTTTAGTTTAGAATATTTATTCAAATTAATTAATAAATGACCTTAATAACAGATTCATCTATTAGTACACATTCATACTATCAGAAATAAGAAATCGTCGAAAAATACGGGAATTAGAATTCCTGATCTAAAAGAAAACTGATTTTATATAAAAACTTCAGAAAACTGGAAAAAATGACGTCTTGTAAGTTTTTAAATTGGTATTATAACTACAGGTGTCTCTAGCATATAATTTTTAGTTCGTACTGTAACACATAGATGTCTAACAGCAAAAACTAGAAGGTTTATGTCTCAACTAAAATTTTGCAAACTGCTGTCCATAGACCATAAACATTATAAACATTATTATATAGCCTCCATGCTACTGTCCATGAAGAATAGATTCTTCATGCTACTGTCAAAGAATACAATATACACTGTATATTATCAGAGATTAGTGTGTCACCTAAATTTTTAGTATCTATGCTGACCAATAGATGACAATAGCTGTTCGATTTCGGTATTTAGTGCCATTATCAGCACAACCAACTGTATTCTTTGGCAGAACTTAGTAAGTTAGTACCAAAGATTATAGGATAGAGGAGAAGCAGCCGTATAATTGTAAGTGACATCTGGTTTTTCGGGATATACACTATTGAGTTTGTTGGCTTTTGCGGGGGCGACGATGAAGGAGGATTTTTGAAATATGATATCTACGCTTGGGTTTTTGATGATTTCGGTTTCTTAAGACGTAATAGTTAATAAATTAATAATTTTAAAGTAAAAATTAAAAAAAATGGTTCGTTGTCATGTGAAAGGTTGATTTTTCATTAGCTCTTATGGGCTGCTTCTCCTCTATCCTATACTCTTTGGTTAGTACCAGTTGGTCGGATCACATCGAAGCAGGGATGTACTTCAAATTTATATTAAAAGGGAATCCACCAATATTAATGAAATTTTTATGAATTTTTAGAATTAATTACTCAAAATTTTTTAATTTTTTTTCACAAGCTGTATTTTATTGATTTTATCAAAGAATACAATATACATAGAAGCTCATAAGTACGATTTTTGTGTCACTAGAAATTGTGAATTGTGAGCGTGACCGCTAGATGACAATAGCTGTTCGATTTCGGTATTTAGTGCCATTAGCAGCACAACCAACTGTATTCTTTGTGTATATTGTATCCGACCAAAAACATAAATGTAAGAAAGGGCCAAGTATTCGGGAAAATCCTTAATGTAATAGTTCCTTCTTAAAAAATGATGATATGAGATTAAGGATCCTGAATTTATTTACTTTGTAAATAGCTCTAGACTTTATATAATAGTTGCTTCTTAAAAGGTGATGATATGGAAGAAAGAACCGAGCTGTTTACAAAGTAAATAGCTCTAGACTTCATATAATAGTTGCTCTTTAAAAAGTGATGATATCCCATTAAAGAGCCGAGCTATTTACAAAGTAAATAGCTCGGTAAACTATTAACTAAAAAAAATTAATGTGGGGTAAATTGATTAAATGTAAGAAAAAAATTTGTTGAAATTTATTTCATAAGTTTTCCCTTAGTATGTTTTTAAAATTTTATATAACGCGGCAAGTTTTAAAATATTTGAACTCATCAGAAAAAATAACTTGCCGCGTTATATAAAATTTTAAATATTCCCGAAAACTCGGCCCTTACATTTATGTTTTTGGTCGGATACAATATACACAAAGAACACAGTTGGTTGTGCTGCTAATGGCACTAAATACCGAAATCAAACAGCTATTGTCATCTAGCGGTCACGCTCACAATTCACAATTTCTAGTGACACAAAAATCGTACTTAGAGCTTCTATGTATATTGTATTCTTTGATTTTATTCAGTCACTATTTGCACTATTTCTTCAGAGTTCAGACCATGGAGACTATATGTTTAGTGTCTATGGTTCAGACTATGAAGCATATATTTTATCTAGTATGCTATGAAGGTTAGGTTGTAATTGTAAGCCATAGACATAGCATTACTAGACTGCGCGATTCATATACTTTCTGTATTGAAAAGTTGTGCCAACTTTAGAAACAGACAGCCTCTGATCTGCAGTGTTTCTATCTTTGTTCCACTGTGAATGAATGACAGAGATAGCTCTACTGTAACAGTGTTTGTATCTTTTTCTAAAATTGGAACATGAATTTCATCGAATGCGCAGTCTAGTATTATACTATGTCTATGAGTATAAACATAATTGTATTATATCAGAGATTATATATAAACAAATAATTAAATCAGTTTGTGGTTAAGAAGATAATAAGTGAGACAAAAGCATATATGTACCGTAGTATTTAAGTCTCTCTTCCTATACCAACTAGCAATATAGGAGTATTACACATATGGGGATTTATCAGTAAACTAACTTGACATGCGCACATAACTTACGTACCAACTTTATAGTAAATAAAATTTAAAATTTGAGAAGATTTTTTTTAAATATTACCTAAAAATTTGTTATAATATGATTTAGTTTATAATTAAATTTATTAAAATTGTTCGTCCTAAGTTTTTTCTTCGATCTTAAGTTATTTTAATTTTAAGATTGATTATTATTATTATTTAAATGGGGGATTCCCAATTCAACTTTATGGTTTTGATGAAAATATCAAGTTATTTCTTTGTGCTAAAGAAATTGTTATTGGTTGGTTATTGTACATTTCGAGCTGAAAGCTTGACATACCTACTTCACGTAATAATATAAAATTTTGATTGAAAGTATTTGGTAAGTCTTTTTTTAATTAAATATAATTTTATTTATTTTGATGTTTATAAAGCTTAATAATATATAATGTTTTATTTCGTAATTATTTTTTTGCACATTAATCATTTTTTTATCGCAATTAAACGAAAACATAATCTCATATTTGTGTTATCAGATTATTTTTGTATATTAATACACTGAGAACATATTTTTACCCCATGTTACATCCATATTCTACAAATCTACAATATGTCTCTCTCTTATTCTTATTATTTGTTTGTTTTTAGGAATCCCACATCATTTTATTTTGTGTATTACTGAAGCTAGTCGTAAAAAATTTGTAGATAATATGAGTAAATTATCGTTACAACCGCTGCATAGAAGGAGGTATAGATTAACTGCCGGTAATGCGGAAAGTAAGTATTAATTAAATTTAAAAATGATTAATTCTGATAAAATACTTTTTAATGATCGACGAAAACATAATCTCATATTTGTGTTATCAGATTATTTTTGTATATTAATACACTGAGAACATATTTTTACCCCATGTTACATCCATATTCTACAAATCTACAATATGTCTCTCTCTTATTCTTATTATTTGTTTGTTTTTAGGAATCCCACATCATTTTATTTTGTGTATTACTGAAGCTAGTCGTAAAAAATTTGTAGATAATATGAGTAACTTATCGTTACAACCGCTGCATAGAAGGAGGTATAGATTAACTGCCGGTAATGCGGAAAGTAAGTATTAATTAAATTTAAAAATGATTAATTCTGATAAAATACTTATCAGAATTAATCAAGCATAGAGACTTAATATTAGACGGTATCTTATTTTAAACAATGCACCTGAATATTTCTTCAAGGATTTGTTTTTAGAAAAAATTACTCGAATAAAAATTTTTTTGTTCGTAAGGGAGGGGGCGTATTATGGTAACCTTGATTTTCATCTTGACCTTGGACATAAATGTTTTTGAGGTACAATTTGTGTTTTTCAAAAGGAAACCCATTTTTTGAAAAAATCTGACAACCGTGAAAAATAAACATAAAAACTGAGTAATGAGTCTATTTTTACGCGGCTGCCCCAGAAGAAGAGTAATGCTTTTCGAGTGTAAAAATAAATTACTTAGAATATTAAGAAAAAGTTTATCATATATTAAATTTTATAAAATTTATTCCCTTTAGATTTACGAACAGAGACACGATTCGATTGCAATAATAAAACTGATGAAGATCAGTCAACGAAGACAAGATCAAATGGTATGTAAAATAAATTACTTAGAATATTAACAAATAGTTTATCATACATTATATTTTATAAAATTTATTTTCTTTAGATTTACGAACAGAGACACGATTCGATTGCAGTAATAAAATTGATGAAGATCACGCAAGTCTGGAAAGACAAAACGGTGTGTATTTAAACAAAGGACCCTGCACAAATCTTGGGAATGATGGGAATAGAATTTTGGGAAAATGTTTGAATAAAAGTTGTTAGTATATTTATAATGAACAACTTCTATTCGAAACATTTTCCCAAAAACAGAATTAATTAGGCACAAAATAACTATACAATTTTGAAAAACTTCTGTGGCCCATAGGTAGATAATAGATAATCCCATATATCTTGAGGTATAAAAAAAATAAATCTCATATATCTTGAGAATATCGCAGTTAAAGATGCCCGCCGTACAGTCTGCACATAATGGATCCATTTTGAAGTCCAATTGTGTCCAACAATATCCGATCATGAATCCCTGGGTAACCTTCCGAAGTTTTATCTTGTTCAGGTTAAGTGCATCGAGAGCCTCTTGGATGCATTCCGTAACAGTATTTTCCCGAGCATTTGCTGTGGTTCTTTGGCCCATAGTACCTATACATATTTACACAATTTTATGAAATTTTCTATGTCTATTATAAGTACTAAGTACCTAAATTTTGGTGATGACCTACTTGAATAGAATACACTTTCGTAGGTCCCCATTTACATCTAATGCCCCTCCCCCCACTAACCTTTTTGTTCGCTAGCATGAACTCCTTGCTGTTCGGTACCGATCCCTAGGTGTCTATATAAACCACGTTGGAAACGATTGATCTATATTTCATTATGATCGTTTTCATTTTAGGAAACAATAATCTACAATTGTGTGAACCAAAACATTCAAATACATTAAAACGAATGACTTTCACCCGAATGGAACAGTTGTTAACGGAAGATCCAAACACAATATGTGCCGTATTACATAAAGATGCAGGTTTCACAATATTGTTAGAACACGATATTATTCAAGAAAATCAGATCATCATAATTATTAAATTACTGGAGCAAGTGATATCCAGTACAATCGATATGAAACGATTAATTATATTAGAATCGTGCCATCATTTTCTACCAATTTTAATAAAATATTTTCAAAATTTACCATTTCAATCAACAACAGAACGTGTTCCCAAAGTATTTTGGTCAGCCTTAATAAAATTATGTAATGAAATTGTAATGATTGCACCAATAACGGCTATCGATAAACTACCAAAATTAATGGAAGTTATAGAAATGAATGTAATAACATTCGGTAACAAACCGGCCGAAACACATTTAAATAAAAATATTATCAACGAAATAAATCAATTAAATGAAAAATTAACAATTTTATCGTCAAAAGGGGAAGCAAAATTTGAAAATGAAGTGGAAATGCCATTTGGTGCTTGTGATGATTTTTATTCAAAGTATGTTCGTAATTTTATATAGCCACTTATTCTATATATTGAATAGGCGGCAGGAGTGAGATAATCGAGGAATGGTGTTGTTCAGAACAACTAGACCCTTAATACTAACAGTGTTTTCTTTTGAAATGATGCTCGATAATTATGCGGCTATTTTTTCCCATCGAATGGGTTTATTGTAGTATCCATGGTGTTTATGATCATTTTTTATTAGGTTGCCTGTCAGTGTCAAATACTTGAAGTACATTTTATCTGTTGTTTTGGATTACTGATCAAACTCTAGTTTTAGCAGTATACATATAATATATTCTTTGATTTCTAAATATGTCCGTCCGTCCGTGTGCGTAAAATAAATATTAAGTAAAAATGTAAATAAAAATGAATCTGATGACACTTTGTACTATTATTAACGAAGCAGTTAATAATATACACAGGATGCAATTTGCAATTGTAACTATAATTAAAGCGTTTTCATTACCAGAACTTTCTAACGATGATAATAGTTCCAATAATCACAACATCATATGGTTTTTCAACACCATATTGCACTGCACTATTGCTCTGACCTTACTAGTCAAAGCAAGACGGAGCGCACTATAAGGAGTGTTCTCTATCGTTAATCGAAAACGAAAAACTCAGTGCGAGCAATCTATAATCAGAGCTATAATGGTCAATCGAACATACATTTTATACTTAGAGTGCTCTCAGTGCGCACGAGGGCAGCCAAAATAAAACGCTATAAGTCAGTCAGTCTAAAAAAAATTTACTTCTGAGTCATCTAAGTTCAGCATGTTTTTACTGCTGAGTCATCAAAGTTCAGAGTGTTTCTCTCAGGACAAACTTATTAATTTGTCAGCAATGTTGCCAAATTGGGAAATTTTCACCTAAATTTAGCGGATTTAATAATATGAAATAATGTATGCCATCATATGTATCGAGTTTAAATAACCATTTTTTGTATTCTGAAAATTCGACAATCCCAAAAATTAATAACCTAGATTTTCTTCCAGGCTGTATTAAATGCACTAAATTTAGGGGAATATCACCATATCTGGCAGGACTTACTAAGCAAAATGACGTCATAATCTAAGTTGCTTAAGATCTGTCAAGTTTCCTGACAAAAAACTAAGTTAGATGTACTTGGTAACTTATTAGTTTACTATAAGGACTTAGTTGCTCTGAATACGACCAATGTTTTGCACCATGACCTAGAATGTCTATTGTACTACCCTTATACCTTACTGATGTCTCAAAAGTCATGTGGATATTGTAGATTTCACACGAAAATAATTGCGAAGCGAACTTCGCGGCGGAAGACATCACTCCCACCCATTCCCACATCAGCGCGAAACATTCGCACGGATTTTCGCAGTGTCCCAACACTTCAGTGGTAAGCATGACGTCGTCCGATGAAGAAGAGGCTATTAGCTTTATTAGAAGAAAACGAAAAAAAAGAAGGTAAATACTATTCTCCTAGGAAGATAAATAGAACCTCTTTCTATAATAGACCTTTTCAAACGTTATAAATTTTAAAAACACCGGTAGAAAATATTTCATGTAATAAATCAACTCCTCAGTCGACATAATGGCAGAGAAACAAAGAAAACAAAGGGAGCGAATTTAAGGCGATGCGAACTAAAACGCAGTCTGCAGTGAACTGGAGTTGTGGCGAAAAAAAATGTTGCACAAAAATCGCCATGTAAATAGAGAAGAGAGATTTTTTTCGCTGCGAATTTATTCGCCGCGAAGTTTGCTTTGCGATTATTTCCGCTTTGGTGTGAGGGATCCTTTAAGAATGTTTATAGACTCCATGAATATCTTTAGACATCAGTGTAACCTAACCCAGCAAAAAATATGCTGTTCCTTCTGCATGGCAAAATGAGAATCCTATCCCCAATTAGGATCATTATTCGATTATTTCTCCTTACCTATTCCGGTGTATTGCTGTGTGTACAGTGTATTCTAAACCAGATCAGTTAGAAAGTGTTTCTGGACATTCCCTAAAATTTTTAATTTTTATTTATTTTTTGCTAATTCATCAACGTTTTTGTTTCTCAGGTAACCCATTTTTAAATCCTGGATTTAATTTTTTAACGTTTTTTACAGAATCATTTGTGAGCGTGACCATCCGTGTTCTGATTTATGCTTTAATAAATGTGATAAATGTATGGTGATATTAGTTGAGCATATTTTACCATGCTCACACAAAGTTGCATTGAATTGTTACATAAATCCACTTGAATATAAATGTAAAGAAATTATTAATGTAAGTCAATTTGATATAATAACTAGCCGTTCTTCGATCGTTACGCTGAGCTTAATTTAAAACTTAAGTAAAAAAAAAACCTATGAAGCTCAGTCGCATAAGCTCACGGGGAAGTGAAACTTTATTTTTATTATTTACGAATTTGTTATCAGCGGTTTATTATGATAGTTAAAACTGATGTTATGTACACACTTTCGCTTATATTTCTCCGCTGTTGAAAAATTTCACCTTTATCGTTTCATAAAATTTCAAACAAATACCTCGCTAAAGAAGTGTTACTTCAAAATTTGTAAAAGTATCTAGAGCACGGTAGTGCGCAAGGCATTTAAGGGGCATTTAAAAATGATTACAAAAATAAGTACAAAGGATCATTTTTAAAATGGTTTAGGCATTCTGCATCACTAGAACGTTAAACAAGTTGAAGATTATCAAAAATGATACGATGTTTGAGAATTTCTATTTTTTTAGTATGGATATAGGCAACAATAATTACACGTAATAATGTTCTTCTAATACAAATGTACTCTCTGTACACTCAAGGTTTGCTTGTCTCTTACTCGCCTTTGGAGTCATTTCCCCTTTATTGTAACAAGATAATTTCAAACAGATACGTCGCTAAAGAAACTTCACTTTAAAAAATAGTCAAATTGCACTATTTTGGATCGTTTTGAGTGGCACAATTTTTTTACTAAATTTTTAATGAATTTTAGGTAAAATTAGAATGCGAACATGAGAATCAAATACGTTGCTCGAACGATCCAAAAACAGCATTATGTACGCATGCGTGTGTAACCCGATTAGAGTGTGGTCATGCATGTGTGAAACGTTGCCACATTAATGATGATCCTGATCATGAAAAGTACGAATGTCGAAAGCCATGCGAACAGTTGATGGTCAATTGTTTGCTGAATCATAAATGCGATAAACAGTGCTATGAAGAATGTAATTTTTGTAATATAATTGTTGAGAAAAAGCATAACACATGTGAACATTCTCAATATGTGAAATGTTACGAAAAGATTGATGACGTTATGTGTGAACAAAAATGTACCAGAAAATTGCATTGTGGGCATGCGTGTCTCAATAAATGTTGTGAAATATGTGATCAATCCAAATGTCAAATCATGGTATGTTTATTCATTAATGTAATCAGTATTGTAATAGTTCTTTCCATTCTTTTAATTACCCCTAAATACAGGTAGTTACACAAGACCACAAAAGTAGTACCTACTCAATTTTCAAAAAAAAAATGTTAAGTTTATTTCATGTATAATTTGTCAAAATTGTGTATTTTGTTGACAAGTGACGCAAAAAATCAAAATTTGGGAACATGAATTAGCTAAAAAATTGTAATAAATTCCAATGGAAAATAATAGAAATGTTTCAAAGGACTCATAAACAGGACTCAGATTTCAATTAAAATAGTCATATTGTCGCTGAAATCTGCGCTTGCTTACATGGTGGAAAATATCAGTATCGTTAATGGCTGCTGTTTTTAGATGCGAACACTAAACGTTTTTACCAAAAGGCTAAGTTGTTTTGTCAAAGTGTAGAAACGGTGTATTCTGATATTAAAAATCGTCAGTTCATCTGATCGTATTCAATCTACAAGCAGATATATCTGTGCTGTTAGGGGCTATAGTAGCAAATCAAACAAATACTTTTATTCCCATATTTTTTTCAGTATCCACGAAATTTTTTTGAGCAAGAATTGAACCTGTCCAGTTAGAAAATTTCATTCAAAGCAAGCATTAAATTATTAAATTAACAGTCATTGATTCACAATACACGTATTTATTTTAAATTTGCAACCTAAAGTCAGCCATATTAATAAAGCCACACCTCTATGTCAGTTATAAATATACGCGAAACCCCTTAAACGTCGCACTACCGTGCTCTAGATTTTATATATATATATATATTGGAATCTCTGGTAGGAGGCTGTGTTAAATGTTTCAACCTACTAGCAGTAGTTATTAAGTTGTTCACCAGTGCGCGACCACGAAACTCGTAGACCGAAGAGTGTCACGGAGTTTGTGGCAGCGAAAACATCAACCTACTAGCTCTAGTTTATATCTTACGCACTATAGAGCATATCCAAGTGCTAGAGTTCTCAATACATTCTTTTAAAGCGTAACTACAATCTGGTATCGAGATACATTTGTTGCTTTGATTTTCAGGTACGAAAAGCTTTACCTCTATGTGGACATACAATAAGGGTAGAATGTGGAAAACCACCAGAAAGGAAATATTGTAAACAGATATGTCCTTTAAGATTGCCCTGCGGCCATGCATGTGGCAATCGTTGTGATAAATGTGATAGTGAAGGATGTTCTACAAACAGGTGTACAGCAATGGTGGAACACTCTTTTGTTGTTGATTGTAATCATAAATTTATGATTCCATGTTATAAAGCAAAAATGACAGGTGTGTATTAAAGATTTTTTTTGCTATTTCCAAAGTATGCTGTCCGCCAAATTATACTTTTGTCGTGTACATATTTTTTCAAGCCGCAACGAGTAGGTAATGCTAGATCTATTTATAACAAGGAATATATTTTATTTTAGGATGGAATAGTTATTCGGAAGATTTACTGAAACATTGCACAAATCCATGCAACCAATTGTTGGAATGCACACATACGTGTGCCGGAAATTGTGGAGAATGTTATCAAGGTCGATTACATATACCATGCAATACCAAATGTGGCGTGCCATTAGTTTGTGGTCATCCGTGTCGATCACCATGTCGAGAAAATTGTACACCATGTACTGAAAAATGTCAATTTCGTTGTAGACATAGCCAATGCAAAAAATTATGTGGAGAACCATGTTCGGAATGTAAAGAACCATGCCCATGGCGTTGTGAACATTTTGAATGTACCAAAAAATGTGGTGAGATTTGTGATCGAGAACCTTGCAATGAACCATGTTCGAAATTATTGCGTTGTGGACATCAATGTATTGGTTTATGTGGTGAAGTATGTCCGGAAGTATGTCGTGTTTGTGATCCAGAAAATGAAATATTTACTGTAATGTTTGGAGATGAAGATGAAGATTCATCAAGGTAAAATTATGGAGAGTGGAAAAGGAGTGTAGATTTATGATAAAAAATATGTGAGCCTCGCCCACATACGCTCACGCGAGAAGTGGAACTTCTTTAGTTTCAATATTTTCAAATGTTGTCAGCAGATTATTAATTGTATATATATGTGTATACCGTATGTGTTGGAAAGCATTGCTAATAGAGAATCAATGTTAAATATTACTATAATAACTACACAATGCTTCATAAAGAAATCAAAATAGTGGGGGTACTCTGTAGTGTGTGTTGTGTACGTTATGCTGGCTGGCTGTGTGTTTACGGTTTTGTAGTTAGTACTGCTTTAACATGTAATGAGAGTGGGTTAAATATGTTCATTGTTGTCTTCTTAAGTTTAGCATTACTTCTAACAATTGAAAATTCTTTTTTGAATATCCTTTATTATTTGTATGTGGAATGTTTGAAAATAAATGATAGTATTCTATTAACGGTATAACATAAAACAACAATCCACACAAATTAAAAGAAAAATAAAACCCCAAAATGAAAAAAAAATAGAAATCCGACAAAAAAAAAAGTTAAACCAACGGTTCGAATATTCCTCCATTATTTGCTAAACAATATCTGAGTCGATTGTAGAAATCTACCCGGGTATTTCCTACCATTTAATAATTTGCACTTTTTCTATTATTGTGTAATAATAACCCATTGTTGGAATACCATTAAAACAACGAAATATTTCCTATGCATTTGTAGAGGTAATAGATTGATATAATAAATAATTATTATTTAAATAAATAATAAATAAGTGTTAAAGATATAATTAATCTTTATTGAATTGATTTATGACATAAGTTGTTAAGCAACAGATAAAAATGATAAACAATATTAAAATAATAATTTATAATGAAGAAGCGATACCGCTACACATTCATACGTAATGAATAATAATATTATCAATTATAATGAGCATCACAACATCCCGTCTCTTAAATGACATCAAACAAACACCATACACCACAAACCTGTTGTTTGTATGTATGTGTATTGTATAGTTTTATAGTTAATATTTTATTTATTTATTTAACATTGATTCTCTATTAGAAATGCTTTTGAAAACGGTCTGTATATAAATTATAAGTTGCAACTTCCTTTCTCTCACTCACAGTTTCTCTTATATTTCTCCACTGTTCATACATTTCCCCTTTAACGTCACATAGAATTTTAAACAGATACCTCACTAAAGAAGTTTCACTTCAAAATAAGTAAAAAGATTCATTTTTTAAATTATTTAGGCATTGTACATCACTAGAACGCTGAACAAGTTGCAAATTAACAAAAATAATACGATTTTTAAAAAGCCCATTTTTTAAATGTGATATAGGCAACAATAATTACACGTAATAATGTTCTCCTAATACAAACTCTTACCCGGCCCTCCCCCTTGCCTTTTGAATCATTTCTCCTTTATTGTAACAAACAATTTCAAACAGATACGTCGCTAAAGAAGTTTCACTACAAAAAAGATAATTAATTTTTTTTACAGATTTATAAAATTGGAAGATTGTGGTCATATTTTTGAGGTGAACGGTTTGGAAAAATATTTCCAAATCATACGTAATAAATCTGTTGACATATTAAAATGTCTTCGATGTCGTCAATCAGTGATTCAAACTTTACGATATGCGACATTGATTAATGAAAGATTTGTGGATATTACAAATGTTAAGAAAAAAAATTTTGGTGATCGTACAAATAATTTGCAAAACGCAAAAATATTACGTGAAATTAGAATTCCACAGATTAAGGCCAAAGATACTGAGAGTATTTTATTAATGTGTAAGTATATACAGTATCAACGTGACAAATAGATTTATAACCTAGAGTAGCCGGCCGAGGTCACCTGCAAATTCTTTTTGAGAAACGAGTCGAATTGAAATTTTGAAAAACGTGTCAGACGACATATTTTTTTATTGAAATTAAGATTAGTTTATATTGGAATTGATAATGAATCTATTAAATGTCCTATCGAATCTAACGATGGTGGATTGATTACAGTTGCAAGTCGTCTGCATCCCACATCGTTGATAAGGGGATGTCAATTAGATTTTGAAATGATTGAAACCGTTTTTACTTTTAAAATCAATAAACCGATCCGTAAAAGATGCCCAAAGTACTAAAATATTTTTTTGTAAACTTGCGTTAATCTATCCATTGTTAGTATGGTTGCTTTTCGGTTATTATTATTATATTACACCAACGGAAGTGACTAGCGTTTACTTTGACATTTAAGTAATATAACATTCTTTGACATCAAATGCTTGATGTCAAAGGATGAGATGTTATAGGAGATTAGAGTTTGTATATAGTTTTCGTTTCATTTTTGAACAGTTAGTATAAAGGCTAATTAATAAATACGTGTTTCCTTGTAATACAAGGCCTTTACAGTTGCAATTTTCGCGGACGAAGCTGCAACTTATAATGATTAGAGCGACAAACATTGCTTTCTCTTCTTTAATTTTATCACTTTGATTGTTTTACCTCCATATAATTGAAATATTTGAAAACCTCTTACGAGTAAAAATCTGTATCATTAGAAGCCAAAAAGTTCTTGCCGCTTTTCATATCGTTTATTTAGTCTTTTTGATGTGAAAACATTTATAGCGAGACTGATTTTATATAGGGGAGTGAAATTAAATTTCAGATTATACAATGTCACGTTTTTTGTAACGATCGACTGCTATGTGACAGTCGCGGCAATCATCGGCATTGTTAAGTTAGGTGATATCCATTCGTGTTTGTGAACCAATCACACATTGCTCACAATAAATACGAGAATAACGGTAATATTTTCACATCATGCCTGAGTGGGTCACAGACTAAAAAAAAAAGTGTGTGTGTCAGCTCCGACGCACGGTGGAGTTTACTCATTTTTTTCAATACCAGGCGCTTATATGTAAAATCGATTGTTTATATTTCCGATAATCTTGTTTTAGGTGGATTATCAAATATATTAAATAACATAACACAAATTTTACAACCAATTTATCAAAATCGTAGACAGTATGCAACTGTTAAAGTGACGGCAATGCAATTATCATTATTTGATTCACAACTTGGTATTATTGAACTAATACTGGATTGTCTCCTTGGTATACGCGATGAAACCATTGACACTAAAACAGAAATATTTACAGTTGGTGCCAAACATGCAACATTAATGTCAACCGTTTTAGATAAACAATATAACAAATTAAATCGACAACAAACAAGCGATTTAATGCTGGAAACAAATCGTTTAGTACGTATTCGTGAATTAGCGCAATTATTATCAACCGACGAATATAAAACAAATCGTTTGACAACAGATATTCTTGTACAAAAGAAGAAAGTTTTCGATTGTATTCTAGCAGCGAAAAAATTTACATTCGAGTATGATAATATCGTTAAACAGAATTTATTAGAATTAAAAACGTTACTAAAACGATATGGCGGTATTAGCAATGAAGTTAAACAGAGTATTGTGTCGGCTATAAAAACCGCTGGTGGAGTTCCCCAGGGTGCGTGGTATAAATGCCCAAATGGACATTATTATGTCATTGGTGAGTGTGGTACTGCATTACAAGTTGGAAGATGCATTGAATGCAATGAACAAATTGGTGGTTCAAATAATACGATTTTACCTACAAACAGGCATGCTTCGGAAATGGATGGTGGATTTCAACGTTATTTTTAACATATAAAAGGTTCAAATAATACGACTTTACCTACAAATAGACATGCTTCAGAAATGAATGGTGGACTTCAACTATGACCTTATCAATTATTTATTGATTTATTATTTTTATGTTTTTTATAATTGGAGTCAAATTAGCATTTTTCAGGCAGGTTGCTTGGAACCGCAATTTTTTTAAATCGATTCATTTTGACGTCCTGAATATAACCCTGTTCTGTCCGACTCGTGACAGAACAGGGTCAAAATTGAATTTGTTTATAACAAAAAAGCGTTTTTTCTTAATATCTTTTTTAAAACTAAAAATTTTAAAAATGACAGAATATTGTTCAATTCTATATAAAAAAAAAGAAAACAAATGAGCCCATGAACATTAAAATCAGTTTATTAGACTTCGAGAAAAAACTTCCCCAAGTAATGTAAAACATGTGATAACTCTTAGAATATTACGTATCGGGAAATTTTTTTTTTTTTAATTAAAGATCTACTAAAGATTCATAAGTTAAAAGAAAATTAAGTTTCTTTAAATAATTTCTTAACTGTTTTTTCTAAATTTTTTTATAGCGCGAAAAATATGAGTAAAAATACAGTTAAAAAAATAATTTATTATTTTATAGATATTTTTAAAACCTCTCATTTAAAAAAAGATTTATTCATCTCGGATCATTTGCATCCTTTTTATTTACAAACATTATAGGTGACACGCTATTTTATTAATTGTCGGGGACCTAATTTTTTTTAAGGACTAAAATTTGGGACATTATTTTTAACATATAAAAGGCATACTTTGCCATAGTTAAAAAAAAATGAAGTAATTTTTAGATTTTTTATTTAAATTTAAAATTGTTGCCGTTTTTTGAACTTTGAGCAACCTGCCTGAAACCGTGTTTTTGAAGCTAATTTGACTCTAACCCAAATTATTATACTTTCATTATAAGATTGAACTTTTGTTATTCATAAATATTTATTATCCTTAAACTGCGTCACGTTATTTTTTACCCCTCTCTTCATATTTTTGTCATCCCTTTATCATCCCATTAATGATTGATTATTTCTAAGATTATTAGTAATTACAAAAATTATTTTTTTCTTTGGCGTTTATTAATACTTCTAGGACGATTTGCAACTATTGTGATCGCACAAATAATTGCTAATGAATTGAATAATTAAAATTCGAGAAGAACAGCGTGTACTTAGAGACAAATGTCATTAAATTTCAACCAAATATTGATATGAAAAATAAACTCTCCAACCAGCAGGAATCGAACCTCGGACCTCTGAATATCTATTAGATGTCCGAGGTTCGTTTTCTGGTTGAGTTAATTTTTTCATATCAATATTTGGTTGAAATTTAATAAAAATTTGTTTTTATTTAGTAAGCAAAATGACGTTCGTGGTAAATAAACTTCAATATGTCATACGCCGAACCTTTGCTTCAGTAAACATTTGTAGACTGCATCAAGTTCATAATGATACTCTTTGGTCCAACCATAGACAACTAGGTGTCCAACTAAATTATGGAGGTTAGAGTATAGAAGGAGAGCTATCTCCACGTTATAAAAAGTGAAATAACCAATTTTAAAGAAACTAATAGGGCCTACAAACGAGGAACATTGTGCAGCAACCTATTATGTTGCACATGTGTATAGTGGTTGCAGCAACAAAAAACATGACCTTGAACGGTTGCTGTAAAAATCAAAATTATTTGATATTTTGTAGGAGTTAATTGTTCCTGTAAAAATTGGTCATATTATCTAATATTTTATGCTTTCCTAATATTTTATTATGTTTTATTACCTAGATTGGTTACAATTTTACATTATATATTTTATTATTTGTAATAATAATATAAAGATGTTATCCAACACTAGTTTTTTACTAGATACATACATATAAATAAACTATACAAATTAAATGAGATAGATAGAGACAAGATGAGAAATGATTGAATTTTTATGACTAGCGTCATAAAATAATAATATGTTCCATAATTTTGGTTGCACGTCTGTAGAGAAAATATTTTGTAGGCGGAGTTCAATGTTGCTGCAATAATGTTCTGCGTCTATTCCAAACTTAAAAGTAGACAAGGACAGGCTAACATCTGCTTTGTAAAGGCGGAATTTTTAAATTATTACATAAATCATATGAAACCTCCGATGTTAAAGAAATAGAAAGAACTATTTATTTAAGAAATTCCATGAATATAATAAACAATAAATTAGTGATGAATTTTCAAGTCACAATTTGAAAAGTTTAAGGTATTTTAATAACAAAATTATAATTAAGACACTTTAAGTAATATATATTTCAATTCATTAATTTTGTTCAAAAAATAGAATCAAATTTTTATCGAAGATAGAAATTAAAAAATTGTTTGATAAAAATTTAATGAAGCAAATTTAATTGAATATTTCTATATTAAACTGTATATATATATTTTTTTTATGTATATTATTTTTATTTATAAATAAAAATGATCACATTCAAAATCGGATTCAATCACAATTCACAATAAAGTTTTTAGGTTATGGAAAATAAGTCAACTACTCAAGTCTGTGTGATTATTTTGTGATATTTTATACTACTTCCGGTTGGCAACTTCACTTCGTTCTACAGTAACTATCTTCAGAGCAAGTCCACCTTCTAACAAGCGCCATTGCGACCATTCACTGAAACCTAATTTTAAGTTTTTCGGGGGACACTTTGAGTTTAACAGCCATAATAGTTCTCCTCTATTCTAACCTCCATAAACTAAATGTTATGATAGAGGGTATGTTCCAAACTTTGCTGCGAGCGCTGGCAGTGCTTCATCGCGCGTTTCCGAATTCATGACAGCAGCAGCACTGTGAAAAAAATGACGTCATGAATTTTGTGCTGTGACTGCTGCCGCTAAAAGGTGAAGCAGTGAAAGCAATGAACATGGTTGCGTGCTGTGAACCACGTTCCAATTTTCACGGCTGCTGTAACAGTAGCAGTGCGCTTGCAATTTTGGAATGCTGTTCGCAGAGTGATTCATGGCGTTAACACTCACAGCGCTGGCAGCAAATTTTGGAACATACCCAGAGAGTGCTATACTAAAAGCGTTGGATAGTAGTTCAAGAAGTACCCAGAATGGCGCTAATAAGCAATTACGATTTTAGATGACGGTATATCTACAAATCAGAATTATACGCATGAAAACGACCTTTATGATGTAGCTAATCAAATTAATTTATACGGAGAACTTTTTTATGCAATCGAAGAGTTCATCAAGTTTAAGCATACCGTACAATGTTTACAGGAGCAATTAGATACTATTTTTAGACCTTTAAATCTCAAGAACTAAAGAAGCTATGAAGTTGAAATTTAAAACGTAGCGTGAGACCCACCATCTGACGGTACTCACTAATATATTTATTTAGAAATATCAAAAGCTTTTCTGATAACTTTTACATAATGTAGGAGACATGATTAAATAATAATTATTTGTAATAAATACAATCTTTTTGTAAATTAAAAAAGTTAAGAAATATTCTTTTATTAGAAAAGAATGATCACAACGTTGATTGAGGCTACTACCGATCAGTAATCATATGATTTCTTATCGGACGCCCCCAAAAACCGATAATTCTGAAAATTTTATCGAAATCGCCGTTTTTGAGATCGATTACAATTTACAAATAAATACATTCAAACTAAATATAAATATGTAATAAATCCGATTTATTTAAATGCTTAATCAAATTAATATCAAAATTCATTTATCGAATCAAAATTTTTGCGTAAACTTTTGAATATTTTGAAAACAATTACAGATCCATCTATTAATGAACAGTGAAACTACTATTAAATCAAGTAAAATCATTTAAACATAAAATATAAAATAAACTGATTGATTTAATAAAATTAGTTAAATTTCTAAAATAAATTGATATAACTATAATAAATATTAGTAAATTTTCAAAAATAAATGCAAAAATTTGTATAAAATATCAAAAAGAAATTTAAAACTTTCAGTTTCAATTTTTTTGTCGGATGAAAACCAATCAAATTGAATCTTATATGATAAATAAGCTTCTAACGTATCGAACCAATGTTTTGATTGGCTGTGGCAAAAGCAGGTGTCCTGCGTCATCCGCCATAACGTTTGAATTTGTGAGTGAGCAACGCGTGTATGTATGTCTAACAAGTTTGTTCAATGTTTGTTACAAAGTTTTTTATAATTGTTTTTTGTTTTACTTATTAAAAAAATAATTAAATGTTGAATTTATAAAAGTGATAATTGTCTTGTGAATTTTGTGATAATTAAGTTATAAATCCGTGTACAATGGACGGATGGAAATCTAATTTCGATGGTAGTGTTTGTGATAACGAATTCAATTTAACCGTATCATCTGGTTGCGATATGGATATGACAGACGGTTTTGATGTTTCATTAGAATGTCGAAGTCCATCACCATCATTTACAGTACCGATGCCACGCAAATTAAATTTTAATAATGAAATTGAAATTGCATCTTCATCGACACCGATCAGTTCTGGAACAAATCGTGCAAATATTACGTTCAGTCCACCATATAAGAAAGTGCGTGCTTTACGATTATTCGATAGTCCGGCAACACCAAAAACATTATTAGAAAAATGTAGTTCGATAAATGCATCGCGAGCTAGATTATTTCATTCGGGTGAAAATGTTCCTAGACCTGTGCCATGTAAAGTGGAGAAACCATTAGTAAATGTTAACCCTTTTACACCTGACAGTACGTTTACAAGCTTTTTTTTTTTAAATTATAAATTCTAAAATTATGTCATATTTTAATTTGTTTTTTTTTTTTTTTTAGATTATTTAAATTCGAAGAAACGTACAAGATCGATTCGATCTGTGGATTCTCCAGTTAAAATTACCACTAGATGTGATATTGAGTTCGATAATAGTGATTATGAAATTGAGCAGCCTACAAAACGATTAGCTTTACAGGTTTGTTTTTTAAATTTATATTGTTTTTAATCGATTCAAGAAATCGAGAAGAATTTCAGAATTTACGAATCGATTTTTTTTAAATAGTTTTTTAAATAAAGGACAATCTCAAGAGAAGTCCACTTGAGTTAATACATCCTAAAACGGGAAGAATTTTGTTAAAATGTAACCGTTCCAATTTACCACTTAGTCTGCACCAGGTTAAATTGGATGCCTTTGGAATGGAAACGAAAAGAATTCCTTTATAAAATTTGTAATTTAAGATATCAAGAAACTTAAAACCCAAAAATTGAATTATTAAAATCATGACGGTCCCTTTCCCATACTTTCCCTCAATACTTAAAAGGAAATTTAGCATTCTGCTTTCAAGTAAAAGCAAGTAAGTAGGGTTCACGGAAACAATCATCTTACAATTTATATTATTTATGAACGTAACTATAAGATTAATCAGATCCGTTTAAAATGATAAAACTGTTTTTTCACCAAAAATTTATAAAGCGGCGATTTTTTCTATTCGATTATTTGCAAGTTTTTTGTTTGGAACTTGTAAAGTAGGCAAAAAGCATATGAAAATTATTGTTTTGAAATCTAATTTTCTTTCTAGGAAAATAATATTTCCCGATATCATGAAGAATTTGTAGAAGTTGAATTAATCGGTGCCGGTGAATTTGGATCGGTTTATAAATGTATAAACCGATTGGATGGATGTGTTTACGCTATTAAGAAAAGTTTAAAACCCGTTGCAGGCAGTGTAAATGAGTAAGATTTCTTTTATTTGGTCTCTTTTTTTTCTTGTACAAGCTTCTTCAGTCATAGGACAATAGAAGCCAGGACTAAAATCGAACATGAATTGTTTAATGAAAATTATGTTTTCTAGTTGCCCTACTGGCTTCTTCAATATGTTATCTGAAGGTACCTTCAGTTTTTCAAATTTCAGAAAATCTAGAGCTAATTGAAGTTACACTTTTCGTTTGGTGCGTTATGAGAATCCGATCAGAGTGTATTTTCAGCATGTAACGAATCGCTGATATAACACTCGCTCGACTGATGTTATTGCAGTCGTTCAATCGATGTAACACTGGTTTCTGTCCTGCTCGATTGCACAGTAAGAGCCAGGACTAAAATCGAAAACAAATTTTACAATCTGACTCAAAATGCATCTACTGGTTTCAAGATATTCTTTGAATTTATACTCCTTTTGGTGCGTTATGAGAATCCGATCAGAGTATATTTTCAGCATGTAACGAATCGCTGCTTTAACACTCGACTAATGTAACACTGATTTCTATCCTGCTCTATTGCACACAGTGTTTGGGAGACATTCAGTAATAAATGTGTGTCATACAGTATACAGTGAAACCTCCATATATGTTATTTGCACTTGCAGGGTGTCAGATATAGAATGTTTGGATCCGAAACTTTGGATCCATCAATCCTGGGAGCAATCCCGGCGGAGAAGTTGTGGCGTCTGGCCTCGACAGAATCCTATAGCTTCATCTGCTTAAAATAGCACCTCTTGCCCGGAGGCGTCTCGCCTTCGGGTGACAGGTTGTTCTCAAGGAAGGCACAGAGGACCCCTTGGTCTAGGTGCTAGGGACCCGTATGCGGTACCCCTCTTTCTGATTATTATTATTTTTACAGTATACAGACGAAATGTATATGTACAGAGTGGGTCAATTTCGATGGTTTTATGGGGTAACTTGGTAACTATAAGAGATAGAAAAAAGTTGATGTCACATTCTCTTTAACACAACTTTAGTTCATATCTCGAAAACCAACCTTTTTTCTCAAACATTCACGACGCCATTGGATTATACCAAAAAGAGTGTCTTAAGAATGTAAAAATTATTTTCATCTAGCTTTACCAACAACCAAGATATTCATAATTGTTTAAAAGTCGAAAAATCGAACTTTTGCTTATAACTCGTAAACAAAAGAATCTAGCAAATTTTTGTTGACACCAATGAATTAGTCTCAAAAAAATAAATCGAAAATGTGTCATCCATTTCTTTCTGTCTCTTCTAGTTACATTGTATGCTTAAGCGAAACAGACAGAAGTCTGTCTGTTACATAAACAGTGTGACTACACTCTGTAGTGGACAATATTATACATTATAGAACGAAAAATGAATGATCGTTATTATTTTGGTAAATAGTTACACCCCCAGCTGTAACATTAAAACATTTCAATTTGACTATACAGTTGAAATTAGGTACAGGAATGTCTTCATCATTATCACACCATGTTTCTGATAAAAGAAGAATATTAGAGCTACGCACCACATTATCAATGATATCATATTTCAGGGCTCGTAAACTTTGTATATTAAATGTATATATTGAGAAACCTGTTGTAGTCTTGATAAATGTCACTAACTCTGATTCTAATGTAAATAATGATTAAATAACAGTCTTTCAAACTCTAATTTGAACATAAGAAGTGACGCTGGTTCTGTTCGACCATAATCAAATGTAGAATCATTGATTTTAGATACAATACATAATTTTTCTATTGTATTTTTTCACTAATTATATTATTTTGTTAAACTTCTTAATAGTAGTGTTGACCTTATTTAATATTATTTTAAATGAATGATTTAAAAAGAAGTATAACTTCTTACGTGCGTACACAAGTACACACATACTTTTTTTTAAATGAAGATTTCGTTTTAAATTTTTTTCAAACCTCTTAAAAGCATAAGAAAATGTTCTTATCCTTATTATTAAAAGAGAAAAAAGGAGATTCCATACCATTTACCATAACTTATGTGCCCCCATTTTGGTGTGAATTTTGTTAGGAAAACAGCATTAAATGAAGTATACGCCCATGCAGTCCTTGGAAAACATCAACATGTTGTACGATACTATAGTGCATGGGCTGAAGATGACCACATGATTATCCAAAATGAATTCTGTAACGGTGGTTCACTAGCTGATGCAATTGCCGAGCATGAACGTGCTGGTACACGCTTCAATGAAACCGAACTACGTCGTCTTCTACATCATCTGGTGGAAGGTTTACGCTATATACATTCCATGCAACTGGTCCATATGGATATGAAACCGGCCAATGTGTTTGTATCCAAAGAAATGCGTACACATTCGTTACTCTGTTATGATTCCGCCGATGATGGCTTCGACGAATTGGATGAGTCGTTATCATCAACCGAAGAGGAAATCACGTATAAAATTGGTGATTTAGGACATGTTACGTCTATGACAAATCCACAAGTGGAAGAGGGCGATAGTCGATATTTACCGAAAGAAATTTTACAGGAAGATTATACACATTTATCAAAAGCTGATATTTTTGCACTAGGTAAGATAAATCTTTCCATTTGCACAAATTTAATTCGAATAATAGTTATCGAAATTCTATTTTATTAAACGAGCTATTTATTTTTGATGGAAATTTCGTACTTTTGTGGATTTTACCCTCGGGCAAATTTTATCTTCAGGTGGTCTAAAATTTGACTACTAGTTTGCATATTAACTGACACAGCGAGTAAACCTCACGTTTACCAAGTACTAATCAGTTATACACGTTTTCGAATTCAAAGTTGGAAAAAAAATTTCGAAATTAGATTCTAAAATAATATTTTGTTCGGTTTTTTAAATAGGTTTAACTATGTACGAGGCAGCTGGCGGTGGTCCATTACCCAAAAATGGAGAATTGTGGCACGAAATTCGTGATGGAAATCTTAAAGAATTACCATTTAGTCGAGATTTTAATGATTTGCTTAAGGTGAGTCAATTTTCATTGAGATTTTTCGGGATTTTTTACTTTCCCTTTTTCTATCCAATTCTTTAACAATTTAATCGGGTATTGTCTGTCAAGAAATTCAAAATTAAGGGTCTTAGGGAAATCTTCATTTTAATTTATTACAGATCAACGAGAGTTACACCTAAAAATCCAAAAAAATCGACACATCTATTAGATGACCTTACCTTATCGGAATCTTTAAGAGAGTCTTTCTTGGCCAAATACTCTTGTGATTCTTTAGTCAAGAAAATGAAATTCTTGTAAAAAAAAGTATTTTTCTTATTAAATAAAAGATAAAAAACTCAAGAAGAGAAAGTTTATGCAGCTTCTTTAACTGAAGTATATCATTACTTCTTTAAAAAGTTTCATTTGTTTGGATTAAACAAATGTTTGTCCGAAATTTTAGCATCTTGGTCCAAAGAAATCATCATTTCAGTTTAAGAATCTCGAGATTCTTGAGCCAAGAATCAGTTTATCTTTAGTTAAGATAATTTTCTAAGATGCTGTTAAGATAATTTGATTTCATCAAGTCAAAACAATAGATGTCAAGAGACTTACTTTCTTATACCAAATGTATATATTAACTTCCCTATATATGAGAGTCAGAAATTCTTGGTTTAAAAAAATTTTTCTTACTGCAAGGAATTACTTTAATCAGTGTAGGAAACTAACTTTTATTTTAGGTTTTATTTAAACTTCCATTAAATTAAAACACTCTCGGATACTGATAACGGAATTTTCCGAAAATTTTTGTTTACAGCAAATGATTGATCCAAATCCAGAGCTACGACCTTCGACGCTATGCATAATGCAACATCGATACTTGTGCCCGTTTGGTAATAAAACCAAAGCACAATTACGTCGTGAACTAAATGCGGAAAAATTAAAGAATGAAATACTATCCAAACAATTAATGGAAGCGGCAAAATGTTTAAAAACATTTGCACCAAATATTATTAATCAGAATCATTCCTCGGAATCGAATAACAATAATAATAGTAATATGAATAATAATAATAATTCGACAACGTCTACACGACAATTACGATCATCGACAAATAAATTAACGTCACGATTAATTGGTAAAAAAGTTAATCGATCACATTCCACGACAAATTTTTAAACAAAGTTTTTTTTTTTTTATTTCTATTTTATATTTCTAAAAAAACAAAATTATGATAATTTGATTTTCTAAAGTAAAATTTATCAATTTTTTGAATGAGATTTTCATCTTGGAAAATGACATCCGAAAATAAACGGTTTTTGTGATTTAGGTTAAGGGGAAAAACGTCTGAAATTGTACATTTTAAGAAATGTTTGTCGAAAATGAAAATCTCAAACCATTTTGAATTTATCTTCGAGTTATTTTTGAGACTTAAAACGGGAAAGTTCCTTAACGATAAAATATTAGTCAACTTTTTTTACTCGGATTATCTTTCAAAGTACTCAGAGAAAATCACAAATTTGGCAACTAGATGGTAGTTTCACGTTCTGACAAGAAAAATCTAGGTATTCAGCTTTTTCAAAATGAGTGGAAAATCAAAGAATATTGATGAGACTGTTTTTATTCTTTAGAACAGCAATAAAAAAATCCCCGTTTTTATGTTAATTTAAATCGCGGTAATAAAGTAAATTCAAATTTTCTTTGAAATCCGTTTTCGAATAACTAGCTATATTTTTCCTGCCTCAATCAAGATAAAGCGTAGGTAGCTTTCAAGAAATGTTTATTTAGGTTTGACTTTGAATTGAACATTCGATAAGAGGGGTAGATTTGTGCCGAGCCAATTGGTTTTCGAACAAAAGTTGTTCGTTATAAAAATACTACCAACATATTTTTTCGAAATTTATATGGATTCATCAGAATCGACTGCTAAAATTTTGAAAAAAGAACGCCACTTTTAAAACCGATCATACATTTCTACGATATTGACTGCTAAGTGGCTGCTGACTTCGCCAATTATGTTCGAACAAACTATTTGGCTGAATATATTGTCGATAAATCTTTGAATTTTCTCAAAAATCAACCAAAATCTTGCTGAATATTGAGAACTTTCCTTGGAACATTACGAAAATAGACTCATTCTTGTTTTACATGCGTTTTCCTGTTAAATATTTGACTCATATTTTCCTAGGGCATCATTATTTTAGAGATAATTCAAGGCTGCTACCTTAATGAAGGCGAATCGAGATTATTAAACCAAAAAATTTAGTATATTCGAAAATTGAAAATTTTACTTTTTAAAATCATAATAATTATAATTTGTTTTTTTGTAAATCGGGACGAATTTTCACGCTGCACGATGCAGCGTTAAGAAAAAGATAAAGAATGATATTATTATTTAAAAAAAAGATAGAGAAAAAATATATTTTAAAATATTGTAAAAAGAAAGAAACGAGAGATAAAGGGAGAGAGATAGAAATACGTGTTCCTATATTAATTTTGTTTTTATATTTTTTCTTAGTCAATGTGAAATATGAAAAGCGGGGATAAATCCGGAGAGTGGAGGGATGGGGAAATTAAAACTACCATCTTTTTACAAAATTTTAACGATATTTTTTTCTTTTGGCGGAAACTCTGTTAACTGTAAAAACAAAAAGCCACTTTGAAAAACCTTAAAAAGAAAATATGAAATTACCATGACAATTAATGTATATGTATATATGTTTTGTTTTTTTGTGCCCTAACTTAAGTAAGCCCTAAAAAAATGTAAATAGGAAAAATTTGTTTGTAAAGAATATACATCACTAGTCGTTCTAGAAAAATTAAAGAAAATTTTGTTTTTCATATGTAATTGTTTGTTTTTTCTTCTTTGTTAAATAATAAAATAACGTGTCGAATTTCAGTTTTTTTTTTGCGGGCAGTTAACAGATTTCTATACATAGAAAACAAAAAATTTCCAATTATATTAAATAAAAAAAAAAAAGATAAAAAGTATTATAATAATTTTTTCAGCTTCATTTTTCTCATTTGCGCTAGAAAATATTGCGTTTTTTTCCTTGCTATTTTGTAGCGTACTTTTATTAATTATTATATTTTTAGCTTCTGGTAAGAGCTAGTCTTTATTCATTTTTTTTTCTAAGATAATAATTTCTAAAGCCTTGATCAAAAAATTTCAAACGATTTAAAAAAAAAAGTGTATATAAATATGTTTTATGGTTATATTTTCGGGCATTAATTTTGTATTTAAAAAAAAAAGTGATTTACATTATTTTTTTAAGATCCATTTCGAATCCAAAAGTTACCAAAAATTCTTGATTAGAGTGTAAAACTCTGCAAATAGTGAGATGACTCTTTCTGTGTGTACGCATATCTATTCTGAACTCATTCCTTGTCATAGACTATTTCATTTCAAAAAGTAGTGTTAATTTTTGCCGAGCCATTGGCCAACGAAAGTCGTTCGTTATAAAAATACTAACATTTTTTCGAAATTTATATGGATTCAACACAAATCGACTTCAAAAATTTTGAAAAAAAAAAACGCCACTGTTGAGACCGATCATATATTTCTACGATATTGGTCAACCAACCCATAAAATGGCTGCCGACTTCGCCAATTATGTTCGAACAAACCATTTGACTGAATATAGCATCGAATATCTCGCTCTAAGAAAAACGTTTGAAATGAGACCATAGGACGAAATATTTTTCTGTCAGCTTCTGTTTAAAACGATAAGAAAGATCATCTAACCTTAATTGGCGGCCATTTTGTTTTAAATGTCTAAAATTGCAACTAAAATTAATTTTAAAATTTTTTTTAAACTAATTTGACTGATTTTTTCCCTCCCAAATTTTCTATATTCTTTCCTAATTAATTAATTAAATATATATTTCTAGGTTTATAGTATTTGATTTTGTTCAAGGCTTTAAAAAAAAAAGTATTTATAATTAATTCCACTAATAAATTAGAGCACAGTATGGAATTTATTATTATTAATTAATATTAATTAAAATCAATGGTGAATTGAATTCTTTAGGTTTATGTATTTTCTTAATTAATTTTCTTTTATAATATTGTTGATATAATAATTTATATAAAGTGATATTTGAAAAATCAGATTTTGTTAATGAAGAGAAAAAGAAGAAAAATCAGCTCCTCCATGATTCTTTTTTATTTGATTAGGATTCCGTACTTAATTAATTAGCGACCCTCATATAACATTATTACAGAACCCTACCATCTAAATAGAGTGGGACATTTAATTTCAGAGTAGGAAAAATGAAAAAATATTTTCCTTAGTTGAAAACTATCTAAATGAAATTTGATCTGCCTCTCTTAAATTTTATCTGAGTAATTATTTTAATGCATTCTGGGGAAAATATTACAAAGCACTCTTGTTGCTCAATTAGTAAATATATAGTTACGGAACCCTAATCTTTATGTATTACACGCTCTTTATCGAATTTTTAAAGAAAGTTGAGTTGAAATTTCGAACAAATCATGGTGCTCCAAAATATGATCGTTCACAGTAAAAGAAAAATAGCATTTATATTGAAAAAGAAAACTGCGTTTGTGATATAACTTTAAAGGTCTCGAAATCGAACCTTCCAATTATTTAGTGATAAAGTGTGAATTTATTTAAAATATAAAGAACTATTTTATATAACTCCTCCCTCCTTACTTAGAGATGCCAACAAAAGACTTTTGAATTTTCAAAATTTTTCGCGTCTGTTTTCAAATTTATTAAAGTAAACCTAAGGGAAAGACTTGAAAGTCCTCCATGCCGGTTTAGATGGAAGGAAAATTTGAATTTTCAAAATTATTTTTCTGTGCATAATGTGACAATAAAAAAAATGTGTATTTAAAATTAAAAAATAATAATTCGTTTCAAATCTAATAAGAAAGAGAATGTGCTTTTTTTTTTCGTTCTAGGAATTTTTAAAATATTGTGATTTATTAGAAATAAAAACTTATATATTCTTTTTGTAAAGTAATTTTCAAAATTTGCATGTGTTTTTTTTTTATTTGGGTCTCTTTATAGACAAAAAAAATCAGTTAATGTTTTTTGTGCTAAGGCATGCGCGACGCGGCGTCGCTCCATCCTAATAATCAATAATTCAAATTTTGAATAAATTTGTAATTTTTTGTTTAATCATAGAATATGTTGCTTCGATTCCTATTTTGAAAAGGTTCTTTTAAATCCAAGGCGAAAAAATTCAACAGAAATTGCATGCAGAAAGACGAATAGTTCTCGCATTGATTTAAAACAACCCTTTTTTTTCATACAAGGGGTGTGAGTCTAAAGACACACATTTTTGTAGGGGAAATTCTTTGAATAATCGGTTAAGTTTTAATGTTACAGGGTGTTTAATAAGAGAAATGCGAAATTTCTAAAGAAAAAATTTAAATGCTACCCCTTTCGTATTCGTTTTTCAGACCGAACCACCCCTTTAAAATAAACCGTATATATATAGACACACGCACAAATAAAATTGTATTGTATATTTTTCCCACATCAATCAAATTGTATTGTATATTTTTTATAGGGTGTCCCAAAAAAAATTTGTTAAACGTGGACGGCAACCCTTAAACAATTGTATTTTTTCTAAATAATATATATTATTATTATTTTCATAAATAAAGATTTCATAAACTTGTAAAACAAAATCTCGGACATTTGTATGCAAATTATCTCGTACCTAACCGGAAAACTAGAGACTGAATTTATATAAATTTTGCAGCTATGTTTTTGTTGGTTTGTCTCATGACTTGTAAAGTTTTTTCGATTTATTGCTCCTGTTCAGATCAACTACGTATATCTAACATAGTTTTTTGCCCGGACACTGGACAGATACTAAGGCAACTTAGATTATGACGCGATTTTACGTAGTAAGTGATTTCAGAATGGAGGATTTTCTCCTAAATTTTGTGGGTTTAATAAAGCTTTGGGTTTGTGGTATTTTTGCATTCAAGTTGAATATAACGAATACGAATAGAAAATGTTTATTTAAATTGAATGCATGATAGATTACATTTAGGAAAAAATTCCACAATTTAGCAGCACTACTGACAGGTTAGTAAGTGTGTCCTAAGAAATACCTGCTGAACTAAGATTCTCAGAAGTAAATTTTGTTTAGACCGGCTAATTCTTTTATTTTATTAGGACTTAATTGTTCTGAACATGACCATTATATGACAAAATCTTGGGCCTCCACACACTTGAAGTTCCTTAAACTATTCCTCTTTTCTTTAACCACATTCTATGAACCATTTTTTCTGACATTTTTCTATCGTTTTTAGATTATACAATGTCACGTTTTTTGTAACGATCGGATATGTGACAGTCGGCAATTACCGGCATTGTTAAGATAGAGAAATCTATCCGTGTTTGTTAACCAATCACATTGCTCACAATAAATACGACATTTAGGTTTAGGTTTTCACATTAAGTCTGAGTTCCGGACTCAAAAACTTTTTTATAACAAGGCCAGCTTGAGTTAAATTTTCGTCCTTCACGCCTACTGCTCACCAGCGTATACTGAAAGGTATTCCTGTGTGAACTATAGAATTAAAATGTCACTGTTCAGCCCACAGTTATTGTTCTTGACTGAGTGAATTCTGACCATATCAAAGACTATCTGAATAGTTTTGACCTTCAGAGCAAAAAAAATTGCAAGTGTATGTGAGAGGGGTGCTTTAAGTAAGTAAGGGGAGGACGCTGAGGGATTCTACAGTTAGGGATGAGATACCGAGTTGTTGATGGCTGATTGGTTAGTCTCCATTTATTGGATAGAGATCAATAAATAAATAAACTTTACTGGTATGAGACAAACTTATTAGTCGTAATTTACAACTAACAACCGCGAAGTAATCCTATTAAATCAGGACCTGTCTATTTTGTAAACTAGCGTATCATCTGTCATTCAGGGCGGATCCACACCATACTGCCGATCACGGTTCGTTCTCGGTCCGATCGATTATATTTATATTGTTATTCTCGATTCGACCGGAACTTGACTGATACGACCGAGATCGAACCGTGATCGACATTATAATGTGGATTCACCCTTACAGTTCGTAGGAGACAAGTTATTCCGAAACTGAGATCAATATTTATATCGATTGATAATTAAATTGGCACGACGGTATTTGCATTAAATGATTGTGTGCGTCTTTACTAAATAGATGGGCGCCGAATTCATATTAAAATGTAAAACTACATTAATTTATTCAAATTCCCGTTATAATTATATATTGAATAACAATTTTTTTGAAAAATTTGTTGGGGAAAATGGAATTGAAATAAAATTTTCTTAAACTATACAACATTCCATAAAATAATATTTTTAGTGCCTAAAGTTTAATATTTATATTATTATTATTATTTTCTTATTTTTATTAATTATATGAAAAAATACCATTTATATTATAAAAATTTCTGGTTTTTTTCGAATTCCTTTCTTTTCTAAGTCCTTCTCAATATTACCAAAATTTAGACCAAGATAATCTTAAACAATGAAAATGTTGGTTCATTTTGGGACACCCTATATTATTTTACTTTAGTACTAAATTTTTATTCTTGAAAGATTGTGAATCCTTTGTACGAAGCTAATATATTTTTATTAGCTATTCGAAACCGACTTAACTGTGATTAATAACGTTCCAAATATTCTATCACTGGCTGTTGACCTGAATTGGATGATGACTACTTTCCATTTGAAATCCTGCGACGTGGAGAATTCCTTATGTGGGATCTACATCACAAGCTATAACCCAGAGGACCATTGAGTAGCATTGTAAGTTGAATCTGCTATGTATTTACTTCTGAGGGAATATTACTATAATCTAATGGTGGGCGGCATCCTATCGTGGATTTGAAGCTTCGGTATTTAAGCTTACATGTGTGCTTTAAACATAAATCGGCCTAACGGATTTATTACCACCCAATCACTCCAAGACAATGCATTATTTAGGCAAATTATATCATCCTATACTCGAAGGCTCTCGAGAAATTCCCCACCTGACATCGACCTGTTTGGCCACTACTGTATCAGAGTGGTTCCATGAATGTTCCTTCTTTATCAAATTTGGTTTGGAACAGTATTCAAAAGTTCGGTTTTTAAGAAATACTGAGTCAATTTCGGAGATAACTTTGACGAGTAACGTATAGGTTATAAAAATTTATTCTATACGTCCGTGCTCAAAACCAACTTGTTTTTTAAACGGTGCGAGTTAGGGAAAACCTTTAAATACACTAAAATGTTCTCATAAAACTAATTTTGGCATAAATACGAATCCTGGATGTATACCAACCTGGAAAAGTCAAGGATTTAAAAACTTATGGAGTCTGGTAATTTTAATCTTAGTCGGAGTATTTCGGTGGATATTTTTGAACTCTTCGACATGGGACTTCAAAAAATCGATTTCGGATGAATGCTCGATTTTTAGAAATCGGACTGAAACCAATAAAATTTCAATTTTTTTTAGTGGGAACCTAAAAATATCTATAGCACGGAAGCGCGTAGGGCCAAGTATAAGAGGGAGTGGCCGTGCGTACTGACAGTGACTATTATTACCCCCTTGTAACTTTTGAAGAGCTACAGTATTGAGCTTTCGAATACAGAAAAATCAGAGTCAGGGAAATTTGAAATTCGATCCCGGGAAATCGGTTTGTTTAAAATAAAACAATGTTTTTTTTTTCGAAAATATTAAGAAGTTTATTTTCATATATCACTTACAATAATAATAATAATCTCACGCTAAAATTATAATACAAATCACATAAATTCGATTTTAAAGCTACAAAAATTGGTTGTTTGGTTCTTATATAAAGGTAAGGAAGTTCTACAGTAAATGAATATAATATAGGAGAAACAGGGGGAGGAGGGAAGGCAAGAGAGGGAGTATTTTAATTAAAATATACGTCATTCATTTTTTACTGAGCCTCTAACTAAACACTACCATACACATTGTTTGTTTTTTTTTACATAAGTACTGTTTGAAGAAGACAAACTAAAAATAAATTATTATCACTTTGAAATATGTAACAATTTTAATATAGCAGCCATTTTGTTAAATTTAAAAGTTAAATAAATCAAAGTTTATATATATATATAGATATATATATATACATAGAAGTCAGAAGTAACGGGGAATGCAAACCTTATTTCATACTATCTAACCTCTCGAATCACGGCGGTTTATGTCAACATAAAACGCCAGACTTATTCACAAAATCAATCCTACACAAATCGAAAGTTTCTCGTTTTATAATTCGAGAAGCTTCGCTGTGATATGATGGTAAAATTTGACGTACGTGATTGAATCGATAGTATATATTTGAAGGGTCAACATTTAACACACGACCTCTAAATATACATGGTGTATGAATACATGACCGTAGTAGGGATAAAAACGAACAAAGGCGGAGTCTGAACCATCTGTACGAAGTCTTCGATTCACGTCTGTATGTCTGAATAACTGTTGTAGCGCTCATTTTCCAAAGTTTTATAATTCATTTTTGCTCTTATTCATTAGGTTTTTTAAAAATGATTCGAATAAAAGTTTATCATAAATACACTAACAACTTTTTTTCGAATCATTTTCCCAAAAACCGAATGAATATGGTAAAAATCAACTATAAAAAATCTGAAAAAATGAGCGCTACTTTTGTGGCTCATCTCGAAGTTGAAAAAATCAATCACTCAGAAGAGTATTCTTTGCTGCCAATTGAATCGGTTTGGAAGCCCCGCCCTCCTTCTGTCATGTTTATCCCTACCAACATCAAATGCATGTACACCATGTATAATAAATTATAAAATGATTTAAACACAAGTACAGCATGTGTTACGTTTAAATATACACAGCCATGTTTTAAAATATCTTCTTTTTTTGTTTACTAATTCTCTTAAAAAATATATGTATATATTTTTAAAAATATTGGAGTATTTGTGTGTGTGAAGTCACCCTAAAGTCATGTTACAAGTTCTCCAAACAAACAAAAAATGTCCAAAATTTGAGCAGAATTTTACTTTTTTTGTTACTAATTAAAATGTACTGTTGGCTTCCTAAGTGGTGTACACGTTTTTACAGTTGGATTTGAACGTCACTTTAGAAGCCGATAGTAGTTCAGTGTAAAACATTGAACTGAACGGTCACTAAAAATATATTTTATCTAAATCCTAGATAAGCACAAAATGTTTCTAAAACATTATCGTTGCTTTATTTATTTAAATTTTTTGTTTTTTGGTCAATATAAGCGTTTTTTCACACTAAATAAAATTAATTTAATTCGGCTTTCAAATTCAGGCGAAAGCTGGAAGAAAAATTTTTTCCAACGTCAATAATTTTTTTTTAAATTAAAATTTACAAGGAAAATTACGGGTTGCAGCAGTTAAAGAAACAACTAACTACTTTAGATGCTTCCTATAACATAAAAACTCGTTGGTGCTTTTATACGTGGAACATTATAGCTTAATCTTTGGATTTTCTTACTTGGATATACCTAGCTTCCCAACCGCAACCCATGTTATCTATTTAACATAGTTAGGATATATGACGTCATGAATGTCAAAACGTCAAAATAATCTTAGATTAAGATATATTCCAGTAAATCCTAAAATATTATAAATAACTTTTGCGCGTATTTCGTTTGTTTTTTCCAATGAATCTAGGGCAACCTTAAATTTAAAAAACATAAAACTAAATCAGAACGTCTATGGTTTAACACACTTAACTCCAGTCTTAATAGTCTTTAATTTTGTAGTACCGTTAAATGTACACTGTACATCCGAATCGAATAACGGTATTTCCGACATCCCCGTATGCTGTTCATCACTGCTACTGTTTGTCGGGGAGACGGGTGTACTAATACCACTATCCGATAGCATATCAGAATTTAAATTCCCTTTTACACCGAATTTTTGTAAATTATCACTTTGAAAATTATCTTTAACGTTTAAAGGTAACGAAACACATTTTTCAATTGGAATATTTACGTTATTTTTATTGGAATCCGTTATTTGTTGTGTCGTTTGTGCATGATGTTGTTGTTGTCGTTTAGTATCCGTTAATTTTTCGATTAAACTATTTACATCCTTAAAACCTTGTTTTAACGCTAGCGAATTCAATCGTTGCTGTTGTATATGATTATGGGAATTCGCAAAGAAACTTGACGACTTTGTTACACTTAATGCCGGTTGACTTACAGCCGATTTTAATGGATATTTCGGTGTTGGTTTCACTGGTGGAGGTTCATACGAAGTATTATCGTCGATTACACGTAACGGGAATCCACGATGCCCTTTCGTTTCCATTTTAGTTAGATTTTCATTGACTGCATTCAATATGGAATTACGCCGACTTGTATTGCTACTATTCGGAGCTGTACTATTATTATTTATGTTATTGTTGTTGTGCGCAGCTGCAGTTGCAGCAATTGCATTAACCGCCACTGTATTTCCAATATTCACACTTTGTGATCGTGGAAACGGCTGTTGTTCGACGTTATTATTTGGATTGTTATTGCTTTTATTGAAATTTAAACCTAATCGACTCATACTTAACGATTTCACCATATACTTTTGCGGTTCCAATTTTTTCATATTTCCCAAGTTATTGTTAATATTACGACGTTCGGATAGGGAAATTTGTTGAACAATACGTCGAACGTCACCAGGTATTTCGATATCAACTTTCTTTTCGATAACATTATTTACAAAATTTCCTAAAGTGTTGACTGTTACTTCTAGACTACGAATTTGTGATTCTAAGCGATTAATTGTGGCTTGATGTGCGGTACGCGTTTGTTCCATTCGTTGGGTGTTTGATACAGCAATCTAAACAGAAAAAAATCGTGGGTTACAAATAGAAATCGCAACCGTTACAAAGTCCATTTGGATTTATTTTCGAATATTGTTTTGTTAATTTATGATCGCTTACCTCTAATTGTTCCATAAAACGTTGATTTTGCTCCAATAATTGTTTATTTTGTTGTTCTAATTTGGCTAGAGAATCCAATTGTGGTCGAACTGAGGCCATTTCTTCTTGCAATACGTGATATTCCACTCTGTATTCAGTCAGTAGCGATGAAATATCCGTGATAAACACCTAAAAGGCAAAAAGAAGGGAATTAATAACGTCCAATTCGAAAGGTTCTTTTTATTGACGACGGAATCCTTAAAAAAGAAGTTGTACTTACACTTCGCATAACATCATCCATTGTGCGTTGATCAATGACGGGTAAAGTATTCTTTAAATAATCCATAATTTCCTCGAAACAATCACAATTCAGTAGATTTTCCTTGTGCAGATTTAATAATGCAATTATTACTCGAAATACTACGTCAGGATTTTCCAAGAAAATCATATCTGTAAACAAATACGAGGATAAAAAAATAGTAACGAAAAATCCGACAAAAACTTTCGGACTTACCAAATACTCGAGCAACAAATCCTAACGGAAATTGTGATGCAAATATTGTTAGAATCCATGGAGCCGCATATAAAGCCGGAGTCACATCATGTTGATTGAAATGTTCATATAAATCGGAGAGTTGATCGTGTAACAAACGTGACAACTGATACAAGTTCACTTGTAACGCTTCCATATCCGGTAGATACAATCTTCGCATTCCTCGTCGAAACATTAAATGACGTAACAGGAAGAATGCTTCAGCTTCAGGCATCTTAAAACGAAAAAAGACTTTCGTTAGTTTCTTATCTCAATTTCTGTCGGCTATTTCTCTCCTGCCCTCATGTCCTGGTAATCTTGGCTATACCAACTCAAATCTCAAAAACCTTCACGATTTAAGAGCAAATAAATTTCTACTTACGTGTAACAAAAGAATTCCAGCAACAAAACTAAGTCCTTGACAATATCCCACTTCCGGGTCCAACAGCGAATACGCTTTTAAAATATTAAACAACGACAATTGTCCCGGACCCAATGGCGAACTATAGTACGGATGATTGGGAAAAGTTCGTCCTAAATCAATTAAAATTGCATGTTGATGTGACGTCAATTGTTTTAACAAATCCTCATACGGTGTTGTATAATTTGGAAACGGTTTCGTATCAAACGGCGGCTGTTTGATACAAAATTGATTTGCTAAAAAGTGCCAAACATCACCACGCTTACTGCGTGGTACACCTTGTCGAATCGCTTGTAACAACATATTCTTATCGAATTTATTTGTAATACGTGCATCTTTCTTCGCGATATGTTCCCACACTTGAACGACATCGCGTTGGCATGGACTAATTTCATCGTATTCCAATTTAATCCGTTTAACAGCGGATTCCTCTTGTCGAGCGGTTAAACGTTCATTTTCCTTTTCCATACGCTTTAATAATAGAGCTTGGCGTATTGCTTTTTTCCACAGGTCGCGTAATTCTTCACGTGTGCGTTTTTTCTTTGGTGCTTCCGTTTCGGAATTTTCATTTTTATTTGGCGATACAACTTTGTTTAACATTTCCTGTCGCCAAGATGTGATTTGTGGGGATTTATTATCGGTGGTGGCATCTCTGGCTGGGGATTTTGGACTGCTTCCCACTTTGAAAAATCTGTAACAGAAATTACATGTAAGGAAGTTGCTTATAGAGGTCACCTCCATATATCTAACTTACATGTCCATCATTGGCGACTTTAATTGTTTTTCCCCACCGATATCACCGGCAATACTGCCCGTAGGTGATCGGTCATCGCCATTCACCGAGCTAATTGTTGAGGTTCGCGACCGTGTTGGAGAATTCGCTGATTCGCCCACATCACTGCTTGGTACATCTAATGATTGTACTGCTGGAGATGCTTCCTATTTAAAAAGAAAAATGTCGTATGAGCTAAAAATATATTAAACGGAAAAATTTCAGAACTTACTCGACTAATATTCATTTCACGTAGTTGTGGTCCAAAATCATCTCGAGATCCTTTGCGTTTCAATAAATGATCAAATGAGTTCGTTAGCGAACGTTTGGCTTTCATAAATATTGTACTACTTCCGCCCAAATATTGATTTAAAAATTCCGATCTAGAAACAAATTTCAGAATATATAGAACTGTCATTTTTGAAGTTTTAAATGTAAATAAAACAAGTTGTGTGTGAGATATTCATGGTGATTTTCCATACACTACTAAATAATTCACCCCTATTGAAAGATCCCTTTATAAAAACAATAAACTTACCGATTTTCAGCTGTATCATGAATATGGCGAGTTTGTTTCGCCTCACAATGGGCTCTCAGCAACATCATTAAAAATTCATTTTGTTCCCGTGTCGAATCAGCTTCAGCTCCTCGAAATTTTGCTAGAATTGTACCTTGTTCATCATCCTCTAAGAATGAGATTCGTTTAAAAATGATCGCCTGCGTTTTACGATCATTTTGATTTTCAATTTCTGCGCATAATTTATGATACCATACCATTGGGCAGTGTTCGCAACTAACTATAGCCGGTCGAGGACGTCGGAAATTTTCAGTTGTGCTTGTAAACGATTGTTTTATAGCTTGGACCACATCCACAGCTACGGAGTCCGATTCACATTTGAAAATGTATCCCATAAAAGTTTCATCAACATTTGGCTCACGACATATAAAACCAAAATGAGCGGTATTTTGTAAACCTTGGATGCATGTGGCGACGTCTTTTAACTGTTTATGAAGTAAAATTTGTTTTCGATCCGGACTGATGAGTCGTAAATCAAATCGTCCCACTTGAAAGACCATCGTTCGATTATGGTCATTATTGTCGGCTTTTTTTATAAAAACTTCCGTATTGGAATTGTCATTTTCGTCAGTTTTTCTGAAAGTTTTCAAAATTCAAAGTTTAGAATTTTTAATCTGGGATCGAATCATTTCATCATTCAATGTCTGGGTCATTTTAAAAAATGTAAGAAACTTATGGGAGAACTTATTACGTAGGGATTAAATAAACCAGAAAGTATGCATTAACTCGGACAGTTAAGCTGCTCTAAAAGCCTTGTCTGCCACTGAAATCACCTCAGGGGTAGTCAGAGATTGTCTAGAGAAACTGCTGGAGTTGGAAAAACGGAACAACCTTAAATTGTGATCTGGATACTATGTCACAGTGGTTTCGAAGAAAATGAAAAATACCAAAGCAAATAAGGGAATCGGAATACCTATCATAGGCCCAGAAGTGGATAGACTTTAAACATCGCGTTCAGTGGAAAAATATACCGCAACAAAAACTCGGGAAAATACTGCTTCGGGCCTAATGGATCCAAGCTCGGGAAAATAATGCATCCAAGAGGCTGTCTTTCGATGCACTCAACCTGAACAGAATAACAACTTCGAATGATTACCGGATTCAGCACCAGATATTATCACCTACGAAAGCATCTGCACACAATAACTCCACAATGGACTCATTATATGCAGACTGTGCGCCGAGGAAGAAGAAACATCCAGCCAGATCATCTTTAACCACGTATCTCTCAGTTACGGCAGATACAAGATAATCGGGGCATCTCACTTCAAATATATGAACCTTCAGAAATGCCTGATAAGCAAGCTCCTGACCATTGCCAAGATATGGGAGAAGGGAATCTCGCCAGATTGAAGTAGAAGGGGAGCAAAGATATATCAATCTATCTATCAATGGAAGAAACAGGCAAAATGACGATTGAGCATTACACTGACGTGCAAAAAGTGCTTATAAATAATTTCCATAGTAACAAAAATCAAAATAACATCTAAATAAATGATTTTTACTTACGTATTATCTTCATCGACAGTTGGTAAAGTTTCCATAGAACCAAATCGATGTGCAGACATTGTCATCGGCATATTTAATCGAAGATTATTATTACGATTATCCAAATGACCAACATTCAACGATGGCACATTCTCGAATGACTTTGAATAATAATTATTACGATTCAACAGCGTACCTTGAAACTCTGGATTATTATTTATATTATAATTATTATTATTATTTATTGAACTTTCAGAGATTGTACGCTGGACACGATGTCGTTCTTCCAATTCTTTATCCAATTCAATTGTAACGCCGTGTCCTGCAGCAACTATTGGAATATCTGAATCACTTAGAATACTATCTGAACGCTCGGTACGTATTATTGGTATGTCATTATCATTTAATTTGGTTTCATTGATGTCCGTATTAGGAAGTAGTGTTGCACTAGGTTCAGTTGGGGTAGATATTAATTCGGCGTCTGATATGTATAAGCTATTTGTATCTATTTTTAGATTATTATTATTAATATGATTATTATTATTAATATTAACTAATTGATTGGTGTTTTTGGTAGTGTTGGGCTGTTTTGTGGCCGCTGGTTGTTGTTGATTTATTAAATTTTTTGTTGAACAACTATCAGTTGAACCCGTATCGCTTGTTACTGAATCCTAGAAAATCAAGACAAATTTTAAATGTTTTTTATAACCTATTAGTTCAAGACATGTCAGGCAAAAATTCTACATCATTTTTCTAAGGTTAGGAATTTGTCAAACAGTTTGTCTGCCTGTTCTTGCTAACGATTATCAATCCTTTCCCCTTAACCAGAGGTGCAAATTTGATTTAAAAAACGGTGTGAGATAGAAAAATTTAGTATGAAAATCAAGAAATTAGATTTTATGTAGCAGAAAAACTAATGAACCGATTTGAATGAAACCCTCTTTAAACACCTTATCCAACTTTCTCAAATATACAACCGCAAAAACTTTGCTCTAATCCAAACTGGTAATTTTTTATAAGCATTCTTAAAAATTTTTCCGCGCTATAGGACGCACCTTTACGAAAATACCAACTATTTTTCTTCCAAGAAAATTTCTGGATCGCTTTAAGATTGGGACAACCATAAATTTCATAGGACTTACTTGTGATTCACGTCGCTTTTCGCCCGAATATTGTTCATTTTTACGATTATTCTCCTTTTCCAATTTTTCCTTAGCTTTTGCCTCTTCGTGTACTTGAAATTTTAGCAAGGCATCATCAATAAACGAATCGGGCACCTTTTTATGTGAAACTTTTATCTTTCCAATATACAGCACTTCAAAAAAATGGCTAGAACTTGGTGATATATCGGCGCATAATGATGTTAAATTTGCTGCACTACTTTGTGACCTAGGTGGCATACGACGTCTTGGTGTTGTTGGGGAAGTTGTCGCAACTGGAGTATTCCCAATAGCACCATAGCCACCAGCTGCCTGGTGGCCAGCTAAACCTCCTTGTTCACGCATTTGTTTAAATAATTCTGTCACCTAAAACGAAACAAAAGACCAAATTTAAAATCATCATTTTTGAATTCATCGATTATGATTTTGATTTTCTACTATCAAATGTCACGATTGAGTTTTTGGCTGGGATTTCTACTACTTTCTGGTGGACAAATTATAAACTAGAGCTAGTAGGTTGATGTTTCCTGCCCCAAACCCCATGACATAACCTTCGGGCACCAACTTTGATGGTCGCACTCCCGAATTAGTATATTCATCCAAATTAGAGATACTAAATGCAGATGATAAAGGGAGCATTTCTCGCTTCAAAAATTCGGTTAAGGTTAGGCATTTGAATTACCAACTATTCTTTGATATTAAATACACTCCCGTTCAAAAAAATTGAACAGACCTGAACCGAATCAGTCTCTCACAATTTTGATTATTCTTATAGTAAATGTTTTTGTTTACATAAATAAAATTATAAAATAAAACTTTCATTTCTTTTTTCACATTTAAAAAATATACTACTTATCTTTGTTTATAAATGAATAATATACAGAGAGTTACAAAAGTGAGGAGTTTTATGAAATGTAAGAAAATTAACATTTCAGGTTTGTTCATTTTTTTTAACGGGAATGTACTTGATATGAAAAAGCATACACATCTAAGATGGGAATCTAATCCACGACCTCTTGCATCGAACTGGCATTGTAGACCTTGGTCTCGTCGAGATCGTCAGTTCGATTACCATCCTAGATGTGTGAATGATTTCTTCATATCAAGTCAAAGAATGTTTGTTATCAATGTTCAGACATATTACTTAAATGTCAAATTAAGTACCAACGCTGTTCACTTCCTTTGGTATAATATAACCGAAAGGAAACCATTATACTAACAACGGATATAAATATACGCTAGTTTACAAAAAAAAATTCTTAATTTGAATAACTTGTAAAGAAGAAATGATTATGATTTTGAGTTTTCAAATCTAAATCGAAATGAAAATGTAACACTATTTTGGTGACACGCACCAAATTAGCAACGAGCAACATATCTTAGATTCCATATCCCGGAGATAGTTACGTTTAGCTAATTCATATTTGATGATGACTACTTTGTAGTTTGTAGTCGAAATACGTATTTATAAAATACAAATAATTGTTCTAGGAATTGGGGCAAAATTTGAATTTCAAAAAAACCATTCTCTTTGATTATCTTAATAATCTTTATATATTAACACTATTTTGTTAAAATTATGATACATTTAGCCAAATTGTAAAAATTGGCAAAAATATTGCAAATAAACAAAGCGAGGAGTTAAAGAGACAAAGAAACAAAACAGTAGATGAAGTTTTGTTTATCAACATAAATTTCATTTCGTACACTCACGAAATCAAGAATACTCATATAAATAGTTTTATTGTAAATAAATCTTGCATAAATAATTCACAAAACCTTGTCCTTGAATTCTGTCATTAAATGTATTTATTTAATTAAGTGTGAAATTTTATACGATTCTGTATTAAACTTTTACAATAATGGAAAGTTTCTATTCCATTCTCGATTTTAGTTATTCCGATCACCTCCGGGGATAGTCAAGGATTGTCTAGAGTAACTACTGGAGCTGGCAAAATGGAACAATGTTAAATTGATCCAGAATTCAGGTCACAGTGGTTTCGAAGCAAACGAAAAAGTAGATACCTTAGTAAAAAAAGGAATCGGAATACCCTTCATAGGCCCAGAGTTTTCCAAAGAGAAAAACTCGGGAAAATACTGGTTCGGAAAGCATCCAAGAGGCTGTTTCTTCGATGTACTCAATCTGACCAGGATACAACTTCGAAAGGTTACCGGACATTATCACCTATGAAAGCATCTGCACACAATAGGACTCCACAATGGATCCATTATGTGCAGATTGTACGACGAGGAGGAAGAAACATCCAGTCACATCATCTTTAACTGTGAATCTCTTGATTACAGCAGAAACAAGATATTCGGTACATCTCACCCCGAATATATGAATCTTCACGAAAACCTGATAAGCAAGCACCTGACTATAGGGAATATGCATGAAAATTTTTTTTCACATTTATTTTCAGAATATGAAAATACTGTTAATAATGTAATAATATTTAAAAACGAAATTAATATCCGACAAATATTAAGGAAGCTAAAGCTTTTAAAGATTATTATCTGTCTCTTTCTTGCAAAAATACTAAAAACGAAGTTTTACGTGTATTTTAAATGGTGAAAGTGTAATATGACGTCACATAACATATCAAGAGGGCTATCACCCTCTTTGTCTAATCGGGAATTTCAATCATTCATATCTCGCTTATTTTTAAAGTTATTTAAAAAGTAATTTTACCTTGATATTTTTCAAGTAAACATGCTTCAATTCAAGTGAAAAAAAATTTTCATGCATATTCCCTATTGCTGAAATGTGGGAGAAGTGAATCTCGTAGAACTAAAGTGAAGGGGGAGCACAATGGATTTTTCTCGGGTGACATATAGGCCATTAATTTTTTTTTCAATGTATCCATATCCGCGTGGCAGCAGCTATGCCCAAAATCTATCTTTTAAATCGAGTAAGATAGAAAAAATCTTTAAATACAGAAAATATTCATCTCATAGAAACAAACAAATTTTGCTTGAAACATTTTTGCATACACTGAAGCATTATAGCTTAAATACGGGGCAACAAGAAAACAATGATTTTTATTACATAAAAATGAAGTCAACACAAATGTCCAAGGTCAGTTGGAACATTTTGTGTCAAACAATAGCTATCGTCAATTACGTAAGATGGTTATTTCAATTCAAAAAGATCTTTCAGATGAGATATAGGAGAGTTTTCATGTTTGATATCCGGTAACCGGAAGGAATAAAATTAACAAAAAAATAAAAAGATTATTTTAATTGAATTAAAGTTTCACAAAACACGTTATCAAGTTAATATGTGCATTAATCGTGCGATCATGTTTTAGTTACAAATGGTAAACTTATGGAAGTAGATTTTACATATCGGAAATCAGGAAGTAAAAACATGATTTACATAAATTGTAAAAAAAAAAGGTGAACTAGTTTTTTTTTTATTTGCAATTTGTAATAATTATCTGAAGATCAATAATAATAATTATAGTTTGTTATAATTATTGTAAAACTGTTAAAATGCAAAAATTATCCTTAATTTATTATTACTATGTACCGGTTTTGACCTCGTTTTAGAGTAAAATTTTGATTGTGTCAACCCCGCCTAAAGCGATAGTAAAACCAAGTTTATTGCATAATTACAATACACAGTCAAAAGTAAATAAATAGACTAATATGAAAAAATTAACTAATCTACCAAGGTTCGAACCCTTGATCTTTGAATATCGCGTCCAACAAGCTAAATATTACATCACGAAAGATTAGCTTGTCGAGTTGGGATTTTGAAGACTTTGACTTTGAAGTCGGGATTTATAGAGACGCCGGAGTTGCGAAGTGAAACCTGCCTTGTTAATGTGTTAATGTAAAACAAACTTTATAAAAACAAAATTTGATATTCATTGCTAATAATGAGTCAAATACATTAGAAATTAAACAAATAAATATAATTAAACAAATAATAAATCGGCGTTCGATCGATTATAATTAATTTAGAATTTTATTCTATTTTATTTGACTTTACTAATCTCATTTTCATGGTATGAAGTCTGGCAATGTTGTAATATCAACATACCGAACGTACAGTTGGTACAACTGAGTGACAAGCTGAGAATTGTGTTTGTATTGGTATATAAATGTTTATATATTTTTATCCTACTATCGCGCTAATTTGAATGTCAAGAATATCATATGCAGTGCACATTTTAAAAACAATATTGCATGTATGTATACTTTAATGGCCGCGGCCAACATACGTCTGTGCATATTCATACATTTAAATACGAATTTAAAAAAACAACTGTGTACTTGATTTTGATGGCGTTTGGTACATGTCATCACTAACGTTACGTCTATATGTAAATAAAATTTTGTAATTTTCTGATCGTTGTATCAATAATAATAAATAATTATTCATTACTATTTGACATCCCTCCATTTAAACCTCATGTTAAAAGTACTAAATTTGTTAATTTTTTTTTGCGATAACTGTGTCCACAATTGTGTTTAAACTCTGTGCACGTGCATGAACTCAAGTGGTTATTTCCATCATATATTCTTTTCGATCGTAAATGAATTACGTCCCCCAACTTCCGTAACTTACTTTGATTTTGAACAAATTGAAATGAAAAGATCGTTTCAAATAAATTTGTGTTTATTAGTAAACAACACTCTTGTAAAAAAGTATTTCATCGTGACGGTCTTGTTTTTGTTGAGAATGTTAGTTTTAACGTTACGACATATTTTTTTTACAATTTTATTTATTTTAACTAATACTTGGACTCGCTGTACATATAGATATAAACATTTTAATATTCGTATACAAGGTTAGTAAACAAATAAAAATTGTTATGGGCAAATAAATATTTTTAAACAAATATTATTATTACATGTTAATGAATGTGTGTTGGAGAATTAAGATATTTAGAAGAATTATTTTATTAATTCCATAAGAAATTCACGAGAATTATTTATTCTCCAATTGCGCGCTGAAATTTTGCATATACATGTAGAATATGTCGGATGAATTCAATAATATGGGTACAATATGGCATCAAAAGTTGATGTTAGTTTTTATAATTGATTTACTGCCTTATTCATTCGGTTTTTAAAAAAATGCTTCGGATAAAAGTTGTTCATTAGAAATATAGTAACAAATTTTATTCGAAATTTTTTTTCGAAAACCGAATGAATAAGGCACAAATCAATTATCAAATTTTAAAAACTAGTATCAACTTTTGATGCCTATTATACAAATGGACACAAAAGTAGCCGTTATAGCGGTATCATAGAATCTTTTTCGGCATACCCTCGCCATACCAAATACCCTTCTATTTCAGCGGAAATCATCCATTATGGTGAAAAAATGATAAATAAAATAATTTTCAGAGTGGAAAAAGGACATTCATCCTTACAATATCCTACAAAACTAACCATTTTTTCAGGTCAAATTTAGTAGGGGTGCAAAAAAAATTGGACTAGTTTAACCTTGAAATAGTACAAACTAATTATACTCCGAACAAAAATAAAAATTATACCTCTAAAAAAAAGGTACAGATTATAAGTTCAAGAACTTCTTCTGCAGAAAATTATTTAATTTTATTTAATTATTTATAATATACAGGGTGGAGCAAAAATAGCTTCACGATTTTTAATTTCAATAATTCTTTCTGGAATTAATTTTTATTGAGTTTCTCTGTTTTAGATTATAGTAAATACTTGGGAGTTTCGATATGGAGCGATGCCAGCCTGCAGAAAGGATAAATATCGTAACTTTTGATTTGGAAAATGGAAGAAGCATTATTTCTATTCAGAGAAATTATCGACGATATTTTATTGCAGATTATTTTCTTTAGGGTTATCTGAAAGAAAGAGTTTATGTAAACAAGTCACAATGCTTGGAACAACTTAGAATATTAGGCGAGAGATTTTGGGGATATCTCAAGAAACATTACGAAAGGTCATGGAAGATGTGCTGAAAAGAGCTCATGTCTGCAGCGCGAAAGGGCACATCATTTGTTAAACATCATTTTTCGTAAATAGTTGGAATAAAACTACAAGAAACACACTTTATATTATGAGTTGCAAAATATTTACTTAACTTTTCGTATACTTTTTAACCCGACTTCAAAAAGGAGGATGGTTCTCAATTCGTCTGTATTTTTTTAAAATCTGTGATACCTCAGAACTCCGTCATTTATTAACCGATTTTGAATATTTTTTGTTTTTTGTTTTAAAGAGTTTGATTTCCGATTGGTCCCATTGTCACCAAATCGCATTCTGATGAAGGGATCCCTGAAAATCTAGGAAAACCCTTATTTTATATGTGATAACCGATTTCTGCGATTTTTTTTTTTTTTGAAAGGATATACTCATTCATAATTGGAAAATTAGAAAATTTTTTTAAAAACCGACTTCAAAAAAAGTTTTTACAAAAAAAAACAAAATGCTTGTAAAAAAAATTAAAAATCTGTTATAAAAAATGCACTAAAAATTAAAAAAAAAAAAACTGATAAAAAAAATGTGTTATAAAGAAATGCACTAAAAGTTAGTAGGTCGATTAGTTGGTCTACCCATATTTAGACAAATAAAATAAGCTATAGAACTTCAAAGTCACTAAAAAGCGAGAAATAAAACCTATTTTGACAAAATGGAAACCCGACTTCAAAAATCAAATATTCTATAACAAAAAATGCACTAAAAAGTAAAAAAATAATTGCATATTCTTGTGCCAATTTCAGTTCACCTAAGCAAAAATTTTTAAATATATATGTACAATTATTGTTATTTTTGGAGGCGGTGTCAACATAGAGAAATTCACATAACTTTTGGACACCGCCTCCAAAAATAACAATAATTGTACATATATATTTAAAATTTTTTGCTTAGGTGAACTAAAATTGGCACAAGAATATGCAATTATTTTTTTACTTTTTAGTTCATTTTTTGTTATAGAATATTTGATTTTTGAAGTCGGGTTTCCATTTTGTCAAAATAGGTTTTATTTAATTTAAAATTGTGAAGGACTTTTACGCTATCTTATATATATCTTTCTCTCTTCAAAACACATGTGAACTAAATATTGATTTCAAGGTGAAAGGTAGGTTAATGTTAAATAGGTAAAATATTTGAAGAAAAAAAATTATACAAAGTGCTACAAAATTTAATATCCAAACTTGAACAGAGATCAAAGAACTCATCAAAATGAGAGAAAAAAGTTCATTAGTCTAGAAGGTATTTTTTCTTTTCGTAATATTCAAAAAAATGGATCTAACTGGGTTTTTCTTATATTGAAAAGTTTTATTCATCTCCTGATGTTATCAAACATAATTTTGCAACACCCGGTAAAAATTTTTATATTATTTACTAAAGTACAAAAAATTGATATAAATAAAAGTTATTTTTTGTTATTGACATTCTTTGAAGTTTTATCGGCAAATCGAAACATTGTTACTAGAATTTTTGTTCAAGAATTCTTTCAGAAAGTTTTCATTCAAGAAATAATTCTTCTTTTAGGAGAATTTGAAACATTTTTACGCCCATGTCTCTGTGTGTTATACTTACTCTTAAAATAACACCGTATTAACAAATGAAAATAACTACTAACTGAGTTAATTGCTTAAATACCCGGTATACACTCAGTTCATTATCAATGCAGATATATATATGGTACAATATTCATATATGCTTTTACAAACTGTGGCAAAATCATTCAGTAAATGAAAAAAAAGTTTTTTACAAAAGTTGTTTATTTTTAAACAAGATCGATTAAATGCGAGTTGGATACCCGCACTGAAGGTTCCGTACTTTGACTTGCCAAAACTATTAATAGAAAATTATTTTTTAATTCTTCAAAAACTGCTAATTTGCAGACTTAATTTTATTTCTTCTGTAAAATATAGATAATTATATCTATCAGTCTAAATTATTTCAGATTTCTGGGCTCGTAAACTTCGAAGATAGATGGAGGGGGGCGTTTAATGGCCATTTTTTTCTACATTTATGGTCAAACACTAAGTTCAAAAACAAAAAATATAAAGTTATTTTTGAAATATGCAAACAAAGATCTTTTATATGATACCCTACTTGCCATAGTAATCTCACTTTCAGATTTCAACCATTTTAGAGACCCCATTTCCAATAACTACACATTTTTCAAACTCTTTAACCTAAGATAGAAGTGCGCAAGCAATTTCTACAGCAATACCAAATTTCAAGTTGATATCATTAGTAAGTTGCCAAAATTAGCAGCTGCGACAAACGGACAAGCGCCATAATGGTTCCTTTTTACCATTTTGGTATGGAACCCTAAAAAGGAACATCCTTTTGCCTATCTTTTACGGTGCCAAAGATGGATATGTTGCACGAACCGATATTCTCTCAAATACACAATCAAAATTTCAACTCGTTATCTCTTTCCGTTTTTGAGTTATCGTATCACGGACGGACAGACAGACTGTACATGCTAAAATGGACTAAGTAGAAAAATTGAACATTCGGCCTTTTCTTCGGTTATCAGCTACCTACTTAGCTAATAGAAATTTGTGAAACATGAAAATAAACTTTTAAGAATGTTTAATTTTTTTTTTTTTTGATAGCAAAAAATTTCATGTTGCTCCCAATTAATTTATGTGCATTTCTTGTATGGAACAAGAAAATTCTTCTTTAAAAAATATTAATAAAACCTATTTTGACAAAATGGAAACCCGACTTCTAAAATCAAATATTCTATAACAAAAGATGCACTAAAAAGTAAAAAAATAATTGCATATTCTTGTGCCAATTTTAGTTCACCAAAGCAAAAATTTGTAAATATATATGTACAATTATTGTTATTTTTGGAGGCGGTGTCAGCATAGAGAAATTCACATAACTTTTGGACACCGCCTCCAAAGATAACAATAATTGTACATATATATTTAAAAATTTTTGCTTTGGTGAACTAAAATTGGCACAAGAATATTCAATTATTTTTTTACTTTTTAGTGCATCTTTTGTTATAGAATATTTGATTTTAGAAGTCGGGTTTCCATTTTGTCAAAATAGGTTTTATTTCTCGCTTTTTAGTGGCTTTGAAGTTCTATAACTGATTTTATTTGTCTAAATATGGGTAGACCTACTAACCGACCAACTAATTTTTAGTGAATTTTTTTATAACAGTTTTTTTTTTACCCGTTTTTTTTTATATAATTTTTAGTGCATTTTTTTCAGTTTTCAGATTTTCAGTTTTTTTTACAAACATTTTGTTTTTTTTGTAAAAAAGTCGGTTTTTAAAAAAATTTTCATATTTTCCCATTATGAATGAGTATACCCTTCCAAAAAAAAAAAAAATTCGCAGAAATCGGTTATCACATATAAAATGAGGATTTTCCTCGATTTTCCGGAGATCCCCTCATCAGAATGCGATTTGGTAACAAATTCAAAATCGGTTCATAAATGACGGAGTTCTGAGGTGACACACATAAAAAAAAAAAAAAAAAAATACAGACGAATTGAGAACCATCCTCCTTTTTTGAAGTCGGGTTAAAAACTAACTACTTTTTCTTAAAACAATTTCTTGCAATTATTTTTGGAACGCATATTACAAATTTTCATTCAGAAACGGCGTGATAATTTACACACATACTTAAGTATATTTTCTATTTTCGGATTCAACTTTGTACCACACGATAATAATGACAATTTTACACACGAAGAGTCACCGCGAAAAAAACCATTTCTAACTTACATGTTTCTGTGTAAAATACGATGCATCACTTTTCGATGACACCAATGGACTGGAAAATTCTACGGGAATCACAAACATATTTGCTTCTACTCAAAATAACTCACACAAAAAAAAAACCACAACTTTAAAAAATATCCAAAAAACTCCACAAAATCAGTTTATAAAAATTCATTATTTATAACAACAACAAAAATGAGATCAGATCTCTACAAAGAATTTTTCCGAACGTCAAACGCGAACAAACACTGTTTGAGTGTAGACTGATTGGTTTTCTAAAAATAAAAGTTTTCGATTCACGCAACGATTGAGTGTATGAAAAAGAAATTCATGAAAAGTAAGTTTGAAATGAAGAGAAATAAATAAAAAATATAATTTGTGGAAGTTCGTTCTCTCCCACTTCTTCTGTTTTCCTTCAATTTTTTTTTAAATACTTCTATATTTCTCTTGAACATGTGTTTTATTAAAGAAATGCAGTTTGAAATAAATCATTTAGAAACGATTTATACGCTAACACATCTAATGTCAGAAATTATTTACACGTGAAAATTATAATTTACAGTTACTATCATAGATAGACAGATTGTAGAGGCTGATTCTGATGCCTAAAGATGTGAGTATGTAAATGGAGTGGAAGGAAATTTTGTGTGTAGGCTAGGAATTGGTAGGATATGCGGCTGCAGCCGATTATGATAGGAACTATGCCAATATTCATCTGGAGTTCGTGAAGGTAACTGCAGAAAACCTTCTCAAGCATAGCCGGTTACTTCGTTCTTGCCCATACGCCGATAGTTTAGTCAATTTTTAGCCCGCTTTTTTTTTCTTAATAATTGACAAACTGCCGATGTCGGGATTCGAACCCATAACCTCCCAGTTCCAAGTAGGCATACTGCACAGACATAATGCCTTAGACCGCTCGGCCAGTTGGACTGGTTTTACTATCATAGTAAATAGTCCGTAGTCCACGAAACAAGTTTGAAGAGCCTTGAAAATATTTCTCATAGTCGAAAATGCCCAACCGCGATGCACAAAGCAAAACTGTAACACGTGCTTTTTTCGTAGTCGGGTTTTAGTTTTTTAAACTTATTTTATTTCAAACTTTTTAGTATAATATTAAGAATCTGTGAATTAAAACCATTTATTTGATACCAAACTCGATACATTTGTGAAATTTCTTTGTTGCTTAGCGTATTATGCAATTCATATCCGCCATGATGGATTTGATATGACGTCACATAAACTATGACACGCGGAACTTTAAGACGAATCTAACGACACATCATTTGTCAAAATACGATAAGTAGCTTGGAAGATACACGGGAACATATGAACATGTTGATAGACATCCTGGCATGCATAGCTCTAAACACATAACCCCCCGTAGTCGGGTAAAAAATGTTTCAGGATAATAACCCTTTTTTCTTACTAGTAGAACTGTGGACTATATTCATAAACAAGTTGCGATTTGCTAGCAGTTAAATTCAGTGTGGTTCTTTCAGGACACACTTACTAACTTGTTAGCAGTGTTGCCAAATTGTGGAATTTATATTCAATGTGAAAATTTTTTAAATATGTCAATCTCAAGAATAAATCAACTAGATTTTCTACAAAGCTTTATTAAATCCACTAAAATTTAGGATAATATACCCCAATCTGGCAGCATTTACTAATCAAAATGTCGTCACAATCTAAGTTGTTTAGTATCTGTCAAATATCCTGACAAAAAACTAAATTAGATATACTTAGTTTTCTACTAGGACTGGACTTTACTAGGGTTGTTTTGAACAGGATCCATAACAAGTTTATCGTGTAAATAAATTATTTTTTGTATGTTAGCATGTAAATACACACACCCGAGCACGACATGGCGTTTAATAGAAAATTGCTGAGAGTGATTTTAAACATTAGATTAATTCATTCTAAAGTTGTTTTAATAAAATTATTTATAAATTCAATGACACTAAAACTTGAATTGGTTGTTCACCTTTAAAATTATGGAAGAAATCTCCCCTCGCCCTTCCTACTACCTCACTTTGCTTCTTCTGTGAGAACTGTTACATGCATTCTTAGGTCAAGAATACATTTGTTAATATTGGTAAAGTTACTCATGATGTCATATTCCAAAATGGCGGCTTTAGTCGGGCTACATTTCAACAATTAGTTATCTTTTTGATAATAAAAGATGAGTTTTAGGCCAAGCAATTGGTGAATCAATCTACAAGAGATAGCGTAGTTTTCGTAGTAGTCTGATTTGTTAAAGGGGTGTATTCTGAGCATAATGGCGGATTTGAGGGGTCACCCGAGTGTCAGTCGCGCCACTATCTCGAAAAACGCGTTTCATTCAATATCTCGAGAACGGTTTACTTAACGCAAAAAACTATGGAAACTTTTTCTCTTATAAATTAAATTTCCTAACTTTTTTATTCGAAACTTTTTTTTCTAGCATCAATATTTTTCGAGTTATTTTGTTCGAAAGGCACAAACTTCCCTATTGTCGTCTGTTTTTCGCATTTATCTCAGTAACCGTTCAATTTTATTTTATTCATAATCAAACTTATACATCATTTAATTATCTACAACTTTTGTTTCAAACTTTTTTCTCTACTGATAATACTTTTGTAGTTATTGCTTAGTTTATTGATCGAACTCCGCGGGATCAACGCAATATGACAAGTATGGTGTAGGACGGACGATGGAGCAGACGCTCATGCTTTTTTAAAGCAAATATATTCTCAGCTTTATACTTGTATTTTTTTTACTTAATTTTAAATTAAGTGAGAGATCAAAGCACACAATTCTTGAAGGGCTTTATAAATAGAGAATCCCCGTCTACTTTCCTTGTCAATATAAACTTTGTTATGTACTTTGGATTTCTCCTTGAAAATTAAGTGGGATTCTAAAGTGTAATAATTCTTGAATAGCTTTTATTTACGAAAAATGCAAATATTGTATAAGAATTCAAGGTTCTTTTCGATTCTTCTTTGAGAATGTATTAAGGAATTCCTCGTTTTTCTTGCAATTTTATAGAATGGTAATCAAATTTCAATCTTCAAGTAACTCCGCCATTGCCGGTCCCAAGCCCGGATAAGAAAGGAGGAGGGTTTCCCACCCCAATACCCAATCCAGAATGTCATATGATCCATGTCTATATAGGAAGGTTAGCCCATAACGAATCAAACTTCTGCCAATAATTAGTTTGAAAAAAATCCATTCAGCAATTACCCGTTTATAAATTTTTCAACTCTCTACTTCAGCATAATTTCAATTTCAGAGAATTGAAAGATTGCAGTCTCCAATTCCGAATCAATTTTCCAAAAACTTTGAAATACTTTAAAAATTTAATCGCTGTGAATTATCAGTTTTTTCCAAGCGCCACTTTGACTCAATCTACTAAGGACACCTGATTGTGTTTCCAGAGTTTTTTATCGAAAATTTTATGTTCTATATATTTTTATTTAAAAATTTTCAATTTTAAAAGTTGTACAATGTACATTATAAATATTCCAACAACTTTTTATTCGAAACACTTTCTGCAGGCTCTATTGTAACTAATGGTCTACCCGTTCCAGAAGTTTTTCCGGAATATTTCCCTTTTTCTTGTCCTTCCTTGCTTGATCTATAAATGGTTTTCCGTGTAAGCCATATTTTACAAAGTAACATAAGTTCATTGTATTTTGTAAAAGTACTTTTGCTTATCATATTTTTCATTTACATAATCAGCAAATTGTATGAAACACGTCAAAAAGTCATTTATTATATTTATTTACTATTCAATCATATATGAAAGTGGTGTGAGATGTTCTTGATAATATAATAAATTGCCTATACAAAGTAAGTTTAAGTACCTATGTAATTAATCTGAATATTTTTGAAAAATAATTAATAATACATCAATAATTATTATATTCTAAATATATAATTATAAATATTTATAAAATTTCAAATTCTCCCCAATACCTAGATCAGTTTTTGTTTTATAAATACGTATTTCGACTACAAAGTAGTCATCATCAGTATAAATTAGCTAGTCGTAATTTATTCTTTGACAATTATAAATAGATAGAAAATCGAACTCAATAGACAAAAATAAATTAAAATATAATAAATTTTATTGAAATTACTCTTGTTTAAAATTACTTTCATTCAATTTACTCTTGTTAACATCACCTTATATTAAAATTACTCTTATATTGTCTCAGGATATGTTATTCGTTGCTAATTTGGTGACAGTTTCACCAAATAACATATCCTGAGACAATATAAGAGTAATTTTAATAAGAGTGATGTTAACAAGAGTAATTTCAATATAATTTATTATATTTTAATTTAATTTTTTATTTATTTTTGTCTATTGATCTCGACTTTCTATCTATTTCTAATTGTCAAAGAGTTAATTACGACTAGCTAATTTATACTGACGATGACTACTTCGTAGTCGAAATACGTATTTATAATACAAAAATTGATCTTAGTATCGGGGCGAATTTGAAATTTTATTTCAAAAACCTAGATTTCTCATTAATAGGGAATATGCATGAAAAATTTCTTTCACATTTATTTTCAGAATATGAAAATACTGTTAATGCTGTAATAATATTTAAAAACGAAATTAAAATCCGACAAATATCAAGAAAGCTATAAGCTTTTAAAGATTATTATCTGTCTCTTTCTTGCAAAAATACTAAAAACGGAGTTTTACGTGTATTTTAAATGGTGAAAGTGTAATATGACGTCACATAACATATCAAGAGGGCTATCACCCTCTTTGTCTAATCGGGAATTACAATCATTCATATCTCGCTTATTTTTAAAGTTATTTAAAAAGTAATTTTACCTTGATATTTGTCGAGTAAACATGCTTCAATTCAGGTGAAAAAAAATTATCATGCATATTCCCTATTATCATTTGATAATCTAATATATAAATATTTTATATATAGAATAAAGTTCTTTAAATAATGATGAAGTTTTACTTTACAATTAAAAATATACAGATTGTCGTAATTTAAAACATTTTATATAATAACTAGTAAACCTACCAGGCTTCGCACAGATACAGATGCACGTATTTAATTGGATAAAGATTAATAATTACTTATGTCGGTGAAAATAGCTTCGCAAATAATTCATTATTTTTGAAAAATAAAAAAGGTTACTGTGGGTCATCTTTAGAAGATAGACATATGCTGACTTTTCTGTAGGTCTTTTTAAGACCTGCAATTCCGTAGCACATTAATTTGATGTATCAGTCATCAAAGTATCCTAAAAGTGTCGTTTTACGACTTGAGGAAGTTGGACAAAATTTGATATTCATTGCTAATAAAGAGTTAAAGACAGTGGCAATTAAAATAATAATAAATAAATGCCGTTCGGTTATAATTAATTTATATTTTATTTTATTTGATTTTACCAATATCATTTTCATGGTATGGAATTTGGCAAAGCTGTAATATCAACATACCGAACGTACAGTTGGTACAACTGAGTGACAAGCTGTGAAGTGTGTTTGTATTGGTATATAAATGTTTATATATTTTTATCCTACTATCGCGCTTATTTGAATGTCATGAATATCATATGCAGTGCAGATTTTAAAAACAATGTTGCATGTGTTTATACTATAATGGTCGCGGCCAACATATGTCTGTGCATATTCATACATGTTAATATGAGTTTAAAAAAAACTGTACACGTGATTTTGATGGCGTTTGGTACATGTCAACACTAACGTTAGGTCTATATGTAAGTAAAATAATATAATTTTCTGATCGCTTTATCAATGGATAAAAAATAATTATTCATTACTATTTGGTATCTCTCCATTTAAACCCCATGTTAAAAGTTCTAAATTTGTTAATTTTTCATGATAACTGTGTACTCAATTGTGTTTAAACTCTCCACGTGTATCACATCAATTTGTTTTCAATCAATTTCCATTATATATTTTTTTTCGAAATTTTCTGTTCGTCAACGAATTACACCCCAACTTCCTTAATTACATGTTAGAGAAAATTTATAAGGTTTAAAAAGTTTTCTAGTACATATGTACACTCCCATTCAAAAAAATTGAACAGACCTGAAATGTTAATTTTCTTACATTTCATAAAACTCCTCACTTTTTTAACTCTCTGTATAATCATTCATTCATTTATAAACAAAGATAAATAGTTTATATTTTAAGTGTGAAAAAAGAAATGGAAGTTTAGTAAAAAGCATTTACTACAAGAATAATCAAAATTGTGAGAGACTGATTCGATTCAGATCTGTTCAATTTTATTGAACGGGAGTGTACGTTCAGTTTTCTAGCACATGAGTAAAGGCTGACCGAGTCTGTAATCACAATTAAAATTGAAGTAAAATCAGGTGAAGCCAAGTTAAATGTTTATATGTGTGTATATCTAAACATCTATTTTTGATTATTTTATTTATCTGTTTCTACTATATTGATTACGAAATGTTTGATGTATTTCATTTTTACTTTCATGCCATTGTTTAAAACAAAACAAAACAGTGATTGTAAATAGGTGGTACCCAATCGAACGAACTGTTGTTCAATTATTTATATTGAACTGTCAATAGTTTAGACACGCAAGTTTATTGATAACTTAATAACAAAAATGCCAAACAAATGTTATGTCAGAAATAAATTAGCTGTCATGTTGTTTTAAAGATAAGCGGCCTTGTCCACGATATATATTACTCGATTTTAAACACTTTTTGGCGTGCAACAACATCAATCCTTTTATATAAAATTATGATCAACAAAAGGAAAAATTTATAAATTTCTCGCCAGATGAAAATTTATGTATGGAAACAAAAAATCATGATACTACATGCTGCCGCAATTTAATTTATACACAACACGTTCAAAAAACGAGAATTTTTATTGGTTTGGTCCTGTTTGGGGGAATGCGGGATTTAACAAGTTGAAAGTCCATTATAAAAGGTCGTTTTTACTCGTTTGGTAAATATGTTATTTCAAACTAAAACACTTGCCAAATATATATATATATATATATATATATTACCGGTTGTGTTATTTAAAATGAACCTTAATACATTAATCCAAAAATTATTTATACCATATGTTTACCAAAAGAGCATTGTATATACTTCTAACGACTGTATACAGAGCTTTGTCATAGTTTCAAGGGCCTCTTCAAAAATCTGTGTAATTCTTTTTCCCAGAAACCCTTACCTCAATTGTCGATACTCGAAACGGTTTATTTATTTGTTACAAACTACTACTATTTAACTGCTAAAAATGTTTTCTTTTTTTAAATTTTTGCAGACAATTTGCGCCGAATCCATTTCGTTTACAAAAAAAATGTCTCGAATAAAAGTTGTTTGTCTTTAAAATGCCAACAACTTTTGTTCTAAACATTTTTTCGAAAATCGAATGGATTCGAACAAAATCGAGCCTAATTATAGAATTCGAAAAGTTAAAACTAAAAATAAAATCACTTTCAAATTCTATTTTCTAAATAAACACCCGGTATATTAATATTCATTATACAAAGTTCATTTTGATCTATATATTGAACAAGAATCACACAATCAAAACAAATTTAATTTTATAAATAAGTATTCTGACAGAGAATTATTATAAATATTACCCTACATTCTAAAATAATATTTTTTGGCTATTCGAAATTGAAGGTTATGTGTTGTGCATTAGTAAATTCATCATCTTGTTTACAAAAAACAAATTTTATTTTTAAATACAGGAAAGAAAAAAAAAAGCAAAAAAATATTATCTATCGGAAAATTTTTACAAAAATCTAAAACAAAAATATATTAGGTAATCGACGGTTATTATTGGCGGTTACTATCGTTGTTATCCAATGTTTTTTTTATTAGAACTAAAATTTGGTAGGTACGAATTTTCGAAAACAGTTTCATTTTTGATATTCGATATCTCCAAATAGTCTAAGAATCAATCAAAAAGATCTTTAAGAGATCTGTCTTTAAAGGCAATGCCTTGGATTCGATATTAGAAAATAATTTCATACGGAATTAGTAAATACTGTCCTTGCAAAATAAAGTTATATTGATTGATTTCAAAATACCATGCATGCACCTTATTGAAAACAAATTATTGAAATTATTTACACCTTGTTCCAAAGAGGAATGTTAAATACTCAATTAGGGCAGTAATTTGGATAATTTTGATTTAAAAATTCATTTGATCATCGACCCGGAAATCTTTTATTTATTTAGATACATCCTGGTAAAAAAATCAAAAAGTTTAAAAATTTCGATAAAAATAACAGCCTTGGAGCGTGTTAGTTAATTATTCCACAGTTAATTAATCATCTCCGTTAGTTAATCAAAAATCAATTAAAAAAAAAAGTGATTAGAACTAAATAAAAAATTTCCACACGTGTTAATTTTGCAAAATGATAATTGAAATAAATATTTAAAAAAAAAAATACATACATAAATATATTTTTAAAAACTAAATTAATATTCACACACACTTTACTATTGTTTAATTTAACAAATAAACCATAATCAATTATTAAATTTAATTAATTAATTTTTTTTTAAATATCTCTTATGTCTTTTTAATATTCATTAAAAATAGACATGTCTTCATATATTGACATTTGAAACAAAAATAATATCATAATGAATGTCTTCTTCGGCTTTGAAAATATAATCATCATCACATTCGTGTATTTGTATAGGTATTCGTTATCGAAAATTATGCCGGCGGTCGTGTTGTTTCGTGTGTGGGAACATTTTCAGAAAATTTTTTGGCTAGTTGACAACCTAATTATTCTTATAAGCATGAAACACTTATGATCTATCAACTACAATGTATATTCAAAAAGAAACCATCATGTATATATTGGATAGAAATGTATATAGAGTGTTTAGTGTAAATTGCGATTTGAGTGCACGTAAATTTCTGCCTACAGTCGTTACCGATAAATTCAACACCAAAAGTCGTTAATCAGATTAGGAAAATGTATAAACGATAAGAATTAATCCTTGTCGAATTAAATTCTTGCATCCGTGCGAAGTCTTATATAATTTGTATAAAAACAATAGGGAATATGCATGAAAAATTTTTTTCACTTGAATTGAAGCATGTTTACTTGACAAATATCAAGGTAAAATTACTTTTTAAATAACTTTAAAAATAAGCGAAATATGAATGATTGAAATTCCCGATTAGACAAAGAGGGTGATAGCCCTCTTGATATGTTATGTGACGTCATATTACACATTCACCATTTAAAATACACGTAAAACTCCGTTTTTAGTATTTTGCAAGAAAGAGACAGATAATAATCTTTAAAAGCTTATAGCTTCCTTGATATTTGTCGGATTTTAATTTCGTTTTTAAATATTATTACAGTATTAACAGTATTTTCATATTCTGAAAATAAATGTGAAAAAAAATTTTCATGCATATTCCCTATTGAAAATAACAACTAACTGAGATAATTGCTTAAATACCCGGTATATACTGAATTTATGAAAAAAAGTTGCAAACAAAAGTTGTTTATTTTTAAAAAAGAAACATTTCTTAGTCTTTAAATTTTTGTCCTATGTCTTACGGTTTGAAAGATGGACAGTTTTTTCAATTTTGTCGAAACATGGTCCGATTTTACCCGTTCACGAACTTTGCCTTACTTTTTAGCTCTAGAACACACATACAAAATTTCAGCTAGCTACTTCTTTTCGTTTTGGAGTGTTGACGGACAGACAGACAGACGAATGCAGAAATGGACTAATTAGGTCATTTTATGAACACTTATACCGAAATTTTTTTTCTGCAATCAATATTTTCAACCGTTATAAAATCCGGACCTAACTTAATATACCCGGGTATATAGTATATACCAGGTATAGCAAATCTATTATAAGTTTAGTCCCAAGTTTGTAACGATTGGAAATATCGTAGAAAGAAACTTTAGTACACGTTTAAAATAGTCTCGTAGTAATTTTTCAAATCAATTAACTAGATTTTACAAGTTTTTCAACTTAAGATCCCACATTTCAGTGAACATTCCTGTATAAATGATTACTGTGTATATATATGTACTAATAGTCAGTTAACAAGAGCATGACATACTCCTTAGGGATCATACATTCTCTGAGTGATATATTACACATATATCGTTGTGTGTTTGGAAATCGATGTTCAAGTGATATATAATCATTGAATTTTTCTTTTGAAAAAGCTTGAAAAAAAAAATTTATGACTTTTCTTATAATGAAATACATTTTCCTACTAATAATTTTCAATTTTATGGTTGGGAATTCTATTCGTCTCGTTTACGATTCTGAGAAAAACGGGAAAAATTTATATTAATGATGGCAGATTTATTATGTGTATCAGGTGGTAATAATTTGAAAGGTTTGTTTCTCAGCTATAATTTCCTATTTGATTAAAAGACTCTAGTGAAATAAGAGGCGTAAGACGAATTCAAAAAGGGTTATTTAATCATAGATCGACTCTTATAAAAAGATGAATGCCGTAAAAAGTTAGTTTTTCATACCCGTATCTTATAACCATATGACAATAGTTGGGACATACACCTTTCAAATTTTTATCATCTGATAGATAAAATAATGCAAATTTTCCTCATTTTTTAATTCCGGCTCATAAATTGTAATCATTCGAGTTTTCCATGCTCTTCTGGATGAAAATAATTGATATACAACTCAAAAATTCTTAGAAATATGACAATGTTCAAACTAAACAAAAAAAGGTACGCATATATAATTGGTTTGTAATAATTATTTTTGGGACCAAAAATATCTAGTGTATCAAATCAAATATATTAAACTTTCTACATACACAAAGTTTTGGACTTTTCTGAAAAACAAATTCAGATAGGTTCGATTTTTTTGCAGGGAAGTGTACTTTAACTTTTTTTTTCTTAAAGGTGCACATTTTATATAAACGGAACATTATTATTTTAAATGTTTTTTCTGAAAAAAAAAATCAATGTAACTGAAGATTAATGAAAATATTCCGAGTAAATGAAAAACTAAAATTAGTTTCCGAAGTAACTAAAACTATGTTGTTCTGTATTTAGTTTTATCGTTGCTGCCAAACTGTCTACCATTCAATTAGTCATTTTTGTGTTTCAAATAATTTTTGACATACTAAAAAAAATGGCATGATCTAAGGAAATGAATTGATGTGTAGAGAGGGGGGGTGGAAGCTACAAAGTGGGGAACACGGACAAACGGTCGTTCTAACATGAATTACAAGTATGAACTTTATAAAGACCTTGTAAATTTTTTTTGTATAAAATTCAATTGTTATTACATCAATTTTTAGCGAAATATTTTTTGAATAACATCATTATCTTAAACATTATATTATCGAATGATAATTAGTGAGAACTCTAGATTTTTGAAATAAAATAAAGGGGGCGTTACCTAGATCAGTTTTTTGTATTATAAATACGTATTTCGACTACAATGTAGTCATCATCAGTATAAATTAGCTAGTCGTACTTTACTCTTTGACAATTAGAAATAGATATAAAGTCGAGATGAATAGACAAAAATAAAAATAAATAGAAAATTAACTAGATTAAAATATACTAGATTTAAAATATAATAAATTTTAAATTATATTGACATTACAATTGTTAAAATTTCCTTCATTCACATTTATTCCTGTTAATTTTACTCTTATTAAAATTACTCTTATATTGTCGCAGGATATATTACTTGTTACTAATTTGGTGACAGTTTCGCAATCTATCTTGGTTTTACGCTACTTATATATGTTCGCCCGACTTTAGATGCTATTCTAAGACCGCACCTGATTGGTGCTGAGTTATGCCTTGCGCAGTGAACATGTTTTTGTATTTTGACATCTTTAGAGAAAGATGGACATATTACAGGTCCATTGTCTAGATTCGTAATATTTCTTTTGAATTTCTGAATGTATATACTTTCGTATGCATCCAGCTCTGAGGGATTTTGTACAGCCTTAACAAGTTTTAAATTGGATTTGTCGATTTTATGGTCATTCTCTATAATGTGTGCAGCTACACAGGATCAAAAGTCGGGTGAACATATATAAGTAGCGTAAAACCAAGATAGATTGTGAAACTGTCACCAAATTAGTAACAAGTAATATATCCTGCGACAATATAAGAGTAATTTTAATAAGAGTAACAACAAGAGTAATTTCAATATAATTTAAAATTTATTATATTTTAAATCTAGTATATTTTAATCTAGTTAATTTTCTATTTATTTTTATTTTTGTCTATTGATCTCGACTTTATATCTATTTCTAATTGTCAAAGAGTAAAGTACGACTAGCTAATTTATACTGATGATGACTACATTGTAGCCGAAATACGTATTTATAATACAAAAAACTGATCTAGGTAAAGGGGGCGAATTTGAAATTTAATCATTATCTTAACAAAAAAAACACCAATTACAAATTTCAAATTGATCTGATGTGATCAAACTTCCCACAAATACTTTTAAATTCATCAATTACTTTGCTTAGTTAGTGCGCGAAAAAATTGCGTCCGAAAAAATTTGTAACTTATAAAAACTTAATTGATTTATGAAGAACGAAATAGTAAGCAATTTGTAAACTAATTTATTGTTTATTAGACGACAATTTATTACCTAATTTTAAAAAGTAAGGAAATTTTGAGGAACAACTTCGGCGGACTCCCTTAAGCAAATTAATTGATGAATCAAAAAATCTTCGATGAGTTCAAGCTCTACAAAGAATTCGTGGAAACTTTTCATATTTCGATCCTACCTTGCCTGGTCTATGAAGGTTTTGAATGGTAAAAAATATTAGTAGAGTATATAGGAAACCACAAAAGCTTTCCCTACTGTCTAAAGGCTCCCTTTCCTTCACGAAAATCTTTACAATACCAAGAATCTGAAGAAGAAAATAATTTGACCAAAAGATGTCCACGATTACTGTCTGAATTTTCCTATGATAATTCTCAAGCAGGAATTATGGTTTGTTAGAACCATGTGAGCTTTTTCTACGGTCTTAGATAGTTTCGTGGCAATTTTCCCCAGTACCTATAATGTCAGCAGTACACTTTCGGCGAGGACTCTCGTTGAGTAGAGATGTGTATGCGATTCCATTGACCTCGCCGAGTGGAGCAGTCTACACTCTCGCTGAGAGTTTTCTACCGGCAATACAGTTCTCGTTCAGTCAATGGATGAGATAGTTTTAGACGTTGCTGATTGGTTAAATTCCACGATATGTCACGAGCGTATTCGCTTTCTTTGACTCGTGGTCAAAAAATCGATTCGAAATGAAGCGCTCCCGAGGCGAGGCGAATCAACACGAGACAGACCGAACGCTGCAGTACACTCTCGCCCTAAGTACACCTCCGTGCCTCGCCAAGGGTGTACAGCCGGCATTATATAAAAAAAAGAAGTCTAACAAAAAGAACGAAATCGAAAACTATGTTATCTTTTTCTACCACCTTGGTAATATTAATGTCCTGTGTAGATACCTTTTAATCCAGAAATCTGATTAAAAAACAAGAAAGCAAAAAAGGATTCAAAGCCTAAAAATACATAAAAATTGAAGAAAAAAATTACTTACATCATCTTCCCTGGCCGCCCGATACAAATGACAATACAATATCGGTTTCTCTACATCTCTCAGCAAATACATAAACGAACGTGAATCTTGTACAGCACGGGAAAATCGTAGCATATTCTCAATTTTATGTGTAAATTGTAATTCAAAATTCTTATCATACGCCTGAACCGTTCCCTCTTCAATTCCAACACAAATCTGTAAAAAAAAGCAAAAATTAAAATCTATAAAATCAGAGCAGTTTAATATACAAGACAGATGGATGGCGCAAAACCAGCACTGACAAAGACAGCAATAGTCGTGTCTTACACAAATGACTCTCAATATTTCGTATAAAAATTTTTTTTTATAAAACTAGTGAATGAATGGCATTTTAAATTGTGCAATTAAATTTTAAATTTTGCCCCAATTCCAAGAACAATTATTTGTATTTTATAAACACGTATTTCAACTACAAAGTAGTCATCATCAGTAGGAATTAGCTAATAGTAACTATCTTCGGGATATGGAGTCAAAGATATGTTTGTTACTCGTTGCTAATTTGGTGTGTGTCTCACCAAGTATCGTAGTATCCTTTCGTTTAAATCTATAAAAATCCGCTTGACGTCCCGATTTGAAGCCCCAATTCCCCCGGGAAAAGGACCAACACATCTATAGCAAGACTATACAAGATTTTATATGAGGAGTGAAATGAAATTACAGATTCTACAATGTCACGTTTTTTTGTAACGATCGGCTATGTGACAGTCGGCAATCATCGGCATTGTTAAAACAGGATATATTCAATCGTGTTTGTGAACCAATCACATTGCATGATAATCTGTGATAAATCACATCAATAAAACTGCAACAATATTGCAACCGCAAATCATGTCGCCCATAAAATAACCACACGTGCGGTTAGATTCACAACAAAGTAAAAACTCGTGTTTTTATATTAACGAGTACTAATTAATATTTCTTCATAATATTAATGAACAACCTATTAAAAAGTCAATATGCTTAATTAATGTATTGTTTCTTAATTAGTCAATATTGATCTCTCTCTCTCTTCACCGTGCCGTATATGACTCTTAGCACTCCCCCCCCCCCCCCCCCTCTCGATTCCTTGTGATTATTGAGCATATAATTAAATTGCATTGTCTTCTGATTGACGTTGTTTTGCATCTTTTTTTCATACATTTTATAATTTATAATGCACGTAATGAAGAAGAAGTTCAAGGAAAATTTAAAATGCAAATTAATTACGCCATAGCAAACAAATTAAAAGACATAAATAAATAAATAATTATTACATTTTATTGTTTTTGTAAAGAAAAAAATTGTATTTAGTTTAAAAAAAACTTATTCAATATTAAATTAATTGTCGCCTACAGCTCAGCTTCACTTACTACGAATATTTAATATACTTTACAAATAACAAGAAATAAGGTAGTTCCCGAATGAAATCACTTTTCGACAGATTTTGCTCATTTATTTTCACAGGCTAAAAATAACGTTTTCTAATAAATCCCAAAGTCAGAATTTTGACCGTTTAGAACGCGAGATAATTAACAACAAAGTAATCATTCTCTCTCATTAGAAGCATGGAAAACTTCATGTCCGTCCAACTCTTATCTGTTATATTAAAAAAAATACTCAACAGAATTTTAAAAAAAGCATATGATAGTAAAGTCACGTGAGTTTGTTCGACAAGGAATTTCATAACGTATAAGTGAATCCAAGAGAGAAAGGAAAGAAGTAGAGAGAGAGAGAAATAATCCATGGCTTAAAACGACGCATGGTAATGTCCATGAAGAATAGATAAATATTCTTCATGGTAATGTCCATAGACCATAAACAAGGACACATAACTCCATGTAAACAAATAATTGGCAAAAATAAGATGTCAGTAGTGTTCCTTCGGCATCGGAAACAGAACAGAGAGTATAAGGCGCGAGTTTTAATTGAAAAACATTACGCATTTATAGTATTATAAAAATTATTTCCAGCCAAAGTATTTTTCTAATAAAATATTTTTTTAAATAAATGATAAGTAATTTCAATTTTTCAATAAGGATTTAGTTGAAGTGATAGTTAAAATTCGCAAAATAATTACATAAAAAAAAACATCAAATAATTAAATAGTAACCTGTAATGTTGGAATTGTAAAAATGAAAGAAATTATTGAATCAGATATTAAATTAAACTTTTATTTATTAATAATAATGCTGAAAATTAATATTTAATATAATTTCATACAATTTAATTAATTTTGGAATATTTATACTAGCTTTTGGTACTTTAAAAGTCCTGGTTTTTTAAACCCACTTGATCCCGTTGCTTATTGTCACAAGCACTACCACTTTTACAATTGTCTACTGCACATACTTTTCCCATTTTAAATGTTTTTTAAACAGTTTTTTATTTAATAAATTTTTTTAACCAAATCGTGTACTTCAAAATGATCACTTCAAAATAAAAATAGTTACTTGGCTTACTTCACTTCTATTTATTATACTATATTCACTTTGGTAAGGATGAGTATCTATCAAAAACTTGCGACCCTAGCGGCATAAAAAGTAAATATAACTTCTCCCATTTCGTTGCCATATTTTGTCAATTTTCCCGTATGACTTATATCTCCTTTATATAGCCTCCATGGTAATGTCGAAGAATATATATATGTATTCTTTAGTTATCTATCTACCTCGTCCAAAGTCGGGGTGGGCGCATATGAAATTTAAAATTATTTGCTTTTGTTTATCAATCACATTCATGTTGAAAAATTGAAATATTGAAAAATTAAACAATCAAAGCAAAGCTGTTTATTTTAACACTACTATATTCATAGAGATAACTACTATATATTATCTATGATCCAAATCATCTCACACAGTAATTTCGTATTTTCACTACAACCTTACAGAATCAAGCGAGTAAACTCACGTGAGATGAAAATGCGAGAAGTAAGCAATCTCACTTAAAATACAGAATCGGGTACTTTGACTACCTTAAACGATGTCCTTGTCTGTCGGTATGTTCGTTTACTTCTTCTAAGCTAACACAGTGGATCTTTATGTGGTTTTCACTATTATTTAGAGAATCATCTTCCTAGAAAAGGTTTCACACATTCATATTAAGTTTAAAGATACATAATCGAAAAATCTCGATGTTTTGAAAATCAAATCTTAAAAAGACGCTTTTAGGACGCTTACATAGCGCAGGCTGACTTATACATCATGACTGATACCTCAAACTAATGTACTACAGAATTGTGGGTCTTAAACCAGGTCTACAGAAATGCTCGCGTGAGCATACGTCATCTTTTAAGGAAGACTCATAGTAACCATTTTTATCTTTGGTTCAAAAATAATTCGTTATTTGCGATGCTATTTTATAACCGACATAGCAAAAATCCTTATCCAATTAGATCCATGCATCCGTATGAAGGCCACGGTGGGTCACTAGTAATTATATAAAAACTATTTCTTTCGTCTCTTTATTAGCGCTAAGCAAAGCAAGATCAAATTTAATCAAAATCTTGATCTTAGTCTAGATGTTGCTACCATAAGTCATGTACCTGGCTTCAAATCGACAGGTTCCGGTTTCGAAACTATATCATCACTCATTTTCCGTCTTCAACTTGTTGCCTGGAACTATACTAAGATGTGCATAGTTGTGATTTTCGTAATAATATTTGTATGTTGACTACAGTTTCGCAAACACTGTTATTTCATCAGAAAATATATATAATAATGAAAAGCAACAGATACTTGTCAAATCACAAATACTTGTTTTAATTAATTATCATAATGGATTTCGTCGTCAAGGAACGCAACCCATTCAATAAAAACCAATTTAAAAAAAATTCGGTACAGATTTTTTATTTTTAAATTAACGGACTCTTAAGTAATATTATTATTACCCGAATCAACAGACCATTAAAAGTACGTGCGTATACAAATATATATATATATATATATATACTTAACATAAATTGATTTGTCTTTGATATTATTTACATATTTTAAATATTAATATTAATAATAATTATAATTTTTTTTTAATAATCATCATCATCATTGACGTCTCCGTTTAAAGTAAATATTCAATTATTATATATTATTGTTAACCATTGAACGTAGTACAAATTATTATTAAAAAAAAGAAAAATACTCTGGCGTTGAAGCAAAAAAAATATCACATCAATTGAAATTCATTTATTAACCCGACTTCAAAAAAGGAGGATGGTTCTCAATTCGTCTGTATTTTTTTTAATTTTTTTTGTTTGTTACCTCAGAACTCCGTCATTTATGAACCGATTTTGAATTTTTGTTTTTTGTTTTAAAGGGTTTGATTTCCGATTGGTCCCATTGTCACCAAATCGCATTCTGATGACGGGATCTCCGGAAAATCGAGGAAAATCCTAATTTTATATGTGATAACTGATTTCTGCGAAATTTTTTTTTTTTTTTGAAAGGGTATACTCTTTCATAATGGGGAAATAAGAAAATTTTTTTAAAAACCAACTTCAAATAATTTTTTACAAAAAAAAAAAAAACCGACCCCAAAAAAAAAAATTTTTACAAAAAAAAAACAAAATGCTTGTAAAAAAAACTGAAAATCTGTTATAAAAAAATGCACAAAAAATTATAAAAAAAAAGGGTAAAAAAAAAAGTGTTATAAAAAAATTCACTACAAATTAGTTGGTCGTTTAGTAGGTCTACCCATATTTAGACAAATAAAATCAGTTATAGAACTTCAAAGTCACTAAAAAGCGAGAAATAAAACCTATTTTGACAAAATAGAAACCCGACTTCAAAAATCAAATATTCTATAACAAAAGATGCACTAATAAATCCTATTTTGACAAAATGGAAACCCGACTTAACAAAAGATGCACTAAAAAGTAAAAAAATGATTGCATATTCTTGTGCCAATTTTAGTTCACCAAAGCAAAAATTTTTAAATATATATGTACAATTATTGTTATTTTTGGAGGCGGTGTCAGCATAGAGAAATTCACATAACTTTTGGACACCGCCTCCAAAAATAACAATAATTGTACATATATATTTAAAAATTTTTGCTTTGGTGAACTAAAATTGGCACAAGAATATGCAATTATTTTTTTACTTTTTAGTGCATCTTTTGTTAAGTCGGGTTTCCATTTTGTCAAAATAGGATTTATTTCTCGCTTTTTAGTGACTTTGAAGTTCTATAACTGATTTTATTTGTCTCTTTTTTTTGGGTCGGTTTTGTTTTTATGGAAAAATTTTTTTTGAAGTCGGTTTTTAAAAAAATTTTCTTATTTTCCCATTGTGAATGAGTATACCCTTTCAAAGCAAAAAAAAAATTTCGCAGAAATCGGTTATCACATATAAAATCAGGATTTTCCTCGATTTTCCGGAGATCCCCTCATCAGAATGCGATTTGGTGACAATGGGACCAATCGGGAATCAAACCCTTTAAAACAAAAAAAAAAATTCAAAATCGGTTCATAAATGACGGAGTTCTGAGGTAACAAACATAAAAAAAAAAAAAAAAAAAAAAAAATACAGACGAATTGAGAACCATCCTCCTTTTTTGAAGTCGGGTTAAAAAGTAAAAAAATAATTGCATATTCTTGTGCAAATTTTAGTTCATCTAAGCAAAAAATTTTAAATATATATGTACAATTATTGTTATTTTTGGAGGCGGAGTCCAAAAGTTATGTGAATTTCTCTATGCTGACACCGCCTCCAAAAATAACAATAATTGTACATATATATTTAAAAATTTTTGCTTTGGAACTAAAATTGGCACAAGAATATGCAATTATTTTTTTACTTTTTAGTGCATCTTTTGTTATAGAATATTTGATTTTAGAAGTCGGGTTTCCATTTTGTCAAAATAGGTTTTATATAAAAATATCAATTTGAGATATTTTAAATTGAATGATATATTATGAACGTTTTGATTTATATTGATGAAAATTTTTATACTTCACTTTAGAAGATTTCAAAGAAAATACTAATAAAGAACCCTACACAAATCTTATGGAAATTGGATCCCAAGTCAAATTAGCTAAAAATTTAATATGGTATTCTATTAAATTAGAATAAAGAGATTAACAACACAATTAACTTTAATGTAAACAAAAGCATGGGGTGCTCTCTACTTACGTCATGTAAAAGTAGACCCATAACGAAGACGTAAGTAGGCATGTTAAAAATTAGTTTTTGTAAGAATTATAGAAATTACAATTGATCTAATTAAAAACTTATTGATACTGCATTTATTACAGAAATCGTAGATTTGTACCCTGACCCAAAGATCACTATCTCCTAACACTATTTGACAAATTCAAAATCTTATGAAAATGATGCAGGTTTTAGATTACTTATTTCAGTGATTCTCAACCACTGTGCCGCGGCACTTTTGTGTGCCGCCAAATTCTTAAAATGTGCCGCCAAATTTTAGAAATGTATATAATAAAAGATTAACCAACATAAAAACGAAAAAAAGATCGAGACTGTTAAATGTAGAAGACGATATGAGAGTAGCATTGTCATTTTTACGACCAAATATAAATGTAATTATTAAAAAACATCAAGCTCAAATTTCTCATTAAAAGTATTCTTATTATTAACTTGTAATTAATCCCTTAATAAACGTACTGTTGTTTTTGTAGTACATATAATTTTATTTTACATTCAAAATTACTATCATAAAGTATTTTACACGGTGTATTATAGGTAAGTAAACAACTTTTAAACTTATCTTTTTCTTTGTGTACCGTCAAATTTTGAAAACGTTAAAAGTGTGCCGCGACAAAAATAAGATTGAGAATCACTGACTTGTTCATTGATAGCCATCTAGATTCAGTATACACATCTGTGTTAAATTTTTAATTCCGTCAGTAGGGTTTCTATACATTTAGTATTGAATCATTTGTATATACATAATTGTGTTCCATGTATATTATTATCATTATTAAAAACACAAATAACCTTGAACATTGCTAAGCATGATTAATTCTAATTATATACATCGCTAATTATTACTACAAATATTTTATTAAATAATTAATAAAAAAACAAATATGGCTTTAAGAGACATCATATAAGTTCATCAATAAAGCTTTAAAATTTGAAAAAATTAGTTTCATATCTTTTAAAACATAATTCTTTAATGTAACCTAGCGCAAACAGTTTTAAACCAATTTACATATAATAAAATGCATAATCCTTGCAGAAGGCCCATACGCACATAACCGCAAGGACTCGGAAAAAATTTGTGTAGTTTAGTTTTTAAAAGCATTTCAATAAAATGAAATTTGAACCTTTACAAAAAAATAATTGAAAGTCTTTTTTTTTATTTTTAGTCTTTTTAACCCGACTTCAAAAAAGGAGGATGGTTCTCAATTCGTCTGTATTTTTTTTTTTTTTTTTTTTTATGTTTGTTACCTCAGAACTCCGTCATTTATGAACCGATTTTGAATTTTTTTTTTTTGTTTTAAAGGGTTTGATTCCCGATTGGTCCCATTGTCACCAAATCGTATTCTGGTGAGGGGATCTCCGGAAAATCGAGGAAAATCCTCATTTTATATGTGATAACCGATTTCTGCGAAATTTTTTTTTTTTTTGAAAGGGTATACTCATTCATAATGGGAAAATAAGAAAATTTTTTTAAAAACCGACTTCAAAAAAAATTTTTCCATAAAAAAAAAAACCGACCCCAAAAAAAAAAAATTTTACAAAAAAAAACCAAATTCCTTGTAAAGAAAACTGAAAATCTGTTATAAAAAAATGCACTAAAAATTATAAAAAAAAAAAAAAACGGGTAAAAAAAAAGTGTTATAAAAAAATTCACTAAAAATTAGTTGGTCGTTTAGTAGGTCTACCCATATTTAGACAAATAAAATCAGTTATAGAACTTCAAAGTCACTAAAAAGCGAGAAATAAAACTTATTTTGACAAAATGGAAACCCGACTTAACAAAAGAAGCACTAAAAAGTAAAAAAATAATTGCATATTCTTGTGCCAATTTTAGTTCACCAAAGCAAAATTTTTTAAATATATATGTACAATTATTGTTATTTTTGGAGGCGGTGTCAACATAGAGAAATTCACATAACTTTTGGACACAGCCTCCAAAAATAACAATAATTGTACATATATATTTAAAAATTTTTGCTTTGGTGAACTAAAATTGGCACAAGAATATGCAATTATTTTTTTACTTTTTAGTGCTTCTTTTGTTAAGTCGGGTTTCCATTTTGTCAAAATAAGTTTTATTGTTGTTTCCTCAAGGTTATATTTTGAAAAAAAAATAGAAGCTAAACCTATGTTTAAATACACAGTCGGTGACAATCGAAATAGTGTTATTAAATATCCAAACTATTTCTTCATTACGATCAAATATTCCTTAACCATTTTTGAAATCTCGTAATTATGGTAAATAACAGAAACATATTCTTAATAACTTAGATAAAAATAATGAAAAATTATTAAATAATGTGATGACCTAATCAATTTAATTATTTTCAAGAAATATGTAAAGTAACATCAACTTAAAAATTCGAATTATCATACAAATAGATTATTAAAACATGACTATCCAGAAACTTTCTAGCATTTTAACTGTCCAAGTCACCATCGATATACTGTTTTCTCATTTTGACTCAAATTATGAAACAATTGAAATAAATTGAATTTTTTTATCTTCAAATTATTCAATTTATAGACAAAACTAAATAAATTATTACATAGTTGGCATACAAGTTGCCTATCTATAAAAAAATAAAAATAAATTCCTATTAATAGGTGATGATATGACTCGTTTAATTCTCTATAACGAATTGTATTTATTACTTCAAGAAAATTTCCATCATTTTTGATGATATAATTCTAAAGGGGATTTTCATTGTTTTTTCACAGTTTTGTACAAAGCGAAATTATTATTTATTTATTGTTTAATTTTTTATAGTTTTTACAATTTATATTTGCAAAGTAGTAAAAAGAAATTAAATTTCGTAAACAATAATATATGAATAAAAATAAAGTATAAATTAAATAAAAATATTTCAAGGATACCTTTAATATTAAATAATAAACAAATAAATAATAATATATTGTCATATGTTTAGAGTTATTTATCCAGCGTACAATTAATTGTACAGGATTATTTCCAATAATGTTAAGACTTAAAATTTATGGTTCTAAGTATTCAATAATAGTCTATATCGAAAGCTCAGCTCTGTAGCTCTTTTTATTATTCAAAAGTTACAAGAGGATCATTTTTGGCCTAATATTTCCTGTAGTATTAGCCACTGTGTATACATTAGGCCATACCCCCTCGAAGTTTTCCTCTACGCACTACCGTGCTATAGATATTGTCAAACTTAACCACGTTGTTAAATTAGGTACTGATTCTAATAGATTAAGAATTATAAGATCTAAAACCTAAACAATTCTTACAAAGTTGAGAATTTATAAAAAACATCTTTTAAAGTAAAAAACAAAATATAATGTCATACGGTCTTTTTGGTTGTCCTTGCTAACGCGTCAAGGACCCTTCTAAACAATATATTTGTGTATACTTTAAGCGTCACAATACAATACTAATCATTTCGATTATGGTAGTGAGAAAACGATCTATGAGAATTAATAAGTTTAGTCAAAACATTTTTTTTTAAATCGAAACATTTCGCCAGCAAAGAGTGTTAACATAATTTTAAGTGGTCCTGTATATATAATCGTCATATCATTTTATATGATTACTGATCGGAGGCCAAATTAATAGGCATTATTATGTATTTTTTTACTGTATAAATGCTATGTTATTTATTATTTATCTATTGCTATAATAATAGTGGTTATCAACAAGTTAAATGTAGCGAGTTGATAGATATCCGGTTAGAAGGACCAAACACACGTTCTATCCGTTTAAGTATAAATAAAAGACTATCAAAAAACTCATTGAATTTGGATAAAATTTAGATATGATACGCCAAAAAAGAAATTTTTGAAACTTGATGACCTTCAAAAGTCTTAAAATGATCTTTGCTCAATCATTGTCAAATTTAACCCAATTTCGATGAAATTTTTTTTCTATTAAAAGTTAATCCAAGGAATATATTTTTGATATTAAAAAGTCGTCTATATATAATAGATTTCGAGATTGGGGAGCTATCGCTAGTGCATTTGAATGTAGATAAATGCTAGCGGATTTTTTTTTATCAGAAGCGTTGGGGGGTTGGTTAATAACAATGATAGTTAATAAATAGTAAAATTATGTTAATTTTTTCGGAGTTAGTGTGCCAGAAAAACTTACAATAAAAGTAGACAAAACAGATTAACACTTTTTCACTTTTATTTAAAACTTTTTTTGTATAATGTCCATAAATCAAACATCATAAATTATTAAACTAATATAGTAATTAATTTTTATTAAATTTTTTATTAAACGATTTAAAATTTAAATATATTATAAATTATAATTAATTGCGTATAAATTATTATAAAAGGTAGTTCACAAAAATTAATTTGATTAAATGTAATTGGTACCATACAATAATTCCTGGTAATTTTATAGTATACTTCAATTTAAAATTATTTTATTTTCGTTTTACGATAGATGGTTTTTCCTAGTTGAGTGGGTTAGGTCAAATGAATTGGTCATCTTTATAAATTTCGACGCAAATGTGATAACAAATTGCATCAATTCAAATGAAAGCGAATTAAATTTAATGCAATAATAATTCATTTATTTTCTCTTTACGGTATGGGGTTTTTTTTTAGTATTTAGGCAAGGTCAAATTAATAATTGTTATTTTAAAAAATTTGGGATCGGTCAAATGAATTGGTCATTAATCTTTATAAATTTCGACGCAAATGTGATAACAAATTGCATCAATTCAAATGAAAGTTAATTAAATTTACTGCAATAACAATTCATTTATTTTTCTTTACGATATGGGGTTCTTTTTGGTATTTAGGCAAGGTCAAATTAATAATTGTTATTTTTCAAAATTTGAGATCGGTCAAATGAATTGGTCATTAATCTTTATAAATTTCGATGCAAATGTGATAACAAATTGCACCAATTCAAATGAAAGTTAATTAAATTTACTGCAATAACAATTCATTTATTTTCTCTTTACGATATGGTTTTTTTTTTGGTATTTAGGCAAGGTGAAATTAATAATGTTATTTTTAAAAATTTCCAAGTATTATTTAACATAATGTGATTTCTTTTAAATAACCTACAACGCAATTATAACAAAGACTTGAACTTATTTAAATACATAAACAACGAGTTTATTACTTACCGTTGCACAAAAGGTCACTATTATTCATCTCAACAAGTCTAAGAAAAACATTGAAGTCTATCTCCTATAATATTCTTCCTATAATGTTCCTCTGTTATCTTTTGCAAGAAATTTATTGTAGACACTAAACAACTCTAACTAATAAAATATAGTCTAGCGCAAAAACTACGGAACCGATTTGAATAAAACTCACTCGAATCTACTCGTATGACCCTCTAAACTCTAAAACCGCAAGGACTTCGCTTAAATTTAGACTAATAATTTTTTATGAGACTTTCGTTAAACTAAACTGCTGACCATCGTTTAAAATTAGTCATTTTTCTCCTCTTGAACGGTGTTGGGACAAAGAATTTGGAGGGGGGCTTGTTAAAAATGTATCATGACTTTTTCGACATAATTCATAATCTACAAAATGTTAGTTTTGTTTGATTTTAGAGGTGATCTCTAAAAAGATATAGCAACATTGCTTTTGTTTTAATATCTCATATTTGACTAATATAGACAGGTTATTGACATGTATAATTATTTATTTTTCCTCACTCTTAGACCTTCCCCGCTTGCCTATACTATAATATAAAGTAGATTAGGCACAGAATAAGGAAATTTGTTATGTAAAAATATATATATATATTGAATATTTATATAAACAATGGAATACACAAAACACAAAATAAATTAATTGTGATCGAGTGGTCTGCTTGCCCCGTGATTGGTGGCGATCAACGTGCCATAATTAATGTTAATGATACTAAATATAACTAATAAACAATAACAATGTGTAATTAATTATTTACCTTGAATTTTGACTACAAATAATAATAATGATATAATATTATACTTATCAATTATATACAATTTGTAATATTATTTTGTTGTTTCTTCATTTTTATCTAATGTATGGGGTATCCATAGATCCATACGACGCATGCATTTGCGTGTCGAAAAACGACACGAAAGACATGTTGAAAAATAAACGGGACCCTTTTTCGAATGCCATAGTCAAACCAGAAACTGTTACAATTTCGTCATATTCCTCTATATATCACAGACGGTTTTTTACTTGCAGGGTATTAATCACTGGAGAACCTGGTAAGGACGAAAGAGGTAATCTTGATGTGGGTACCAGGACACTACGGAGTTAAGAGCAACGCAACGATCGTCGAACTTGCTCATGAAGAAACTGCATTCCCGTGTCAGGAACCAGAACCATAGCTAGGAATAATTAGACGACAGAATACCTCTGCCGTTAACAAATAGGTGGATAAGTCTATGAACACGAAATGAAAAGCTACAGCTAGTTGCAGAAAAACCAAAATATTGATAGTTGGGTACCATACCGCAAGTCAACCTGGTTCATTAGCAAGAACCGGAAAGACATAAACCTATTTCGTGGAGGGTGCTCACCGGTCACTGATAACCCAAGAGGCATTTATCCCTGATGGAGTTGAAGACCAGTGACTTGTCTGGACTGTAACGTGGTGAATAGCATGCCCTTTCACCTTCTAGCAGAATGTCTTTACAGAGCCAGATTAAAGATATTTAACCTTCAATTCAACCTAAATAAAGAAACCAGAGATAAAACAATTTAATTGGAGCTATATCTTTTTCTTAGCAAAGAGGGCGGGTAGGTTTAACGAAGACCACAGGACTAAAGAAAACCATCCTCTACTAATTGTGGTATAGGATAAATGATGTTGAAGAGATGGGTTCCTCAGGGGTGGATAAAAAAGGTCTAAAAAGGCTTACTTGCCAGGCATCGGGCTGCCTTCCACTACTATTAGACAAACCACTCGCATACTATTAGACAAAGAGGTTAAGAGTACATTTTGATAGAAGTTTTACTTATTGAAAAAATTCCTCAAATCTTTTGGTGAAAGGTCCGTAAGCAAACTAGGAACCCTTATAGTGTTTTTTTGGTCAGTTACGTGACCCTATATCCTCTACCAGCTAAACATTTGCTAAATTTTTTTCTGAAATCCAACACTTTTGTTCACTATTCCTGAAACTTAACAGAGAATAGTTTTTTTCTTCCATGTTAAACAATATAAGATATATCTTCTTCGAGATAAAATCGGCACGCCCATGCATAATTAAGATATTTTTTTTCGAAAATCTGAATTAAATTGTACTTTAGACATTTAATTCAAGACAATTATATACAAAATAATTGAATAGTTTTGAAATAAAACAACAACAAAATAAATTCACACGTATTTATTTGTTGTCGTCATTCACGCCAAGGAATATAAATGAGCTAGGATTTATGTAAGTACAAGAGAAGATTACTCATCAAAGTATTCACTCCGCACAGAGTATAAGTTTATGCATACTTTCATATTCAATTTTTGTTTATGCATAATTTGTTATGCATCAAGCGTAAACATTAATGTTTAGTAATAAAATAATAAATATATATATTTTAGGTTGTTGAATGATAGACATATTGTCTCATCGATTCTACACACCCACGAAACGTTTCAAAACGTAGCATACAAATATTTGCATTTTTGTATAAAAACAAAAGTTCGTAACGCAGGAGCTGCGTCAACTTAACGAATTTTCTTAGAATACATAAATTACTCTAACATGCTTTTCGCATTTGAAAGCCCAAGTCGGTTAGTAAGTAGAATCGGTCAAAGGGAAAAGGGGTCTTAGAGAACGTAGAAAACACATAAAACCTATTTTGACAAAATGGAAACCCGACTTCAAAAATCAAATATTCTATAACAAAAAATACACTAAAAAGTAAAAAAATAATTGCATATTCCTGTGCCAATTTTAGTTCACCTACGCAAAATTTTTTAAATATATATGTACAATTATTGTTATTTTTGGAGCCGGTGTCCAAAAGTTATGTGAATTTCTCTATGCGGACACCGCCCCCAAAAATAACAATAATTGTACATATATATTTAAAAATATTCGTTGTTTATCATTGAAAGTGTTAACATGTCTGTTATTGTGCTCTGATAAATTATTATAAAAAGAAAAAAGCCTGTAGAAAAATATTTTTAATTGGTGTATGTGCTAATTTGTGAAAATATCGAGGTGTTTTAGTTTTTTGTTTCTATCTACCACACTTATAAGCGGTTTGTAGGAAAATTATTGATTTTTTAACTATTTTTAACTACTCTCTCAAACAAGCATAGTCATTGAGTTATTTTTTATTCATTTTGATAAACAAGTGATTTGTGGTGTCGGCTTCTTATACTGGTATAAAATTGACATTAAGTTGTATGTTCAAGTGGGCGAGTTGGTAAAGTGACAGTGTTTTAATTTATTGTAATATTCGTGACTGTGGTGTGTTCAAGTCCCGAATCAGATAGTCATCTTTATTTTTATTTTTTATTCGTTGGTGCTCATCAAACACAATTTTTAGTTTTTGTTTTTTTGCTATATATTTTTGTTTTTTTGTTTTGTTGAACTATACATTTAATTAATTTACGCAATTAATTTTGATTATACATATAAAAAATGGATCTTGTACAAAAACAATTTGATTTATTACTATCGAAGATGGACACTATGAATTCCAACATTGAAAAAAATAATAATGCCACAAGAACCATTTTAAATGAAATGAAAACCATTAAACAGGAAAATCACACATTGAAACAGGAAATGGTAACCTTGAATGAACGTTGTGACAGATATGAAAAGGAGATTAAAAAGAAAAACATTATATTTGATTTACCTCCAAAAGTAATGCTTAAACATCACTCAGATTTAGAAACAACTATTTTAAGTATTGTAAACAACGATTTGAAAGTGGCGCTAAGTCTACAAGAGATTGAATGTGCCTATGAAATGAAATTGAAAGGCCCGCTAAAATTTCACCGAGTTTTTGTTCAATTAACATCTTATCGTAGAAAGGTAGAAATAATCAAAGCAAGAACAAACTTGAGAGGAACTGATATTTATATTCGAGAAGACTTCACCACAAAAACTTTAATGCAAAGAAAAGAATTACTACCTTTGCTTAATATTGAACGTAGTAAGGGTGTAAAGGCAGTTCTTCGATTCAACAAACTCGTTACGCCCGAAAAAATTTTTTACTACGATCTGGAGGAAAAAAGAATAAAATCCTTTCCTAATCGTGTGGGAAAAATACTAAATTCAGTCAAGATTTCCGACTCAAATTCTTCAGATTCCGATCATGAAGAAAAGTCTATTTCAAGTCAAACACCTACATCGAAGAGGCGTAAAAAAACCATTAAAAGATATCGAACAAATTCAATTCGAGACTTTTTGTACGAAAAGCAAGGTGATAAGGGAAATCAACATCACGAATCACCCGACCACGATTTGACTTCACAATCGGACTCAAAAAACTGCAGGCGCGAAATAACGAATTAGGAGAACGCAACTTAAAGATACGATTTTGGAATGCGGAAGGTCTTCGAAATGTATTTGATGAATGCTCTGAAACTAACTCTGTGGATATATGGTGTATTTGTGAAACTTGGGCTGTAAATGAACACATTATCTTACCTGAAACCTTTTCGAGATACAAAATCATTTGTTCGGGTGCAATAAAACAAAAAAGTAAAGGTCGTGCAAGTGGTGGCTTGGCGATTTTAATAAATGAAATTTTTGATTTTGATATTCTCGATAGGACGGAATGTTGGATGATTGTTAAGATTTCTGTACCTGGGTTACAATTTGTACTATGCAATGTGTATTTCAAACCAACGTCTGACCTGACCTGTATTTTAGATTTGTTTCAGACATCGATCGACAATGTGAACAATGCGTTCCCTCATCTTCCGTTCTTCGTAGGTGGAGATTTTAACTGCCGCTTGGGAAATCTTAACCAAACTTGTCCAGAAGTTTGTTGTGGAACTGATTTACAATTTGCAAGAAAGTCTATGGATATGGTTTGTCACCCAAGGGGTCGTGATTTAACTAATTTTATGGAAGAGTGTGGTTTTTTATTACTGAATGGTAGAACTGCAAGTGATAATCCTGCCCAATTTACGTTCTGTGGAACATTGGGCAAAAGCATGATTGATTTGGTTTGGTGCAACATCAACTTCTTAGATAACATAAGAGATCTAAAGGTCATACAGAACGTTTCTTTATCTAGCCATTTTCCTGTTGAAATTTGCCTTAATCACAATATAGAGTTTTCAAGAAAATGTAATCGTGTGATTAAATCGTGTGCTAGTGTCTTGAAGTGGGACAATAATAAGTGCGGTGATTATGCTGAACAAATGCGATTTAGCGCAAATATCTGTGTTGGCTGGGACAGTGTTTCTTGCAATGATTTACACTCAAACCTAATCAGTAGTATAAAAAGTGTTAGTGGTGATCTTCAATTGATCCGCAATGTAAATAGTAGCAAACCTTCATCAAATCGACGAAAACCCTGGTACGATCTGGATTGTAAAAATGCAAAAAGAATAGTTAAAAATAAACTAAAAGCGTCTAAGCATGACAACTTTTCAGCTGAATCAGTCAGCAATTATACAACTGAGAAAGGTAATTACAAAAAACTTCTAAAAGTGAAGAAACAAATCTACTACGAATCGGTTGCAGAGCGAATTTCAAGTATCAAAGACACTACGACATTCTGGAAAACTATTAATCAATTTAGGAATAGTCGGTCATTTGACAACCATGTTTCATTATCAGAATGGGAAACTTTTTATTCATCTCTTTTGAAAAAGTACTGTCAATCTCCTGAACTCTCATTTACTGATGTTTTACATCCCTACCTGGATGCGGAAATCTCTCACGATGAAATAACTATATGTCTAAGAAACTGTAAGGACAAAAAAGCGTCTGGATCTGACGGCATATCTTATGAATTTTTAAAAAATTTACCTGATAACTGGTTACTATATCTTAACTTGTTCTTTAATAAAGTTTTAGCGTCTGAGAGAGTTCCGTCCGAATGGTCCAAAATTATAATAACCATGTTGCATAAGAAAGGAGATCGTAAAAACCCCGAGAATTACCGTGGTATTGCCCTCTGTAATACCACGCTTAAGTTATTCACTGCTATTATCCTTAATCGTCTGACAAGTTGGACTGAAAATTGCAACATTTTATTAGAGGGTCAGTCAGGTTTCAGAAAAGGGCGAAGCTGCGTAGATAACGTTTTTACCCTCAGTTCTATAATAAATTTGCATCTCCGTCTACCAGGTAGGCGCATTTACGCGGTTTTCATTGATTTCAAACGTGCATTTGACTCCGTAAATCATATTTTACTTTGGTCTAAATTATATCACTTTGGCGTCAGTGCAAAAATTATCCGGCTGCTTAAAAGTTTATACGACAATGCCACTTTTAGGATCAAAATTAATGGGAACATGAGCAGAGATTTCAACATAACAGAAGGGGTTTTACAAGGTGAATCTTTAAGTCCGTTGCTTTTCTCGCTTTTCATCAATGATATTGAGGATTACTTTAGGAGTAATGGTGTTGCGGGTGTTAATATTGACGGGGTTAATGATATTTTATTGTTGCTGTACGCGGATGATTTGGTTATTTTGGGAGATACATATGCTGATATTAATAAGAAGCTGGAACTATTACATAAATATTCCCATAATAACCAACTCACAGTGAACCTGCAGAAAACAAAAATAGTAATTTTTCGTCGAGGGGGGAAGCTAAAACATCACAATTTATTTAAATATGGAAACAGCTCGATTGAGGTGGTGCCCAGATACATCTACTTAGGTATCCCCTTCTCTTCTTCCTCTTTATTTTACGAAACTGCCAAAAATTCGGTTCAGAGGGCTAAGTCCGCTATTGGTAGTGTAATGTCAACATTGGCGAACTCTGAATGTGTTTCATGGGAAGCAAGGTTGCGATTATATGATTCAATTGTCGTTAATTCACTATTATACGCATCACCTGTTTGGTCTCTACGATATTTTGATGAAATTGAGCGAGTGCAAGTAAGCTTTTTTAAGCAATTACTACAGCTACCAAGAAATACACCAGGATATTTTATAAGATTGGAATGTGGATTACGCCCTATGTCAGTAAAAGCCGTTTATCTGACTTTAGTTTGGTGGCGTGTATTACAAAGGATGGATGAGCGTAGATTTCCCAAATTGTGCTACACCCGCCTTGTCAGCCTGACATCTCAGCCGGATCAGCTTGCTAAATACAATTGGGCTTTACAACTTAAAAACCTTCTGATCGAAATTGGTAGTGAACAATTTTTTGGGTTACAAAATATTACGAAAAGTGATATTGACACCATTGTAAAAAAGTATTCCGATTCACTATTTCTAGTCGATGTTAATAGGGCCAAGTACTCAGGTTTCAGTCTTCTTTACCAGAGTTTGGTGTTTAATAACGAACCGCAACCTTACCTATTGTTTCAATGCCCAATATCATTTAGCAGAGTTTTAGCACAGCTTCGCTCTTCTAACAAACGCTTAATTCGAGTAGTGATACGTGGAGTTCCCTTCATTATAGACCCGACATCTCTATGCACGCTATGCAATTTGAAGCAAAACGAGGATCTAGCACATTTATTATTTAATTGTCCCATATACAATGCCATTCGCATAGATTTTTTCAGTAAAATCAGTTTTAAACCAAGTGATAGCTCTAATACTATTGTAAACCTATTTTCAGTGTCGAATATTTGTATGCTCAAACGATTTTTTTGTTTTATTAAAGCTATTGTTTGCACTAGATCATTTATTTTGGAGCAGTAGCACAATATTTAATGATTGCATTTCTTATTTTTCAAGCCTTTCTAATTTTTGATTAAAATAAATAGTTTCATTCTGAGTTTCTATATTTATATATTTTTATTTACAAAATTTTAGTTTATATGAATAGTTTCAGTTAATTTTAGCTTATTTGAACAATATCGTTCTTTTTCTAGTTATAAATTAATCTTATATAAGTATAAATAGACAATTTACATGATTAATTCCATTTGAAATATATTTGATTTAATTTAACTGTTTATGGCATGAAAATACTACGACATTTTTTTTTTTTTTTTTGTACACGCATTATGCAGTTTATTTGTAAACAACGAATTACTTTGTACAAGTTGTAAAAACTTAAGCAAATAAATTATTATTATTATTATTATTATTATTATATATTTAAAAAATTTTGCTTAGGTGAACTAAAATTGGCACAAGAATATGCAATTATTTTTTTACTTTTTAGTGCATTTTTTGTTTTAGAATATTTGATTTTTGAAGTCGGGTTTCCATTTTGTCAAAATAGGTTTTATTTCTCGCTTTTTAGTGACTTTGAAGTTCTATAACTGATTTTATTTGTCTAAATATGGGTAGACCTACTAAACGACCAACTAATTTTTAGTGCATTTTTTACAAGCATTTTGTTTTTTTTTTGTAAAAATTTTTTTTTTGGGGTCAGTTTTTTTTTTTGTAAAAAATTTTTTTGAAGTCGATTTTAAAAAAAATTTTCTTATTTTCCCATTATGAATGAGTATACCCTTTCAAAAAAATAAAATAAAATTTCGCAGAAATCGGTTATCACATATAAAATGAGGATTTTCCTCGATTTCCCGGGGATCCCCTCATCAGAATGCGATTTGGTGACAATGGGACCAATGGGAAACCAAACCCTTTGAAACAAAAAACAAATTCAAAATCGGTTCATAAATAACGAAGTTCTGAGGTGACACACATTAAAAAATAAATAAAAATACAGACGAATTGAGCACCATCCTCCTTTTTGAAGTCGGGTTAAAAATATAGAATATCTCTCTCTGAATATTCGAAAAATCGAAAAATTGTACAAGTAGTAAAGTTGTAGAAAATCAACTAGATAGTATCCATGGACATTTGAAGCAATTTTTGTGAACTTTTGCCATCGGTACAACATCAATAGCTCTACATGCTTGTTATTAAATTCACTAAAAAACGAGATCAGAAAACGGCCTTGTTCTAACAGTCTTAATTCTCGATCTTATCGTCCAAAAGTAAAACTAAGATTTTGGTGATCATGGCTTTGATCTTGCTACGCTAGTCACTACTAGAAATGCTACAAATATTCACATTTTGCAACAAGGAAATGCACAAAAACGTGATACGAAAAAAAACATTGAAAGTTAATAAAAGTAGCTAGGTTTTTTTTTCTGTTCGGGTAATAAATCTAATTTCTTATGATTGCATAAATAGTAGACATTTAAAAAGTCTTTTTAATGAATCCATAAGGTTTCAACTAATAAAAATGACGATTAACCTTGAAATAATAATAATTTTAATTAGGTAGCTGCTGATGTTGCTATTACAAAACTAAGAGGGACGGCATGGGGATAAGCCTGAGAACACAGATATTTTGATAAGTTTGTCTACAATACACACAGCATAACCTAAAAAAACAGGTTTTTGACAATGTTGTTTTATTTGGTAAATATTACATCAACAATTGTGTTTCATTATTTTTTTCACAATAACGTCTTTTTTACTAATTAGCTTCCGAAGATAAACGACATTTCAACATTAATTGTTTAAAAAGTTTGTTTTTAATTGATTTAAGTCATCATCATCATCAAGACTTAAAAAATGGGAGGAGTCATGACTTTAAAAATGGTGTAATTGTACTTCTTTATTATGGAAATGATTGGAGGATATATATTCTATAAGGTTATAAACTTATTACTGTTTACTTGGAAAGTCAGTAAATAATCGTGTTCAGAAATGCTAAGTTCAGCGCATTTCTCTCAGGACACACTTACTAACTTGTCCGCAGTGGGGGAAATCTTCCAATGTGGCAGCACTTACTAAGCAAAATGGTGTCACAATCTAAGTTGCTAAGCATCTGTCAAGTGTCCTGGCAAAAAACCAACTTAGATATACTTAGTAAATTTCTTCATTTACTAAGGACTTCGTTGTAGACCTAGAGATGGCCCGTCTGGATTGGAACCATTAAGAAGAGTATGTCGATGATAGACTTACAGCCGAAAAATAGTTAAACAGAAAACAAACAAAAAGTAAAAGAAACAGTTCACGCACTAATAATAAACTCAGTATATACATAGTATTTAAACAATTAACTCAGTTAGTTGTTTCATTTTCACATGTTAATCACGTTTTCTGAATCTACACACACAAAAAACCGAAGAGCTTAAGCTTTGATTTTAAGATTTTATTTCATAATCTATGCTTCTCCTACCTAAATTATTGGACACACTGTACATTTTATAGGTTCATGCTAAATATTTTTTTCAGCTTAAAGGCTCCCATACACGATCAAAACATTTGCGCAACAACTGCTGTTGCAAAAATTTCCTGATCGTGTATGGCATGGATTGAATTGTCGCACAATGGTTTGAAGAAGTTGTTGCACAAATCGGTTTGTAGACATCCTCATACACGATCAAACAATTTGTGCAACAACCTGTTTGCGCAAACAATTTTATGGTGTATGATGGCTTTATCCGTTTTAGTCTCTTCTTCTGCAACACAGTGGCGGTACAACATAAAATTGATGAAATTAAGTTTGCACAACCTGTTGGAAGGTGTATGGATTAATCTTTGGACCAACAGGATGTTGCACAAACACGGTGTTGCACAAATGTTTGATCGTGTATGGGGGCCTTTTTTGTGCAACTATGGTGTTACACAACTGTTGCACAAATGGTTTGATCGTGTATGGGGGTCTTTAAACACATCCATTTAATATTTAAACACTACCTAATTTTTTCTGTTTAGCAAAAAAAAAACTTGTTATTTAAATTTTAAACACTAGAGAAACAAAAACTTTGGTAGAATTCCATAATCAATTGAAACTATTTAAACAATTTTTTTTCATAAAGTAAATAAAAAAACAGGTAATCGAGAAAATTAACTCACCCAAAAATAATTTTGAGAATTCCGTAGCATAAATGAAAGAAAAAAAACGGAACCTTGTATGTATTCTCTCTTGCAAAAAATTTTGAACCAGTCAAAGTGTTACTGTATATAATATTTCAGTAATATTTGCACTTAGAATGTGACTTATTGTTTCAAATATATTTCAGGTCCAGATAACTCTTCATAACAACCAACAAACTTCGTAATTATTATTAAATAGATCGGCAAAAAAATTGATTGGTTTAAAGTCCATAAATTGTCTTTTTATTTAATAGCTTTTAGCTCAGGTTTCAAATTTAATATACCAGGAGACTTTGGTATATTCCTACATTTTTGGAATACCGGAAATCGCACCCGAACATAATAATGTAAACCCTTATAGAGGCTTATAACTCTGCTATTTTTCCATTGCTTCAAATAAAATTTCACAGGCATAATTTATAATAATTTAGGGACAGCTCTCCAGACTTAAAACTTAGGGATGCAAATTTTTTTTGCCCAATATATCGTGTGAAATATTGTTGCACAGGTTTTTATAAAGAAAACAGTTAGTTCAGTACATTCAACAGAACCCTCGATTGATGCGTGAAGACACACACTTGCCCATTTGTTTTTTAATTTTTGTATTATTTCTGCTGCTGATTTATAACATCTAAGTTCCTCTGTCCCTCAAAAAATAATTACAAAAAAAATGAAAATAAATTATAAAATCCAATGGCCACTTCAATTTAAAAACAAAAAATTGATTAAACATGGTTTATGCTTTAATCGGAATACAGCGTGTAACAGAACAATTCTGAAAATTTTATATTTTCAAATAAAAATTAAATCGTAATGAAATAAAATTTGTAAATAAATCTTAGAAGTTGTTGTCATCAGAATTGAATACATTTGCAAATTTTTAAATTGTGTGTTAAAAATTAGGAATAGTTGCCTAAGATATTTTATATATTCGGTCAACACAAACTTTTTCATCACGAAATTAGGTATATTTTCAAAAAATCAATAACCAACAAGTAGGTTAATATATTAACCTACAATTATCAGTCACGACCTATAAGTATGTATAAAACATCACATTAACTTCCATGATATTATTACACATGTTCGAGGAGCACGGTAGCAATAATTTCATGCGTGTAAAAAATGTTAACACAAATTTCAACTTTTTAATCAAATTCTCGGTCGATTGAGTTTTATATAGAGTTTTATAACTCGAAATGTTTTAATATTTCGAGAAAGATCTATAGGTTAAAAGTTATAGAGAATAAAATTTTCTACAAAAAACTTTGGGAACACTTTTCGGCCAGTCAATTAGTTTGCTCAGCAGAACGCGTCAAAGTTGCATGTGAAAAAACTTAGTGCTGGAGTTTTTCTAAGGTTTTTTTTTGCCCTAAAGTATCAAAGTATTAATTATAACAGAAGAAATAAATGAAGTTACGTAACCTCGGGTCATTGGTTAAAGATTAACTTGAAACATTATTTAAAAATCTTGTGTTTATTAACACAACTTTTTGCTTCTAAAATATAATAAGACGTACAAATTTATTTAATTGTATCGGCCTTGATTTTTTTTTTTGGTAATTTTTCATAAATTATTAAAGGTATATAATTTTTAATCAAAATTAGTATAAAAACTTGTATCAATAAACCCCTGAATATAACATTGTCTTAAAGTTCGAAAGTTTAACTACTTTTTTTTATCTTATTATTTACGAAAAACTTTATTCAAAAAATTTGGTATTCATTGAAGTCATGACCAAAAAACTATGAAATTTTTATTACCGAAAGTGTTTTAAATACAGGGTGTTTCTAGTATGTAATCAGCAAGCAATATTTCCTTAACTGGTTTACAATCAGAAATATAAACCAAATTTGCCGAGACATTTTTTTCTTAGAACGCAATTTAGAACGGATAGGAAATGATTAATTTAGTGATTCAGATTATCATATCCGGAGCTACAAGTTTTTAAGACGGATTCATTTATTGAACGAAAAATCGATATATTTGAAATTTAAATATTTTACAGCAATACTTATGGAAAACTCACGTGGAAAATCGTCCAACTTTTAATTGATGGACCTTATTCTATTTACTTGGGTCATTCTAAACTTTTACTTGATCATAAATCATTATCTAGAAGACTTTTCGAAAATTTTCATATAATCTTAATGTTATTTGGGACTAACTTTTTTATGATTCAATGGAATTTGACGTGGCAGGGGATATAAAAAATTATTGATTTTTTTATCATGAAACATCCTGCAACTTTAAAACAATACAATTGTGGATAAATATAGATACGATCTTTTGTAAATAAGCCCCAAAAATCTGTATCACCCAGTATATATATATATCTCATCATCTTCATTAAAAATCCCTCATAACACACTTTCACTAATTAAAATATTTAAAGGTAATTAAATATTCAGAATATTACTCTAAATTACTTTCAACGAAAAACTGTATACATACTTTATCATTAGTACGCCTTCGTCGAATTTCCGTAATAATCCATGGTAACATCGGTGTTGAAAACCGTTTATCCATAGCCGAACATCCTAAATAATCCACTGGTAATAACTTCATTTTTACACCCAACAACAACAAAAATTCAACAAAATAAACACAATTCGAATTATTCGACGAAATTATTTAGAAAACACATCATTATTTAGATTTCGAATCACCACTGCAAACGGCACTTTCATCAAAAAATCCCTCTTAGAATGTTTTCTTTAAGTTCGTACTGTTCGTTAACCTGACGTTACGAAAAAATCAATAACGTTATGTTCAAAAAAAACCACACTAAATGTTATGTTAGATATTTTTTTTTTTAATGTTTAAATACATTTTCAGTTAGATAAACTCGAATTTTCTAATTGAATTGTAATTCATTTATCAAATAATTTTTAAAAACTTTTACAAGTTCTCCTCGCTTGACAGTAAAACATAATATAAACGCAAATATTTGTAATTTACTTGTTTCTTTTAGTAAACAAAAATTATGAATTTTAGCGATCATGCGCAGTACATACCAGCCAGCTGTCGTTTCTTAACATTTTAATTGATTTCGACCAATTGAAATTTTTGTTGATTAATCAGTAATCAATTTTTGTTGAAGAGTTTGATTTTAATTAATTCATATAAATTAACTACGTTTTAATTACAAAAATTCATTTCAAATTGATTATGAAGCACTTTTTTGTTTTGTTTTTAAATTTAGCGCTATTTTAAATTGATGGCGGTTATTGAATCTGTCAATTGTTTTTTTTTTCTTTTGTTTTTTAAATCGAGCAATGTTTATTTGTTTGTAGTTGCGTTCTCGAAAATGGCTCAGACAATTTCGATAAAATATTTAGTATGTGGGTTTACGGGGACAAAAAGTTGATATAGCTGGGTTTTATCTCTGGGAAAAATCGTTTTTTCTCAAGCAAAGGAATAGTTTGAAACTTATTTAAAAACAGGCAACTTGTACGACATTGGTGTAATGATGTTGTATAAACTCGACAAAAAGTAGTTAATTACTAGATCTTTTTGAGATTCAATATATAAATTTTGGGTTAAGAAAACGATCTAGTCATTTCACATCTGTACCGACTAGAGATCGGTCGCTTCGGGTACTTTTGTTTACCAGTTGTTTTTTGTATGGAAATTTTTAATATTTTCATTCATATTCGCTGGTTATTTGTTATCAACAAAAGTGGAAATTTGATTTGCTAATTTGAATGTCATAATTTGCGGAAAATTGATTTTTTTAATTCATTCTTATTCGCTATGACCTGTTAAAAAGAAAGGTGGGACCTGTATCAGACAATTTGTGTTCAGTTTCAAACCGGGTCTAAAATATATTTGCTTTTGGGGGAACTTGATACTTTTATCTTATCTTTTTGGAGGGTAGATCACGAGAAAATAGGTCCAGCGCGCTAATCTGAAAAAAGTGGAATAGCCTCTGAAAATGCAAGAAACACCCTTTTTAGAGGATTATTTGAGAAATATTTGAACTGTTCAGCTGTAACTGAAAGTATATGAGAACTAGTTTTAAAAATTATGATAAAAAACTTTAATAGCTAGGATTAACAACTTAATAACGGCTGAATTAAACTCCGATAATATTTCTTTGAAGAATTTAATGAAGCAAAATTCTTGATCTAAAGAATTACCTAATAAATTCAAAAATAATATACAAGATGTTTCAGAATAACAATTACTAAATTTCAGATTTAGTAAAACTCCGGACATATTGGGGAGTAATCAAAATCACAGTTACCCGCTGCGCCTAGAAAAACCTACTTGCCAGGCTTCGGCCTCCCCTCCACAATCACTACTAATACTCCTCGATGCACCTGAACACGCTAATTTCGAAAAGTATAGAACCGTTGTATTCCAGTTTCTACCAATGGATAGACTGCTTCTCGTGAAAGGTTTATGTTTTAGAGAAAATGCTCTCGGGTCTCTATGTTTTTGTGAAAGTAGTAAGTGGAACAAATATACGGTAATATTAACTACTTTTCCGTCCCAAAACCAGGCGGGTCAGTTAATTAAATAATAATTTCTGAATTGTAGAGAAAATGCTCTCGGGTCTCTAGCGCCTAGATTTGTAGATCCTCTGTGTCCTCCTAGAATGCAATCTATCCTCTGAAAGCAAAGATACCCTGAATTGGAGAGAAATTTCTCTCGGACCTTTAGCGTCTAAATTTGTAGATCCTCTATGTCCTCCTTAAATACAATCTGTCCTTTGAAAACAAAGATGCCCTGAATTGTAGAGAAACTGCTCTCGGGTCTAGATTTATAGATCCTTTGTGACCTCCTTGAATACAATCTTTCATCTGAAAGCAAAGATTCCCCCTAATAGCGATTTATATTGAAAGACATTGAAATTATAGAATCATGTTGAAGTCAGCGTAACTTTTCTATCTAGATTTCTCAGCACGGATTAATCCAAGGTCATACGATCAATAATCACTCCTGAAAGTTAAGAAAAGCTATTCTGAAATATCCTGGGTATAGGAATATTGAGAGCCAGTTTTCTCTTAGAAAACAACGACGGCGATATTCGGTAAAAAGAAAATTTAACAAAAACAAAAATGCCAATATTTTAACGTCAATTGTTTTTATTTTAATACTATAAAAAAATTTAGGAAGATAGTTTTTATTTACAATGAAAAACTGGCGTCGATCATAGATTACGTTTTTACGTGTTTTCTTTTCGTAGTGTGCCACAATTTTCGAAGATGCACACAAAAAAATGATAATTTTCGGAAAAACGTAATCTATGACCAAACATTTTGAAAGATGATATATTATTATGAACATTAAAGTATTTTTTTTTTTAATTAAAAATCTTAAATTCTTAATTAATAGATTTCACAAAAAAAAAACAACGAAATTTGGTTTTTCTTCATTTTTACGATTCAATCAACAACAACAAAATCATAGACAAAGAAATGAATTTCATTTCGATGGTAATAGAAAATAGAAGAATGACTTTGTATGTTTTCTGCACACAGTGGACGTCGTTCTGCGTGACTGGCAGTGATCATCGCAGCGATTCAATATGTTTTTTTTCTTTTCGGTTTGTTCACAACTGACTGCGGCAATAAACGATTGCAGATTAAGGAAGTTGGGATTTATAGAGACGCCTGAGGTGCGAAGAGAAACGTCCCATGTTAGTTACAATAAACTTAACAAAAAAAAAATTTGATATTCCTTGCTAATAGTCAAAATTTACTAAAAATTATAAATAAATGTCGTTCGATTATAAATAATTTACATTTAATTCTATTTTATTTGACTTTACTAATCTCATTTTCCTAGTATGGTAATAGTATTTCATAATATGAAACTTATATATTTTGATCCTACTATCGCGGTAATTTGAATATCATGAATATCATATGCAGTGCACATTTTAAAAACAATGTTGCACATGTGTGTATACTATAATGGTCGCGGCCAACATATGTTTGTGCATATTCATACATTTTAATATGAATTTAAAAAATACTGTATACGTGATTTTGATGGCGTTTGGCACATGTCACCACTAACATTACGTCTACATGTAAATAAAATTTTGTAATTTTCTGATCGCTGTATCGATACTACAAAAAATAATTATTCATTACTATTTGGTATATCTCCAATTAAACCCTATGTTAAAAGTGCTAAGTTTGGTAATTTTTTTCGCAATAACTAGACACAATTGTGTTTATATAAAGTATTTATTTCCAATATACATTTTTTTCGAAAGTTTCTGAATTACGCCCCAATTTCCTATAATACTCTGTTTATTTACTACCAAAATTAGTTTGGAAATTTTGGAATATCACTTTTATTTACATTTTCTAATACTGTGTCGAATAAAATTCAACAAAATTGTCCGCCCTGAACTTTGGTTAGAAAAACCAATGTCCCGCCACGATAGTTTGCTTCCGTGTGTGCAGAAAAGTCTCCTTCTATTCATTTAACAAACAAAAATTATACAGAAAAAAAGACAAAAACCTTGTCAACCATTTTGTGTGCGTGACGGAGACGCCGCAGCTCTGTCCACAATTTTGTAGGTCGATCGATGTTCATCAAAAATCAAAACACATTCTCGAAAATAAAAAATAAAAGAATAATAAATTCATACGTAGTAGTAGATCTCACAATTAAGTTCACAAAATAAAAGATTCTTCTGTTTTAAATTTGTTTGGTTCTAAATTAAACTATTTCCGGGTATCTTGCCGCTTGACGCAGAAGTACATATATTTTCTCTTTGATCCAATCTTTGTTGTAGGGGGCATAACTGTTTGTGGATTTTTGATAGACCAAACAACTTAAGTCGCATAACTGTAACACAAAAATTCAATTTTCAATTAGATTCGGATTTTATTTCCGAAAAATTATATGAAACATTTCTGGATTATACGATTCTTTTTTTCGGCACACTTGGTAAATTTTGTAGTTAACAGAATAACTAAGTCCTTGGTAAACCAAGTAAGTTACTAAATATTGGAAACTTTAGCACTTGGATATATTCTCTGATGAGTAAATTATAAATTAGAAAGAGTAGGTCGATGTTTCCTGACCAAACTCCCATGACCTACCCTTCGGCCTACAAGTTTAGAAAACTCTGGCGAACAACTTAATAATTACTGCTAGTAGGTTGTAATATTAAGCACCGTCCCTGCCAGAGGTCTCAATATCTAACATAGTTTCTTGCCAGGACATTTGACAAATACTAAGCAACTTAGATTGACATCATTTTCCTTAATAATTGCACCCAGATTGGAGGATTTTTTTCGTAATTCCAATATGACACGACTTATTTTAGTACATTTTAAACTAGAAACCTAGAACACTCTGTAGTTAAAATTTTTATAAGATCGAAAATGGTTCTCTTTTCAATAGAAAATGGCGATTATTTTTGGATTTAACTAGGAAAGAATATTTTTGGAACGTACAATTAAAAACTTTACTTTAAGATTCCTTAAAGCAAAAATGATGCTATTTTCGATTAAAAATACTATTTTAGGAAATTTTATATTTGAGTTATGCAAGAAATCTTTGAAAACATTCTAATCAGAGATCTTGGAGATCTCTATTATATAAAATTTCAAAAGGAATTCAATTTGACAAGAAGTTTTATATTTAAACTATGGTCGATTATTCTAAGCCCCTTGTGGTACAAATTTAACGTTATTCGATGTGTACGGGTTTAAAAAAAATGATCCAAACGAACCTGATCTACGAAATCAAACAACTGTGAGATATCATAAGTTATAGTTGGCGTATTTGGATTTCGTTTCTTTAAATGTTCCTCGTATATTTTACAAACACCTTCCATACATTCGTTCACCGATTCATAGTCCGAATATGTTCTTGTTTCTGGATTTACACCAGGTTGAACTAACAGAATTGTGTGTGACTAAAAAATTCAAAAGAAAATTAACCTTAAATATTTTCTCGGTAACTTAAGTATATAAATAACTTTCAACAATTTTTAATTTGAACATACCATTTTTTTAAAGTTGGGTTTACGATTGTAATTTCTTTCAAATTGTATAATTAATTTCAGTAGGTTGACTGATTTTTTATTTTCGAATGCCGACAATATTGTTTATATTCTTCCCCAAATGCTTCAAAAGTGTGTGAAATGATATATTGTGGTGTTTTATCTATAGTTCTGACGAAAGAATTGTTTTAATCATTCTCTATTGTGTATATATGTAGCGCGAAGTTTGAAACTTACTATAAAATACAATTTTAATTTTTTAAATTAGGGTAATGTTGTGATTTTCGAGACAATACAAATTATTATCTGACAATTTAAGCTTAACTTTTAGTTTTATTTTTTGGGTAAGGAAAATCACGGATCGACATGTTTGAAAGTTAATTGAAATTTCACACGTATTGGATGATGAATTTTATTAAAAATTGAAATTTCAACATCAAATATCTATAAAACTAATAAACGAGATAAATATTTTATCTTTTTAAAATGTTGAGTTTAGTTTACGTGTAATTTATCGTATCTTGTGTATTTTATTCAATATATGAAAAGCTTAAGCTAAAAAATTATTGAAATTTGTTAAAAACGTTGAATTTATATTGTATTCTTTGCTAAAACTAAACTACATCGTTCTTTTCAGGGTTACATACCAATATGTACCGTTTTGGAAATGGGATTTATAAACGAGAGGTCGAAATCTGAAAGTGGAATTACCACAGCAAGCAGAGTGTTATATGAAAGAGCTTTCTTTGCATCATCCAAAAATATACAAAACATGGCCATTCCCTCCCTTATCCAAAGTTCGCAGCTCGAAAAATCTGAAATAATTAAGACTGATAGATAATCACGTGGGAAGTGAAATTCCATTAGCCGTAGATACGCTACCCCATCTTTTCTGGCACTCAAGGCTTGTTTCTTATTTCCCCTAGATTGTAACAAAATTTCAAACAGATACGTCTCTAACGAAGTTTTCAAATGTAGTAGTTTTGAGAAAGTAAACTTGTTAAGTGTATGATTAAAATTTTGGCAAGACAGAATATGGAATCCTTGGTGCGCGTGTCCCATTCATACTTGACCGGTCTTGATTAATAACTCATCCATTTACCACAGCTTTAAAATTATTTTGTATTTAAGGGTCTTCTTTATTATTTTATGTGTAATAATAAGGACCCTGGATTCTTTTAGGATTTGCGTTACTAGTTTCTAAGCACAGTCGAAACCGGCTATACCGACATCGTTTACAACGACTAAATGGCAAGGTCCCGGCCGAATCCCTATGTAACCATCGGCTTTAACGACCAACCATCATACTTTAGCAGTAAAACTAAACATTTTATTGGACCTTATTCTAATGATTATTGACAAGGATTATTTTGTTTCCTCCCACCCCATGGCGCGTTTTGTGTCATTTCAACTATCGGATATAGCTAGCGCCTTAGTTATGTGGCCCCTTCAATGTCGTTATATCCTGCTTCAACTGTACAGTGTACACTGCTTATAACAACTATCGGATATAGCGTCCTAAGTATTTGGTCCCTTCAATGTCGTTATATTCGGTTTCGATTGTATATATTTTTATGCCGATTTCGTTTGGGGCGCTTCGAACAAGTATTTCAATAAATATTTTAACATTTTTTCGAAAACCTAAAAGATTTGGCACAACTCAACTGTAAAAAACTTAAAAAATGTACAGCCAACTTCTGAAACCAGAAAAATTATTTCCCAGGTTGCTCAACAAAATGCCTTGTTGTGGCCAAATTAAAACACAAAATAATTTTTTTAAAGATTTTTTAAATAATTTTTATTAGAATCATTCTTTTATATTAATATTTTACAAAAACATTCAAGATTGATTCTTAAACGGATTCTTGAACTGGTGGTTCATAGCCTTCTGGCTTGTCGAGTGGATCTCCGGTTGCAGTAGCACCAGCTTCGCCACCAGATCGTCCACCATCACCATGTAATTCTAATAATTTGGAAAGTTCAAATCGTGGTTTCTTTAATACCTTGACCTGAAAAGAAAAACAAAAAAACAATTAAAATTTTGAAATTTTTTATATAATTGAAAATTATTTTAAAAACAAATTCAGAAGTGTAAAAAATTTGCGTCGTTTTAGGGAACAGATTTTTTCATCAGTGTTCGTCATTGCGAGCTGAGTGGATCATCATATAAAAAAAAAATTTGGTGAAAAACTGTTGAAATCTTTGCTTAACAAAATACAATTTCAGCTCTTTCCAAAAGAGCTATCCATCATAATCCCATAACACGTTTTCCGTACTTTTTGGAATACCACCACGTGATGTGTAGACATTTAGTTTATCACTCCGCTTGCCCTTCAATCTTGTTATCCAGCAACACGCGACTGGTCAGTTCATGGAATATTTATTGACCAATCACATTTCGTCAGGCTTTGAACTTTCTACATTAATTTTTCTTATAGATATATGTTTTATGTAACACAAACCTCCCTTCCAACGTAACGTCACATAACATAAAAGTTTACCTCACCCACCCTTAAATACGTGGTTTTATGATCAGCCCCAAAGCCGCGTTATTTTTCAAGAGGCCCTATTTTAGCACAAAATATAAAACCATTGAAAAACGGAGAAAAATACTAAAACTCTATGAAGCTAATGATTTCACAAAAATGTACGATTCGAAATTCCCGATTGACGGAAGAAATGACCGATTATATCTTACTGGGATCCTTGGCAAGAAGGGCCTACCTTCAACTTACTAGGAGTAGTTACTAAGTTGTTCACCAGAGTGCGACCACGAAATCGTTCTAGTTTTTTAATTTTACCACTCAGAGGACATAACCAAGTGCCAAAAGTTCCCAATATTTTAAAAAATATCGTATAATTTCCGAAATTCTGTATCACTCGACTTCCTGAAATGAGATTTTTAAAAACCTCCTTAAAGGAAGAAGTTGAAGTATGAAATTTTAACAGATTTTCACACAAATTTTCCTGGAAAACAAATATTTTTACAAAATGGCGTGTATACTTACTTTACGGATATAAACATCATGTAAGGGATAAATTCCTTGACATGCCTTCTCAATATCTTTCGCAATTGAATCAGGCAATAATTTATTAACTACTTCTTTTAAATCGGAGTTGGTCACATCACGTGTTATAATTTCTACCATTTTTTTACGGATGGCACGCACTTGAGTGTGTTGGGCGTAACATGTTTTACGTTGTGACATTTGATCTTTACTTGTGAATCCAATACAGAATACTCGTAACAGATAACCATCTGTGGTCCGGACATCAGCTGAAGCTTCAACTAGTGTTTGACATTTACGTACCATTGAACGTAATTTGTCGGTCGTTAATTCCATACCATGGAAATTTGTCAATACACTACGTCCTTGTACATCTTCGGCAACGAGACGGAATTTACGGAACGATCTATAAATAAATTTATAACAGAATTATAATTTTGAAAATTTGCAATCGGTTATAGATTGAATATTGGAACAAATTCAGATGTGTTAAAAATTTGCGTCGTTTTAGGGAACAGAATTTTTCATCAGTGTTCGTCATTGCGAGCTGAGTGGATCATCATATTAAAGTGTATAGAAAGTTTCATTTTTAGCCGAATGATGCCTTTAGCTCGGTAAATTTAACGTAATGGCTATTAAAATATCAAAGTTTTTCGGAAAGTTAGTGGTTTCTAGGAGAATCTCGATAAAACGGGTTTTTGCCAATTTCAGAGCTTAAAAAAATTGTTACAACCAACGGGTTTATTTGGGGGGATCTCTGGATCAATAAAAATCAGGGGGAGAGCGGCATTTTCAATCGTTTATAAAAAAAAGGTTGATATTATTTTTTATATTATGGTCGATGACTATTTCAACCGAGTACTACAATCTTTTACTTCATCGTACTTCAAAATTGATCTGTTTGGCGTATTTTGGATACCCGCGTTAAAAATTGGTCTAAATGTTTCATATATTGTGGTGAAAATTATAATACTCGGTTGAAATAGTAACCTTTTGAATTTCAGTCGTTTTTGCCACTATATCTGAAATATATAGAACACCTTTTGATGCGGGGGCCCAAAAACACACAAATCCGACTAACTCGTGGGTATGACTGCAATTTTACCGAAGTAAAAATTGAATAAATGAAAAACAATTAACAATACAATATGAAATAACGATATGGCTATTTGGACACGACGCATGTTTTTTTGTTTGCGTATTTTTGAGCCACCGCACTAAAAGGTCTTCTATATATTTCACGTATTGTGGAAAAAACTTAACTCTCGGTTGGAATAGTTACCATATTTCAATATATTTTGCCACAACATCTGAACGTTAGTTTAATCTAAATTTTAACCTACATTGGAGACCCGCCTGTGTCCGAATAGCACGGCCCATGAAATAAATATAGACAAACCAAAAATTCCCAAAAAAATGTATCTCCGAGTTGCTTTAAGTCTTAAATACACAAACTATGCTCAAAAATAGCCAAATGAAACTTTCCAAATAAAATGGACAATATAAAAAACGTGCTTCACTGTAGTATTGAATTTTGTTCCATAATCCAAATTTTAGGTTATATATTTGTAAAATTTGAAGATACCTTCAAAATTTCCCCCAAAATAGTTTGTTGGGTATTAAAACCCACAAATTATTAACAAATAACCTCAAATTCCGATTTTCGTATTCAAGTTTAATACTACAACGATAGACACGTGTTCGAAAATTTTCCAACATTAAAATTGCATGCCTTACCTTTCAGCTCCATTATCATTTTGTAAATCAGCTAAAGATACTTCGAATACTCTGAATTTCAAACCTTCAGATGCAATTTTTGTACCTTGTGTTCGATTAACCAAAGTTTTGCCAATTTGGCGTGTATGGAACATGGATGGTGCTTTAACATCGTACCAATCTTTTCTTGTGAATGGATCTACACTGAAAAGTACAAAAAATATTCGAATTAGTTAACTATTAAATGAAAATTACTCCAAATTTTTGAAGAGATACGTTTCAGATATTTAAAAAAGCGTCATTTTAGGGAACAAAGATTGTATCTTCATCTAAAAAATCAAAGCGAGCTGAGTGTCTCATCATATGGAAAACACGGGGTATAATTGAGGTTAAGTTTAAAAAAAAAAAGTAAAGTTAAAAATTTTTTTTCAAAATTACCAAATACAATATAAAAATTACTTAAATTGAAGCCTAAAGGGGTTGATACTAAGTTACAGACTAAGGACTGGAAATCAAAGTGAAGCATGTTTCCAAGTCCATGTTGACATCAAAATAAAAATCAATGAATATCTTGAGCATCGTTTAAAAATATATCAAATAAAAGATAAAATTAAAAAAGAAATAAATGCAAATAAATAAAAACACTTTACTTTTAAACTTACACCTTCTTTTTAACTCCCTTCTTGCCGCCTTTCGACAGTCCCTTATTTTTACCAACTGCCATGATTAACTGCAGACTCGTGAAAGAACTGTATGTTGTAAAGCGGAAACTCGATTTAAGTTTATGTCGCTGTGTTCAATCATGTAGAGCTTGTTCTTTGTGTTCGTACCATAGAGAATAGAGTTCGGTTGTGTCGTACTTATTCGATTTTGAAGTTTATGATTACATCATTTTTGAATTATGAAAAGAAATTATTTTCCAGATTTTATTTTAAATGTTTGTAAAATTTAACTATTTTTTATGAGCTTTTATTTTCATGTAAATTTTTATCCATAAAACATTTTAAGTTTTATAATTCTTGGTTATTGTTATTTGCGCGGTAAATTTAAAAATAATTTGTTAAAGAATATTTTAAAGTCGGAAAAAACAATCCTTGGAAAATAAAAGCTTAAACAACATGACATTAAAATGTTTATAGCTTTGTGACGTCTAAAGAACTATTTAAATTTTCTTGCAAAAAATCCGATGATTTTCATTATTTTCTCAAAAATCGATATTGAGAAATCATTGATTTAAAAATGTTTATAGCATAGTGACGTCATAGTTTGTTTAAACTTAAAAGAAAGCCTTCTTATAATTTGCTTGAAAAAAAAGATCTGATAATTTTGCTTATTTCACGAGAATCGATATTGAGCAATCTGTAATTCTATACTTACAAGTATCTACTTAAACTTCACATTTATAGCTTTATGACGTCAAAATTTTAACTCGAAACAGTGTCTTTCGATCATTTTTTTGAGTAAATAAACTAGGTAATCATAAATTTTATTAAATTTAGGCTTAATCTGTTTCAGATGAATCTTCAGCAGTGAAATATTTGAAAATGTATCCTCCACAGAAGCCAGGCGACTCCGACTGTTGTAATTCAGGATGTTCTCCATGCATTTTCGATATTTACGAACAACAATTAAAGCTTTACGAAAAATACTTAAAATCTCCTCAAACAGACTCTGAAAATTACTCAAATTGTTTATCGTTAACCACTTATTCTTATTTTAAATTAACCAGCGTTGAAAAACTAAATTTGGATACATTTGCGTACATTTTCCAATACTTAGATACCTCGAAAGAGAATATAATTCGGCATCGATTGTTTTATAATCCAGGACAACATTTCCTACTAAAGAATGTAAATATTTTGGACAATGTTTGTTTTCAAGAACAGAACAATGTCAAAGAAACGCCCTGTACGCGAGCGTATACACCAATTCCTTTCGATGTCGAAAAATTTAACGAAAATTCATTTATGGTAATTATTAAAATTTATCAGAACGGTAAAATGTCTCAGTTTATTAAAAACTTACAAATTGGGGACCTCACAAAATGGCGAGGACCGTATGGAAATTACGAAATGAAATTTTTGTATAAAAATTTATTATGTATAGCTCAAGGTACGGGTATAGCTCCAATTTATTCAGTAATTCGAGAACTTTTAAACTGCGATGAATGCGAAACTAGAATACAATTATTTGCATGCTATAAAAATTTGGATGCAGTTTTGTTACGAAAAGAAATTCATGCTATGAAAAGTTTTTGGAATTTTTTGGCAAAACTATTCTTACCGTACGAATTAACTGATCCGAAAAATTTATTTTATAATGAACAAATCGAACGTAGACGAATTGTGGAAGAAGATGTAGACTCTTATTTTAATAGTAGTTTTGTGGATCCAAATTGTACTCAGGTTTTAATTTGTGGTAGTGATTTATTTGTGGAAACTGTGAAAAAATTTGTTGACAAATATATTGGAAAAATTGATTTATTTATATTTTAATAAAAAAATATTTATTATACAAACGTGTTTTCTTTTTGGACTTGGGAAGTTTTCGAAGGAGTAGACTAGATGGACGGAATATCATCCTTAGGGAGTAAATTTTATCCTCAGTCAAATATTGGGAATTTGACATGTTATACACTGAAACAAATTTATATAAAAAATGTAAAAAAAAACTAAATTCTATGGATGTTTCGTGGTTCTAAATTTAGGCCAGGAATTATGCCTACAATTATATGTCCTTAAAATAAATATTGTTCGACAATTCTGATCCAAAAATTTAATTCTAATTCGCTATTTACGTTTTCGAAATAACGAGTCAAACATTAACATTTTATAGGGGTTTCAACCACCCAAAAAATGGTTACCCTAATTTTGATGACGTTAAGAAAGTACTTACTGTCTTACAATTTGGACATTCGCCTTGAATTAAATTCAAATTTTGCCGACTGGTTCCTACAGCCGATAACCACTACAAAATTTAAAATACAAATTATATAATAATAATTAACGTTCGTTAAATCCAAAATTTTCTAATTTACCTGATACAAACAATCCGTATGGAAACATTGTTCACAATTTGGATTTTTACAAATTTCATCCGGTAATTTATCCTCTAAATGTACACAAAAACAGATACAACATTCATTTGTTTTAAAATCTAAATCATTCGATTTTATTACGTCCAATGGATCTTGTGGAAAAAATGGAAGATCTAAAAAAATATTAATTTTGACTAAGTTTCCAAATTACGGACTTTTTCTTTATATCATCGTAAAATTACCGATTAAACGTAAAATATTCTGAACGACATCATATTCAGGATCCCAATTATCTAAATTATTTATAAAACTCTCTCGAAATGGAGCCACTCCATTTTTGGAACCCATAAATTGAATTTGTGGTAAACTGAATATATTCCGTGGATTAAATGTAATTTGAATTGAAACATTGTGACCTGTACAGAAATTCATATTTGGGCTTCTTGTTTACCAATTGCAAAAATATCCTTACCAATCATAATCCGTCTCATGTAATCCGATTTCTTCGGTTTTGGAGGATCAATTACCCAACAAACCGTATCAATACTATCCATAACATCGAAATACGTCTGTAATTCTTCAATAAAATTACAGTACGACATAAAAAGCTCATTTAAACTTTCATGTCCTTTCAATAACTCATTACTAATTTTTGGAATATCATGATAAGCTAATTTAAAAAGCTTATCCTCTTCATGAATTGCTAAATAATGGAATCTGCCTCCAGAATCTTTGAATTTAATTTTAAAAATTTTAAATTTTTTATTAGCTTTAATTTTCTCAATTGTGTGATTCTGTATTAATTTTTGGTATTCCTTAAATACGATGCAGAAAAACTCATTATCCTCGAATTGTTCTTGATTTTTAGAATGTTCTGTTAATAATTTTGTAATATTATTTAAATAGTCCACAATATTTGTTGAACACTTTGCTTGCTCAATTATTTGAGATAAATAATGTGACTCAGTTATGGAAGGTATCTGACAATTGATATTCTTAGTATCGGGAAAATTTGGTACGCGTAATTTGATACGATAGGTAAATTTATCCTAAAATTTAAAAAAATTAAATTTAAAAATCGCCCAAAAAAAATAAAATAAAACATATTTGCTTTCTGTGTTTGACTTTTGACAAAAAACAAAGATGGTCGATATTAGTAGTTGTTAACCTAAATAGATTTTACGAAAATGTGTCAATTTTCCGAATTAAAAGTTTTCATTAATACTTACATCAGTTGTAATGTATCCATCGTACTCAGTTGAGTCATCATTCAAAGGAATTAATTCGGGATAATTAATGAAAACTAATGCTTTTTCCATTGATTTACTACATGGATTATAACCTAGCTAAAATTTGAAACTATTTGTGACAGCTACACACACGGATGTCTACACTAATTATAGATGGCAAACATTACTAAAATGGTACACATGCCTACAAAAATGACGTTTTTTTCAAAATTTCATATTGTATTTGTCGATTGACGAACAACTTTTATTCGAGACATTTTTTCGAGACAAACCAACTATGAAATTTTGAAATAAGAACGCCACTTTTCTAACCATATCTATCAATGTGATAACCTCACATTTGTGTAGCTTTAAAAATGATCAGCAAATATTAATAGATAAGATCGCAGTGCCAGAATGAAGGTGGTTGCAACTCGTTTCGGTAGTAATTTAACAGTTTGTTATTTATTGTTTAAGAATTCTATCTCTCTCTTATTTTGTTTATTTCCCGACGAAACTAATTCAAAGTTTGCCACCCAGAAGAGCTCTGTTTATTTTCAAAAGGTGCAAAAAGTGGAGTGTCTCGCGACAGTATGAACTTGGTTGCCGAAAGCGTGGAATTACTATTAAGTAATAAATTAAATACATCAAAAGAGATTGATTTTAATGTTAAAGAAAAGTGAAACATCGTGTTGGGTTGGGTTAGTCAAATCTATACGAGTATTCACTAAACCTAATAGTAATTCCACGCTTTCGGCTGCCAAGTTCATACTGTCGCGAGACACTCGTGCAAAAAGTATGCTTGATCTCGTGTTGTAAGCGCATTTATGGCCAGGCTTGGCATGCAGTGGCCAGTGAGACGTTGAAACTTTATTAGCTCTCCAGAATAGTACAGACATCTGTGCGTACGAATAATATTTAGAGACAAATATATATCTTGCTCTTTATCTGAACTAATAAATGTAATTCACACTAGATGGTAGTAAGGTACTTATGCTCTATCGATTGCACTAATTCGAAAAATTGTACTTCACATTCTCTGAAGGAGTTACTTCGGCTCTTGTGGAAGAACCCTTTTTTAAAGGACACTATGGAAGATATTTATGGTATAAAAAGGTATAGATAAAAAAATTGGAAGGTAAAACATACGAAAAAAATTATATTCACATTTTATTTTACATATTTTTTTAATTTTTATACAAATTTGAATTAAGGATAAGCAGATAACTAAATATTAAACGATTACTTCTATCGCCTATTTATAAATCAAATCTATTTTTTAATTAATTAATTCTATTTCTATCAATTAATGTTTTCGATAGAGAAGTTTTAAGGTTAACAATTTTGGACATTTTATTTGTTTAGTTCTCATATTTGAGAAACAACATTATGCATAATGAAAATCTAAAATAAGCGTACTTAAATTAATTTGAAAGCAATTGTTTTTCATGCAGCGTAAATGAGACTTATTAGGCAAATTTAATTTAATTTTTTTTTATAGTGTGATGACATATTTTCCGCCAATACCAGAGATTCTAGCCTGTGAGATTTCAAAATTTCATCACAAGTTAGGGTCTCAGGGAATTGGCAGCTTTCGGGTGAACAAACAGTTCTTTTTATTTAACAAAAAATAAAAAAAACTATGGTAGAAAACTGATTTAGAATCAGTATACTATTAAAACTAAAAGCTCAGCTTATGCAAAAAAGACGTAAAAGGTACATAAGTATTGATATTTTTCGATGTAAGAGTTATTGCGTAAACAATTTTTATTTTTAAAGGTACAGTAATTTGTGTCTCATTATGAGTACGCAGATTTAGTAATTTTAATTGATTAAGGAACCTTACTGTCAATTTCTTCCGCTAGAGGCTACAGTGTCATACAGTATGTTAATATAACCTATATTACAGTGCTGCCAACTTTGCGGAAGGTTTTCTACTATTTCGACATTCAAGAGAAGGTTATGTTCTACTGGCAGATTTAAACTTAAAATAGACATGATTTAATCCCCTTAGTCATTGTATTCCTTGATCTCCCATTTAACTTTTTTACTTTTAAGCAAGGTATCCTAGATATTTGGAAAATTTTTGAACAAACAGCTTCAAAGAGATTACTTTTCTTAACCTCATGATTACCAGCCACTTAGTTCATTTTTACACCCATTGATAACTTTTGTCCCAAAAATGGGACATTCATTTTTAAGAAAGAATATTTAAGGATAAAAAATCACAACCTATGATAACTTATGTCACATACACGGGACATTTTGAAAAACTATTAACTTTTTTTTTTAATTTTCTTATTATCGGATAGTTATAATACTCAACTCAAATAGATTTGAGAAAAAAAAAATTTTCCATCGATCAAAAAATATTTAATATGGGACAAAAGTTATCATGAGGTTAATCGAGGAATATATACTACTTTCGGAACGATAGACGATTATTCTACACTCGTAAGACATTAATTTCGACAATAACGATTCCAGATTAATTTGACAGGGAATCCGGATATCTAGATTTCTAGGTTCTCGATGTTCTCTTAGTCACTAGTTGCAAAGACATGCTCATATAGACGAGTATAGTTAAAGGCATTTTAGGTCAACCTCTACAGATCACTCAGAGTATCTCTCCCGGGTTTTTCCCATGATGGATGGGTACACAGTTTTGGATCTGGCATCTTCTGGGTTTCTATATATACATGGCTGAAACTTATTGTAACATACTCGGCCTAAAGAGGGGGATTTCTGTGGATGGAAGATCCTTTTTGAAGAAGGAATTATCGTTCAAAAGATACAGCACCTAAAAAATGAGCCTAAATTAAGGTGTAGTAATAGCACTGTAGTGAAAAGTCCGAATGTGTCCCTTAAACTCGACCTTGCGCACTACCGTGCTCTAGATTGTATATCTACAAGTTCTCGTTTGCTTAAAGACTACAAATACCTTTTTTATTCAGAACTGTTTTTCCCAGTTATTCATAAATTTTTACGGACTTTTAATCTCCAAGACTTAATTACAAATGCCCGATTAGGTAATATTTCACAAACGAATAAAACTGGGCGAGTTAAACTGCAAGTACAAATAGATAGTCAGGTGATTTCTTAACTTTACCTCTCTTGTGTTTTTTTTGGTACGGAATACTAGAATAAACAAAAGTGAAGAGTTTCCGTATTCATAAATCTTTAAGAGATCAGTGCAGAAAAAAAAGTTAATATTATTATTGTTCGCTTGTTGCATTTATATAACGTATGCTCGTCTATTAGTCCGTCTATCAGTCTGTTAGTCCGTCGATGATTATATATTCATGTGTGTAAGGTATATATTATACACACTACCTTTTCACCCAGCACCGGGTAAAAAGTAATATATACACAATAATTATGGATGTATAGAGTGTTCTATTTTAATGTCTCCCGGTTTATAACTCCAGGATGAACAAAATATCAAAACAACTTTTCCTATAAAAGTATTGTTATGAGGGGGCATAAATTGCAATGGTAAGCATTTTCTTAATTAGCATTTCGAATATTTATTTATGAAATGCAGGTTTTTCCAAATAATCCACCTGCAATACTTTGTATAAATAGCCAAAAAGAAGAGGTTATTTTTTTAAATTTTAATAATTAATTTGATTCTTATCCATTTTTCGAAAAAATGCTCGGATAAAAGTTCTTCATTATAGGTGGACTAACAACTTTTGTTCGAAACATTTTCCCAAAAAATTATAAAATTGAGAAAATGAGAGATACTTTTGTGGCCCATAGTACTCATAAAAATTGTTTGAAATAAAAGTTGTTCGTTATTAAAATACTTACAACTTTTGTTGTAAACATTTTTTCGAGAAAGTGAATTATTGCGGCACAAATCCATTGTACAATTTTGAAAAAATAACGCCATTTTTGGAGTCGACAATTTATGTCCCCACCAAAGTAGTGCAACTTTACGGGAAATCTTTTGTTGATAATTTGCATCCAGGAAGTTATTGGACTGACTATTGGGTAAATTAAAATGGAACATCCTATATATATATATATATAAATTTATTTAATACTATTATATATGAAGGCAAGGCGCACATATAAGCAACAAACGGCACACTATGGCGATGCTGTATACTCTGCTCAGTCGATGATCCTGCTCCTGCTGACGATGGTAATAATAATAACGATGATGAGAATTTCGTACGTACAAGATGGTCCACCAAAAATGATACGCATTTTTACCATAAAAAACATAATACATACTTTTTTCTAAAAATTTGTACAGTGGCTTATTGTTTGACAGAATATTATATATAAGTTTAGTTCTAGGTTTGTAATTGATCGTAGAAAGTTTAGTTCTGGTATAGTTGTTCGAAATATTCCATTTCCGTATGCATGCTCATCTGTCAACATGATTACTTAAAAACGAAAAGAGACAATGAAACTTCCGGGTTCTAGAGCTAAAAATAAACAACTTTTGTTTGAAACTTTTTTTTTATAAACTAAATAGTTTTGCCATAATTTCAGCTCAAACATAGCCTCTAATTTTAAGCTGCAAACAAATTTTCAACACATTTGATTCAATATTTTAAGAGCCAGCCGGACGACAAAAATAGACAAGCTTCTTGTAGACAGCTTGCTTGGCTTATGGTTAGGGTCTATATTAGGATCTTAATATTTTGGAGCTTAATATTTCCACCTACTAGAAGTAGTTACTAAGTTGTTCACTACGAAACGACCACGAAACTTGTAGGCCGAAATGTATGTAACGGGGATTGGGGCAGGTAACGCTCTAGTTTATAATTTATCCATCAGAGAGCATATTCAAGTGCTAGAGTTCCCAATAGTAAAAATGTATTGGTGACATGATCGAAATTTATAAAGGCGCTACAAGGAGTTCTTATTTTCGGCTTGATATATAAAATAAACTCTTGTATTAATCCTTCGCTGCTTTTTTTCGGAAAATGATACTTATAAAGTATTCTACACTTTTCTTATTCGAATTTAATCTCTTTTCTAACAAAAGTTCGATTGTCGCGAAACTGTCTTTAGGAAAATTTACAAAAGCTCTACTGTTAAAATAAATTTGAATATTTTTTTATTGGATGCGTATCATGATTGTTGGTGGATGGGACATCCTGCACATGTATTTATCTTCTCGCCGTCTCTCATTCTGATGATGTCTGCCGAGTCGGTGTATGTTGGGTTGCTATGACAACAGCTGGGAAAGTTAGCAGGCTGTACAGTACTCCAAAACGGTGTAATACTCTACTATACAACCTACTACCTCAACCAGACATCGTCTCTCACGTATGTATGTATGTCGTTGGTGGTGGTTTCGTTGTTCTGTTGCTTTGCCTTGCTGCATGCATACACAGCCTCTTCTTGGTGCTTGATGTGATATGCGTGTATGTAATACGTATGTATGTATGTATGTGTTATTTAACTCCATCATCATCATCATCAGCATCTCTAAACCAAACGATGTTGTCGTGTATCCATCTCCCGTCTCTCATCTGCTTAGCTGGCTGGCGAGAGTTAGCGTGTAGCAATCTATCATATCCACCCACTGTTGCGCTGCGATCGAGTGCAAGCGTAGAGACTTTTTAGAGGTAAGTATGAGACACACATCACACAGCCACATCTGTATATACATAAAATAATATATAAATTAGTATAAATAAATAAATAAGCTCTCGTATTGTTTTGTTTTCCTGCACTAGCTAATAAAATTTAAGGGTGGTTTATAACATTTGGAGTCAATGCCAAATTATAGGAGAGTTTTGTGCGCGAGCAGTTACAATAAATACAATCAACACAAAACGAAAACGCTGGAGGGGGAAGGAGAGTCTAGGGTTTTAAATGTGTGAGCACTTCATAAAAGGTAATAATTCTTCTTTTTTGAATTTTAGAAATCAATATTGAAATGGTTCCTTTAGTTTCTAAGCCCCTCTATATACAAGGAAATTAGTTATGAGCAAAATCGGTATTGGTTTTGCAATCTTAGTCCTGCGGTAGCAAGAACAAGATTAGACTTGGAAGTCTGAGAACTAGACTTATATTTTGGTGGACTTGCTTTGCTCATCATTAATAGAGAGCTCTTTTAGCTTTTAAGCCCCTCATATATATTTTAGCAAGCATTCCTGAAGGTGAGGTCTGCAAGGTTTTTCATCGAAGGATTTAAGAGTTTAATCTGAATACCTTCTCCACTGTACACTTTCCGTAAATTCCCTGGAAAAATACTCAGCAGTACTGGCCTTGAGATTTATAATACAACAATTTCCTGCCAGGATAGTGTTTACTTTTAATCTGCCAAAAGTAGATGTTCGACTCGAGATTGCAAAAATTATTCAGAATCTTTCGATCACGTCGCTTGAATAGTCAAAGGACTGCATAGTATTTTCATAGAAGATTTCCGGGTAGTGTATGAAGAGCCAACTTTCGTAAGCTTCATGGCACACGGAAATTATTTTATGAAGCCATAGAAATGCTTTATATGATCTTTCCTAATGACACTAAGATATTGAAATCTCAGCGCAAATGTATGCGTAACACAAGCAAAAATTCTAGACAAAATGGGATGTTAGAAAACCCTTTGTGAGTAAGGAGTTCTTTCAGAAGTGAAGAAATTAATGACATTACTTCAAGAAGGCGAGAGAAGTAGATAAACTATGATTGTAGAACTCGAAAATTCTGAGATGCCTCACTACTTTTAAATATTTATCTACCAATTTTGTGAGAAGCGAAAATATATGCGAAATTAAAGGAGAAATTGAAAATACTAAGTTATTTTCTGTGGAAATTTTTCAAAGAAATCAATGACATTTCTTCAAGAGAGATTTTGGATACATTGAGGCATAGGGGTCGAGAACCGTGAGAGGATTCATTATCATGGAGACATATTTCAGTCATTCAGACACAATAGTTCAACGAAAAAAGTATTAAAATTACAATCTGTCATGTTAGTTGACTGATATGATGAATGTTGACAGCCAGACAACTAGACTTCCTCTACATTGTTTTAAAAATATTCACGGCTACCTGCTCCTCGTTGCTGCTGTATTCATTACTCGACTAATATTGTATATTGGTTTTATATTAATTAGGGTATTAACTAAATCTTGGGAAAAAACTGCAGACTTACAAAGCAGAACCCCTTGAAAATAAACATAAAAAAGACCTGTGAGATATCTTGAATTCTTGTAGAATATTCTCAATAATTGGTACCGGTAAATACGCACTTGTGATTATTTAAATTTATACACAAGTTCGGATCTACGGGTTGCAATTCACGAGAGAAAGATAGAAAGACTTAAGATGAAGATGTTTCTTCTAATTTGGACGTATCATATTATCTGAAACAAATGAAATACAGAATTAATATATTTAATTTAAATGTAAAACTTTTGCATGAATTGACAATTTTAAATTTTTACAAAAATGTTTAAAAAAAAATAATAAAGATTAAAAAAAACATTAAAACGAAAACAAAAGAGTTTTAAGGTCACTAAACTCGTTAATAAAAATGCATATAAAAATTTCTGTTGTTGAAAATGTTTATTGCTGCCAATTTAACTTTGAAATGTGTACGAAATAATATATTTAAGATTAAAAAAAAACAACTTTATCTAAGATTGGATACAAGTCCATGCTTGTATAGTTAACGGTCAATGATTTACCCTCAAATGACGTAAGAGGTCAATTGGACTAAAAATATTTCTGGTGTCTCGTGTAGCTGTCGAAGATCTATCCTGACTATTGCGTACATTGATACCTCGCGGCTAAATTGATTCAGGCGTGTCCAGTTTCATTTATCTGTTAAATAGTGCCCTTTTTATCATTGACTGAGTTTAAACTTCAATACAATTAAAGGTACCTTAGGCATCACCCCCTTGACACAGACAATAGAAAAGACGCAACTGCAGTGGTTCAGACACCTTCTCAGAATGCCTGAAATAAGGTTACCAAGACAGACATGGGAAGCGCGAACCGAAGTATCTCGTCCCAGAGGACGCCCACGTACCAAATAGGAGGACAGCAACGCAACATCCCTCAAAACTAGATAGACATATCGTGGACAAAAGCAAAGAAACTTTTCCAAGACAGGAAATCTGGAGATCTCTCTGCCAAACCTCAACACCTCCGGGTTCAATAGGACCGATTAAGTAAGCAAGACTTTAAACTTTACGTACAAATGACAAGTTCCCCATTACATGTGAGCCAAGTCTTTTAGAATAATATACACTCAACATTAGTCTAATTGACAATGTCGCTTTGATACAAATGACCCCACTGTCACGCACTCTACAATTGGCAGATGATATCATCTCTAATTCCTTTAGCGCATCAAAGATTAAATCCCACACTAAATATGTTTACGTTACCTCCTAAACAAATACGTGATGAGTAAAATAAAAATATTTGCAGAAAATAAACTTGTTTTTTTTTTTAATAAATAAAATTATTTTGTTTATAAACAGGTCTTCAACCATACACACAAAATCTGACAAAAAGTGATTGACCTCCAAAAAAAATAGAGAAGAATAAAAAAATAATAATAATATACATCGTTTTTGTGGTGCACACATGTGCTGGTGCGCACATAACTCCAGCACGACGGTATGTATAATAATTCTGGTGTATAGGACGCGCGATGAACGATCAACCGCGATCGACCCACGCATAACAGCTGATAGCACCAAGAAGCAAAAGCATACATAACACAACACACTCTCGCATACGTAACCAACACTAAAATGGGTAGGTTTTAAGAGGTATTATGATTATGAATCTGTTTTATGTGAGTAGTGAAATAATGTTCGTTCGTCGTTCGCTTAGCGCTCTGTGAGAGTCTCTCTCTCTGCTGCTCTTCATTATTCTTTGAATCTTCTCAGCATCATATCAGCAGCTATAGGACAAGTAGAGGACTTTTAGCAAATACAACTATCATGTTGTGGTGATCTTTCTGGTATGGGAATATCAAATTTGCTTCATCATCTTTTTGTGAATTCTCTCGTATGGAATTACTTGGAAAAGTTCCATAATACTTTTGTTAATCATTGTTAGAATTCTATCTTACATTCCCTGAAGGAAAGTTACCAAGTGGATTGGCTGGTTCATTAATAATTCATTTAGGACGATTCCTAATAGATCCTTACGTAGATTCACGTTTGATCTCAGTGTAACGCAATCCATCCAGCCCGATTTCCTTAAATGTTGGAGTACAGCATTTCCCAAGAAAATGTCTTGGGAGTTTCTTCCACCATTTCGTAGAACTTGCAATAACCTTAATTTTCCAGGACCAGATTCTTCAGATGTCTTCTGAATCAACAATGAAAACTTAGGAAACCTCTTCAACAGCTGTGGTCTATTTTTGTTCAGACTAAAGTTTATTTTCCAGGACCAAATTCCTGAAATGTCCTCGGACCCTACAATGACACTTAGGAAATCCCCACCAAGAGCTGTGGTCTATACTTGTTCATTCTTTCAAAATACTGATTTGTCTCGTGAGAATATTATTTTTTTAATGTTGTAAACAATTGGGCTTCATAAAAACAGGGATTCGAACATAAGCTTTCTTCACTGAATCCCTTCAAAGTATTCTAGAGATCAAATTCGGATGTAATTAGTGTTTTGTTTTAAAATAAAAGGTTTCAATTATCACATGAATGGAAAGTTCTTTCTATTAGCATGTTTTGATTGCGAGTTCTTGCCCTGTGTGCGATGGTGTAGTGAGTGAATTATAATCTCCAATCACATCGTCATAGCCACCAAGTGCATTGATCCAATCCAGTCATCCATCTACTATTGCAGCACATTGTATCGCAGTTTTATATGTGTGTATCGACCAATTCTTGTTGTGCTGCAATATATATGACTACAATAGAAGTCTACTCTTTTCTTTCTTGATTGCCTTTATATTCTTATGAAACAAGGTCGATTATTTTTATGTGGAGAATTAATAATTTTATGCATTGAATACACACATATGCAAGAGCAACCTAAACACCACACCACAAACATGTGACTGACTAGAGTCCATATTCACCTCTGTATATGGACTGCGGCGGTTCCTTATTGGCGCGTCAGAGATAAAAAACTTACCTAAATTGAAGCATTCACTAGAGCTACCAACTAAGTGAAGTCTTTTGAATGTCAATATCCTTGATTGATATTTACGAATTATGAATGGTGATTTTTCTTGTTCTTCGGCACTATAGCCTAGAACAGACCATTGCTGTTCCAGTCAGACGCCACTGGACTGCAATTTTGAATACCCAGCAAGCTGAGCCTTTTTCAACATTGTCAAGCCATCTAGTGGGTGGTCGACATCTTTTTCTAGCACCTGAAGGCTTGGCAAATGTCAGCTTTTTTGCAGGGTTGAGGTCTTCTAATCTTTGTAAATGACCACCTCATAGGATAGACTTTCGATGATTTTAATAATGTTTGGTTCTTTGGCTCTTGAATGCATACAATTTTTCTATTTCTAAGTGGTAAGATAGTCAGTCCATACATATACGGAGGTTAGTGTTGAATAGTGACTAGTCTCTAGATCAGTTCAAAGGCTGCTGTTGCTGCATACAAGAGTAACCTTGCAATTCTTATAATACAACACTGCTTGTTTCAATAAGGAACTGGACTGGTTGCTCTCTATACATCTAAAAAAAGAAATGAGGGTGAAGGATGTTTTATTTATTTATTTTGAATTGTGTTTTTTTTTCTTGAAGGTTGAAGTTTTGACGTGCGAGTCTTAGTGGCCAAAGTCATATGATTGGAACATCAAAATTGGGTCAGACAATAATTCTCGTTTTTTATGAAAGAGATTAAATAATAGATGCAAATACAATAATACGATTATATTTCACCACGTTTGATATGATCTCCTTACAAATCCTTTTCCGCTAAATATTTCAATTTTTATATCGAAATTTATGTTCTCATTAGTGAGTTAGTCTTTTGATAGAACTTGTCATACATGTGTATTTGCATATTTCGTCAATTCGACTTAATTTGTTTATCCGACTCAAAGGACTAAAAATATAAGGCATATATTACGTTTATTGTTTTATAATTTCATTTTCCCTTGTTGTAGGTTGTAGTTAAATACGTCCAGATACAGAAGAGAGACGATCTTTACATAATTTATGTTTATCCGGCTCGAAGGACTAAAAATATGCATGAGATATTACGTTAACGATTTTTAATTCATTTTCCACTTGTGATGAAAGTTAAATACGTTCAGACGTACACAAAAGAGCGCAAATTTAAATGTGATTTATGTTTAAATAAATACAACAATTTCATGAACAAAATATTCCATTTCGAAAACTTACAATAAAATTTTCAATGGAGAATTTACGAATAATAACAAAAATAATAATAATTATATATATATATTGGTCTAGACATATACAATAATAATACGTAATAATATATACACAAAGATAGTATCAACATTCACCTTACGACAGACAGACAGATAAATAGACAATTTACCTTTCTCTTGCTCTGTTCCGCTGTGCCAACGTGTAAGTAACTAAACCTTGCAAATAATAACACCACTTCTATCTTTAGAATAGAGGACAGCACCATTCTATTGTGATGGATATTTATGATATGTGAATTATTTACAAAGATAACGAGCGGTAAAAACTTATTACTACGGCAAATTTAAAATACCGGACGTGAATCCAACATTTGATACAGTTTTCACCACTCAAATCATTTATAAATTTGAGAGACGGTTTAATAATAATATGTCTAATCTCATTCAAGGAAATATAGAATAATTTTAGGACTTTATTTGTTTTACGAGATTTGTTTCGCTTTCTATTTTCGCCTAGTTTGCGAAAATGTATAATGATATCACTCATATGACGTTCTTTCCTCAAGTTAATTTAGTTGAGAAGAAAATCAATTATTTGATTCAATTCAAAACCAATCAGAATAGTGTTCATGATATAGTTCAATACTTAGCTTATGATCTTTTTCAAGCTAATTATTTAAATACCCCGTGTATACTGAGCTAAATAAACTTTAATTCTGCACACGGTATTTACATGATCGGTATATACACGGTATATACATCAGGTGCCTATGATTTTCTAAGGTTATTACTTAGATAGATCGTTATGGTGTTAGATCCATATCCAAATACGCCACCTGACCTTCATTTGCCCAATCCCACTAGTAAGACGTGGTTTGTGCAAGATATTGTTACAGAAAGTACTAATAAAGTTTATTATTTAGCTTTATTTATTAGTGGCTACCGTGTGATCGTACTACCTAAGGACTTTTTATTTGCAGAAGAAGATTGTAAAATAATCTTGTCTTAACACACACACACATTTGTGAAAGTGAGTTGGCAACAGTGCTATTATGTATGTATGTAATAATATTAGGTTGGTTGACCTGCAGACGACCGTGCTCAGATTTCAAGGGCGTGCGCGTTGCCGATACGATACGAAACAACATTGAATTCAATACACATCACATATTATTATAATATGTATATATGTATATGCATATACATACATACAAATATATATATATATAAGGACGACCTATAATACATATTTTATAATGAAGTGTTATAAATTGTTTCATGTAGAATTATTTAATTCAAATAAAAAAATATTGTTTCAAAGAATTTCCTCATTATTATAATAATCATTCACATTCGCGCAATCATTTATAATAATAATTTTATTGTATTTTATTATCGAGTTTAATATTTGCTAACGAGATAATTTTAATGTGTACTGTATACGACGAGAACCTTGTTTTAATGCTTGGCTTGGTCGTATGCTTCGCGCAATTTATTTCAATGAAGTACACTGTTTGTTTTTTATTTTGTTCGTGATGAATGATTTTATCTACAATTCTCGGGAATTGTCATCATCATTTTAGTTTCGTTTAGTGGAAGCTGTGTGTTATCATTTTTTTTTTTACTTCCTTTTTCGATTTTTAAATTGGCACACCCCATTACACAATTATAGAAGAGGTTATTAAAAATAATGAAAAAATCAAATGTTGCTTTTTTTGGTTAAGTCCTTCAAATATTATCTGGTGGACCGAACATGGTAGTCAAGTTTTAAACCAACTAAACAAAGTACAAATACTAACCAACAGATGGGTATAACAACAAAACGTAATAAACATCTGAAATGAATTTTCCCGAGAATGAGACCCTAAGACTAAATACGTGATAACAAACATAGGGCACAGTGTACAGTTTGAAAAAGAGAACCAAAACAATTGCGAGGCGTAACATTTTTAGAGCATAAAATATAGAAATGTATATAATATATACATGGGAAAATATAATAAATGTGAGCTAGTATTGATAATAGTAAAAATAATTTTTCACTCATTTCCACTAACGGAAATTAAAACAAACTTGAAAATCTGTTGTATGTCGTTTATAGTATAGCTGTTAATGGCAAAACAGATACAATATATTACACTTATGATCACATGCTATCTACTGAGTAATTAAATGTTTATTGTATTAAAACAGAAAATTTATTATAAAGTACAGATTGTGTATTCGATCATTTGCTATATAAGATCTTCTTGAGAGAGAACAAAGTCTGTGGTAGTACTTGGTCCAAAAAAGGAGAACACACTAGCATAGCTTAAGTTATATTATCTAATTAGCTGAACCCATCCTAGTGTTGATGTAGATTTGAAAACTTAATATGTAAAAGAACCAAGTTATAATATGGGCTGACCTTTTTGACTTATTATGAATACTCAATATAGTAACTTAAGTCTTTTTCATTCAAGAGAAGTACAATGAGCGCATAAATCACTCGGATAAAAGATGAAATAATGTGACAATATCTTAAAGTCTATTATCTAATACACAATCTGTATATGCCCTTCCTTTGACCATACTCTTTTCTGTCCTAATGACAATTTAATAGTCATTAGCGAAGACCTAAATTAAAGGTTTTACAGTTATAATTGTAACCTTGCAAATTATATAATGCTTAAATGGGATATCTCAAAACCGCTAATTTGCGGTAGGTTAACGATAAATTTTAAGTATGTCATCCTAATTTGACTGAGGATTATTTTACTACAACAAAAATTCACGAAACTTCAAGGAGTATTCAGTACAAATTGGTATATTACCTTAGGAAGTTTTTCGGCAAGGTAACCTCATAAAAAAACAAGCTTTTTCTAATCTCGGAGTAGACGATCACCTTGGGGAAGGAGTGAAATGGTAATGAAATCGTAATCTTATTAAGGTCTACTTCCTCCTCAAAGATATAATTGAACAGTCCCTTGGCCTTCAGGAAAGATTGACCGACCCTTAGAGTAAGGTCTACCTTCCTTCGTAGCAATATATTATTGTCTTGTGATATTTGATCCGACAGACTTATTGAACCGGCTAGTCTCAAACACACAAACACTGTTATCAATTACATGACAAAAATTATTTAATAATGACCTGAACAAATGAAGGTTATGAACAATCACACAAGAGAACAATAAACAAAGGAACAAAAGACAATAGCCGAGCCGACATCGTTCAGTTCGCTCATACATAGCGAATTACTCTTTCATTTTTATAATAAACATATCAATGACATTATTATTATTATTATTAAAAATTGCTAATATAAAAACAAAATATAAAATTAAAATGCCAGATAATATTATTAAAGTAGATGAAACTCGTTGAAAAATCCATGGTGTCGATCGAACTAGTGTTTTAATTCTCTGATTAGAAGAAAAGTTCCCTGACCTGATTTTTGAGATCATGTAATTTCTTGTAATTTCAAATATAATTATTTTGAAGGAAGTAGATTCAATTCAAGGAAGTTACAGAGTTATTTATTTATTTGAAATCGCGGTCTCCAAAACGGTTCAAACAATGTGTTATACTATGTGTTTACGAGTAAAGAAATAGTATAAAACTTTTATAAAATTAGGCAACTTGTAAGACAAGTTTGTTCAAAACTTGCTGTGATGATTTTGTGCAAACTCAAAAAAAGTACACTACTTAATAGATCTTTTTGAGATCCAATATATAAATTTTGGTTTAAAAATTAGATATAGCTAAACGTTTCGCTAAGATCGAATAGAAAGAGGCATAAAATCTTACTTTTGTTTGTTTAATTTACTAATAGTAATGTATAATTAATTTTAAATATAATACGCATTATTGATGTACAGTGAAACCTCGATTAGTCGAAATCCTTCCTCTTTAAGCCACAAAATCCTCATTACTCGGAGATAAGCCCTCTATAACATGAATTTCGATTTCTATTACCTCTTGTAACTTAAAATCATATGCCATAGAATCTAAACCTCAACAAGTCGATCATCATTTGCCTACAAAAATCTTTTTAATTCAACTCGGATTTTTTTGCATCTTCCTTGGAGTTCGACTTAGCGAGGCTCTACTGTAATAGTTATCTTTGCAAATGACTAGAATTAGATTATGTAAATCGTTAGTTGCATTCGAATCAAATGAACACTTTTGAGTTATTCAACAAATAGTACCTTACTGTATAACCGTCAGTTTTCCTACTCCTAGCTCTTAGACTACGAAGTAACAAAAACCGATCCAACAAATATGAAACCAGTCATGGACACACACAATCCACAACACACACACATACATACATAAAACAACCAGCCCATATGAGAAGAGATTCTGTGTCGTCACTTTCATTTCGGTGTCGGCAAATTGTGGTCAGATGATGATAAAGGTCAGTGACTTGCTCTGCTGTTGCTAGTGCTGCTGCGAATCAATTTGACTATGCAATAATAGACAAAGAGCACACGAATGAACGCTAAATGAGTGTGAAGCGTTCAGATTATTATTCATAATACGCAATGTGTGTATGTATGGAAGTATGTGTGCGCGCAAAACTTTCTACAAACAGAGACATTCGCTCTCTTTGTTTCACAATATGAATAGAGTATTACATTAAATAGAGTAGGGGAATATAAAGTGAGTGGTTAGATACCAACAGCACACACATATACACACATAGGCATGGTAGAGCAGCAGAGCTCTGGTGGTAGACAGACGCAATGTTGCCAACTTTTATAAACACTGCTCTGCTCTGTGTATTAGGAGAAATCGCGACTATGACATTAGAGAGAGTGGTTGGTAGTACTCTATCTACACACATTACATAGTAAAAATGAATGTCAGACACGTATTATACAGATTGTATTTTAATAAGTTTGTTCAGAACAAAATGTTTTGACAAAATTTGTCTATTTGGTGGGTTAAGGATGTACCAGCACTGTGTTATGCAATCAGCACAACAAACCGGTTTGATGCACAAATATATATACACACATATACAACACATAGACAAATACACAGTTCACATATACAAAATAATGTTGATTTGAAGAAAATAAATAAATTTAAACTTTTATATTTCGAAAACAAAACGGTAATACACGATTTTTTTAAAATTTATATAATAAATATTTAGCTTTACTCTCCTAGTTTTTTTTTTAAATTCTGTCGATTATTTTTTCTAATACAACAGATAATAGTTGGTCGAGCAAGAAATTTTACATGCTAATTATCTCGCGTTCTAAACGGTCAAAAATTCTGAAACTTCGGGATTTATTAGAAAACATTATTTTTAGCCTGTGAAAAAAAAATGAGCAAAATCTGCCGAAAGGTGGTAGTATGCTGGTACATCCTTAATTATAAACTAGAGATAGTAGGTCGATGTTTGCTACCTCAATCCGCCTGACATACCCTTCGGCCAACACGTTCCGTGGTTACACTCTGGGGAACAACCTAATAACTACTGCTGGTAAGTTGAAATGTTAAGCCTGTTCTCTGCCAGCGATCCCAATAAATAACAATGAAAGCTTCCTGCAATGTTTGAAAGTTAATCCTGTTGTCAGTTTTCAAATATAAATAAATGTCAAATTTGCCGTTTGAAGGAAGTTGCAGGAAAGTATTGGTTCTAGTTTTTGAGAAAATTCAATTTTTATATGAAAAAACAAGATTTCGTTTGGCAACTGTGCCGTATGACACAAAATGTCATGGTCTCACTACACGTGTTAATATCACTAATACTATTTTAATAAACCAGGGTTTCCACACTATATTTGTTCAAGTCGCTTCAACTATAATCAATGTGCTAATGAAAAGTCATCTAATTTGCGATAAGCAACCCAATCTGGCAACCATGTAATAAACACTATTGAAACAATGTTGCCGTACGTTATACTCTTACGCTTGAAACCTTGACCTACAGCAAGGTACAGGAAAAGTATATAGAAACTATCTGCCCGCTTAAACTATTTGTCGTATGAAAAAATTTTTCATACAAAAGTTATTTGTTTTTATTAGATAAACATTTTTGTATATTTAAAGATTTTCTATATCTCGTACCGTTTAAAGTTAGTTTTTTAGCGTAGCTGCTACGCGGCACAGATGCATGTACTGCAAACTATAAATAGCCTATAACCTTCCTCAATAAACGGGCTATCTAACACAAAAAGAATTTTTCAAATAGGACAAGTAGTTCCTGAGATTAGCACGTTCAAATATATAAATTCTCCAGCTTTATAATATTATATTATCGATTATAGATTACTGTATAGCATGTATATATCATAGAAAGTCTATGATACTGAATACCAGTATCATTCATAACTTGATAGCTATATAAAATGATTTATAAATACAATCTGTATAAAATATCTAAAATTTAAACACTTGAAGGCAGACTAATACACACGTGATCGCATAATTTGACAAGCAAGCAAGCAAGCAGATCGACGACTCTAGTCAACAACTTTTTGATAGGTACAACACACAACAACGCACACACAGTCTGTCAGAATTTAGGCTTGAGGGTATTTGCGGCGGCGCGCTACTGTATTTAATTGTAATACAAAAATAAATTATGTAATATAATTTAAAATATGGTAATGATTTTTGAAAGTTAATTTTATTGAACAAACTCAACATGTTTTTTTAAGAAAAAGGTTTCGTACAAAAGTATTTTTATATTGAATAACTTGACCAATACCTTTTGAAAAAAATGTTAGAGACCATTTTTATACCATAAATACATTTGGAAAAAAATACATTTTGAAAAAAAACCATTTTACCTCTACTTTAATTCCCGAGAAATTCTTCCCTGTTGTACCTAGGGCTTTGGCATCACACTCTTACGGTTCAATGAACGTGTGCACCAATTTTCATTGCTTGAACAAAAAATGCAAAGAGCCCATTTGAATTTGTCACTTAGCCTCCGGACTATATTGTAAATTACATTTAAACATACATGTTATACAAATGTAATTATGTAATTACGTGATGCGTAACGATACGCACATTTATGACACATGCGTGAGTACATAAACGTAATAAATAAAAGAGAATGATAAATATTTACTTTCAGTTTTATTAACAAACTTTATATTGTGTAGCAGCAGTTTACTAGCAGTTACCAGTTACGACAACGTTATAGGCTAGGAGGCACATTTAACATAAATCAACTAAGCTTAATGGTATTGTAGATGTGTATGAAGTTAGCACAAACATGCCAGTATAAAAATAAAACAAATCTTGATTAAAATAAGTGTTAAGTATTTAATGCTCGTTTGAAACAACTAAATGTTTATTTACTCGTAAATTTCTAGGAAATTTTCATTTATTGGAATTCTAAGAAGGTTTTGTACGTAAAACATAATTCAAAACACCAATCGAAAATATTCAACGCTTACAATAATATAACTTTACTTAATAAGATACAACTTTCTTTGTTACTTTTATAATTTCTTCCTGAGTGAGATGGCATTCGAAATTTAAGCTCTAATAAGTGCCGATGATTACGCGAAAATGAGGGTTTATTTTATCAAAACCGGATGGCATTGATACACAACAATTCCTTACACTTATTAGAGCTTAAATTTCGAATACCATCCGATTTAAACAATTTTTTCTCTATTTTTGTTTAAAAAATTCGAAAAAAAGGATTTTTTGGCGACGTTGAAGGGTTGTTTCAGAAACTGCCCATCAGGATAGGATGACATTTTTTTTACAATATATAGTGATACCAATAAATAAGCTCACCAATTTTGGTGCGGTTGCCTCACAACTTTTTTTTTTATACTAAATTCGCGAGTTCGAAAACGGCCCGCGTGTTTTGGATAGCAAAAAAATGTTATTATATAAATAGGGTATAAACTTCAAAGCAACCGCATTTTCATCCGGCTGCCTCGTCAAAAAATTTTTCGTTTTGTCCGCCCCTTCTCTATCTCTGCCCCCGTCCATTTGGGGTCCATTCGGACGGTACGGAGGGGTTCAATATCACTTCAAGACCCACATTACCACTAGCTGCCACTCCGTCCAAATTTGAAGTGCCGTTGCCTTGAATATACTGTCTTCAAGCAAGCAAACGATAGATGGGATATATACAGACTGTGTTGGAATGCTTTTCCAATAGAGAATCAATGTTAAATATTATTTATTACTGGCAGGCGTCTGGTTACTCTTAAATGAGTCAGTACACACAATACACACAGTCAATGAGTCAGTGCACACTCTTACACACTCTTAAATGACAAACAAACTACCATACGTGTGTACTGACTACTCATTGCATGTGTACTGACTTTCTCCGCACAGTAACTAGACGGCCTGCCAGTAATAAATAATATTTCAACATTAATTCTCTATTGGAAAAGCATTCCAACACAGTCTGTATATGAAACTCGCTCGCCCGTACATGTAAAGAGTAAAGTAGTGAGTACTGGTAATAAAACTCAGTAGTCAGTTATTATTATTATGAATCCGACCAAAAACATAAATGTAAGAAAGGGCCGAGTTTTCGGGAAAATCCTTAATGTAATAGTTCCTTCTTAAAAAGTGATGATATGAGAGTAAGGACCGAGCTATTTACAAAGTAAATAGCTCTAGACTTCATATAATAGTTGCTTCTTAAAAAGTGATGATATGGAAGAAAGGACCGAGCTATTTACAAAGTAAATAGCTCTAGACTTCAGATAATAGTTGCTCTTTGAAAAGTGATGATATCCCATTAAAGAGCCGAGCTATTTACAAAGTAAATAGCTCGGTAAACTATTAACTAAAAAAAAATAATGAGGGGTAAATTGATTAAATGTAAGAAAAAATTTGGTTGAAATTTATTTCATAAGTTTTCCCTTAGTATGTTTTTAAAATTTTATAATACGCGGCAAGTTATTTTTTCTGATGATTTCAAATATTTTTAAACTTGCCGCGTTATAAAATTTTAAAAACATACTAAGGGAAAACTTATGAAATAAATTTCAACCAAATTTTTTCGGCCACGCACTACCGTGCTCTTGATATAACTAGTGAACGCATAGATAGCCAAGCCACTAGATACAGGATGGCGCAAAAGTACCTTCACGGTTATTAATTTTCGATATGAAGCGATATCAGCCTGCAGAAAAGATAAATATCGTAACTTTTTATTTGGAAAACGGAAGAAGCTTTATTTCTATTTCAGAGAAACTATCGACGATATTTTAATGTCAAATCTGCTCCTTCTAACCATACGATATTGCAGATTATTTTCTTTGAGGTTATCTGAAAGAAAGGGCTTATGTAAACAAGCCACAATGCTTGGAATAACTTAGAATATTAGGTGCGAGAGATTTTGGGATACGGTCATGGAATATGTTCTAAAAAGAGCTCATATTTATCACCGCGAAAGCGGACATAATTTGTTAAACATCATTTTTCGTACATAGTTGGAAAAACACTTCAAGAAACACACTTTGTATGAGTTGCAAAATATAAATTTACTTAACTTCTCATATACTTTTTTAATTTAAAAATCGTGAAGGTACTTTTGCGCCACTTTGTAGATAGATGAGATTTATGACTAGACAAAGATATAAAACACAACATTTAGTATGATAAAAAGAGTTAGTATAATCAAGAAGCAAATAGTAAAATATAATCAAGTTTGCATGTATGGTATGGTATGATAGATATGGTTACGATGGTCTTGTCTAATGTTAGTATTATACTGAACTGATGTCTACTTACTGGTGTATGTATGTATATTGTATAGTGTTGTGTGTGTTACTATGTATGTAGTCTAGTTATTGTCTAGACTAGATAGACTGTATGACTTTCATATCATCATCAACATAATATAATCAAAATTAAAGCGAGCTGTACAACACAAGACCTCAATATTCTATTTTATTTGTTTGTTTGTATGCTCGTGTAGCTTATTATTGCAGCTAAACCCAGCACAGTCTACCCCTGTATATACTGACTTCTTAATCAATGCTGAGTGTATTGTTTATTTTACTTAAAAACATGCATAAACACGCTGCCGTTGTAATTTGCAATAGTGTCTAAATGAGTTTTTTTTTAATTCTCAGTTTCATTTTTTTCTCTTTACGGACAAATGTATGTCTGTCTTCAATTCAAGACTAAACAAGGAAATGTATGAATTCCCTTATATTCCTAACAGAATGGTTTTAGTCAAAATAAAGTTCCAGAATGATGTCAGATAGAAGCTATCCATAAATCACGTATCATTTTTTACGTGGGGAAAGAGGGGGGTTGTATATTATGCTATTATGTTATGTAATGTAATCTGGGGAGAGGGTAGATCCAACTTTGTGTTACGGAACACAGATAATATCTGAGAACAATTAATAAAGAAACGGAAAATGAAATGGCGTACTTTAAAGCCTAACAAAATGTAACTGACTAGCAGCGTATTGATGAGTAACAAATACATTAAAATTTCGAAAAATGTATTGACTAAATGTATTAATAAAGAAACGGACAAAAAAACTGACTTGATTCAAAGCCTGACGAAATGTGATTGATTGTTAAATATTTCTTGAACACAGACTAACAGTGTGTTGGTATCTGACACTATTCTGAACTTCCAATGTTAGTTCCTTTTGTGGTCTTGATCACTTTTACACGTAATTCCAGATGTTTGAGCTGAAATTGTGGCTGAAGTTTATGAAGAAAAAGTTTCTAGAAAAAAAACCGCCTATATTCCTAAGGTGTTCTATTTATAGGTAAATTAATCCTTATTAGTTCACATAGACAATGGAGTCTTGTTAAAGATATATCTTGTTTTGTCCCTACCTTGTTGAATATTGTTTCGAGCCAAATCACAAAGACAAAAGCTACTCTGACCCGCCTTTCTCTTTGGAAAATGGTCATTATCTAAATACAACAAAGACGAGTATTTTCTCAAAGGCACAAAGACTACTTTGTTAATTAATAATTAATTAACACTCTAGGCAAAAGATACTCAAAGACAGATGATGATGACGTCGACAAGATATGCCTTCAATTATTTGTGTTCCGCTTGCCTCTCGCTGACAGAGTCTGTAGTGTTCTTCAAGTGAGGAGTTTTGTCTCTCTAACAAATACACAATAAACTTCAAACATCAGACATCATAGCGTCACTACTAACTAATACAATATTAATTTTTTTTTTTTTTAGGTCTGGTAGTGTGTTGACTAGCTAGACCAGCTAGCTGTTGTCTTGTGTTCCACCACACAGTTCGTTAACCCAAACCCAAATAAAATTTTTTGCACACAATTAATTACAATAATAAAAATTTAATACAGTGATTGTGAAGATTAAATTAATATAAATGACTAATATATTAAATCTATACTTGTAATAAGTCTGTTGGCATGATCTATACTAAATTTTGTTTATTAAATGACTAGCTGAATTCCCCGGCGTTGCCCGTGGAACTCCAAGATTTGCTCCGGCTACTTTTGGTGTCGATAGCGTACTACTGAATTATTCAACTTCAGTAATTTTTACCGGCACTTCCGCTATCAGAATTAAAATGTTATTTGGTTTCCCTTCTATTTTGAAAATATAATATAGCCTATGTCACCCGGGGATAGTGTAGCTTCCCAACGGTGAAAGAATTTCTTAAATCGGTCCAGTAGTTTTGGAGCCTATTCCATGCAAACAAACAATCAAATCTTTCCTCTTTATAATATTAGTATAGATAAATACAAAGTGGATTTTTTTAATTTTTGTCTGTTTGCCTGTCCGTGACAACTATGCTCAAAATCTAACTTGAAAAAACGGTGTGATATAGAGTAAGTCTTTAATACATGCAAACAACTTTTCTTATTCTCGAATCATTTAAAATTTCCAAAGTATTGCACTTCGACCTTATGTGTCATTGTGCCTACCCCCAGCTGTACTTCAGTCTGACGAGATTCGCTTTTCCCATATCTTGGCAATGGGCAGGAGCGTGCTTATCAGGTTTCCTGAAGGTTCGTAAAATCGACAGCAAAAGTAGACATTCTTTCTCAAAATTTCATAGTTGATTTGAGCCGAATCCATTAGTATTTCAAAAAAAATGTTTAGAACAAAAGTTGTGAGTATTTTAATGACGAACAATTTTTATTTAAGACATTGTTTCGACAACTTAATCTATTCGACACAAATCGATTGCAAAGTTTGACTTTTGCAGTCATACGTAAATCTATTTTGTTAAAAATATTCACGGTTACAATTCTTAGAATTTCCGATCGACAAATTTATAACTGCACTTTAGCAAAGACGAGGTGAATGAATTGTATCAAAATAGAAAAAAAATTTACAATCAAAATAAAAATAAAAACAAAATGATTATAAAAACGATTATTAAAATTGGTGGTTTTTGTTTTTTTTTTTAGTCGAATAACCTTCAAAATTGTTTAAAACGAAATTAGCCGAATAGATTTTTGTGTGTACATAAACCAAATATATATATTTATAACATAACATAGATGAATTTATAACTGTTTTGAATGGGTCATGGACTTATAATATATTTGTGGTGGGCTAGTACTAATATGCTCTAGTGGTACGAACTGACCTCTATATGTGGACTGTGGTTCCTTATGATAGTAAAAGAATATAGCATAGATAGAATCACCCAATCAAGTAAATATAATTGATTGACAATTTCCTTGATTGATATTCAAGACTGACGAATGGTGATTACCATACACATATCAATAACAAATGCGGATCATATTACTTAAATGTCAAAGTAAGTAAATGCTAGTCACTTCCGTTGGTATAATCAATCCGAAAGGCAACCATACTAACAATAGATATAAGTAGACAGTTTACATAAACAATTTAAAAGAATAAGGATCATTTTGTTGTAATTGATTTTTTAGATCTTTTATGATCAGACCTGAATGTTTAATCGATTTTTTTGGCTTTTCTGTTAAGATTTATGGTTTAAAACTCTTATTCTTACATACATCATTCTAGACTTTCCACAAAACTGGTAAATTTCTATAATTTGTAGAAACTCGCGCCAAAACTCTTTTTATTATTTCGTGTCAATCCATCCCTTGTTAATATGGTTGCCTTTAGGTTATCTTAAGGGAGGTGACCAGCGTTTACTTAATTTGACATTTAAGTCTGAACATTGGTAACAGTATTTTGACATCTTACAAATCTTGGCTGGGTATTAAGTCTAAGACCTTCACATTCCAGGCCAGTGCTCAGCTAACTGAGCTACCCACCCACATGCTATGGTAGAATGTGTATAATTTCTCACTATCTGGCGTACAATCATTTCCCTTAAATCCTGGCGAAGATGGCGTACAGAGTTCTTATTACCATGATCTTAAAATACAGGTTGGTAAATATTCAAATTTAAAATAGTCATCGAATGAGAACTTTATGACCACAGAGTAATAATCAATAATACACCTTAGATAGATAGATAGATAGATAGATAGATAGATAGATTGTAGAGGCTGCCCTGAACGGGCTACACTTCGACCATAAGGTCCATTGTGATGCCTAAGGATGTGAGTGGAGTGGAAGAAATTTGTGAGTAGACTAGGAATTGGTAGGATATGCGGCTGCAACCGACTCTGCTAGGAACTATGCCGATATTTATCTGGAGTTCGTGAAGGAAACTGCAGAAAACCTTCTTAAGCATTTTTTTTAATTTTTGACAAACTGCCGATGTCGGGATTCGAACCCATAACCTCCCAGTTTCCAAATATGCATACTGCACAGACATAACGCCTTAGACCGCTCGGCTACTTGGACTGGTATAATACACCTTACTGGTTTATGGGTCTGTAATAAAAATTCTGACCCTTCATCTTCGTCAGGATTTAAGGGAAAAGATTGTACATGTTTTTTTATTACTTTAATTATTGCAAATCGTTCTTGAATAGTTAGTTTATGGTCACTTTAACGAATCTGCAATTTTGCGACTTTAATCAAAGCATTTTTCATCAAGTTTAAAAAAATCGTTAATACGATTTTACTTAATTTCTTGCAATTGCTAAATTCAAGTAAATTTAACAGAGAATCAAGTTATTAGGGTTCGTAAAAAATGGAATATATTTGACAGTGTTTTAACATCTGTTAGATATAATTTATTTCCGCTTCCACCATTTGGTTTGTAGCGCTCCCTAGTAGTGTATACATCAAATTGTATAATTTCTAAACAGTCCATATATGTGGAGGTCAGTGTGGTTGGTTGCTATGGTAGGTATATGGTGTTGTGTATGGACTGGTGATGATTTGTTTTGTACATCATCAAACAATTTCATAGACTATAAATTTTAATCTACATACCACACACAACACAACACTAACTAAATGTTACAACCAACAATGTTTGACTGATATTTATTTGTATAAATATCAACAAGTCTGGCCCATTTCCGGAATTCCATCATCATTCAAATATCATCAACATTCACCAAATTGTTTTCGTTGACGTATTTCTTTTTTCACACAAGTTTACTTCATTTTTATTGATTTTTTTTTTGCTTTTTCATTCAAACGATTTACTTTTTAGTCAAGTTTAGTTTCAATATTTGAAATGTTTCAAAATATTGAGAGGAAAATACAAATTTTGGTAAAGATTTTTGAGTTACACCATTTCCGGATATCCGTCTGCACACGATAACTAAAAAATAAAAACGAAAAAGCTGAAATTTTGTGTGCTCTAGACCTAAAAATTGACTTTCAAGACAAAATACATCTCCCGCTAAAGGGGGAGAGATGGGTGGGTGGGTTATCTACCGTTAAAATAGGATTTAAAAGAACAAAAAAAACTATATTAGAATCTTTGGCAGAGGGCAGTGCTTAACATTTCAATCTACTAGCAGCAAAAACCAAGTTGTTCACCAGAGTGCAACCATGAAACTCGAAGGGTGTATCACGGGGATTGGAACTGGACAAATTGACCTACAAGCACTAGTTTATAATTTAGCTAGAGTTCCCAATACAATAAATATCTTTTTTTGGAAATAAACAACTTTTGTTTTAATCTTTTTGTATGGGTATGAATATTTTGTATTGGTATTTTTGTTTCCGAACATTACAGTTCTCATTTTATCTATTTAAGGGATTGTCCTATAACTTCAGTAGCCACTGAGAGTGGGTAAATTCCCTCTAATTATTAAGAGGTATGGTATCCATTTGGCAAACCAAATCAAGCTGAAATAATTAAATTTCAATATCTAATACCTTAATTTCATTCGTGGATGAAGTAACGCAGAAAACGGCCCGTGGCTCCTTAAGGTAGTTTCAGCATGAAACCACTTTTCGGCAGATTTTGCTCATTTTTTTTCACTGGCTACAAATAACGTTTTCTAATAAATCCCGAAGTTTCAGAATTTTTGACCGTTTAGAGATAAACAACAAAGTAATCATTCTCTCTCATTAGAAGCATGTAAAACTTCATTTCCGCCCAATTATTATCTGTTGTATTAAAAAAAATATTCGACAGAATTAAAAAATAATAGGATAGTAAAGATAAATATTAATTAATTAAATTTTTTTTTGAAATCGCGTTTTACCGTTTTCTTTTTGAAATATAAAAGTTTAAATTGAATTACATTAATTTGTATTATATGAATAGTGAATATATCTATGTGTTCTGTATGTCTATATTTGTTCTATTATTCTACTACAATTTAAAATAAGTTATCTTTTCTCTCTTTCTAAGATATCGCGTTCTCTCTCATTCCGATAGAAATATCTTAAGTCTTGTAGAATAGTCTCGCCATAGAAGTTTTCATAGGGAAAGAACGATTTCGTAAGACTCAACAAGAAAACTCTTCACGGTCGATATAAATTTTAGTAAATCCCTATGTGAAAGCCCTACTACTTTTTTATTACCTTAAGCATTCTTTTTATTCAAAAACCAATTTTTGTTTAAAACAGTTCTTAAAAAAAAAACGATCTTCTTCCTTGATCTTGAGATGCGATAATAATCACATGCCGTTCTTTTTTTTTAAGTAAAAAAAAAAAACAGTTTTTTTTAGGGTGGTGATTGAAGATGTATTTTAGGTTTAACAATCATTTGACACCATTCCCACGACTTACAGAGTACTAAAAATAATATTCAACCACTATCGACCAGCCCTTAAACATATTTTGAAAAAAAAAATCAACCACCTTCCTCTCCCCGTTTACGATCAAATCATCTGAAGAAGATGCAACATGTTGTACGAACAAATATAACAGACAAAAATTAATAAAATAAAAAATACAGTTCGAGTTCCCCCCGGCCCCTATTATTTCCTCTCTTTTTTATATTTCACATAAGCTTTCTTTACTAAATTCATTAATCTTCTGTTTTTTATTTAAAAAAGAAAAAAAAGGACTCCGTTATGTATGTCAAATGCATTAAGAGGTTTTTTTTTTTATATCTGTTTACCTTAAAAAAAATATGTGTCTCCGGTTTCTATTCGAATAGCCTAATTTTTATATAATATTACACAAATATTTAACAAAACGTATAAAAACGTAACTGTTTTATATTTAAGGTAGTTCTCTTTCAGTAAGAGCAAACAGTTTAAAAGATAGTATGATCAACGTATTTATTTGATACCCGCGACTTCGTCAGGGCAGAATATATATATATATATATATATATATATATATATATATATATATATATATATATATATATATATAACTTTAATAACTTTTTATCGAATGAAGATATCGTGATAATTTTTTAGACAAGGTATCAAGTATCTAAGGAGCAAAACAAAAAAAATTTGATCAAATCGATCCAGCAGTTTTGCGTGATGTGCGCACAACGAAAACCCCATCATTTTATTTATATAGATGAAATATTTTATTCAACCTTTAAACAGATTAAAGATCAACATTTGACAAATATTTTGTGGCATTTTCATTTCAAAATTTAGAAAATTGAACCATTGGGACCACATCATTTCTTGTGACCCCCAAAATAAATAAAGTTACCTTGGCGTAGTCAGAATAACTCATGAAAATTTGAATTTTGCAGAGATAAAAAAAAATCCTTCGTTCAAGGCCACTAGTCAATCTTATCTTAAAGAAGTGTGCAAAACTTGAATATAGATCGAATCTTTTTTTTTTTTTTGAGAAGTTATGACAACCGACTTCAAAAATAGAGTTTTGAGAAAAACGCGATTAAAGACAGATAGACAATAGCTAAGCATCTGCCTCAATCTACTTCCCAAGGCTCTATCTTCTTGAGTTTTACTCTAATTGACTTAAAACTTTGATTCTAGACATATTGTATAATAAGACAAAAAAAAATCGATTTTTTGAAATTTTCAAACCCATGTAACCAACTCCTTAAACAACATTTCGATCGACACACTGTATATATATATTTCGATTGCTAAGTAATCGTTATCAGTTTTAAATGTGTATATGATACAAAACTATGTTAAGGGCGTTCCAGCACTGTGTTATATAATCAAGACAAAAAACCGGTTTGATTTTATTATAGCACACATATACAACACATAGACAGACAAATACACTGTTCACATATACAAAATAATGTTATTTTGAAGAAAATAAATAATTTTAAACTTTTATATTTCGAAAACAAAACAGTAACACACGATTTTTAAAAAAAAATATATATAATAAAATATTTAGTTAGCTTTTCTATCCTAGTTTTTTTTTAAATTCTGTCGAGTATTTTTTCTAACACAACAGATAATAGTTGGGCGGGTAGGCTTCTAATGAGAGAGAGTGAGAGAGATAATGATAACTTTGATATTAATTATCTCGCGTTCTAAACGGTCAAAAATTCTGAAACTTCGGGATTTATTAGAAAACGTTATTTTTAGCCTGTGAAAAAAAATGAGCATAATCTGTCGAAAATTGGTGGTATGCTGGAACACGTAAATACCAGCACCAGGTGCTAATTAAGCATGTAGTGTAATTATTTGTAATCACTAATTATCGCAACATAAATTAAACTTACATAAATGTTTTATTACATACTGAAGATGTATATAATATTATTAATGTATGCACTGTCTGTCGTTGGTAGGTTGTTGCTTGGTTGTTTGAAATTGAACATGATGATGATAAAACAAGAACAACATATGTTGTGTAATAAACATAAAACGTCTGTGTACTTACAATATTAAGTTAAAGTATATTATTTAATATCGCTCTGTCACCTTGAACTTGTTTTGACATAAATATCCATCCAGGCAACCCGAACAAAAAAAAAAGTATTAGACATCGTATTACATTTGTAGTAATACTGGTGGTTTCATAACCTGCAAGCGTTTAGTTTTGAAATCGAAATTGTGTCGATTAGGGTAATCGGCATGTCAATCACGTTGTCGACAAAATTAGCTGAATTTCTGATCAATTATTCAAAATTTAAGTATTTAAATTTGTTGAAAATTTTCAAATTATTTATCGTTGATGCAAATCGATCTCAAAAATAGGGAATATGCATGAAAATTTTTGTTCACTTCAATTGAAGCATGTTTAATTGACAAATATCAAGGTAAAATTACTTTTTAAATAACTTTAAAAATAAGCGAGATATGAATGATTGAAATTCCCGATTAGACAAGGAGGGTGATAGTCCTCTTGATATGTTATATGACGTCATATTACACTTTCACCATTTAAAATACACGTAAAACTCCGTTTTTAGTATTTTTGCAAGAAAGAGACAGATAATAATCTTTAAAAGCTTATAGCTTCCTTGATATTTGTCGGATTTTAATTTCGTTTTTAAATATTATTACAGTATTAACAGTATTTTCACATTCTGAAAATAAATGTGAAAAAAAATTTTCATGCATATTCCCTATTGTACGAACAATGAGATTGGTTGACAAACACGAATCGGATATCTCCTATCTTAACAATGCCGATGATTGCCGACTGTCACACATAGGCGATCGTTACAAAAAAAAAACGTGACATTGTAAGTCTGAAATTTTATTTCACTCCCCATATAAAATCTTGTATAGTCGCGTTATACATGTTTCCACATCCAAAAAGAATCTAAATTTGTATAATACTGATGAAAATCTGTCTTCATTTTCTTTGCTAAAAGTTGTTGAGTTTTCGCAGATAATCGGCCTTAAAAGAGGTTTCCCAATGCTTTTACAAAAACCACGTGAATACTGCCTTTTTTTTTTTCCTCAAAACGAATAATTCTATTATATTTTGATCTATATGATTACTATTATTCAGAGAAGTGTGTTGTGTCTCTGAATAATATTGTACAATTTATCCTGAAACACTTTGTACCCAACAGTAAAAGGTAATAAAAAATATGACTACCAACTAAGATCAATAATTTTACCATTAAAACCTATAAAATATTGTTGAATGAAAATAGAATAAAATTCGTCATGAAATCATCCACAGTCAGATCAACAGACAGACAGACAGACACGATAGTCAGTCAGACAGATAGACGTATTAGATTGTGGATTGGCACAGTTATTATCATGATCGCAGCACCGCACATCATCGTCGTCATCAATAGCTAGTTAAGTTTTCACATATAAACTAACTAATTCTCTTCTCTCTACTACCATGACACAGAATTATAACGGCAGCTGTCTCTTCGCTCTCACTGTGTGTAAGGTATTATATTTGTACGGCTGGTTGGGTTACGTTGCGGATTCATCAAATTGAAAGTATATATATATATATATATAGACTTTTTTATCCCTTTTATTTTCGCGAATGGGGTGAGAGGGTAGAACATATAGAGTTATATAATAATAATACTACTACTAATATTACTTATTGCAGTGGGTAAATAAAAAACTGCTGAATTCAAGGGATGCAATTCAATAAATACAATAATTTTTTTAAAATTGCACATTTAATTTTGTTTTTTTTTTTTTTTGTACAATATTTTTGCAGTACAGTTTTTTATAAAAATTGCATTTTTTGAGAGTTTGAAAATCGAAATTTATCACCACCAGTTTTTTTAAAACAAAACTATGAAAAGATTTGTTGTGAATAGAATTTGGTTGCAAAAGTCGAGCTATCCTTTCAAAATTTTATAGTTGCTTTGGGGCGTTATTCATTCGATTTTTGGGAAAAGGTTTTCAATAAAAGTTGTAAGTATATTTATAATGAACAATTTTTATCAATAGCATTTTTTTTTAAAATCGAATGAATATGGCACAAATCCTAATTTTGTGTGCCTATGTGTTTAATCCTATCGACTTAAGGACATTCCAGCACTGTGTTATATAATCAGGACAAAAAACTGGTTTGATTTTATTATAGAACAAATACATATACAGTATACACACATATGCAACACATAGACAAATTCATTGTTCATATATACAAAATAATGTTATTTTGAAAAAATTTTAAACTTTTATTTTTCGAAAACAAAACGGTAAAATGCGATTTTTTTTTTTAAATTTAATAAATATTTATCTTTAATATTCTAGTTTTTTTTTTTTTAAATTCTGTCGAGTATTTTTTTTCAATACAACATAAATAGTTGGGCGGGCATGAAGTTTTACATGCTTCTAATGAGAGAGAATGATTACTTTGTTGTTAATTATCTCGCGTTCTAAACGATCAAAAATTCTGAAACTTCGACAATTCATATGACATTTGTCTATTAAGTATACGCTAGTATTCTAGAATTTGTCTTACGTAACACAATTGGAATTTGGACTAACATTGTATTGTTGGCGCTTATTAAGTATACACAAATAAATATATGAACAGTTATTACTTTGAAAATATTTTCCATGTACAGAATTAACTCTCGGCCTACAAGTGTAGATTTGCCTTTCAAAAAGAACCAAAAAAAAAACGCAAAATCTTTCAAACAAAATACAACTCGAATAAAAAGATGTGTCAAAAAAAAAACTATAAAATTATGTTATAATATTTTAACAAAAAAAAAAAGGGGCCTTTCATCTCGACTCAATTATTATAAATCTTTCAAACCAACACACAAAATTGGATCGTCATAATATTTCAAAAAAATATCTATAAAAAAAAAATTGATGGTATAATTTTTTTTATTTTTTATATTCTTGTAAAAATTTTTAAGAGTCGTCGAATCTTTTTAGGGGGATATCTCACATTCACACACACACACACACGATATCGTAATATCGTATCCCATTATCGCAGCTATAGTGAGCGGTACCGTCTTGTAGTTTGTAGTAGTATGTTATTCACAAGATTGTAGGTTGCAGGTAAAAAAATATTTTACTAAGCCAAGTGTTTTGAGATGATGAACCCTTATATTCAAGAAGAACCCAGAGTCTGTATACTCACTATATGACTATACTCAATACTGAGTATACACTATACACTATTGACTATAGTCTATACACACATCAGACTCTACAATATTACAATAAAATATTATCTCATAACACATGAGAAAAGAGACGGGATCTCTTGGTTATTATAAAAAAAAAAAATCTTCATCGATCAAATGCGTATCAGACTACAAACAAAATCGGGGAGACGCTTTACAAATTTAAAATTTTAATTATTGGAATCAGATTCCCATCGGAAATGCATTTAAGTTTAGGCAGCATACAAAAGTAATATCATTATCTGAGTTATAAGTTTGACTGCTAACATTAGTAGCGGAGGGGAGCTCGAAGTTTGGCAAGTAGGAGCGTCTAGACCTCTTTTACCAATGCCGGTGATTAATCGCCCCCCATAATTTGCCACCGTTGAGAATCTAACCTAATGAGAACTCTGCTCAGAACCTCCTAGTTCTGAGCAGAGCGCCTTTGATAGCTCGACCATTCAGTCTGGTCACCAAGTTTGACTGCTAGTCTTTACTCGAATTGCTTTGAGCATATTTTTGCACCCAAATATCGATAGCAAACAGTCCCATCAAATATATACATAAAAATAGGACAAAGTTATCTTGCATTCTTTGAGAAACGATGTGATACTTGGGATATTTGGGAACTTGTCAAGTAAAATATTAAATAGCTGCTAAGGAAAATCTTGCAATAGCTTGACCCTCACCTTGATATTGTGGGAATATACCAAGATATTCTAGAATATTCGATCTAAAACCTAATCTAAGGAGAATGATTAATTAAAACGAATTTGTGGACTTTAAATCAATTTTTAGCATCAAATTCAATTGTCAAATACGAAGAGTTTGTTGGTAGTTACGGGGTATAAGTCTTAGGGGCATATGTAATGCACTACGCAGACGTCTAGATGTTGAAATTCAAAATGTAGAAGCGACACTACATACCACTCCCTACCATTTAGGTGTTTGATAAGATTAAGGTTTATGTACAAGATCAAGACCAACGCAAGACTACCCATAAAAATACATGGGACATATTGAGATAATCCAAGTAATAATAATACTACCAGCCAAGTGGTCAAGCAGTCGAAGGCGTTATGTCTGTGCAGTATGCTTGCTTGGAAACTGGGAGGTTATGGGTTTGAATCCCGACATCGGCAGTATGTCAATTAATAAGAAAAAAAAAGGGCGGTTAATTGACTAAACTGTCGGCGTATGGACAAGAACGAAGTAACCGGCTATGCTTGAGAAGGTTTTCTGCAGTTTCTTTCACGAACTCCAGATGAATATCGGCATAGTTCCTATCTAGTCGGCTTCAGCCGCACATCCTACCAATTTCTAGTCTATACACAAAATTCCTTCCACTCCACTCACATCCTCAGGCATCACAATAGACCTTATGGTTGAAGTGCAGCCCGTCCAGGGCAGCTTCAACAATCTATCTATCTATCTAATAATAATACTAAAAATAGGATTCTCTTCTAAATTCAAGATCTGCAAATTATTCCATCCAAAAAAATTCAGAATATTTACTCAGAATAACCGAAAACGCTAACTTTATATCAATTCTGTACATAGTAGTACCCCAGAAATATTTAAGTTGGATAAGGGATGGAGCTACCTCTCTGAACCCAAACATTCGGCACTATCCAGAAATGTTGAATCTTAGTATCCTATCCTATCATAGATATCACCTTCAGACCTAACTGAGACTGTAATAGGACTGTACAGAAAACAGATCTAACTGTAATCCACCAATACCTCCCTTCACTACCAAGCATTTTTGATACGGAATTACGAAATATTTTTTATTCGCAATTATTTTTTTTCAAACCACTCAACACAAAAATGTTACCTCTACAAAAAAAATATTATAACATAAGTTATGTGAACAACAGACTTTTAGCCAGCAGAGGACCCAGAGCAAATCAAAAGTATATTTCGCACATTTTTTAATGCTAAATAAGTTAACCTTTATCTTCAGAGGTAATTTCAGGTTATTTTATTTAGTATTATTATTATATATAGATATATATAAATATATCTGTTTTATTATTTTATTAAAAAACATAATAATAATACGGTTATTTTTATTTTTATAATTCTTAGAAATTCGTGGTTATTTCTGATAATATACTACTTAACGTAAGATCTCTCTTGCAAGTTGTACTATACGTTCAATTAAGTTTTTATACATAATCCAAACTCTGTGAATCATTTATAAAACATTGTATGTATAAAGTCTGTCTGCTGTAGTAATGGGCCTTTTTTACACTTTACAAGTTTTAAAATTAAAAATATCTAATTGTCATCAAATTACAGTGATTACACCTACATTAAGTAAATTATTTGAAAATTTTTTATGGTTTTTTCCGAATTATCAAGAAGTATTTATTCAAAATACAGTAAACACTCGTTAAGCAGACCAGGTATGTGTTGGATTACAAAATTATTGTATTTTTGTGGTACTATGGGTCACAAAAGTAGCGCTCATTTTTCAAAATTATTTTGTTTATTTGTACAGTCACTAACCAAAATGGTCTATATATTATGGAAATATTGGTAGTCGATTTGTTACGAAACTATTCGGTTTTCTCAAGTGTTTGGCACATAAGTTTGAATTTTTATAAGGAACAACTATCGTTCGAAATATTTTTCAAAAATCGAATAGTTTTGGCACAAATTTGTTTACAAACATTTGCATCATATAACACCACTTTTGGTCACAGTACCTTATTAATTCGAATTTTGGGGAAATGTTTCGAATAAAAGTTGTTAGTATATTTATAATGAAAAACTTTTATTCAAAGGATTTTTCCGCGAACCGAATAAATATGGCACAAATCAATTATAAAGAAGCAGGGCAAAAGTTTTCCACAAATCGAAATAGACCCAGAATGAGATAATTCAAATACAAAAATTCACGGATAATTTATAGAAATTTTTCTGGACCTTTTTGTTAAGAATTTGGCTGTGCAGAAACTCAGTCATAAATCGTAGTTTCATTTTGCTTTGACTGGTTATCAGTCTTTTTGGAATGAAACTTCCAAGAGGATTCTTTGTTTATCTTAGACTTGGGCGGTTTCATTAGTGCGTGGATCTATCAATGTCTTCTTTCCTGAAATATCCATAGTAGATGTGATCTTCTAAACTGGTGAAAGGTTTTAGATAGACCAGATTAAGCATATTTCAAACTATGTTGACTTCATAAAAGCGTTTGGGAAACGCTGGGCCTACAGTTTATTCATTGGTTAAATGACTAGGTTAGTTAGAAAAAGTACATCGACTATAATCCTTGGTTGATTGAATCGAATACTCAAAAAAATGCGGTTTAAATAACTCAATCGATAAAAATTAAGAATCATCTCAAAACTCTATAAAAACATTTATGGATGCTGTATTTTAATTTTGACTGTTCCCTTTTTTTGGCAATAATAATTTTTTTTAGTGCCTATTTTAAATATTATAACGGTTTTAAAAATCATTACTTATTCATAAATAAATAAAATTTACATGTCTTAAATAAAACAAACAAAAAATAAATTTAAAAAATTAATAAAATTAACTATATAAAGTTCATTTTATACTAACCGGAAAATATCTAACAAAAAATCGATCCATTCCAATAATAATTATTATTAACGATTTGACATCAATTTAGTTTCATATAAAAAAGAAAAATCAAGGTACCCGAAAAAAAATGGAAGACCAAAGGCAATTGGGAGCTAAACTAGAATTTAGAGTGATTACGAGAATGAGGATTTCACGAAAAATGTCCAAAATTTAGTTTTGATAGAAAAAATTATCATTTACTGAAAGAAATTTCCGTTTATTTCTCATATTTTCAAGAGCCGTACAAACAAATTGTATCATTCTCGGTTTTCGCAATAGGCAACCTACAAAGATAACGTTTACTAGTAAAAGTTTAGCAAAAATTTACAGAATTAATCGATACTTATTATTCACGAAAACTGGGTTCAATTTTTCAATTCATTTAAAAATATTTTTTTTTAATTCGCATAACCTCATTGTATACGGTATCGTTAGATAGGTATTTTAAAATTATTGGAGATATGTCATGAACAAGTGAGAATAGAATCGATGTTCATCAAAAATTCGAATTTTTTGCTCGAATATAAGATTTATACTTTTAAATATCAAAACAATTACACAGACGGACACCTTATTTTAGTGGCAAAATTCACTTTTCTGGATCAGATAATCAGGCAAACATACACTTACATATGCCGATAGGCAAACATTGCATGTGATACAAATTACACAACATCAAATAGATTAGTATAATTGATACTTTATTACATGACGCGTACTTAAATATTCGTGTTTTGAATAATTAACGGTTTATTTTATTTGTGAAGAAGAAAAAAATGTATGCAAAAAAAAATTTAGTATATGTTATATATATATTTATAAAAACAAAATTTTTAAAATTTAAATTAAAATTAAAATAACACATCATCGCAGCGCGCACGGTATAGACTACATATTCTATCTAGTCTAGCTCTTAGGTTCACGCATATAAATACATAATTTTTGCACGAAAAAATTAATCATTATTTAAAAAATAAAATAAAAAAACATGTGTATTAAAATATGTACATTTTTAATACAGACAAATTATACATAACTTAAACACCATATTATAGTTAAACCTCTTTAAGTGGATACAAGAAATATTATTTAATTTATTTTTTTTAAAAACGCATTTCTTTCGTCTTCTAAAAAACTTTTGACTTTCAATGCTGTATTTTTTACACATGGCCTTATTCATTCGGTTTTTGAAAAAATGCTTCGGATAACTTTTATTTGAAACATTTTCCCAAAAACCGAATAAATAAGGCATAAATATCAACAGTACAATTTTGAAAAAGAACGCTACTTTTGTGGCCCATAGTACTTAAGTTACAGTTAAACCTTTTTATAGAAATATATAGAAACTGTGTTGCAGTCATGTGACAAGCTAAAAAGTGCTTAAATTAAATTATTATATCATTTTTAAAAAGCAATGCTAAAATTAATGGAAAAGGATAAATAATTTTTTAAGCTCTGTAAAGGTATTTGGTATTTGGATGAAAAATATTGAACATTCTAGAAGTCCTAGCTTGCATTGTTTAATTTTTAATCTGAGATACCATCATGGAGTCATTTTTTTCAGACATTCTCTTGAAACGCAACTAAGGCTGAGCCTCCTATTATTTACAAAACGTCTTATAATATTAGCATTTTGAATTATAAAGCTACTTTTTGCTTTCTGCGTTCAACAATTGAGTATTCGTACTTTTGAGTATTTCAGAAAATTTTTATTTTTCATTATGGTTTCCTTATTTTTATTCGATTAAAAGAGATTGTAAGGAAAGCATATTACTAAAAAAAAGCTATCGAGAAATAATCCTTCACTAGAAGCAGACAAAGGCCCAAAGTAATCCAAAAAACTCCTGATATTGAGACGAAAATATTACGATATTGCTACAAGACAAAGAGACAAACCACATAATAAAATCTTACATATACCTCGAAGACAAAAGTTTAGCACAAAGACTTTCAGCATATACAAAAATTTTGACAAATAACAGAGGAAATCTTAGAAAACAAGACCTTTTGAACAGTCTTTAAAAAACTTTTGCATATCATCTACAGATCGCAATTTAAAATATTTAACCTTGCGATTTTAAACTAAGAAGAAAACTATTTATACATATTTTATTTCAATGTTAAAATAATAATTATGCAATGTTTGTCTCGTAACTATGTGAAATAGTATTACAAAAATTAGCATCTCAGTCCACAAAATTGACTACTGTCATTTTATTATATCATAGACTTTTTGATATGTTAATATCCATGCTATAAAGAAAATTATTAGACATTCTTAGATTTTCTTAACTTTTCATAACCTATCATTTTCAGATAAGCGTTAAAAACAAAGCAATATTATCTAAAAAATTTATACTAAACAAAACAAAAATGAATAACAATACCTATTCTTTGTAGTTCTTAGAAAAACTCGATCACTCACAAAATTTTACACTTTGCAAAAATATTCAATAATTAACATTTAAAAAAAAATTTGTTAACACAACCAAAACATGTATTTAATTACCACTTACAAAAACAAATAATTAACCAAAATAAAATAATACACTACCAATAAAAAAAAACACAACCCAAGAACGTAATATTATCACACATATAAATACGGCGATTCGGTATCACAAAAAAAAATAATAAAAACATTCCTCATATCACTACTACTGAAAATATTATATACACCACAATAATCATAATAATAATATTATTTGCAGTAAAACCGGTTTAAAAAATGTATTTAAAATCATGAGTAATATAACATTCATAATATGTACGTACATGACCCACCACAAATTGATGTCAGTTTTTTTTTTCAATTTTATAATTGATTTGTACCTTATTGATTCATTTTCGAAAAAATTCTTCGGATAAAAGTTGTTCATTATCATTATAGTGATAACTTTTATTTGAAAATTTTTTTCGAAAACCGAATAAAAAAGGCACAAATTAATTATAAAATTTTAAAAACTGACATCAAGTTGTGATGGCCATAGTACGTAATATGTGTATGTACTATACACACATATAACCTTAATCAACTAGAATGATGTGATATGCATCCAAGAGCAGTCATCGTAGTGAGTATGATATCGTTCACAGTGTTGTGTAACGACATCAACGAACATGCACGACGATGCATGCACAACCGAACATGCACGATGAACACAACATCATGCATGATGTACATAGTATGTTGTGTGTAGCAGCAGCATGTAGATGCATCAAGCTATCATATGTTGTGTGGCGACGAGCATACAATATTATATAGTGTTCAACATTGACTGTACTCTTTACACTGTGTGGTATGCTTTTGACTATGTATTGTGTGCTCACTTTAAAATATATTATGATGATTGCAGTGCACACTCCACTTTTATGTGAAGTCCAGTCCAGCGTTTACCACCACACACAAATTAAGAAGTAGTGTGGTCCGTCGTCGTCGGTTGAGTGTGTGTTGTGTTTGTTCATTCACTATTACAAAACAACAAAAAAAAAAAAACGCACTCTCTCTTCTCAATAAACACACAACACACACATAAAACATCATATTGAGAGTCCAATTTTGTGTTGTTGCGTAGTGTACTAAAATGCATTTCTTCATTATTCTGTGTGTTATATACGTAACCATCATTATATGTGTTTGATAGTTCCCTATATTTAATCATGTACAGGATGGTCCACTACGCTAAATCAAACTTTTTTTTTTTAAATAAATCTGTATTATAAAAGTAGCGATCGTTTATTTTAAACTTTTTAGTTGAATTTCGGTACCTTATTTCATTCGGTTTTTCGGTGCAAAATATTTTTAACAAAAATTGTTAGTATATTTATAATGAACAATTTTTATTCAAATATCAACACAGTTTTGAAGACTTTCTAGAACCAAAGCTAATTTTTATCAAATGGAAACCTTAAACACGATAACTGAAAAACGAAAAGAGATAGCGAGCTGAAATTTTGTATGTGTGTTCTAGAGCTAAAAAGTAAAGAGTTCGTGAACGGGCAAAATCGGACCATGTTTGGGCAAAATTGGCAAACGCGCCCATCTTTGAAACTGTAAAAGATAGAACAAAAATTTAAAGATAAAAAATATCCCTTTTTTTTAACTCAACAAGTTTTGTTTGAAACTTTTTCTCATAAATTCAGTATTTACCGGGTATTTAAGCAAATATTGTATGTGACGAAGCTAATATATTGTATAATATATTTTTGCGTAATACCATATTAGTGAGTGTGTGCGTAATACCATATATGTGTTAGATATCGTCTGTTCGAATTTGAATCACTAGATTTAATAAACCTAAGATTTTCTTTACAGAAGGATCCTTATAAGACGAATTCTAATTTGATTGTCAACATTTATCGATGCTCATAGAAGATTTTTTAATTATTTTGTAATGATTTTATATCAATTTGATTATTTTTTAGTGAACCCACTCTGTATATAAACATGTGCGTATAATGGATCCTACTGTTACCCCCCTTTCTCTTTAAAAATAATTCTTAACTATTTTTACGCATAAATTTCTAAGAGTAAAAAACGTAACGATCTCCGTAGTGAGTACGTTATTATTTTTAATTTTTGAAAAGTCTTTTATCTGAAATTTTTATTTTTTATATAAATGATATCCTCTATATCCACGACCAAACAACCCCTTTTGTGAACTTGCAGGGATGACGTCATATTTATATGCATTTTTTTTTAAAGTAGGGTAGGTTATACACTTTTTTAAATATTTTTAAGTACAATTGCAATTGTTTGACTTTTTTTTATTTTGCTAAATCATTTTTAAAAGCAATAACTATTAAAATTAGAAATAGATCAGACAAAGAAAGGCCAAAAACGGGATATATTTCCAAATTCTTAACAGGAAAATAGGTCCAGAAAATAATCACTTCTGGAAAATGGTTCCTTTTAAACAAATCGGTAAAAATGAATATTTCGAAAAGTTTTCCGAATTTTTTATAAATACCTCGAAATATATAAAAATTTCATTAAAAATGGATTGATATAAAGTTGTAGATCTTAAAATTTCCCAAAAATATCTCGGTACAGTTTTTAATTCGTCAATTAGTATGCTTAGTAAAGTGCGTCAAAGTTGCGTACGAAAAAAAATTTCAAAACTGGTCAAAAATAGAGCGATTTTGAAGTTACTAACAATCGAAGTAATTCGTTCACCGATTTGTAAAAAATGAATCGCTCTCCGAAGGTACATTTTTGCCGGAGGGCTTTCTGGTTAACTTTGTTAAAACTGTAATATGTTGAAGTTTATATTTTCCTGAACAAAACTTTTAATATTAACCAGGAAGTCCTAAAATTGATAATTTTGGAATTAAAAAAGAGAGTTACTTTTTCATGGTAAATGCTTGAGACACTTAGCCAAACTTGATATTTATTTTCCACAATATCGTATAATACTCCAATTTTGGTAAAAACAATTTCGCTTACTGGCAAAGCTAAGCTAAGGCTTTTAACAATACAAAATTTAAAACAGATATTTTCTCTGACTTAGTAAAGTTATCTACAAAAATAGTTCGATTTGACCACTGATAATTTTTTCATCGAATAAAGAAGATTGATCGAAGATATTCTGTATTTTCAAGGCTTTGAGCAATCGTAAGGTTTTTGTGCTTCAGCGACAAAGTAAACTACCCTCGATAATTGCAGTAAAAGTTATTGGACTTCATCCATGACTTTCGAAGGACTGAGAATAAAATTGAAATTAGTTTTTTTGGAAAATATTTCGAATAAAAGTTACTTCTATAATTTATAATAAACAACATTATTCCGTAGCAATTTTTCGAAAACCGAATGAATAAACCACATATTAATTATAAAATTTTGAAAAATTAGGGCTACTTTTGTGGCCATGTCTACTATCTATATCAGCTCCAAAACCGGCGTTCGTTTTTAGAATTAACTAAAAATCTATTTTAACTAAATAGATTTGTGCCGAATCTATTTAGTTTTCGAAAAAAATGTTTCGATTCAAAATTATTCCTGATAAAATACTAGCAATTTTTGTCCCATAAAAATATTTTCAAAATCAAATGCTTTCGATACAAATCGCTTTCAAGTACAATCTTACTAAGGTCGAGATACGAATTCAGTTCCTTAAATTTAGAACCTGAAAAGATTTTCTGACTTCTCTAAAAAAAAACCGATGATAAATCTCTTAAAGAAAAATTTGTACAACTGGAAAATTTTTATTAAAATAAGTTGCACAAATTAACGGTTAATCAACATTCTATGAAGCAAGACAAAATTGTGGGAAAACGATCCTGAAGAGGGCAATAATCCTTCTTAAATCTGTTAATATTTTTATTTAAAAAAAAGATTGTAAACCATTATAGACAAGAATTCCACTAGGAACAAAATCGTTATAAAATGAACAAACAAATTTTTATACTTTCATTCCAGTTCCAAAATAAAAATTATCTATTCATCCAGGAAAAAAAACAATTCCCTCTCGCACAAACGCTTCGATATATAAAGAAAAACGGTTATTATTTTTCCATAAAAATTGCAAAACCGGGATTGAAAAAAAATATAAAAATTTTTCAAGACGATTATAATTCATTTTTTTACAACAAAATAATCGCACTACTAAACTGCACACATCACAGAGTGAGTAAGTAAGGCCCATTGTGTCCGTTTTTTTTAAAAACAAAAAAATATTAAAAAATAATTTTTGTACACAAAGGCAGAGTTAAGAGAGTTTGAGTTGGTCGCATTTCAAACGAAGGGTGATTTTTTTTAAGATAATTTCTCACACACAAACTACTATCTGCGGAGTCTGTGTTGCTGGCTGGTTGGTTGCTCTGGCTGTTTGCCTTTCTAAGTTAATTCTGATTAATGACGTGTTGTATGTAGTGCATAGCAATTGTTGTATATATTGTGTGCAATTCTTGCGGGTACCTTCGTCTGCACTCTGCATATGTTACAATGTCTTATGTTTTTCAATTATTATATTTTTTTTATAAATATTTTCTATTTAAATATGACCCAAAAAATTATAGTTATACGTATTGTGTCCGCAGATGCCCGCAGTAATTCTTTATTGTTTTGTAAAAAATTATTTTAAAAAAAAATTGGTTTTTGATATTAACCTCAAAGGTTCAATGAACTTTGAATGGATGTTTTGATTATGGAAATAAAATATATATCAGCCAGTTTTCGTCCATTTTTGAGAGTATGTAAATTATTTGTATACCCGGTATATATACTACTAGCTTATACCCGCAGCTTCGCCGCATTTTATTTCCCTCCAACTCCCGTCATTTTAAGACTAACAATCTCAATGTAATTTCCCATCGCTTCCACTACTTCAAATATTTATCGACACTTCCACCAAATTTCTATTTCAGATAATTTTTTTCAAATTATAACTCTCGCAGCAAGATAAAATGCATAGATATAGCGATTTTAAGTCTAATCATAAGCTTTTAGATAAAAACAGTTTCATCAAAATCATTCCAGTAGTTTTTGCGAGATGCTACAAACGGACATTTACAATTTTAAAATAGCTAAAGATATAGGCCAGGGTATATTCATTTTAGTCCCGACTTTGTAACGGTTCAAATTATTGATCCCAGAACAAATTTTGGTATAGGTGTTCATAAAATGACCTAATTAGTCTATTTCCACGTATTCACCTATGTCTGTTCGTCTGTCAGTAGACACGAAAACTCAAAAACGAAAAAAAGATAACGTCGAATTGAAATTTTGTATGTGTTTTTTAGAGCTAAAAAGATGAAATTCGTAAATGGGTAAAATCAGATCATGCTTCCACTGTTAGGGGGAATGGATGTCCATCTTTAAAACCGTCAGAGATAGAACAAAAATTTAAAGACAAAAAATGTTCTTTTTTGAAAAATAAACAACTTTTGTTAGAAACTTTTTTTCATAAGCTCAATTTATACTGGATATTTAAGTAATTAATTGATTTAGGTATTTATAGTTTCAATAGTTTTTTTTCTCTTATAATTAATAAACCGATCCGCTTTGAAACTCCAAAGCGGATCCGTTTGAAACTTCAATGTATTTAATGCAATTTTCTAGAGGGAAAACGTTTATGGCTAAAGTTTTAGATAAATACAATCGATTGTTGTTGTTTAGCATTATATTTTGCGTCCACAACCTTCTTAGAATTTCGAATAATTAAAATTTCTTAGAAATTTACGAGTAAATAAACATTCGGTTGTCTCAAACAATAAAATTGACGTCCCTTGATTACAAGTCCGGCACCGGGAAATTTTATAACCAATCAAACTGGAACAATAGACGTTGTCGTGAATTCGAAAGCATGAAATAAAAAACTTTATGAAATTAATATTTCTTATAAGATTAATTTTCAGAACAATTTTTCTAGTCGGGTACATATATAAATATTGGATGCGACCAGCGGGCCGTAGGTTGGTGAGCGCTGATCAAAATGGTATCATATCATTGTATTGTCATCAGAAATATAAAATGTTTCAGCTAATATTGGACGTCGTTAAGTGGTTCGAAATTGACTTACAATATTTAACCTAACCTCACAAAGAGGTTCAATAAAAGCTTTAAATTATTCTGAAAGAAAAGGTGATGACCTAATCGTATAAAATGGGCATATCCAATCAAATTAATTGAATTTTCGTGCTTTTTTGGATCCATTTTAATTTATAAACTAAATTTTCATTGAAATCGATGGACAAAAATTATATTGATAGTATAGATATGTCCTAGGGGGTTCCCTAAACGTACCTTGTAAAAATTGTATAAAATCGAAAAATACTTTTTGTTCCTGATTTGTATGAAATTCATTATAAAAGGTAAATTGAATCCAAAACATTAAAATCGTATATATTACACAATTTGTTGAGCAGTTGACGAGATATCGTTTGAAATTATATAAAAGAGAGGATGGAGGGTCCCAATTTTTTGTTTAGAATGATCCTTAAGCCTCTGAATTTACAATTGGATGGTCTTAAAACAGAAATTTATTTTTATCTTCGAAGATTCGAAGCCTGAAAGGCAAAACATAGCTTCCAGATATTCCACTAAAAGTAGTCAATTTAGACATCACTTAGCACATAAAAATCACTGCTATTCTTTTATAGCTTGTATGATTATTTCTCTAAGAAAAATGAAGCATCTGAGCTTCAAGGGTGATCGTAGCTTGTAGCATAAATTTCTAAGATTAACAGTTTCCAAGGGCCGTCCTTATCTAGACTCCTACACAGTTACGTCAATGATTTTCCAACCAGGTAAATTCAATTTTCTTTGACTTCAATATACTATACACTTCAAGGAGAGAGAGTTTTCAACAATTTTCTTTGCAAAGCACCAGTAAATCGAGAAAATTCATTGAAGTAAGAACAAAAATAAATATGTCATTCATGACGATGTCCCTCCCAACACAACCTCGAAACAAAAAAAAATCACACAAGTACCAACAATAATTTTGATGTTAGAAAATGCAACGAGCAGAGCGTCGTCAGTTACAAAAAAAAAAAAAACAGAAAAAAAGACACAAAAAACAAAACAGTCGAGGACTACTTACAATATTTCACAAAACTTTTTGATTATAATAATATTGTGCAGGGGCGTTACCCAAAAGCATTCTGTACACCCTGCGATTGGTCATAAATATACTCCGCCTATTTCAAAATGGTTCCTTTCGCTACATGTATGTACTAGTGAGTGCATGCACTGCAAGTTGTGACTTGGTGTATCTTAGCCTCAACAACGACACACACATACAATAGCATATATCATAGCACATGGTAGTGTTACGTTCGTGTTAGATCGTATGTGGTTCCGTATATTGCCGACGAATATAGTGTTTCTAGTAGCAGACCAGAGCAGTGCGGAATAGTATTCACTGATGCTCCTCACATAATAATATGATGCATCTAAGAGTCAACAAGCGGTTACACCGATCTTGTGCCATGATCTTTATTACAATTGTAATAATATTCATTGCAATTATACTGAGAGATGGCAGCTGTTTTTATTTTATTCGCAATAAAAAAAAAATGCTGTAAATAACTTGCATACAAGCGTTTGTGTATTATCACGTGGTTTAAGATTTTTTTTCGCACTTAGGTGTGAAAACCTTGAAACAGTTGCATCGAAAAATTAATTTATGTTCTCGTTTTGGATGAAATTTTAGCAGGTAAATTGGAATTGGTGAGTATTTCACGAAATATAAATTGATTATAAAAAGGGCATAAAAATTGTCAAATTAACGGAATTTTTTTGTTTTTATAAGCTTTTACTTAACTTGATGAGGTTAATCTTGCAAGTCAATTTTGAACCTTAGAAGAATGTCAAATTGGGCTAAATTTTTGAACAAAGTAATAAAAAGTTGAGTGGAAAATGTCAAAAAATTATTTACTATTAATTTTTATGGCTGCCAATGAGAAGTCAGTAGGGCTTTTAAGTGTTCATTCTGCAAGAACAGATATCCATTCTGAATGGATACTCAAAAGCAATAAAATTATAAAATTTAGAAAAATGACCCTACCCTACTGACAGCTCATTGGCTGGCTATCTATATTTTCCAACATTTTCCTCAAAACATTTGATTAATGATTGTACTACAGGCCACAAAAGTACAGCGCTCATTTTTCAAAATTAATACTATGGGGCACGCAGAAGTTGTGTCCTTTTTTCAAAATAGTATAGTCATTTTGTGCCTTTTTCATTCGGTTTTTGCAAAAATGTTTCAAATAAAAGTTGTTCACTATAAATATACTAACAACTTTTGTTCGAAATATTTTCCCAAAAACGGGCTTTTAAGGCACAAAATTACTATATAATTTTGAAAAAAGGAAACGACTTCTGTGATCTTTTTCATTTGGTATTTGTCTGTTTCGGATAAAATTTGTTGATATATTTATAATGAACAACTTTTACTAGAAGCATTGTTTGGAAAACCGAATAAATAAGGACGAGCTCTCATTTCAAAATTATACAATTGATTTCTGTCTTAATTATTCGGCTTTCGAAAAAATGCTTCGGATGAAAGTTGTTCATTATAATTATACTAACATCCTTTCTTCAAAATATTTTTTCCGAAATTCGAATAAATAAGGCACAATGCAATTAGAAAGTAAGAGCTATACTTTTGACACAATGTGTACCTACATACAATGATAAATGTTGCTCCTAATTTTATTTAATAGCTAGATTTAAAAGATGCACTTAGAGCATTTAAATAAAATTTTTACAAATTTGTATAGACCTTCCTATATATATATATATATGGAAAAGATTTCCCGAAGGAAACTAATAAATTGATGCATAAAACGTTTGAGATTAATAAAAACAAATTTGTTAAATATACGTACAATAAATATTTACCCATTTTAAAAATAGCCTTTAGAATTATAAACATTGCACTTTTAATGTCACTTTGGCACGAGAAAAACTTGACTCTGTAAAAGAAAAACAAAATTATTAGTTGTAGTTAAATAGTCAACAAATTATATACATATTCAACATTATACAATATTACAGTCAAACCTCTTCAAGCCAGAAAGATTATCAGAAAAATTAGAAACGTTAATATAATTGTTTACAAAAACCAATGCCATCCCACAATTAGATTTCAAAGCTCTGTGATAGGAGATTCGACATTTTTCCGAGTCTGATTTAAGAGACATAATTAGTACGACATAGCCGTTCATTTTTCAATTTTAAGTCGAATTTTCATTAGGATTCCGTACTGTATTTACCGCTGGTAGGACCCTAGATAAATTTTTGGTAAAAGGAGAAAGATTTGTATATTCAAAAAATGTGAGATTCTGGTTGAACTCAGAGAAATTTCAGTCTCGATTACTCAACTCCTCCGAAATATTTTATTGTTGAGTGTCGATGGAAATGTGATTGAATAAACATTCATTGATTATTGCCTAACTTTGGGAATAAGTCCCTGGTCAATTTTTAAATCTTGTTCAGCGTATAGAAAACCTTAAGTACATATTCAGATAAAAATAATTCAATAATTATTCTGAAGGGGAAATAAATATATGGATTGGTTCTGAAGGAATTTTTTTATCATTTTCTTTAAATAACGAGACTAGAATTCCGTAACTTCAGCAAATTTCTTAAAATTCTCTGGCATATTCAGGTTTTCAAAGATTTCCCACTTTACTCCGACATACTGTGTGATTAATATAATTCCCGCAAGAGAAATTAATTTTAGACATGGACCCTAGTAGTAGAAGCGGAGGGAAGGCTAATCGTGTCAGGTAGGCCTTTCTAGGCCCTTTTTATCGGCCCCTAAAGAACAAGGAATCTTGTTTCCTGGAGTTCGTGAAAGAAAACTGCATAAAAACCTTCAAAAGCAAGACATGGATCCAAACTCCAGTTATGAAATAAATTCTATAACTGTATCTAGTCTTAAGCTCTATTTAATGAAAGCTCCCTATTCTCTACGTAAAACCAGTTTCTGGAATTCTGTAAATTGAAATTAAGGATGAAGTCCATTCTTTTTGAGTGAGTGGAAATCTAACTCCAATTACAAAAATGGGGAAAGAATATATTTACCTATAATTGTCCTTAATCTCGTTTTAATATATAGACAGAATTTCTGGAGGATAATTCTCTCGCGTTCATAAAAAGTGAACCAGTTGGAAACATTCTCAATGTTATTGTATGTAATAACATTATACATATATTTAGTAATGTATACGCTTAGAATATGACTTACTGGTACCAATTTTTATGAACAGGAGTGTATATTAAAATAGCATATAGGAAAATCCTCTCAAACCCTTCCTTACCATTTATTATATATAAATGTCATACGAATCAGATTTCCACTCAGTCAAAAAGAAAAACACACGTACTTGAAAAAACCTCATCAAATATTTGTAGATGCATAAAATTCTTTCCACAAGATACACAAAACTACACCAAAAAAAAAGACTGAAAAAACCTAAATACACCGAAAAAAAAGAAAGAAAAAAGGCGGTCTTTAATTTGATTACTCCTTTCATTAAAAAAAAAAAACTAGTCATAGGGAGAAATAAAAATAGACAGCATCCGTTGTATTATATATATATATATATATATATATATATATATATATATATATATATATATATATATATATATATATATATATATATAAAAGTATGCTGCATATCATGCATCATGCATGGATGATGGTATGGTCACATTATTTATTAAAGGTGGGGTGAATTAACATTTCGTCAAAAAACCTACAAAATAAAAATAATATAATTTTTGATTCAGAGAAAAAAAAACGTGAAATGTGAAAGAAGCGAGAGAGAAAACTATACAAAACAAAAGTAATTTGAGTATATATATACAGGGAGAATAAAATAAATGAAAATAAGTTTCTATTAAAAAAACATTTTTAAAAACAAGATTTTTATAGTAGAACTAATTTTCTACAACTTTACTGCTTATGTATTTTTCGATTTTTTCAATATTTCGAGAGATATACCAAATTTTGTGTTTCCACCTCCCTCTAAACCCCCTTGTCGATTCTTGTTATGCTTACCATAAAAACGTATTGTCATCGAAACTGAACCAACATGTAAAAATTTAACTCCGTAGGATAAGAGGAAGTGGTTCTAATTCAGCTTGCAAGATTTGACCCGAACATACATACATACATTGCAAGTTATAAAAGCTTGTAATAACAACGAACTGAGTTAATTGCTTAAATATCCAGTATATATTGAGTTTATAGGAACCAAGATATCTTGAATTGAAACCAAACGTTTATTTTGCCTGAATATTTACCAATCAATAAATGAGTTTGTTGGTAGTTATCAGGTAACTCAAGAAAATATGTACTGTACTCAAAGGTGCCTAAATATTGAAGAAATCTATGATTTGGAATCGAGTACATTGAATGCATGAATGAATAATAATGGGGGGAATTTGGTGTACTGCGACCTGCAAGATCTATTGTGCTCTCCCCATACCGATTTTGTCCATACACATGCTTTACTGCATTTTCTAGCTCTAGAATACTCACACACACATGCTATCTCTTTTCCTGTTTTAACTATTATGTTGACGAACAGACGGAAAAGGAGTAAACATTTTATGAACATCGCCAATTTTTGTTCTACGATCTATTTTTCCAGCCGATACAAATTCGGGACTAATTGTACCCAGATTGGCTATAATAATAATAATAAGAAAGAGGGGTACCGCATACGGGTCCCTAGCACCTAGACCAAGGGGTCCTCTGTGCCCTCCTTGAGAACAACCTGTCACCCGAAGGCGAGACGCCTCCGGATAAGAGGTGCTATTTTAAGCAGATGAAGCTATAGGATTCTGTCAAGGCCAGACGCCACGCAAAAGGAAAGGCAGATTGGCTATACATGATGTAAAATAAATTTAAAAAAAATTCAATCTTATTCGGTGTAATATATTTTAAAGTATAGTATATATAATTGAACTATTTAGACATGACACTTTATACACAGGTAAAGCACATGCACGCAACGATGCATAAGGCATGATGCAATTCGCAAGCTTCATATCATGTATATAAACATACACGTTGTTAGTGTTTTTTTTTTTATAAACAAAATGTTTAAGAAAATATTTCGAATTCTTTTATTTGTTTATTTTGGAAACATACTCGTAAATGGTGTCATCGTTTTCGATTGAACATAACTTTATCGGTGTTTATCAAAAGTTATATGTGATCTAGTATCATATCGGTATAATAGTTTTCTTGTTCATCCCTATCTTGAGACCTATGCTTGATGTCTCAAAGCTTTAAAGACATGAAGGAGAAACTTCAAGATCTCCATACCCATGGGATTAGTGTAGGTCTTAAAATAAATTTTGAAAAAACAAAAGACTTGAGAATAAATCCCAGGAACAACCAACCGTTAGAAATGAACAACAAAATGATTGAACAAGTTGACTAATTTCAATATTTAGGAAGCATTGTGTCAATCAGAATAAGGAAGGCCAAAGGAGCATTTGCACAACTTGCACCTGTTTGGCGGTCAAGCCAAATAAGAAGAATAACTAAATTAAGAATATTTGAAACAAATGTAAAGTGTGTACTCTTATATGGTTGCCAAACATGGAAAGTAACAAAGACTATAACAAGTAAAGTTTCTATCAACAAATGTCTTCGAAGGATTTTGAACGTTGCCTCACAGAATAACTAATGAAGAATTACTGAGAATAACAAATCGAAGGCCAGTGAATGAGACCATCAAGAAAAGAAAGTTTGGTTGGATTGGCCATACGCTAAGAAGGCCAAATTACACCATCAGTCGCCAAGCCCTCGAGTGGAACCCTCAGAGGAACAGGAAAAGAGGAAGACCGAAGATAACCTGGAAAAGGTCGGTCAACAAGGAAATCGAGGAAGAAAGTAAGAGCTGAGGTGAAATCAAGCAGATGGCACAGAACCGTGTACGGTGGAAGGCGTTTGTAGCGACCCTACGTCCCCCATGGGAAAACAGGAACTAATTGAAATTGAATTGTTCACCCCCTCTTTTTTTACTGTTTATAGCTGTTTATAATTGGAAAAAATTTTGGTAACATCAAATTTTCCAATTGGTTGTGCCCAAATATTTGAATTATTAAAACATTAATAAGCCTACGAAGTTGAGCTTAAATCAACTGTTCCGGCGGCAACGGACCAATTCTCCACCTGCAACAATCAATTTTGAAAATGGTTGAAAATATTGAATAGAGAAAATAAATTTTTGGTATAGGTGTTCATAAAACTACCTAATTAGTTCATTTCCGGCTGTCCGCAGTTTTGTGTGGACGGGTTGAGTTCAACATGGCCAAAGGGTGTCTAAGATCATAAGTCTAGAACTCAACTAGCGGCCAGTACCTTTTAAGATACGTTCGATAATAACTGCTATAACAGTTACTAGGTCACAATGGCTATGTTACTGGTTCTCTGGCGTCCACTAAACTCAAACCTCCTTAAGTTTGGTTGCCACCAGTAGCCAACTGGACGTTGAAGCGGTAGTACCCCTGCACGTGAGGACAGTAGAAGGATAATTATTAACGGCCAGTATTGTTCCCGTGTGCAGGAACAATACGTTGGCCGTATCTGTACACATCTTAAAAGAACAAAGATTTCTATATTTGGAAAACCGCTAATCTACATCAAATAGTAGAAAAATTTGTCCCCTGCCTGTGGTTTAATATTCATCAATAATTAGATGAAACAACCCCAACAAGGAGAATAAAAAAAAATAAGAGTACTTGAAAAAAATTAACGAAAATGATCTAATTCATGTCATCCATCGCTACCTTATCGGGATAATAAAAGTAAACCATAAAAAAAGACAATTTATACCGGTAGACACACTAAAATTTTATTAAAGTAACCTACAACTACTACTAATTTTATTACATGTTGACACGCACGTAGCCCCAACAGTGATCACAGCCAGCAGCACTCTCTGGTGGTCTATGGTCTGATAGTATGCAACCTACATTATCGGATAACGATAAAACCATTAAATAATGACTAGGATAAATAGTTTTGTAACATATAGTATTCTATTTATTTGAATGCGCACAAAACATGTTATTTCTATATACCTGTATATATATAGAGTGAATCGAACCAGGTGCATAATAGCATACGCCTCCATTTCTTTCTATGATGCTCCCATTCCCCAATAACATCCAATAGAAATCGATAAATTGATCATCTCCCCGAAACAAACGAAGACCACTCGTGATTGGTTCAAAGATATGATAAACACCAAAGCACTCAAAACAGAGTACTTTAGGCGCTCTAGCGTTCATCACATCCTTGAAGTGGAGTGCTAGGGAAACATGTAGTAGGTGGTGGGAATATTATTATTTTTTCATCTAAAATTATAATTTAACATAAATATTATTTTATTTTAATGGAAAAATAATAATAGATTTTTATTACTTGCTGTTCCCCTAGCATTTTGTTTTGAGTGCTTTGGTGTTTATCATATCTTTGAACCAATCACGAGTGGTCTTCATTTGTTTCGGGGGAGATGATCAAATTATTGATTTCTATTGGATGTTATTGGGGAATTTGAGCATCATAGAAAGAAATGGAGGCGTGTGCTATTATACACCTGGTTCGATTTACCCTATATATTTATATATATATATATATATATATATATATATGTATATATATGTATATATATGTATATATATAAACGAGGTGTATACCAGTTTAGTCCTATAAGTTGGGAAATATTCACAAAATTTTCAAGAGCTATATGCATCCTACTATGCACACCTTGCATTTATCTGTTTAGTTCCATCAGAACTAAGTTCTTAGTAAACTAAGTAAGCTAACTTAGTTATTTGTGCCAGGACACTTGACAGATAGTAATAAACTAGATTGTGACGACATTTTGCTCAGTAAGTACTGCCGGATTGGGTATTTTAAATCGTGTGTCCTGAGCGATACACGCTGAATTAGATGACCACAAGTAGTTTAAGACTCAGTTGTTCTGAACATTGGCACTCCCCACTTTGACAACATATTTTTAAAAAGTACAGCATAGGTTTCAACAGATATGTGTACCAATTTTGATAGCTTGGACTGCACACAATTACGAATATCCCCACCATTTGATCTTATCACATAGCCTCCATATACTAATCTGACAATTTGAAACTAATTATATATGCAAAACAAAAGAAATTTGTCCTCACCAAAAAAAAAAACCTACACATTTAGGGAATTCAAAATATTTCAGTACAAAACAAATACAAGTATAAACATATATTAAAGTACAATGGTCATCAAAAGTTGATGTCAGTTTTCAAAATTTTATAATTGATTTTGTGTCTTATTGATTCGGTTCAAGAAAAAATGCTTCGGATAAAAGTTCATTATAAATATAGTAACAACTTTTAATTAAATACTGATATGACAAAAATTAAATCGTCAACCAGGAATCGAACCTCGGGCCTCTGGATCTCTAGGCCAGCATGCTTACCGCTACACCAAAGACGACTCTGACGTAACAACCAACTTTTTCATATCATTCTTATTTGAGGATGGTTCTCAATTCGTCTGTATTTTTTTTTTTTTTTTTTTTTATGTTTGTTACCTCAGAACTCCGTCATTTATGAACCGATTTTGAATTTTTTTTTTGTTTTAAAGGGTTTGATTCCCGATTGGTCCCATTGTCACCAAATCGCATTCTGATGAGGGGATCTCCGGAAAATCGAGGAAAATCCTCATTTTATATGTGATAACCGATTTCTGCGAAATTTTTTTTTTCTTTGAAAGGGTATACTCATTCATAATGGGAAAATAAGAAAATTTTTTTAAAAACCGACTTCAAAAAAAATTTTTCCATAAAAAAAAAACCGACCCCAAAAAAAAAAAATTTTACAAAAAAAAACCAAATTCCTTGTAAAGAAAACTGAAAATCTGTTATAAAAAAATGCACTAAAAATTATAAAAAAAAAAAAAAACGGGTAAAAAAAAAAGTGTTATAAAAAAATTCACTAAAAATTAGACAAATAAAATCATATATAGAACTTCAAAGTCACTAAAAAGCGAGAAATAAAACCTATTTTGACAAAATGGAAACCCGACTTCCGAAACCAAATATTCTATAACAAAAGATGCACTAAAAAGTAAAAAAATAATTGCATATTCTTGTGCCAATTTTAGTTCACCAAAGCAAAAATTTTTAAATATATATGTACAATTATTGTTATTTTTGGAGGCGGTGTCCAAAAGTTATGTGAATTTCTCTATGCTGACACCGCCTCCAAAAATAACAATAATTGTACATATATATTTAAAAATTTTTGCTTTGGTGAACTAAAATTGGCACAAGAATATGCAATTATTTTTTTACTTTTTAGTGCATCTTTTGTTAAGTCGGGTTTACATTTTGTCAAAATAGGTTTTATTTCTCGCTTTTTATTATTTTGACAGTATTACTTCTGTCGAAATTATTATTCATTTATATTTATTTGTGTAAACTAAAACGTCAACAATACAATGTTTTGTCCAAATTCCATAATTAGGTTACGTAAGACAAATTCTAGAAGACTAGCGTATACTTTATAGACAAATGACATTGAATTTTAATTAAATACTGATACGAAAAAATTAACTCGTCAACCAGGAATCGATCCTCGGGCCTCTGGATATCTTGTCCAGCGTGAATATAAATGAATAATAATTTCGACAGAGGTAATACTGTCAAAATAAAAATAAGAATGATATGAAAGGGTTGTCTAACTTGTCTCTTACGTCAGTCGTCTTTGGTGTAGCGGTAAGCACGCTGGACTAGATATCCAGAGGCCTGATGTATTTAATTAAAATTCAATAACATTTGTCTATAAAGTATACGCTAGTCTTCTAGAATTTGTCTTACGTAACCTAAATGGAATTTGGACAAACATTGTATTGTTGACGCTTAAGTATACACAAATAAATATAAATGAGTAACAACATTTATTCGAAGTATTTTTTTCGAAAACAAATGAATAAGGCACAAATCAATAATTAAATTTTCAAACCTAACATCAACTTTTGACGACTATTGTACCTAAAAAAAAAATATGCACACACAAAGTTCAAGAGCGTTCAAACTGCATAAAAAAAAACAGCGCACAGCTCACACAGCACAGTTATTATAAAAATCACATTCGTCAGAGTGTTAATATTAATAATGCGCTTCTCCCCCCGTTTGCACGTCGCGCTGCAATGTTGACATTATTATAGTACAAACGCCATTTTTTTTTTCTTTTCTGAAGGTCATTGTGTTGTAATTATATGTGTATTAATTTTTGGCCACTGTATATATGCATGCGTGCGTGCGCGTTCCTTACTTTACTTTCTACGGTTTTCACGCGCGCTAAAAAATAAAGAAGAATTCATTCTTTTGGCAAATATTCAAAATTTTGTATGCAAAAATATCTTTCATCGTTGTATATACAACCAAACGCACATATTATTAAGGCTATTGTGTAAAAAAAAAACAACCGCAATCATTGCAAGGCTGTTCGGTTTTGAATGTGTGTGTAAATTGTTTCGGATTTTAATAGTTGAAAAACCACTTACATGATAATTTTTTAGTTGCAAGGAAGTTCCCGTGTACAACATCCAATCCGAAAGTAGGGCGTTCCGCTTTCAAACTTTTAATGTTCCGGTCCGAAATTAGCTAAACGGATAATTATGAAAAACTATAAAGTACTAGCGTATACTAGTGACTTTGCTCGCGTTTTAATGTTCTCTGGCTCCCATCATTTTAAGACTAAAAATCTCAATGTAATTTCTCACCGCTTCCACTACTTCAAATATTTATCGATATACTTATCTCCTAAAAATCTTTTTTAGCGCGTATTTTCGAATTCTATTTCTTGTAGCGAGTTCGAATTACCAGTTTTTGAGTCTTAATCATAAGCTTTTAAACAAAAAAAGTTTTATCAAAATCGGTTCAGTATACTTTTGGCGTGATGCTCGAACAAACAAATAAACAGACGCATTTACAATTTTATAATAGTGAAGAAGAAGTATAGAGATACAAAGATGAATTGTGATTCAGAAGGTTAATTTTAGAAGGACGTACCATGTAAACCACCGTGGAGGGCGTCGTGGATAAGGCATTTTTCGGAAATCACTTAAAAATTGCCCTTAGCAGCAAAGGATCGTTCAGAAAATCAATTATACTAATAACTTTTGTTCTAAACCTTTTTTTCGGGAAGTCGACATCCAAAGAATCAACACTAAGTTTTCTTCTATGAGAAATATGAATAATTGTCTATTAGGCCATTTTTACAAAGTTGGGAATTTGTCAAAATATTCTCGAAATCTTAGATAGATTGTAGAGACTGCCCTGGACGGGCTACCATAAGGTCCATTGTGATGCTTAAGGATATGAGTGGAGTGGTAGGAATTTTTGTGTATAGGCTAGGCATTGATAGGATATGCGGCTGAAGCCGACTAGATAGGAACTATGCCGATATTCATCTGGAGTTCGTGAAAGAAACTGCAGAAAACCTTCTCAAGCATAGCCGGTTACTTCGTTCTTGTCCATACGCCGACAGTTTAGTCAATTAACCGCCCTTTTTTTTTCTTATTAATTGACATACTGCCGATGTCGGGATTCAAACCCATAACCTCCCAGTTTCCAAGCAAGCATACTGCACAGACATAACGCCTTCGACTGCTTGACCACTTGGCTGGTAGTATTATTATTACTTGGATTATCTCAATATGTCCCATGTATTTTTATGGGTAGTCTTGCGTTGGTCTTGATCTTGTACATAAACCTTAATCTTATCAAACACCTAAATGGTAGGGAGTGGTATGTAGTGTCGCTTCTACATTTTGAATTTCAACATCTAGACGTCTGCGTAGTGCATTACATATGCCCCTAAGACTTATACCCCGTAACTACCAACAAACTCTTCGTATTTGACAATTGAATTTGATGCTAAAAATTGATTTAAAGTCCACAAATTCGTTTTAATTAATCATTCTCCTTAGATTAGGTTTTAGATCGAATATTCTAGAATATCTTGGTATATTCCCACAATATCAAGGTGAGGGTCAAGCTATTGCAAGATTTTCCTTAGCAGCTATTTAATATTTTACTTGACAAGTTCCCAAATATCCCAAGTATCACATCGTTTCTCAAAGAATGCAAGATAACTTTGTCCTATTTTTATGTATATATTTGATGGGACTGTTTGCTATCGATATTTGGGTGCGAAAATATGCTCAAAGCAATTCGAGTAAAGATTAGCAGTCAAACTTGGTGACCAGACTGAATGGTCGAGCTATCAAAGGCGCTCTGCTCAGAACTAGGAGGTTCTGAGCAGAGTTCTCATTAGGTTAGATTCTCAACGGTGGCAAATTATGGGGGGCGATTAATCACCGGCATTGGTAAAAGAGGTCTAGACGCTCCTACTTGCCAAACTTCTCCCCCTTTTTTTTTCTTCCTATTAATTGACAAATGCCGATGTCGGGATTCGAACCCATAACCTCCCAGTTTCAAAGTAGGCATACTGCGCATACATAACGCCTTAGACCGCCGCTGGGCCACTTGGACATCTTAATAAAACATCAAACCTCGAAATCATAATAAAACATCAAACGCCAAACGGTCTTACCGTTTGCTCTTGCTAACATCAACTAACCCTCCGTTAGCGAACCGTTTAAATTACAGATTTGTAGCTTATATAACAATACTAAATAATTTTGATCGAATTCGGAAGAACTTGAAGTATATTTTTAGTTCGTACAGCCAATATCACTTTAACCTTAAGAAATGGGAAAAATTCAAGAATTACAAGGCAAGGATATATATATCCTAAGTTGTATCTAAACCTTAAGGATGACTGTGCTCTACAGAATTGCTGGTACTGTAATTTACCTGAAGTCTTTTCTGAAAACTTGCGAGACTATGATCTTTTGTAGACATAAGTAAAGTGGATAAACAAGCAGAATTTCTCCCTATAAAACTCATTTTAATCGACTGCGGAAGGGAGAGTTATGATTTTATTAATAATGCATTTAACACGCGTATGCACATTAATACGGAGGATCTTTTCTTTTCGTCAAATCTATCAGTAGAATAGAAGATGGTAGTGCGTGGGAGTGAGTGAGTGCCATCATGTATTTGATAGTGCATCCATATCAGACAAACATAACAACCTTGGAACAGATAAAAGCTTGCATACACACACAGGCACACACACAACAGTGGTCGACTCATCATCGTCTGAGATAAGATGAACAATATTATTGATATTTCGGTCACACCCTGAGTTGAGAGATATAAAGCTGAAAAATAAAAATAAAATGGACATTGTAGTAAATTGAGAGACTTGATCTTGAAACTTTTAAATATATAAAGATATTATCAAGGAAAACTTGACCTAAAGTACGTAGATATTACAGCAGATTTGGCTGTCTATAGACGTTGGCAATTTAAAAGCTGCATTTCTAAATATTTAGAGCTTATTATACCCTGCGTTTACATATAATATTAGACCCGACTTTGTAACGATTAGAGATATTAATCGTAAGAAAAAATTATTTGGTATGGGTGTTCATACAATAAGCTAATAGGGAATATGCATGAAAATTTTTTTTCACTTGAATTGAAGCATGTTTACTTGACAAATATCAAGGTAAAATTACTTTTTAAATAACTTTAAAAATAAGCGAGATATGAATGATTGAAATTCCCGATTAGACAAAGAGGGTGATAGCCCTCTTGATATGTTATGTGACGTCATATTACACTTTCACCATTTAAAATACACGTAAAACTCCGTTATTAGTATTTTTGCAAGAAAGAGACAGATAATAATCTTTAAAAGCTTATAGCTTCCTTGATATTTGTCGGATTTTAATTTCGTTTTTAAATATTATTACAGTATTAACAGTATTTTCATATTCTGAAAATAAATGTGAAAAAAAATTTTCATGCATATTCCCTATTAGTGCATTCCCACATATATCCAACTGTCTGTCTATTCGTAAACAAGATGACAAATTAGTGGAGATAACGAGCTGGTAATTTTGTTTGTTTTATAGATAAAATGTGACTTCAAGTTCATGAATGAGCAAAATCTCTGCCGTGAAAACCGTAAGATATAGAAGAAAAGTTTAAATACAAAAAATCTTTCTTTATTAAAAATAAATTTTGTTAGAAACTTTTTTCATAAACTAAATAGTTTTGCTACAGTTTCGTAGTTTAAAAACGTATGCTTATATGATTCATATTTTTAAATATATGTGCTCGCGTAGAAGTAAACTAAACAGTTCCGGCACTGATTATGAATTTAGTACATATATATAGGATATTTAAGCAATTAACTCAGTTAATTGTTTTTTTCACTTGTTTTCCTTGTCTTGGAGGAAAATCACGACATAGTATAAACCAAAGTAATTTTTTTCTATATATCTTTTTACTTCGAGATCAATATGAAAAACCTGTTTTTTTACCCCATTTCTCCAAGGTTTCTGAGCCAACCGGACTGTGTAACATTTAACTGGACGCTTTGTCCGTATACAATGTTTGTAGTACCTAACTTGGGACAAAAAACCATTCCTCACCGACATAAGTCAATGTCTGAGGATAATTTATTGGCCTAAAATTAAATCGTGGGGCAAATATGCCGACCTTAAATAGTTCTACAAACAAGTCCTTGACATCATAATTCTAACTTGTACACTCCCGTTCATTAAAATTGAACCAGTAATTGGACGGGCTACACTTCGACTATAAGGTCCATTGTAGTGCTTAAGAATATGAGGATGTGAGTGGAGTGGAAGAAATTTTTGTGTATAGACTAGGAATTGGTAGGATATACGGCTGCAGCAGACTATGATAGGTACTATGCCGATATTCATCTGGAGTTCGTGAAGGAAACTGAAGAAAACCTTCTCAAGCATAGCCGGTTACTTCGTTCTTGTCCATACGCCGACAGTTTTGTCAATTAACCGCCCTATTTTTTTTTCTTAATAATTGACAAACTGTTAGTGTTTCACCGAGGCTACGAGGTAACCTAGCTTCGCCTCGGCCCTCGGTTACGAGGCACGAGGCGAGGTTCAAAATTTTAATCCTCGTTACTAACCGAGGCGAAGCGAGGTATATTGTCCCAAAAACAAAAAACAAATTTACAAAAAGTAAATTTAAAAAAAAAAATAATAGACTGATACATAAAGCAATAGATAGATTATTTGGAAAATATGTTTCAAATGCCCAGCGATCCTACCTAGTAGATGTCGAAAGACATCGTCTCTAAAGTTTTTTTTACCATATTATGTACATTCATGCAAAATAAGTCAAAGTTAGTAAAAATTTTCCCTCGCCTCACCTCGGCCGAGGCGAGGCGAGGTTGATAGCTGACCCAACCGAGGTGAGGCGAGGCGAGGCTAGCCAACATTCTGCTTCAGCCGAGGCGAGGCGAGGTTGATATTTAAAAAAGCGAGGCGAGGCGATACCAAAACCTCGCCTCGTGCCTCGTGAAACACTACAAACTGCCGATGTCAGGATTCGAACCGATAACCTCTCAGTTTCCAAGTAGGCATACTGCGCAGACATTACGCCTTAGACCGCTTGGCCACTTTTCTCAGTGTATATATTATTATACTATAAATATATGTATAATATTACAGACAGTAGTACTTAGAATGTTTGAACTGATTCAATTTTTATGAACGGCGCGAGTGTATATTTAAGCCACAAAACCCATGATTTATGTCATACATAATAAGAAAATGTTGGAAAAGGTAAATTTCTTAACTACAAAAAATGAATCCTAATCAAAATGAAGAGAGCATATCTCAGAAACATGAAAATCGTATTAATTTGAAGATTTCGCAAGCAAATTACGAGAATATTACAAGTGTGGGCAAAATCTATGGTTAGAATTTATGATGACACAACGTGCTGCAGGTCGGATGATCGATCTTTTAATTGAATAAATGGAAATGTTTCATGTACGTTGTTTTAAAAAATAATTAATTATAATAATTTATGATTATGTATATTATTTATATATGAATGAATGATAACCTGTACTGCATTAAACTGCATAATAAAACAAAGTATAAACAAAACAAAGAACAAGGGTTCATTTAAAAATAATATAATTATCATATTTTATAAAAGATTATTAATAAACATAAATATAATAATATCATCAAAACTTGGCACAAGCATGCATATATATGTGAAACAATGGCATGGCTGCTATATTGAAGCAAAAACAAAATTTACTATAGTGTAACCAGCCAAGTAGCTGCGCTTATAAAGTCGTTGTGTGTACTTGGAACTGGGAGGTTATGGGTTCGAATCCCGACATACATCGGCAGTTTGTTAATTATTAAAAAAAAGGGAGGCGGTTAATTGACTAAACTGTCGGCGTATGGACAAGAAAGAAGAAACCGACTATGCGTGTGAAGGTTTTCTGCAATTTCCTTCACGAACTCCAGATGAGTATCGGCATAGTTCCTAGCAAAGTCGGCTGCAGCCGCATATCCTACCAATTCCTAGTCTACACACAAAATTCCGTTTCCTCCACTCACATCTTTAGGCATCACAATGGACCTTATGGTCGAAGTGAGTCACATCCAGGGCAGCCTCTACAATCTATCTATTATTATAGTGTATGTACTAGTTGAAATACCCGCCATTACTCAGATAAAATATACTTAATACTAAAAGATACGAAGAACGATACGTACTGGGAAGATTTACTCCCCAGTACGAAAGGTTAGAATTCTGGTAAGGTAATGGGTTTTTAGGGACGGCTCAAACTCATAAAAATATAATTAAAGATTAAAAATTTTTTTTAATCATAATCCGTCAAATTTGTTTTAAGTTAAATCAGTTCAAACATTTATACAAAGAATTTTATATATTACAATAAATAAGTGTTCTATATCCCTCCAAGGTAATTAACTTTTCTCACAAAAAAACTTACCCTCCACTACGAATGGTTAGAATTCTGGTGGGGTAGTGAGATTCAGGGACGACTCGAACCCATAAAAATCTGATTTAATATGATACAGTCTGAACACGTCTCCAATCATAAAGAATATTTAAAAAACACAAGTTTTATCAAAATCCATCAAATTATTTTTAAGTTAAATCCGTTAACATTACGTATTAGTATAGATAAACGTTCCCCTATCACTTAGTCACTCCTATATAAGAGGCTCCAAAGGAATTGTTTCAGATATATAACGGTGCGCTTTTGTCAATTAAGGGATTGGAAGAAAATAAAAATCTGTACGAAATCGATTGATATTGGTGAAACAATCATAGCTTCACCATTACCTTAAGTATGAAATTCCTTATACCCTCATTTTCGCGATCATTTATCAAAATCCTTTAACTAAATTAAAATCCAAAATGCTCAAAGATTTTTCTGTCCCTGCTAATAAGAGTTGGCTTTTTCTAAATTGCTAGCAACTTTTAATTCAAACACTCTTCCAAAAATCGAATGTATAATATTAAGCTTTCGGAAATCAACTGTAAGATTGCTTTGCAATCGATTTTTGATCAGAGCTAAACAGACAAACCATATTTGATTAGCTTTAAGGAATGTTTTATAAACTACAAACCTAATAAAAATGATGTCTGACAGGTCTTAGTTGCACTTGCGGCTAAATGAGTCTAGAAAGTCGTATTTATATTTTATATTTCAGTCTTATTTTTACCCGACTGCGCGACGCAAAAGAGGGTATTGTTTAATTGATTTTTCGTTACAGAATCCCTTCAAATTTTCACCATCTACGCTTTAACTTCAAATATTGTCTATACAAATTTCCAATCCCTTTGATTCAATAGTTTAGTAAGGGAGTATAAAGGGTTATCGGTTATTTTACACCTCCATTGGGTGGGTGTCTCGGTAGATTTTAGCTACTCACCAATTTTCTTCCAACAGTAGTGTACTCTTTTCATAGGTTTATCATTGATTTTTCTCTTATTCCTTCTGTTTTCGAAAAAGGCTTCGAATAAAAGTTGTTCATTATAAATATTCTAACAACTTTTATTCGAAAGATTTCCTCAAAAACCAAATGAATAAGGCCCAAATCAACTATAAAATTTTGAAAAAAAGAACGATACTTTTGTGGCCCTTTAGTATGGTGGAATTGTTTTCTATTCGTTACTCGAATTCTACGTCTTTCGAGTGAATTGACACTATTACATAAGCTTATTTTACATATATATATATATATATATATATATATATATATATATATATATATATATATATATATATATATATATGTATATATATATACATATAAACTTAAAAAAATGGATGCATTATTCAAAAACAGCCGAAACACAAATGCATGAATTTAAAAAGTAAAAAAATTATAACGGTTATTAGTATTAAAAATATCTGCGCAATGCATAACAAAAAAAAAACAAATGAAGGTTACACACACACACATACAAGTCAACACACACACACAGACATAATAAACCACCACACACATAATCGGTGAATTACAACAATGGTCGCAACAACAGTAGTGATGGATGAAACAAAAAATGAATATCGGACACAAAATAAAAGCAGCCAAAAAGCACATTTAAAAAAAAAAACCAGTCAATAACATGATAATATGTGTCACTTTACCTGGGGGCGCACTCACAATATTACAGGGGCATCATTTAATTCCTATCCTCTTTCTGCCGCGGAGAAATGTCAAACAAATCCAACAAAAAATTAGGAACACCGCAAGGAAAAATTGATTTAACACAATTCTTCAACTAATATTATTATTATAATAAGTCACCACTCTCTAGCCAAAAAAAACCCAACGAAATCGGTACCGTTATTCAAAAACAAGAAGAAAAAAAACGACAGAATCCAATGACTAATATTTTTTGCATACAAAAAAAAATGCAGCCCACTACGTCACGGCAGACACGAAACTGCATAGACAGCGCCATTTTTACATAAGATCACAGGCTGTGTGCAATAACACAACACACACACACTTGTGTATATATACAGTTCATTGGAATCATCATCATCTTCGCTCGTACACGCAATGACATCTATTAGCATATTTTTGAAACACACATTATTTTATCTTCGTAAAGTGGCGGAACTATTTTTAACAAAAAAAAGAAAAAACAAAACCTTTTAGAGAAAAATTTATTTTTAGGCGAAATTCCCGATACTTTTTTTAAATGAGTGAATCTTTTTTTGCTGCATTTTCTGATTTTTTTTTACACTACTAGGCTAGAGAAATACAGTAGCTCTACAATTTAGTACTAACATCATAACTCTCTCTCTCTTTCTCTCTCTTAGGTATAGAGTGTTCCATTTTAATTTTCTCAAGGTGTAATGCCATCAGTAAACTCTCGGCGAGACATAAGGTGCGCGAGAGTGTACTCCCAGCGCGCAGTCTGTTTCGTCTTCGATTTGCCTCGCCTCGGGAAAGCTCTATTTTGAGTCGGTTTTTTGACCACGAGTCTGATTATACTTTCAGCAATTTTTAAGCAAACAACGTCTGCAACTATCTCATCTATTGACTGAAGGAGAACTGTATCGCGACAGAAAACTCTAGACGAGACACGGCGAGAGAGTATACAGCTCTACTCGCGGATTCTTGCCTTACGAAGGCTGAGCCATTCGTCAAGAGCTCTTGTCGTGAGTGTACTGCCGGTAGAACACTCTAGGCAAGATACGACGACAGTGTACACAGGTCTACTTGTGGATTCTCACCTTACGAAGGCTGAGACATTCGTCGAGAACTCTTGCCGTGAGTGTACTGCGGGCAGAACACTTTAGGCGATACACGGCAAGAGTATACACAGCTCTACTCGCGGATTCTTACCTTACGAATGTCTCGCCGAGAGCTCTTACCGTGAGAGTTCAAATACCAAAAAAAAGTCCCTTTTTAAAACTAACAACTTTCTTTTGCCTCAATTTTAACTCAAACTTCTGTAATTACTGTAAACTACAGAATGTGCGATATGTAAAAAAAGTATAATTAACAGTTCACAGAGTGATAATCAACTCAGTATATACAGAGTATCTAAACAATTAATTCAGTTATAACTGTTACATATTCATTTGTTATTAGAAACATTCTGTAATTATGTTTTTCGACATAAAACTTATTCGTCAATTATCTGGAAAAATTCTTTGTTCAAAATCCAAAAACTGTTCAAATAAAATATACTTTATTTTACTTCTCCTTCGTCTATACCAATAAAAACTTGAAATTACCAGAATACTCCGATTTGATCTTGAAAGGTTCACACAAACAATTTGACCTACACAATGTCCTCCTATCAAAATGATGTAAGTTTTTCAGCCTGGAAAAGTGTTATCAGCCAGGGTAATTTAAAATGGAGCACTCTGTATATGGTATGGTATGTTAGTAAAGGATAGAATGGTATAGTATGTGAGTACAATGTATGAGAAACGAAGGTATCCGATGTTACACGAATAAACGTATATTGATCTCGTCTGCGACGAGTTAACATACACAAATTGTATGCTCGTCCGTCGTGAGTCGTCACGAGCGGTGGTGGTGTAGTATTGTACGTTATTAACACTAACCTCTATGTATGGCCTACAGTTGCTTAGGGCGTTCTAGAAAAAATAGTGGCCTAAATTCAACGTGTTTATCGCTTTCGAGATAATAATAATTAGAAAGAGGGGTACGGCAAAGGGGTCCCTAGCACCTAGACCAAGAGGTCCTCTGTGCTCTCCTTGAGAACAACCTGTCACCCGAAGTCGAGACATCTCCGGGAAAGAGGTGCTATTTTAAGCCCTCTGCTTTGGATTCTCAAAGCTATAGGATTCTGTCGAGGCTAGACGCCACACAGAAGGCCCACAACTTCATCGTCGGGATTGCTTCCAGGATTGATGGATCCAAAGTTTCGGGCCCAAACATTCTATATCTGACACCCTGCAGGCTTCTGCTGGATCGCTTTCGAGATACAGCAACCTGGTACTAGCAATTTCAAAAACAAATAGATATCCGTTATTCTGTCAAAATTGAATTTCTCGACTAAATTTTAGTAGATTTTAAAAAAGTTTTCACCAAAATCGGATAAAATATACCTTGAATTGACCAAAAATCATTTTTTTTGATGACGTCACCGAGTACAAAATATCAATTTTTTGACTAGCACTACCAAACTTTGTCCGATTTCAATGAACTTTTTTTAAACCCCTCTTTTTGGGGTGCGCTTTATATTTCTTCTATATAGAACTGTCTAACATTTATCGATTTAGAGATACAATATCCAAGTATAAGCCAGTTCAAAAACTAATAGAGATACGTCGGTTTTTCTATCAAAATTGAATTTCTCGACTAACTTTAAGTAGATTTTAATAAAAAATTTCACCAAAATCTGATAAAATATACCTTGGGTGGACCAAAAACCATTTTTTGGATTATAGTGACGTCACCGGATCTAAAAAAATAAATTTTTCGACTAGCACAGCTTACTTCCGCTTCTGCTATTTGAGTGGTAGCTAATGTATACATCAAATTGTTCTATTTCTAATATGTGGCGTAGACAGTATATATATATGGAGGTCAGTGATTGTTAAATATATTGTCGACGGATATACCAAGCCACCAAGATAATACTGGTACCTGCCATAGTTTGTTTTTAGGAGGTGCTGGCTGTGTGCATGACTGTAGTTTCGTTAGTGAGAGCTTTTTTTTACGTTTTGTTGCTTCCTAGGTAGTACAAGGAAGCTCTAGTTATTGGATCGGAAAACAATTAATCTTCATAAAATTTGAAAGGACCTCGCGAAGTTTTATTTTTAATGTTCACGGAATTTTTTTGGTGAAATTTTCATTTCTTCAATATAGAATTGTCTAGCGTTTATCGATTTCGAAACACAAGATCTATGTGCAAACTACCTCAAAAACCAATAAAGATATCTCGATTTTTCTATCAAAATTGAATTCTTGGACTAAAATTTAGTCGATTTGAAAAAAAATTTCATCAAAATGGGATAAAATATACCTTGGATGAATCAAAAAGTTTTTTTGGATTTTAGTGACGTCACCGAGTACAAAAAATCAATTTTTTTTATTAGAACCACCAAAGTTTGCCCGATTTTAATGAAATTTTTTTTGAAACCCACTATTTTTGGAATGCTCTTTCCATTTCTTCAATATAGAACTGTGTAGCGCTGATCGATTTCGAGATACACCATTCAGGTATAGGTCATCTCAGAAACTACTAGAGATATCTCTGTTTTTCTTTTAGCATTGAATTCCTTTACTAAAATTTAGTAGATTTGAAAAAAAAATTAATCAAAATCGGATAAAATATACCTTGGGTGAACTAAAAACAATTTTTTGGATTTTGATGACGTCACCGAGTACAAAATATTAATTTTTTTATTAGAACTACTAAATTTTGTCCGATTTTAATGAAATTTTTTTTGAAAACCACTATTTTTGGGGTGCTCTTTCCATTTCTTGAATATAGAACTCTCTAGCGTTTATCGATTTCGAGATAAAGTATCCAGGTATAGGTCATCTAAAAAACTAATGAATATATCTCTGTTTTTTTTCAAGCATTGAATTCTTTGACTAAAATTAAGTGGATTTAAAGAAAAAACTTTACCAAAACCGGATAAAATATACCTTGGATGAAGCAAAAACCCATTTATTGGATTTTTAACCCGACTTCAAAAAGGAGGATGGTTCTCAATTCGTCTTTTTTTTTTAATGTTTTTTTTGTTTTGTCCAAATTGTATGTGAATTTCTCTATGCTGACACCGACTCCAAAAATAATAATAATTGTACATATATATTTAAAAAAATTTACTTAGGTGAACTATATTTGACACAAGAATATGCAATTATATTTTTACTTTTTAGTGCATTTTTGGTTTTAGAATATTTGATTTTTGAAGTCGGGTTTCCATTTTGTCAAAATTTTTTTTATATTATAATGTTTTCCTAAATACAGTTTCTTTGGCTTCGTTTTCAAAGAGGCTGTGGTGATTTGACCGTTGATTTTTCAACATGTTTCAGCCATATGTAATAAATAAAATGTAATAACTATACTGTATTTGAGTAGCTCCATCGGGGTGATACTTTTACCTACACGAAATATTTAAGATTTATAATATACGGAACTTGTACGAACGTGTATAGACACAAGTGTCTGTGTCTGTGTCGTGTCTTGGCATGGTTTGGTTGGTATGGTGTTGGTTGGTATAGTAGTTCTTTGAGAAAGTCTATATCTAATTGTCAAGATATTGGGGTGTCTGAACTCTGTCTAGACATGTAGAGTTTACAGCATCATCACCATCATGGTACAGCTCTAGCTAGCCTAGCTAGCTAGCTAACATTTCATCCCCTAGCCTTGCTATGATGTTTAGTTTACTTAAACTTTATCTTGAATGTAATTTTTTCTACGATCAGTGAACTAACAACCATTGAATTTCTTCATCTTTCGAAGAAAACGACGACTATCTTTATTCAAAATATTCGAACAATTGTATAGATATTTATATCTATATACGTTTGTGATAATTGTTTGGTGTCTATTCGAGGAGAGATTTGTAGTCTATTTAGCCACCTTAACAGTGTGGCTATCAAAATGGTCTAATAAAATTCCCTGACTTAATCAAATCAACTAAATTTATCTATTTTTTGGTGTATCACCAACATAAGGAAAAATTAAACCCAAACACAAACAATTCTTTAAAATTTTGACAAGCATTCTGCCACAATCGAATTTATTCCACAATTTATATTGTATGACATGTTCCAGTGTATTACACCATTTTCGAACTGTGATTCTAACACCCCGAAACAAAATTGACAATTTGTTCAATTTGACAATTTGTTGAGCTGTTTCCGGGTAATTGTATAATTTTTTTATCTGAAAGAAAAATAGAGGCCCTCGGTACCATGGCCGTCAAAAGTAGCGCTCATTTTTTAAAATTTTTTAGTTTTAAAAAATGTTTAGTTTTAACGAACAAAAGTTGTTGGTAGATTTAAAAATGAATAACTTTTATCTGAAACATTTTTTCGAAAACCGAATTAATAAGGAACAAATTAATAGAAAAGGACACTACTTTTGTGGTCATAGGTAGGTACTATCAACTCCAAAAGTGGAGTGTTTCAAATTTTTGCACCCGATTTGTGCTGAATTTTCGAAGACCGAATGAGTTCTGTTCCGGCACAAATGAAGTGTAAAATTTTGAAAACGATGCGCCACTTTTAGAATCAATAATGACCATCCTTCTAAATTTTTCGAAGTAATCTTCAAAGACAAGAATCCACTTGTTATTATGAAATAGACTGATCACAAATGTATTCATTTGTGAATACCCTGATGTCTTTAATGGAGAATACATTATCAACACTTGCAAACAAATATTTGTATTTGCCAAAATTGTTTGATATCTTTTTTTGAAGGAATGCGATAACATTAAAATTTTTGTAATATTAGGCAATGAACTTGATCTAAAACAAATTCACCATTTACTTAATCTTATATTGATTATAGATATAAATAATTGTACTTCCCCCTTCGGGTAAAAAAAAATGTCTGTGAACTTTGTACAAATGGCCACAAAACTATATGTGTTCTTTTCCCAAAATTTTCTAATTGATTTGTGCTCTTATTCATTCGGGTTTCGAAAAAGTACTTCGGATAAAAGTGGTTCCTTATAAACTCATTGGATTCCTTTCGACGCGAGCCTTTCTCTGTAATTCCGCCATAATTCCTAGTAGTGTTCCTCGAGCTCTTCATAATGACACCAGGATCAATATCCGAGCTAAATGCAATTCCACGCTACACCAAGTTATAAGTTTACGCAAAGCTAATTCGTAATCATTCACGCCCATGCCCCTACACTGGTACGATGACGTCACAAGTAAAACAAATACAGAAATGATCTATCTGTTTAGGGCTCAATCATTGTAAACGCGGTATATTAGTCTCGAAGTTATTTACGATTGAAATCTAACGGTATTTCGTCACACAAGAATTTTCGACCGACCACCAGTGTAACGAGCGTTTTCACGTCAAAATTTTGAAAAAAGATCGATACTTTTGGGGTCATGTGTACATATAAAGGACCTCAAAAAGTTACAGTTGGGTTTGTTCACTTATTCCTCAAGAGAATAATTCCAAAAATAGATAACTTAAATCATACCACAACTGTGATCAGAAATTTTCTGTATACGGATTCAAATCTTTTCAAAAATCGTTTCACATAAATTTTTTTCTTCTCAATTTTTATTTTAAATTAATTTTTTATAACCACCGCATGCATAAACAAGTATAAACTGGTTAAAGGCGGTACACTAAAAAAGAACCGTTAAATATATACATACATACGTATGTATAAAATTTTTAAAATTTTAAGTCTATAATAATAAATTAATCCAAGTGAACAAGGAAGACCTTGTACTTGTTTAAAAAAATATATTAAAAAAACGATTAAAACGATTATTTTATCTTCTTTAAAAAAAAAATTGATTCTCACTAAACAAAGAAACTTCAACAGATTCACGTAACTCCACATTCAGTGTTTCGCTGGTGTGCTAATCAAAATGGGGCTTTGTGTGTATTTCAGGACAAAAGTAAATTTTTTTAAAACGACTGAAAACTATTTAGAAGAATTATTTTTATTTCTTTCTGTCGCATTTTTTTTTTTGAGAATGGCTCGATTAAAACTATATAGAATCTCCTTGTACAGGGTGTACCAAAACTAGATACTAGGTTTTTCTACCCGATATATATTATATACAATAAGGTTATCTAGAGCACGGTAGTGCGCAAGGCCGAGTTTACGGGGCATTTGGCTATATTATATACAATAAGGTATAGTCTCGTCTGTGAAACGGTTGAAAATACTGATCGCAGAAAAAAATTAAAACAAGTGACAAAAACAACTTACTGAGTCAATTGCTTAAATACCCGGTATATACTGAGTTTAAGAAAACAAGTTTCAAATAAAAGTTGTTTACTTTTTAAAAAGGAACATTTTTTGTCTTTAAATTTTTGTTCTATCTCTTACGGTTTCAAGGATGGATATTAAACCCCCTGACGGGGGGAGGCATGGTCCGATTATGCTCATTCACGAACTTGACCTTATTTTTTAGCTCTAGCACGTAAGTACAAAATTTCAGCTCGTTATTTCTTTTATTTTTGAGTTATCGTGTCCACAGGGAGACGGATGGATATCCGGAAATGGATTAATTAGGTCATTTTATGAACACCTATACCATTCGTTTCTACGATCAATATTTTTAACCGTTATAAGTCGGAATTAAACGTAATATACCCTCCTAGTATAAATTATAAACACCGGGTATAAAAATTTTGGTATAGGTAGTTCATAAAATGGGAAGCACGGTCCGGCCAAAATCGGACCGTGCTTCCCCTTGCCAAGAAAAGAAATATTGAAAAGGTAAGAGATACAAACAAACAAAATTAAAGAAAAATGTTCCTTTTTAAAAATAAACAACTCTTGTTTGAAACTTTTTCTCATAAACTCAAATTATACCGGGTATTTAAGCAATTAACTCAATTAGTTGTTATTTTCACTTGTTATCTAATAAAGTAGAATATATCAGAGTCTTTTAAATAATGTAATAAATACCAGAGCTTCCGTTTTTTTTTCGTTTTAAAATAGGGACATCTACCTTTATGTGTGTGTGACAGCCTGTATACGAATAATTTATTTTTATTATTTATTTTTTTGAGACTGGCTTTCGAATAAAACTTAAATAGACAGTCTCTTCTTATGTATATTATTTTTTTAAATGTTTTGTTTCGTGGGCTTGTAAAATAAGAATATAAAGTTGGGTAGCCTGTGAGTGGTGCTGCTCCAGCCAAAAAGAAAGACAGAATGGGGGGTCATTGACCGATCATTTTATATAAAATATTATAGAAATACTTTGCTGTTGAATTCAATCTCTTATTTTTTTTGTAATAAGCTTTGATATAATCATATTTTTGTTTGCATATTTTATTTTATTGTGGACCACAATCAATGTATTTAAAAATTGTGTAACCCTTATTATATTCAATATTATGAATTTTTTTAATTTTTATTTACTATTGATGATGTGTTGCAGTTTTGAGAGGGGGAATTTTTTCGTCTGGATAAATGCGAGAAAAAATTCGAATATATATATATATATATATATATATATATATATATATATATAGATTTTAAAAGAGATGCCTATTTTTCATGGGAATCAAAAACAGAGCTCCTATTTCCCATTGATCGATTCTACACATTAAAGAACTTGGCCTTTCAAATACCAAAAAATATATCAGATTCGAAATTTCATATTCAACGGACTAAAGTTGTGACCGCTAGAGAGTACAATACAAACAGATGGAAAATACATTTATTTAATTCTGTATTTATTCTGAGGAAATTCGCTGAGTTGACGCAGCACCTGCGTAACAAATTTTTTTTCTTTAATATCGAAACTTTTTATAGGGCGTCGTCTTTTTTTTTTAAATAATTTTTCATGACCAGCAAAATATCATCAGTGAGTCATTTTATAATAAATACCCTTTATATACTAAGTTTCAAACAAAGGTTGTTTATTTTAAATAGGTACTTATTTAGAAGTGGGCCTCCAGAGACAAAACTAAACAGGGGGTGGAAAATTTTGTAGAAATAATTACCATTTTAAAAACTGAGTTTCGAACAATGGTTGTTTATTTAAAATTTTGTCTTATCTTTTACGATATCAAAGATGAATATTTACACCAAAATTAGGGGGATGTATGAAAAGAAGTTTCAAACAAAAGTTGTTTGTGTTTATGAGATAAACAGTTTTTGAAATTAAAGATTTTGCCTATCTTGCATCGTTTAAAAGATAAGTTATATCATGTCGGGACACGGATACATAGAACAAAAATATAATTATTGCATTATGTTTCCTCTTTTTAAACTTAACAACTTTTATTGGAAACATTTTTTTCTAAAATACATATTTAAAAAACTATTTAGCTGGAAACTTTTCAAATAGGGGGGCCACACTGTATACCGGGTTTAAAAATTTAACATATAGGATCCCTCTATTTTTATTATTGGACTATTCACTATCAAGTTTATATTAATATTATTATTATAGGTACATACTCCCTTCTCCCCCTCGCTCCCCTGCCCAGTACACAACAAACAAACAGTTTTCAGTTGATGAATGACGTTCTCATGACATTTACACACGCATTGAATGCAACAACACGCATCGGCCGATCCGGATTGGTGGTTCTGTTTGGTGGTGTGAGAGAGTAGGGGAATGCATGCGTTACGCATAAAATACGCACTATTTTATAATATTTTTTTAAAACATATCCTCTATCTCTGTCTTACACACAGACACACACGCACCTCGTTAGACCTGTTGCTGCTGACTGCATTCTCATTCATTTTATGATACTATAGCTAGAGTTGACTCTACTCTAGGTTGGTCTAGGATAGACCAAAAAAAAAATTACACTAAAAATCAGATAGAGAACGCATAGTAGTGCTGCTGATTTGTCTAGTTTTTGTAGCCAATAGTAAAACGTTTCAGTGATGTTTTTTTTTTTTAAGACCCTTCTATTTTTAAAATTATAATCATATTATAAATGCATAGAACCGGCTGTCTATGGCTGTCTGTCATTTGAAAATGTGTGTGTCAGTGCCTAGTCATTAGAGATGGACGGGACAGTGTGTGTGAGAATAGTAGTGGGGGTTATTTATTTATATGTGCGTTACGCACTTTTTTTTATATTCGGTATAAATAATATATGCAAGGGATATTAAGTTTAGTGCTGACTTTGTAATGTTTGAAAATATTGATTGCAAGCATAAATGTTTGGCATAGGTGTCGAACATTTATGTCTAGGTCCGTCTGTCCGTCCGTCCGTAAACACGATAACTCAAAAATGAAAGGAGATAGCGAGCTGAAATTTTGTATGTGTGTTCTAGAGGTAAAAAGTAAGGCCAAGTTCGTGAATGGGGAAAACTGGCCTATCTTTGAAACCGTAAAATATATAACAAAAATTTATAGACAATAAATGTTCCTTTTTTAAAAATAAACATCATTGGTTTGAAACTTTTTTTCATAAATTCAGTATATACCGGGTATTCAAACAGTTAACTCTGTTAGTTGTTATTTTCACTTGTTTTTAAATGAGAAATATTGATCAAGGAGGAATGAACAATTTACAACGGGAGGACACAACTTGGGAAAATGACTTCGAGGATCAATCTAAAGAAGTGCCTTAGCCAGTTAATTCCGAGAACTAAGCTAAATTTTTCAGCGGAATTTAAATATTAGAATAGTGTGCTTGCTTCCCAAAATAATTAAAATCGTAATCGCTTAACGCTTATTTATCGAGCAGTTTACGAGTAATAATACCCCTGAAATCGCATAAAAATGTACATATCTTGAAAACTATCCGTAAAATCTTCAAACCAACTAGATTTTTGTGACTTTTAGGACAATTTTCTCTTATAAACTAATTTTCATTCAAATCGAAAACTAAAAATATTTTATAATTTTTTCATTTTTTTCCTAAGAAAAACTTTCCCTTAGAAAAGTTCACCATAAATGGTAAATTGGTCCCAAAAAATGCGAAAATCGTATTCATTTAACGATTTGGTGAGCGGTTTACGAGATATCGTCTGAAATCGTAAAAAAAAAGGACAATAAAAAGGGCATATTTCGAAAACTATCCGTCAAATTGTCAAACAAACTGGATTTTTGTGTTTTTTGGGTCCATTTTACCTAATAAACTAATATTCATTCAAATCGATGACTAAAAATTTTTTATGATTTTTTTCATTTTTTCATTTGTACCTTGAAAGAATTGCATAAAAGCGAAAACTATTTTTTCCCCCGATTTGGATGAAATTCACAATATAAGGTAAATTGGATCCAAAAATCACGAAAAACGTATTCATTTAACGAACCTAGACAGGAGCGGATTAAAACAATTCGCCACCCAAGCAGCTGAAAAATTGACGCCCTCTCCTTTTAAATTACCCCTTTCGGGCGACGAAATGGGTCAGGTCAAGTGAACAGTTTTGACACAATTGTCGAAAACTCTAGAAGTTTTGGAATTAAACCAACTTCTTCTCGCTTGACGCCAATCGTTATTAATTAGAATTGATTTATTGTAAATTCGGTATTTCCCTCCTAGATGTCACCCACGTAGAAACTGCAACTCGAGCCGATGCAATACCAAATTAGCTCTCGCTGTACAAAAGAGAATATTATAAGAAAAGCATATGCCGCCCCTGAACATTTGCCGTCCTAGGCAGCTGGCTACCTTGCCTACCCGGTAAATCCGCTGCTGCTCATAGGCCCTAAAAATAAAGCCTAAAAATATTTATATACACAATTTTCAGGGGAAGGAAACACATAATAATATTAACAACCCCTATTACAATTTACAACAACAAATTTTTTTTCCTAGTTCCGCCTATGATAACACAAAGGTACAATTGTAGTACACATATAAGGTTTTATAATTCCTTCTCTCTCCATTTACCCCACCCCAATTGCACCCCCAAAAAAAGTAGTATTACCTACCGCGCGCTGCATTTCAAAAAAAAATGCAAACTGAATATTTACATACGGCTTTTTTTTTTAACCCAACATAAAATGTGCATAGGTAATATATGTTACCCTCTACACATAGCATTCATCCACCCCCTCCCCTATTTTCCTTGTGTACTAATCCATCCATCTAACCAACCATCCCTCATTTTTTTATTTAAGGGCTGTACGAAGCGAACAAAGTCTCTACGTACAGTTTTGTAGCGATAGATGCAATACAGTAGTTTGAACAGATGTGGTCTAGAAATATAATAAATAAATATATACACAATGGCGGTTCATCATATTTCACAAAAACTACCCCCTACATCTCACTCTCTTCCAATCATAGACAAAATAAATATTTTTTTTAAATAGTATTATTTTATTTAATCCTTGTGTTGTGATAACATTGTACACACTTCAACCCTTAAACCACATACCCCTTCCCTTCTCGCCTGTAATATAGCATTTTTGGTGTTGGTGTAAACTAAGCGAATTTTCTCAAAGCGTGAGCTCTCAAAATAAACTTCTCATACAAACTTTCGTCCCTTATTTTACCCTTTTAGGGGATGCATTTTAAAAACACCAGTTCCCATATTTCTAACTTAAAAAATGACGAAATAATCCATACAAACTTTCATCCTCTATTTAACCCCCTTAAAGATGATTTTTCAAAAATTGGTTCTCACCACATCATGTAGGAACTTCTGTACAAAATTTCATGCTTCTAGACCCACCGGTTTAGGTTGTGCGTTGTTTGATAGTGAGTTTGTAGATTTTTATTAAGTAGATATGCATAAATTATCTTAGTTCATCGAATTTTTCCTATCATTTTACATAAAATCTTAGGAACAAAACGGTAGGCAATAGAGAAAAGGTGTGTCCGAATACGCCTTTCTTATTCAGAATGATACCAAATATAACCATTTCAAAAATAATACCCCGGGAGTTAAACGCAATCGTTTTCGAAAATGTATATTGATTCGACATTGTAGAGTTTAAAATTTCAAACAAAAAAATATCTTGGAACACTTTTCGATTTGCCGATTAGTTTGCTTAATAGAGCGCGTCAAAAACCTCCTAAAAAGTAAAGTGGTTTTTGAAGTCATTAACAATTTCGGGAAAAATAATTTTCTAATTGTAAATCTAGAAAGATATAAACTTATAACTTAACTTCATATAAACTTAAGATAAAGATCTACTAACGAACTGAAGATATCTTTGAAAAAGAAAAGTAAACTTTTTATTTAAGCTCTAACGAAAATATTCTTACTTTTCTGGTATGCTCGGAGTTACCCAAAACAGAAATTCGGATTTCTGTGATATCTGTAATCCCAATTCTTTCCTATAATGGTTGATTGATTAATATCGGGATAAAATTATTGCACTTCGACCTTATGGTCCATTGTGCTCCCCCTTCTACCTCAGCCTCAGCCTGACGAGACTCGCTTCTCCCATATGTTGGCAATAGCCTGGAGCTTGCTTATCAGGTCCTCCCGAAGGTTCATATATTCAGGGTGAGATGCACCGAATATCCTGTATCTGCTGTAACCCAGAGGTTTGCAGTCAAAGAATATGTGGCTGGATGTTTCTTCCTCCTCGTCACACAATCTGCACATAATGGACCCGTAATGGGGTCCCATTGTGTGCAGATGCTTCCGCATGGGATAATGTCCGGTAACCTTCCGCAGTTGCATCCTGTTCAGCCACAGTGCATTGAGAGATAACCTCTTTGTTGCACTCTGGAGCAGTACCTTCCCGAGCTCTTGTCGCGGTACTTTTTCCCAGTGATCACGGTGTTTAGTATTTGACCACTCGTTGATCACCTGTTTACATGCAGTCCTTGGAATTCCCAAAATAGGCTCTGGGCCTATGAAGGGCATTCCGACTCCCTTCTTTGCTAAGGTATCCGCTTTTTCGTTTCCTTCGAAACCACTGTAACCTGGCACCCAGATCAATTTAACATTGTTCCGTTTTGCCAGTTTCAGAAGTTCCTCCAGACAATCCTTGACGACCCTTGAGGTGACCTCAGTTCCAGACAAGGCTTTTAAAGCAGCTTGACTGTCCGACAGAATGCATACATTCTGGTTTATGTAGCCTCTACGTAGGTTCTCACGGACGCAAGCCAGTATGGCGTAGACTTCTGCTTGGAAGACTGTGGCATATTTCCCCAAGTTGGGCTTATGTTTGCATTAGGTCTCCCTATAATGGTTAGATGTTATATAGATTATTTTTTAGTCAGGTGTTAAATCACCTAGGAAACTATAAGTTGCAGAATCAAAAGGTCATTGTATTTATAAGTAAATATGTATACGAAGAATTATCCGTAAGTAAGCCTCTCTCCTCGAAAATAATCCCAGTGTTTATAATACTGAATTTACGCCTAGGATAATAAAGCAATTGTTTAAATACTTCAAAGGGGCTATCCGCAATTATCAAAATTACTCAGGGATTTTGTATTTCTAAATTAATTTTTAAGTTTCAATTAAAAGTTTAAAATTTTGATCAAATTCGCTTAAAAAATCGAAACTTTAGAATTAGAAAAACTACGCTCAAAAATGCGTACAATTAATTACTTTATACTAATATATTATGTGAAAATATGCTTATACATTTTCTTAGAAATGTTTATACATTTCTCAGAAGTTTCTTATCTTTTAAATAAAATCTTGAAAGAAATATTAATCGAGTCCATTGTTAAATCAAAACATTGATCAAAAATTCAATATCAATTTTTTACTATCTCCAGTTTTGAGAAATTCATGCAATTTTTTTTCCAAATATCCCAAAAATGTTAACTTCCAGATTAAAATAAAAAATTAGGCCTAATTTCTAACATTTTGTGAATCAAATATACAAGATTAATAAAAACTTTTTTTGAATTAAAAATCCAATTTTAAATTAAATTAATTGTAAAACCTTAATGTGCCTTCAAATGGTCACATTTAAAATTAATTTTAGCCTAAATTTTTTCACTTTCAATTTCTGTAATTTCAACATTATCGAGGCTTAAATACCAAAAATATTTCGAGACTCAAAAGAAAATCAATTATGCTGTACTGACTTAATATGACCTTAAACTACCGTCGTTTTAGGCCTAAATTTACGCCACCACATCAAACCTATACATTTTTATTATTAGGATAATTTTAAGGCGTAAAAATTTTCACAAAAAATCTCGAATTTTCACACAGTAAAATTAACCTAGAAAATTTGAGGAAACCATCATTCTAGGCTTAAATTATTCAAAAGTAAAAAAATTATCCCTTTACTAATTAGGCTTAATTAATGAATAAAATCCGGCAAAAATCAAATTGGAAGCTAGTACAAAAATTTGCAACTATTTTTACATCTAGATAATACTTTAAATTAAAAACAGACCACCAAATAGACAGTTAGTATGGAATTGAGGTCAAAATACTACAAATAATTTATATCAAAATCTTACCTTAAGCCAAATATTTAATCTCAAAACGGAACACTTTCAAATCACCCCACACACAAAAAAAACGTGTTCAGCCAGGTTCGCCAAAAGGAAACTCTCTATTTTTTTTGTTTTTATTAAAATCAAGCTACAGAGCTATTCAGATGTGATTATTTAACACACATATAGAACGCAACCAAAAAAATCAAAAATTCGCACGAGACACTGGCTAACGTTACACTCGAACACTTTGGCATCGAAAAAAAAAACCTCTCGAGATTTTCTATTAAAAAAAACCCTGATTGTCACATATAATTTGAGTTGAGAGAAGATGTTTGGCATTTTTTTGCAAGTCGGGTCACAGACTTATATGTTTTAATATATTATATGTGCAAATTTATAACATATGTGTCGACATCTAGTAATGGCGAACTTAAATACAAGTTCAGATATTTTGCAAGTTCGCGCGGTGTATCGCACATAGCAACAACTGTAATAAATATTTTATTTAGTTACAAATACTCTGTACGATTACACAGGTGCCATTATTTTGTTTCTTTTTGCAATTTTATTCTCTAGCAATTAATCACGAACACAATCATTTGTTGCTGATAGTTATAACTAATAAAAATATCATTAATTTTCATTTGATCTGTCGGTAAATGAACGCGCTTTCAATACAGGCACCGTAATTCACTTGTTTTAGGTTGATTTTTTTAAATTTAACACACTACTCCCACCACTTTTGTGTCTAAAATTGAATCTCGTAATTTTTTTTCTAAGCCGGTGGGGGTTATTTTAACAACAATGGGGGATCTAACAATAGACCGATTTTAGAATAGTATTAAGTGGAAATTTTTTATAATAAGCTTAGACGGTTATGTATTGATCGGTTAGTACTGACCTGCCTTATATGTACGGTAATGTCAAACCTCCAATTGGTCTCTGCTAGTACTATCGGTTGATGTATGTAGTGAAACTACCAGGGCACGATATTACAGAAAAAAATTGAAAAACTTTAAAATATGATCACTGAACTTATGTAAAACAATTGAAATTTATAGAAAATTTCGAACAAATATCACTGAAAAAAACAACTGAAATATGTTCATTTATCACTTGAGAATCACTGTAATTTCTATTTAAAATTAATTTCACATTATGAATAACGTTTTAGCCGCCATTTTGTAAATTATACTTATATACATACATACATTATATATATATATATATGTATTATATGTATGTACTCTTATTTAATGTTTTTTTTCGTTGTACTCTCTTTAGTGAAAGGGGTGCGTTCCAATCTACTTAGATTATGACGTCAGAGTATAACATTTTCTAAAATATTCGCATTTGAAAAGGAAAATTTTGTCAGGAATTATTAGTCGTTACGATAAGAGAGCAAAACTTTCTCCCCTTTCATAAAAGGACCAAGTGTTTTGAATTGGATTATTGAATAATTGGTTCATGTGCTCAAAATATCCAGGATATTTCTGGAGGAAGAGACAGCATTCTCAAAAAAGATCAAATTTTGGATGCATATCATAAATCGTTCTTTCTTTTTATACCCGGTATATATAAAATAAATACAAGGGTTTCATAAGTTTAGTCTCGAATTTGTAATGGTTGAAAATATTGACCGTAGAGTTAAAAAGTGTGGTCAAGCTCGTATATGTGACAAAATCGGTCCATGCGTTCTCCCGCTAGGAGGAGAAATCTTTACCTTTTAAACTGTAGAGGCAAAAGTTCAAAGACATAAAAATGTTCCTTTTTATAAAATAAACAACTTTTGTTTAAAACGTTTTTTCATAAACTGAACAGCTTTCAGCTCAAACATCATGTCTCATATTACTATTATCTGTGTATACTTAAAACGTCACAATACTATACCAATATCAATTTTTATTAAGGTAAGAAGACATAAGTACGAAAGAACAAGCGTATACTATATAAATTAAGTCATTGAAATTTTATTTCCAGGGGTCCAGGATTCGATAGCTATTGGAATATAATATGTATATAGCTCCTTTATACATTAAGTATTTTTATATAACTGTGCGTGTGTAAAAAGTAAAATAAAATAAGCTGTTCGAGCTATCGAAACTTATTGCCTTAAAGTAAATTATTGGGCTGGATACAAAGGTTTTTTAATAGAAAATTTTTTATACTTAGTTTATTTTGCACGAAAAATACGGGAAATTTATTTTAGGGTGGAAGAAATGCAATGAAGATTCCGTTTAAGCTATAAAGATTTCCTAGAACAAATATTCATTTGAAATACCAACATTAGAATGAAAAAAAAACCGTTATTTATTAGGTTAGTAGGCACCTAATAATAATGGCCAATAACAAATAAAGCTTTAATTACTTAAAATATAATAGAAACGATAAAAATATCTTACCTCCTAATTAAATGTGAATCTGTCTATACTTAGCTAATTAATTAAATTTTTAATTAAACAATTTTTATTGATTGAATGCAACCTTATTATATCTGATCACTATATATGGCCTCAAAAATATCTGATTAAAATAATAAAAATATAACTGAGGCACCCCTTTTGTTAAAGGGAAATTTTTATTTCCTCTTTTAGCAAAAACTGGTGGGGGGTATATAATTTTTATAAATAAGTGGGAGGAGTTTTTGTTAGAAAAGGAGTGGGAGAGGTAAAATGACTTTTCAAAATCAACAGTACTAAAGGCAGTGCTTCAAAAGTGATCGTTTCTTTTCCTGCAACAGATTGATACCGAGAACCGATGTGTTTCGAACAACTTTCGAAACGACTTTAACTTATGAAATGGTTTGATCCACATAAGGTCAAACACTTCCAACTTCTATCAAAGATCCACAATGACTAAAATATATTCCCTCAACGCAATGAATTGATAATCATCAAACAGTTACGAGCTATCCCGATTATACCAGACAAACGTTTCCAACTTCCAACATCCCTCTTTTTACGTCAGTCGTCAACATATTCGAATTACGTTTCATTAATGTAGAAACGAGTAGGTATGTACGCCATTTCGAATAATTTATCTAAATTTCGTTCTCGTTTAACTATCTCTGTTCAAGGACTCTGATAATAATAGATGTGGAAGAAAGACAGCTAGCTATCTTGGTCTTTATTAGTGATAACACTTTCAAAATTTACTGCCTCGTATGAACAGATTCAACATTTCTATGAAATTTACGTTTTTGGAACTATGTTTCAGGAGCACTGAATACAAAAATGTGCTAAGAGAATTGAAAATATTTTGCCCTCAGCAAACAGGGGGACCAAAGATACAAAAATCCTCCTTACAAATACTGCTTCAAGCAAAGGACAATCTTCTGTATCTATTATTTGTACTTGTAAGGTCTCTAGAAGGATAGGCAGGGCATCCGTACTTAGAATGCTTCCCCGTTGAATGACTGTTCAGTAATCTCAGTCTATATACGTCACATCCAGTCCCTGGTTTCTTTAAGGAAGGAAAGGATTTGGATTATAAATTAAGAGATGATAATTCTTTGACCATAATTTTGTATGCTCTCGCGAATAAGATTCTTTTAGGTATAAAAGTACACTCACCTGCAATAACCTTCGTTTTTCAGGCCTAGCAAAAAAAAAGGATATAATAAATACTTCAGATAAGATGCCTTACCAATAATATTCTTGAACTTCATCAGTGCTTCCATACATTAGGGAGATAATTACAAGTTGATTGAATGTCCCAATCACAATGGACGAATTAACTAAACGAATAAGATAAGGAGAACTAATTTTTCGCAATGAAATTCTAGAATAAAGGATACTAGAATTGATAATACCTAATCTCTCCAGCACTTTCTCAAAAAATAAAGCAAAAAGGACCCTAAAATGAATGGATTTAAAAAAAAGACACTATAAAAAAAAATATTGAATAAAATTAATTTTCGTTTAAATTTTTCAAACTTGTTTGATCTCTGTATTTTCGGTAGGATATTTTCTTCGTTAAAAGAGGTGAATTTTTCCAGAAAAAAGAAAAAGTTTACAAATAATAAAAATACACAAATAATTCGAATTTTTCAAAAAAACTTTTTTGTTTTTCTCAATATAATTTTTATACAATTTTTCTACTACATAATTTGTTTTTCGTTTTTAGTTTTGATTTTTCTTTTATTATAGCACAAAATTTTCTTTTCCTCAATAAATTATTTTTCACAATATTTATAAATTTTGCTTTCAATTATTTTTATTATTATTAGTGCAATTAATTATGTAATTAAATGAAACTTAAAATCAAACTGTTTTGGGTAACAAGTGTACTAGAAGGGGTAATATATAGGAGGGGGGGGGGGGTCAGAGAAATTAGGTAAGTTGGACAGGTAACAATTTACACCGATTTTGAAAGTACCCTTTTTTCTCGAAGGTATGAAAAAATACTACAAGAGGCGATCGGTTGGCTGGAGTCCATTGTACAATTTGTGCCTTACTCATTCGGTTTTCGAAAAAATGCTTCGGAAAAAGTTGGTCATTATAAATACTCAGGGGACACCATAGGATACATCCAGCCACATAATCTTATACTGCGAATATCTCGGATACATCAGATACAAGATATTCGGTGCATTTCACCCCGAATATATGAACCTTCAAGAAAACCTGATAAGCAAGCTCCTGGCTATTGTAAAAATATGGGAGAAGCGAATCTCGTCAAGACTGAAGTAGAAACGGGAGCACAATGGTCCATAAGGTCGAAGTGCAATTCATCTATATACCCCAAGATATATCTATCTAGGAAACTAGGCTTGGAAAATGAGGGGCAACTGCAGGTTTTTGTGGAGAAATGGAGGAAACACCTCCTAATAGACTGTGACGTCCTCATACACAAAAGAATCAAATGTCTATGCGTATACCAGATTCGTGCAGGGGAGCTATATTCCTAGACCCAGTCCAAATCCTGTACTTCCTGAAGGAAACCGGGCTGAACGAGGTGTTCTAAGACGAGACCACTCCGCGTTAGGCACCAGATGGGGGAGCACAATAGTTCTTATAGGTCGCAGTGCACCAAATCCCCCCCCCCCCACCATTTCCATTCATTCATTATAAATATAGTAACAACTTTTATTCGAAGCATTTTTTCGAAAATCGTATGAATAAGAAAGACACAAATTAATTATAAAATTTTGAAAATGATCAGAACTTCTGTGGTCCATAGTACCTTTGCATACCTTTCGAACCAAAATGGCTAATTAAATTCCGTTGCTGCTTACATTGTAAGCATTATTATTATTTTTATGTAAAATTGCAACTATAATTATTAATTTTTTATTTGTTTAAATTTATTTATTTAAATAATTTTGTATCACAATGGCTCGACTTTTATTGTTCGTATGCGTTTTTTTTTTAATATATTTATTTTTTTAATTAAACTACAATTTACAGAGTTTTATTTCTTCTGGTTTTATTAATTTTCTTCTTTATAAATAATATTTTTTTTATTTAGTTACTTTTTAGGTTTTTTTTTTAATTATTTACAAATTTTTTTTTAAAATAATAATGAAAATTATGCCTGAGAACCGTTACAACAACAATTTTTTTTTGACAAGTGTCGTTGATATCACAGTATTAAACTGTGGAATACAAATTTGAGGTTATTTATTAGTTGTCAATTAAAACCCCGCCTACTTTTGTGTATATACCTCTACTACCGTCAAATATCTGTACACACTGTATATTTTTAAATATGATCAAAATTACAGCAATTTATAGTTTTCGTAACCCAAGATACTTATACTTATGACAACAAACTCCACAAACTAAGGACATTTCAGAAATCCTTAAACCCAAAAGTCAATCTAAACTAAGATCCGACAAATTTTTTGGTTCCAATATACAAGTTGTTGGAAAATTTGATCCCCTTCGAAAGGCAGCATGTCGGAAACATAAGTATGACCGGATCCTAATATCTCATACGAACTTTTTTTCATATTTTAATTTCCAGGTCTCTGTTTACAAGGACTCTTTTAGTGTAAGGAACCAGTCTTTAATGCATGTAAAAGGATTTTTGAAACGCCCTGTAAAATTTTTCCAAATGTTACAGATTTGTGCTGAACCTATTCGTTTTTCGAAAACATTTTTCGAACAAAAGTTGTTAATAATTTTATAACAAACAACTTTTATCTGAAACATTTTTACTAAAACAATTGAATTCGACACAAACCGACTGTACAAAGCCGGATTGTCGACTTAGTTTCAAATCTCAAATTTGATTTTCGCACGTTGAATACTGAAACGAGACACCGTGAATTTTTTTTTATTATTATTAGGCTAGTGACAAATAATTTATGACTGTGCAAAAAACTATTCAATTGTTTTTTTTTTTAATTCTTATATGCTAGAAATTTGTTAAGTGATTTTTGTTCGAACAACCTTAAGAAGTCGCCACACATTCAGAAAGATTTCAATATGTAAATTCGTTGTGAAAGATATTTAATTTGAGGTTACTGATTTTCAGGGACTAAAAGAAATGGCGATTTTAACACGTGATGAAATATTCGTTGTTATCAAGATTTACAAAGCATTCCCAAAATTTTGGATTTGGGAGCAGAATCTTTTCAAAAAAGTCCCCGTTAACAGATTTCTTTAATGTCACAGTAAAACCTCATTAGTTCCATAAACATTCAACCAAGTTGATTTCTAAATGTTTCCACTGTTTTGTCATTTCAAAACCAAGTCTCGTTCTCACAGTTCTATCTTGTGTGAAAATAAGGGCAATATTCTATTGATAATGGGTCCTATTTAGAGCGAAGTTCTGAGAATGATACATATTCTTAAAAACACTGGTTTTCTGCCATTGTGTGAGATCACCCTAAGAGTCGGAGGTTTGCAACTATCTGGCCATGTACTATTTTTAAAATATTTAACAAGAATGTACACCCCCGTTCATAAAAATTGAACAAGTTGAAACATACTAAGTATTAATGTGACGTCTGGTTCAATTTTTATGAACAGGAGTGTATCTGAATGCGACTGGCTAACCAAAATCGGTTGTTTTTGTTCAGTTGACTCCATCTTGAATTGTTATTAATTGAAAAAAAACACACAATTATGTAAAATAAAATTTTTTTTAATAGAAAAATACGTTCCAAATCAAATGAGCTGTTGATGACTGAGAGTATTATACAGGATGTCTCCCGCAAAAATAGCTTAACCCATAAAATTTAAGACTTTCAATCGACTCGGATCAAATGAATTATTTATCGTTTCGTTTGATCAACGAGAATTAAAACGAGATAAATGGTTTTGTGGGTGAATCTAGGTCTTGGGAGAGTCAGTATTTTTCATGGTACAATAAATTACTACTCAAAAATAATTTAAAATGAATATAATTATTTGATATATACAGAAAAACAAAAACAAGAAAACACTGCACAAGAAATAAATGACTAGTACGATTAATATCTTGTAAAAAAGGAGCATACTATACATTCTCAGTGGCTTAAATGTATCTTAAATCGGTCCAATGTGAGGTGATCTTCATTAGAGAAGAGCAGATGTGGGTAAGCTTTGTCAATAATGAAACATTTGATATTGGAAGCTCTAGTACTTGGGTATGCTCTCTGGTGGGTAAATAGAACTCTTAGGTCTATGTTTCCTGCCCCAATCCCCATGACATATCCTTCGGCCAACAAGTTTCATGGTCACACTCTGGTAAACAACTTAGTAACTACTGCTAGAAGGTTAAAATATTAAGCTCCACCCCCTGCTAGAGATCCTACTTAACTGTATAGCATGTTTATTAATCATACTGACGTAAGGTTAGGTTTTATGGCAGGAAGGGCCATGTTTGTTCGGCTTACTCGGACGGACACTTCACCTCTGGAACAAAAGAAGTGTCTCATCTATTTAGGTTTTATGGCAAAATAGACAAGACCATATTTTCCAGGCTTATTTGGATGGACACTTTCCCTCGAACCCAACAAGTATCTCATTTATTTTATTTATGTGTTTGGATAGCGAATAAAATTTAAAACCATTTAACCCAAAAATGGTCTATATTTCTTCGAATGGGTTAAAATTGACCGTCCTTTCCCACATCTATCTAACAGCTGGGTCATAGGGAGCTCTTGCAACTGAGCAACTCTGATAGCACTTGCGTATATTTTTGTCTTTATTTTCAGGGTTGAAATATAGCACGCAATATTAAGTGGGGGGGGGGGGGGTGGCTTAAGAAGGATGAGTCCATTTGTACTCAATTCCTTGGTTATCATTTCCTTGGAACGTGTCATAGACCAGATAAACATTTGCGTCACAAATAATATCAGCAGATCCTTTTTATTTTTAAGTAGTGTAAATAGTTTTTCCGATTAAGAAAGCTATAAATATACGGCAGTAATTTTTGTTCAAGACAAGGCGGCTTTGGGTGATAAATTTATTAAACTTCGTTTCTTAAAAACTACTGGATGGATTTTTGTAATTAAAAATCGGAGGGAGAAAATTGTTCTCCCAACAACAAAAGCCGTAATAAATAAACCATCATTACGTTTCCTCGGCTAACGCTATCTAGCGTAAAAAACAAACAACACAGGCTACACAATTCTTTCAAAGTAGATTGGAATTTTTCCGCACTGCAGAAAAATGTGATGAAAAGCTCGTCAAATGTTTTGAAACGTATTGTCGATTATTAAAATAATATATTAATCTAAATTAAATTATTTTTTAAATCGAAAAAAACACTAAATTTTTCCTTTGATTAATGATTGCGACAAAAAAGAAAATCATAAAATATCACAAAAACGCTTCAAAAATCCATAATTGGAAGGAGGAGAAATACCATCCAAAATTGTCTATGTGTACGAATACAGGTGCGAACTGTGACGACACTATTTATATTCATCCTTGCCTAAATGTGCTAACAAGCGCACTTTAGGATCCAAACACAATTCCAGGAAAAATTATTAATCGACATTTTTCGAAAGCGCTAAATATTTGTAGGAATATACCAAGATATCTTGATATATTCGATCTGAAACCTACGTTAAAAGTTAATAATGAGTTTGTTGGTAGTTACCAGATAACTCAGGGAAAAATCTACTGTACTCATAGATGTCTAAATATTGAAGAAATCTAAGATTTAGAATCGAGTACTTTACACACCTTCGAAGAATTTCTTCGAAACATTTCATTTAAAAACATGTCACCAAGATTAAACTGGGGAAATATTTTAGAGGGGAAACAAGGGCGGGGGTAACCGTTGGTAATACTGAACGTAATCATTAATCAAAAGGTGAATACACAAATTTTACATACATTCTCAATTGTTCTAAAAATAGGTATTTCATTTTGTTATTGCACTTCTTTGAAACAACACATCAACATCGAAATTCAATTTTCTAAATAAATCGAGACGTTCTTACGTTCGTCACATTCATAATTACACAAGTAGGATAACAAATTCTCAAGGAAACCTTCGAACCGGCAAGATAATGCTGACACTCGAAAATGAGTAAGCACACGTGAAAGCTTCCAAAACAAAAGCCATCATCCATTAACAAAATCTTTTTGCGAACGTAAGAAGCGAATTTATAGAGAAAATCTCACCTACAATTTTCCTTTAACATAAACTCAATTTCATTTTTGATGAAAATACCAACACTTTTCTTTCCATCAAATTGCAATTTTACATCTATTTTATTTTTTGTAACAAATGCCACACGCGTAAATATTTACAGTAATCCGCTTTGCTATTCGCAGTTTCACGAGTATTTGCCCAGAGTATGTTGAACGTAAAAGGGGGAAACTTAAAAAACAGTGGTGGCACAAGATCTAATAAATATAATGAACATTTTTGTCTGTACACCGACCAAAGTTGGACATGGAAAAGGATTTGTAATGATGCGTACAACTATACACTTCCTTTAGGGACGTTTAGTTTTAAGTAGTCGAGTTTTTTGTATATCTGGGACTCCATAACGGTCCATTATGTGCAGATTGTGTGGCGAGAAAGAAGAAACATCCAGCCACATTATATTTAACTGCGAACCTCTAGGTTACAGCAGATACACAATATTCGGTGCATCTCACCCTGAATATATGAACCTTCAGGAAGACTTGGTCAGCAAGTTCCCGGCTATTGCCAAAATATGGGAGAAGCGAATCTCGTCAGACTGAAGTAGAAGGGGGAGCAAATAAAAATGAGATTGATGAATGACAGAGCTATTAAGCAAGTTTTAATCCAACTGATCAAACGTAATAAACCTCAAAATTTGATTAAAACTTAACAGAGAACAACTGCAAAACAAAAAAAATTTCCTAAAATTATTTTCATCAAAATCGTTAGACCCGTTATGGAGAACGACGTAAGATATAGACTTAGAGCCAGAACGAGTCATTTAGCCTCTGACTCAACCGAAATAAGGTAACAATGTAAGTGTCCTTGGCAGAGAGGACGGGTAGGTTCGTCAGCGAATACAGGGCTAGAGGAAACGAACCAGGTGTGACACAGGACAGAAGAGGTTGAGGAGATAGGTCCATAGGAGTCAGTAAAAAAGGCCTAGTTGCTACGCTTTGGCATCTTCTCCGCTACTACCAAGATATAGACGCAACATAACACTATCATTGATTGAACAATAGAAAATGTTGTAAATACTGAGAGAGAGCTGAAAACTGTTTATTTACTACCGAATTCGATTTTTTGTATTTAGGAACTGTATACCCGCGAATAGAGTACCCACGGACTTACTGTATTTGTTTTTCTTATTAAAAATTAAATAATAAATAAAAATTAAATAATTTAAATAAAAATTCTATAAAATAAAATTAATAATTTTTTTCTCTGTTTTAAAGTACATTCATTTTCCTCCGTACGTCATCGTTGAACGATCATTATAGTCGATAGTCGGACCGAGGAAAATGTACAGTCAATTACAATATATGGCCATCAATATGACTGCAAGAATAGGCGTGATTTTAAATTCAAACTTAAATTAGTAAACGAATGAGAATTTTTATGCTCTCAGAGTCTTAAAATTTAGGTGATGTCCCCATCCTTTAAAATATATAAAGGTTTACGGATATTATTATGAAGATATCTTATTTGAATGGCGATTATTGTGTAATGTGAACTAAATTTTACCGTTCTGAGGGCAATGAAATTAGGATTCGTTCAAATTTGAATTTAAGATCACGACTATTCTTGCAGCCATCATATTGATGGCCATATCATATTGTAATTGAGTGTACCTTTAAAATTGAAATACATTACCTAATAAATTTTCTTTTTTTATTAAATCTTTAATAATTAATTTTTCTTTTTTTTAATAAATATTATTATTGAACACAAAAAATAAATTAATATATATTAATTAAAATATATTGGATACAAGATTTTTTTACCTACAATAAAATAAATTAAAAAGGTATATACACTCCCGTTCATAGAAATTGAACCAGTAAGTCGCATTCTAAACGCATATACAGGGTGGCGCAAAAGTACCGCCATGATTTTTAATTACAGTAATTCTTTCTGGAATTAATATTTATTGAGTTTCTCTTTTTTAGATTATAGTAAATACTTCGGAGTTTCGATATGTAGCGATACCAGCCTGCAGAAAGGATAAATATCGTAACTTTTTATTTGGAAAACGGACGAAGCTTTATTTCTACTCAGAGAAACTATCGACGATATTTTAATGTCAGATCTGCTCCCTCTAACCATACGATATTGCAGATTATTTTTTTTGGGGTTATCTGAAAGAAACGGTTTATGTAAACAAGCCATAATGCTTGGAACAACTTAGAATATTAGACGAGAGATTTTGGGGATATCTCAAGAAACTTTACGGAAGGCCATGGAAGATGTGCTCAAAGAGCTCATAGTATTCAGCGCGCATGGGGACGTCGTTTGTTAAACATTATTTTCGTAAATAGTTGGAAAAAACTTCAAGAAACACACTTTATATTATGAGTTGCAAAATATAAATTTACTTAGCTTCTCATATATTTTTTTAAATTTCAAATCATGAAAGTACTTTTGCGTCACCTTGTTCTGGTAAATATATGTATAACATATTACATACAGTAACACTTAGAATGTTTTAACTGATTCAATTTTTATGAACAGGAGTATATATATATATATATTGTTGTCTGGCTTTAAACTCTCTCTTTCTGTCATATATATATATATATATATATATATATAGCTTGTATTTTAAAATACCCCCAATTGGCAACCAATGTATATGTATCTATATGTAGTATACTATGATATAACATATAACTATACTCATCACTCTCTAACTACAAACATTTATATGTAGTTGCATCTTACTCGTGCATGTATACATTGTCGTTATTGTCCATCGTCCGTCGTGTGTCTACATATAGACAGCGTTAGATACACTATACATTATTTCCAGATTGGGTGTATTTTAAAATACGGGCTGTATATTAATTTTTCAAAATAAAAAAGAAAGCAACAATTTTTGGATTTGTTAATTAAATATATAGAGCATCTTTTTTCTTCCGTTATTTAGAGAGTTTTTGGATTTGTTTTTTTTTTTTATTTTATAAATTTAGTTTTCATTTTGAAATTTCCAAGAAAAAGAAGAGAAAATGAAATAAATAGTAAAAATTAAAATTTAAAAAAAAAATGTACTAAAATTGCGGTATAATAATATATATTTTATTTATTTAAAGATGTGAACTGTGACCTGATAGTTCATAAAATAGTACATATGCCTCGCTTGATACTACATTTCTTGATGTAATTGATGAAACTCTGTAAAAGAAAAAGGAAACATATCCTTTTTTATTAAATATACCCTCGAGAATATGAAACTTATTTCTAGTTTTCGTCAATTACATTTTTTGGACATCATATGGTTGGCTGTTTGCTCAACCTTTTTTGATGTGTGACCCAACATTTTTTTAAATAAATAAATTAAAAAAACTAAAACCCGACTTCGCGAAGAAGCACGAAACAAGTATAAAGAGCCTTGTAAAAATTTCTCATAGTCGAAGGCCCAAGTGCGACGCACAAAGCAAAACTGTGACAATTACCGGTCTTCGACTACGAGAAATATTTACAAGACTTTTCAAATTTGTTTCGAGCTTTTTTCGTAGTGGAGTTTTAGTTTTTGAACTTAATTTACTTAAGATATTTAGTATAATATTCAGAATATGTGAATTAAAACCATTCATTTGATTATCAAACTCGATACATTTGTGAATATTTTTTGTTTAGCGTATTATGCAAGTCACATCCGCCATGTTGCATTTTATATGATATCACATAGCCTATGACACGAGGAACTCTCAGACGAAGCTAACGACACCTCATTTGTCAAAATATGATAAGTAGCTTAGGAGTAAATCCGGAACAGATGAACATACTAACAGACACCCTGAACATAAGACTGCTAAACACATAACCCCCCTCCGTAGTCGAGTAATAAAATAGGTCCAGAATGATGTTTGATATAAGATATAAAAAATAGCAGCCCTGAGGAGTGTATCTTATTAAAATAATCGTTAAGAAAACCCGAAAAATCGAAACCCTTTGGAACACTCTTCGATTCACGCTTAGTAGACAGCGTCAAAAAAAAACTTTTCTGAAAACACTGAACATACAAAATCTTATTAGAAAAAAAACCTACATTACCAATATAGTATACCAAATTGTCAGTTTAGAGGCTTTTGAAGTCACTCAAACAAAAATTATATTGCTTGAAAAACCGGTAAACTGTTTTCATCCGCCATACTGATGTCAACTAACGCTTACACGTACTTATAATGCCAAAACGAACGGCATTTTCAAGAGTATAGTAAGCGTTCATAAACCAATACAAACGCCAATAAAGTGCACAGAAAGCGTGTAAGCACCCAAAACGAATACACCCTTACATTACATAAAACAATAAAATACCAAATAAGGTGTTGTAACTGACCTTGAATCATTGTATTCGTGCCATTCAGCCGAATATGGATGCTTACAATATGCTGTATAATGGCCACTGTAAGTTGTACCACTGTGATTTGAAACAGCATACAAATTATAAACACTAGATGTACCACGATTTGCAGCAAAAGCACTTAAATCCAAATTTTGTAATGGAAAATCAATTAATGTTGTTAATTTTCCACGAAATCGTTCATTTGGTGAAAAACGTTTCAAATCTATTTGTTTCGTTAGTTAAGGAAAAATCATCATAAATTAATCAAAATTTTTCGTAATTTTTGTAGATAAAAAAGGATACGCAAAACTAAAATTTTTGGAAATTTTTGTATAGAAAATGATTTCGTACATTTTCGACGTGTTTGACATTTCGAACAAGTCTGAAAAATCAATATAAAAAAAAACATAAAAAATATTAAACAAGAAATGTAACAAATATTCTGTATATACTGAGTTCTTTAATAGTATTTACATTGTTTATGTAACTTCTACACACGCATAGATGTACAAATATATGATTTGGTAGAAACAGTTTAAAAAAAAGCCCGGGATTCGGGAATGACGTGAAAATGTTTAATGACGTATTTATTGTGAGCAATGTGCTTGGTTGACAAACACGAATGGATATCTCCTAATAACAATGCCGATGATTGCCGACTGTCACATAGCCGATCGTTACAAAAAACGTGACATTGTATAATCTGAAATGTTATTTCACTCCCCATATAAAATCTTATATAGTCTCGCTATAGATGTTTTCACATCAAAAAGAATATTTTTAACTTTACGCTTGCCTATTTAAGAACTCAAAGTCACATACAGGGTGAATAACAAAAATTCAATAAATTGTAATAATAATGGGTACTTTACCGGTTTTTCATGGCCATCCATAACCTCTTCCCTAGTAAAATTTTCTAAACATTGTGTTATTGAACCAGAACCAATTGGCAAACTAAGATCCCAAAATGGATCGAATGTAACACTACAATAACCACAAACACTACATTTTAATGTTGATTTTAATTGTCCAACAAATATATCAACAATATTTGAATCGTCTATTCTTAAGTATCTATTCCAAGCTTCCATCGATTTTTGGGAATCACTAAAAAAAACACAAAAACAAAACAAAAATTTACACAAAGCCTTCGGTACCATTCAATTCGTTATCACATTCACGAAAAGAACAGCCTTAAATTTATATTAAATGGTTAAAATGATAATTAAATTAACCAAAGGGGGAGGTAAAACAAGCTTTCCTCAGTGCCAAAGTTGTTATTTCCGTGAATGGAGTAAAGAGAAATTAATGATCAGCAAAACATGTCTCAAAAACTCAATAAATCGTTTAGTAATTCTAATTTTTGAGTTAGCAATAGCCATTTTTTTTCCATAATACAGAATAGTCAATTTTTCTAAAGCATCCCTCAGACCAACGTAAATTATTCACTGTCACTAGGAATACTGGGAACTCGGGCAAATTATAAACTAGAGCTAGTAGGTCGATGTTTCCTGTCTCAACTTTCGTGACATACTCTTCAGCTTACAAGTTTCATGGTCGCACTCTGGTGAACAACTATTGCCAGTAGGTTGAAATATTAAGCTTCGTTCCCTGCCAGAGATGCCAATAATACGTGATTTGGTGACAAGAAGGTTCAATATCTGGTTAACAGAGCTTCACTTCATGTGTCATATTTTAGCAATAACTATTAGAGTCAAGTATTAAACCAACTGTGCAAAAGGAAAATGTAATTTTCTCGAAGATCGGAAAAATCGATTACTAGATCTAAAAACTCCATAATTAGAACCGTTTTGGAGAACGAATTTCGTTTACTGCGACCTATAAGACCTATTGTGTTTCCCCATCTGGTGCCTAACGAGGAATGGTCTCGTCTTAGTGCACCTCAACCAGCCCTGTTTCTTTTAGGAAGTACAGGATTTGGATTGGGTCTAGGGATGGTAGCTCCGCTGAATGTATCTGATAAACTCTCAGACATTTTATTATTTTTTGTACGAGAGCGTCTATCAGGAGGTGTTCTGGAGTTTCCTACATTTCTCCACAAAACCTGCAGTTGTCCTCATTTCCCAAGCCTAACTGCTTAAGATGTCCCCTGAGTCTACAATGCCTCATAAGAGACCTCGTCAGTAGCCGCAGTGTATTTTTACTCAGGCCAATGTAGGTTTTGTATCTTTTAAGATCAAAGTTCTCCAGAAGATTCATGGCCTGTCTGAGCCTTGAAAGGTTCCTGCAAAGTGTGGCTCTCATATTGCCTTCTTCCTTTCAGAACTCTTGTCAATTGAAGTGATTACCCAGTCCACAGAATTACTCCGGCCCTGTGAGGGAAGTCGATTCCCCTCTATTCCTACATGTCCTGGGCCCCAGTGGAGGGTAACTTTGTTATTCCTGATTGTTAATTTTGTCTAAACACTCGCATACCATCTTTGAGCTGATGACGTGAGAACTCAGCGGTTTGATGGCCGCTTGACTGTCGTATATATATATATATAAGATATTGAACAAATGCGAATTTTATGAGTTGGGTTTCTGTGGAAGGCTTAAAATTCTGTAAATACAAAAAAAAAATAACCCTGTGCGATTTTGTGCAACTTCACAAAGCGGCACATGCAAACGTATGTTATGCATTTAATAATCAGACATTTTGTTTTTTATTTTGAAGATTAGTTAGGTTTTTTTAGGAACTAATATAAATGCCTGTAAACACACAGCTAACAGAGAGATCAATTGCGAAACATACCCGCGCCCAGATTCGTGTAAGAATATCCAAAATAAATTGTAAATATCAACAAGATCATCAAATCAAAAAAGAAGAAAACAAAAAAAAGAACGCAAATTAATTAAAAAAGAAATAAACAATTAAAGCACCCCATAGACTGTCAATGTTTTTGTCTTTATTCATATTCAAAATATTGAACGTCTATGGACAGCTTAATATAATTTTGATTAAAAAAATGGGACTCACCTTAGTTTATCATCAATTTCTGTTAATATTGGAGGTTGTTTGGCTTTAACTCTATTTACATCTTCGTGTAAACCTTCTAATAAGTATCGCAAGAACTCCTAAAGAGAATTAAACAAATAGTAAATAGCAAATTTTTTATTTTGGAGCCAATATAAAATTTTAGGGATAAATAACTCTCTACTTACTTGCGCATCTTGTTGGGCATATCCCATAAATCGTGGGGCAAAATGTTGAATTTGATATTTTAACGATGAAGAATTTACAATTTTATCAGAATCATCACCCCACAATTCTTGAATCACATTAGCAAATGCTGTAATATAGAGAAAATTTCGCATACAAATTAAGAATAAAAAAGTTGTATAAAGTATGGGATTCGTAGATGTATACAGAATGTTTCAGAATTCCAGTAAAAAATAAACATATATCCTAAATTGAACTCAGGCAGGCCAAGAATCTTTCTGGGAAATTTAACCGAAAAGATACTAAACCTGCCTTGGGCTGAGTAAAAATAGACTGCAGCTACTGACGAGGTTTCTTACGGGGCATTGTAGACCCAGTGGATATCTTAGGAAGTCCTTGGGAAATGAGGGCAACTGCAGGTTTTGTGGAGAAATGGAGGAAACTACGGAACTCCCCCTAATAGACTATGACGCCCTCATACACAACAGAATAAAATGTCTGGGAATCTACCAGATACGTTCAGAGGAACTACAATCCCTAGGTTCAATCCAGATCCTGTACTTCCTGAAAGAAACAGCTGGTTGAGGTGCTCTAAGACGAGGCCACCCCTCGTTAGGCATCAGGCGGGGGAGCACAATAGTTCTTAAAGGCTGCAGTGCCCCAATTCCCCCCCCCCCCCCATTATCATTCATTATGTCGCAAATTAATTGATTGTCCAGTAAGTTCTTAGTAAACTAAGACAGTCAGTTAGTCAAACAAAAATTTAGTGTTTTTCTCATGACACACTAAATTGTCAGCAGTGTCAAATTGGTGGATTTTTCCCTAATTTATTGGGTTTAATATGTAATATTCCATGCCATGTTGTAACGAGTTCAAAAATTGAAAAATACGACAATCCCAAGAATTAATCACCTAAAGTTTCTACCAAGTTTTATTAAATCTACTAAAATTTAGGGGAAAATCCCTGGCAGCGCTTATTATTAAAGTGGCGTCATAATCGTCCTGGCAAAAAACTAAGTTAGATGTACTAATTAACTTACTTGATTATTAAGGACTTAGTCGTTCAGAATATTACCATTTTACTTTCTTTCAAAAATTTCCTACAGCTAACGGTTATTCCGAGCCCTAGCCTGTGTGCTCGGGTGGCCAATAGTTCATAGACCTAGAAGGAGGAAGGAAGAAGAGTAGAAAGGAAGAAGAGTAGGAATAAATCGGTATAAACTTCTAAAAACTCCTGACTGTTTGATTATTATTTGGTTTTGCGAGCAGAAAACCAAAAAGTCATGATGTCACCCGGGGCCCTTGGGCCCAGCCCGTCGTTGATTCTGACACTCTGAAAACAAGATGTGGGAGGTACTAACCTTTGACTAGAGCTCCTTTCATGCTAGAATTAGTTGTATTAATGTCATTTAAGTAGGTGTTGTCGCGCAGGTACTCGAGTAACAAACGTGTATTCGATAAGCATTGTATCACCGAATTCATAAAACATGTATTTCCAATATTTTTCAATCCGTTCAATCCAATATTCTTATCAGATTTCGCACTACTGTACGAATTCGATTTCTCTTCACGATGCCGCTCCAATGGTGAACTACGATTCAACGCTGATATTGTCGATGAACCATTTGTTGAAGCGATTGTTGAACGATTCAACCGTGGTGATGTCGATAGGTCCTGTCAATATCAACAATTTTATTAAAAATTCGATAAATTCGAACTTAGCAACCGATTTGTATCGGTTTTGAGGTGGTCCTTTTTAACCGAATAAAATATCCGAACAAATATATTCAAATATTTTTCACAAATATATTCCGCCATGAAAATTCGAGTTAATGAAGTTCCATAAAGTTCATTTTTTTCCAAATATCTCAAAAACTATGAGGTTTTATCGTAAACATTTAATTATCTATGTATTCGTGGTAAAGTTTTGAACGAATTTTATTCTTTTAATTTTGGATAGACTGCAAGTCTCGGGGAAGGTTTTCGGCATCTCTCACATCTTTCCATATATCCAAAGTTAAAAGTTAACCCTTAAAAAACTGTACCCATGGAAATCGAAACCATTAGCAAAAAAATTCGATATTTCGCTTATTTTTCTAAATATCACTTTCGGGATTTCTAAAAACTGTCATTACAGGCCCTATGGAAACTCTGGTGGATACATTAGAAACTGGAGCTAGTGGGTCTATTTTTCCTGCTCTAACTCCCGTGACAAAGAGTAGGTCGACAAGTTTCGTGTTCGCACTCTAGTCAATAACATAAAAACTACTGCCAGTGGGGGTCAAAATATCAAATTCTGTCCCCTGCCAGAGATCCCAATACTGTTTTTATAAATTTTTTACTTTTCTTTCAAGTTCTTTGTACCTAAGGAATTTAAATATCCTCCTTGAACTTGATATTTTACAAAATAAGCGTAGGACAAAGAGTTTTCGGTATAATTGCCCCAAACTGTAACTCCACAATCACTGACTTAAGCAAAAAATAAACAATGACAATATTTACGATAAATCTCATAGCGTTAATTCGGAAAAAAATCGGGACTTCACTTACTTGGATTCTCACGGCGATCCACTTTATACATTTGTTAATAGTTATTTGATTCTGTACGAACAAACGGTACAACATCCTGATCTCACAAGAAAAATTACAAAAGTTGTATGAAATGTGTCGATTTGTTAGGAAAAAAGAAACGATGACAATACTTGAATTGTATTTACCATATCAATTGTTATAAGAAATGATGCAGGAACTTCATATTTTTGGCTGCAAAATTTTTTTAGTGTATTATGTTTTAAGCCAAGGTCATTTAAAACGCCTATGACAAAACCATAAAACATAAATGCTAATAAAACAGCCCATATTAACCACAAAAACCATTCGATTATTGGATATAGCATTAAAATAAAATTTTTCCTCTTTTAAATTGATGGTTGAAACAATGATTTCTGACAAGTAGACAAACCATTGAAATATATTTTTGTTAGAAAATTTTCAGAAAAAAGAAAAAATCGTCGTTTTTTTTGTGTACTTGCAATTTTTGTAACAAATTTTGTAAAAAAAATTTCAAAAATTTCGCTGAATAAAAAGTGAAAATTAAAATGCCCAAAATATTATGTAACCTAAAAATTAATGATTCTTGGTCTAGTATCCATCGATTGAAAACAGGAAAAATGTCGGACTACAATTTTTTTTTTGAAGTTTGAAACAAGGTCAACTTTTCAAATGTGACATTTATTTTATCAAATATTTTCAATTTCTTGTAATATTTCAATATACAATTTTCGAATATTAATTATTCGCTTTTGAAACTACTAATTTTACACGATAATCTCTTGACCTTAATTCATAAATATTATTAAAATATTATTTTTTATAATTTTCGATCAGTGTTAATAGAGGTTAAGTTCAATAGACGTGCGTAAACATAAGAAAAATAAAATTACTAAAAAGGTTGTGGTTATGTGTATTATTTTAAACTAGGTCACTCAAAAATTACATTTTTTCCCACAATTTCACTTGAAAATTCATCCATTCTACTTGATTTTAGATTTACGAAGAGTATTAAAAACGTTAAACACATTTAAAAGATTTTCTTTTTCAATTCGAAATATATACATGAATCGATATATTATTATCGATTGAGAAATGACATCTAAATTTCAAAACAATTTGAATTTGACCTAAATAATTGTTAAGTATGCGATTATTAAAGATAAACAGGTCATTGGCAAATTGTTCTAAATTATTTCGTTCAATTTAATCCCAATTTTTTGTGAGCTAGGAATACAAATATTTGAAATTTTTTTGTTAAGTGCGCCATTTTTAAAAGATGGTGGCAAATATACATTTTTTTACCAATACTTGTTATCAAATTAATCGAAAAATTATCAACGGAATCTAATCTATGCATAACATTGGAAAAATTAAAAATTGAAAAAGTTGTTTTAATAATTTCAAATGAGTTTAACCGATTTCAAGGACTTTGAAATAAAAATAACGATCTTTGAAATAAGGGCTGTCAAATGTTGATTTTTCTCTGATATTCATATTTGAAAACAAACTAAGCTATGCAAAATGGCGGAAAAAGTAAGCGTTGGAGTCTTAAGCGTTAAAAAAAGTACACAATACCCGAAATGATATCGAGGGACTCCCATCCAATTCACCAAGGTTGAAGAGATAACTTTAGAAGTTCCTCTAATGAGATTCTGGGCAACAACATGTGTCAAATGAACATAGTTGAAAAAACTGGCAACTATATGACAAGTTTGGCTAAACAATATGGCTGATATTAAAAAACTATGTTGTTGTTTTTGCTGTCATTAGAGGAACTCTGATACTGTAAACACCACAGTCTTTGAGACGATCAACGATGAACCACAGATACCTGTGCTACACTTAGATAGCTAACAATGACTGTACAAGTAATTTGTCTTTCTCCAACGAGTTGACTCTCAAAAAATAAAAGAGGTAGTTAGAGGTCCTCCTAAAAAATTGTCTGATTTATGGACTTTATCTATTTTTGAAATTACTGTTCTTGTTAGCATCAACCAATCCATGGACGAATATAAGAGGTGTTTAGGGGATCCGGACACCTCCCTTAGCCTGCCCAAAAACGCTAATATTTGTCATATATGATGATATGTTTGTGTAATTTTTAATTCATTGATTTTATTGCCGTTTAGAGCTCTGCTTTTTATGGGGTGAAGTTACGAGCAAAAACTGGTATATAGATACGCCTGTGAACCAATCCTTCCTCAACGAGAGTGCAACCATTTTTCGAAAGAGCTTTCTCATACGTACAAATGTACACCGTGCATCAGGGGTTATTGGATGATGCTAGCAAGGGCAGGTAAAGTGAAATAAAGTAATAGTCCTAGAGGTTGTAGTTTTTAGTTAGCCTTCTAAGTTTAGCATTGACATCCGTGTTTGACTGGTATACCACCCATAAATACAGAAGAAATAGAAAAGAGAAATAGTAAAAAACTTAGTACTCACGCCTAAATAATGTGCATCAGTAGTTGGTAATCGAGCTGTATGTCTTTTAACATCATGTTGTGTATCACGCGACATATCAAGATTCGATGTAGCCGTATCAGTATCACCTGGTGATGCTTGATCTAAAGGCACACTGTAACCCTGCTGTTGTTCGACTGTCTCAATCGTCCCGATATTTTCCGTCTGTTCCGAACAATCGCCAACCGGCTGTGTTTCGTAAACATTCACTGGTATATATGATGCGAAATTTGTTGTATGATTATTTGTGGAAGTGCTCGGCTGTTCCAAATCTTTATTATTTAGTTCAGAAATGTCACACATATTATTATCCAAATTTGGTAACGCTGTCGATAAAAACGTCCATCGGACATTATTCCCATTGTTTTGCAAATGATTATTTTTCGAATTCGACAATTTTAAATTTTGATTTAATTCGTTCGATTTTGTTGCTATATCATATTTACCAGAATTTGTACCATTTTTTAGAAATGGCGGTATGACAGATGTCAATTTACCAACAACAGCAGGCGTGTCAAAAATTTTCCGTATCTCGGATACGGTTTGTTGTTGTACATTACCATTATTATCCTCCTTGGTTACATCCTCATTCTCCTCGGCATTCTCTTCGGTATTAGTAGACACACTCAAACTGTTAATAGGCATGTTTGTAATTACCTTGTTCCTCCTTTCAATCGATGTTTGGAGCGGGGACGGGGACGATTTTTTTTCGGTTACAGTTGGTGGTTTACCAATATCGTTACTTATCGATTTGGATCGATTGATTTCCAATTTATTGCTCTCTGGTTTTCGAAGATTTGGTACGTAATTACTTGGCGAATATTTCTGACGAATATCATCCACTGAATTTGCTATTGAAATTGATGATATTCGACGTCCGGTTAAGGTTAAACCACTGATATCACGTGGTTGAGAATCTCCCCGACGAATTGATGTTTCACGATCGCTTCTAGCATATGACGACGTTCGGGATCCAATTCCACTATCTTCGGAAATACTTGTATGTCGCGAGTAAACGCGTTTTGAATCCAAATTTCGTAAGTACGAAGAGTTACGCGCATACGAAGAAGTAGTTGTTGAAGTTCCACCGTAATAAGAGCGATCTAACGATGCTGTAGACCTGTAGGACCCGGTTAATGGCGACGTTGTTGTTGAACTCGAAGTTGAAGATCTACGCTGTGATACTACGGGCATTGTGATTAAATTTTTTGTATTATTGTATCCAGAATTCGATAAACACACTTCTACAGACATTTAAGAGAATCCTACAAATATAAATTAACAAAATTATAATTAAATTGGATCAATAATTCCATTTTGCAATTAACCTTGAATTCGAAGATGATGGGAGCGTTCTCGAAAATTCTCGAAATAAACTAAAATTTCCAATTAAGAACAAAAAACAAAACAAATTTTTTACAACAAAAAAATAATTAAATTTCGCGATGTCGAAGCCATTCAAAAGGTAAATTTTTTTATGATACGATCATGAAAAATTCCTCGTAAAACAAAAGATTAAAATTGTTGTCTTTTCAAAGTAAATATCGTAGTGTTCAAAATGTAAATTCGGATATTTTTTCGGTACGATCTCGAAAAAACAACAAAATTAGAATCGTATACATCGAGTGTGATTTTCAAGGTAATTAATTATTTTTCTTGTATGCAATCGATAAATACACAATAAAAATAATTAAAAACATGTGTATCGTAAATTTTTCGAACGATTTCGAAAAATTCCAAACAAAAATAAATTGAAAATTCCAATAAAATTCACACGAATCTTTTTTTTTTATACAAAAATACTTTTGCAAGGCTATTTTAAATTTGTATTTATGTCGTAGCCTTATAATGTAATTCGTCAGTTGATGAAATCAAATTTAATGGGCCCCTACTATACTAACTTAAAAAAAAAACACCGCCAAAAAGAATTTTTGCAACAATCTACATCTGTGGAAACTTGATCGAACTTTGATTCGAGAAAATTATTTCTAAAAAATTTAACGTTGTTTCGACAAAATTTAACTCTGAATTTAAATCTGATTTTTTTGGTCGGGTTGATTTTAATACGTAAAAATTTTTTGAAAAACCGAATTACCTTAAAAGTCTACGACATATCGACACCCAAGTAAAAAAAACAACACATTTATATAAATAGAAAGAAAAGTCATGCTAGAATGTTTGACAAAATGATTAACATACCTATTCAAGAATATTCACGAAAAACACTCACCCAAATAAAATTAACATAGAAAAATGATTTTATATTTTGTATGACATGAAAAACTATTTTCCAAAACAAAAAAATATGTATCTAACTCACGTTTAAAAATCTAAACTGTTTACATAATAAAAATAAATAGGTAGTCTGTTTACTTCGTTTTGTTAACAAAATGTAATAATAAAATCGATTCGCGAAAATATAAATTTCAAAATTGCATGGAAAAAAAATCAATTTTCACTAAGAGTAGAAATAAAAAAAAAATGTTATAGTAAGGCAGCCATTGAATGCATGACGTCATGTGTGAATAATTTTCAGTATAATCATAATAATAATTACAAATATTTCAATTTAACTATTTCACGATTATTTTTAACATACAAGTTGTACAAATAAATGAATAATCGCAAGCATATAGTTAGTTGTTGGGAGCACACCGCGAAACGAGACACTTTAACCTAATTTTTTTTAGAATTGACATCAATCCGCGCTTTGTTTATTGTTTATTCGACGAGAACTTTTTGTATATAGGGTGAAACTATTAAAATTTTCGCCTCTTAGCAAGTTTCAAATATCATATATATATATATATATTAGTTCCTGGAATTCTATATGGAACATAGGGCCTGCACTGTATTTCTCCACCTGATTCGATTGCAGGCTATTAATTTCAGCCCTCACCAGGTTTTGCCAATAGTCTCTCCTTCTTTCTGGACTGTTTTTCGCCAGGTGGTTTTAGGTCGTACTTTGTTATGTTGACCTTGCGGGGTCCAATCAAGGGCCTTTTTAGCCACGGTATTTTTGGATCTTAAAATGTGCTGATCCATTTCCATTTTAATTTTTAGACGTATTTTTTTCATTTGTTTTGCGCCATAGATCTATATTTGAAATTGTTTTGACCTATCTGATGTAAAGGATGAAACGGAGGGAGCGGTTTATGAAGGAATATCGAAATACAGGGCGATAAAAATGTTAAAAAAATACTAGTACTATAGGCTACAAAGGTAGTTTTCTTTTCTCAAAGTTTTATAGTTGATTTGTGCTTTACCATTTGGTTTTCGAAAAAAAACTCTAAATGCCATTACTGTGAAATAATGAGACTTTTTAAGTGTACTCCGCTCACTGGTATCTGGACAGATTATCCCTTGTTACGCCAATAGTCAGATGTGAAGGGCTCCTGAACTAGTCGAGGTAATAATAATAATAAGCATGTGTGTTAATATATGTGTGGCTGTCACATGTATTTCCACTACACACGTAAAGCTTTTAGCCATCCATAAAGTTTTTAGTACCTTGGCTAGTTGAGGCGGCGCTGTCTACCCTTCAATTATGTATGTTATTTCACGTTTAGGCCCAGAAGGATACTTTGACCAGTTATATAGAGGTCAGTGGCTCCGCTGGATTTAACTACGGGAAAGGAGGGACTAGACATATGAGACGTTTTTTAAGTAGCACTCAATATAATAATGATATTAAAAGTGGTATATAACATTGAAATTGTATCTGATTAACCTTGAAATTCGTCATCATAATATAAATAAGACTTCTTTTTGAATCTCCTACTTGATATATCTCTACCTATCGCTCGCTAATATCTTCCAATAAATTCATTCATGATATTCACTTGACACATATACTCACTCTTTTAAACCAAGTACACAATACATCAACATTACATCAAAAATACTACTGACTTCAAATTAATTAGCTTAAAAAAACCACGTTATGTAGGAGCTATGTAGACTATCGAAGTTGCTCAGAGCTTAACTCCATAATGAATATATCATGTTACCATGGCCATATTAGTATTAATCGAGTTACCATGACCGAATTAGTATTATATTATTTATTCGGAGTATTCTGTAAATATTACAGTTATAGAAAGTATAGTCAGGTCGTAAAATTTATTTTTTACAATTCATCAATTTGCGTTTCTCTTTCCTTCTAAGAACCCTCTTTCACATCAAAAATGATTGAAAAGTTACCTACTTACATTTTTGAAGTCAATTAAAATTACAAGGTGATTTTATAAATATGTATAATGTGTAGTTGGCCATTAATGTATTCAAAAAACCAGGCTACAAAATTATACTACAGGAAATAAAAATTAAAATAACAGGAAGTTTTATGCATTATTTATTTTAATTATTTTTGTGTTTGCTGTGTATTTTATATTGACGTTATTTTAATGTGTTCGTAGCGTTGTTGTTTGGTCAATATTTTATACACACATACGAGTTTGTTGAGGTGTAGAGGGGAGGTGAGACGTGCACTGGTTGGAAAAATTTATTGTCATTTTCCCACTGTTGTCCTACTTTCTTTCCGTTCAACATAAACAAGTCAAACATTTGTTTACAAACGTACCTACAAAGGTGTGTTTACTGTTTGGTTATTTTCCAGTCGATTCTTTTTTCCATTTCCTTTTTGGGGATTATTTAAAATTTATGGCTTTGTTTATAATTCATTTCATTTTACATGTGATGAAATCTTAGATATTGTATACATGAAAAAGTAATAACTATATTACTCTGTAAATAACTTAGTAGTAGTAGTGAAAGCCTTTTTTACCGATCCCTAAAGAACAAGGAATTTGTATGTATGAAGACTAGAAACTGGTAGGTTGTGCGACTGAAGCCGATTTAGATAGGAACTATGCCGATATTCATGCCAACATATGGAAGAAGTTAATCTCGTCGGACTGAAGTAGAAGGGGGAGCACAATGGACCATAAGGTCGAAGTGCAATACTTTTTAGACCCCAAGATGTATCTATCTATGCCGATATTCATCTGGAATTTCATTTGTGATAGGAAACTGCAGAAAACCTTCAAAAGCATGGCCGGCTACTTTCGTTCTTGTCTAAACGCCGACAGTTTAGTCAATTAATTGACAAACTGTTAGTGTTGAGAATCGAACCAGCAGCCTTCCAGTTCCGAGCGAGTAGAGCGCCTATAACAAATCGACCACACGGATTGGTACGCTGAAAATGACTTACACAAGAGTTTTATATTCATGTCAATACGAACTCCTTGTTTGGAATTGTTTTTAATCTTTAAGAAATCGGTAAAACTTTTTTAAAAGCTTGAACATTCTTAATATAAAAATATTCACGTACCTAAATTCGTTGTTCCAACTAAAATGAACTTCAATTCTTACCAAATATCCATCGTTTTTCTTTAATCGGTAGAATGGTCGTGTTCAGAACATGTAAGTCCTTAGCAAATTAAGGGTGTATTAGTTTTGGGCGCTTACACGTTTTCAGCACCATCGAGCGTTTGTTTTTAGTGTTCATCTTCACGCTATTATGCTTACAAAGCACGCTAATGGATGAGTTCCACAATAGACACCACGCTCACAGACGCTTTCTCTTTTGAGACAGGGCAGTAAAAGCGTGGGTCTCAAATTGTACTAACTTCCAAAACGAACACTTTATAAGCGTTTGTTTATTTATCTGTCACCGTGCACCGGGGCTTTTTTTTAGTGTTTTCCATTGTATTTTGTAATTTTTTGAATATTTTAAATCTTTGTTTTTCTGAATAAACAAAAAAAAAACACAACATACAAAATCTTATTAGAAAATAACCTACATTACCGACATACTTTATCAAATTGTCAGTTTAGGGGGTGTTGTTTTGACTTGGGGCTTTTGAAATCACTCAAACATTATATTGCTTGAAAAACAGCTAAACTGTTTTCATCCACCATATTGAATATTGATGGCCAAGTGAGGCTTACATGTACTTATAATGCCAAAACGAACAACATTTTCAAGATTAGAATAAGAGTTAATAAGCCAACAATGTGCACTTAAAAGCGTGAGCGCTGAAAGCGTTAAAACGCCCAAAACGAATACAACGAACACGACTGATGTGTCTCCTTTAATATTTGTTAGTTGCGCTGGGGTGGTCTTCCTATGCAACCCTTCAAGTAAGTTCAAAGGATATGAAATTGTTTCGAAAATAAAATAATATTTAAATAAAAAATGTGTAAATATCTTTTCTTTATTTACAATTTACAAATAAGTTTTTCTTTTTTTTCAATTATTTTCTATTTTAAAAAAAAACCAAAATTATAGGGGATGAAAATATATTACTATTTTTGAAATTACCAACAAAAAAAAAATTATTCTAAATCCCTGCTGTACACTTAAAAATGAAAATTGCATTTTCTTCTTTTTTCACTATCTAAATATTACAAATAATAATTCTCGGGGGAAAAATTCGAGTGGGTCTCACGTTCTTTTTTATTAAATATACAAAAGAAAAAATGAATCACATTGAAATTGCGTGCGCATCATGTTATACATGTGACTGCGCACATTTTACATAGAAAAATTTGGAGCAATTCGGACATTTTATTTTAATCATTTTTTACACAATTAGAAAATTGTCATTTTATCGCGTACAATTTTTTTTTTCAGAAGAGGGGTGGTATTAGAAGGGATAGTTTTCTGGAGAATAATCCCCTCCAAGGAATTCGTATAGATAGGAATGGATTTAAAGAAGTTTTATTTATTTTTACAAAATTTTGTAGGGTTTCAGGAGGACACATCTATCTCCAGAGAATCCGTGTATCAGCAGAAGTTTATACAAAATATTCTAGGGGTCTTTTCTGAAGTGTATTCAACAATTCCTCAGGAATTGGTATCGACAGGAGCGTATGTAAAAAATTTTTTAGGATATACATGGAGGGCACATCAATCTTCAGACAATCTCTGTGGATAGGGATGGTTTTGAGGAAGTTTTTACAAAATTTTCGAGGTTTTCTGGAGTACATTCAACAATTATCAAGGATTTCTTGTGAACAAGACTAGATTTAAGAAATTTATTTACTTTTTTCAGACAATCGAGCATATTCAACGGGTAGGACTGGATTTAAGGAAGTTAATACAAAATTTTCAAGGTTTTCTGAAATACATTCAACAATTCTCAAGGAATTCGTGTCAACAGGGCTGGGTGTAAGAAATTTATTTACTCGATTTTTTAGACAATGGAGGATATTAAACAACTCTCAGTGAAATCTGGATTTCTATGAATCCCAGTTTTTAGTTTGAAATTGTATGTCGCGTCGTATTAAATGATTAAAACCCCGAATATATTATCTAAATTTTTTGGAAGATAGCAGCTTTGTATGTATTTACAAGAAAAATTATATTTAGTCTCGAAAATAGAGTACATAGATAGAAATACTATTCTAGAATTTCGATTTACAGTTTTAAAAACATTTATACAAAGAAAGTACCTAATATTTTTCAATTATGTACAATTTTTTTTTTGTATTTGTTTTGAGGTTATGTTTTCTGTCAAAATGAATTAATTAATTTAATTAATTAATTTTTTTGTTTTTTTGAACTAAATAAATAAAATTAATAATAAATAAAACTTGTTTGTCAATTACAATTCGACTCTAATTGTGATAAAGTCCGTATTACCTCAGCTCTTTGGTTTGTATTTAATTTCTGTACCATTTCTAAAATTGCACTGAATGCTATCTCGGGACATTCCTGGAAACAAAATAAACAACAAGCAAATCAATAAATATGTTTCATGGTTGGATCATTTTTTTATGAATTAAAGTGTATATATAATATATATATCGTGTTCAGAACAACTAAAAACTAAGTAAATCAGTCTACAAAAAAAATGAAGAAAGGCGCAGTCGGATACGCGCCGTAGATTTTTCGTGAAAACGTCGGGATAAAATCATAACAATTGTTTCGTATTTAATTTTATTTTAGAACTTTTGTACACTGAACTTTTAAGGCTTTTTTTATTCCTTTTGACGCGAGCTTTCCCCTTTCTTCATATTTACGGAGTCATATGAGACGACATTTTTAATTATTTTGTAATTTTCAATTTAATACTGATTTTCACTTTTCGCCACACTTTCGCTCCTAGTCGTACTCCACAAGCTCTTCACAATGACGCCCAAATCAATGTCCTAGCTAAACGCGTTTCCACGCTACACAAATTTATAGCTTTACACAAAGCTAATTCGTAACCATTCATGCGCATATACTGGTACGATGACGTCACAGGCCAAACAAATACTGCGCGACAAACTCGTACGTGCATGAACTATCCGTTATGAGTTCAACCATTGTAAACGCATTATTAGTCTCGGAAGTTATTAGCGATCCAAATCTACCCGTATTTTGTTACATTTACTAAGCAAAATGGCATTATACATTGCTTAGTATATGCCAAGTGTCCTGGGAAGTAGTAGTAGTAGTACAGAGGAGGCCGAAGCCTGACAAGTAGAGGAAATAAATAATGATGTAATTATGTCCTGGAAAGAAACTAAATTAGGTATTGGTTATTGTTCCTTAGGACTATGTCATCTGGTGGCAAGAATTTGAAAAATTACGGGAACATAATGTCGAATCCACAAATGAAACAATTTCAACTAAACTTAAAAATTTCAAAGCCACTTTTTACTACTCAAAATTTGTATTTATAGTTATAACTAATTGTTGAAATATAGCCTGACTAAAGCACCATCTTGGATAATGACGCCATGAGTAACTTTAATAACTTACTCAGTTTACTAAACACGGACTTAGTTGTTCTGAACACGACCAATAATAAATTAATTTGAGACATAGTCTACTTACATTAACAGCCTCCTTAATGCCATGTAATTTGGCATCTTTCTTGACACACAACAAATTATGTGCAATAATTGAATTATCACGTGTGCTTTGTTCCAATAACCAACTAACAACAGCCTCATTATTCTCCCATTTATATCCTTCGGATGGCCCTTTGTCTTCAATAAACCATCGTCGTAACATTGCTTGTCCTTGACCAAAACTTAAATTTGGTTGTACCTTTAATAATTCTGTGATTATCTCATTTTGTAATAATACCCGCCGTAATCGCCAATATAATGTTGTTCGGGCTTTTTTCCATACTACAATATCCTGTAAAAACAAAAAAAAAATCAGCCCATAAATAGAATGATTTGTTTTCGAAGTGATTCTTTGTTAACATATTTTGTCACGTCAATGAAACTTGGGAAACATTAAAATCATATAACAAGGACATTTTTCCCCTTTTTCCTTATTCGATTTTGTCCATTAACGAACTTGACCTTGAATGAACGAATGATAATGGGGAGAATTTTGGTGCACTGCGATCTATAAGATCTATTGTGCTTCCCCATCTGGTGCCTAACGAGGAATGGTCGCGTCTTAAAGCTCCTCATCCAGCCCTGTTTCTTTTAGGAAGTTCTGGATTGGGTCTAGGGACGGTAGCTCCTCTGAACGTATCTGGTAGACTCCCAGACATTTTATTATTTTTTGCATGAGGGCGTCACAGTCTATTAGAAGGCGTTCCGGAGTTTCCTCCATTTTTCCACAAAACCTGCAGTTGCTCTCATTTCCTAAGCCTAGCTGTCTTAGATGTCCCGTCAGTCTACAATGCCCCATGAGAAACCTCACCAGTTGCCGCAGTCTATTTTTACTCAGGCCAATGCAAGTTTTGTATCTCTTGCGATTCAAGTTCCCGAGAAGATTCTTCGCCTTCCTGAGTCCCGGAAGGTTCCTTCAAAATGTGGCTCTCTTATTGCCTTCTTCCTTTCTGACCTCCTCTCGATAGAAAAGTGATTTGAAACTTGGATTTTCAAATACAGACAGCACGTCATATACCCCAAATTTCATTTCCATCAGACACTAAAATTGTGGCTTTTAGAGCTTTAAAATTGTGATCAACTTACGTGTATTGTATTCTTTTCTAACATCCGCTCGGGTGTATCATGCAAATCGGCAAAAGTGACCGCCACTTGATGATACATTGGTGTTAATAGTTTGACTCGAGCATCCATTTCACGTTCCAACTCAACAACTTCTGGTAATTTGATTTGTTCAATTGTTTTATGTGATATACTTGATTTCCGTTCCGTTGGCGGTTGTGCCTTATTGAATTCATTAATCCGTGAATTAATTTCCATTAAAGGTTTGTCAATACGCAACATTGCACTAATTAAATCCTTTTTCCTAAATTTAATCTCTACGGTTCCCTCCGGCTCCAGGATACCACCTTTGGACAATGAATCCGCATACATTTCCATGAATCGTTCATTGATTGTTGAGTCCACAACAGCCCAGGCACCACCACGAAGTTCACCATATGGTGGAATATAGACAAAGATTGGTTGTTCGTATTTACGGAGTCCATCAACAATATACGCCCCAAATTTCACAATCTGTTCGTACATATCTTTCATACCGCCACTGAAACCACGCCAATTGGCGAATATTATTAAGGGTAAGTCTTCTTTGGAAAAGTCTTGAATTGCTTGTGCAGTTTTGTATGCTGAATCAGGATACCATACTTGACCAGCTTGGGAAATAGTCTGGTGGGGAAAAAATCGGATTAACACAGATCATTATCGGAATGACTTTTTTAAAACTTACTTTGGCTTGTGAATCTAAATTAGCTGGATCGGCAGGCATTGTTAATTCCACAGATCGTGTTTCCACACCAATAACACCAATTGGGATACCCCCTAAACGACCACGTCCAGTAATTACAGTTTGTGCCCATGGTTGCATAATTTCACTCCATGAATCTCTATCCAAAATACCACTTTCCCATTCCTCTTCATTGTCTAGATTACACACACACAAAATTGTAAAAATTATCGATAAAGTGATCTCCAACTAAGTACAACGGAAACAATAATGTTAAAAATTGAGAATGGGAAGAAGCTTACTTGGATTTGGTCGACCAGTTAATAATAATCGTGGATCGTATGGTCCTTTTTGTGGTATATATTGTATATCTCGATCAATTGGATCAATTGGATTGATTATTGGCAATTGTTTGGTAATTTTATCCTTTGGCATGTAAGCTAACCATTTTAATATTGTTAGGATACCATTTAAGTCATTTTGTTCGGTTTTGTGTGTGACACCATTGTTGTACATAATATTGATACCACCTAGTTGATTATTTGAAGCGTACACTTCACGTCCTAACACCTAAAATCCAAAATATATTCAATATGACAAAATTTTGTTGCAATTTGAGACGAAATTTTGAAAATTTGGACGACTTACCTTATTGAGAGCACTGTAACCAGTTAAAATAATATGAGAATTTTCAATTTGTATGGTTCTTTGACCCAAACGAACCAAGTAAGCACCAATACCAATCGCACGACACGATACCATTGAAATGGTAACAATATCATTATACGCTTCCGAAGTTTCGCCAGCAATCATACCCGCCGCTTTTAAATTTTCCACACCAATACCATCTTGTTTCCCGATAATATCCGTAATTTTATACCGTGGTTCGCCATCATCTTCAATTAATGTTGCGCGCACACTATTTGTGGCAGCAAGTGTTGCATAATCTTCTGGTGTTAGATACAAGTATTTGTAACCTAAATCTGGATTGTCGGGTTGTTCCCATGCCACACGGAAACATTTTTTCACTTCTTCGGCTAAACCAATACGAGCACCACTGTTTACCGCAATATATATCCTGGGTATCCTCAGTTTGCGTGCATATTCGGATGCCAGTTTAAATACTTGATCTTCGCGTGGTCCAAACGATCCAATTAGGAATGTTATATCGTTTGCAATCAATATAATATCACGTCCTGTCGGATATTCTGGAGTGTATAGTGTAATCCGCCATGCAACCATACCAACATTATTTTCACCAGGTACACGTTTCTGTTCATTTAAATAACTTTCAGTTTCGGTATCCATCACCAATTCTACATATTCGATAATTTTATCTGGGATTCGGAGATCTTCATCCGGACGTTTTGCAATGAATTCTTTCCATAATTTTTCATTATTTTGTCGGAACATATCGGGAATATCGTAGGCATACGTGGTACCCGATTGTTGTGCTTGGAAACGTTTTTGTTGGAGGTAATCTTTGGTTAAATATGGTGTGGATATCTCTAAACCATGCATTGGACCTTGTCGTATGCCATACGCTTCAAATCGAATCTATAAAAGAAATGTAATAAATGAGTTAATTGATTATACACTGTGTGTATGGTATATACAGACACTTTTTCTTTTACTCACACATAGATGTAGAAAAACATGACTAGTGTTTTATATTTGTAAAAGGGACATTTTTGTATCTCTGTCTCTTGCGATTTAAAGGAGAGACTCACAAACATTTTTCTAGCTCTATAAAACGCTCAAGGAGTGGCACTATGTTTTTTGTTGGTTTTTCCGTTATCGTGTTTTGACCGGTCAGACGCGCAACCACAAATAGATTATTTAGAACATTATTTCCAACCGTTGGAACAAAACTATACAGGTTGTGAAAAGCAATTGAATTTTATCCACACTATGATCAATTTAATCCAAATTCAGCTGGGTTACGTTTAATCGTCAGTTTAAATTAAGTTGGGTTATGTTTAAAAGTCAAAATTAGAAAAAATACAAAAAACTTTTTTTAATTAAATTAAAAAATGAATAGAGCTAAATTATTCTAATTAATGAGAGAAATTCATAAAGATAATAATTAATTAATTTAAATGATTAAGATGTGTTTAAAAATTAAAAACAATGATCATAACTCTCACTAGTGACATGTTGAAGGATGATTAGTATATATATAATTCAATTAACACAAATTATTGTGTTGTATGAAAGGAGAGACGGTTAGCACTCCCCTAGACAAGGATGGAATACAATACATATATGGTTAAGGCACAACTTAACCACCATTTTTTTCCAGCTAACGATTCCTAATCCAAACAAAATTTAATAATGATGCCTTTGGAATTCCTAAAATAGATTCTATGAAAAGTATTCCGACTCCCTTCTTTGCTAAGGTATCTGCTTCTATGTTTCTTTCGAAATCTTGTCCAGTTTTGTCAGCTCCAGTAGGCAATCTCTGACTATCCCTGAGGTGATTTCAGTGGCAGGTATGGCTTTTAGAGCAACATGACTGTCCGAGAGAATGTTTATGTTCTGGTTTATGTAATTCCTTCGTATGTTCTCACGGACGCAAGCCAAGCCAGTATGGCGTAGACTTGAAAGACGATTTCATCCTTTCTTGAGATAGGATGTTTTCGTTCCGTCCACATGTCCTTATTACAGACAATAGGTTTTGGCAAGGAGTATGTTTGGGAAGTACTTCTGTGTCGATTTCAAAAAAAGAAACTGTGAAGATTGATGTTCCCGCGATTTTTGTAGTTCCATAATGGTTATTTTTTTTTATGCGTCTAAAGGTGAATTACCGTAAGTCAGGCTTGACTAAATTAAAGTATTAAGAAGACTGATCCGAAATGTCTTCTTAATACTTACATTTTGACTCCCAGCCAAAAATGGTTCCCGACAAAATCAATACTGTTTACGAGACATAAAGTTTCGAGATAAAAAAAAACAGGCTGAAGGTAATACAAAAGTTTGAAAACAAAAAACACTTACCACACCAGTTTTGGGATCAGCCACTTCCGAATACATATTAAAATCAAGATAATATCCACTATCGTTGGCTAAACACAATCGAATTGGATGAGTATCGCCTCCCGGAGATTCTCGAATCAACATCTTTAATTCAGCTTGTAATACACGTAACTTCCATAACCGCGCGCCATATCGTAATACCATACCACTAATGGATTCTTCAATTTTCTTTGGATTCATAATAACCGTTGGCATAAAGTTTAAGAAGATATGATTACAATCGGTGCGTTTAGCATGTGGATGTGAGAATGCTAATTCCAATTCATCCATCGCTTCTAATAGGACACGTTCACCCTCACTCTCTAAATATTCAAAACTAGCTTCTTTCGTAATTAAATCCGAATGACGGACAATTGAACGGATAAAGAAACGATAATCGGTGACTTCTTTGCCTTTAGGTGTTTTAGCTTTTGCTAAATATAAATGCATTTTTTGATTTGAAGTTGGTAACGCTTCTAAATGATAATTACGCATACGACTTAATTCTAATTGGAATGCACATGCTGGTTCTAAATGACGATAAATACGATCTTCGGTGAAATTACCACGATAACGATATGTATAAAATTTCGGGAATTGTCGTCTGTAACAGAAAAATAATATTTATTTCTATGGTGTCCAAAATACAAAGTAACGCGGACTCTTATGGTTTAAGAACAATGAAAATTCAGTAATACCCCGTCTTACGCGAATCTGGAATTACGGAAGTTTTGAATGTTAGTTGTTTGAACAGTTAATTATTGAAGTGAAACTTCTTTAGGGACGTATCTGTTTGCTATTTTTTGTTGCAATAAAGGGGAAAAACTCAATAGAGGGGAGCAATTTACCCCAGGTGCTAATGGGTTCTATTTTAAAGACTTCTTTAAGCTCCTTTGTATATATGATTTTAGACGATATCTCGTAAACCGTTCACTAAATCGTTAAATGAATACGATTTTTGTGATTTTTGGGTCCAATTTACCTTGTACAGTGAATTTTCTACAAATCGGGAACAACAAATTTTTTTTCGATTTTCATGATTTTTTTCTAAGGGGTACCCCTTAGAAAAAATTTAAAAATTAAAAAAAAATTTTTAATCATCGATTTGAATAAAAATTACTTTATAAAGTAAATTGGACCCAAAAAACACAAAAATCCAGTTGGTTTGACGATTTGACGAATAGTTTTCGAAATATGCCCTTTTGATGCTCCTTTTTATACGATTTCAGATAAAATCTCGTAAACCAGTGACCAAATTGTCAAATGAACACGATTTTGGGCCACTTTACTACTTTTAAGAGTAGTTTTGTTTTTTGTCATAATTATGAGACCGGCAAAACTGGTCAGGGAATGTTTCCTGTAGCCAGGGAATTTCATAACACCATTTCTATTACCACTCCCAAATTATATCCTGAAAACGGAGGATCTTCGGATTGTCTGAACACTTTCGAAGTGAAACTTCTTTAGCGACGTATCGGTTTGAATTTTTTGTTACACTAAAGTGGAAATGAATGGAGGGGAAATAAGAGATAAGTCTTGAGATAAGTACCAAAATCCAAAGTAACACATGTACTTACCGTTTAAGAACTATGAAAGTAATACGTCGAATACGTCGTTTCTCTAATTCCTCTTTATGTTTCACACAAAAACTACCCAAAACTTTACTCATTGTCGAATCATCCATATCGCCTTTATCCTTCACAGCGATACTTAGAATATGTATCGGTTCTTGGAATTCTTCATCGATTGTAGCCGCCCGTCCCGCATCCGTTGATATACTAACATTGATACTCGTCGAATTGTGTTGCGATTCGGAACCACTCTCAACAACTTCCAATACACGACTTGCTATATCCGCTGGATTCGATAAATCTTCAATTAAATCGAAAATTTCATCTGCGTACTGTTCAAAGTGTTGGGCACTCTCAAATGCGGCCATACAGCCAGTACGTTGGAATGTGTCGTAGCATGGACCATTATCTTCATCGTATCGTCGTAAACTAATCAAAATTAAACATTAAATTGATTTTTATAGTAAACAAAGGCGCAGCACAACCCTAATGGGAAAACACTTTCGATGGATTCGACAATTTAACCGTGGAAAATGGATAGTCTATAAGATGGTGATCAAATATCTCAATGGCCACTTGTTGTCATTCCAGAAATTCGTTTTTCGACCACAAATCAAGATTCTAAGTTCAAAAACAGCTACAATAGGGGTCTTGAAAGACCGCAAAAAATGGTGAGGGAATTTTTCAAAAATCGTATAATATTTAATAATTTTCAAATCTCCTGAGTGTTTTCATCATCGAAATTGTTTTCCCCAGAAGGTTTGTTGTGCAGGTTGGTTCTTTAGTAATATAATTACCGATTTGGATGTGATGTTGGCAACATAAATTGAAAATGTACTAAAGGAACTTCACCGCTTAATTCTAAATGTTGTAAACAACTGATATCGTAGCTTGTGTACGCACGTCGCACGTAAACTTCCAAAGCTGCATTGCACACAGCCCGATTACTGTGATAGAAGAAATCATGTAAGATGTCAAAGATCGACGTCTCTGACAAGATTAGCTTTTGTAAATTCTCTGGATGAAAATCATGTCCATACATATCCACTGCACTCAAAAATATTGATTCCATTTGATTGTGACGTAGTTCGTAGGCAGGTTGATGCGCAGCAATCAGTACTTGACGTGCACGTAACGCAACACGTGAATGTTCGCTACGATTGAGTGATGTCAGTTCGGTTAATGTTGTAGCGAGTTCATCAGTCAGACCAGGCTCGTTCGACCATAAATGATCAATTAACATTGTCACTAATAAATTCTTTTTGGCAACTTGAGAATGACTGAATATTAGATTCGATACAACTTGCATATCGTCCTTATTTGCTTCCCGAATTGCGTTGACGCATTTGTCGTAGCTTCCTGAAAATCAATGATTACAATTTTATATGCTTATAATTTATTTCTATTAATAATTGATCACGAAATCTGGTGGCCAAAAAAGAAACCAGAGACTTTTTTTCGATTTATTACCTAATTGAAATTGACTTTCAACTTCGAAATATTTGTTGAGCATCTCATGTACAGCTGATTTCATGTGACCTCGAATACCATTTCGATATCGTTGTACAATATTAACGATAACTTCGGTTGACATAAAGAATACATCTTTATCGGCACGTTTTTGAATTGTAGCTGCATGACTAAAAAAGGAAAAAAACAAAATGTTACTCCAAGAGCCCATTTTCTAGCTTGAAAAATTGTCCTTACCTATCAATAATACTAGCAATTTGTTGGCTTGGAAATTGTGCTAGCACTGATGTAATATTTCGTTCATAATCGGACATTAATCGTCTTATCTTCTTCTCCACAATTATTGGTATCCGACCGGAGATCGATGCAATAACTTCTTGCATTTCTAACAAAGGAAGACTTGGATCACGTAGCCCAGCCATAAATTTCTCAATAATTTCACGTAAACGTGGTGCATTGTATGGATCTGGTAAACAGAAACCAGCTAGCGTATTCTCCAAAACTGTTCGATAACCCGTATGGATATGATTCATTTTTTGTGAAACACCAGCTATAGTGTTGACATCCAAATCAGGGAATGGATTCTTATACAATTGTGCGACAGTAACCAAATTTGGATCATCTAATTCTAAATTCGCTATAATATCACCAGCATCCAAAACGGCACCAGGTCGTTTACAAAAGTTCACTTTACCCGTTTCACTTGATGTCAGGGTCATTACCATTTTCATGACTTCGATTTCGGCGTAAGCTTGTCCTTTGTTAACACTACCGCCATCTTCAACAAGCCATCCAATTAATTTTCCAGCGGAAGGACTACGTAATATACTTGGATCGTTTTCTTTTTCAAATATACTTGTTTGATTGCCGATTACAATTCGATAACGATCGACTTCTTCGCGCATGTATGTCGTGTAGGATGACCCGTCCACAGAAAGTAAAATACCACCATCGGAGAGCCGATGTAATTCAATTTCTTTAAATGAACCATTCATTACGAGGAAATATGAATTTGGACCACTTTTTGTTGCTTGGACTTTATATTTGTAGCCGGAATTGATTAATTCGATGTCTACGACATTGGATAATGTGTTGGATCCTTGAATTTGACCCCTAGAATAAACAGAATTAATATAGCCAAATATTCGCTGGCGTTGGGACGTTATGAAGTTTATAACTTACCTCTCAAGTGAATTTTTGAAATCGCTGAAAGCACCTTCAATCGTTTTATCAGCAATGTGCAACGCTCCACAAATAACTCCGAGCATTATATCCGGTTTTTCCGCTTGAACACGCTCTGATATCAAAATATCCAGCCATGCTGTATCAATCGTATTTTCTTGGAAGCTTTTCGTCTCCAACAATGTTATTAAATATTCGACTGTCGTTCGGAAATCACCTCGAATTGATAATTCTTTTAAAGCAATTACCAAATTTTCTCGTGCCATTTCACGATTTTCACCCCATGAGAAACAATGACCAAATTGTGAATCGGCAAATTCATGCAAACCTCCGGAAGCGGCCACACTGAAATAACCCCATACATTTTTTGATGAACGGAAATTTAGCTCTTGCACAGTACCCGAACTTGGTTTAAAACCTTCATCAGGATTTTCAGATGTGATACGTGCGGCAATAACATGTCCCCATGGTTGTGGTTTATGTCGCGGTTGATCGAAATCAATTTCGGAGTTACCCCATGGTGATTCGCCATACAATAAACGTATGTCTTTGATACGATTTAATGGCAGACCCATGGCGATTTGTAATTGAGCTGATGGTAGATTGACATCGGATACCATTTCCGTACAAGGATGTTCGACTTGTAATCTAGGATTCAATTCCAAAAAGTAGTATTTCCCTGAGGTATCGTACAGATATTCAACAGTACCCGCTGATACGTAGCCCACCATTTTGGCTAAGCGTACTGCACACTGTGAAAGATAAAAAAAACAATATTTAGCATAAAATTACTCCGGGAAAACTTTAAGCACTTTGAATTTGTTGGAAGAATTTGTTTACCTTTTCCATTTCTTCGAAAATATCCGGATCAGCAATGGCAGCTGGAGCTTCTTCAATAATCTTCTGGTGACGCCGTTGTATCGAACAATCACGTCCAAACAATGAGATCGCATTACCATATTGATCAGCTATCAATTGTACTTCCAAATGTCGTGCACATTTCGCCAATTTCATAACGAAAATCGGTGAACCAGGTACTTCAGCTTGTACTTGTCGAAAAGCAGCACTGAAATCATCTGTTGCATCGACTTTACGAATACCCTTACCACCACCCCCCTCAGAAGCCTTAATCATTACAGGGAAACCAATTTTTTGTGCTGATAATAAACCTTGTTCGGGTGTTGTGACACAACCTTTGGCAAATAGTTCACTACTAATTTTAATTTTTTTCCCTGAATACGTAGCCTTGAGCTCAGAGCCGGACCATGGTAATGTACTAATTTCTGCGGTTTGTGCAACAATTGACGATGCTATTTTATCACCTAATGCCCACATAGCTTTTTCTGGTGGACCGATAAATGCAATATTATTTTTATGTAATAGTTCAGGTAATTTTGGATTTTCTGAAGCGTGACCCCAGCCAGCCCATACAGCTTGAACTTGTGATCGAACAGCAATGTCAACAATGAGCTCAACATTGGCATAGTTATTGTTATTTGTACCACCCGGTACTGGGACATAATGATCAGCCATTTTGATGTACTCAGCGTTGGCTTTTAGATCTTCTGGCGTGACCATTACTACAAATCGTACGGCTCGTTCATTTTTAAACATTTCATAGGACCATCTTCGAATTGAACGCATACATTTTACAGCGGCGATACCATTATTTGCGATCAGGACCTAAACGTATAATTTAAAGTTAAAATCAATTGAAATCTCGCTTAAATATCCAAAAAACTTTTCATACTTTCGATGATGTTATCAAGATCCAAAAATGATTTCAATGCAATTTTTTTTTAATCCTACCAAATTTAACCGAGTGAAAATATTTTTGGCAAAAAAAAAAACAAATATCTCTCGTAGTTATCGAGATGGCGAAATTATTGTTGGCATATCTCGATAGCAATGTTCATTATGGTTTTAACCGCTCGAAAAATGAATACCTCGGGTCAAATTTGGTAGGTTACAAAAAAATTTCATTGAAATCGGTTGAAATCTCGCTATGATAATCAAAATATATATTTTTGTATTTGATGACGTCATTAAATTCCAAAAATGACTTTTTTAACTGCAACTAACAAATTTTATCCGAATTCAATAAACAATTTTTTTAATCCTTACATAGTATAAAATAAAGTCCCCCAGCCGCGTCTGTCTGTCTGTTCGCGATAAACTCAAAAACTACTGCACCGATTTTCATGCTGTTTTCACCAATGGATAGAGTGGTTCTCGAGGAAGGTTTTAGTATATAATTTGTCAAGTTTTTGTAAACATTGGTCATTACATATTATAAAAATGATTCATGAGGACGGTATAGTTGTATAATTTATTGATGTATAGGTGTATAATTTATCAGTGCATAGTAAAAGACGTTTGTTGCCTAGCGTAGCTTGACTAGGTGCTGTGTGTTATACATTGTCTGCCAGGAGTGGGGATGTAGACATTTTATACATTTTATTGATTACCATATGATATAATAATAGCTTTTGATTTTCATTGATAGATGGCAGTGAAACTATATTCCTACACATTAATTCATTAAACTTACAATAGATGGCAAGATATCAGTGGTGTATATAAGTGGTGTAGAAAATATTATGTTACTTGGTTACAAGGGCGTTACAAAATTTTTGCGGGCGAAGTCGCGACGGATAATGCTAGTCCTATATAATTTGATCCAAGGAATTCATTTTTTGCATGGTTCTTTTATCTTGGTAACCGCGACAAATATCTTGGGTCAAATTTAGTAAATTTAAAAAAAAACTTAATTTAATTAGAGTAAAAATTTTCTAGGGTATCTTCGAAGTCTTCATTGAGATAATATTTACCTTATTAATAACTCTATTTCCACCAAATCGACGTACAAATTCTTCGGGAGTTGCAACAGTAAAATCTTTTTCTTGAAAACGATTCGCCAGCATAACAGTCCCTTGGGACATGCTAGGCCTAAGAATAAAAACAAAATTAATTAAAAACTAAGCAAGCTATGCATAAAAATTTCTTAATGTCAATGTTTGATTAATGCCCACAAAAATTTTCATCTCCAGAAAATAAATTTTATTACCTCGTCCATTTACTTTTCCATTTTCGAAACATATTTGTTTTTTTATTCATAAGCAAAAATTTTACAATAAAATCAACAAAATTGTTTTTGAAAGGGGTAGGTGTGTGAAAATAAGATTCTCATATATTTTTAGCATTCCGTATAAAAATTAGCAAAACGGAACACTTATGGAATTAATTTCGATGCCAGTCAATTACTATTCCTCGTAATAATTTGAAATTAAGCACAGAGATAAAGTTTGATGGCCCAATTATAGACGTAAAGTATCCAAAATTGAATTTTGATTCTGAGGGTTAATTTTAGGGGATAAATTGGGATATGGTCCCAATCCCAGATTAATTTCGACTAGACAAAGCAAACAAATCTGATATTGGCTTCTTTGTATAATTTCCATTTAAGATTCCAAACCTTGACCGTGATTCACCTTGATGGGTGCATGAGACCTCAAATCTGATTACTTCATTTGATTCCCCGGAAAACAATACAAAAGAAACCACTGTCTTTGTGTTTACTTCGATTGGTTGGAATAAATCTGGGATTGTGGAACTTTTGAACAACCCTGTATACAAAACAACAGTATATTACAGGTTGCCTATTCCAATATAACGGTTCAGAAATCTTGTAATACTAAACATTAATAATTAAAATCACAGACCACTAATTGTGTATAAGTATAACTTATGCACATGATTGACTTACTTGAGACCCTTAACATATCCATTTGGATTCGGTGGTTTTAAAAAATTTTCCGTTGAACTGTTCACTGTTAGATTTGGCGTTGACGATATTGTTGATAATTTTCCCGCACTATTGTTAACATTGTTGTTAATGCCATCGGTGGTGGTCGATGGTTCTGTCAATTCTAGTGTAACTGCTGGTAACACACTCACATCACTTTCATCCAGTTCATCGGTGGTGGCACCCGGTAGAACGAATCGTTTACTATTACGTCGCATTAATTGTTGTCGCGGAATCATATTGTTGAATATATCCGTTAACAAGTTCATTAATTAAGTTAATTATTACTTTATTTATTAATTATTTATAATGAATGTTTCATCATTATAAAAATTCATTTCAATAATATAAAATATTATTATTCGGCTGATTTTGAAAAATATTATTACGTTTATCCTTCTTATCAGTTTGTGTTTCGTAATGAAAAACAAATCGGTTATCTTTTATTTTTCAATTTAAAAACAAAAATAAGTTTTTGTTTATTTTTATAACTGCTAGAAAAATAATTGTTTATTTCTATTTTTTGTAAATGTTTTTCCGTGAGAAAGTACACTCCCGTTCATAAAAAAATGATGAAACATTCTAACGGTTTATTCGTTTTGGGCGCTTACACGTTTTCCTCACCATCGAGCGTTTGTTTTTAATGGTTGAGGGCACGCTAATGGTTGAGTTCCACGTGGGCGCCAAATCGTACTAGCTTCCAAAACGAACACTGTATAAACGTTTGTTTATTTATCTGCCACCGTGCATCGGGTTTTTTTTTAGTATATTCCATTGCATTTTTTAATTTTTTCAATGTTTTAAATTTTTGTTTTCTGACTAATCAAAAACATTACCAATATACTTTATCCAATTGTCAGTTTAGGGGGTTTTGTTTTGATTTTAAGGGCTTTTGAAGTCACTCAAACATTCTATTGCTTGAAAGACAGCTAAACTTTTTGCACCCACCATATTGCATATTGATGTCAATTGACGCTTACGCGTACTTATAATGCCTGAAACGAACACTATTTTCAAGAGTAAAGCGTTCATAAGCCAACACAAACGCTAATAATGTGCGTTTAAAAGCATAAGCTTGTAACCGCCCAAAACGAGTGTGTAATATTATACATATATTTAATAATATATATACGCTTAGAATGTGACTTACTGGTTCGATATTTATGAACGGGAGTGTATGTGTTCACGATGTCGCGTGCGTCTGTATTGCATTATTGTAAAATATTTGTTGTCTTATCTCTACCTCCCACTAAAAATTTGATTTTAGATAGAATAACTAATTGAATATTTATTATAGTGATGCAACGAATCTGCATACAATTTGTTAGTTCAAGAGCTAGTAGCCATGTAGATAGTCCAAGAGCTGGTAGCCATCAGACTTCCAGAAATGTTCATATTCATGTAAACAAGTGATCAACGAGTGTATAGACGTATAGTGTATAGTTAAACACCGTGATCACTGGGAAAATACACCGCAATAAAAAACTCGGTAAAATACTGTTTCGAACTGCATCCAAGAGTCTCTCAACCTGAACAGAATACAACTTCGAAAGGTTACCGGATTCATCAGCACGCATTATCACCTATGAAAGCATCTACACACAATAGAACTCCGCAATGGATCCCATATGGGCAGACTGTGGGGGCGAGGAGGATGAAACATCCAGCCACATCATCTTTAACCGCAAAACTCTCGGTTATTATTATTATTACTTGGAGGTTATTAATCACTGCGACCAATATGATCTATTGTGACCCCCTACTACTGCTCTGTTAAGGCTTGCCTCAGAGCTCCTCAACCAGTCTCAATTCTCGGAGGAATTTGAGGATCTGGGTGGGGTGCAGGGATGGTAAGTCATTCTCCTGGAGTAGGTACTGGTCGAAACAAGCAGCCCGTCTTCGTGCCACGGCTTCACATTCAAGTAGGAGATGAGTTGGAGTTTCTTCCTCCAGCTCACAGTACCTGCATGAGCCGTCATTGATGATTCCCATCTTTCGGAGGTGCCCATTCAGCCGGCAATGCCCGGTGAGAAAGCCCGTTAGGATTCGTAGCTCATTTTTTGTGAGCTTAAGGCAGGTTTCGAATCTCTTTCGGTTATACTGTCCGAGAATGATCTTGGCCTGCCGCAGCCCTGGGGAATCTTCCCAAAGCTTGTTTCTTTCTGCTTCCTCTGCCTTCCAGAGGGCTGTGTTGAGGTAGGCCTCACCTATTCCACAGGACGGCTCAGGTCCTATGAAAGGGTCTGACGACCCTTTCCTTGCCAGTTCATCAGCAGTCTCATTCCCCAAAAAAAAAGAAGCAGATACAAGATATTCGGCGCATCTCACCCCGAATATATGAAACTTTAGGAAAACCTGATAAGCAAGCTCCTTGCCATTGACAAGATATGAGTAGCTGCAAGTAGAATGGGGAGAACAATGGTAAGGTCGAAGTGCAATACTTTTTATACCCCAAGATATATCTATCTTCTATATACCTAGAGATGTAAGAAAAGCAGAAGATGAAGAAAGGTCAAACGAAAGTCAAATAGAATGTCGTAACTGTTTTTCAATGACGAAAATTGATCAAAGAAAAATTTACATTGAATAAAGTCCACAAGATTGTATGACCTCTAAAACATAAATCTACTTAATGACTTTTGTGTGAGATGTTTATCAAAATGCGCAATTTTGAACGATTAAAAAAAGTGCATATAAAAATTTTCATGATAATTTTATAACTAAGTACGTTTGACCCGACCCACACACAAGCAGCGAATTTTTATTTAAAAAAAAGGATCACTAATAACACAGATGTTTATTAATTTTTTAAAGTGGTTCGTACACTGTATCTTGTTAGGATAGATAATTTCGTCCGTGCATTCAAGAAGCAAGAGTTTTTGATGTGAAATGATTTTATATGGGGAGTGAAATGGAATTTTAGATTAGTTGTCACGTTTTTTTGGTAACGATCGGCTATGTGATTGTCGGCAATTATCGGTATTCGTGTTTTAAATGGAAATTTAACATTGTATATGATTATTCATTGCTGTTGTGTATAGGATATGTTTTCACATGATGCTTGAGTCCCGGCCTCAAACCTTTTTTTGGAACAAAATTTAACTTAATAAAAAAAATCCGGTGTGAAATTATCCGGTTGATACCAAATTTGTTCAAAGTTTGGTTAGGAATAATTTTGTAATTTAAATTTTTTGCTCTATGTCGCACTGTTTTTGAGAAAATTTCCAAAAACTTAAAAAACGCTAAAAGTAAAGTGCAACTTCTAGTTTGTGGATTTCAATCAAAATCTAGATTTTATATCCTGCAACACTACAATGTTTAAGTTTAAAATTTTGCGTCTCTAACTTTGTTCTAACAGGACATGTATATACAAAGAGAGAGGAGGGGTGACACCCTGTAAAAGTTTTAATTAATTATGTGAAGACATTATATTTAAAACCAAAGTTTGTACTAATGAACAAAATTCAACATTTTTCAAGGTTTTTCAGGACCATCCATGTATACTTATTTTATACAGACTGTATTTTAAATCATTTTATATAGGAATTATTGTTTAGCATGTATATTAACATATATCACAAAAAGTCTATGATATTGATTGACAATTATTAATTCTATTAGCTGAGATGTTAATACTAATTAATATTACACTATTTTACTTAAATATATAAGCAAACATTTTTTAATCGTTATTTTAACATTGAAATAGAATATGTATGCCGCTTTATATAATTTTATCCTACACAATTTCAATTTTTTTGGGCGGTATTTGTTTTTAGCGATTTGTTTGAAAAAAAAAACAAATGAAAACAACAATTGAATAAATTGTTTAAATACCCAATATATACTGAGTTCATTATTAATGCGTGGACTGTTTATTTATATATATTATATATATACCGCGTATAAAAACACTCGGCTAGGTGTATGTATTTTTCATTGTATTATATCTGACACCATTTTGGACCTATTTTGATGAATAAATTTCTGTATGGAATTTCGTGGCTTGGTCTATATAGTTATTTTTATACCCGATATATATAATATATATAGAAGGGTATATTAAGTTTAGTCCCGACTTTGTAACGCTTGAAAATATTGATTGCAGTAATAAATGTTTGGCATAGGTGTTCATAAAATGACCTGGCTCGACCATTTCCGCATATTCGTCCGTCTGTGGACACGATAACTCAAAACGAAAAGGGATAACGAGCTGAAATTTAATGTGTATGTTCTAGAGCTCAAAAATAAGGTCAAGTTATTTCGGTTCGAATGGACAAAATCAGACCATGTTTGGGCAAAATAGGCAAAATTGATGGATCCAAGGTTTTGGACCCAAACATTCTATACCTGACGCCCTGTAGATTCCTGCAGGTGCAAATAACATATATCGAGGTTTCAATTTAAACAATTAACTCAGTTAGTTGTTACTTTCACTTGTTAAATATAAAATCATATAATTTTTCTATAATTCTATCAATGTTAATAATTCCTTTATAAAATGTTTTATCAAATACAATCTGTATATTATTATGATTGTGTAAATATACATAATATTTTTGTTTAATCAACCATCTTTGAATAGGGTTTTTTTTTAAAACAGAGTCGGTACAAATTACAAAATTAATTAAAATTTTGTACTTCGATTTGTTTTAAATAAACATGCAAAACTGACACGCAGAACTCTCTACAGTAGAATTTCTCTCAATTATCTCAACTCCAATTATCCGGATCGGTTTGAGGAACAAGTAAAAGTAATATAAAATAAATTATGCCAAAACTATTCAGTTTGTGAAAATAAGTTTCAAACAAAAGTTATTCATTTTATAAAAAGGAAAATTTTTTGTCTTTGAAACTTTTCCTCTATCTCCTAAGATTTTCAATCTTTAGCGGAAAAGACCATGAACCGAATTTGCCCATTCACAAATTCATCTATATCAAAAATTTATGGAAATTATAAAAAACGTGTAAGCCCCATTCCAGTTCGAATCTTTGTTTTATGTGAGTCTAATCAGGGTGTCTAGTAATATTTTAGCAAAAAATTACCTGACTTTTCCAGGGTTTCCAGACTAGAATTCGAATTTTTCCAGACCGTTTTTTCATATAATATTTTGTTATTGCTGGAAAATTAAGAAAACTATAGATTTGTTCATTTATATTCATTTTTTATGGGTAATATGATAAAACATATACATTCTTTTTTATCAGTAACATACATAAAATTTTTTCAAAAACCTCAAAACAGATAATTATTAGTAATAATTTTTTAGAAATAAGTTATTTTAAATACGATTATGTGAAATTCCATGAAATTCCCTGGAGTTTTACGAAATTCCCTGACTATTCCAGAAAATCAAAATTCCCTGACATTTCCAGGTTTTCCAGACAACTAGACACCCTGCTAATAGAATCTCCACAGTCTAATAGAACACGAACTCATTACGAACCTTTATGAAATACCGTGTAAAGTCTGCTTGCTATTAGCGGTGGCTCTTGTACTATAAAATAAACTAGCAATCACCATTAAATACGAGTACAGTTATTAAAACGTATTTAAATTATTTCTTTATATGGCTTTTTTTGGTGTGTGATTAACATAATCTTGTAGCAGCTACCAATTCAAACTAAAAGAATGTCAAGAATGTTTAAAGAAAATGGGTACTTATTGCAAAATACTGATTATTTAACTTAGTTTTTTTTTAAATTTCAATTTTTAATTTTCAACATGGAATTTGTACTATGGACCACACAAGTTGAAGTAATTTTTTCAAAATTTTATAATTGATTTGTGCCTTACTGCTTCGATTAAAAGTTGTTCATTAGAAATATGGTAACAACTTTTATTCGAAATATTTAACCAAAAACCGAATAAATAAGGTACAATCAACAATAAAATTTTGAAGAAAATATGTATGTACTTATGTACGCACATAATAAGTTATACTTCTTTTAAAATAATTTATTAAAATAATATTACATAAGGTCAACATTACTATTAAGACACAAAAGTTTAATAAAATGATATAAGTGAAAAACTACAATTGAAAAATTATATATTTTATCTAAAATCAATGATTCTACATTTGATCATGGTCGAACAGAACCAGCGCCACTTGTTACGTTCAAATTAGAGTTTGAAAGACTGCCATTAAATCCATTATTTACATTAGAATCAAAGTTAGTGAAATTGATCAAAACCAGGCCATGTTTATCAATATATACATTTAATATATAACGTTTACGAGCCCTGAAAAATGATATCATTGATAATGTGGCTCGTAATTCTAATATTCTTCTTTTATCAGAAACATGGTGTTATAATGATGAAGACATTTAATTTCAATTGTATAGTCAAATTTAAATGTTCTAATGTTCTAGCTGTCGGTGTAGCTATTTACCAAAATAAAAGGATCATTCATATTTCTATAATGTACAATATAATAGCCAAAAATAATATCACACACAAACAAAATTATTGCCCACTGCAGAGTGCAGTTATACTGCTTATGAGACAGACAGACTTCTGCCTGTTTCGTTTAAGAATATATTGTATGCATCTATAAATTTTGTCTATATAAGTGTATGACAGACATTTTTTACTAAATGTTTCCTTAACACTGTGAGATAGAACATCGATTCGCTAGCGATTCGTTATATGCTGAATATACACTCTGATCGGATTCTCATAACGCGCCAAATGAAGTATAACTTCAACTATCAATCTACAATTTTACATAATTAAAAAAAAAAAGTAAAATTTTTATTAAAAATAGCTCTCCAGGATGTGGTATCAAACCAAACACTTAATTAAATATAAAATGAAATTTCTTTTTGATGAAATTTTCAAAATCGTTTGAATAATTATTATGTGTATAAGTACACCTTAATTCAAGGACTCAGCTATGTGTATGTAAATTTTTATAAATTTTTTACAATGATAAGGTTAATTACAAAATTATTCGTTATAAAAATAAAAAAATTTAAAAGCTATAAGTTAAATTGTTTTTTAACCCGACTTCAAAAAAGGAGGATGGTTCTCAATTCGTCTGTATTTTTTTTTTTTTTTTTTTTTTTTTTTTTTTTTTTTTTTTTAATGTTTGTTACCTCAGAACTCCGGCATTTATGAACCGATTTTGAATTTTTTTTTTTTGTTTTAAAGGGTTTGATTCCCGATTGGTCCCATTGTCACCAAATCGCATTCTGATGAGGGGATCTCCGGAAAATCGAGGAAAATCCTCATTTTATATGTGATAACCGATTTCTGCGAAATTTTTTTTTTTTTTTTGAAAAAGTATACTCATTCATAATGGGAAAATAAGAAAATTTTTTTAAAAACCGACTTCAAAAAAAATTTTTCCTTAACAAAAAAAACCAACCCCAAAAAAAAAAATTTTACAAAAAAAAACCAAATTCCTTGTAAAGAAAACTGAAAATCTGATATAAAAAAATGCATTAAAAATTTAAAAAAAAAAAAAAACGGGTAAAAAAAAAGTGTTATAAAAAAATTCACTAAAAATTAGTTGGTCGTTTAGTAGGTCTACCCATATTTAGACAATTAAAATCAGTTATAGAACTTCAAAGTCACTAAAAAGCAAAAAATAAAACTTATTTTGACAAAATGGAAACCCGACTTAACAAAAGAAGCACTAAAAAGTAAAAAAATAATTGCATATTCTTGTGCCAATTTTAGTTCACCAAAGCAAAAATTTTTAAATATATATGTACAATTATTGTTATTTTTGGAGGCGGTGTCCAAAAGTTATGTGAATTTCTCTATGTTGACACCGCCTCCAAAAATCACAATAATTGTACATATATATTTAAAAATTTTTGCTTTGGTGAACTAAAATTGGCACAAGAATATGCAATTATTTTTTTACTTTTTAGTGCTTCTTTTGTTAAGTCGGGTTTCCATTTTGTCAAAATAAGTTTTATTGTAACCTAGCGTCTATTTATTTCCATTGTCAGTATTTCCATTTGATGTCAAAAAATGTTATCAATGTTCAGACATAATACTTAAATGTCAAAGTAAGTAAATGCTAGTCGCTTCCGTTGGTATAATATAACCGAAAGGCAACCATACTAACAATGGAAATAAATAGACACTATTTTACAAAAAACAATTTAAAATATGTTAATAGTAAATAAACAAAATTAATCATACAATGGCATCAAAAATGACAGTGAGAGATCATATGCATAGCACTACCATAACATCTAAGGTAGCTCAGTTGGTAGAGCATTGGTCTAGAATGCCAGAGGTCGTGGGTTCGATCCCCATCCCTAGATGTGTATGATTTTTCATATCAAGCATTTGATGTCAAAAAATACTATAAGTTAAAATTATTTTTGCCAATAATCAAAAATACCTAATAAATAAAATTATTTGCATGGAATATTTTAATTATTAAAAAACTACTCTATATTTTTTAAGGCAGTGCGATCACTGTAGCTACTAGAACATTTCAGATCCATACACTTGCAGTCATAGTTAAAGGACAGATATTCCGCAAAGTATTTTTTATTTTTTTCGCCTGAATACTATTTTTGTCAGACACTATCCGGAAATCCTTCGAAGAATAGTTGGATTGAACAATCCAAAAAACTAAGAAGAATAACAGGAAGTAATCTGTACACTGATATTTCTCTCAGGCATACGTTTCAGTACGCTGGTTGTGAAGGGCAGTAGTTTAGCTTGAAAGAATGGTAGAAAAATATGGTCCAAAAACAGTGGCTAAAGAAAAAGGGGGAGATTAAAGTTTGTACCGAAAAGATTCCATTACTTGCAAATAGACGAAAAAATTTATTCAATGAAAAACATGCCTTTATTTTTTTAAGGGTCCACCCAGTACTATACCAATAACTGGATTTATATAGAGGTTGTGTGAATATTTTACAGCAGAATTTTTATTTCCAAAGAAAAAAATTTCTTGTCATATGCAAATACTATGCTTCTCAAGATTTTCTACGATTTTCGATTTGTCTCAGTGAATCAATGACGTAATTTTTATTACAAATACTTAAAAAATAATCCCACAATGATGTGGGTGTAGCTTTATAAATTAAACGTGGAAAATCAATTCCAGACATTACGTTTTTAAGTTGCAGTCGGAAAATGTTCAAGACGTTTAAAAATTACAATTTTAGCAAAACTAATATTCATATGGGTAGTTATTTTAATGGGTCCGATATTTCTGAAGATTTCGATGTATCTCCACGTTTTGAGGTCTCTAGAGTCAGAATCTACAGTTTTTATGGTCCTATTGACCCCTTCTACTTCAGTCTGGCGAGATTCGTTCTCCCATATCTTGGCAATGGCCAGGAGCTTGCTTATCACGTTTTCCTGAAAGATAATATATTCGGGGTGAGATACAATGAATATCTTGTATCTGCTGTAATCTAAATATTCGCACATAATGGATTTATTGTGGAGTCCTATTGCGTGTAGCTGTTTTCGTAGATAATATCCGGTGATGAATCCAGTAAACTTTCGAAGTTGTCTCCTGTTCCTGAGAGCAACGAGAGACAGCCGATTGGTTGCAAATGAGAAGTTGGCAGTGTCGATAGACACACAGTCGCAGCCTCTTTATTTTGTTCGTTAAAACTATCCCAGAAAAATCCAGAAATATAACAAGTTTCGATAAAACAATATTTAAAATCCCTCATTTGTTCAAAGTTAAATAACTTGTGGAAAAACTGATAAATTCAAAATCCTACACATAAAAACCAAAAATTACATTCAATAAAAAATCGTAAATGATTCAGCGCTTATTCAAAAACAGAGAAAAACGAACGATGAAAAATATCTCCAATTCAAAAACGTAAAATAAATAGTTTGAAAGAAAAAGTTCAATGTACCGGTTTGATTGATTCTATTCACTCGAAGTCACCGACCGACCGAATTTTAATTATTTAAGAAAAAATAAATAACGTTAAAAAACAATAATTAAACACACAGATATATTAATTACCACTTACAAACACACACTCACAAATATTTCCAATCAACACGTTTTAAAGAAACACAAACAATTGAAGTAAAAAACCGTTTTTTATTATTAAATATAAGAAACACGACTAATAATATTGTTTTTTAAACAGCCCGAACAGAAATGAATTATACTTAGCACAATTCTGAGGCGTAAAAATATATGGTCTGCCAATGAGTTTACACAAAATATTTATTTAAAAAATATTTTAGAATTTTGTGTGATTTTATTATTATTGTTTAAAAGTAGTTGTTTGAACTGTTCGTCGATGTATCCGCATGTAGTGTTCATGTGAGTATAAGGTTAACACAGCTGACGGGTGCTGAAGTATGTTATGTTGGGTATTTTTACTACATAAGAAAAAAATAATATAATAATTATTATAGCACCGTGTATGACGATTTTAATATCGAATGAAGAGGGAGAGAGAGAGAGAGGTAGGAATCTACTGTCAGTATTTCTTCTATAAAAGTATAAACATCTATTTATTACGATTTTATGGAAGTCACTTTTAAAAAGAGAGTGGGGTACAGAATGGACACATACAATTTATATTTTCAAATAGGGTGCTACATCTCGTCAGTATATTAGTCAAATCGATAAACCAAATGCGACCAAAAACCTTTTGGAGCACCTTACTATCCGAGAGAATTTATACGTTCTAGTTTATGTAGCCCCTACGTAGGTTCTCTCGGAGGCAAGCCTGTATGTCGTAGACTTCTGCCTAAAAGACTGTGGCATATTTTCCCAAGTTGAGGTTAATGTTTGCATTGGGTCTTTCACCTGAAATTCCCGCCCGGTTCCTTCCCCAGTTTTGGAGCTGTCTGTAATCCGACCAAAAATATAAGAGCGACCAAGTTTTCACATACAAAAGTAGTGACATCCAAGGAAAAAAATCAAAATGTTCACCTTCAAAAGTAAGTGGAATCTATGTAATGACCAAGTTAGTGAGAAAATGATTGGTATAAATATATTGGATAAAGTTTCTCGGGTGCAGGGAATTTAAGCAAGCAAAATATCTGATGACCAATTAGAACATAAGCTCCCATCCTTTATATTTTTTCCAAACGATTTTCCAGGTAAAAATATCCGATTTTCATAGTATCTGCCTATTATCTTTTCTCAGAAACTGTAATAGATAAGAAAAAGTTTCACAAAGTTGTTAAATAAAAAAAAGTATTGTTTTTCTCGTTATTATTACACAATAATAGTTATTCGCGAACAAAGATTTGGAGGATCATCAGCCTAGACAAATGATTGAAGTAACCATATGTACTATCCTTTCTGAAAGTTTTATCCCCTAATTAAATGGGTAGCGTTTTTTACGGTTCTAGCAACTTTTATCTGCTATATTTACATTGTGGTGGTGTGGTGAGGCGCATCCTGTATTTCTTGAGTATAATAAAATATGGAAGTGGTTTTTGAACAGAGAGTGAGTAGTCAGTAGAGTATTATATTGTGTGATGACGCGTGACGGTGGTGGCGTGTCTTCCGACTGACAATCTATGTATTATCAATATCAAAATATAAAATCACAATATATTTACGATTGGTGATTGTTGGTCGTTTGGTTGATGGTTGTGCTTGATGGTGGTTTTCAACTGTTCAAGTTGTTGAATGAAATGACGTCATATCGTATGATGTGATTCTGATTCAGACTATTATTATTATAAAAGAAGATTATTTGATTTGATATCAGTATACGATCACTGGACTATATAGCTTTTAAAAACATCAGGTCAAGTGCACATGCTATGCGTGTTTCGTGGGAAAAAATGCTTAGTATAGCATGCTTTTTATTGGGTAAGATGCAGGGTTATTTCATATTTGACCTGGCAAGTTGTCAAAGTTTATATCACTTAATATACAAAGACAAAAACCTGCCAACTATGAAATACCCTGCACCTGAGGAACTTAGCCAATAAATATTTCCGGTTTTCAGACTTTGTTGTGTGTTTCCAGCCTAGAATATTGATGATTATGTTGTGAAAAGTAAGTCAGATCACAATTTATCATCACAGAAATAATCTTTAGACTGTATTCATATAAAACTACCATGTAGAAAACACATTCCAGAAAATTAACATAAATGCAAAAATTCTCATTTTCCAGTTAAAAATATTAGGTTCAGACTTTTCTGGGTGGTTTCAGTCTAAGACATATCTTCCTACCAAATATCAACTTTCTAGGACAACTAAAATTAGCCTAGAATATTGATGATAAGTGAGTGAGTCAGTCCCCAAAATGTTGGTTACATATCTCGAAAACTATTAAAGCTGTAATGTTGAAACTTCGTACGTACCTTGAGTGAGTGGTCTCACGATACGTTTTAAATTAGCTTCATAGGCCTAAAAACCGTAAATATAGTAATTGCTTAAACATGGTCATCTGACGCTCTACCGTGCTATGTGATTATTTTCCAATCCTGTATAATTGAGATAAATAAAAGTTTTAAAGATTACCCCTACTACACGTTATAATTATAATTTCCAGTACTGTATAATTTTTAAATATGTAAAAAATAGTGTAAATCCTATTAGTGATATTTTAAATTTCCAGTACTGTATACTTTAAATATGTAAAAAAGAAACTGTAAATCCTATTAGTATATTTTCCGATGTTGTTCTCATAATATTCAATAAATCAATAAATCGTTTTTTTAATTGTGGTGTAATTCCCCATTGTAAATTCACATCGATTGACGACATTTGTATTACTAAAATTTCCTACGCTATAAGGTAAAAAAAAAGACGATAATAAAAATATTATATTTATATATATCTAGAGCACGGTAGTGCGTAAGGCCGAGTTTAAGGGAGACAATCGGATTTTATTTATATGGTAATTTACACCAAATATTTCCGGAGTATTTAACAATTAACTCAATTGTTAAATAATACTTATAATCAATGAATCAAAACTACATTAATTAAGTGTTTATTTATCAGTAGTACTACCCTTTGAGTGTATGGATGGTTGTCTAGCTGAATTGATCCTACAAAATACATTACTAATTCAAACTTGACATCATATATTACACGTGTTATATTGACATACATTTCATAATGTGTTTTTTTTTTGTAAATGTGCGTAATAAAAAAATAAATGAAATTCTTTACACCATTGACGGCCAAAGTGGGAGGGTGGGGGCGTTTTGTAGACTTAGAGTTAGTTGCCTTCCAGTAATTGTAGACTATACTTTTTTGACTTGATTGTACATCGTATTTAGATACCTACCGGGTATCTAAATGATTCGAACATACATAGAAAATACATAACACATAAGTATACAGGTACGTATGTCAAGTACAATCAGTGATTAAAAGTTGTGTAGAAAATGTTGGTAAATATATTCACTATGAATTAATAGTGAAAGTCAAAGAGCTTTTTATTAGGGTTATGTTTATTCGAATTGTTTGGAGAAAATTATAGGAGATAGCGAAATAATGATAAGAGCAGACTCTAAGTAAATTTTCCTTACGGTTCCAGAAAAACTATCAGAAATCCAAAATAACAAACCGTTACAAAATTATAGCCGTTTTCTAACAGCTAGATCTTTAATATAGTTTATAGTTTCTATAGAAATATCTGTATTAACAAAATTTTGAAAATAAATTATTTGTTAATAAATTTAAATATAAAAAAAAATAACGTTTTAATATGTCAAATTTAGACAAAAATAATTATTTGACATAAATTTTCTATAAGAATTTATTGAAGCCCTGAGAAACGCCGGCTTTTTCAGCTAGTAATATAATTATAGTAGTATACCCGTATGTGTTGGACAGCTTTGCCAATAGAGAATCAATGTTAAATATTATTTACTATAATAATTACACAATGCTTCATAAAGACATAAAAATAGTGGGGGTAAGTGGGCATCACTAAATCCCACTCTTAAATGACATCAAACCAAAATCATAACACAAACAGCCCAGATGTTTGTAAGTATGTGTATGGATGTATGGTTTCATAGTAAATATTTTAATTATTTATTTAACATTGATTCCCTATTAGAAATGCATTTGAAAACAGACTGTATATACCGCTATAAGTTCATATGAATATATTTGATGACATATTATTCTACACGACTTTTGAGAGGCAAATTTTTAATAGTCACCTACATATAATTTAAAATTTCTATAAAATAGATAATTTTATATACAATTTTTTTATATACAAAACTCATTTGTCTTAGATTTCAATAAATTATTTTGTCAAGGTAGACAACATGTTTTTTAATGAGGGGAAAATGTTTTATATTTTTATTTATTTATATTTATTTTTAAATAATAATAATCAATGGTTAGGTAATTCATGTGAAATGTAAAAAAATAGTTTTTAATCAGATTTTTTAATTAGAATAATCATATATATTTTTTTAATTAGATTATAATATAATTACACATGAAAAAATAAAATAAATTTTTGTTCGAATTCAAGTTGATTTATTATATAGTCACTTTCAAGTTGGACTTTAAAATAATCAAAGTTGAATTCTTTAAATAAAAATAAATACCTAAAGTTTTGAATGTTTAAAAATAACGTCTGGTTAAAAACAAGTGAAAATATCAACTAACTGAGTTAATTGTTAAATACCCGTATAAACTTAATTTATGAAAAAAAATTACAAACAAAAGTTGTTTATTTTTAAAAGAGGAACATTTTTTATCTTTAAATTTTTGTTCTATCTCTTACGGTTTCAAAGATAGACAGTTTTCCCCAAACATGGTCCGATTTGGCCAATTCTCGAACTTGACCCTACTTTTTAGTTCTAAAACACATAAAAAATATTGAGTTATCGTGTCGACGGACGGACAGACAGACACATTTGCAGAAATGGGCTAATTAAGTCATTTTATGAACACCTATACCAAAATGTTTTTTCTGCGATCAATATTTTCAGCCGTTACAAAAATGGAACTTAATATATCTTGGTATATATTATATACCAGGTATAATTAGTACAGACAGGGCCGTAGTGAGGCAATAGGGGGCGAGGGGGGTAGCAAGGTATGAGGCCCCATCCTTCCATATAATTAACTAGATAACTGTATAAAATACATAACTATTAAAAGAATTTACTTTAATGTCGTGCGTTTATAATCTTATCTATGTACGTTCTTAATATAAAGCTTGTAAAAAGATAAACTGAAATTTTCAGCGCAGCTATTTGTTACAAATTCCATCATATGTTTCAACAGGTGACACAATGAGAAAGCAAACTTCTCTCTTTGGTAATAGTTTTATACCCGGTATATAAGTGTTCATAAAATAACCTAATTAGTCTATTTCCATATATCCGAAAAGAAATAACGAGCTGAAATTTTATTTGTGTGTTCCAGAGCTAAAAATTAAGGTCAAGCTCATGTGCAAAATCGGACCGTGTTTCAACCCGCCAGGAGGATAAATATTTATATTTGAAATCGTAAGAGATAGCACAAAAATTTAATGACAAAAAATGTTCCTTTTTAAAAATACACTACTTTTGTTTGAAACTTTTCTTTATAAGCTCAGTATACACTAAATATTTTGAATAAATGAATAAATTTACAAAGCCACTACTTAATTAATTAACTTGATTGAAATTTGAGCTTTTCTATTAAAAAATTTCCTGACTTCGCTGAAAATTTGAACTTTTTTCTCAATTTTCATAATTTTTTAAATAAATAATTTGAATAATACTGACGAAATATAATTTAGCCTAGAAACAAACCGTTCAAGTTATTCAGATGAAATTAGAAGTCTATACAAAAATGATTTTTCCGTTAATTATAAGAAAAATTCCATTATAGTATACACGATTATGATTTAATAAACTTTTCCATCATCTTGTTGCCTCCCAAAAGGTAAAATTGTATTTTTAGTTTTATTAATACAGTGAAACCTTGATATTACAAATCTGAAGAAGATTAGAAAATATTCGTTATACTAAGGTTATACTGTATAATGTGTGTAATTATACGTAGTAATAATAATTAATAAAATAAATATAGAATTAAATAATTAATTAACAAAATATTTAACTAATATATGATTAATATAAATGTATTTCGTCTGGTGCAAGCAATTATTTTTATTTATTAAATCATTAATTTTATAATAATTTTGAAGGTTAATAAAAAAATTTGTCAATAATGTGTTTCATGCCTGAGTTTGTTTTATAAATAAATTAACCCTGCCCCCACTCCTCCACGAGAGTTCCATCCTTTTTGTCTTCGTTGATTTTCATGATCGTATGAACTTTACCACTGTGGGCCTAAAATCTTGAAAACCATAAATCGCGTCGTATTTTATCTAACACCATCAGTTTCGCTAGGTACAAATTAGCTTAAAACAAAGTTTTTATCAAAATCGAAAACAAAAAATTTGTTTCGAATTTTTGCAATTTTATACCCCTTAGGAAAAATGTGAAGAAAATTTTTGTTCTCGATTTTAATAAAAAATCATTTCCTAGGGTAATTTTGACCCAAACAGTACGAAAATCAGGTTCATTTTAACGCCCGACCTGTACATTTCAAAATATTCGCTTTGCAATTCATACAGTCTTAAATTTTACCGCCATGGGTCTGATATCTTGAAAACCGTTAATCGTAACGTATTTTAATCAACGCCATCGTTTTCGCAAGGTCCAAATTAGCTTAAAACAAAGTTTATATCAAAATCGGAGACAAAAATTTGTCTCGAATTTTAGAAAAAATGTGAACCCCTTAGAAAAAATGTGAAAAAAGTGAAAAAAATTTTTGTTCTCGATTTTAATAATAATCATTTTCTAGCGTAATTTTGACCCGAACAATGCGAAAATCAGGTTAATTTTAACTTCCGACCTACACTTTTCAAAATATTCGCTTCTCAATTTATATAGTTTTGAATTTTACCTCTATGGGTCTGATATCTTGAAAACCGTTAATCGTATCGTATTTTAACCAACGCCATCGTTTTCGCTAGGTCCAAATTAGCTTAAAACATGATTCGTATCAAAATCGGATACCAAAAATGTTTCTCCATTTTTAAGAGGCAAAATATTTGCTTCCCATTTTATACAGTCCTGAATTTTACGATTCCAAAAGATAGAGTTTCTCTTAGCTGGAATTTCCAATAAGTGAATAAAATTGATGCAATGCGTAGAATATTCTAGTAATATATTTTACATGTCTATGATTTATTAATAAATAAAATATATAAAATAAAAAATTTAAATAATTTTAAAACTATAAAAATTCAATTACCTACGTAATTCCCCAATTAGTTTTATAATATTTTTCCATTACGTGATTAGTTCAAAAGTATCATCCTATTGGTCCATCAAATTTTTATGCATGCAAAACAAACCGTATTTTTGGGAACTGAATGATTGCACAAAAATTGCAAAAAAAAATTATCTCAAGGACTCAAAATAGACACAAATCTTACACGCTACGCTAATTAAGGCTTCGTGATTTAAAAATAATATTTATGTAGGTTTAAGGTATGTAAGAATGATGTAAGATTCAAGGATTTTTATCTACGGACCATAGACAAAATGTATTACATTTAAGGGGGAAATTCAACTAGTCTCGTTGCTCTTGGCATCAATTTTTGTGACAGTAAAAATATTTAGTGTAAATTCTACATTAATTCGAATAATATTCAAAACAATTCATTAGTAAAAGGCAAAAAATGTTATTATCCAAAATTGTTGAACTTGAAAAATCATTTCGGATAGAATGACTTTTGATCCACCTCATTTTTTTTCAAATTCTGAAACCTCTAGATTTTAGTCAAGGAATTCATTTTTAACAGAAAAACCAATGTATCTTATTGGTTTTTGAGATGGTCTGTATATGGGTCCCGAATCTCAAAATTCATAAACGCTATACAATTCTTTATTGCAGAAACGATAAATACACCCCAAAAATAGTAGATTTCAAAAAAAATTTCATTAAAATCGGACAAAATTTAGTTGTGCTAGTCAAAAAATTGATTTTTTGTACCTGGTGACGTCACCGAAATAAAAAAATTGGTTTTTGTCTATCTCAGACAAATTTTATCTGATTTTGATGAAATTTTTTTTCAAATTCACTAAATTTTAGTCAAGGAATTTAATTTTGCTAGAAAACCCAAGATCTCTTTATTAGTTTTTGAGATGCTGTCTGTACATGGTTTCAGTAGGTCTAAATCGATAAACGAAATTGATTTGTGCCGAATTGATTAGGTTTACGAAACGTGTTTATAACAAAAGTTGTTAGTATTTTTAAAACGAATAATCTTTTTATGGATGATTTTTTCGATAACCAGTTGTGCCAAATCGATAAAATTTGAAAATCAACTTCCAACACTTTTGAAGTTGATTGTAGAAAATAGCTTAAATAAATACAAAATCTCCAAGAATAAACAAAAACAAATAGAAATGACGACAAATTAATTTATAAAGAATTTACCACAGTAAATATAATTAAAATATATGAAGGTCACTTTATATAAATACAATAATCAAACATGTCTGTTCTGTTATAAACGAATGTCTTCTAGAATAATTGACTTTTTAGGAAAAATATAATAAAGGACGAAAGCTATTAGACAAAGAGATAAATTGATCTTTGCATTTTTGGTTCAAACAATGAAACTTAGACCAAACAATCCTTGACCCCGCTACTCTTTAAAATAGGATAACAAAATAACAATTTGTATCAAACCTAATCGGTTTACGAAAACAGTTTCTAATAAAAGCTCCGATTTAGGATAAAATGTGTTAAATTAATCCATTCCCGTATCTTTGCTTGGGTCCGATTTTGCCCACGAACTTGACCTTAATTTTTTGCTCTAGAACACATACAAAATTTCAGCTCGTTATCTCTTTTTGTTCTTCAGTTATCGTGTCCACAGACGAACATGCGGAAAGGGACTAATTAGGTCATTTTATAAACACCTATAACAAAAACTTTTTTCTACGATCAATATTTTCAACCGTTACAAAGTCGGAACTAAACTTAATATACCCTTGTATATTCAAATACCGGCTATAAAAAAATCTCCTTGAATCTTATTAAATTCATTCTTTTAGAATCTTATGCAAAAGTTCATCATTTGCGTTATGTATATTGCATAAACTTTTTTTTTTTTAAATATATATTTGTGATGAACCATTGTTAAATCTTAAATTGGTCAGTGTTCAGCAAGAACAACATCATTTGTGTTATGTATATTGCATAAACAATTTTAAATTATAGGCGTGAAATATTTAGGCAATTTGTATCACATTAATGTAATCAAACATTGCATAACCTATCTAAAATCGAGTAAAGAAACCCGAGCCGAGTCAATTAGAGCATATATTATCTCTATGCTACATATTATTCATTAAAAAGAGATAGCTCAACCTACGTGATTCTCTTTCTATTGACGGGACGTTTCCACTTACACGCGCGCCTATGGCTTGCCTACTCTATATATACTCGTATTATCTCTATGAAAGAAAACCTGTGAATATAATCAAACATTGACACTAAAGTAATAAAAATAAAAATATCTGTGGCAGTAAATAAGTGTGCATACAGAGTGCTCAGAAAACTTTTACGTGCTATTTCCTCGGATAATTCGTAAGTTATGTTGACTTTGAAATACTCTCATATTTACGATATTAACAATTAACTCCTGATAAATAAAAAATCCAGTTAGCAGAGATTCACCCAAATAGAATCCATTACTGTATAGCGAGCGGTTTTACAGCAACACTCTGTATACAAAGACAACTTTTGAAGCAATAAACAAACAAAAAATCATGTACTCACTTGAGTCGCCTTCGTTTCTCAGCTAAACTGACCATAGCATCTTGTTTCGCTTGCAACTGTGTCTGATATTGTAAACTAGTGCTCGAATGATTACGTCTGATTTCATCTTCTTCAATTTCATCCGCATCCACTGGAAAATGATCATCCATTTCTTCATGATGTGGTTCCGTATGTCCATTCATATTTTCGGTATCACCATTTTCATCGCCTAACATAAAATTGACTGGGACACCGTTTCCATTTGTTAACGTTTGCTGCTGCTGTTGATCTGGATTTTCGATTGTTTCGGTATCGACACTAGCCATACTGTTGTTAATAAAATTATTATCGATTATTGTGGAGGATTTTTGTACAATGGATGTTGTTTCCGTTGGGGTGTCTGATGTTGTATGATTTGATTCTATTGGCGATGGATTGTTATTTTCTGGAATTAAAAAAAAAATGGAAATTTTAGATCGATTGTGTCCAATACTTTGGAAAAATCACGATTTGATGAGCGTCTTACGAGATACTGACTCAAATCATGTAAGAAAAGGAGGGGGGGAGGAACGTTATAAACTAATTCAAATCGATGAATATAAATATTTTGTGATTTTTCAATAATTTTTGTTCCGGTTTAGTATGAAATTCACTATATTGGACCCATAAAAAGAGAAATCGTGTTGAATTGAAGATTTGGTGGGCGGTTTATGAGATTTTGGTTTCAGTATTACTGACAGAGACTAAATTTTCCGCGGCTATTCTTTTACTTTTCGAATCTTGGTTGTCCACTACCCTAATAATTTAGAACCACCCAATATTATAATATATTTTAACACTTATACACATGCGCAAACTTTAATATACATATTTTAAGGTTATAATTAACGACGAAGTGTCAAAAAAATCAGTTAATTGTAGAATCATTTGTTATTAGTGTACTAATAATAAATGATTACATTTTAGAAAGCTTTTAGATAACTTTTCTGGTCCCTATTTTAAAATATACAGGCTGTATGCTGAAAACTGCTTATAGGGAAATAAAAAATGCAAGACTGTATATATGTTATAATGAAGATATAATATATGTATATGTCTGTCTCGTTTCCTCTTTACTAATAAATATGTGAATGCCTCTGCAAAAATAACATTATAACACATACATTGTTCCTTTTTTTATATCCCAATGACTATTCTTCAGGATTACATGCTGTATATCACGACACGTTGAAATGAAAAAGTGGAAAGCAGTGATGATTTAGTACACTAATAACTGATTTGTGCCATATTCATTCGGTTTTCGAAAAAATGTTTTGGATAACTTTTATTCGAAACATTTTCCCAATAAACCCCGATGAGTAAGGTACAAATCAATACAAAAATACTGAGAGATGAGCACTATTTTTGTGGCTCATAGTGTACATTAAGTTCGGTCAAGACATTGTAGGCGCAATTCCGGTGATTACGACAAACAGAAAGACTGATAAATACGGCCCACGTGTGCCGTAACCTAAATAATAATTATTTAGTCCATACGGCAGCATCACGTTCACAGCCACTTATTTATATTAAAATAAATATAATAGTCAAAATAGTTATTGTACTGTCGATTCCAAAAGCCGACTTCTTTTTACAGTTTTATTTATACCCAATCCATTCGATTTTCGAAAAAATATTTCAGACCAAAGTTGTAAGTATTTTTATACTGAACAACTTTTATTCGAAACATTTTTTCGACAATCAAATAGATTCGACACAAAAATCGATTACAGAGAAAAATTTTTGAAAAATTAACACCCACTTTAGGGTTGTATTGATTTTATACCTGAATTTTCTTTTGATGGAAACCACAATTTAATAAGATTAAAAGCCATCATCATTGTTATTGAAATTCATTATTAATTCAATTATATATTTCACACAAACACAATAAAATTTAAAAAAGAAAAAACGTCTCAAAAATCAAATTTCTAAGAAAACAAAAAATAACCGCACTAAAACTATTTTAAAATATTTAAAACACCAAAAAATTCCAAAAAGAAAAGTTAAATTGAATCGATGCACGTCATTAGATGTGCGGGGGCCTCTTTCAAACAATCACAAGACCCAATCGTATTGGTGTAAAAAATTTTTGTAATATTTGTGTCGTTTCTTTTAAAAATATAATTAAAAATTTATAAATATGTGGAGACCTTTTATGATTGTTTCAAAAGACCTTTTGTAAAATTTTCTATACATAGACTTAATAATGCATAATTCAAAAAAAATATCGGATATTTAAGTATATATAATTATTGAAATTTATTGATTTATTGATAACGTGAAAATCAAAAACAATTACAAATATTTTGATGATGCGCAACGCGAGCTCTGATATATTTATTTTGAAAAATTGATTTTTGATTTTGTGGGATGTTTGAGATATGATACTTTTTTTTTTGTAATATTGGACATTCGGACTTTTGGGTTTTGTTTTGAGATTTTTAACTTTGTTTATAGTTCAGTCTGAAATCGAGTTTTTTTTAAACAAGATTGAAAATTTCACGATCAGATCTTAGACTAGCTGGATTGGATTGTATCCCTTGCTATTACTCCTACGAAGAGTTGGAGCTGATCAAGTACTGCAAAAGGGTTTTTTAGCAAGACTTTAGATTCAGAGAAATGGTTCAAAAAACGTCTTATCCCACTCAGAAGGGTGAGTTTTTTTGTAATAAGAGTAGGGTAGGCGAGCCATCTTAGGATATAATATCCTCGGAATGCTGGGACACACTTAGGGTCTGACCCATCTCATACTATTACTCCTTAGAAGATTTGGAGCTATTCAAGTACTGCAAAAGGATGTTTTTACCACTAGACTTTAGGTTCAGAGAAATGGTCAAAGAATGGTTGATCCAGAAGGATGAATCTTTTTGTGATAGGATCAGGGTAGCAGAGTCATAATACCCTCGGTACGCTTCGAATTGTACTCTGGTCAGATTTGTCTGGTAATAATAAAAGTACGTTCCTCCCCGCAGGCTCGCTAAAATCGATCATCCGAATAATTTTGTATTGGCTCAAAAGTTATCAAAATCGTGATTTTTCGTGACTATATCGGTACAAATTTGTCCCATTCAGGACAAATTAGGCTATCTTAAGTTGCAGAGTATGCCCGGGTGGGGCATACTCAGGCCATATTGTGATACCTGAAAAAGGGGAACGTCACACAGGGAGCCACTATTCCTTCAGCCATTTGAAGCTGTTCAAGAATAGCAAAAGAGATTTGACGTCGACCGATTTTTGTTCGGAGAGGTCTTCAAAGAATAGCTAACCCAAGTGACAAAGAAGGTGGTTCAAGAACAGCAAAAGAGATTTGACGTCAAACGTTTTAGCTTGAAGAAGTCGTCAAAGAATGGCTGACCCAAGTATATCAATCTTCTCCTATCAAGAGCTGAACAGTGACAGAGAAGTTCATCGTTTCCTCTTCCTCCTCATTGTGACAGCTTTCTACAATAGTTATGGTGCACTAGTTTGTCTCTCACCTAGTGCCACGTGTAATAATAGATATACAGTAGAGTCTCACAAATCCAGTACTTCAATAGTTCGGCACGTCAATAATCCGGCACCCTCCATCCGCGCCTCCTTCACCGCTCCTGGGCCGCTAATAAAATAAAATGGTTTATTTAATTTATTATGAATTTTTCTATACAATCCAGTAATCCGAACATTCCAATAATCCGGTACCCTCTAGTTTTTAATAGTGCCGGATAAATGATACTCTACTGTACTTACAAACTTAATTAATTTACTAAGGACTTCATCGTTCAGAAACACGACCACGTCGAAATTTTAACTGTTTTCGGTTTCCATGCGCCGATTTCTCCTAGACTAATACACAAACATTTTAATCAAAAGATAATTTAATAAATATTATCTTTGCCAATTAAATATATATCAGCTGATATTTCTTTATAAATCAAATATCAATAATATCAATCAACACGTCTACTAATTAAACATGTAGGATAGATCTACTAAATCAATAATTAGTAATTGTATTATCTTCTTTTTTTTTTTGCTAGAATACACTCAACTTATTTATCGCAACGGCTCAACATATTATATTTAAACTTTGACTCTTATCATGCGTACAATATAAGTATGGAATTATTATTGCCATTTTTTATCTAATAATTTAACATAGCGTGATCGATCGAGGGCCATTCATTTTTATTGCATTTGAAAACAACATAATTTATCTATTTATAATTAGTATCAGCATTCCGCGTCCGTATCAATAAAATAGTCTAGCATGAGTCGGCGCGCGCATGAGTATCGGAAACTATTAAGAGATAATTTTTTTTTAAGAGGCCAAACGAAATGGCCGAATATTTTGATCCGAAAAGAGTTTTTTTTATAGTTATTTTGCGTCATAGATCATGCCTGTTGCGTTGTATTTGTTTTGCTTGTGACACGTCATTCTACCAATGTATGCACAAGCGTGAGTGGTTACGAATTAGCTTTGTGTAAAGTTATAAATTGGTGTAGCGGAATGCGTTTAGCTAGAGCATTGATTCTAGTGTCATTGAGAAAAGCTTCCGGAGTACTACAAAGTGAGACAATAAAAATATTAGTCGGAATATAAGTAAAAATCGGTATTAAATTGAAAATTACAAAAAAAATGTAGATTTTGTCTCATATTATAGAAAACGCATATTAGAGGAAAGCTCGAGTCGAAAGGAATTCAAAGAGCCTAAAAACTCCAGTGCCGAACGAAGGCGAGAGCTACGACAGTGTCGAAAAAGAAATGAATAAATGGCGCAAAGCGATAACGTAGCTGATCCAACGGGCATATAGCGGCCAGCGACAGTTCAAACGTCTACGGCTCATGTGTAGGACATTTTTACGAAAAATCTACGCCGCGGATCCGAACTGCTCCTTTCTTCTTTTTTTCTACTTTAGATGGATATGGGTCGAGTTTTCGAGATGTTAAAGGCAGTCTGCTCGGAACTGGGAGGTTGCTGGCTCGATCCCAATGGTGGAAGTTTGTCAATTAAATTAATTTAAAAAATATGAAAGGGGGCGCCGCTTAATTGACTAGACGGTCGGCGAATGGGCAAGAGCGAAAGTAACCGACTATGATTGTAAAGGTTTTCTGCAGTTTTCTTTCACAAACTCCAGATTAATTTCATACAAATTCCTTGTCCTTTAGGGTGTCGGTAAACAAGGCCTACTTAGCAGGCCTACTACAAGATGTGGGCAGACAAGTTCTGCAAATATACCAAGTCGGTAGCATTAAAGTAGTTGCTGAAATAAGATTTCAAACCAATGTCTATTTTATCCTCAATATTTAATTATCAATATACAGGAGTTTTTTTGCAGGCAGCCAATTGTACCCTAAAAACACAGCTTCAATCGGCTGCGTAAAGTACCCTGACTCCCAGAGTATATCATTATTGTTAAACAAAAACAAATTAAAGGCAATCAACTCTTTATTACAACAAGTAGGACTAACGAATGTATTGAAGTGTAATACATCTGGTATTTTTATTCTATTCCTAATAGGTCTATAATATTCATGCAAATTCAAGGTTAAGTTGAAGTTATGCCATATATTTATTTATTTACTATCATGTCATCATGCCATTATTCTACCAATTGTACTCTACATATTAACATAAAAATCGGATGTACCAAACAACCTCTCCCTTTTTCAAAAATTTATGATCGCGTTCTCGATAACGACTCAAACGATTTCGATAAAATTTTCGGGGGTAAAAAGTCGATCTGGGTAGGTTTAACCTCTAGCAAAATACTTTTTTTCACAGGCAAAGAAATAGCTAGAAACGTTTTAATAGTTGGCAACTTGTAAGCCATTGATGCGATGATATTGTGTAAACTAGACAAAAAGTAGATACTTACTGGATCTATTTCAGATTCAATATATAAATTTTGGAGTAACAAATAAATCTAGCTGAATGTTTCATGTCTATCCCGTGTGCAAAGGTTGGTCACTGAAGTACTTTTTTTTTTAAACTCTGCAATTTATTTATAATTAGTTTACAAAATGATTTATAATCGATATACGGCTGACGATATTTTCGGACCCCTACGAACTAATTTAAGTAATTATGATATATAAAAAGCATGAAATGAAACACTAATGAATGCATTACTAAGCATTTCTTTTTAACAAAACAAGTAAACAATTTGAATAATACAATTGAAACAAAAAAACAATACGATTTCATTCATTGTCTAATTTAGTCCAGGAGTTGGAAACGAAAAAACAGAGCGAAATTAAAGTGTGTCAATTATCAATTGCTGAATTTGAGACATATGTTCATATTTATGATGTCTTAATCAAATATTGCCGAAGGCATAGTTTTAATTTTAACAACTTTTGATCAAGGAAGTTACGTATCAAAGTTTTATGAGTAGGAATGGCCGTTCCGCGCAGAATAAAACTTTACAAAAGCTATATTTTTTAACCCGACTTCAAAAAGGAGGATGGTTCTCAATTCGTCTGTACTTTTTTTTATAGAATCCATAAATAATCAAATGACTATGCCTAATGTTTAGAGTTTTTCATAACTAACACTTAAATTATTTGTTTCTTCCAAAAAATCGTTTGGCCAAGAAAAATAATGTTTTTTCGGTTCGTTGAAGAAATCAGACTAATTTTTACGAGTTATGGATTTTTTTGGGCACAATTTTGAGACAATTTACTCAACAAACTAATTGACGAATGAAAATCAAATCATTTTTAGTCGCTTCTTGCTTGATCTACTCTTAGATATTCCAGAACTCATTAAAAATGAAAAATCTATTTAATTAGATAAGTGACCTTTAAATATTATTATTATTATTATTAATTGTATTTAATTTTCCATTTATTTAATTATTTTTTCTTGAAGTAATTTTTGATCTATAATTTATTCTATATTTAATTTGAATCAATTTTTTCTGTAGCTAAATAATAATTATACAGGGTGCTCAGATTTTAATCCGGAAAATTTAATAACTGATAGATCTGCCAAAAATAAGATGAAAAGTTCAAATGACTTTGGATATTTTCAAGCTTCGTTTTTGAGATACAGGTTGTTAAAGTTTATAAAAAAAACTTCTATCAAGAAGAGAATTAAGATCCCCTTTTAATTAATGTTGAGCAAAATCGGTTTTGGTCTTGTACTTTCTGTAAGATCAAGACCGATTTTGCAAAATAATATACTTCTCCGTACCACTAATATACCTGCAGTAGCAAGACAGAGGCCAAGACTTGACTTTCAAGATCAAGTTTTTGGTCTTGAACAAACAAAACTTATCATAGAATACTCGTAACAAAAAAATGTTTATTTTTTAAACTAATTTTCGTGCAAAATTTGTTTAGTGCAATTTTGGAAATGTAATTTTAAACAGAAATATAAAAAAAAAAGTCCATGCTAGCTAAACAGAAAATTAATAACCTAGAAATTGTGTTGCGCCTTACAATATTATTAGAAACATAAAACACTAAATAATTAGTAAGGAGTAGCGTACTGTCGAACGGAGCTCCCCTTTTGGTTCAATAAACTTTAAGGTATTACACTCTTGAAACTATATTTCGAAAGAATATTTATACAGGTAGAAGTACCGACCCGCCCCTTCTTATTTAATTGGATACAAATTAATACTAAGTCAAAATCGTTTCGCAAATAACTCACTAACTAAATTATTTTTTAACCAATTTTGAAAGATAAAAATGGTTACTGTGTATGGGTGATCCATATTAAAAGATTGACATATGCTATCGTAGAATTTTCTGTAGGTCTTTTTAAGACCTACAACATGTATGAGTCAGCGTATGCCATGTAATCACCCTAAAAGCTTCATTTTACGACTTAATTACATTTTATTACTTAATTAACATCAAGATTTCTTTACTATCTTTAAATTTAATATGAATTTATTCTACACATAAACCTTCCGGAAGAAATTCTCTAAATAATGGTGAAAACCGCATCAAAATCCATTGTGAAGTTTGGAACACGTAAGCGAACAAACAGACGTACGCGGATAGCAATTTTGTTTTAAACTATTCAAAGATAACCGCTATCAACAGATGTCAGCTTGCATAAAAGTTACAGTAAATTATATCCTAGCCCGTTTTTACACATGTAAATCTAGATGTAAGTATTCATGCGAATGATTTGGTGAGCATGCGCAGTAGTATTTTTTATGCATGTTTTTAGTTAGATGAAATAGAGAAGAATTCTATTTTGAGGATTTTTTTCATGAAATCTTATATGTAACTTCAGATGCAAGAGTAGTGTGTCCGATATGTTGATACTCTACTTCCTTGTGATTGGTATATTCTGATCATGTGACTGAAGTGATTGACAAAGAAAAAAATAGTAAAAAAGACGAGAGTTATAGCTGTTAACAAACATGCTATTGATATATTTCCAGTGAATTTCATCGTGTGGACAGCAATGTGACTTTAGTTATATTAAATATTTTTTATTGCAATTGAAAACTTTCATGTGTAAAAATGGGCATAAATGTTATACACGTTCAATTAACATAGCTGTAATACGTAAGTTCACTGTTCTTGCGACTGCCAGGAGCGTATTACCTTAAATAAAATCATATATTTATGAGGGGTACATTCATTAAACGCTACTCCGTAACTTAGAAGAGTTTTATACAAATTTAAAAAAAAACAACAACATCGAAATAATGACTAATATGATTTGAATAAATTTTTTCAAAAAAAAGTTCACCTTTATGAATGCATTGAGCATTTTTGGAGCGTTTTCCTTTGCGACCCATCACTTATTGTGTGTGTGCGTGTTTGGTAAAATCGTTTATGTAGTTGGAAATCCACTGAACGCTAGTGGGGGAAACTGTAATCAAAGTACATATAAACTTCAGTTATAAATTCTGGAAAAAGCATTATTATTTTTATACTAATTGGGAAAACTCATTTTTCTTCATCTTAAAATAATACAATTGATACAATTTCTCAGTTTTCTCGGGAAACTAAGCTTCCAAATCGTCAAATTAACTGATTTTTTCTTTGAGTAAAGGTAAATTGATTTAAAAAAAAACCGAAACTTGTGTTAATTTGACGATTTAGTGAGCGGTTTGCGAGATTTTGAATGAAATAATAAATAAAAAAGAGGACAAGAAAAATAAGATAATCTAATCAATTCCAGAATCTCAAATTACATATTACTTCCAATTAAATCTATCAAATAATGGGAACTTCTATTAAAATAGTTAATCCATGTCTGATATTGACCGTGTTCAGCAGAACCAAGTCCCTAGTAAACTCGAGTTTTTTGCCAGGACATTTGACAGATACTAAGCATCTTAGATTGTGACGTCATTTTGTTTAGTAAGTGCTGTCAGCTTGAGGGATTTTCCACTAAATTTAGTGAATTTAAAAAGCCTAGTAGAAAATCTAGGTGATTTATTCTCGAGATTGTCATCATTTTCAAATTTGTGTATTCAAGTTGAAACTAACGAATCAGAATACAAAATATTTATTTATCCTTGATACAGGATGGCACACATTATTTTATATTATATTTATTAAGGATTTAGTTGTTCTGAACATGACCAATTTATCGTTTAATATTTCTTTTCTCTTTCGGTAATATAAATTTTTAAACCAAATCAAATATTATGGCAATAAGTAAATTCGCAAAACATTCATTTGGACATCTTCAATGTCAAAATATTTGGGCATAAATTTCTAAATTCAGTTTTGGTTATTTGCGTATAAAGTTTAAGAAAAACAAGATAAAACAAGTCTATAAATTTATATATAAATAGCTTTTTTATGGTTCAGTAGTCCAACTTAGGAGCTCTTATCATAGTTTAAAGTCGTCTGTACGTCACAGCACATTTTACTTAGGCAGATTATTTAGCGCTGTAAAGGTAAAATTTGACATGGTTACAAAGTTATAAAAAAATCTTTGTATACACACTGCCGTTCATAAAAATTGAACTAGTAAATCACATTCTAAGCGTTTATATTAGCGTTTACATTCGTTCAATTTTGATGAACGTGAGTGTAAATTTCTGTTTTCAAAATTTTATAAAAGATTTGTGTCTTATTTATTACTTTGTCGAAATTACCTTGTTTCGGATAAAAGTTGTACATTTTAACTTTACTAACAACTTTTATTCGAAACATTTTTCCCAAAAACCGAATGTACAGGGTGGAACCCTACGGCCTACACATGACCGGATACACGTTTGACCATAGTTTTCTGTTTTTTATTAAAAAATAAATCAACAAAATTTATATTTAATTAAAATTAATGCAGATTAGAATTTTGACATTTGAATAACCTTTAAAAACATTTTGATTAACATTCAATTTGATTTCAACTAATATTAAATTAATGCAAAATTAACTGAAATGATTTTAAAGTGATCATATTATTTATTTATATTTAAATTAATAAAAAAAATTATTTAATTTAATGTTTTTTTAATAGTAATTACTTATAGAAGAGGTCATATTAAAGATTAATTTTATATTTATGTAAGCAAATCGAATAATGTGATTAGATAAAGTGCAGTTTTTTTTCTTCAAGCAAAAATATTCCGATACAAATATAACCTTGGATCATTTATTTATTGGACGATTCAAAGATAAGTCTCAACAAAAAAGCAGCTGAGAAGAGTCAAATCAAAGTCAAATTCATAGTTTGGAACTTGAAAAAACCAAACAAACAGTATTTGAATTAATTGTAAGCTTAATGAAATACTTGAAGTCAAATCAAAGTCAAATAAAGCTTACAATTTTCAATAAGTGATCCGAAAAACAATTACTGAGTTAATTTTTTGTAAGACAAATTTGAAATCACACTAGCTAAAAAATCAGAGATATTTTTGGTTTGAATATTGACTTAGCAAGGTATTAAACCACTTTTTTTTTATAAAATAACATTACAATCACAGTTCAAGGTCGCAAAATTATTAAATGCACGTTTTTTTTTTAAATAGAAAATAAATTTTGTGTTTGAAACCGGGAAGAGTTTTATTTTTGAATTTTGTTTTTGTATTCTAAAATAAAACATAATTAAAACCAATGAAATTTATTTTGTATGGAAATAAATGTATTTATGCAAATTTCACATAAATGTGTTATTTAATAATTAAATAATGCTGATTCTGAAATATATTTAAAATAAATATCTCAAAACAATTATTATTATTATAAAATATTATTTCAATGTGTTCTATATGAAAAATAGTTTTATTAATAGCCATTTTTTGACAGACAATAAAACTTTTCATTTTTTGTTTTGTTGGATCTTTTTCGGGATTTTACCCCACGAAAATCTCCTCTTTTTTCATTGAAAACCACCCATTTTGATGAAAAATGATGATTATAAACTATTTTCAGGATGGGAAAAGGACACCCATCTTTACAACATCCTTAAAACCAATTTTTACCACGTTAAACGTATTTACTAAGGCAGTTCCAGCACTGTCTTATATAATCAAGACAAAAAATTGGTTTGCTTTTATTATAGAACAAATACATACACACACATACATATATTCACTATTAATATATACAAATTAATGTAATTTTGAAAAAAAAAAAAATTTTAAACTATATTTCGAAAACAAATCGGTAAAACGCGGTTTTATTTTTAAAATTTAATTAACAAATATTTATCTTTACTATCCTAGTTTTTTTTTAAGTACTGTCGAGTATTTTTTTTAATACAACAGATAATAGTTGGACGGGCATGAAGTTTTATTAACATGCTTCTAATGAGAAAGAATGATTACTTTGTTATTAATTATCTCGCGTTTTCGGCAATCATTAGAAAACCTTATTTTTAGCCTGTGAAAAAAAATTTAACAAAATTTGTAAAAAGTGATTTCATGCTGGGAACTCCTTTAATGTCCTGGATGTGATATTAATGTTACACATGAGCCATGTAAGAATGAATCCTTAAGGGTAGTTGAATAACGGATTGGTCATGCCTCGTGGCGGTCGAGCAGGGTTAGAAGTAGTAAAAAATATGATGTGATCAATATATTTGTAACACACACACTGTTACACACTGTACATATTAAATTTGTTTTAAATTAAATCATTTTTGCCACAATATTCGAAATATATGGTACGCCTTTTTTAGTGCGTACTCGGTTGGAACAGTTACATCATCGACCATAATGCAAGAAAAACGCATTTGCGTATGAATAAATACGTTTAGTTTGGGTAAAAATTGTTGGTTTTAAAGATATTGTAAGAATGAATGCCCTTTTGAAAAAGACCCTTATTTTGTTTTGCATATAATGTCTCTAGTTTTTAATATGTTTAATACCTTCTGCATACTACCATCAATATTATTACCGAGCACCCTGTACAACTATAAATTTAGAATTGAATTGTTTTCAACCAATCAACACAGAAAAATTGGAAGAAAATAACGAAAGCTTGAAATCGAATCACAAAGGGAACATCATAAAATCGAATAAAGGAGGTAAAAATCTTGGAAACCCAAAATCATATAGTTTATTCGGCTAACAGTTCCGATAGACATACACGTGTTTATTAAGCGAATTCCTAGTAAATATCCGTTTACATAATTTTATTTGCGTAACATAAACTATAGAAATTGTTTTAATGTCCTTTGAATAGGAAAAATTTTAAAGGTTATTTTTTTTAATCAGGCGGAGTGGGGCGCAACAAATGCTCATAAATAGTAAATATTTCAAATTTCAAAAAAAAGTGCTTGTCACTATTTTCAATTCAATACAGTTTTTTTTTTTGTAATATAATAAAATATAATATGGGTATAGTCACAAACTTATAAGATTTTCCAACCATTAACGCTAAATCAAATACCTATACACATTAAAAAAATACATGTCTTCTAATCAAGAATCATTGGTCGTGTTCAAAACAACGAAGTCCTGTGTAAACTAAATAAGTTCGTTTTTTGCCAGGACATTTGACAGATACTAAGATTGCGAAAGTGCTGCCAGATTGGGGGATTTTCACCTCAATTTGGTGGATTTAATAAAGCCTAGCAAATCTAGGTGATTTATTTTTGGGATTGCTGTATTTTTAATTTTTTTTATTCAAGTTGATTATAACGATACAGAATTAAACTCGATACAGGATGTCATGCAATATTTCATATTATTAAATCCACTATATTGGGGGAAAATCCCTCAATTTTGCAACACTGTAAAGTTAGTAAGTGGGTCCTGAGAGAAACACGCTGACCTTAGATGCTGATTAGTTTACTAAGGACTTAGTGACCAGTCCAGGTAGTCGTACTATCCAAGGCACTCTGGTTGGAAAAGGAGGTTGCGAGCTCGATTCCTAACGGTGGCAATTTTTCAATAAAAACAAAAGCGGGCAGTTTGTTGATTAAACTATCGGCGAATGGAAAAGAACGAAAGTAGCTGACTATGCTTTTGAAGGATTTCTGCAGTTTCCTTTCACCAACTCCAGATGAATATCGGCATAGTTCCTATCAAAGTCGACTGCAGACCTATCAAATTCCTATTTTGCATACAAGTTCCTTGTCCTTTAGGAGTCGATAAAAAAAAGTCTAGAAAGGCCTTCTATGCCATGTATCGACCTCCCTCTGCTCCTACTACCCTACTTTGTGGTTTTTATGTGCTATAACATAGATCTATCTTTATAAAGTCTATTTTTATAAGGTAATCGGTTTAGAGAAAAATTGTTAAAATAATTTTATTATAAACTTTAGATTTTTTACTATTGTCTGTCTGTCTGATACCTGCGTACACTCAAGTCAATGGTACTTATTTTTTCCGCACCAATTTTACGACGTATATTATAGTTAAGTATACGGAATATACTTTAAATTTTTTTGTTACAAATGGGAAAAATAAAGTATTTTAGCGGATCGCGGCAGCTCCGTTCATTGAACGCAGTGTGGACTGATCAATGTTCATCTATATCTCTGAGACCTTCACAATCATTCAAAGATATTTTTTTTTTTTATAAAACAAAATAAATCTGATTTTATAACAGAAGATCTATGCCAGATAAATAATTATGATTTAATTTTAATTAAGTTATGTGTGTTTATGTTTTACAAATAATAGTGATTTAATAAATAGTGTTAAGGTTCGTACATAATTTCACGCTCAAAGATACCCATGATAATAATGCAATTTTATATAGTCTGGGGAGCAAATGCCACCGAAGTAATCAAGTTCTTCTTTTGAGTCCTTAAACTACCCCTAAATATATGGGCTACCGTATGCGGGAGTAACTTTATGACAGTCGACCTTTAATTGAGTATTATAAATCAAGCATCCAAGCTCTCTAAGTAACACGAGCCTGTATTCACTTTATCGAAGCTCTGCCTAGCTCAGTGTTAACTACACAGCCCATTAATTTGGTTTTTTAAATCAATCCAAAAGTTTTCCCCAAAGCTCATTGTAGAGTTAAAATTTTGCTTGCTTCTTAAGTCACTTTTATGCTAAAAAACACACCCAACAAATTTTAGCTCGCTATCTTTTTTCCTTTTTCAGTTGTCGTCTTGACGGACGGATAAACAGCAGGAGGTCATGCGGGAATGAAGTTAGAACACTTTATGAACACCTGTACCACAATGTTTCTTCTATGGTCCGTATTTCCAACCGTTACATCCGTGGAACTGACTAAACGCATAATGTAAACAAAATTTGGCGATAGGACGTAGTTGGCCAAATACAGTTTCGTATTGGGAATTCTAGCGCTTGAATATGCTATCTGGTGGATAAATTAGAAACTAGAGCTAGTAGGTCTAGATGTTTTCTGCCGCAATCCTCGTGACATGCTCTTCGGTTGACAAGTTTCGTGTTCACACTCGTGGTGAATAACATAAAAACTACTGCCAGTAGGTTGAAATATCAAACTCTGTCCGAGATTCCAATATACTTCGAGGATAATTTCCACCAAAGTTTTGGAACTGATGCGCCGTTTTCTCCTGGACTATAATACTAACAACATTTAAATGGAAATTTTGCATAAATTAATTCCTAAAAAGATAATTTTTTTTTACAACCAGGATTTTTGTAAACAAAAATGTTGTTGTTTTACAAAAATATTATTACGCAGATACGACATTTCTACCTGTAGTATGTACGTGGAGATATTTCTTCGAAATTTCTTTGGATTTGCCAAAAACTCTTCAAAAATCATTCTTTTTATTATTATTATCTTCCAAAACAGTTCAGGAAATTTTCTATAGTAGCACTATCTTAGTTACTTATCATTACTCATGAATCACTCTGTATAAAGAGATATTTGTAATTCTAAACAATCAAAAAACCTTTAAAGTTCAACAAAGAATGTTTATTCTTGAGCTTTTGAAGAAAAATTTACGATTTTTAAACGGTTTTATTTAGTTTCACGTTCGATATATTTGTTTGTTTCATATCTTACGATCGACATTACACCTCATTTTTCCTCAACCGATTCGTATTTCACATTCTTAAGACAATACAAATAATAGGGTACTACACACGGGCAAAGGAGTAGGGCTCAAATTGTTTAGTTGATTTGTGCTATATTAATTCGGTTTTCGAAAAAATGCTTCGGATAAATGTTGTACCTTTTACTATACTTTTTCCCAAAAACCGAATAAATAAGGCACAAGTCAAGTTTAAAATTTTGATAAAATAACGCTACTTTTGTATTCCACAGTACTAAGCTAATCATTTCCAAAAAAAGAAAATTTTCGAATCATTGCCTCCTTTTATTTGCGACTACAGGTCAAAATCCCACAGATTTGGACCGATCCATATTCTTAAGTGTCATTTCTTTTTCAAAACATTACAATAACTTTTGTAATTGACATCCATTCGAAAAAATGTTTAAAACAAAAGTAGTTAGTATTTTAACAACAAACAACTGTTATTCGAAACATTTTTTTCGGCACAAATTGACTTCAAAACAAAAAAACGAATAAAACCGTTAAATTTAAAAACATTTTTTTTATTAAATGTCAGTCTTAAACCGGGCATTAAAAAACAAAAATGCAAACTACTTACTAATTGACCGATTTTGATAGGCCCACTTAAACAGCACATGTAATAAAATTAAAATTGGTGCAAAAATAATGAATGTAAAACAATTAAACACAGCACTCAATAAATTTTCCAACATTAATTATTTGCATTTAAACGCGAAACCAAAACAAAAAACAATAGTAATAAAAGCGCAGACCCAGAAAAAATAAACCCGCGCGCACACCAACTACTTAAAAAAGTTTGCAAAAAATTATTTTCGCATCATTATTTAAACCACAATGTGAGTCGTCAAAAGTCTCAAACAAAAAAAAAATAAAAGTTTTTTTCCAAAAACACTAAAAACACGTTCTGGACACTACACGGTGGTGTTGTCGTTCGTTTTTACCCCGTTGTCGGTGGATGTCTGTTAAAGTCTGTGGATATCTGACAAGTTAAAATGTTTTGCTGGTTTGTTTTGTATTGTTATTCAGTGATACTGCTGACTGATGACGCTGTAGTTAGTTTAAATAATAAATAAAAGCTTATTTGATCTGTCCGTCCGTGTACACTAGTGAACTTTCTTGATCATGATATCAAAGTATACTAAGTCATACAGTACAGACAATAAATAAATAGCATGTGTGTGTATTGAAACTCACTCTTGTGTCAGTCAATTACTTAACAATATTAGTGTAATCAACATAACTTCAACAACGGCAAACACATACACACAGATGATATTATACTGCGTGTGAGAGATCTATTAAGTTAGCAATCCTATTCAGGTAATCGGTTTCGAAGAAAACATAAAACCTATTTTGACAAAATGGAAACCCGACTTCTAAAATCAAATATTCTATAACAAAAGATGCACTAAAAAGTAAAAAAATAATTGCATATTCTTGTGCCAATTTTAGTTCACCAAAGGAAAAATTTTTAAATATATATGTACAATTATGGTTATTTTTGGAGTCGGTGTCAGCATAGAGAAATTCACATAACTTTTGGACACCGCCTCCAAAAATGACAATAATTGTACATATATATTTAAAAATTTTTCCTTTGGTGAACTAAAATTGGCACAAGAATATGCAATTATTTTTTTACTTTTTAGTGCATCTTTTGTTATAGAATATTTGATTTTAGAAGTCGGGTTTCCATTTTGTCAAAATAGGTTTTATTTCTCGCTTTTTAGTGACTTTGAAGTTCTATAACTGATTTTATTTGTCTAAATATGGGTAGACCTACTAAACGACCAACTAATTTTTAGTGAATTTTTTTATTACACTTTTTTTTTACCCGTTTTTTTTATAATTTTTAGAGCATTTTTTTTATAACAGATTTTCAGTTTTTTTTAACAAGCATTTTGTTTTTTTTTTGTAAAAATTTTTTTTAGGGTCGGTGTTTTTTTTTGTAAAAAATTTTTTTGAAGTCGGTTTTTAAAAAAATTTTCTTATTTTCCCATTATGAATGAGTATACCCTTTCAACAACAAAAAATTTCGCAGAAATCGGTTATCACATATAAAATGAGAATTTTCCTCGATTTCCCGGAGATCCCCTCATCAGAATGTGATTTGGTGACAATGGGACCAATCGGAAATAAAACCCTTTAAAACAAAAAAAAAATTCAAAATCGGTTCATAAATGACGGAGTTCTGAGGTAACAAACATAGCAGATACTTTAGTAAAGAAGAGAGTCGGATTACTTTTAATAGGCCCCGAACCTTAGGAATTCCAAAGACATGCCAACAAGTGAATCACTTGTGAACAAGTGATCAACGAGTGGACGTTAAACACCGTGATCACTGGGAAAATATACCGCAACAAAAACTGAGGAAAATACTATTTGGGAATGCAACCAAGAAGCGCTAAACTCTTTTAAAACTCAGTTTAACAGTTTAATGCATTGTTGCGCCCAACTTTTCTAAGTCATATATCTCGAAAACTACAGGATCATTTTTGTGCAAAATTAGCCAAGCAGTAAATGTGATACTGATCTTTAGTTACCTAAATAACCTCTATATAGAGATAAATGACCATCGACCTTCAATTAACGACCATTGTGATCTTTAATAAATTTTTTTGCAAGCGCGATTTCGTTAAAAAAATAAAGTTTACCAATTTGAAAAATTACTATTTCTTAATTGTGTTAACGAGGTTTAAAAAAATGGTTGTGGTAACTTTACAGACTTTTTAAATGGAACTATAAAATAATAAATTTAACTATAAAATAATAAAAAGTTGAAAAAAGGTGCCTAAAAAACAATCCATCAACATATTTGGATGGATAATCACTTGCTACATTAGTGATAGATAAATAGATCGCTACAATAAAATTTAGTATAGAATCAAACCTTACATAAATCATACAATTCATTAGTGGTGGTTCAAAACACAGATAATACGAACACTATTAATTTGTGATAACAAATTCATAAAAAAATTGTCAAGTGCGTGTCGTGTCGTACGGAACACAAAAATTTAGGATGCCGTAGCATGTACGGAATTAAGTTAGCTGAAAATTGAAGATATTTAAAAAAACTCGTAAACATTTCTTGTTCAAAAGAATTTTTGTTGAAAGTGTTTCAGTGCCATATTTTACAATTTTATAGCCTGTATATAGTATATACTATATGTATTTTATTATATACTATAGTACATACTATATATATATAAAAGGTTAGTCCCGACTTTGTAACGGCTAGCAATAAACATCGTAGAAAAACTTTTTTGTACAGATGTTCATAAAATATTTATATTAAAAAAAAAAACGATACGGAGCTGAAATTTTGTGTATGCCCTACGACTAAAAAGTGCTACAAGTTCGGTCAAAAATATCTGTCTTCGGAGGAAAAATATCTGACTTTAAAACCGTAAGAGAGAGAGAGAGGAAGAAAAGTTTAAATAAAAAAAAGAACTTTTTCTATAAACGATTAATTTTGGTTTGAACAGTTTTGCCTCAATTTCAACTCAAACTTCTGTAATTATTGTAGATTACAGAAACAGATGTTTACTATATATGTATATATTACTTAGGTGGATGCATGATATCTGTGCGTGTGTCAAACATAAAATAAACAATTAACGCACTTATTTGAAAGCTTCATTATGTACAATGATACTCATCAAACGCCTGCCTGTGAAATTTTATTACGATCGACGAAAATATCAAGCCTGTGGACACATGAACTTTTAAGGTTTTTTTTTGGCATTAGAGGGTACGGAATCCTTAAGTAAATTTAAAGGATCTCAATGTGTTTGTTGTGTGACCTTGATAAGTGTTTGTCAAGAACGTTCTTATATTGTCATTCAATTTGTTAATAAATTCCATAGTTTTTATCAATGACCGGCCCCGGGCCGGCAATGTCACTGAAAGTTATCATTCAGAAGTCATGCAACAACCAACACACAAATTTAACGCCAATAACACGACTCAATTCTTGAGATAAAAAACAAAACTGTTGAATATGTGTATTTATATGAATTATTAATGTGTGATTAAATGATTAATAAATGTTTACTAAAATCAATCAAATCAATTTTATTTAAAAAAAAATTAATAGTTTTTCTTATAATCAATTTTAAATAAATGTCAAATTTATTGTTAAAACCTGTTGAAAAGTCAATGGTGCAATCATGATATCCGATCACAGAATATTATAATACTCCGTGGACCCACCTATGATATATTGCATAACATTAGCCCGTTTTGAAAGTTTTCAATCGCAATAAAATTAGTTGATACAACTAAAGTTACATTACTGTGCACACGATGAAATTCACTTGAAATATATCAATCGCATTTTTGTTAACAGCAATAACTCTCGTCTTGTTTACTATTTCTTTCTTTGTCAACCACTTCAGTCACATGATCAGAGTATACCAATCACAAGGAAGTAGGATATAAACATATGATATACACTACTTTTACTTATTACGTTACGGTAAGTAGAATATTACATAAACACAAATAAAGGGCCTTTTTCGGAACTGCCTGAACCCCCCCCCCCACCCCAAATCCCCTTCTTTGCCAATGGAAATTCATCCATTATGATGAAAAATGATTAAAATTATTTTCAGGCTGGAAATAGTGGGAAGCCTTACAAAACCTTCTAGTGGCTTGGCCGGAGAAAATTAGAGAACCGAACCGTCTATAGATTCATACACTTGGTGGCATTTTTCCTCTCAGATTGATATAGAGGTCTTATGGGGCTGCCTTAGAGGTGTTATTGTATACTCAAATTGACAGAGAGGTCTTATCACTTATGGCAGTTATCGATCTTGTAACTTTCGTGGGGTCAGAAAACAGAAGACATGAATGATAAAAAATTATTTAATATATTTATAGATTATCAATTTTAAATGTCAAATTTCTATAGATATGATTAAGTTTTTTTTCTCTAAAAAAAGATTTATTTTTAATACACTTATTATCAATTTTGTGATTTGAATAAAATACATGTTTTGGTCGCAATTTTTGAAAACACTGACTGATTGGACACGTGAATGACACGGTTTATTCATGGCAGGCACATGTTCTGCTAGAATCGTGACCACATAGTGTCACATCTTAAAATTTAAAAACAACATTTAAGTACTGCGTCAACAATTCGAGATAGAAAATAGTAAGGAATATTAATTAATATAAATATGAAAAAATAACTCATCCGCCAGAAATCTAGACCTCGCGTCCAGCGCACCAATCATTACACCATAGATGATTAACTCGAATTTTGCATATAGTTAGAAAGATTATAGTCTGTGGCAATTAACTGAGTATACACTGTGGTCTTTTTCAATGTGTGTACTGTTTATTTTAGTTCTACACACACATAAATGTATAAAACCGTGCCCTGTTTTTTATATATTAAGCTATAAGTAATTACAGATGTTTGAGCTGAAACTGGGTCAAAATTATTGAGTTTATGAAAAAAATGTTCAAAACAAAAATGAAATTTTTTTGTTTGTTAAATAGCATGGACTGATTTTGTTCATTCATGATTTCGAAGTCACCTTTTTACTTCTGGAAAAGACTCCAGAAATTGTAGCTTAACCCAGATTTTATTTCGTATGAAATCCATTATTAATGCTTTAATAAAATACGACCCCTAATTAATATTTTTTTTTATTACGTTATTTAAAACACTCAATAAAAATTTTAATAAATTTGAATCCGGACATACAAAGATAATCGGAATGTTTTTCTAAAGAAATATAAATAAAATAGTTTTAAAACTGGTTTACCATTTAAATAAATTCCATCTAATTTATAAATCAATTTTTCCAAATAAATGTGGTGAAAAAAAAATTATTTACATAAAAATCCAGTGCCAACCCCCCAGAGCGTACGTAATATGACGTAATGAATAAAAAATTTTGACCAGGTGTAGTCCAATAATTCTACCATACATAAAATAGGGTTCCGTAGTAATCGATTTCAAAAAGTAAGAACGCAAAAGTGATATGCAAAAAAAATAAGTTTTATTTGAACTTGATGACTTCATCAAGATCCAACCATTAAATTTGATGTTTATTGTAAAAAAAATTTAATTTAAAGACAACATTCGTACATTTAAATAGTGTTCGTTTTTTGAGTACGGATCCCTAAAATAAATTCCTTGTCACGAACGTCATAAATCAAATATGCAAAATTTGTTAATTGTTATTTTTTTTGCTTTATAAACAAGTTTATATGATTTTTTAATCAGTTTGAGGTAATCTTGATGGTTTCATAATACTTAGTTGCTAAATGATCGTATTCTTACAGTCACATACAGAAAAGAGGCCGCATTTTCCACGGTCACATACACAGGTTCTTCCCATCTCGATATTACATAATACTTTTCATCAGTCTTATAAAGTATTATTAGGTAAGTAAGTTGAAGGAAGGGGGGGGGGCGGGGCGATTCTTTATGTTTAACCAAACAAACAATAAATGCCCAATAACCTTTTGGCCGGAAACGTTTAATTTACCAAATATTTTGTTTTTTATACAAAATAGTTCTATCTTCAAAACGAAATTTCCACGATTGAACTGAAACTTTGTACCATGGGCCACAAAATTAGCGTTCTTTTTTACAAAATTTTATAGTTGATTTGTGACTTATTAAATCTATTTTTGGGAAAATGTTTCGAATAAAAGTTGTTAATATATTTATAATGAACAACTTTGACCTGAAGCATTTTTTCGAAAACCGAATGAATACGGCACACAAATGAATTATTAAAATTTTGAAAGTAGAACGTTACTTTGTGGCTCTAGCTCTTAGACTATAACTGCAATAATATAATTGAAATAATAATTGAAATTAAAATTTACCTACATATTTTTTTCAAAGTCAATAAATTAATATTAAATTTATGAAAATATTTATTTTAATTTTATATTTGATTTTAAATAATAAATATTGATTAATAAAATTGTATAATCAAAACATATACAAAGTGTAATTTCAATATTAAGTTTTATTCAATATTATTGATTAAAATCAATTATATAAATATTATTTTATTTAATATAATATTTACATATCAATGCACAATCATTTACATGTAAGTCAAAAACATTTCAAATCAAAATCATTTTACAAACAAGCAGATATTAATAACGGAAGTTTATTATTGAATCGTAAAAATTAAACAAATAAAAAAAGAAGATAAATGTAACACCTGATTGTTTAAATACCCTGTATGTACTGAGTTCATTATCAAGCACAGATGTTAAATTATAAAACTATGACTTGTATATAGTATTCTATACATATATGCAATATGTACACATCTATAGTAATTACAGATGTTTGAGGTGAAATTGTAGCAAAACTATTCGGTATATGAAAAAAGGTTTCATAATAAAAGTTGTTTACTTTCAAAAAAAGAAACATTTTTTGTACTTGTACAAGTACTTTGTACTTGGATATACTACCCATCCCCACCCCCTTGAGAATGCATAGACTGATTTTGCCCATTCACGAACTTGAAGTCAAGAGTTCAGGTCGTTATCTCTTATCGTTTTTGAGTTATCTTGACGGATATGCACGATATTGATTATCTGCAATCAACAATTTCAACCGTAACAGAATCGGGACTAAACTTATATATTTTAGATATATTTGAGAAGACCTTTGTATATATTTTATTACATAGTATAAAACTGGCTATTTAAAATTACAATATCAACTTTATTTAACCTTTTGAGTGGTCATCATAATAATAATAATTGTATAAAATTTTTGAATAAATTGATATGAATGTAATAGAATCGACCGGCCCCGACCATAAGTCGGTCTATTGTTAGCTAATTTCGTATTATTTGTTAGATTTTAACAACCAACTAACAAAAACAAATCTCCTTCTTATAGTTAATATCGGCACTATACAAAGGGTAAAAATAATATCTACTAATATCCTGTTTTTACGATAATAAGAATATACAATTATACATTAATATTTCAAGTTCATACTTGAGGACCATAAAACACAAATGTTTTCACAAAAGTAAAAGGGGGTTAAAATATGTGATTCATACCTCCTAGTTGGAATAAAAACATCTTCGTCAATAGTTGGACAGGATACATCACATACGAAGGACATGCTTTAAGATCAAGACTGCGTTTTTAAACAATAAATAAATATATAACAATCAACATATAAGTATTATTATTTCTCAACAAAGATCACCCAAATGTCCAAAATCCTAATAGGTTATGGATGCCCAGACGTAATTAAAAGTGATCAACTAATTGTTACGAAATAAATTTAAATTCAGCGTAAATTAAAATTATTGAAAAAACGAAAAAGTGTATTTAAAAAAGTGCGAGTTAAATTATTACTACTGTAAATAAATAAATCAATATGGAAAGTTCAAAATAGAAGAGATAAATTCAAGAATGCAATGGTGAAAAATATATTGTTTGGAATTTTGGAATTCAATGTTATTGGATGCATTAATGTGATTAATATAGCGATACCAGAAACATTAGATAACGAATATATATGCGAAACGTGAATTTTCGACCAAAGATATTATTGATAAATTGGATAAGATTTTGAACAAAAATGAATACAGCCAAACAACTAATTGTAATAAAATCTTCATTTAGAAAGATAAGTATTTCAAATATAAAATTTTTTTTTGTTAATTAAATCACTACAAATAAATCACTATAGATTCATTAAATTTTTGATCAAGTCATTCTATAAACTAATGGTGAATCTTGGTAGATATTATATTATAGTAGATATAATATTAACAGAATTATGATATAAAAATATCAGTAACATTAATCAATTTCATTTATTAAAAATATCATATTAACGATATTCCCTAAATTATTTGTTAGTTATGCATTTAAAATATTAAAATTATTTTAAATTTTAAGTTAAAAGCTTTAACAGCTGAAACACTTAAGAATTAATAAATAAATAATAGTCATTAAAATTGGTTCTAATCAGTTTTGTTAATTTTTAGCATGGCAGAATATTATACGTAAAAGTCAATTTCAAATTGCACGAAACGAAGAAAACTGGCAAGAAATGGAAATCAGGATTGAATAAAACTGCCGACTAAATAAAACGGTTGGTCACAACGGAAATTTGAAACATCTAAGTAATGAGTAATTTGGATTCGGATTTAACACGAAAGAAGAAAAGGAAGAATAGAAAATATTTTGTACCGTATAATATTCAATCTGCAAGACAGGCGTCAGAAGTATCATCAAGGCAAGGTTGACGTAATTAGTAAGTCAATTAAAAATATTTTTGGATTTCTCCAAATGTAACAATTTTTGAATGTAAAGTAAATGTTTTAATAAGTAAATATTTAACTTTACAAATGGTACTCATATTGAATTTGAAATTTTATTTAAAATTTTATTTTTATTTGAAATTTTATTTTATCCAAATTTTATTTTATGGGATCAATAGCAAAATAAGAAAAATGAAATTTACTAATTGATATTTCTATAAGTTTTTCTGCAAAGAAAAATTTCATAAATTTTATAAATAGTACGTTGAAATTTGATTGAAACATGTGGAATCAATATTAAACCATATGACTATAATTAAATTTATTAATTGAGAGTTGAGAAAATTTTATTAATTTGAATTCTAAAAGTTTTTCTGCAATGAACGAACGGTTTCGTTAATCCCACAAATGATACGTTAAAATTTAATTGTAAATCAATGACATCAGCACTCCGGTCTTGGATGTAGAATTGAGTTCATCGGCGATTTGTAATTTGAGTAATATGTATGTAAATGAATTCAGCTATTATCCATGATATGAAGGGTGTTGAATTCATTGGACTTATAAAACATACATGGTGATTAGAACAAACTTAATTTAATATCAAATGAAGTCTCTCACGATTTCAATATTTTATTTATTAAGCATTCGTAAGAATGTGTTTTTCTCCAAACAACGTTTTTATTATTTGACTAATTAAAAGTCACATCTAATCATCACATTTGCAGCCCATAGTTTTCAAAATAAACTGGATAATAGTTTAACAAAATTAAAAATAAAAATTGTATAAGACGACCATAATTTAATATACATTCTAATGTATATGGTCCGTCGCCCTCAATAAATGATAAAAATTAATTCGTATTATTTGTGGATGAACTTACACATTTAAAGTTTTACAAATTTAATTAAATAAGTCGAATTATTCATGATGTTAAAAGGCAAGCGAAGTTCGATTTAATTTTTATTAGTTAATTAATTTTTCGGTAAAGAAAACGGTAGAGAGTACATCAAATGAAATGCTACCATCTCACTGTTCAGCGAACTACACAACTAAATGGTGTATCCGAAAGGATGGTTAGGACGATTACAGATAAAATAGATAAAATATTCTGGGGGATGTAGTTTTAACTGCAACATATCTAATTAACATAACACCAACTAAATCATTGAAAGTAACCAAAAAACCATATGAGTTGTGGCATAATAAAACGCCACAGATAAAGTACCTTAATGTATTTGATGCAAAAGTTTATTTGCATATGAAGGTCAAATATAAGAATTTGATGAAAATCCTCAAGGGGAATACTGATCAGTTGTAAACCAAATGGATACAAGGTGTAAACAAAACACCATGTAATATATTGTGGGATAACGTAAATGCACAGGTTAAGTGTCCAAAGGTTATGATGCAAAAGTTTATTTGCATATGAAAATCAAATATGAAAATTTGATGAAAATCCTCAAGGGGAATACTGATCAGTTTCAAACTAAATGGATACAAGGTGTAAAATGTGAACAGTGTAATGTAAATTATTGAATCTTTAAACTCAGTTCCAAGTTAATGGTTAATGTCTGTAAGAGAATCTAATATCTCTAACGAATCATTAAACTCAATTCCTAATTAACGGTTAAAGTCAGTAAGAGAAACTAAAGTTTCTGACGTATCTTTAAACTGACTCCTAACGAAAACTTATTTCAAACTGACTTTCTTAACGAGTCACTAACGGATTATTAAACTCAGTAGAATCCTCACCCAATAATATATCAAATAAAATACTACGACTTAAAAACACAAATTAGATAAGATAGACAAGCATAGAAAAGTTTTCATCTCATGACAAACAAACAGTTTAAACTGACTTTCTTAACGAGTCACTAACGGATTATTAAACTCATTAGAATCCTCACCCAATAATATATCAAATAAAATTACCACGACTTGAAAACACAATTAAATAAAATAGCAGAAAACTTTAGCGGATTATTCACCTAACGATTATTTAACGAGTGCTCAATTCGTTATATATATTATATCCCTGATTCGTATCAGAAAAATAAGAATAGAAATGACACTAAACAATGGCAACAAGTAATTAAATAGAAATTAATTTCTTTATTAGTAAATAACCGATTTTCTCCCTTAAGTTCGACCTTACGCATTACCGTGCTCTAGATAGTAGAATAAAAATAATAGATATTTACAATTAAAAAATAACGAATTTAGAAATCCATTAAAAGTATAAAACTTGTTTAGTTGTCAAAGGTTTTAGTCAAAAATATTTTATAGATTATAGTGAAAAATTTTCTCCTATGATGAAAATTTAAAGTTTTAAATTCTTGTTAGCTTCATCGGATCAATTTAATTTAATAAATTTACATTGACGTAAAAATTGAATTTTAAATGATTATTTAAAAAAGGAAACATATATGTACCTTGAGTGTAAAAAGCCAAATGATTCAAGTATAATAGTTTAATATAAAATGGATATTTACGATTAAAATAATGAATTTAGAAATCCATTAAACATATAAAACTTGTATAGTTGAAATATAACTTGAAACAAACATCTAGTTACTGATTTGAAATATTTACCCTCAAAGAACAAGGCTTTACAAATTCCTTTAGGACAAAATTTTATGTATACAGTAGGAGTAGTATACACTCCTGTTCATTGGGGTTTAAACAGTTGAATTATTATAAGTATTACTGTATGTAATATTATACAAATATTTAGTAATATGTACGCTTAAAATGTTATTTGTTGGTTCGGTTTTTATGAAGAAGAGTGTATATATTAGATAGACACCATGTGTCTGAAAATAGTGATGTTCTGTATTAAGTATTATATGATCTACTGATTTGCAATTTATATATATTAATAAAATAATAATTTTTAAAAACAATATTTGATAAAAAAAATTTCAATTGTCCATTTAAATGATATTAAACTTGTCTTAAGAAAACTTAATAAAATATCATTAGATCAGAATACATAATAGAACCGAACTAAATAGATTCAATACACATATGATTGTATTCATATGACCCTTAGAAAATAAATTAAATTTTATGGGTTTAAATGGGTTGATATAATTTTACATCAGACCCGATAAAGAATAAAATTAGAAATATATTTAATAAATACATAAATAAAAGCTTTTAACCTAGGTTATTAAAAATTATGACAAACTTTTAAATAAGTTTTTAGATATTTAAAAGGGTATAATTAACTTAAATTATGTACGAAAAATTTTTGTAAATTTTTGTAAAACTATGTAAATTCTGGTTGGAGAAGAAATGAAAAGAATCAAATATTAATTAATGAAAATAATAATGGATTTATTAGTGTAGCCATAAATATATATCAAAAGATTCAAACATTTTCACATTCTAAATCTTTTCTTCTGCGAACAGTGTCAGAAAATGACAATAATTTTAAAATATATATTCCAATGGATAAACAAATAATAATATTACTGACAATGTCACTACAACGAAAATATTTGTTTAATTGAGATTGGAAAAGTAGAAAATAAATAATTTAAATTTATTTCAGATAATTAATATTAATAAGTAAAATATTAAGATAATATGTTAATTTATATTGTAATTAATTATCAAAGTTTTAAGACATGATCGGTAAGGTTTTTGCTGGGTTTTCCCTTAACCCGCTGCAACGAATGTTGGATCAATATGTCACTACCCATGAAATTAAAAGCAGAAAATTGAAGTATGTCTTTCGTAATGAAATAGTTATTGATATTCGATTTATGATAAGAAAGGATGAGAGAAATATGTATTCACAAGTATTCTGTTTAGAAAAATAGGAGATTAATTTTTGAGGGGGTCTGTTAGATTTTAACAACCAACTAACAAAAACAAATCTCCTTCTTATAGTTAATATCGGCACTATACAAAGGGTAAAAATAATATCTACTAATATCCTGTTTTTACGATAATAAGAATATACAATTATACATTAATATTTCAAGTTCATACTTGAGGACCATAAAACACAAATGTTTTCACAAAAGTAAAAGGGGGTTAAAATATGTGATTCATACCTCCTAGTTGGAATAAAAACATCTTCGTCAATAGTTGGACAGGATACATCACATACGAAGGACATGCTTTAAGATCAAGACTGCGTTTTTAAACAATAAATAAATATATAACAATCAACATATAAGTATTATTATTTCTCAACAAAGATCACCCAAATGTCCAAAATCCTAATATTATTTATTCAAAAATATATTTGAAATAAACTATTTAATTTGTAAATTATTGTCATTGAAACCTATTTATTTCAATAAATGTATCAAATATTTTTTACAGTGTACTATTTATTCAAGTTAGGTATCGAAATGATCGAATGAAATTTCCTGAGGTATTTTTATAACAAGATTCAAAAATACTTGTAAGAGTAATATGGTTTTTTCTGTTTTTGTGGTCCAATTTACCATATTAATTTATTTTCATTGAAATCGATGCGTAAAAATTGTAATTCTTTCGACTATACTTTAAAAAAGAATATCGAAATCATATATTTAGGTAGTATTAAATATATGATCGAAATATATTGAATGGTCCCGATTTAGATAAAATTCACTATATACAAAAAAAAATTATAATTTAATAAAAAATTGTTAAATAATAGACATTATATTCAAATTCGGATATTATAAGCAAATGTTTAACTCCCCACCATTTGTAAATAATAATTAATGTTAGGTTTAAGTTCACGGTCATGTCTACTATGCCAAACTTAACATTCTCCGAAAATCACATTTCAGGTATGATATTCATACCTATAATTTCACCTTTCCGACGTTTTTTTTTAATAAAAATAAAAATACAATTACCTAAAAATTGTAGAAATAAAATTGCCGCAAACCTAATTACATTTTACATGAATAAAATATCAATTAACTCCAATGTCAATAACACATATAAACACGTGGTTTTACTTACCATCTCTTTCTATCACAAGCGTATAAACATAGTTTATTTCATTTCAACATTAAAATGGAACAGGTTAATAATATGACGTTACTCTATTCATTCATATTTCCTTTATACACAAGTGGAACAAATGAATTTGACTCAAAAAAAAAGCAGATTTGAAAAGATTTCAATTTACTCAAATCAAATTTTATTAATTTGAGTCATGACATATTAAATAAAATGCTTTAATCAAGTCCTATAAACATGCTTTTTTTATAGCACCAATCAGACGCGCGTATTTGTCGGATGACTTGAATTCGACCAATCAAATGGCTTAATTCCAAGGGTTATTATATCATTCGATTTTAGGGTTATTTTTAAAACATGCAAATAATTTAATCAATTTTTTATGCGTATTTGCAAAAGAAAAACAATTTTTTTTACCTAGAAAATTGTAAACATTGTGAAAATTACATACTTGTTAATTTTTCATGAAAAATCAAAACAATCGTTTATTTACGAGGATATTTACTGAACCGTCACTATTTATTGTTTTTTTGTTGTTGCTTTTTTTAAATTAAATTTGACACGAATTAATGGATTATGAACACATAATTAAGGACACTTTTCTAAATAAGTCGAAGTACATAATAAACGTTGTTACTTAATATGGATATTGTCTTTTTAATTGTAATTCAAGTTTATTACACATCATTTTTGATTATTTACATTTAATTACTGTCGTAAACTTTTAATAATTTATTATTTACTATTTCTAATTTATATTTATTTATATATTGCACGAGTAATACATTAGATTTGACAGTTTTATTCTGTTTTGAGTGTTTCACCGAATTGAAATCTAGGTTTGTGTCGTTTACAAATCTGTAATATGATATTTTGTTTATGGTTTGGATCTTTGATAGTAGTTTTTATATTTAAGCACAGATGAATGCACTTCATGATCATACATGAATTTTCTTTTCGTACTTTGAAAAAAAATTTCTTACGGAAAATTGAGACATTGTACTTTAATTTGTAACTTAAATTCAAAAATTTTTTCTTGGAAGGAGGTAGATGGATCGACAGAATTTTGTTTAATTCATTTTATAAATTCTACCAGATTCTACTTCTTTTGTAAATGAAAATTTGAGTTATTGAGCTAAAGTTTTTTTCTGTCTGAAACGAATATATATATATATATATATATATATATATATATATATATATATATATATATATATATATATATATATATATATATACAAAAGTAGCCTTATATATATATATATATACATGTACAAAAGTAGCCTTATCTTCTCATAATTTTATAATGGGTTTCTGTCTTATTTATTTGGTTTTCGAAAAAATGCTTAAGCTAATACTACATTAGCACCACTCGGTTCGAAAATTTTGAAATTATGAAATTATAATTTTTGACTTCATTTGAATTCAATACTAACAGACCTAATAACAGTAAAAAATTTGTTTACTCGCACAAGATTTGGCAAGCTTTCCTCTTAAATGATTTTATTTTTGCTTTAGATTTTTTGTTCTTTATTATTTCTATTTTTAAATAATTAAACTTTCTTTTTAGATCTCCTATTTGTAAAAATTAAAAAAATAATACAAATATCCGCGTCAATTTAGAATGATAGACAAAAACCTGAATATAGAGACATCTATTGTTCAAAATACTTACTCCTTAATTCTAATTTAGCCCAAAAAATGAAAACATCAAAGTATTTAAAAAATAGAAATAGATAAGTGATATATTTTTTGATACATTTTATTATTTCGAAAAGAATTTAATTCAAATTTAGAATGTTTCTCTTCCAAAAAAAAAAACTAATATTAATAAATAAGCACACATGCGCACCAGTTGTATAAACTTTAAGTTCACCGGACAGGACTTTTTTGACATGTTTATTTATATATGAAATTTATTCAAGATGAGTTCTTGTACAATTCCGGCCCAATCTGTGGATATTGTCGGCGATGGACGGTGGATAAGTATGGTATTTTAATTTATATTAAGAAAAAAATATCCAAACCGAAATGTTTTATAAATTTTTGCATTTATTTTAGCATAACCGTTATGTTAACGAAGCGAAAACTTGTGAACCCGATATAATATGGATTGGAGATTCGATAATACAACAATTACAATTTAGTGATTTATGGGATCAAATCAGTTCATTACATTGTCTAAATTTTGGCATTGGTGGTGATCGTGTTGAGAATGTTTTATGGCGTTTACAAAATGGTGAATTAGAATGTAGTTCGACCGTTAAGATTATTGTGCTATTTGTCGGGACGAATAATGTTAATTGTACCGCGGAAGAGATTGTTGAAGGAATTGAAGAATGTATTCAAGTTATACGGAAAAAATTAGGGCATTGTCATATTGTTATTCCTGTAAGTAGACGAATTATGTTATTTATATAAACTTTTAGGATTAGGATATAACATATTTCGGACAAATTTACCTTTGTTTTGTATTTTTTTCAGACATTATTACCCAGAGGACAAAATCCAAATAAATTACGTGATTTAAACAACACAGTGAATACATTAATGTTAAAAAAGTATAAACCATCAGGTGCAGATGTTGATAGTAAACCAGAATTGGAACAAAATATTCATATTGTGGAGATCCATAATAATATTCTCCAATCAGATGGAACAATTTCACATTACTTATTACACGACTACTTACATTTAACTAATGCGGGCTATACAAAAATATTTACACCAGTTTATGAGAAATTATGTGAATTGCTCAATAAAGTTGTTTAAAAAAAATAGATTCCTAAAGCATCCTATACACGTTCTATATTTTTGTCTCGGTTTAATATATATGTATTCTTTGGTTTAATGTTCAACAAAAAGGTTTGCTTTTATATTTCTTACGTTCACTTTTCAAGGTTTGTGGCCCAATATATACAGATTGTAACTTAAATCATTTTATATAGGAATTAACGTAGAATTAGAAAATAATTATTGGATTTTGTATTTAGGAGAAGAAAGTTATTTATTTAAATGGCATACAAATCTTTTTTCAATGTTAACGATAATGTTTATGCAATGTTTGTTTGTACAAATTTTAAATTAAGGGTGAAATAGTGTTACAGAAATTAGCATCAGCATTTTAGTTAACAGAATTGTCTACTATCAGTCTGTGTCACAGACTTTTTATGATATATGTTAATACACAAACTGTACAGTAATTCCTGTGATTTCATTGATTTAAACGGATCATTTTAATCTAAAAACACGGAAAATTTATTGAAAAATTTGATTCGAATAATAGTTGTTAAAATAATTGTACACTGTATACGTTCTCGAATCCACAAGTATGGATCTAAATGTTAGAAACCAAGAGTCAAACATTAAATTGAATTGAATTTTCACTTTTTTTCTTGGGTCTAAATTACTTTATAAAACAGATTTTCACCGAATATCGGAATTGATTGTTTTCCTTCTTGAGTTTTAGTGTAAATAAAGGTCCACACAGACCAATATCTATAAAAGGTATTTTTGCCATTAAGAGATCTTAAAGCGTAAATTTTAGTGTTCGATAGGTAAACAGAGATATTGAACGTTTATAGGACGCCATAATATTAAAAATCGATTTGGCTTCCGCTTGTGTTTTTTGTATTAAAAAAAACATTAAAATTATTTTGTTTACGAAAAATAAATAAAATTTTTAAATTATTATTATTGTTTTGGGTTTTTTGTGTTATAAAATTTGTACTTACCCTTTCATACCTCGATTTCCATTCCTGTTTTTCATTAATCCAAAAAAATAGTTACAACCGTTTTCTTACAGAGGCAATTGACTAGATGCAATGGTTGTAGCGATTAGTGAAGATCTGTCAAAATCACTCGAAAATTTACAAAAAGAGTATGGGACATGATGGGAAAACATAAACGTTAATGCCTATTTATTGTGAGCAATATGATTAGTTGACAAACACGAATGGATCCTATCTTAACAATGCCGATGATTGCCGACTATCATAGACGATCGTTACAAAAAACGTGACATTGTATACTTTGAAATTTCATTTCACTCCCCGTATAAAATCTTGTTTAGACTCGCTATAGATGTTTTCACATCAACAACTCTAGAAAGGTTAAAAGTCGAAAAATGTTCAAAAAAATTTTTGTGCAAAATTTTATGCTATAGAACTTTTTTTTATTGAAATTTCAATACATTTCGAGTAATTTATGGAAAATCCCTTCTTTATCTGATATATGTTTGTTGGTATCAACTAGGGTTTATTTTGAACACAGTTTTTCATAAATGTCGTACTTTCATTAGGAACTTTTCTGCCATTAGGGACATAAATAACTATGATGTATGTGACCTTGGTTTCCCCTTAGAGGAAGAATCGAATAATAACAAACAAATACGCAATAGATAACAACAGCATTTATATTTTTAATTTAGACACAGTATTTATAAAATAAAAGCAGTAAGAACACTATGATAAATATATATATATATATGTCGGATAATTTTTAGCGGATAGTTATCGAGATATACCGTTTTATTAGGATAATACGCCATTTTTTATTGGATTTTACATAATATCTCGTAAAGCGTTCACCCAATCGTCTAATAAATACGATTTTCATGTTTTTTGGGTCCAATTTACTCTGTAAAATGATTTTCATTTATATAAGGTAAATTGAACCTACAAATTTTAAAAATCCAGTTGGATTGAGAATTTGATGGATAGTTTTTGAGATATACGTTCTTTATACGATTTGATGCAACCTTTTATACGATTTCAGGTAATATCTCATAAAAGGCTCACCCAATCGTCAAATGAAAACCATTTTCATTTTTTTGGGGTCCAATTTACCCTATATAATGAATTTCATTCAAATTGGGAACAAAAAATGTTGTTTCATTTGCTCGGGGTAGATGTGTAACGTTCAGCTCAATGTATTTTCAACCCAAAATTTCTGTTGGATCTCAAGAAGATCCAGTAAGTATGAAACACGGCCTGTCGCACATCATGCTCTAAATCTACTTTTAGTCGAGTTTATGCAACATCAATATACCAATGTCTTACAAGTTGCCTTCCATTAAAAAAGTTTCACACTATATTTTTGTTTGTGAAAAACCGGATAAAACAAATTTTCCTAGAGATTACAACTAGATTGATTTTATGTCCCTAAACACTACCCTTCTGAAAATTTTATCGAAATCGTTTGAACAGTTGGTTGTTATTTTCATTTGTTATTTTTATTTAAATTTTTTCAATTCTGGATCTATATTTGACGATGGTTTTATTTATATGGTATACTTGGCTTTCTTCCAAATCAGAGAAGATAGCTCACTTGAGGTCTTGACTGACAACACATAAAAAAGTGTCCCAACTGCTTGAATATTAATAACACTATGATTATACATAATATACAAAAAATAATTCATTAAAAGTTTTTTTTATAATAAAATAATTTTTGTTTGCAACTTATTGTAACTGTACTGATGTTTCCTGTATGGCCGTAGTCATTGTATTTCCTGTACCATTCAATGACTCATGTTGTGTACTGCTACTGCAGCAATGATGACGATGACCATTTCGATGTTGACCATGATGACCATGATGATGATGACTATGATGATGACTATTATGCTGATGATGTATATTATGATTACAACATTTTAATTTCGTAATATTATTGCAACCATCACCATTTGTACATCCTGTACCAGTCGTCATCATTATACATTGTTGTTGTTGATCTTGTTGTGTTAAGGGTGATTTCCTCGCACAGCCAACTCCAATACCCCCTCCATGTTGTTGTTGGTTGTTGATACGTGACATGGTCAGTGACATTGAGTTGGCACGTCGATATGTGTTTGTTGTGGAACGTGAACGAACTGTTTGACGGTTCTGACATAGTAGATATCTGTAAAATATCAAAACAACCAAACACGTCATCATCGTCATATAGTTTCCGAGTTTGTTAGATGGAAATTAGTTTCTATATATTTCGTTTTAATATTGGATCTAGTAAGGGTTCCGTTGCAATAAATAATATAGGGTATAAATTAGTACAAATGTACAAGGGGCTACAAAGGTAACGCTCTATTTTTTCAAAATTTTAATGTTGAGATACTAGCAATAGTTACTAATTTGTTTACCAGATTACCAGAAGGGTATGTTACCTATTGGCTTTAGTCTGTAATTTAACCACCAGAGAGCATATCCAAGTGCTAGATTTCTCAATACAGAGGGCACAACAAGAAAAGCTCGGTCAATCAGGTACTATGGGCCACAAAAGTATCGTTCTTTTGTTTACTTCACATCTGGGCCACCGATCACTGCTCAGGACTGATGCGAAATGTTCAGTTAAATCTATTTTTTAACTAAAAATTTATATATTAGATCTCAAAAAGAACTACTAAGTAGTTACTTTTTGTCGAGTTTACACAACGTTATCACACCAATGTCTTACAAGTTGTCTATCTTTAAAAATGTTACACGCTATTTCTTTGAATGTGAAAAACCAATATTCTCAGAAATAAAACCAAGGTAGAACAACTTTTTACAACTGAAAAGCATTATAAAATTTTATCGAAATCGTTTGAGCCGTTTTCGAGATTAAGTGTATTGATAATCCCGAATCAGGTACTCAATACACCCTAAAGCTGTGACACAATGGTACCGAACAAATTTTACTACGGAATCCTTATATTTTGCACGACTTTGATTGATATTTTGCTTGCTGAATGGTTATTCTCAAGAGTGATTTATTATTGTCTGAAATAGACAACACTTTTGGGCTACTCTTGTAACAGAATGTGTTTTAAACGTATTTTAAAAGTATAAAGATTCTATTTTTCATCATATAAGAATTACAGTATTGCATGTATATTAACATATATTGTTAAAAACATGATTTGATATTGACAGGGTCATAGAGAGAAAATTCGGGCCGGCGAAGGAGGAGTTAGTAATGTACGTTATCGTTCTCTAAAACCTGAATCTTAAACATTGTGAGATAGAGAAAATCTTTAAAAAACAAGAAAAATGTATGTATCATAAAAATAAACAATTTTTGTTTGAAACAGTTTTTCATACACTCAATAGTTTTGGCTTAAATACGGTACCGGCTACTGCCTATATAAAATGAATGAAAATACATATTGTATAAAATGATACTCAAAGCCCCTTTTTAGTGCGAATAAAAAGTCACACTTGATCATTAGTTGTAATTTAGTTTTGACTTAATTACCCTGGTTTTTTTCCTGTCTACACAGGCAATATTTATTCTCGTATGTGTGTTGATTGAGGTTATTTGAATTGTAGAATGCCTGAATGGTTTTAATCTGATGAAATGTATAATACTATATCATCATTTAGACAAACTAATCACTGTACAGGATGTTCCAACAGAAATGATAAATATTTAAGAAGTCAATAGTGAGAAGTTACTAATGAAAGTTGTTCTTTATAAAAATATTCACAACTATTGTGATAAACATTTTTTCGAAAGTTAATTAGATTTGGCAATAGTTTGTTTCGAAATTCGGGGTTTAAAGTAATTTTGAAATCTAATTTCTAATACAAAATTGTTCTTACTATGACCTAAATACTATTATTATTACTAACAATAATATTCACCGTTTCTCTTGAAACTTCCTGTATGTGAGTATTAACACCGACACAATCGGACCGATAGAAAATTATTCTTTATTCTTGATACAATGTATCTATATGTTAGAATTAAGGTTAATCCTGAGAAATTGTAAATTATACATTTCATACGAGTTTTAGAGAGAGAAAATTTATCATAGAAAATTCAGGATCCTACAATATTAAAGCTCAAGTTCTGGTACAAAATTTTAAAACTTTCAAAATTTCTTTCAAAGTAAAAAATAAGTTTTGAAACTAAATGAAGAATTGTGTAAAATGTAAAATATTTAGTTGAATTTAATATACACATTATTAATCTTACAATAAAACATTACCATCAAGCAACTTAATGAACAAAATAGACAAATCAGACAGACATTTATGACAAGTTATTATATGCTACACAGCAATTACTACTTTAAGAATAAGATCTACAAAATCTCAATCAATATATTAGCTCTAACAGATACAGTGATCGAACTACCTTATTGAAATAAATAAACATAAATAGAGATATGAAATATGTGACGATAACAGAGATAAATGAATATTTAATGGCCCATTCTTCTCGATGTTATTGCATATCGTGAATGAATATTTAATTGCACAATTTCGAATTGACTCCAGTTCGAATAGAATTGGAATAATGTCGAATATATATATATATATATATATATATTCGACATAAATTTAATCCTTATCAATATTTTCTGTAAACACATTATTTCTCTTGAGTAAATGTTTTATTAAAATACATACAGTAGAAAAAAAACATACACATTGTATGTAGTAAGGTGTCAATTTCTCTCTGCTGCTATTTAACTGGGTTGTTTTTTTTATACGCACGTATTCTGGGAATAATGGGAAAAAAATCTCAAAAGTCTGATAAGTATGAGGAAAATTTATTCTATCGATACAATGGTTTCGTATTTAATTTGTTAGCAGGCGATACCTATCTATGAAATGTTGTTTTATATAGGCAATATATAATACATAGATGTAACATAGTATGCATATAGGATAAAATAGATGGATAGTTTGTAGGCTTTGAATAGTGAATGGATGTTTTCATTTTTAGTTTCAAGATATGAACATTAGTACACTATTCGTTGTTTTCAAAGTAACGAGAGGAGGGAGGGTGAGTATATCAGAAGGTTCAAAAGGCAGGTAAAATTCCTTTTACAAAATATCTCAAAAACTATAAGATTTTTCGCAAACTTTGTCATGATCAAAATTTGAGAAATATCTTAAATAATTGTTTGCTCAACTCATTGACATGTTTATTAAGTTGATTGGTGTTTTATTTATTCGGTTTTGGAAAAATGTTTCAAATAAAAGTTGTTAGTATATAAACAATTTTTATTCGAAAATCGAATGAATAAGGCACAAATCAACTATAAAATTTAAAAAAATGACATCAACCTTTGTGACCAAGTGTACATAGTACATACTGCCTAGTACATAAGTGAAATATGTTAGAAAAGAAAGATAGCTTAAAGACGGTGCATATATGTAATGTATATGGCCTATACTACAATCATTTGTTACTTTATTTTTATCTGTAATTTATTTTTATGGTACAGTATTTCTGATACAGTCAATATCACGATTGGAATAAGAATTTCACTGAAACTGTGTTGATGTGTGTATTTTATTCTCTATCATTCGAATAAATAATATAAACAAATTGTGTTGTGATTTCATCTAAATGCTAATCATAAATATAAATAGTATCTAATATTTATGCCACTTGTATTACATATCTGTGAAATATTTGCATACATTGTGTAAATATTTGTAGTTTATGCATACGGTAAAAATTACAGAGAGCTGTGGAAAGGAATGCTATCGATAAATACACGTGACAGCAATAATGTACTTGTTTTGAGTTAAAAATTTGCATTTTATAGTCAGTAGTAATATCGTAAATGTAACGATCACTATCTGCATACAGAAGGTTCGTAAAATATTGAAAGTATTCATTGGGATATTTTTTAACACCCGATCAAAAAAAGAGATGCTATAAATTTGAAGTCTTTGTTTGTCTATCTGTGGGTGGCATCGTAGCTCCCAAGTAGATGAACCGATTTTTTTGCATTTTTTATTTTTATTTGAAGACTGATTTAATCGAGATGGTATATAATTATACTCTTGATTTTATGGATTTATGAAAATCGAATTCGGATGTTTGAACATTTCTTCCTTTCTTTGAATATCGCGGTCAAAATTAATCTTTCTACAATCTTTTACAAACTCTTTGGTCTTTTTATTCGGTCTCTTATTGAAAAAAACATAATATAAATACAAATATTCAGGAGCGTATGCAGGGGATGTTTTGGATGTTAAAAACAATATACATAAACATGGTATATATAGATAAGAAAATAAATAGTTACAATAGTTTTTACTGCGTACGCCCTTGTTATTTATTATAAAAAATTACCTGTTAAAATGTTTACGAAAAGCACCACTCACACAATACAGCGCTACAGGATTGGCACATGAATTTAAAAAGTTCAAACAGAATCCAATTATACGTAAATAATGCCAGAACGCGTTGTAATCCTCACTGGAATTTGGATAAAAGTAGAACCATAGCATAAATATATGATAGGGTAAAAAACATATTGCAAAAACAACAACAAATGCTAATACAGTGACAGCGACTTTTCTTCGAGCTCGAACCTAGAAAGAACAAACAAAACAAAAAATAAATAAAACGCATCATAATAATTTATTATGTAATAAATTGTATAGTTTTGCTTTTGTTATGCAATGATTAATTACATTCATTTAATGTATATTGCATTCAACTTGTTAATTTTATATTTTGTGTTTTGATCATTACCGTTATGTATAATATATTGCATAAACTGTATGCAACATAAATCAAAGTTTCATTTAATTGGATATATTAAAGTCGCTAGAGAATACACAAAAATGATTACTACATATTCTGATGGTAAATAATTACAAAAGAAAGTCGGAAAAAACAACTGTTTGGAAGTAAGGGGTTTCTTCACAAGGGATGTCTTAACCGTTTGGTATAAGTGAAAACAATGTATGTCAAAAATGCCGACCTAAAATAATCTACAAGAACGTTAGTGACTCCATTTATCTAACTTTTATGTTTAAATCACAGTCACTGCTTTTATGTTAAATAAACTAACTGTTACGACTAACTGAGTGTTTTAAATACTCTGTATTTGCCGAGTTCACTATTAGTGAGGGAACTGACTATTTTACTTTTTACATACGCACAGAAAATTGTCCAAATGGCCAATTTGAAAATTTTCTATTTTGATATGTACGTTTCTTTAGAATATTGCCTAAAGTAAATACAATATGAAACATATAGTTTAAAAAGAAACAAATATGTAATGTAAATTGCCTATGTTATTTTCTTATTATATATTTATATCCAATGGTATTTCTCTGGTAATATATACCGAATAAAAAAAGGCTTTTCTTAAAATAAGTTCACAGATCTTTTATCCCAATGATCATGATAAACTGTTTTTTTTTATACAAAAGTTCGCATGGAATGTAGGTATTATATCGTAAAAGTTCAAATGATTTCTGAATAAAAAAAAAACACGATTGCTGTAAATAAGAACCAATTTTTCAAAAATATGTTCCACTAGGATGAATTCCTTTTTTTTAGATTGAATGAAAAAAATAAAAAATAAATACTATGTTATTTCAACACAACAGGAATTTAACTATGCATAAATATGGGTTCAGAAAGGATAATTTTTATACATTTGTATGCGAACTATTAAATGAGGGATAAAAAAACACGACTAAAAGTATTATTCCTCGAAGAACCACTATGTCTGAGTTTGTTTAAATAAAGTGATTTATTATACTTGATCCGTTGCTCGATATATTTGTGGGAAGTGAAATAATTAAATAAAAGTTTTTTGTTATATTTTTGCTGTTGAAAAATTTAAGCACGACTTCCATATATAAATAAAGTGTGGCAACTGTCGAATATCTTGAGAAATTGATGACGGCTACAAAATATTATGAAAATCTCTAAATAATTTTAGTAAATCAGCAAATATTCTGAAACTTTTAGGATACATGCTAGAGGCGAAACACAGGAATTGAATATCTTGAAAACGGTGAAATGCTATAGTTTTCCCATGAGTTTCAGATATAATTGATAGCTTATTAGTATAATATTACTCAAACATTAATAGAATGAATGATGAATTTGAACATATATATACGGATGTCATGTGATTCTATGAAACTTTGTACCGTATTTTCTCTTTTGTTTCATTCAATACATATATAAAGAAATGTTTAATTTTTTATTTAAATAAATTTTCTAAGAAAAATATCAAAAACTTTAAATTAACACCACAGAAAAAATTTTTAATTCAAATTAAAGTTTTTGATTCTTCTTACCTGCCTGTGAGCTCCTTGCATTTCACCAGGAACATTATGTACACTTAATATTAAATGTCGAGCAATTAATGCATAAAATATACCAATAATTGTTAACGGTATCGCATAATATATTAAAAAACGTAATAGTACAACAATTTTTGGATAATTTGGACCCCATTCATCAGGGAATGGATAACATACCTAAAAACAGAATTATAAAAATTATTTTTAAATTTTTATTCACAGATGTATTTTAGTATAGGCAAGAATTATTTAGTATAGAATAGGCAAATGCTATTACATTTATGCTCTAGATTTTGCTTATATTATTTTATATCGTTATCGACAGAAGTTATTACAAAAATGCCCCATATATTGCATATGTTGTTATTCGATATATATATAGTTTTGTATATTTGTTTTTTTCACAGTACATTGTAAATTTATCTATAATTCGATTCCAATAAACCCACAAATAGGATTAACTAGATGTATGCATTTTATATAATCGTATAGGCAAAAACTTTACATAGATGTTGTATATCTCGTATATATTACAAAGAAAATGATACTTTTTGTTAAAGTGTACTTGTAATCTAGAATACGAAAATGTAGGTCACCTTTTATTTAATTCTTCTTGATCGATACATTGTTCCAGAGGAATATTTTGTATTATTTAAAATACTCCAAAACGGAAACGTTTTTCATAAATATCTCGAAAAATAATAAAATTTCAATTAAATGTAAATGTTATAGAGTATAAAATTTCCAACCAAAAATCATTCGAAACAGTTTTCGATTCATCAATTAGTTTTATTAATATACTGCGTCAAAGATTAGTTTTATTAATACACTGCGAAAATATTCATAACTTAAAAGTAGATTGGGAGTTTTAAATCTATTGGGAATTGAATTAATTTAGCTAAATAACGATTCGTATAATTAACAAAAAATTTTGAACTATTTCCTTAGGACTATGGTCTGTTAAGTGTGTTAACCTCAATGAAACAAAGATTATGATTGATAGCCAAGTTACATAACATGTATGTATATGTTCGTTTATATATAGTACAAATTTCTACATACAAAATAATTATGATAGGCAACTTAAGTTACATACTTGTTGTATGCATTAGCATACATTGCTCGAGAGAATTATTTTAATAGGATTTTAACTCAATTATTACAAATCAAATATATAATATATGTAGTATTTCATTCAAGTCCATTATATAGATTATATATATTTGGCAACAGGCCAGGCCCATTTTACGTTTTGGAAATGATTATGATAGATAATTATTGTTATCTTGATAATATATAATAACACGATGATAATTTATCATATTATGTGTCAAACCACGGCCCTTATGTATGTGTTTTGGCAAACAAAATAAGCATTGAATAATAAATTTCAATTTCAAATTTTTGTTGCTTCAATAAATTCACGACCCCAAAAAATAAATAGAAACTTTTTTTTTTATAATCATATTTTCTATTTTTTTATTTTATAGCCGTCTGCACAATAGGGTTTATACTTTTAGGGTTCCGTAGTTAATCTAAGAGCCCATTTCGATTCTCCAAGTCCGTCTGTAGGCCACAACCGTTTTACTCGAATACTTTTAAGTTATGGCAATATTGCTTTCAAAGTATGAAATAAAATCTTAAAAATTTTTAAGTCACTCATATGTAAAGTGGGGATTAATTTTATTTTATTCGTATACCCTAAGGTTTGATCTCGTTGATTTAATAGTTTACGAGTAACCGTCAACTAATTTATGTTTTGGGTCTGTAAAAATTTCATCTATGTACCATGAACTGTATATTTCAATACTGACTACGGAACCCTACATTGCAGGTGACCAGAGACGCACTTGACAATTTTTCACAAAAATATTTTTTTGTGAACAAAAAAACTGTTATTTATCAAAAATTGTAATTTGTGTGCGTTTTTTGCCGTCTGGTAAACTAAACTATCCAGCAAACTCTATTATTCAAGAATGTGAACCATTTGAATTAAGTAATAAGTTTTTTTCATTCAATTTCTTCTGTAAACGAAATTTCTAACCGCTATAAAATCCGAAGGACACTAAACACATAATTTATTTTACATATGAATAAGCACCGGGGGCAAGTTGAAGAAAGGGAATTAGAAGTCCATTGTTACTTTTATTTGATTGTTTTTTGTAATATTTCTTAAACACATAACTTCTGACGTCATTAGATCTTAATGTAAATGTTATAATCATATTTACAACATCAAAGTATATTAAAGCAAAAAAAATTGATATACCGATGTAATAAAAATATTATTATAATCCCAAGCTGATTCAACAAATGATCTCCCAGTTTTTTCTTGACTATATTGGACACTGCTAAACATTGTTATCCTTTGGCCGATATATATATATATATATATATATATATATATATATATATATATATATATATATATATATATAGATGAGTTACATTATTGAATGAGTATATAATAATATTTTTAATACACCGGTATAAAAATTTATTCATAATATTAAAATGTAGTAAAAATAATATTTACATAAATAAAATTTGTATTACGTAGATAAAATAACGTACGACAAGAGACGGACTACCCAAACACTGAACGCTGCTGTTCAGTTCGACAATAATGACAGTGAAATGTCAATCATTTAATGTATGTACATAAACATTTTCCAGATGAATCGTCTCTTATGAGTATATTCAAATATTTTCTTTTAACAGTAAGTTTTCATGTTCACAAATTTTCTTTTCATCAAATTATTATAATATTTGGTTACATACTTTCTATTTTTTTTATTCTATCAGCCTCTCTCTCTTTACATCTCTTGTTTACTTTTATCGTTTCATAAATATTCTATTAAAACCAGTAAAAGCTATACATAAAACACAGATACTATATCTTGATCTTATCATCACTTAAAGATTCCATATTCTTTGTATCACATATGTGATGTGTATAACGTAGATGTTATAATGTTTGCCTATACGATAAAGACAAAATAAAATATGATTTAACGTATAAAATAATCTATTTGCCATTTAGGTTTCGTAATCTTTGAGCTTATTTAAGTTATTTATTTAAGTTATCGAAAACATATTAAAATACAACAGAAAAGTTTTACAGCATTTAAATTTAATGAATTTTACAAGAACTTACGTAAAATTTAACGCTATTTCATTCAAACATGTACGATGTATATAACATTCATGTTATAAATTTTGCCTATACGATTATACTAAATGCATTTATCTACACATATGTGGTATACATAATATTTATGTTCTAACGTTTGCCTATATGATATATACAAAATTAAATACTTTGTATATATGTGAATTAAATACTAAGAAAAAATTAAATCTATTTAGTTTTTTAACGTAATCTTTTGGGTTGTATTAAATAGAAATTTTAAACAATAAATCTGAATTTTACATAACCTCAACGCTTTTGCTGTCTAACATATACAAATGTTATGGATTAATGTAATGATTTTTGTCTACACGATTATATAAAATGTATTTCGTTACTGAAATTTATTATAATTTCAATTTTTTTCAGAAAATTACATAAAAATTGTTTTGTTTACCTCGATAACTTTTGTGGGATATTCAATTTGTTTTAAAAATGATCCAAATCCACCAGGCAATGCAAACAATATGGATAATGACCATATTATTATTGATACAATAACTGGACAACGTTTTGCGCATTTTGAACCACCTAAAACACCTCAATCAAAAATTAATACTAAATTATACACATGCGTACATAGTTAATGCTGTTTTTACTTACCCGATGTATGTAAACGTTTTAGAGGATCCACAATGGCAAAAAATCGATCAGCGGACAGTGCAGTTAATGTAAATACTGAGACACCAATTGAGATATCTTTTGCACTTTCACTCATCTTACAGACTAATAAACCAAATGGCCATGTGTCAACGGTGTATACCGTGGATGTAAATGGTACACTTGTTAATATCACTAATAGATCACCCAGTGCTAAGCATAAAATATATCTGAAATAAATAAGAATAATAAGTTTTATTATTTATCGTTTAGTTTTGCGGTATTCTTTGTAGGGTTATAATCTATAACGTAACTGCCAAAAATAACAAATTTTGGAGGTTATACTTATTTTGGCCGTTATGAGAATCCGATCAGAATGTATTTTCAGCATGCAACGAATCGCTGATATAGCACTCGACTGATGTAGCACTTTCTCGATTAATGTAACACTGTTTTCTATCCTGCTCTATTGCACAGTGTTTGGGAAACATTCAGTAAAAAATGTGTGTCATACAGTATATAGACAAAATTTACATTTACATACACTAAATGCTTAAGCGAAACAGTCAGAAGTCTGAGTGCCACATAAGCAGTGTGAATACACTCTGCAGTGGACAATATTTTTGTTCGTGAGTGAAATGATTTTTCGATATTGAAAGACAAGACAACCGCTAGCTCTTACATTAGAACAGTTCAATTTGACTATACAATTGAAATTTGGTACACGAATGTCTTCATCATTATATGTGTAGAGATTATTACACCATGTTTCTGATAAAAGAAGAATATTAGACTTATGAGCTACATTATCAATGATATCACTTTTCAGGGCTCGTAAACTTTGTAAATTAAATGTATATATTGATAAACCTGTGTCTGGTCTTGATCAATTTCACTAACTCTGATTCTAATGTAAATGTCAGTCTTTCAAACTCTAATTTGAATAGAAAAAAATTCGTTACGCAGGAGCTGCTTCAACTTAGCGAATTTCCTTAGAATACATAAATCACTTTCTAGCGGTCACAATTTTAATCTGATCAAGATGAAATGTATATGATTTTAGTATTTGCAAGGCCAATTTTATTAATAAATGGCATACGTCAAAGGGAATGGGGGGCATAAAGCGAGAAGAAAACACAAAATATAAAATATCTCTCTTAATATTAGAACAATCGAAAAATACGTAAGGAATAAAGTTGTAGAAAATCAAATTTGCTACAATTTATCACCTTATCATTTTTGCTCAAACTCTAATGTGTATAGAGATATTAAGGAATTTAATTTTCAATCTTAAACTGTCAATATTTCTGTAAATATTAGTGTAACAGAAAAAATGATAAGAAACAAAATTACAGTAAAACTTAATACCTACAACTTTACTTCTTATAAATTTTTCAATTTTTCAAATATTAAGGGAGATATGTCAAATTTTGTGTTTCCCCCTCGCTTTAAACCCCCCTTTCCCCTTGTCCGATTTTACCCACTAACGAACTTGACCTTTTGAATACCAAGAGCGCCTCAAATACCAAATTTCATTCCAATAAAATGAAGACTGTGACCACTAGAGTGATTACAGACACACATATATATATATATATATATATATATATATATATATATATATATATAAATATATATATATATATGTATATATATATATATGTCCATAGATATATATATATATATATATTACAGATGGTGTTTTTCGACATCTACTATTCAGGATCGATGGACATTTGAAGAAATTTTTGCAAAATTTTGAAGTCGGTACGAGACCAATAGCTCTATTTCCTTTCAGGAAATTCGCTAAAATGACGCTGGTTCTAATTTATAGTAGTGTTGACCTTATTTAATATTATTTTAATAAATTATTTGAAAAGAAGTATCACTTCTTACGTGCGTACATAAGTACACATACACTTTATTTTCTCCAAATATCTCAAATTATATATATAAGATTTATCGTAAATAGTACTTTTTGACTGCGTACAATAAAATGGAATAATCTATTCTGTATATAACATGTTTCCACTTTCAATGTGTTTCAAACGCTCTGTATATTATCAGAGAAGTATTATCTTCAGAATTATCTTGTATCGATTAGTTTGTTGAGGTGTGAATAAAATAAATTCTATTAAAATGATATTTAAGGTTTTGTAAACATTTTATTTAGCGTCTAACAAAAAATGTATCAAAAATTAATTCCGCTAATAGTTCTACTATTATTAATTCCACTAATTCAATGCGAATTAAAATGCCCGGAACAGTGTCCCGAGGATGAGTCCCATTACTTTGAAGGTGAATATAATGGTCGCGAATGTAAAAAAGCAGATGGCGAATATTTAATATCAAAATCAATTTGTAATTGTTTTTCAAATTGTGAAAAACGTCTTGGTAAGGAAAATCGAAATTTTGCGGAAAATGAAAATAAATTACATATTTTTAATTAGTTTTTTTTTTTTTTATAGATGAATATGAGGAAAATTTAATGTGTGATAATGATGCAAATAAATGTGCTCCTGGGTTACAGTGTGATTTGGAAACTGGAATGTGTAGTCTGGATAAAGGTAAGTTCTGTATTTAAAAATAAATTAGGATCGATGTATTCCGGATGCAAAAATGTATACTCAACAGGAAAGGAAACAGATTTATACAAATCAATCTCTCAGAATAGCATTTAAACAAAACCCATTGGAAATGGTTTTCTGAGTTCCGTATTTTTCAATGTGAAAAAACAAAGAAACCTTCTTGTCAAAAACGTTTCTTTCAAAAACAATGTGACGAAATTATTTGAAATTTGACAGAATATTGGGCCCTTCCCAAAAAACATAGTATTGTATTCGTATCTTTTGTGGATCTTCAAGCTCAGGAATTTTTCACTAAAAAATATCTGATAAAACGACAAGCTAAAAAATATGAAATTTTCACTAAACATAATAAATTGTAGGTGAGATCATAAGTGTTTAAAATTTGAGACTTTATTAGTTTTCGAGTTTTAATTTTAATCTAATAATTTTTACTATAATTTTTTTACTAATTAGCGAATTTCCTGCAAGGAAATAGAGCTATTGGTCCCGTACCGAAGTCAAAATTCCGCAAAAATTTCTTTAAATTTCCATCGATCCTACCTGGTATGTCAAAAATCACCATCTGTAAAATTTATATATATATATATATATATATATATATATATATATATATATATATATATATATATATATATATATATATGTGTCTGTAATCACTCTAGCGGTCACAGTTTTCATTTTATCGAAATGAAATTTGGTATTTGAGGCGCTTTTGGTATTCTAAGGAAATTCGCTAAGTTGAAGCAGCTCCTGCGTAACGAATTTTTTTTACTATACTATATATATATATAGTTATATACTATATAGTTATATACTATAGTTATATACTTTAGAGTTATATACTATATATATAACTCCCTATAAAAAAATTGGAAAATTAGAACTCGAAAACCAGTAAATTAGAGTTTGCCCTTTTTGAGTTTATAGTGGAAATCCACACGTTTGAAGCTTCACGGTTTTTATGAGAAGTGCAATTTCAGATAATATAATGTCACGTTTTTTGTAACGATCGGCTATGTGACATTCGGCAATCATCGGCATTGTTAAGATAGGAGATATCCGTTCGTGTTTTTTAAAACAATCACATTGCTCACAATAAATATGACATTAACGTTTATGGTTTCACATCATACCTGATTCCGAAACTGTTTTATTACTTTCAAAACTGTAAAACTTTCTAACCTTGCAGAATCAGTACAAACATCTAAACAAAATGACCGTTAAAAACAGCCCAGCATCTAAAATTATCGATTTGAAATGAATTGACCTCAAAAATTTTGTATGTTTTTAGAATCATGTTTTCACTACAATCATTTAGGCCCAACAAAATATGCCCACGAATTACAATGGAAACCAAAATGCCTACCAGACGGTAGTTACGCTCCCGTACAATGTAATGGTGAAAAACCCACAGGCAAGTGTTATTGTTTTGATGGCACTGGTAAGCGAATATTTGGAGAACAATGGTGGCGTATTGCTGAAAATATGACTTGTGGTAAAAAAACAAAAAAACAACGAAAAAACCATTGCCATAGCATAATAGGAGGTGGAATTTGTTTAACGATTTTTTTGTTTTTTTTTTGGTTAGCATGTAGCCGATATCGTGCGGATTTAGTTGCACAAGGACGTACGGATGTTACACTACACTGTGATACAGAAGGTAATTATGAGCCGTTACAGTGTGATTCAGGTTTATGTTGGTGTAGCGATCGAAATGGTGATGTAACCAGTACAATTGTACCAGAGAAATTAATGGAGAAATTACCATGTTGTAAGTGTATTCAAATGGCCACAAAAGTAGGGTTCAGTTTTCAAAATTTTATTCGACCTTCATTCTGTTTTCGAAAAAATGTTTCGGATAAAAGTTATTCATTATAGATAAACTAACAACTTTTATTCGAAACATTTTTCCAAATACCAAATGAATAAGCCACAAATCAACTATAAAATTTTGTAAAATGAATGCTACTTTCATAGAACATGGTACAAGCTATATATACTGAACGTCATTGAAAATGAGATACAAATAAAAACTGATATATAATTGTCAAAACTTACGAACGTGATTAAAAATGCACATCACAAAAGGGGCTTGAAGGATCGATTGATTGGGCAGTTGTGCCTCATTTTTATGACCGATCAGTGTGTATAATAAAACCTTCTTCAAAACTAACTCTAATTAGTGTTTCTATTCCCATTTCAACAGATAATGTAACAGTGATTGGTAACGGGTATTTACGAATTTGTGAGAGTGAAGCGCATGCTTTAATCAAGATTAAAAATGAATTAGCTGTACATGGCACGAAAAATATTTTATTTCCAATACCAAAATGTGATTCGGATGGTAGTTTTGGTAATTACCAATTTGATCCATCTAGAAAGTACGTATGAACAAAACCGTCGAACCAAAATACGTTCGAATATAAAATTTTATGGGCTGTTATATTATCCTGATAAATATTTGTATTCTATATCATATCATATAAAATAAACATTGGATAATATACCTTTTTTGGATAATACCTTTAAGGGTTCTGATAAAAGGGTAGACAGTTTGTAACAGATTTGTATACAGGCTGTAATCGCAATGACTAGGCATTGTAATACGAAATTTGCAACAACATATAGATGAGTATAAAACAGACATATATTTTTTGTAAAGATAAAAAGAGACATACATATATAAATATTGTTACAGTTTCTTAAAATCAGAAATAATTCACACTCAAATTCAATATATTTGAAACAGATATATTACTGAATATATGTATAACATTACATACAGTTACTATTCGAATGTTTCAACTAGTTCTTTTTTTTTTTGAACGGAAGTGTATGTCTGTCGTCAACACATGAATATATACTGTTGCAAATTTTGTATCCCAATGGCTAATCTTATCGATGATAGCCTGTATGAATACACATTTATGTATGAACAATTACGTGGTATTTGTAATTAATTGTGATTATATAACGATACGAAAAACTCTTAATATCTTTTTTTTATGATCTAATCACTCTACAGTTTCTTTCGTCAAATGAATAAACCTTCAAATTATATGCAAGGAAAACAAACCTATCATTTTTTACAAACAAAGAACAAGTTTTGGGATTTCCACAAATTATAAAAACTGTCTGATTTCTTTTTAAACAAAAAGGTCAAACATAAAACGAACAAATACGCTTGGGATTGTACAGAGGGGATTTCAATGTTATTGTCTAAGGAAATTTTCATTTATTGAAATTCTAAGAAGGTTGTACTCGCCCAATATAATTCGAAACAACAATAATCGAAAACGTCGTGTCTCAAAAACGGAGGTTAAACCCCATTATTATTATTAATTTATCAGTTTTTCTTTATATAATTATCTGATTTCGTTAATATAACATGAATAATTTACGAACACTTTGTAGATGTATTTATAAATAATCGTACTAATTAGACTCTTGGTATATATTTATGTGTCTAGATATTAGATAAAGGTAACATTATACACCGAAATAACATTATTTATCTTTTAAAATCAGTGTATCTAAACTAAACGATAGACGAAGCTATTAAAACTTTATTATGCCTATTTTATTTCCACCCACCTATATCCCTTATATTATCCCCAATTTCCTATAAGACAAATAGAACATTGGAGAATTAATTTGTTTTAATTAAATTTGATGTGATTTCTAATTTTTGTTTGGTGCAAACAGTTATTATTGCTCATGGAAAGATGGTTCACGGATCCAAAGTTATCAGCAAGAATCGAATGCAAAAGGAGAAGATTTTAATTGCAGTAAAGTATCCTTTTTTCTTTTCTTTTAAATTACAGTAGAATTCTGATTATTTTTAATTTCCTTCAAAAATGAAATAATCGGCATAAGTATCAAAATTGTTTTACGAATTTTTGTCCGAATTCAATCGATTTTTGGTCAAAAAAGGTTTCAAACAAAAGTTGCTAAGATTGTTATAAGGAACATTCTTGCAATTGAAATGTTTGTCCTATCTCTGTTACCGCGTTTCCAAATTATAATTTAGGCGTTGGAAATTTCGTTAAATCGATTCAAATTAATCAAACCTTAATTCAAAAATTAAATCGATTCGATTTTTTAAGATTGTGCACGAGATTATTGGCAATCAAAATTAGATGGTGGATTATTTTCGCTAACTTGCTTATCGAATGGCGATTATATGGCGTTGCAACAAGTGAATGATGATTATTTTTGCGTGGATTCGGATGGATTTGCTGTGAGTGAAATTTTTCAAAAGAAACCGGATGAACAAATTGATTGTACCGATTGGATATATCGATTAGATGAACAGACTGACCCAACAGAACCTCCGCCTACAGATACGGCAACAATTCTAGATCCAACTACATAGATACTACAACAACCTGCCGTACCGGAGGAAACATAGTGAGATGCTTTTAATGATATTTAATTACCGAATGATAATTTAATTAAAAAACAACAAGTAAATACGATAACAAATAACTGAGTTAATTATTTAAATACCCTGTTTATACTGAGTTCATTAGCTGTATGTGAACTGTTTATTTTACTTATTAGTGCCTAGGTGTTTGATTTCTGCTCAGGCCATATGTGAATCAGCTCGATCTATTTTTAAGCCCAATTTTATATATTAGATCACAAAAAGATCCAGTAAATGACTCTTTTTTGTGAGTTTCCACAACATCATCACAATAATGACTCACAAATTGCCTAGTTTTAAAAATAATAAAGATCTGGCCGTCAGAAAACGGCTATAACTTTGTAACGGTTTGGAGTTTTGAACTTCTGATTTTGTTTTTCTATAAAATTTACCAAACATTTCGGACAATTTCTTTTCTCCAAACAATTCCGACAAACACACAACATATTTCCCTTTTATATAGAAGATTATATTTATGAATGACCAAAATAAAAAATTAATAATACTTAAAAATAAAAAATTTTCAATTAAATATTTTTCAATTATAAATTAATAGAATGTTTCAAAATCTCAATTATTATTCAACATAAATTCAATTTAAAACAATGCGAGCTTCATATTTTATGGAAAATGAATAAATATTATTTATAAAATCCCATTCATATGTGAGGATGCGGCTGCCATTGTGACAAAAATAATAATACTGAATAATAATAATGGTATTTTAAATTGATTTAATTTTCAAGAATATCCAATGTTCAAAGTCCTCTCTCTCTTCGGTCAAAAGTATCTAATAAAACTATAATAAACTTGCATTATCCGCCGCGGCTTTGCGCCCAAAAATTTGGTTAAGCCCTTATTATCAATTAACATAAAATTTCTCCCGTCAAGGACTGATTGTCTTTAAATGCTGCTACACGTATTTATTTATAATTTATAGGATAATGTGAGAGTACATGGTTTCATCTCGCCCAGGCCCGGCTCGTTGGCTCTAACCTTCTTCCCAATCAAACCCAACACGCCACGGTCCTCAGTGCCAATCCCTATCTCGAAGTTACGGATCCAATTTGTCGACATCCCTTATCTACATTAATCTATCGACTAAGCAGAATTTCCCGGCGTTGTTCGTGGGAAGCCACTCTTTTACCCCGGCGGAGAAAATGAAAAATCACTTTTGAAATCCATATTGTCTACTTAATTATTCAATTTTTTAAATATTTCCCGCCGCTTCCGCTAATGTTATTTTCATTCTCAGAACCTTCACCAAATTATATACTTTGGTAATAACTTGACTACAGCTATCGGATCCTAGCATAGCTACAAACCCTCGTATCGACAAAACATATTAATTGTGTCAATATGACCTCGAAGTCGTTCAGAAGTTACACGTTTTTTAATGTATAAAGATTTTATTCAACTGATTTTTTTCGACTTCTTCAGCTATTATCGTCATATTTCAGTCGATTTACCCAAAACCTCAATTAATTATACACCTAAACCTTCCTCATGAATCACTCCGTTCGTTGGTGAAAACCGTATGAAAATTGAAACTGTACGAAAACCGTTTGGTAGTTTTTGAGTTTATTATATATAGAGAGAGAGAGATGGAAGAGATACAGATTGTAATTTAAATAAAATTGGGTCAAATGCCAGACTATAAAATAAGTGTTGAAAAAAAATTATTAATGTTCAGTATAGCACTTTTGTAACAGATGGCCACAGAAGTTGCGCTCAGTTTTTCAAATTTTATATTTGATTTGTGCCTTATTCATTCGCTTTACGAAAAATTGTTTCAAGAATTCCCCAATTCTAGATAATTTTCCTTCAACATCGATCAAATCGTTGTTGTTTGTGTATTGTGTAACCTACAATTTTTATTCGAAATATTTTTTTGAAAACTAATCATGACTCGAGAAAAATGACTGCGAGGATTTACAGAGAGAAGAAAATGTGAAATATCTCTTCTAATATTAACAGAAATATTACGTAGCTCCTACGTGACGAACTTTTGTGTTATATAAAAAGTAATACAAATTTATCTAAAAAAAAACAACTTTATTTTTGTAAAATTAATTTCATTAAAAAACTTTCTCTCTCGAATTATTGACATTTATTATATTATACTCGTTCTATTACACTTTTACAGTTTTACTAAAGCTTATCAATTTCCTTTTTGCACCACAAAACTCAATTATTTCTATTAACATCGAAAATAGTTTTCCCCGAAGTAGAGTAGTAGGTAACAAATAATACCTAAAATAGCAGACAAAGTTTTCGATATGATGTATATTTTCAAAGTTTACACAAATGTGAAATATATTACAAACAGTTGGAACAATCCATAATATATAATTTCGTAGAATATCCAATGTGCGCGATATGTTTTCAATGTCTAATATTTAAGGAAGTTCCAGCATTGTATTGTATAATCAGGATAAAAAACCGGTTTACTTTTAATATAGAACAAATACAAATATACACAACACATACATATATTTATGTATAATTAATGTAATTTTGAAAGAAAAAAAATTGAAATTATCATATTTCGCGATTTAAAAAAAAAATTGATTTAAGAAATATTTATCTTTATTGTCCTGTTTTTTTTTTTTTTAAATTCTGTCGAGTATTTATTTTAATACAATGAAATTTTACATGCTTCTAATGAGAGAATGAGAGAGAATGATTACTTTGTTATTAATTATCTCGCGTTCTAAACGGTCAAAAATTCTGAAACTTCGGGATTTATTAGAAAACGTTATTTTTAGCCTGTGGAAAAATAGGAGCAAAATCTGTCGACAAGTGATTTCATGCTGGAACTATCTTAAACCAAATAAGGATGAACTAAAATTGGAGATAATCCAACCTCAAAATGATTTAAAATTACAACATTTGATTACAGAATCCTAAAAATGTGATTATTTATATGGGCGGATATTGCTTATAGAGCTCCTTCGCATGTCCTAAAAAACGTGTATAATATAATTTTTCGTTGAAAGTGTTCTCAACTTGATTTTTTTATCGTATGGTTAAAAAATTTGGGCGGGTATCACCATATTAACGAATTTGGGAGTTCATATTTTGCGAAATATTCAATTTTATTACTCAGAACTTTTATTCAATTTGTAAGGACTTGTCCAACACAATACTTCACAGGACGGAGTTTTATCGAAATGGGTAAAAAGGTTATTATAGAATGTTGTTTTTTTTTTGGCCATTTGATAACGGAATCCTAAAAATATGATGATCTAAATATGGACGGCTATTATTTTTGACATATTATGTATAATAAACAGGGATTAAATTATTAACTAGTTCGTAAACTGAATATTTACGAGCTATACTAAATAATTTTCCCTATATTTTATTTCGATTTACATATAAATGGAATAAATTTATTTTTGATATTTATTTTAGTGTAATTTTGACGTCCCCAAACTATTACATAATATTATGTTCGAGATTTGATGGGAAGATATATTGTCTATCGAAAATTACACATATTTTAGTTTAAAACTATTTTAATAGCTCAACTTTTAGAAATAAGTTCAATCAAAAATTTAGTATCTGGTATTTTTACTTTGTTAATTAAATTAGTACCTGGAAAAATGATCTTTGCGCGTGACAGATGAAACATTAAGCTAAATCTATATTTTAACCCAAAATTTTTTATATTGAATCTCAAAAAGATCCATTTAACTACATTTGGTTGAGTTTACACATCATTATAACAACAATGTCTTACAAGTTGCCTAAATTTCAAAAAAGTTTTAAGCTATTGATAACTGATCACTATGATCACGATGTCTGGTGACCAAAAAAGAAACCACGTTTATTGTACACCATAATCTTCTATATATAAAATGGAAATATGTTGTGTGTTTGTCCGAATTGTTTGGAGATAAACTATAGGAAATAGCGTAACAATGAAGAGAGAAGACCCTAAATTTTCCTTACGACTTCAGAAAAACTATCAGAAGTTTAAAATTTCAAACCGTTCCAAAGTTATACCTGTTTTCTAACCGTTCCAAAGTTAAAACCGACTCAGATATCTAATATAGAGTATAGATTCTATAGAAATACCTGCATTAACAAAATTTTGGAAAGAAATTATTTGTCAATAAATTTAAAATATTAGGAAAATTGACGTTTGCTGTCAAAATTTCGAAAATAATAGTTATTTGACATAAATAAATTAAAATAAATATGATTATTGAATGTTAAAATAAATATGATTATGAACAAATGGATGATACTTTCGTTGCACACAATAGTCTGCCATGTTTTTTAAGTCCCGGTGGCAGGTCAATTCTAAATTGATTTGCTTGTGATAAACCGGAAAAAACAATTTTTCCCTAGATAAACCCAACTAGTTCGACTTTTCCCCCCAAAGTTGACTATTCTGAAAATTTTATTGAAATCGTTTAAGCAGTTTTTGAGAACGCGATATACTTACGTATTTGGCGCATTACGCATAGCACGATTCCGTATAAATACAATGACCAGCGTTCCATTACCCAAAACACCAACAACAAATATTAAAAAAAAGATCACTGGAACTATATACGTTTCGGGACGTTCATTATATGACCGGTATGACACTGTTTCATTCGTCACATTCTGAATCGATGGCGGTGTATTAAACAATGACACTGATAAATTTAATATATCGTTATTGTAATTATAATTATTATTATTAATAATGTTGTTATTGATTGATGTTAAATAACTTTTACATAATGGCGATGTGCTTGTTGTTAATTCATTTGATAATAATGATGTATTATTCACAATATTATTATTTATTAAACAATCCATTTTTAATTATTATTAATTTATTTAATTTATTTAAATTATTATTAATATTAAAATCAAAAATTAATTTTAGTTATATGGCTTTTTTGTGTATTTATTTATATTAATTAAAATGTTTATTTAAATTTTATTTTAAGCGTTTTTTTTTGTTATGTATAAAATTAAAACTGTCGTCACAAAAGTCGGTTTTTATTTTTTTCCTAATAATTATTTATTTTGAAAATTTATTGTCAATTTTATATATTTTTCGTGTAAGTTGGTTGTTTTGTTGGGCTGTTGGAAGTCCTATTTTTGAACTGAAAACCGTTCAAACAGAATGTTGTTGAATAATCTGAAAAAAAACAGAAAAAAAATATTAAAAATTATTTTTCAGTCAAAATAACTTGAATTAAAGCGCAATATTATGATCCAAATTTGAAATTTTAAGAAAAAATTAATATATATCTTATATATTTCAAGTGTGTGGGCCATATTTACTAAATTTGGGTCATATTTTTCAAATTTTATGCTAAACTTAAGGTATATCTAATAAATTTTTGGATTGCAGTGACATGATCGCCAGAGTGGATACCAGGACGCATGCTATCGAATTACTTATACAAGAAATGAAAAAAAAAACTCAAAATTTGTGGTTTTAAAAAAAAATTTCATTGAAATAGGATAAAATTTCACTAAGATATTGAAAAAATAGAATTTCTGTACTTGGTGACGCATCGAAATCCATAAAAATACGTTTTGCTCTAGCATGGTCAAATTTTATCCGATTTTAATTACTTTCGAATGTAAATCTACTAATTTTGGGTCATGTTTTTTAAATTTTATGTTAAATTTATCATATTTCGTAAAGATTTCACTCCCAGAAATTCACTCATACTACAACGTTGTCCATTAAGGTTAGGACTTATTTTAACAGAAACAGTATTTATTTAATGTGATTTTCCAATTCAGCATTTTCTCTAACCCATTAGCCACCGAAATTTTGTGGTATACAAAAATTATCTCTTATTGAGTTATATTCATTACATACAAGTATCTGCAATTGAATTTACATTTATGTTATACCATTTGCTACAGACATGGGTATCAGTTTCAATATGATTAAATTACTATCATCGATCGACACATATATGCAAACGTTATCACATATAATATGAAACACTTGCCACAACACCTGTACTCTGACAGGAAGTATTACAACATGATGTTCTCATAAAAGTATAGTGTTTTATCTGTGTTTCGTGGTCATAAGGTTTTTTCCATGTTAGACTTGATTTTCTATACTACAGTTCAATAAATCATTAAACAATATCTTGTTTGCGATGATAGCAGCAGCAGCCATTTTGTAGGTCTAGTAAAAATCCTGTGGATAATGTAGTAAATATTTAAATACAATATTGTTACTGTTACAATTTTAGGGTTCCGTATAGCCAAATTATAACCGTATATCACGTTGAAAACTTCGTCAATTTTGCATCGATTTGTATGAAATTTCACAGGCAGGTGTTTTATGTGAATCATCATAGAATATGTATAGTAAGTTTGGTGAGAAATGACGATTGGAAATTTTCGTGTAGGGAATTTTCTGGTTGGATGTGAATCTGGAAGATATCTTAAGAACAGAAATAGCAAGAGTCTGAAACTTTAAACTTAAGTTAAATATTGGAAATACTTAAACTGTAAATGATCCATTATTCTTAATGCTTTTATTTTTTTAAACGATTTTATTTAAACTTAGCACCATGATTACACTGTTTAAGACCTAGATTTTCACATGCTTGTCGGTACTCTAACTTCGTTAGAAAGAGTGATTTACCGGTGAGCTACGGATCCCAAAATTGGTGCTTGAACGAAGTGTACGCACTTGATCTGTTTTTTTATTCCTTCTCAAACAAGATATTCGTCGTTAAGTAAATATTGTCCCTTATAAAAGATCGTACAAAGTGTCTCTTATAATATTTTATTTATGGTTTGAATACGTGCTGTTTTATTTCAAAGTGCTTCAGTTTTTAGTACGTGCAATATATTTTCGCTTTAACCTCCGTATACAATGGCTAAAACTAAATATGATATATATCAGTGTCCAATACCTCTTGTATATTTTACGATTGTGGGGCCTTGGCCGCTATTTGATGATAAAAGGATAAACGTAAGCAAATTACGATTACAAAAATAGTGGGTTAAAAAAAATCGGATTTCAATCAATTATACCAAACTTGGGTAAAAGTTTTCAAAGTTTATATTAAATTGATGCTATGGCTGGAAATTAGTGGGCTTTAAAACAAATTTCATTTAAAATCGGATAATATTTCGCTAGGAAATTAGTCAAAAAATTGATATTTTATGTTTGAACGACTTTATCAGGATCCAAAAAATTAATTTTGCTCTAGTACAGTCAATTACTAAACTTCTTCTATTTTCCTAAAACTCTAGTTTTTGCCTTTCTCTAATAATTTTTGGTCTGTATATATAGAGGTCAGCATGTAACGGCGATAGCAGATTGTTCGTTTCGCATTTCCTTAAACACATACAAAAAATATCAACACTCTATTAAGAGATTGTGTTTGCTTACATGGATTAGTTGAATTACAGTAAAAATTCTATATATCGACCAAATTAAAAGAAATATATAATAACCTCTTGGATGGATACATATTGTAACCGATAAAAATGGGCCATGGATTTAAATACTTCATAATATGCTCCGATATTAAAAATGTGCCGTCAATGCCATGATATTAAAAATGTCTTGCACTATGAAGAGGTTTTACTATATAAAATCTACAATATAATAAAAGTATAAACTCAATAACTCTTATTAGAAGGGTCACAATACAAGTAGAAAATAAAGCAAAAAAAAAGTGTGAACATCGTAAAAACAATGCCTGAATTGCCCTTAAGGCTTCAAATAATATTTAATAGCCCCATCATTATCATAAAAAGATATTGGAAATTTGGTTGATTTATAAAGTATCAAATTTCGACTGTGTATTTTTTTCTGAAATTATTTTTATACTATTTATAGTTATATATAAGTATATTATAAGTTTAGTCCCGATTTTGTAATGGTTGAAAATATTGATCCCAAAAAAAACATGTGATCCAAAAATGACCTAATTATTCCATATCCGTCTATCCGTTAACACGAGCTGAAATTTTTAGCGTGAGTGTTCTAAAGCTAAACAGTAAATTCAAGTTCGAGTATGGACAAAATCGATCTCAGTGCAATCCCCACTGTCAGTAGAGAAAATATTTATCTTTGAAACCCTAAGAGATTTATTGATACAAAATTATCCCTTTTTTAATCTGCACAGTTTTGCCACAATTTTAACTCAAACATCTGTTATGACTCTTGATTACAAAAGCTTTTTTCTACACTACTTTGTATATTTATGGATATGTGCGTTTGTAAAAAGTAAACAGTTCACGCTTTCCTAATGAACTCTGTATATACCGAGTATTTTAAGTAATTAATTCAGGTAGTTATTATTTTCACTTGTTTTTTTACAATGACACCAGAATCAATGTCCTTGCTACACTAACTTATAACATTACATAAAGCTAATTCGTAACCATTCACGCCTACACTGGTAAGATGACGTCACACGAAAAGCAAATACAGCGCGACAGACACGTAAAGACATGATCTATCTTTTGTGGACAGTGATGCCAAATTGGGCTATTTACCGCCAATTGGGCTATATATATTATAGATTGTCGGTTGAATTATAGTCGTTTGGGCTATTTTGAATTTTCAGTTAAAAAATTTTTGTTATTTAGAAGATACAAATTTTCTTTCAGATCAAACGCTATATATATTATAGACCTCATTCAAAATCGTCAATCCACTGTAAACTTCGATCTGCGAAGGCTATTTTTGTGCTACTTCGACTTTGGCTATTTTTGTGCTATTAAAGTGCCACTCATTGGCGGCTTTCGTTAAAAAACGGCACACAAAGAAAATGATAAGTTTAAAAGTTGTTTACTTACCTATAATGTGTACACTGTGTAAAATCGTTTATGATTTTGAATGTAAAATAAAATAAAATGTACTACAAAAACAACAGTACGTTTATTAAGGGATTCATTACAAGTTAATAATAAGAATACTTTTAATGAGACATTTGAGCTTGATGTTTTTTGATAATTTCATTTATATTTGGTCGTAAAAAAGACAATGCTATTCTCATATTGTCTTCTTCATTTAACAGTCTCGATCATTTTTTCGTTTTTATGTTGGTTAATACTTTACTATATACATTTCTAAAATTTGACGGCACACTTTAAGAATTTGGCGGAACACAAAAGTGCCACGTCACAGTGGTTGAGAATCACTGCTCTAGAGATTGAAATCTTACAATATTTCGTCATCCGAACACCAGTGTGTACAGTGTCTTAGCACCCTGTATATTACGTTATTGTTCCTTTAATGTTTACCGTTTGTCTTCTGAAACACTCTATATATAACTTTCTTGTTAATAATAAATTTTCTTTATATCTAAATGGATTTTTACTTATAAGGAAAAACCTACCCTAGACCCTCGATTCTCACCCGTCACAAAGTAATGAAGTTGTTTATGATATTAAGAAATATATATAATGACTTATATTATAGGGGAAGATAAAATGGGAGAGAGCGAAATATATAAATTATATAAATAATATATTAAGGAATATAATTGAATATTAAATATGTTGGCCATTTATTTTTGTTTTTGCTACGGAGGTATTATGTTATTTTTTTTATACCAAATAATTGTATATATGATGGCAAAAAATTATATTAAAGGATATAAGTGTCAATGTATACGGGAAAAGTTTATTCGTTTTTTTTTTTATTAAAACTCGGATGCCAAAATTTCTAACGCAATTAATTTCGAAAGAATATACAGGGAAAATTATTTATATACAGGAAAAAATAAAACTTTATTTCATCTACTTAATAATAATAATGGGGTTTCACCACAGTTTGTCAGACTGGACATTGATTCTCAAAGCGAGACAATAAAAATATTCGACGGAAAATATATGTGAAAATCGGTATTAAATTGAAAATTACAAAATAATTAAAGATTTTGTCTCATATGACTCGTAAATATGCTCGGAATTATAGAAAACGTATATCAAAGGAAAATGTCAAAAGGAATCTATCGAGTCTAAAGAGTCCAGTGCCGAACAAATGCGAGAAGGATATCTACGGGGATTTGACTTCGTTTGTAGAGAATTTTTTTGATTTCTATTTCATCATTTTCTATCAATTTAAGATCAATTCCATTGAATTCGGGATAAAGTTTGTCACATAAAAATTATCTATCCCACTGACTTTTTAAATATGTTTTTCCTTCTGAAGGACGCTGTACGCATAACATTTCGTTTTCTATATTAGTTTATATCCTTAGGATACAACATGTTAACATAAAACATAATATATGTGTGCAGACATTTTCTTTGTTCCCCAAAAGGTTACCCTGAGATAAAAATGCTATTTAAAATCGTTAGTATAATTCTTCAGAAAAAATATGTCACGTAGGAGCTACGTAGACTATAAGCGAATTATCTACGTAGATGTAGAATTTGTGGATATTAACTATCATATCATATTGGGGCTTTCTATAATTCTAAGCAACCTAAATATTAATATATAGAAAACCAAAATATAGAAAATAAATTGTTGAAATAAAATATACATAATTTTAGTTGATTTGGGAAAATGTTTCGAATAAAAGTTGTTAGTATATTTATAACGAACAACTCTGATCCAAAATATTACTAAGAAAAAATAATTAAATAAGGTAAATAATTGTTTATTAGTTCTCCGATATGAATACTTTTCGCAAATTATTCGGAATTTCCAAAAACCTAATTCTAAAATCTAAACTAAAGCTAAACCATCAAAAAATTTACAAGTGGTTTACAATTGTCAAGCAGTAAACGTAAAAGATCAAAAGATTTATATTTTATTCATACACAAATATATTATAAAGGTACATTTTATGCCCAAAATTCTAGAGTATGTATTCAATGTATTGCATGTATTGTATCGTCAATAGTGTATGCTTTGTATAATTATAATAGATAGTGACTATAAAAAAGGGTTTGTATTATTATATTTTTTTCAGAAAATGTTTTAATTTAAAAAACAAAATAATAGTAATTGGTAGGATACCCTGTATTTATTCTATCTCTCTTCCTACCTCTCACTCAGAGCTTGTAAAGTCAAACCCTGCCCACCAATGAGTATAGACAGACATTCGTTTTGAAATTGAAAAAAAAAAACTATATTGGATTTTATTTACGTATTTTAATTTCGAACAATATGACACGTATTTTTCCCTGTTTTTCACACTTCTTATCCAGTCTACCCCACCCCTATCGATTCTCCATATTGAAATAAAACAGACAATAAATGGATGTTTTGTACATCAATTCCACACACTAGATAATAAAATAATATTATTATTTTTTATTTGAAATAAAATTTAATGTAAGCTGACGCACGACAATGATATTATTATGAATACGTTGATCTACACAGCTTTTTGTAAAGGAGCTTTGTACAAAAAGGCTGGCTGGCTACTGCTATAATATATGTGTAGAGCTGGGCAAAGTACGGAGAAACAGTAATAGGTACTAAATATTAAAGAAAATACTTTAACTAGTGAGCACCGAGTATGTACACTCCCATTCAATATATTTGAACCAGCCTGTCACATTCTAAGCGTATATATTAATGAATATATATATAATATTACATACAGTAATATTTGTAATGTTTCAACTGGTTTAATTTTTATGGAAGGAAGTGTACATTTCAAAAATAACCAACAAATACCAAGTACATGCACTTTGAAACTACGTAGCATAATTAAAGTACTTTTTAATGGGAAAAAGATAATATTATGAAGAATTTTGCAGTGAATAGTATTAGACATTTTGTGAGTTTTTTTTCGAAGACGTAGGATGGATTGTGGATGAAGCCGATAAAAGTATAGAAATTAAATTTAATCAATGTTACGAAAGTATACAAAAGTTATGTTAGTAGAAATCTTAGACACCATACAGTCAGTTTACAAGTAAAATATTATTTCTTTACTGTAGCAAATGAAAAAATACAAAAAAGCTCAACAAAGACGGTTAAAAGATGGTTAATTAAAAAAAAAATATTTACACATTTCATGTGTAATCTTTGTGTAAAATGTGTGAACTTTGCTTGAACAGTACTATCACAATATAAAAGACACGCCTTCTATAATATAATCACTGAGTGAGATAAATACAATAAATATATAAAGGTCAAATAGTTTAACAGATTTTTTGAGTTTCCTTTCAGCTATAATATCAGTTTTACTACAATAATCTCTTGACTACCGCAAATGACGGCAAGTTTAGAAATATTGACATTACAGAGGGATATTAATTTACCATTTGGAATTGTTTATTTTTCCTAGCCTTGACACAGAAATTAATTAGCGGGAAGAGTGAACTAAGCTAAACTTGAAATTAATTAATACCAGCTCTCTGTCCGCCTTGATGCACAACAGTTAGTAACTTAGTACTTGTATTAAAAGTACTTTAAGTACCATTTCAGTATTGAGCATTTATGTTACAAGTACAAATACCCAGTAATACAAAAGTATTTAATTTAAGGAACTGCCCAGATCTGCATCTGTATTTATTATATATGAAGCATTTTGTTATGTTTAGGGATTTTTAGTAATAAAAAAATCACGAGAGTTATAAAAACCGAAGAAAATCACCATCATTTTGACAACTAAATTACTTCACACACAAACGATGATATGAATGGATATGTTTTATTTTTTGTTAGATATGTCATAAAAATAGTTGTAACTATAGTCGAATCGTTTTATAAAGGTAAAATACAGTAAAAATAATAGACTACGGTGAAACATTTGTGGTATCGGAGCAGCGATCAAGATTGCAGCGTTTGCGGGACTTTAATGAAACAGGAAGAATGATTTGTAAATAAAGGTATTCTTACTAAGGAAGATTCATCAATTTAAACCCTCTGGCACCTATAGACAAAATTGGAAATATCTCTCTTAATATTAAGTACCTGGACGACCGATTTCTCGGGAAATTATATATATATATATATTGAATCTCAAAATCCCAGTTTTTAGTTAGTTTTTTTTTTCAGTATACACAACATTATCACACCAATGTCTGACAAGTTGCATACTGTTTAAAAGACACAGCTTGAAACTTTTTAATGGTAGGCAACTTGTAAAGCATTGGTGTGATAATGTTGTGTAGACTCGGCAAAAAATATCTATTTGTATTTAACTACGGGATTTATGTGAATTATATAGGATGAAATGGAAGGATTGAATAAAATTGTAGTAAAATATTTATAGCGTTTACCGAGTACGTTCGAATACTCTTGTAATAACAGAATATTAACAGAGCCGTATTGTTCTTCTTCTGAGAAAATTCTTCTAGTCTATGTATGTAGCTTCTATGTGAGTCAATTTTTGGTTTCTTGTATTTGTATTTGTATTTTGTATTATTAACCTCGGTAAAACGATTCAACTATAGGTAGTTAAAAATAATAATTTTATATGTTTTGTGAGTTTATTAAATTAAATTTGACTTTTTTAGAGTAATAAAACACTCGAAGACCACGAACATAATCTTTTTAAAATAATTTGGATTTCTTTACCAATAAGATATTAAATAAAAATTTTAATTAATTGAACCATAGTAATAAAAATTTCCATGAAAGTATCTTTTTCATGGTTTTTTTCTCAAAAACCATGAAAAAGTAGGACAATCGCGTATTATGTACGAATAAGCATGTTCTCATATATTTTATTTCCAGAAGTCGTTTATAATTTAATAAATTAATTAATTTTTTACGAAAATTTATGATGAAATTATAGGGGTTTCGTTGTACTACAATTTGGCTATGGAACATAAATAGGTTGTATACGGGTAATAATTCATACAAGATTGTCATACAAGATTGAAGAATATATTTTACATATGTGTTAATACACATTTTAAAGGGAATTTGCTTTCAATCATTTTTGGCTTATCAAAAAATTGATCAAACTTCAATATATTATTTATTATATTCTCCATCCGATCAAAAAGAAAACATAATATCTATACAAGTTTTGTAAATCGGTTTTATGCAAATTTTCATTGTGACATTTTTGACTGGTGTAGGTCGATGTTATATAATTTTCTATCCTACTCTATTGCACTATTGCTTGTGAGACATTTAGTCATAAATGTGCATCATACAGTATACACAATTTAGACAAAATATATATATACATACATTACACGCTAAAGCAAAACAGACAACAAGTAAGTTTGTCATATATGTAACTCCACTCTTCAGTGCTATGATTTTTATTATAGAACATTTAAATTTGACTATACATCTGGTATTAGGTACACGAATGTCTTCATAATTATTACTGCATGTTCTGATACAAGAAGAATATAAGAACTACGAGCCACATTATAAATGATATCATTTTTCAGGGCTCGTAAACTTTGTATATTAAATATATATATAGATAAACTTGGCCTGGTCTTGATAAATTTCACTAACTCTATAAATGATGGATATAATGGCAGTCTTTCAAACTCTAATTTGAACGTAAGAACGTTGAAGCTGGTTCTGTTTTACCATGATAAAATGTAGAATCATTGATTTTAGATACAATATATCATTTTTCTAATGAAGTTTTTCACTACTATAATATTAGACCTTATTTAATATTATTAATAAAGTATTTAAAAAGATGTATAACTTCTTACGTGCGTAGATAATTACACAAATAGGCTTTTTTTAGTGTATAAGTATCATAGTGTTTAAGTTATATCAGCCAGCCCTATTGGCTATCCTTATCTATGATTTTCAGTGGCTCCCCATAGGAGATTTCCAAGTTTTACACTGATATTGTTCTATATACCATATTCTTTATCTATACATAAAGTATAAAAGGCAGTCGCCCTCCGCGTCTGTATGTCTGTTTATCCGTTAACTCCTTCTAAACCACGCAACGGATTTTGAAACGGTTTTCACCACCATGTAGATATTTTTTTCCGGAAGGTTTATAGTATATTCAAATTAAATCTAAATTACACCCGTGTGAAGCTGGGCCGAGTTGCTAGTAGTTATATAAAATGATTTATAATCAAACAACCTGTATTTAAACAACTAAAATCAATTTGGAATCTATTTTGTTTATCAATTCTACAACTCGATTCCATAACGTCGACAATACATACACTCGTAAAATTATTTTCGTATTAAATTCCACATTCCTTTGAAATAGTCTACGAAAATTTTGCAGCAGCTTTTTAAATATCGAATAAAAGAAAAACAAATGGGAACATATGTTGGGAGCACTACAAATTGAAAATATTCTATATTGAAATGAGAAAATACTTTTATATGTGTGGAAGTAATTTCATACTTTTCCGATTTTATATTTTTTTTAAGTATTGCATAAAGATTCCAAGCAAACTTCAAGAAAAATAGGAAAACTATCAACTGATTTTGATATTTTATATTAAATGTATATAGTTTATTTTTATATTCAAATCGTTCCAAATCTCCTATATATTTGTATATCCGGCAAAAAATATAAATATGAGAGGCACCATGTTTTCGCATACAAAAAATATTGATATCCTAGCTTGCAAATGCTTGCCTTCAAAAGTAGTAATGTAAGGGACAAGTTCAATAACAAAAATGATTGGTATACATTATTTATTTATATTCACTGTATTGGTGGGCACAGACGGCTCTCCGGAGCCGAACGGCTCTCCATAAGCTGAGTGAGAGTAAGTAAAAAAGGTATGTTTTGAAGTAAGACGGAACGATGTTTCAATACAGGTTGCCTACCGATTATTGCCCAATAATTTATTCAATCAATTTAGAAATAGTTTTATAAAATATTTATTGTTTAAGAAATATCTTTTACAATATGGAGAGATACACCAAAAAAAATAATAATAATAATAACAATAATAATAATAACACAACAACAACAACAACAACTATATGTATTCCCACTTTATGTGAAATTTAACCATTTAGAAATTAGTAACAAATTACCACCCCACCCCGCCACCCAGCTTTATCATTGGCATAGCCGGTTACTTCCTTCTTGTCCATACGCCGACAGTTTAGTCAATTAACCGCCCCTTTTATTTATTTTTATAATTGACAAACTGCCGAGGTCGGGTTTCGAACCCTTAATTTTACTTCGAACACTTAATTTATATTGTGTATAGTTATTATAGTAAATAATATTTAACATTGATTCTCTATTAGCAATGCTTTCCAACACATACGGTATATCGGAAGTATTAGTATATATATGCATGCCCTAGTTTATTGTATAGGGTGGCGCATAAGTAACGTTATGATTTAATGAGTGAATAAATTTTTTGTTTACTTCTTTTTTTTCTTTTTTTTTCAGAATCAACTTTGAAAAATTTGGGAAATGCATAATGGAAAGACTCAGCACAGAACAAAGTACCAAAGTTGTTCAATTTTATTTTGAAAGTCAGCAATCGATTATTCAGATACAAAGATCATATCGAAATTTCATATCATATCGATCATATCGAGAATATCGGGCGCCCAAAATCCAAGAATAATTGTTGAAGATCAAATGCACCCACTTAGATGCACAGTATAATATGAAATAACTTCATAAAGGATCATTGGACCATATTTTTTCGAAACCGACGAACAAGTTGCGGTTAATGTGAATGGCATTCAATACCGGGAAATTTTTTAAGGCCAGAGGTAGGGAACAATCCAGATTTGTGGTTCCAACAAGATGGAGCCACAGCTCACATAGCTTGTCTAACTATGGCTCCAACTACGCCCGATTTAACGGCTCCCGAATTTTTTCTTTGGGGCTACCTAAAGGGTAAGGTGTATGCCAATAAGCTAAAAACCATCCAAGAGCAATATCCGAAAAGAAGTGGGCTGGGATCTGAAAACTGGGACCTGAAATTCCAAATACAAGTTATGGAAAATGCTCTGGAAATAGTACATCAGGTCGAAGCAAACAATGGGCACCATCTGAAAGATATTATCTTCAAAACATAATGTGAACATATTTCCCAACTGTAATTTAAATTTTAATAAATGCCTACGTTAAATACAATCAGAAAGAAAAAAGTTATTCATTACATAAATCATAACGTTACTTATGCGCTATCCTGTATATTAAACGAGAAGTGTTATGTCAGGGTTTTCAATGCATATGTGTACAAAAATCTATACAACTTTTCGCCGAGTAAAATATTGTTATATATTGTTATTATTACTAAACAACAATACCAGTGTACAGTAGGAAAAATTGTATGAGCAAACCGGAATGGAATATAATTCCATAATGGAATAGTAATTTTTACCTCTATGTACCTAGAATTTAGAAGTATTGAGGAGATCTTGGAATAGGATTCAATTTGGAATTGCATGAAAATAAAATATGGATGGGAGCGCTGGTTAGTAACAATCGGATATATCAAATACATTAAAAACAAGTTACAATTTTACTAACCAGCGCTTCCATATTTATAATACATAATATCGGTATGCTGAAAAACGACATGGTTATACTGAATCTTTTGACGTTTTGTAATATCCCTTTATATCAAAAAACCAATTTTTAATCATTGGTGGGTCCGTGTGTACGTATAGATGTGGGCCAGAGAATAGTATATCTCGAAAACGGAAATATCGTGAGGTATGAAACTTTAAACATAATTTTAATATTGACGTCTCACACCACTGCATTGTTTTGAAGGAAATGACTGAACAAGAAATGATCCTAAGTTGAAATTATACGCGCCTTATGAGAATTTAATCAAAGTTTATTTTCATCATGGAACGAAATGCTGATAAAAAACTCAACCTATGCTCTATGGCACACAGTGTTTGGGAGACATTAAGTAAAAAATGTGTATCATACAGTATATAGACAAAATGTATATATACAAGCATTATATGCTTAACCGAAATAGACAGGCATGTCTGTTACACAAAATTTTCTTTCTGTGTGATATGATTTTTAGATATTGAAAGAAAAGACAATATTATACATTATAGAAAGATGAATGATCGTTATTATTTTGATAAATAGCTACACCATCAGCTAGATCATTAGAACATATAAATTTGATTACACAGTTGAAATTAGGTACAGGAATGTCTTCATCAATATAACTTCATGTTTCTGATAAAAGAAGAATATAAGAATTACGAGCCCCATTATCAATGATATCATTTTTTAGGGCTCGTAAACTTTGTATATCAAATGTACATATTGATAAAGCTGACGATGGTCTTGATAGATGCACTCAATGCTATATATTAAACTCTGTATATGAAGGGCATGTGAGTGTTTAAGACCAGATGTTTATCTAAACAATTTTATTTTCTTTACAAGAAAAAGAAGATACTCACCGTTGAACAGCAACATTTTCTAGATATTTCCTTGGAAAATTCATTGTAGCGCAGTTCTACCATTTTTTTTAAATAATTTTCTAGCCTAATGACTTTGTATTAACTTTGTTGTTGGTTTTTTCTTGTTTCTTTATTTCGTTTGAAACCACCAATCACCACCGCCAGTAATTGTGTCATTCCTCTGTGTGACGTCGTGTAGGACAAGATAATATTGTAACTGAAAAAGAAAGAACATAAATTATTGGACTAGAAAAAAAAACTCTGAAGAAATGTAACAAATAACTGAGTTAATTGTTTAAATATCTATTTATTTTACTGTAACGTTAATTATATTTCCGCCGAAGCATAAATGTATAAAAATGTGACTTGTTTTTCAAATAGAAAAGTACTGTGTACTGATACCTGGGTTTGATACGAGAAACATAACACAAATATGATTATATTAATGCAAAATTATGTCAAGTATGTACAGCAAGTTGTCTATATTTAAAGTGAACTTAAAGCTAAAAGTAGAAATACGGACAGGCAAGACAAATATGACAGGCATAAGGCAAGCTGTATCTTGAAATATATTTAAAAAAATTATTTATACTTAGTATTACATGAGTTTTGAACCATCTGTTGAAATAGGCAACCCACAAAACATTTATTTCTTGTTTAGTTCATACGTGTAAAAACTAATTTAACTGTACTGAAAAGATGCCCGTGAAAATTTATCCCTTGAAATTAATCCCCAAAATCAAAATTCAACTTTGTATACTAGAAGGCTAAAATTGGTCCATCAGAGTCTATTTTCGTGCTAAATTCCAAATTATTACTTTGATTAGCTTTAAAGAAATTCATCAGTGTCAGACAAGCTAACGGACAGATTCCGATGTATTTCGCTTAGTCAATTTTGGCAAACGGAACACTAACAAAGATCAAGTATAGAATAAATGCTAATTCGCTTCTCTATGGAGCGTACACAATTTCGCTCGGCAAATCAAAATAGGGCTTGGTTTCTAATTTGATTGAAGTATGAACAGATTCTTTGCTAAATCTTGCCCGTCAGTATCGTTTCTACATAGAAAGTTTATTCTAAGTTACGAAAAAACTTTCTATATCAGGATTCTTACTCCAATAATCAACTCAGAAACTTTAAAAAAATATACAGAAACTTAAAAAAAAATATTTAAAAAAATATATATTTAAAGTTTTAAATAATCATAAAAATATTGTTCTCGAAACGTTTAGAAAGTTTTACGAACAGTAAAGAAAAACGTGACAACGTTATTGAACATAACAGTAATATCACGAACTTACTTATCGACTAATACTAGTTAATGTGAATAAAGGATAAAAAAAAAAGAAAAGGATAAATTTTTATTTTACTGGTATTATTATTTCAAAGTTTATTTTTATTGTTGTTAAAACTATTTTTTATTGGGAGATAAAACAATGGAAAAAAATGTTTAAGCTTTAAATTTAATAATATAAAACAGTCTATTTATACAAAATTTATGAATAATTTAAAAGCAAGGTAGGCCACTAAACAGGGGGAATATATCCACAAAACCATAGCAGAAAATGATCGCCTAAGGTATTATTTTCTGGGTGGTCTTTTATTCCAATAGACCAATGAGCTGATAGTAAGGTGTGGACATTTGGTCAAATAGTTAAAATTCAGTTAATATCAATCATATATTTTCTCAATTTTATTACTTTTAAGCAATAAAAGTTATCAAACATAGTATTGATATTATTCGACGTTTAATTATTTGCCAAATGCTGATGCCTTACTATCTACTAATTGGCTTTTTGGAATAAAAGACTGTACAAAAAAACAGAATCATAAGCGGCCGGACTATTGATAGACGAGTGTACATAAAAGTTGTAGAGGATAAAATTTATAAAAAGGTCTAGGTTCGTCAGTTAATTTGCTTAATAGAGCTCGTGCGAAAAAAATCATAGCTCGTAAAAAGTAAAGTGATTTTTGAAGATATTACTACTTGAACTAATCGTTGAGATTTAATTTTTTATATTAAATTATGTAAATTTAAGCCACTATATTATATCTAGAGCACGGTCGTGTGTCAGGCCGGGTTTAAGGGGTTTTTGTATAAGAACAACTAAAAATTTTTGTTTAATGATGTTCATTATGCAATTTGTGTTACACATATATAAAAAACAGAGCATTCGAGTATATAACAATAAAAAACGATGGGTAATATGTTATATGTCACCAAAGAATAAAAGTTTATATTACAAATATGATAAGCGATTGAAGGTCATAAACCAAAACAGCTTCTATCGAAACGAAACGTGTTAATTCTGTAAAAAAAAAAAACTTTAAGTATTCCCAATAGAATTTTTCGATTGATTAATCGTTATCGTAAAGCCAGGCTATAGTTAATCGTCGAATATTTATTATGTTTGAATAACTATTTAAGGTTATTCGTTGAGTACAATCGATAAGTATACAAACTAGATAAATGAATTTTTCTCGCAGAGTCATCAGGCAATAGTTAATAGACGAATATTTATAATGATGTGATTGAAATCGACTATTACACAATAGGGATTCTTGTGTTTTTTCGAATTTTTACATTACTCTAAAGGGGTGGCTTATTTTAGCAAATTAAAAAAGAAAAGAAAATGTCAGCTATTGGTTTTGTATCAATGAATCAATTTCACAAATAATTGGAACAACAATTTTCTTCTACACTAAAAACGAAACCAAATATTAGAACTGTTGACTTTGGAAACTTGAATTGAACAGTTTTACAATGTATTTTCTGCGAAAATTCGTATTGTTTGTGAAGCTCCTGCACGAATAATTTGTTTGTTTATTTATTGACTCTACAAACAAAACTTCAGTTATTTATTTGCCGGTAAAGATCGAATTACCTTAATAATATTTATAAAGTTCGAATTTGTGGTGATTGACACTACTCAATATTAAATTTTGATCGATTTTCATGTGTCAATTTCATTCATAAACCATATTTAAAATTCTATTCATGTGGCAGCCTATACAAGAAAAAAATATCCTTATTTTTTTCCCGGTAAGGATAAACATTGTTCGAGTTTCTTCATAAGAAGGATAAACATTATTTTTTCTAATTTATTTAATGAATTTTTATAATAAAAAAAAGAACAAGTTTTCACTTTTTTCTCATCTATTGAATAGAAAAAAAAAACTCGGAGGTAGTTTTAGAAATATTTTTACAAAAACTAAGAAAACATTCTATTCATTACTGGGTATTATGTTTTGTTTTATTAGGGTTCAGTACTAACGGTATATATATGTCACTATATACTTATGTAGTAAACATATGTCTCTGTAATCTACAGTAATTACAAATATTTGGGGGCCAAACTGTTCAGTTTATGGACAAAAAGTTACAAACAAAAGTTTTTGAATTCATTCTTTTCTTTTGATCCACGCTTTTAAAGGGGTGAATATATTCTTTGTTCATTCTTGTTCTTTTATTCATTCACAAGTGTTTTTTTTTAACACAAAATTTCAGCCGGTTAAATTTTTTTTCATTTTAGGTATTGTTTTGACGAACGGGCATGTAATATAGTGATTAGAACAGTTTATGAACGTCAATATGAAATAAGTTATGCTATGGAATCCTTTATAAGCGGGTCAAATATACACTTGATCACATTTTTTTCTTGACGCTTACCATGACGTTTCAAATATGTCTATGTTTATGTTTTTTTTTTGTAGATCAACAATGTTTTCTACTAGTGTTGAACAACAATATTCTGTGAGAACTAAACACATTAGTTGGACAAGAATTCTATTTATATGAATGGTATCATGCCTGTCTGTCTATCAGTCTGACACAGTGCTATATTTCTATTTGTTTACTAAGAAAAATAAAATAAATTTCATATTTTGTTGCGATACAATTATATAAAATAAATAAAAATATATCTATTTTAATTGATATTTGTAAAAGATTCTATTTCGAGAGTGATACAAAACGGTATATACTGAAAAAATTAGGTCAATATTTCGAAAAAATACAATGGAAATAGATCTATTGAACTGAATCAACAATATAATAATATTCGGAATCGTAAGCAAGCAGTAACGATTCCGAATCTCAGCCGGTGGGTCTTACAGGTTTCGTAATTAAGGTCAATAAATGTTCACTATAAAGGAAAAACTACCTAATCAAGTGATGGTTTCAAATTGGTATGGAAATTTAATCTATGATCAATAGTTTTGGCTTAAAACATTTAAACATAGAAAAATATACTCATTCGGTTTCTGGAACATACTTAAGATTTTAAATTAACTTATGCAATTATCATTATCGTTATGATATCAACAGATGTAAAGTATTTGAAGCTCACAAATAAAGAACTAATTATAATTACGATTGATTTCTTTTCAGAAGTATATTCAATCGTTATTATATGTCAACTTCATTTTAAAATAAACTTATGCAATTATTATCACAGATACTGTAAAACTGATTGATGCCTTCTTACAGATAGGCAATCATTACTACATAGCAGTGATAACACTTGTCTAAAACAAACATAAAAGAATGATATGTATCTAGTCACATGTTAGCGTTATAATAACGTGAAAGAGAGTGTTATATTTATTGCTGAATTATATTAAAGACCATCAATTTGGGATTTTGATCAAAATCAAAGAAAGTCATAAAGTAAATATATGGAAAATTGAAGTTTGAACGTTTCTTTTACGTGAAGGAAACATAATAATGTATAATTACAGAAGCGTGTGACCAGTGAAACATGACAACAAATATAATTAGTTTAATTTTCATATAATTTTCCCGAAATTTATTTTCCCCAAGTTTTCCTATAATAAATTAGTTTAATTAATCGTATTATTGATTTTTCATTAAACAATACACTTATAGAAATAAATGTCTATTCGTTTTGATTTAAAAGTCAGGAGGAAAATGTAAAATTAATGTGCTTTTCCACTACGAATAATACTACACATTTTCACGTATTGTTTTCTGATACTTTTGGTTGACTAATCAACCGGAAAAGCATACAAAATATTTATAATCCATTTCCGATGTGATTTGTGCCAAAAATTTTCCAAGCGTATAATTCAATTTCAGTAAATATTAATCAATGTCTTTGTACACTAATTTATTTCATATATTTTTTATGTAGTCCTTTAAGGGAATTATTAGCATTCAAATAAATTGTTTTTATTTATCTTTATATCTGGTATATATGATATATACCAGGGTATATTAAGTTTAGTCCCGACTTAGTATCGGTCAAAATATTGATTCTAGAAAATTTCTATTTTTGGTATATCGTTATTTTTTTGGTAAATATCTACACCGTCAACTCTTAAATTAGAACATTTCAATTTGAGTAAACAGTTGAAATTAGGTACAGGAATCATCTTCATCATTATATGTAACTCCATGTGTCTGATAAAGGAGGAATATTAGAATTACGAGCCACATTATCATATTCAGGGCTTGTAAACTTTATATATTAAATGTATATACTGATAAATCAGGCCTGGTCTTGATAAATTTCACTAACTCTGATTCTAATGTAAATAATGGATTTAATGGCAGTTCTACCATGATAAAATGTAGAATCATGGATTTTAGATAAAATATATAATTTTTCAATTGTAGTTTTCACTTATATCAGTTTATTAAACTTTTGTGTCTTAATAGTTGTGTTGACCTAATTAAATATTATTTTAATAAACTGTTTAAAAAGAAGTATAAATTCTTACATACGAATTTGTAATATACATAGTATTTAAACAACTAACACAGTTAGTTGTTATTTTCAATTGGTATTTTAGTCAAGAAATTGACATAGTAAGGATTAATACGATTGAATAGAGAGAAAAAAAAGGGTTAAAAGACAGTAAAATTGTATTTGAATAATATACATTCATTCGGGTGCGGTGCGCGGTGTTGCTGGTATCCTTTCCTAATACGAGATTGTATGCTGACAAGGGTTGTTGAAAATCCTGTATCTTAAGGACAAACAACATTTCTATAGAAAACTAATAGTGTGCTTGGTTGTAAGGTGAAATCTTGAGATGATATGTCAAAAGCACTGATTTACCTAATATATTATATGTTTTGTGTTTCGTATTAGAAACAGACATACAGAAATAGGCGGAAGATAAAGTGAGCTTTGTAATGTAAAAGCTAGAAGCTCAAAAGACAAAATAATAGACAATTTTCTAATCAATGAGCTCCATCATTTTATTACGGTTTGGATTTTAGCTTTTCTAATCTATGCGTTTCACGATTTCATTTAGGTTTGGATTTTAATTTGATCATGGAAATAATTAAACATAAAAATATTTATCTAATAAAAACAAACAACTTTTGTATGAAACATTTTTTTACGCACAACCAATAGTTTGAACACAACTTCAGTGCGAAGCTTGTGTGGTTACATATATATATATATATATATATATATATATATATATATATATATATATATATGCACAAGATATTAATATGATTCCTTTTTAAAATACAGACAACATTTGTGTGAAACTTTTATTTCGTAGTTTCAACACAATAGTTTCATCTAAATTATCGTCGTATAAATCATTGTGTGTGTTAGTAAAATAAACGGCTCACGCATTGATAACAAACTCAGTATATACAGAGTGTTTTCAGCCAGAGTATTTGTTTTGTCTTAATTTTTCAACACGTTTTCATGTTTCTTCTAAACTGAACAGTAATTTATTTTCTTGATTTAATTTATTTTATTGAATATGTAATCAATACATTTTAAATAGTGAAGTATTTGCTACTTGTATCCAGATATCTTTGTATCTTTATCTCACACGTATCTTATCGCACGTCTATCTATTCTCTTATATAACTCTACTAAATAAGATACTTGAAAATACGGGTAAAAACACTTGAAGGAAAATATATATTAATTTTCTTTTTCTCATTTTTTATCGTGTGTTTTGTATAAAATATCAGAAGTGCCTATGATTACATTATTTAATTTATTTAATTATTTAAAAGAAAATGAAATAAGCTAAACAAATCGATGTCTATAACTCCCGAGGGGTATTTGTTTTTTTATTTCGAAAACCGAAATACCAGAATTAGACACAAAAATAACGCAGAATTACGCATTAAAATCTGAATGTTTAAATGATACAAACGAATTATTATCTATGCAACCTGTATTACATTGTAGTACTACAAACCGTCTATAGTACAACAAGCTATGCAAGATGCTTTATAATGTTAATGATAATAGAATGTGGAGCTTGCAAAACGGAACAACGTTAAATTGACCTGGGTACACAAAGCTTTCGGAGAAAACAAACAATTAGATTTATTAGTAAAGAAGGAAGTCAGATTACCTTTCATAGGTTCATAATCTATTTTAGGAATTTCAAATACAGCATGAAAACAAGTGATCAACGAGTGGATAGACTTTAAACACCGTGATCAATGGGAAAACACATCGCATTATAACACTCGGGAAAATACTGTTTTGCAACGCATTAGGCTGTACCTCGGTGTAGTCAATCTGATCAGGATACAACTTCGAAAGGTTACCTGATTCATCACCGGCCATTAACACTTACGACTTCACAATGCATCCGTTATGTGAAGACTGCGAAAGACAATATATTCGGTGCATCCAAACACGAATATATGAAAATTCAGGAAAACCTATTAAGCAAGCTCCTGGCAATTGTCAAGATATGGGAGAAGCGAACCTAGTCAGTCTGAAGTAGAAGGGGGACCACAATGGGCCATATCTATCTATTTATCTATAATAGAATGTCAATTTGTCAATATGTACATTATTGAATTTTTCTTTCGATAAACAGAATTAATTCGGCACATATAAAAAAAGAACGCTATTTTTTCTGTACATTATACTATCGTGTTGCATTTCTAAGATAAAAAAGAGACGTTAAAAGATGAAAATTTAAATAGTTTAAATATTTTATTATTTATGCAACTTGTGTAACATGAAAGTAATACAAACTGTCTATATTACAACAACCCACACTAGATGGTATATATTATATAATGTGATTTGTATAATTATATAATAAGTGAAATTACATTATGTAATCTGAATATAGATATAATTACATTCGAATACAAGAATAACGTAATTACCGTTTGAATGTGACTGACGGAGTGTGTGTGTGTGTGTGTGTGTGTGTGTGTGCTTTGCTAATGAATACGACAAATTTAATAAACTGGTATTATCCATTAAAGTGGTTTGAACAGTTCCTTATCTAAAGAATTTATAACGATAGGAATTAGCTGAATACAAGATAATTTCTCAAAACATGTTAAAATAACAAATGAGTTAATTGTTCACATAAACTGAGTTCATTATCAATGCGTGTACTATTTATTTTACTTTTATCGTACGCACAGTTGTATAAAATTACAAAGTAGTATTCTATCCATATTCTTTTTGGTAATTAAGAGTAAATACAGATGTTCGAGCTGAAATTGTTGCAAAATTATTCAGTTTATTAAAAAAAAAGAAACATTTTTTGTCTTTAATTTTTCCTTCTATCTCTTGGAGTATCACAGATGGGTATTTTTCTCTCTAGCTGGGAAGGCGGGGAGAGGGGGGGAAGGGTTGAATGGACCGATTTTGACCATCAAAGAACTTAATGTTTCTTTTTAGTTCCAAAACATACACATACAGCTCATTATTTTTTTCTATTATAAGTCTTTTATTTTAAAGCAAAAAAACAATTTTATACATTTTAATTTCTCTTGCGGTTAAAAATATTTTTATGGGTAAATGGATGGATTAATTTTACTCATTTTCGAGCTCTCATATAGACGTACCTAGGTGTACTCAGTCTCTCAAAATGACTGACCTGAATTCTTCTTTACCCATAATGTTTTATATTTTGATATGAAGCTTTTCGGGAGTCAAGTTTATAATTAAAAGTTGTTTGTTTTATAATAAGATAACTCCAGTAAAAGTGAAAAGTTTTAAATGACATTTTGAGTGAGTGACATGCTGTATGATGTATTTTTACTGTTGAATGAACATGCGTTTTATTTTAAAGTCATATTAATTTTTCTCCCCATAGATTAAAGTCATTAAAATAGGAAAATTTTAAATAAATTTTGTTTAAACAAAATTTTTGTGTGTTTATTTGAAAAGTTTCCAACTAAATATTTTGTAAAAGTGAGTGAGTGACATTCTGTATGATGTATTTTTACTGTTGAATGAACGTGCGTTTTGTTTAAAACTTAAAAGTCATATTAATTTTTCTCCCCATATATTATAGTCATTAAAATAGGAAAATTTGAAATAAATTATGTTTAAACAGTATGTTTATTGGAAAAGTTTCCAACTAAATATTTTTTTAAATAAGCATGTTAGGTAAAAAGTATTTATACAATAGTTTTATAATGCAATAATTATATTTTTGTTTCAAGCATCCGTGTCCGCGTGGTATATGTTATCTTTTAAACGGTGCAAGATACAGAAAATCTTTAAATAAAAAAAATATTTATCTTATTACGTCAAACGACTTTTGTTTGAAACGTTTTTTCATTTATCCTCTACTTTTGGTGTAAATGCATATTTAAAAAAAAATTTAAACTAAACTTATAGAAACTTTTCAAATGAACACATTGTATATGTTTATGTTATTATAATGTAAATAGAATTTATAATAATAATAAAATATATGTAAATATTAATATATATTTACGTATGCTAATATATATTTAAAATTACCATGAATGATCGATGTTTTCCAGTATGGAGTCCTTACTATAATTTAGGAAGTAGAAATTTGGTAAACATATTACTATCAGGGTTGTTTAATATTTGAAATGCTTCCATTTTAAATAAGGTAGTTAATATGTAAATAACATTTTTCATTTTATATTTTCAAGTCTGTTTTCTCTATCTATCGTTAAAGAAACGAACCATTAGTGAATGTAAACAAACAAACAAATCATATTTACTTGTTTATGCATTGTGGCATTTTCCATTATTACAAATCGTTTATTTTATTTGATAATGTCTAAATTTGCATATAGATAAAAAGTGAAAATATTTAAGATTTTATTGTGTTTTTCTCAACGGGTTTCCTCAACTGGTATAATTTCTAATGAACGAACTCATTTAATTATTTACGAATTTAGTCAATGCGTGCAGAGTAAGGGTTATTAATGTAAATAAACTACTAATTAATTTTGCGCCTTATAGAACTATACCTAAATAAATAAATCATTTACATAATATTATTGATTGTCTAAGGTTTGATGCCTAGGAAGACCTTGAAAGTTTTGTATGGGGGAAGATTTTAACTGAAACAGGAATACATACAGATGGTATTCCTGAAGACTTCCCATTGAGATATCAAACATACAACACTGTAGTATATGTTTTAATATATAAGTTTATATATATTATAACATATACATTGCCTTATGGTTATATTATACTAACGGAAGTGACTAGCATTTACTTAATTTCAGTAATATAACATTCTTCATATTAAGCATTTGTTATTTATGAATGTTATCTATGTTCAGACATATTACTTAAATGTCAAATTAAGTAAACGCTAGTCACTCCCGTTGGTATAATATAACCAAAAGGCAACCATACCAACAATGGATATAAATAGACGTTTGTTTACAAATAATTTTAATATCTCAATGGTTAATCTTCAGGTTTACAAATATTTTCTGAATATATTTGCACTGGAATGAAACTATTTGCCATGAGGGAGAATAAGCTTTGTTGGACTATACCAAGATATCCAGGTATATATTCTATCTAAACCCAAAAGGTTAATAAGAATTTAAAAAGAACATAATTTGTGAACTTTAAATCAATGTTTATTTTTTGTCTGAATATTTAAGAATGAATGTAGGTTGTTGGTGGTAACCAAGGGACATATGCAGACGTCTAGATATTGAAGACCGAAATCTAGCCGCGACTATACTAAAAGCTAGATGAAAAAAAAAGGTTTTGCCTATTGTTTCAAATGTTTTCTGTATAAATTATTCGATATCGTTATTTTTCTATCAGACGGTCGTAAAACTGATAAATATATATTTTCAAAAACAGAAAAAAAAACAGCTATAAAATGATATTATTTCTAGAAAGTATTTTTAAATTGAACATTAGATGTTTTTATCAGATTGTGATTTAAGGCAGATCGATCATGGTACCTAATGTTGATATACTCACACACATACATAAGAAAGATTTTTGAAAAAATTTCTAACATATTGATCTGAATCTTTAATTTATTTCGTAACAACCTAATTTAGTGAAAAACTTAGACTGTAGAAGTTCGATCCGATTAAGGATCATAGTTGTTTGGGCTCTAAAATAAATGAAACTCGATTTGTAGATAATTAAATTAAACTTTGTGTGTACAATCCAGTTGTCATCTTTTTAGTAGTTAACGTGATCGTACCACCTTAAAGTTACTTATGATATATTATCTTTCGAAGAAACAATTTTATACATGTATGGAAATACCTATCTGGGGATAGATTTTCCTACTCGCAATGCCGCGAAAGTACATATGAATATTCTTTGAAAGCATAAATAAAGTATAAATTTTCCATATTTTTATGGAGCTCTTATTGTATTCCTTTTAAAATAATATGCTGCTTGTAAATGTATGTCTACATAACATTTTATGAGAACTATGCAATTTGATTAACATATCTGTAACATCAGGTTGCATATCTTTGATAATTAAAACATATTTCCCAAAAGATATCATCTATGATGTTAATGTTTCTCTATTGTAGTGTACTCGTAGTACCAATTTAACAGACCTTTCATAATTAAAACATATTTTACGATGTGGTATAAATTCTAACGCAAAACAAAGACTATCGAAAAAAAGAACCACCAAATGTGTGCGTTTTTTTTTCATCTTATTTGTTGAAAAATTTAGCGTCAAAAATGATTTCACATATGGTTCGAAATGCTCATATTAAATCATGCAAGAAGGGGCAGAAATGGAATAGAATTCCATCAATTTCGAACAAATTCGGATTAGAAAAAGAAGGTAAAAATGACGTTAAGGTATTTCCAAACTATATTAGATGATCGGGCACCCGCGCGTAAAGAACTATATAGAAAATTATATGCGAATCATGGAGATTCTGCATATATATACTAGTATACATATACTAGTATATAATTTCAAACGACTTTCAAACAGCGCACCGGTACTCAGGATGCCAACTGAACCATAAAAAATAATCTTTGGCTGTGGACATGAAGAAAATACACTTTTTTATGCATAGTTTATTAAAAAACTTAACAACTCGATGGACATTCTCCCAAAGTTTTAAGGAAAAATATTTCAAAGGAATTGAGGAAAGTATGTGTCGAATTTCAGAACAACCGTGACTATATTGAGAGAGTTCGAAGTAAAAACAGTCGGAATCGTATATTTTATTTCACCATGTTTATGAAGATACATGTTAAATTCCCCCAACTTACGTAACGATTATCTCAAAAACGCCATGGGGATATATTCTCAAAAAATTCAGCTGATTTCTGAGGATTCATTTTACTAATATTGTGAATTTCGTGAAGTTCTTGACAACCTAATAATAGCTTGGAACTATCTTAAATCGCTAAAAACATACAAACAAACACCCCAAAGCATAAAGTTTTCCGAGTTTTTTTTAAGTAACTCAAAATGTATTCAGAAGAAAATTTGCATAAAATTTGTTGAGCATAAAATTTCCTACAAAGAATTCTTGGACCATTTTTTGAATCGTTAGTTAGTTTTTCACGGTAGAGTCTGAAAAACAAAATATGACACCTTCTTCTTTGTAGGATTCTGGTCTAAAAACATCCTTTATAATTTGAACTAGGAACTGGTTGTTGGAGCAAAAACAAATATTACAAGAAAAACCAATCCCAAGGAGTACAATTTCTTGAACTTTTTCTCAACATCCCCATATTCAATTATCTCTACTGAAGAAAATTCCAGTTTTCTCGATTAAGACTTCAATTGCAGCTACAAGTTTATTCAGGTTTTGTTTTATTTTTAAACCAAATTGGAAAATAAATATTTCAAATAGGATTTACTGAACAAAAAATAAATAAATAAGTATTAAAAGTAAGTTGTATAAGGTGATTTATTACAGATGGAACGAACTGTACATTAAAATGTTACATAAACATGGAGTCGATTCGTTTTACTCGACTTATAAGCCTCTAAAACTTATATAAAACTTAAATCCAAAAAGCACATTGCAATAGATAATTTTTCTTCTTTGAAAGAATTGAGCATTTTTTTAATAATAATTCGGGCGCTTGAGCACTTTTCGTAACCGATTAAGCTCCAGAGTTGCATCAAAGTTTTTTCTCAGTATTTTGATCGGTTGAAAACGATTTTTGAAGGTGTTTGAGTGTAAAATTTGACCTTAAATTGTTATAAACATTTTGTATTGAAAAAAATAAGAAAATGATGTTTTTGACGTCGAAAATTTGATGCAGCCTTGGACTTCAATCGTCTACGAAAAGTGTCCGGACATTCGAATTATAAACTCCATAGTTTTATGAAAATTTAATCTCTTTAAACAGTAGTCATGTTTGTTTACATCTATACATAATTAAAAGTAAAATAAACAGTACACATTAATATTATAATACTAAATATTTCAAAAATTAATTCAGTTTATTGTTAAATTACAAATTTTCTTTGAATAACCCTTTAAAATTTTGTTACTAACTAAATTTGCCTGCATTTAACTCTATAAATAGCTCTCTATAGTGCTCAGTATTCGTTCTGATACAGTACGTATTACGTAAACAACATATAATTCTGGTATAGGGTATGAAGTAAATACCGAACAAACAACAAACTATTAATCCTGGGGATTGTTTGAAATGTCAACAGGATAAATTGTACTTTATTGTTCTATTGTTGTATTTGATACTATAAATAAATTTAATATAATATATACATACATTAGTAAATAGAATTTTAAGGATAATTATTATACTTAAGGAATATAGCAGTAGTTATATGTCAGAGGATTCCTGTAGATAGATTTTAGAATTATAAATTTATTTTTAATTTTGTTAAGTGGCTCAATATATTAAAAGGATAATTAAATAAAATTAAAACAACAATATGTTGCGATTTTATTTTTAATGTGAAATCATCTGTAGCGAGACTATGCAAGATTTTCAAAGCAAAGTGAAACGAAATTTCAGATGATATAATGTCATGTATTTTGAAACGATCGGTTATGGGACAGTCGGCAATCATCGGCATTGTTAAGATAGAAGATATCTATTCGTGTTTGTAAACCAATCACATTGCTCAAAATAAATACGATTTTAACGTTTATGTTTTTACAACATACTTGAGTCCCGGACTCAAAACTTTTTTGTTAATTACTTAATAAAACATGTGACATGTTTTGTTCCTATACAGTCATTTACAAACATGGTGAATTTACATTGAATGTCCTTCTTAATATGCCCTGACGATACTTTTGGCGACGAGGGTACATTTTATGTAATCCATATTTAATGGATATCAAGTATTTATTATGGTTACAATTCACGTTTGTGAATAAAACAAAGAATCTCAAAAGGCTTCATCATTTGTATAAATATTCTCGAAGCCGTATAGTTTTAATACATTCAATTAATTAAATAACCAATCACCAAAATCATTTAGTATAAAATTTTTCTTCTTAAAAATGATGATTTAACTGGTTCAAATATCATCGTTGGTAGAAACTTTTAGACGTACAGATTCTGTAAAAATATATTCTCCATAATATATGTTTCATTTAATTTATTTAATGGTGGACATCAGAATAACTAAGTTCTCACTAAACTTAGTAAGTTAAAATGAATTGAATTCCGAACATCTGCATTCAACGTGTTTCTCTCAGGACAACATTTACTAACTTGTCGGCAGTGTTACCAAACTGGGTATGAAATAATTTGTATTTTCATTTGTTATATAAAAGTTTAATACAAAAATTTAAAATACGACAATCCCAAGAATAAATTACCTAGATTTACTACTGATCTTTATTACACTAAATTTAGGGAAAAATCCTCCAATCTGGGTGCATTTACTAAGCAAAATAGCGCCACAATCCAATTTGTATAGTATCTGTCCTGACAAAAACACCAATTATGAATGATATTTCCCAGCGCTTCTATCATTTTTTTACCGACGAAAAGAAGAAGGTACTCAATTCAACCTGTATATTTTTTATGTATGATCGCGCATAACTTATTACAGAGTTGGATAGGGAATGATTCAAAGTTGGTCCCATAAGAGTTTGGAAAAAAAATTTCAAATTTTACCCACAAAAAAAAATTAATAAGACTTCCCGGCGCTTCCACCGAAAAGCAAAAAATAAAAACTTTTATACAAAAAATTAAATCTTCGAAAAAAGAAAGGAACTGAATAGCAAAAAAAACTAAGTCAATGTAAATACCTAAATAATTTTGAGTCGGCGCCAAAAATCTCCATCGAAATGGGCGAAGGTTGAATCTGATTTTCGGTTAAAAGTAAATATCACAAAATATTACATATATTGTTTGTTTGGCGCCGACTCAAAATTAGTTAGGTATTTACATTGACTTAGTTTTTTTTGATTGATTCAGTTCCTTTCTTTTTTCGAAGATTTAATTATTTGTATAAAAGTTTTTATTTTTAGCTTTTCAGTTACTTTCTTCTTTCGTCGGTTCTATTTTTTGTTAAAAAGTTTTTTATTATGAACATGTATGTTAATTGAGTTTGCATATAGAAACATTTCTTTTACAAAATCTGTATCACATCACGTATCATATAATTCTATTATATGTAGATTATTCATTCAATATAATAGATATATTAATATGTAACACAAATATCAAAATATATAATCCGACTATGAATATATTATATATATTATTATATAACATATATATATATATATATATATACATATATAATAATATATTTCTGTGATCTAACCATAATCGTATAAATTTGTCCTACATGTAAAGAGAATCATATTTGTATAATAATATCAGTTTAAACACAACCACTGAAAATGAAAATTGTGAAATATATATGTATATATACATAAATATAAATATACATATGTATACAGGATGTCCGTAAGAGTTCCATAAGAGGGTAGGTACAGGGTACGATTTTGGAACGAAAAGTTCTGAGACATTTATTATTAGACGCACCGTTAATTAATTATTAATTAACGGTGCGTCCAAGGAAACTAGGTCGAAACCAGAGTTGCAAAAAGTGAATTTTTATGATAATTAATTTTTGATTTAATTATCAATTTTTGGAAAAATGTATTAGTTAAATTTTTCAAATTATTAATTCCTTGAAAAGTGCATTAATTAAATTTTTTTATTTTTTGAAAAATGTAATAAATAAATTTAAATAAAAATGCGCAAATTAAATTCATTAAATTATAAAGTTTTCTCAAAAGTGCATTAATAAAATTATTTTATTGATTAATTTTTTTAATAATGCAATAATTATAGCATTAATATTATAGCACCCTGTACTATATATATATATATATATATATATATATATATATATATATATATATATATATATATATATATATATATATATATATATATATATACACATATATACACATACATACATCAGTTTTATGTATAAATTATTTTATTCAAATAGATTTAAACATAGACATGTGGAGAAAACTTGTTGAACAATTAAACGAAATGTGGCCATATATTAGACCAAACAAGGAAAGACTACTATAGACTTCCATAAATCCTAACAGAATAGTAATAGTCAAATTAGACCCAGGACAATATCGGATAACAATATACATCAAATCGTCAAATTAAGTGGATTTTTGTGTGTTTTGGGTCCAATTCACCTTGTATACAAACTTTCATTCAAATCAATGACTAAAAAATTATTTCGTGTTTTTTCGATTTTTTCTAAGGTGATTTTGAAAAAAATGCAGAAAATCAGAAAATAATTTTTGTTCCTGATTTGAATGAAATTCATTATATAAGGTGAATTAGATTCAAAAAACACGTAAATCGTATTAATTTGAAGATTTGCTGAACAGTTTACGAGATAATGTCGGAAATCTTACAAATGGGTTCAGCAGAATCGTATTCAAAGAATATATCTGAGAAACTATACATCCAATCATTAAAATAAGTGTAATTTCACGATTTGGTGGACGGTTTACGAGATTTCGTCTAAAATCTTACCAGAAACCAGTAAAATCATATACAAAGAACATATCTCGGAAATATTCCATCAAATCGTCAAATCAACTGGACCTTTGTGTGTTTTGGGTTCAATTTACCTTAAAAACTAATTTTTCCCTGAAATATGACGGAAATTGGATTAAAAAGACACGGTTTGTAAGAATGATAAGAGAAGACCCTATTGTTAAATTTTTCTTACTCTTACTGGAGTAAGAAAAACTCTCTGAAGGTTAAAATTCCAAACCGTTTCAAAGTTATGGGCGTGTTCTTCCTAAATTCTTAATTATTTTAAGATATTTTTGTGAACAATGTTTGCAAACAACGGACATTGAACATTCAAGAAAATTATATATAAACAAGACTAAATCTATGGAATTACTCATACTCTAAAAGGTTTGTATTAAAACCTACACTTTGTATATCAAATACAAGATCATTTTACCGACAGAAACTGTCTGTAACAGTTTTTGGAAAACATTTGTTTGAAGTGTCAAAACCACTAAACACGGTTTATAGATCAACTAGAGTTAGAATTGAATTTGGAAAGAGTCATAGTTATTTTTATCTGACTTTTAAAACTATACTTTTCAATTAGATTACAATCAATCTTTAATAAATAAATATTTTAAAATTAAAACTTAAGGATGTACGAGCACTGGAGCTTTAAAAAGATTAAGGCTTTTCTTGACATGTATAGTTGAAGGGTGTATAAATCAATTATAAAAGTTTCAGGGGGGGTTAGGGGGGTGTTGAATTAATTATTTACTTTTAAAGTTCGAGTTTTAATGCATTGCTCTTATGGAGAAACCCGTACGCATCGATATATTTTGATAATTTTCACTTCGAATAAAATAAGATGAATAAAAAAAAACTAAGCAATAGAAAATAGAAATATTAATAAAGAAATTTATCTAATAAAAATCGACGGACCTAAAAAAAAAGATAGGGGGTTACGGGGGGTGTTGAATTAATTATTTAATGTTAAAGTTCGAGTTTTAATGCATTGCTGTTATGGAGAAACCCGTAAGCATCGATATATTTTGATAATTTTCACTTGGAATAAAAAAAACTACGCAATAGAAAATAGAAATATTAATAAAGAGATTGATCTAATAAAAATCGAAGGGCCTAAAAAAAAGATATTTAAGAAACAAACTGAGATTTCGGGTAAATTTTATTTTGGCGGTAGCTTAAGTGTCGCGAAATCTCATGTTTTTCTCTTAAATATATTTTTTGTCAGGCCCGGTATGACGGACCTAAATTAAATTTTAATTTTAACTTAAAACAAAAAGTAATAAACTTTATTGTGGACTTTTATGAATGTACTATATAAGATTTTGAAAAATTTTATAAATGAACTAGTGCTCGTAAATCCTTAAGTCTCTGTCTAATCAAGGTTATAGTCCGTGAGCCCATTTATAAAAATTTGCATAGCATTATAAATTTTAAGGAAGCAATATTTTTATTAAATTTTCTGTATTGCGGTTTTATGATAAGATCACAGCGCCGCGGTCGCAAACTAGAAATTCTTCACAGTTATAAACAAGATTATTGTAACGTTCTATGTATTAGAGTTTACAGACGTTTTTAGACTTTTCAGTTAAAACTTCAAGCAGTTATTAACCTTTTTTTATTGGATATTTATATTTTTGGAATAATATTTAATATTTATATTATGCATTTTTGTGTGACATCCTGTACAAGAACAAGAAAAAAGTCAATAAAATATAAAGAAACGGAAATAAAAAAAGTATTTATTGTCAATATGTCAATTTAATAGAATATAATAAAAAAGCTTCGTTCATTTAATTTAAGAAAAACATTTTTTAAAAACAAATATTTAATATTCGATTAGTTTGTCGTGACTGCTGCCACCACCATATCGAACAACCCTCATATGACCTCTGTATACAGAATCGAATACTTGACGAAAATATTTATTTAGTTGAAACATTCGATTCAAACTAAAAAATGTTGTTTGACGATATAATTAATTTCTTGAATCGAATATCTCTAAAATGGAAAATAATTGAAATAAAGACCACTATTAACTAGTAGAAATTTCTAAAGGAAAAAACAAAAAACTTGTGAGTATGTTCTCGAATCGGGACTCGAAACGAGGGCCTTTAGATATTCGGCTTAGCGTTTTTACACAAAAATTTATCTATTAAATTATGATAGATACAAATAAATGTCATTTTTTGAACACAGTATATAGAGGATATTTAAACAAATAACACAGTTTCTTGTTATATATTCCACGTATTTTGTTGTTGTAAATATTGGATATAATATTTAAGTATTTGCGTGAGACTTGATATTAGATGAAACGTTTAGTCTTTGATATCTGGCAATTTTAATCACTTTATTATATTTCCATAAATTCAAAAGACTACATGCAGTCTTGACAGGTGATCAATGAGTGAATGAATACTAAATATCATGATCACTGGGAAAATATACAGCAGCAAAAGCTCGGGAAAATACTGCTTCGGAGTGCATCCAAAAGGTTGAACCCTCGATGCACTGAACCTGAACAGGATTTATCACCGGGCATTGTCCCCTGCGGAAGCATCTGCAGACACTAGGACTCCATAACGGATCCATTATGTGCAGATAGTGTGGCGAGGAGGAAGAAACATCCACCCACATTATCTTTAACTGCGATTCTCTGGTTTACAGCAGACACAAGATGTTAAGTGCATCTCAACCCGAATATATGAACCTTCAGGGAGACTTGATCAGCAAGTATGGCTATTGCCAACATATGGGAGAAGCGAATCTCGTCAGACTGATGTAGAAGCGGAAGCACAATGCACCATAAGGTCGATGCGCAGTACTTTTTAGACCTCAGGATATATCTATCTATCTATCAATGTTTCCACAAAAATTCAAAACCTCGTATCGATCATTTGAAAAAGATTAATAATAATCATTAATAATTAAATAATCTCAAATAACCTCTCATCAATAATCAAATTTTTAACATAACCGTCTTATGGGATCATATAATTTTTTATACTGAAACTTGTAACAACTATGTTAATAAAGTAAACATTGTGATAAATATTATTTTAAAATATTCTTCAAATTATACAGTTTATTTAATTGAACAAAAAAAAAAGTAATGTTATCGAACGTTCGAATTGATTACTAGCTATTTCAATCAGTATAATTGAAACGATTTTGTTTTTTCGCGATAAAAAACTATACACTGCAGTTAAACAAATATATTGGGAAAAAGCACTTTTTTATTAAAATAATGAATTTCAATTTTAATTTACGACAAAAATTGATAAAGTTTATTGTTAATTTTGTAGAATTTTATGAATGTACTATATTGAATTTTGTATAATTTTTTGAATGTACTACAAAATATATATATATAGCACATGAACGTCCTTAAGGACGTACCAGCACTGTGTTATGCAATCAGCACAACAAACCGGTTTGATGCACAAATATGTAAACACACATATAGAACCCATAGCCCAATACACAGTTCACATATACAAAATAATGTTAATTTGAAGAAAATAAATAAATTTAAACTTTTATATTTCGAAAACAAAACGGTGACATACGATTTTTTTTTTAAAATTTATATAATAAATATTTAGCTTTACTCTCCTAGTTTTTTTATAAATTCTGTCGATTATTTTCTAATACAACAGATAATAGTTGGACGGGCATGAAGTTTTACATGCTTGTAATAAGAGAGAGAGTGAGAGTGAGAATGATAACTTTGATATTAATTACCACGCGTTCTAAACGGTTATAAATTCTGAAATTTCGGAATTTATTAGAAAACAGTATTTTTAGCCTGTGAAAAAAAAATGAGCAAAATCTGTCGAAAAGTGGTAGTATGCTGGAATATCCTTAATAGATATAAATTATGAAACAACTAATCCGATTACTGTGAAGACATTTTTATTCGTATAGCTATTATTAATTACTTTTCGTATAGCTATTATTAACTAGCTTTTAATATACAGAGGTTAAAAATAAAAAAACATGTTGTACAAAAAAAAAAAAATTCATTTAAAATTTTTTATTGAATTAAATATATTTTATTACATTTATAAGTACTTAGTCCTCTTGGTGCCCTCTTTTATGGTTCCGTAGTGAAAAGTCAGATCCTTATAGTTTCACCATATTTGTCTTTATGTCAAATTGGTTTTACTGGTAGACTGGTAGACTATTAGTGGTTCAAAGCTGTAATTTGACATGATCAAAGTATCCATTTATTATCCCTAGATAGATAGATTGTAGAGGCTGCCCTGGACGGGCTACACTTCGACCATAAGGTCCATTGTGATGCTTAAGGATGTGAGGATGTGAGTGGAGTGGAAGGAATTTTTGTGTATAGACTAGGAATTGGTAGGTATGCGGCTGCAGCCGACTATGATAAGAACTATGCCGATATTCATCTGGAGTTCGTGAAGGAAACTGCAGAAAACCTTCTCAAGCACAACCGGTTACTTCGTTCTTGTCCATACGCTGGCAGTTTAGTCAATTAACCGCCTCCTTTTTTCTTGAAATAAATTCTTGGAAAGTTTTATTACTTGGACACGTTCTCTAAAGTGGTAATTTCTGAAATTTACGTGTCATTCTCTACAAACTAAATTAAATACTTGGGTACGTGAGTCTGTATTAAGTTCATATATATGCCCGTTTTTATACATGCAAGTTTTGATGAAAGTTTTCAATCGCAATAATAACATTTGATATAACTAAAGTTGCATTGCCGTTCACATGACGACATTCACTTGAAATATATCATTCGCATGTTTGCGAACAGCAATAACTCTCGTCTTGTTTACTATAGCTTTCTTTGTCAATCACTTCAGTCACATGATCAGAGTATACCAATCACAGGTAGTAGGATATCAATATATCGTACACAATACTCTTAAATTTGAAGTTACATATAAGATTTCATGAAAAAAATCATCAAAACAGAATTCTTCTCTATTTCATCAAACTAAAAACATGCATAATAAATTACTACTGCGCTTGTTCACCAAATCATTCGCATGAATACTTCATTCTAGAGTTACTGGTGTAAAAACGGGCTATGTAACCAAATATTTGAGTACTGACTATACAGAACTCTTATACTATGCGTGATTCGATACACACACACTCGCAGAAGAGCCGTGCCATCAAGTTAACAATTGTCACACAATTTATTGTCCACTTCTCTCCTCCTTCCTGCTAATTGTGTAAATAATCTCCATTTTATGTGTCATTTTCTTATGTTTCTTGTCTTCGCTGCTGTTCGAATTTAAGAAAAAAAATGAAATAATTAATCTTACAATTTTATTAAAACAATGAAATTCGTGACATCAAAAATTATTAAATAATTTTCCATTTTTCTCATCCAAGTTCTTGTTCAACATCATCATAACATCATCAACTATACTCCAGGTTATGAATAGTTTTTTTTTCTTTCTAAACGATCTTTCCCCTGATATGCGTTTTTTATAAGCCCGACCATATTTACAAGTCATATGAGACGAAACCTTCAATTTTTTTTTCTAATTTTCAATTCAATACCGATTTTCACTTTTATTCCGGTTAATATTTCTTTGTCCCGAAGTAGTGCTTCCCAAGTTCTTCACAATGACGCCGGAATCAATGTCCCAGCTAAAAGCGTTTTCATGGTACACCAATTTATAACTTTAAACGAAGCTAATTCGTAACCATTCACACGAATTCACCTACACTGGTACGATGACGTTACAGAAAAAAAAAATTACAGCGCGACAGATACGTAAAGACATGATCTATCTGTTATAGGCTCAACCGTATTGTAAACGCATATTAAGTCTCAAAGTTATTAGCGATTGAAATCGTTACCGTATTTCGTCACACAAAAATATTCGATATTCGAAGAATATTCCAACCACCAGTCTAACGAGCGAATAGACGGTTTTCACGTCGAACAAAAAGCGCTGAAAAGCCGCGTTAAAACGCTGCATTCGGCTGTATTACGAAAATCAATGTGACCAATGACGTTCATAGTAATTAAATGCTTTTAAAAAGCATACACTCTTATTTCATATTAATTAGCATTGCGTGCGTGCATTTAAGCTTTCAAGCATATAATAAAAGTCCATGTTCCTGCGATAACAGAAATGTATTATTAGGGAAAGCATTTCAAGTATATTAAAACATTAGCTAAACAATATATTACTCTTGTTATTTTCTAATTTTATGAATATTCATTATTTCTGATAACAATCTGGTAGATATACAGGATGTTCTGAATTTCATTCAAGAAAACATTTCCACGGTGTAAAGGTGCAAAAAACAAACAATAAAGTTTTTCCATTTGACGCTTATTTTTTAAGATATCAATTAAATACAGTCAATTAAACATTGATAAGTCACGCAGAGCGCATAGTGTAAGGAGGCGTGGCCTCAGCAGTAGAGCGTGGTGCTTTATCTTTTAAAGGCTCGTAGACGGGCTCCTTACACTATGCGTTGGGTGTGATTGGTTGAATTTATCAATGTTTATTTGATTGTATTTAATTCATACCTTGAAAAACAAGCGTTAAAATCGAAAATCGAAAATAGTTTTCCGGGCAAAAGAGGACATCATTTGTTAGATTGTAGAGGCTGCCCTGGACGTGACGCACTTCGACCATTAGGTCTAGTTTGAACAGCTTTTGTGTCAAGCAGTTTTTCGTAAACGAAAAATATTAAACTAAATTTAAGCACTATAATTTAGTTTATTTTGATTCTAAATAAATGTACCATTAAGTGTGGATATATTCTACTGCAATGTTGAATTCAATCATATATTCGATACTTGGCTAATAAATCAATAATATAATATATCAAAGCTATTTATTAAACGATGTGCATAGAGGTTCAGTGAGTGTTTCACACCCGATTTTTTAAATTAATAATTTTATTTTATATAAAAAATTAATTATTTAAAAGAAGATTTATTTATTTATATTTATGTCGTGTGTCATTTATGTACGGTACTCGGTACGCGTGTACTCGGTAGTATGTTTGAGTTTGGTACTTTATTATTAAAATATTAATTAAAAAATATTAAATAATATTCTGTTTTTGTATTATGAGAGAGTTCTTTTATATTTTCATTTGAAGTTGGATTAATTAAATCATTTATAGAAAGTACGTATATATACATATATATATATATACATATACATATATATATATATATATATATATATATATATATATATATATATATATATATATATATATATATAATATAAAATATATTAAATATATATATATATATATATATAATATAAAAATATATTAAATATATATATATATATATATATTTAATGTATTTTTATCCCCTACATGTACGCAGATATCAAATAAATTTTATTGAGCTTTTAACAAAGTAATTTTACAAATGATATTCAGCCTTTTATGAAAAAATCAATTTAAAACAAAGTATTTAAAAACTAAATACAAAAATCTGGTAAGAAATTGCTACAGCAACCATGATTGTCCCTCACTTGAGTAACTTAACTTAGCGTAATTTTCCATGAAGTTAATATTTGTTAAATGTACTATTTGTTAAGTGTACTATTAAAGCAGTAATTAAAAATTATCACCGATTCTAACAAAAAGGATTTGTTTTTATTGTTTGTTGTAATAATAAAAACTTGTAAACTTCTTAATGGTTTATGGTTCCGTAGCCAAAGAACAAAAAGTAAAAACGTATAAAACGGAACCATTATAATCAGGATGTAATTTCATAGGCATAATTTTTATGTGAAGCAATTTTGTAAAATATCATTTTATTTTTAAAGGAATATTTTATGACATATTAGCTGATAATATCGGTAATATTGTGTCCCTCCTTTAACTTTTCAAACATGCACATAAAAAATTTGTAAAAAATCTAGATGTTTGTTCATATTAATTATTTTTAAGGATAATTATTTTGAATAAGATATGTTAACAAATACATGATTTTCACTTACCAAAAAACTTAATTTAGTATATGTTACAGAACCCTAATGTACCAATTTTTTTCTCAAAATTTAATAATCAAGTTAGATATAGTTAAAGTACTTAATAAATTTTATACATTAAGTTCTTTTAAGAGAGTTCCAGCATGAAATCACTTTTTGACAGATTTTGCTCATTTTTTTTTCACAGGCTAAAAACGTTTTCTAATAAATTACGAAATTTCAGAATTTTTGACCGTTTAGAACGCGTGGTAATTAACTCTCATTAGAAGCATGTAAAACTTCATGCCCGCCCAACTATTATCTGTTGTTTAAAAAAAAATACTCGACAGAATTAAAAAAAAAACCTAGGAGAGTAAAGATAAATATTTCTTAAATAAATTAAAAAAATAAAAATCGCGTTTTACCGTTTTGTTTTCGAAATATAATAGTTTAAAATTTTGTTCACTCTTAAAATTAGATTAATTTGTATATAAAAATATATGTATTCATATATAAAAGTAGAAGTTTGTATATAAAAGCAAACCGTATTTTTTGTCCTGATTATAGAAGACAATGCGGGAACTACCTTAATTCAGTTACTAGACCATATCAACTTAATAACTATTATTTCTCGTCTGTTTTCTTAAAACCATTTCGTTAGGTTTTACATTTTCTTAAATGATTATTACTACACAGCTTCAGTATACTTTATCATAGAGATATATTTCATAAAGTTAGGTAAGAATATTTTATAAATGGTGATAAATATCGTATGGTTTATATGATTACAAGCTAAGTTCGAGTTTGGTCAAAATTTCGCCAAGATATTATAAAAAAATCATGTTTTGTACTTGACCCCATCAAAATCCAGAAATATTTATTATGCCCTATCAAGATTAAGCTCACCTGAAATACATTCCAATATTGTCCTAGAGTGTATCGACTCACTTAAAAGAGTTTATCATGAAGAGAAGGAGACCAGAATTCGCATTTTGGGTGATTGCGAAAGTCTTGGGATGGTCATATCTCCAGCCAGAAATCAATGAAGTGTCGCCAAGAGATATCCTAACGTTTATCAAGACCATAGGACTCCTGAAGCACCTTTGAAGGAAAGGAGGTACAAGAGATGAAATTGTTGTAATACAAATTATTGAGAATAATTTTTCTGGATCCAACACACATTTTAATAATGAAATAGAAGAATATTAAGTAGGATGTTGCGAAAAATATTTAAGAAAACGATATTTTTCTCCTTGGAAAAAGGAGGAGGTTTTTCTCTAAGTAGAAAAAGAAAATAATGTAATTCGATTTATTTTTTTCTTAAACTAAGTTTTTTTTAAGTTTAATTTTGTTTAAGTTAAATTTACTTTTTTTTTCTTTTTAAACAAAAAACGTGTGTGTCATTTCAATTATAAAATATTTAGTAAAACCTTTTACTAATATATATATTTTTTGTTTGTTTTGTCGAGTATCGGAATCATTTGCAGGTTCGGGCAGCGCTCCTTTGAGGTATAAAAAGAGCCAAGATACAAAATTGATCGCTGTGCAGAAGCTCTTAACAAGACTTACTCCTGATTCAAATCTAATATAATATTTTTGGGTTATTTTGATCAAATTTTATGTTAAAACTAACATATTTTTAATGGATTACAAGAATGTAACCCATATATTATTCCCTTGATATGGATTTTGAATAAACTACTTTTGACTAAAAAAATGTAGTTTTTTTCTGAAATCGTTTACGTTTGATAAGAAATAAATACACGAGCACACTCAAGATGTGTACAATATAAATCATTGGATTATCCTTTATTTACGCTGCCTTTCAAACATATAAACAATGTTTTTAGAAAAGATTAACGAGCCGTGGAAACACACTGGATCGATTAATATTTTTGAAACTACTAAAAGTTTTATCGCATATAGTTCAATGACGTCAAACAATATCTCTATTAAATTTGAATTGTATCATTAGATGTGTATCATTAGATGTGTGCATTTATTTGGCTAAACACGTGATCGAAAAAAAGGCCCAAACTTGATACATCTTTCGATAATAAATTAATAAATTGGTACACTTCATTAAATGTATTATCGATTCTGTTAGTAGATTTTATAATATTTTGCAGTCGATTTTATTTCAAATCCACTAAGATTTCGAAAAACTATTTCGAAAAAAAGTTGCTCGCACAGCACTCGTCTGGAATGGCTATAGGTCGTGAGTTCGATTCCCATCCAAGATGTGTATGATTTTTCATATCAAGCTTTTGATGTCAACGAAAGTTATCAATATTCAGACATATGAATTAAATGCCATATTAAGTAAACTCTAGTCACCTTCGTTAGTATACTGTAAAGACAACCATACTTACAATGAATGAATAGACGTAAGTTTACAAAAAATTAAAAATTAAATATTAAATCTTCAATTTCGTCTACACAAATACGTCATCGATCAATCATCAATCAAGAACACAAATAATAAACATATATTTATTGATTTCATCAATATTGTAAAAAATAAAAAATCGGCCAAGAGCGATTCAAGCTCGCGCAGTTAGGGTTCCGTACCAATACTACTGTCTCGATACATAGATAGATTGTAGCGGCTTCTTAATAATAACTGCTGATGTCGGAATTCAAACCCTCAACCTCCCAGTTCCAAGTCAACATAACGCCTTGGCTACAGACTCGATAACTATTAATTCTATTAAAATCTAAATTTTGGTTGTTAGAAATTTAGTTGTTAGATCAGGTGGGGGGAGGGAGTGGATAACGGTTCTTTCTAGTAAATTTTGACCTACATCATTAAGACCACTAAACCAAAAATTAAAAAAAATATTTTAAGAATCCTTGGTCCAAACTAACCTCTGTCTTTTCATCGCAGCATTTGCTTTTCTAATCGTTTACTGACGATATATGGGCGTTTACTAACGTTACATAGTTTTCGAGACGAGTCCCTATGACAGACGGACAGACACGAGAGTGATAAGGGTTCCGATTTTCTTCGTAATGTACGGAACCCTAAAAAACCATCAAATGATAAAAAATATCTGTTGAAAATGACGTAAAACTGATCGGAAAATATATTTACAAATTTTTATCGTACGTGATTGAATATATAATGGGTTCTCGTTTACAAAATTTCCATTTATTCAGCTGACCAAACATTACCTAATTTAAATTTGTAAGCATTCATTTGGCTCAATGCGTGGAAAATGGAAGACTGTATTGATATTTGTAATTTAAAAATATATGTAAATGACTGTATGTTTACACGTTAACAAAAATATTGCGTGGAATTTTCCCAAGAACAACGTTAACAAAAACGGAGGATACAGTTTGGTTTGGCAGCTACATATCTATTTATCATCTATACATCCAAAATATAATTACACCACTCGATAGCTAAAGGATCAAAGAATTTGTTACGTTGAGTTAGGACTGTAACTTTGAGGTCGTTTCGCTGCGTCACATTATTTCCGTTTAGTATAAATTTTGACTCGAAGAAGTTAGTACGTTCGTTTTAGTTTCAATCGTCAGCTCTCTTCAAGATCTACCGACTGCGTATATAAAACTTAGTGTGAAATAGTTATAGTGAATATATACGGTGTCCAAGTAAAAATTACAATAAATAATGCAAAGTCGGCCTATACTGGTCGAAAAGCCAAATCAAGCTATAGAGATCGTATACGGTTGTAAAAGGGCTTCTCAAGAGCAATCCAGTGATACTCCGTTACGTACACGTATTCACATAAAATACATGGCCGTGTCTAGGACACAGCCATACCTCTTTTTTCATACCTTTCGATAAATAAAAAAAATTTTTAAATTTTTGTGTTATAAAAAAATGCACTAAAAATTAGTAGGTCGTTTAGTAGGTCTACCCATATTTAGACAAATAAAATCAGTTATAGAACTTTAAAGTCACTAAAAAGCGAGAAATAAAAAAAATTTTGATAAAATGGAAACCCGACTTCAAAAATCAAATATTCTAAAACAAAAATGCACTATAAAGTAAAAAAAGAATTGCATATTCTTGTGTCAATTGTAGTTCACCTAAGCAAAATTTTTTAAATATATATGTACAATTATTGTTATTTTTGGATTATAGAGAAATTCACATAAAATTTAGACACCGCCTCCAAAAATAACCCTTTAAAAAAAATTCAAAATCGGTTCATAAATGACGGAGTTCTGAGATAACACACATAAAATAAAAAATACAGACGAATTGAGAACCATCCTCCTTTTTGAAGTCGGGTTAAAAAAGGCTATTACGTCAAAAAATGAAATCTGATATTATATCTAAAATAACGTCATTCCTCAAGGAAATTACATAAAAGTATAATTTAAATGTGTTACCGCATAAATAGCCTTAAACCAACAAAACAAGCCCTCTGATAAAATAATATCAATGTCAATTTTACATAAAAGGTTTTTTTTATATTATTATTAAAGGAGAGACATAAAATACAAAATTTGATTTGAATTTCTTAGTAAATACAATCCGATCAAAAACATAAATAAAAAAAAGGGCCGAGTTTTCGGGATACTTCATATAATAGTTGCTCCTTAAAAAGTGATGATATCCCATTAAAGAGCTGAGCTATTTATAAAGTAAATAGCGCAAACTAAAACGTAAGAATGTAAGTGCAAAGTAAAATGGAAAAAAAAAATTTGGTTGAAAAAATTTATTTCGTAAGTTTTCTCTTAGTATGTTTTTAAAATTTTATATCGCGGCAAGTAATTTGTTAAAACTTACGAAACAAATTTTTTCAACCAAATTGTTTTTCAAAAAAATTTTTATAATTTTCCCTGTGCCTTGGGTACTAGACCTAAGTATATGCCAAATATCATCTTTAAAGGATATCTGGTGTAGGCTCTACGTTTTTATCCTGTCTAATGAAAATTATGGGCGTTCCCGCTATATTACGGTTTTTGAACCGCAATAAATTTTTAACCATTTATTTCTTAACGAAAAGCAAAAACTTGTTCTCTTATACTTCCCTAAATAGTTTATATTCGAAAAATCAGCACTGTAGCTCTTGTCGTTCAGAAGATATTTCGGGGTCAAATCGGCTCTGATTTTTCGATAAGTAATAATACTGTAAGCGCGAAGGCGAAAAACCTCTTAAACTCGGCCTGTCGCACTACCGTGCTCTAGATATTGTCTTCAACTCTTTTTGTATTGTGTCGAATGCATCTTAACATTCAATCAGCTTAGCTCTCAGTTGTCGTTCGACTTCGTTGTGGTGGTAACACCACTTCGAAATCATATCGAATTAATATCAAAATCGAATTGTTATTGTATATTAAACTTTATAAATTTATACTGTGTGATATATACGGTGATTCATTTTAAGCAATGAAACTGTATATTTCTTTAAAGAAAGATCTTTTGGAAAAAAAAGGGTTTTTTTTTAGGAGGATATGATGGATTTTCACTTTCATTTTGGCCTGCACGGTTACTCAAGGGTTAAATTGTGTTTTTTAACTGGTAATCCAGATTTTTTTGATACAAATCGAATACCGAATAAAGTTTATTTTGATTAATAATTAACCGTTTTATAGATGGTTTAAAAAATGGATTCTCAAAGATAAGATTTGAGAAAAATAAGACCTTTAGAAAATATCAAGAGTAACAAGTTTTTATTTTTGGTTAATGCTTGTTTAGAAAAAGGATTTATTGCTATTCATTCACCAAAAATAAAAACTGTTTATTCTTGAAAATTTTTTTCAAAAAACCTTATTTTACATAAAAAATGCAATTTTATGTTTGAAAATCTATTTTTTTTGTAAACGGCTATAAAATGGTTAATTATTAACCAAAATAGACTTTATTACTCTTTAGGTTTTATGATTGTTAGGTATTCGATTTGTGGCAAGAAAAATAGTAGGTTTTTATTTGACAAACAGAAGTTGACCCTCAAATAAACTTCAAGACCAATGTCAAGATGAAAATCAAGGTCATTAGAAGATGTAATTGTCCGAAACAAAACAATTTATTGTAATCAAAACTAACAAAACCATAAATATTCAAAATATTTCAATTCATTTGTGCCTTACTCATTAGGTTTTTGGGAAAATGTTTCATATAAAAGTTGAGCTATCATTTCAAAGTTTTATAATTGATTTGTGCCTTATTTATTCGGATTTTGGAAAAAAGTTTCGAATAAAAGTTGTTAGTATAGTTATAATGAACATTTTTTATCTGAAGAATTTTTTCAAAAACCACAAAAATAAGGCACAAATCAATTATAAAATTTTGTAATGATAGCTTGACTTTTGACGCTATTTGTACATTCAATACAGTTAATATCTAACATTTTCGTAAAAGTACACAGTGATCTAGGTTTAGTATATACATCTATGGCTCTACATCTGTTTTTGTGTGTGTATGTTTGTTAAATTTAAATCAAATTAATTTATTTGTGCGAATATGAAAATATTTACAAAAAAAAATTACAAAAAGAAAATACCACCAAAAATATAACCACACAACAATTTGTACAAATCATAATAAAATCATAATAATTTTCATTTCAAAGAAAATATTACATATTTACGTTTTTTTTTGTCGGGCTTGTGTGTTTTGTTGAAAATGAAAATTTGCATGAAAATTTATTATAATTTATCATTTTTTTGTTTTGTTTGAAATACTTCCATAATCATCTTTATCCACATACTACTGCGTTTAGGTAAAAGGCAGTGCACTTTTTTGACTGACTAGAATTTAAAAAAATCAACTAGAGTAAAGTTTTACCGTTTTGTTTTCGAAATATGATAGTTAAATTTTTTTTTCTTTCAAAATTACATTAATTTGTATATAAATATATGTATGCGTGTATATATGTGTATTTGCATTTGTTCTATAATAAAAACAAACCGGTTTTTTGTCCTGATTATATAAAACAGAGGTGGGCAGGAGTTGACTCGGCCAAGCTCTGAGTGAGAGGTAGGGAAGAGAGATAGAGTTAATACAGGGTAACCTACCAATTATTAATATTTTCTTTTTTTAATTAAAACATTTTCTGAAAAAAATATATTAATACCAAATCTTTTTTATGGTCACTATTATACAAAGTAAATAATACATACAATCATTCAATACATACTCTAGAATTTGGGGCTGGTAATTTGGGTCATAAAATGTACCTTTTTAGTATATATCATATTTGTGTATGAATAAAATAAAAATATATAAAAAATATATATAAATCTTTTGAACCTTTAAGTTTACCGCTGGACCATTGTAATAAAAGAGGGAAATTTTTGCAAAGGATAATTTAAATAGAAATATAGTTTTGGAAATTCCAAATAATTTGTCTAAATATTTTACTATTCATATCCGAGAACTAATAAAGAATTATTTACCTGATTTAATTATTTTTTCTTCGTATGGAGTATGCTCAGTATAGTGTCATGGGAATTTGATGAATTAAGTTAAATTTTACATAAAGTGGGAATTTGAGTTCTTCGAGTTAGTCTACTTTGAATTGAAAAAGTGAAAAGTACTTTTTATAGTAGTGGAAATTATTTTTCGCATAATTTGTTTTTCAAAAAAAATAAAATATTGACTATACTATAGACGATACTATATAATTATTGGACAATAATCGGTAGGACAACCTGTATTGAAACATCGTTCCGTCTTGCTTCAAAACATACCTTCTTTACTTACTCTCACCCAGCTTATGGAGAGCCCGTAAGGCTCAGACGAGCTGTCTGCGCCCACCTCTGATATAAAATAGTGTTGGTACCACCCTAAGGTACGCCTACACATGCATTTATTGACTCGTACTGTTTAAAATACGATGTTTTGTCAAAGTGAGTGATTCGTTTAGAAATTGTAATGGAATGTAAAACGTTTTTCCCCAATAAAAGTGAAGTAAATTAAATTTGGGATAAAAATTCACTACACCATATTTGCGTATACCAAATTCAGATTAAGTAAAAGTATTATGGAAGTATCATTGACAGTGATGTCCTACATATTTTGTAAAATAAACAACATAGACTTTTTTTTGCACAATCGTTTTAAACACGTTATATGTATATTAAAATATCAAGAAAAAAAAACAGTAAAAATGTAAACCGTTTTAAAACTGTAAGCAAACAAACACACATACATTAACTAACGACCCTTAACGTTTACAACAAATCAAACAACTCTGTTTCTTTTCCGTGGTGAACAGTGGAACAGAAAAAAAAAGGAATGAGTTATATATTTGATATTGTTGAAATTCGCTCCACAAGGTATGTGTGTCTATATTATATAACACACATGAAAAACACGTTATTTTACCCGAAAAGAATTCGATGTAATTATTTAGTCGCTGTGTGTGACGCGGACGCGGTGAGTTTTTTTATTTTAGTAGTTTTAGCAGAGGTGGGCACAGACGCCTCTCCGGAGCCGACCGGCTCTCCATAAGCTGTGTGGGAGTAAGTTAAAAAGGTATGTTTTGAAGTAAGACGGAACGATGTTTCAATACAGGTTGCCTACCGATTATTGCCCAATAATTTATTCAATCAATTTAGAAATAGTTTTATAAAATATTTATTGTTTAAGAAATATCTTTTACACTATGGAGAGATACACTAAAAAACATAATAATAATAACAATAATAATAATAACAATAATAATAATAACAATAATAATAATAACAATAATAATAATAACAATAACAATAATAATAATAATAACAACAATAATGATGATAGCAATAACAATAATTACAACAACAACAACAACTATATGTATTCCCACTTTGTGTAAAATTTAACCATGGCATCTTTATTGTTTCCAGTGTCATCAAATTCCCATGACACTATACCCCCTACTAAGAAAAAATAATTAAATCAAGTAAATAATTGTTTATTAGTTCTCCGATATGAATAGTTTAGGCAAATTATTCGGAATTTCCAAAAATCTAATTCTAAAATCTAAACTAAAATCTAAGCTAAATCATCAAAAAATTTACAAGCGGTTTACAATTGTCAAGTGGTAAACGTAAAAGATCAAAAGACTTATATTTTATTCATACACAAATATATTAAAAAGGTACATTTTATGACGCAAATTACCAGCCCAAAATTCCAGAGTATGTATTCAATGTATTGTATGTATTGTATACTTTGTATAATAGTAACCATAAAAAAGAGTTGGTATTATTTATTTTTTTCAGAAAATGTTTTAATTAAAAAAAGAAAATAATAATAATTGGTAAGAAACCCTGTATTTACTCTATCTCTCTTCCTACCTCTCACTCAGAGTTGAGTGCAGTCAAACTCTGCCCACCTATGGGATAAAGTAGTGATAGTATATACTTTGAGTGTATGCATACCTGCTAGCTTGGGCCGACGGCCAATTTACAGGTACCAGGAGCTAAAGGTAGGTAAAAACAGTACTTACATTTCTTAAAGTCTCAGTGCTGATTTTTATAAATTAATGATAAATTCTGTCAGACACTTTCCGTCGGCGGTAACTTTTACCAGACGCTTTAAAGTACCCAAAAAAATAATGTAACTTAACGTATAATCTCAGTCTTGATTTTTATAAATGATACTCAGGGAACTATTTCAATACTTCTTGTAAGCAGTCAGATCAATCGGAGGGACCAAACATCCCCCCAGAGACACATAAAGGTATAAATATTCTATGCGTATAAATATTCTATGCATTTGATATCTTGTAAATGTGGAGGCGCTGGTTAGTAAAATTATGACTTGTGTTTAATGTATTTAACATATTGCATTCTAACTGCCCAGCGCTTCCATCCACATTTTATTTTCAGTCAATAGGGAATATGCATGAAAATTTTTTTTCACCTCTATTTTCAGAATATGAAAATACTGTTAATACTGTAATAATATTTAAAAACGAAATTAAAATCCGACAAATATCAAGGAAGCTATAAGCTTTTATAGATTATTATCTGTCTCTTTTTTGCAAAAATACTAAAAACGGAGTTTTACGTGTATTTTAAATGGTGAAAGTGTAATATGACGTCACATAACATATCAAGAGGGCTATCACCCTCTTTATCTAATCGGTAATTTCAATCATTTATATCTCGCTTATTTCTAAAGTTATTTGAAAAGTAATTTTACCTTGATATTTTTCAAGTAAACATGCTTAAATTCAAGTGAAAAAAAAATTTCATGCATATACCCTATTCCAAATTGAATCCTTTTCCGAAAATATTAGATTATCAAATGATAATTAATGAGAACTCTAGGTTTTATAAAATCTCTAATTCACCCCAATACCTAGATCAGTTTTTGTATTATAAATACGTATTTCGACTTCAAAGTGGTCAGTCATCATCAGTATAAATTAGCTAGTCGTAATTTACTCTTTGACAATTAGAAATAGATAGAAAATCGAAATAAATAGACAAAAATAATTGAAAAATTAAACAAAATAAATAAAAATATAATAAATTTGATTGAAATTACTCTTGTTCAAATTACTTTCATTCAATTTACTTTTGTTAACATCACTCTAATTTAAATTACTTATAATTCGTTATTCGTTGATAATTTGGTGACAGTTTCACCAAATTATAATACAAAAACTGATCTAGGTAGAGGGGTGAATTTGAAATTTTATTTTTTCCGAAAAGTTAAATATGGTTTTTCTTCAACACAATATATACAAGGTTTCAGCTATTGACGAATCGATAAGTATTTCAAGAGACTTTAAGTTCACATCACATTCAGACTTAAAATTATCTGACATTGTTGTGTGATATATATATATATATATATATATATATATACATATATATATATATATATATATATATATATATATATATATAAAAGAAAAAAAGGCGAAAAATATTAATAAAAATGGGAAATCATATTGGATTTTTAACAACACGTACAACATATCAATATTACATTGCCTTAAGGCTTAAGGTGTTCATAACATGAGAGAACATATTTTAATTGCAATTATTTTCTCCTCAAAATTCGTGCTCCACAAATTCAATAGAATATTATACAAAGCAAAATTTTTTTTGTTAGATTTTATCGTTCCACACCATTAGTTGAACGCTTAGTTCAAAATTTAATGATTTATTAAAAATATTATGTAATTTTAATTCTGTTTTCACGACATAATTATTATTATGTCGTGAAACTTATTATGTCATAATAATTAGTTTGCAACACGAATACTATACGTACGAAAATGCTTGTGTGAAGAGATCTTACGACCTTCTATAATGACACACTTTGATGAAGGACAAGTTCGAAAATAACCTAAAATAATAAATCAAAACAAAAAACTACTATACTCAAAGTTGAACTAAATATATACAATTCAAGTTTGGATATTCCATTTTCCAGTCAAACGTGGAGTTATGGGTAGATTATCATCAGATCTCCAAGAACATATCCCGTAGATTTTTCCAGAAACGATTACTCAAAATTTAGATTTGAATTGATAACTAGCTTGAGTCAAACGTCCATCTTAAGGCACTATGTTTGAAACTTGAAAGTTCGATTCCATGCATCATATATTTAGTTAAACGTCCCAATCATTACCTTATAATATTTCCCAGATATATGAAACCCCACCAAAAACCTACAATGTAAAATATTAAATGTATAGGGTGGCACATAATTAACGCTTTGATTTATTTAATGAATGCGTATTTGTGCATCATTTGGTTTTAACTCGTGGACCAATTGAATCTTATATGGGAAAAGGTATAACGTATGTAAAATTATTTGCAAAGAACGCCTAGACATCACGCAACTGCTGATAACGTCGTCTGGTGGAAGTTTCGTGGTTTTCCTCAACACTTGCTTGCACCCGAGCAATGTGCACATCATTTCGAACTGCACGAGGTCTTGCAGCACGTGAAAGATCACAGAGAGCCCCATGTTGCCGAAAACGCTGAACCAATCGATAAATTGTCGGATCATGAAATAAATTTCGATATGATCTTTGTGTCTGAATAATGGAATGCTGACTTTCAAAATCAAATTGAACAACTTTGGTCCCTTATTCTGTGCTGAGTCTTTCCCACATAAATTTCCCAAGTTTTTCAAAGTTAATTCTGAAAAAAAAATACGTAAACAAAAAATGTATTCACTAATTAAATCATAACGTTACTTATCCGCCATCCTATATTATAAATATAAAATCTCTCTGTCAAAATATAAATTGAATATTGTTTTATCAATAAAATTTTACAAATTCATTAAATAACTAATAATTGTTCGATTACCGGGAAAATGATTATATGAGAATTAATATATTGACACTTTATTGTAATCAATATTGAAATGTTTTCATTAACATTTTTCATAGTAAAATATTTCATAACATTTTTAATCGATTTGATTGTTACATACAATTAGTACAATGGACCACAAAAGTAAAGTTCATTGGATTTGCAACAAGATTCTCACTCGCTTTTTGACTTTTTGACTTTTCGGAAAATGTTTCGAATGAAAATATTGTACATCTTTTTATGCGGAGACCATTTTTACGATAACCGAATGAATAAGACATAAATTGGTATAAAATTTTGAAAAAATTTAGTGAACATCTGTAAAAGCATAAAGCTATAAGGTCTTTTATTATTTTCTGAATGATGTATTTCACAATTTCATTGTATTTGATTTTAATTGTATATGATCGAATTAATAGATAATCAATACAAAACGTTTATGTTGTATGAATGTTGCATAAATTACTGTTGGATTGAGCGAGATTTGGGGTAGACGTGGTCAAAAATGCTTCTAATTATTTCATTTCCAGATGCCGGACTTAGAAATCCATAAATATGTACAGGATTAAAATTAGAAGAAAAACAATCACTTGAAAATAACAACTAACTGAGTTAATTGCTTAAATACCCGGAATATATTGAATTTATGAAAAAAATTATCAAACAAAAGTTGCTTATATTTTAAACAGGATCATTTGTTGTCTTTACATTTTTCTTCTATCTCTTACGGTATTAAAGATAAACAGCTTTGTCCATTTTGTCCAACTATGGTCTGATTTTGATCATTCTATTTTAAACTTGACCTTACTTTTTAGCTCTAGAACACACATAAAAAATTCCATATCGTTATCTCTTTTCGTTTTGGAGTTATCGTGTCCACTGACAGACGAACATGCGGAAATGGCCGAATTAGGTCATTTCATGAACACCTATTCCAAACATTTATGCCTGGGATTAATATTTTCAAGTGTTACAAAGTCGGGACTAAACTTAATATACCCGGTATATTTATATATAACGGGTATAAAAATGCTTCCTTTTTAAAAACAACTTTTGCCGGTATTTCTCAGAAATTAAGATAAAAAAACATGGTAAAACCTTTTGAATTGAACATGTCATTATTTTGAATGACATGTCGAAAATTGTCATTTTATAATGTTGGGTCTCGCCTGTCAATATGAACGACGAGTTATTAACGAATTCATTTTACATATTCTATATTTTGTTTATTTAATATGTAATATAAATTAATTAAATAAAATAAAACAATATTCTATCATAATAAATAATATTACTAGTAATGTTTTCATATTTATTATTATTTTCTATGTACACAAAATATTAATTACTGTGTAACAAATAATCTTATTTATTTAATACATAAATGGATGGTTCATTTATTTAATTAATTACAATTGAATTAATTAAATAAAATATATTTATTATTTATTTACATAATAAAATATAACTAAAGTTTAATTAACATAACCTATTTAGTGGTATACAGAATTTGGGGCTTTGAAGCACACTAGATGTAATTGAATCGAATTATTTGACTATGGTAATTACCCCAGAAAGATTATTTCCATCTTTTCTTACATATTGGCAATATACGTCAAAAGTTGATGTTAGTTTTTATAATTTTATAATTGATTTGTGCTTTATTGACATCATCCTTTGACGTCTATAGTTCTTATAAACACCAATGTGTAGCTGACAAATAAAAATTTCATTTTCTAGGAGTTTTTTCGCGTTTATACAACAGCATCACATCAGTGTTATACAAGTTGCCTATCAATAAAAAAAATTCCATGCTATTTTTTTTTAATTGTGAAAAACCACACAACATGAGTTTTCCCAGAGATAAGCTAGATCGGCTTTTTTAGAAATTGTTTGAACCGTTTGTGAAAATGCTTCTACAAACAATTAAATATATAAATATTGTTTCTTAAAATAGTAAAGATATGTAGGATATGCAAATACAGAACAGGCTCCAAGCCTTTTCCAAAACGCCATCTTAAATAAATAATATTTCTTTATAACAGTATGCGTACATATGTTTACATTAATTTCATCTCTCACAAACGGAAATTTCTGGAACATTTCCTATGTGGGCGTGTGTGTGACAAAATAAACAATGAATATATAAATGTATTCGATATTAAGAGATCTTGGATTTGTATGCCCTCCTATATAATGTACGGATGATATGTATTAAGTCTTTAAATCCTTTATTGATGGCTTCAGATTATTGATGAAATATTTGAGATACCTTATTCAACAATTACAATTGAACTGACCTCGTTTTTTATTTGTATATAAACTTCTATAGATTTACGAAAATTATACAGGGTGCTTTCATTTGAAACAACGCACATGAATATTTTTTGAAGAGAATATCTTTGGAAAAATTAACACGAATCAAAGTTAATTTCTTCGGAGGGGGGCATCTTTGATTTTGTCCTTGGCTGTCAATGTTATATGAAGGTTTTTTTTTTTAAATAGGGACCCGTATTTTTTTCCGATCGTGTCAAAAACTGAGTAGTTAACGTTTATTTTGTAGTTTGTTTAGTAGTTAAATAAGATTTGTTGGACTATCAAAGATAAGATAAAGATAAAGGTCCTTTATTTTAGGGACAAAAGTAGTTTTGAGCCTGGGAAATAAAAACATAAACTTTATTGTCATATTTATTGTGAGCAAGGTGATTGGTTGACAAAGATGAATAGATCACTCATATCTTAGCATTGCGCGATGATTGCCGATTGTCACATACCCGATTGTTACAAAACATGTGACATTGTATAATCTGAAATTTCATATCACTCGCCACATAAAATTTTGTATAGTCCCGCTATAGACGTTTACACATCAAAAATTTATCAAGAATAACAAATTTTTATTTTTGTTCAATCAATAGGAATTTATAAATAAGGCTCAGTCCTGCCCATAGCTGATAAATCCCCTTCGCTCTATTTAACTAACGTACCTTAACACGTAGAAAACTTTTAACACGTAGAGAACAAGAATTCGAGAGTGTAATGCCTTAAGAAATTTTATGTTTTTGAATATATAATGAATTCGTTTGTGTGTGTGTTTTATATCTGTAGGCTAGAATATTTTTTAATTAATTTGTGAAACGGTGTGTATAACGAACTAGCTGGCTGTCTGTTACGTTAAAATTTTTCGAAGCTATTCGACGAAACTAAAAACAAAAAACTATTTACACTTTTCTATTCTATGTATATAATTGTTGAAAATTAATTAATTAAAATTTTATGTGATTTTTTGTCACATAAAAATATTTTTAAGGTTGTTCGGACAGTACAGTAGTACATTTCATAATAAACAGAAATTCTTTTTAACAGAAATTAAAAATTTTAATATGTAAATTAATTATTTTAATTTAGTAAGCATCTAACATCACTATAGTAATCAGATTTATGTAAATATTTAATTAATAAAAATAATAAATAATCGTCTTTTGACGATTTGACGGAAAATTTTCGTGAATTTTTTATCTTTTTAATTAAGATATTTACAAAACTCTTCGGCAGGCTATTTTTTTTTAATTGTACGAGATTTAATTTGTAAAAGTAGAAGCTTTTTACTTTTTAATCTATAGAAGGTGGAGCAACATTATCGAAAATGTATGCGTTCATTCGACATATGCTATTCACAACATGTTAAAATTCCAATTTTTAATGATTAATTACATGAAAATCCTTTGTCAGAATTTTTTCAAAAAATTATTTTATACGTATGAGATAGCAATTAATAACATTATATTTAAAATTTTGCCCCTATTCCTAGAACATTTGTTTGTATTTTATAAATACGTATTTCGACTACAATGTAGTCATCATCAGTATGAATTAGCTAATCGTAACTATCTCTAGGATATGGATTCAGAGATATGTTGCTTGTTGCTAATTTGGTGCCTGTGTCACAATGATATTAAAAAATTCTGTCTTTTTAAACGATTTGGCTGAGGGCATAATCTGACTTGAGGATTATTTAAGTTGCCTGACTACTAAAGTGAGTGTATCTACGTTAACCTTGACATTCAGGTATTGGATTTTTATTTTTGAAAATGGTTTAATTTTATTAAATCAGAATTTGATCAATCTTTAATAAAAAAAAAAACGTTTTTTTTTCTATTATTAAATAATTAATTAGTATTTTTATATATAGTTTTTTCTAATATGGAAAATTTTTTTATTTTGCTTAAACATGGCCCCATTTGGCTTTGTACAATCAAAAAGGCTTTAGTTTTTATCTTTATATACGCGTAAAATATTATTCGATGCTTAAAAATTGATTTTGAGATTTTAACGAATCTTTTTAAGTTTTGTGGAAACTTGTTAACAAAGAAAAAAAGTGTTTTTGTATTTATGTACGCACGTAAGCAGTCATACTTCTTGTTAAATAATTTATTAAAATAATAATAAATAAGGTCAATACTACTATTAAGACACAAAAGTTTAATAAAATGATATAGTAATGAAAAACTACAATTGAAAAATTATATAGTGTATCTAAAACCAATGATTCTACATTTGATCAGGATCAGCGCCACTTCTTATGTTCAAATTAGAGTTTAAAAGACTGCCATTAAATCCATTATTTACATTAGAATTAGAGTTAGTGAAATATATTAAGACCAGGCCAGGTTTATCAATAGATACATTTAATATACAAAGTTTACGAGCTTTGAAAAATGATCATTCAGAATGTGGTTCGTAATTATAATATTCTTCTTTTATCAGAAACATAGAGTAATAATGATAAAGACATTCCTGTACCTAATTTCAACTGTATAGACAAATTTAAATTTTCTAATGTTCTAGCAGGTGGTGTAGCTACTTACTAAAATAATAACGATGATTCAAATTTACATATTTTCAGTAATTAGTCATCAATAATGTATGTATTTTTGTTTCAATTTTGACAGCCTAAATAAATACCATTAGGTGGGTATATATTCTACACCAATGTTGACATGAATGACATATGTGAATGCCATTTGTAAACTTTGTATATAGAAATCGTGTGAATGTTTTGTTAGATTTTAACAACCAACTAACAAAAACAAATCTCCTTCTTATAGTTAATATCGGCACTATACAAAGGGTAAAAATAATATCTACTAATATCCTGTTTTTACGATAATAAGAATATACAATTATACATTAATATTTCAAGTTCAAACTTGAGGACCATAAAACACAAATGTTTTCACAAAAGTAAAAGGGGGTTAAAATATATTTTTAATACCTCCTAGTTGCAATTCTAATTTTGTTAATATAGTTGGAATAAAAACATCTTCGTTAATAGTTAGACAGGATACATCACATACGAAGGACATGCTTTAAGATTAAGACTGCCTTTTTAAACAATAAATAAATATATAACAATCAACATATAAGTATTATTATTTCTCAACAAAGATCACCCAAATGTCCAATATCCTAATATGTTTCACACCGTTTCGTATGATTGCTTTGTTTATCAGAAATCCAAAATTAAAATTAGTTTACATAAAACTGTTAATAAACATTGCAGGTGGATTCCGTTTCTCATGAGATCTCTCCATTTTTTCCGAATATCACAGAAATAATGTACTAAACTGAAATAATATTTTAGAAATTCGGGTTTAACCTATTTCCCAAATTTCGTGTACCACGCACATATTGTTATTTAATTGAATGAATTTAATATTAATATAATTTATATTGACTCTGAAAATATTGTCATTTAATTTGCTTCATATAATTTACAGAGCGTTTCAGTAATAATAATTAGAAAGAGAGGTACCGCAAATGGATCCCTAGCACCTAGACCAAGAGATCCTCTGTGCCCTCCTTGAGAACAACCTATCACCCGAAGGCCAGACGTCTCCGGGATAGGATTCTGCCGAGGCCAGACGAAACACAGAAGACCCACAACTTCTTCGCCGGGATTACTCCCAGGATTGTTGCATCCAAGGTTTCGGACCCAAACATTCTATACCTGACACCCTACAGGTTTCTGCAGGTGCAAATAACATGTATGGAGGTTTCATTGTCCTCCATCAGGCCCTACAAGTGGGATTATCAGAGATCCCCAGGTTATGAAGGTGGTAGTTCAATCGACCGTATTCTGTTAAGTGCCCCACCACCCTTCTCAACTGCATTCTATTGAGTTTCATCCGAGCACAGTCGAATGGCCTAGCTATGCGTATGCACAACTCGTCCCGTCGCATGCCTTGCGCAAAATCCAAGTTATGGCCACCCCTTGATTCGGTGAGCATTTCAGTAAAATTCCGTGAAGGAAATATTTTTTTTGCCGAAATATAATTGCGGGAAAATTAATTGATTTCATTTTTGCTGTGAATAAAAAAGTTCCATTTATTGGATAGAAAGTTTTCTTCAAAATATAAAGAGTACATATTTTAAATCCGCCATTGCTCGAATCTCGAAAACAGAGAAGAAATATGCTCCGATCCCATTTCATCAGAACTTGCATTCATATTTCGATGAATACTATAAATCTTTAAAGCATTTCTTTCACCATTTTTTTTTTTGGGACGAAATCTCTAGAACATAAAATTTTCGAATCTCCATGTAAATACGAACTTAAAATCGCTTCTTTATATACATATCCTTCTTCCTGAAACATTTTGTATATAGCTACGTCGTTTGTGAGACAAGCCTATATTTATCTTAAACACACAATTTTCGAGCTATAATTGTTATTATCAAGTAGTTATGTATTTTTTAATAATAAGAATTTTCCTTTACTCAATGATTTTATTATAATTGGTTTAGAAGACAATCCACAGAGTATTGACCTTGTGTCCTTGAAATGTATATTAGATGTCCTACAATAATGATGTCTAAGCTAGGTAGCAGGGAACAATAATATTTTCCTAAAAAAATCAGAGTATCATTTGCGGTTTGTGAATTCCAATCAAAATATGGAATTTGCATCCCACAGTTATCCTATATCTAAGTTAAAAATTTTGTACATTTAGCTCAAAAGTTTTTTTCCATTGTGATGCCTAAGGATATGAGGATGTGAGTGGAAGACAAGGAAATTTGTGTATAGACTAGGAATTGGTAGGATGTGCGGCTGCAGCCGACTTTGGTCGGAACTATGCCGATACTCATCTGGAATTCGTGAAGGAAACTACAGAAAACCTTAGAAAAGCATAGCCGGTTACTTCGTTCTTGTACATACGCCGACAGTATAGTGAATGAACCACCCTCCCCCTGTTTTAAATAATTGACAAACTGTTGATGTCGGGATTCGAACCCGTAACCTCCTAGTTCCAAGTACACACAACACCTTTACAAGCACGGCTACTTGCATGGTAATTGTAGGTCTTAAGAATTATGGTACAAAGTTTAAAAAAAAATCGGAGTCGTCTTCGAATAATTCTCAAAAGACTCAATTATATAAAGAACAAAGAGTGATTTTCCTGTTTTTAATCAAAATCGGTGCAGTATTTGATGCTCGAACAAACAAACATATACACTTTTATTTCCATAAAAACATTGCAGTCGTGTGAGGCGACAATATTAAACTTAAGTTTAAAGTTTCATTCCGTTCGCTGTTTTCGTTCAAGAGATATCTTGTTCACAGACACAAATCCATCCAGACTCAATTACATATATACATACACACAGGCCCATCAATGATCAAAAATGGGTTTTTAGGTACCAAAAGTCATGAAAATGTAAAAATTCGATAAGATCTCAATGTCGATTTTCAGCATAGAAAACAACACTTCTATATTCTATTAATTATGTATTATAAATGTGGAGGCGCTGGTTAGTAAAATTATGACTTGTTTTTAATGTTTTTAATGTATTTAACATATTGCATTCATACTTCCCAGCGCTCCCTCCTATTCAGATTTAATTTTCAATCAATTTCAAATTGAATCCTTTTCCGTAAAGTTAAATATGGTTTTTCTTAAATACAACACATCAAAGTTTACACCAATGGATTTTGTAAAGACAACTTTAACATAGTTTACTCAGCAAATTAATTGACGAATCAAAAAGTGTTTCAAAAGTTGTTTGTGCAAAATTTTATGCACTATTAACTGTTATTATCTAAATTTTAATGCCTTTCGAGCTATTTATGAACAAATTTGTTCGATTTTGCGGGTTATATATTTATGTTTTTAGTAAATTATTTAAAACGATCTACCCTTCATGGGCGATGTTCTAATTGAGATGATTTTGAACCGATTTTGATAATCTTGGTATATTTTGCCAGTTTTTGGTAAATCTGTCTCAGGTGACATATTTATGTTTTTGTTAATTAAACGCAATAGAGTAAAAGTTTTACGTTTTATGAAAAGAAACTCTGTTAATCATCATTAGTGAAACGATTGAATGCTTCAAGCTTCTAGAAATCCACTGGGAATGTATCCCTCATATATCTTTCTGAATGACGACCCTATTAAAATGACATATATACATATATATATATATATATATATATATAATATTTTTAATGAATTCTATGTTAATTTAAAACAATTCCAAGTACACGAAGGTCTACTATTGTTATCTTCACTATTGTTAACCATTTGTGCTCAACCCCCTGTGAATTCATATGTTGTGATGTGTTATGTATATATATATATATATATATATATATATATATATATATATATATATATATATATATATATATATACATATAAACATAATATATTTATATATATTATGATAATATACATATCATTAAACCTTTAGGGTTTGGTTTAATGGCCTCCTTTCATATTTAAATGAACCACTTGTACACATAATATTCGGTATATTGATGTAATAAACATACGGAACTAAGTGCATGAGAGTAGATGGTAAAAGTTTCTGCACAATCAACACGGCTATTCAAGTTAAACACTTATTTTGGTTTCTTTTATAATTTCTGCCTATCAGTAATTACATTAATTACAAGTTTACCCCGGCGGCTTTGCTCACGTTTATTCTGATATTTCAGGCTCTCGTCATTGTAGCAAGATTCAATATATATATATATATATATATATATATATATATATATATATCCGTTATGCCTAATCGTAAGCTTTTAAACCAAAAAAAGATTCAGCAAAATCGGTGTAGTAGTTTTTGCGCGTGATGCTGGAACAAATAGACATTTACAATTTTATAATAGTAGATATCCCTAGGTTTTATTTCCGAGAAAAACCCGTTTCTTCCAGTATTTCACAAGCTAAGAAATAACGAAAAACTTTGTCAAAAGTAGGTAACTTGTAAGACATTGGTGCGACGATGTTGCATATGCTTCGAGTTAACTTAAATTACTCATAACAATAACACTTTTTCTGCAATTTGTCCATATTAAGACTATTCATATGAATATGAGGGAAATAAAATTGTTTAGTAAATGTTTCTAATACTCGGCTTTTTAGAACCAACGAGAACTGGGTCCTTTTTTGGTACATTAACAAGTTTTGGTCGGATATGTGTATATAATCCAGAAATGATAACAATAAATTATGAATAATTAAACAAAACATAAACAAAATGCGAACCCTGGTTGTTATTGAAAACACCAACCTCGTTTACAAATTGTGAATTGAAAATTTAATACTATATGAACTAATTCGCTACGTACTTGCTAAGCGCAGGGGTGGAAATATATAAACGACCACAGAGTAAAGCAGTACGATATTAATACGGAAAATCGTAGGATAATCTTGAATTAATCATACTGTAATTTAATAGGAGGATCATTCGTTTATTGAGGGTTCAATTTGTTTAAATCAATTTAGATAGGATTTTAATTTTATTCGAAAATTATTGTTTGTACCTTCAATCCTTCAATGTTTAGGTTCAGTTTGGCTCGTTTTTCAAAACGTTTGGTGAACCCTGTTATAGACTATATAATATGTTATAGGTACGATTAATTCATGTTTTTTTTTAATCAATTTTATCTGTTAAAATTAATTGAAATATATAATCAACAAATGGTTTGAATCATAGGTACAAAAAAAAAAAATGAATTAACAAATTAAGAAATAACTTTTAGTAAGTAAATTAGTTTTAAGTAAACAAATTAAAAGTTTCAAACACCAAGAGAATTGCAATTGAATTTAATGTCTTTATGAATGGATTATTATATTTGCTAACCATATTTAAATGAAAACAAAGTCGTACTTTTTGTTTGTTTGTTTTGTATTAAACATCTGTTGTACTATTAATTCAATTTAAAGCACTTTAATGATTTTAATCATTGAGATAATATTTTGAGTAAATTTTAGAAAAACATATAAAAACAATTAAGAAGTATGTAAAGTTCTATTCAAAAAAAATAGAACCAAACTGGAACAAATCTAAACATTCTTCCAAAGTTTTGTAGGTTTTGAAATTTATATATATTTTTTGAAATTTTAATAGATTTCGAGTTATTTATGAACAACTTAAGTCTAGAGTTGCTATATTTCGATATATTATGTCTGAAATCAATTTGCACCTATTTTGACGAATCAGTTGTATAACTTTTCGGATATGAAGAAACCATGATGCGAGTTTTTTGTTAACTAGCCATTTGGGAAGTTATTGTAATGATCCCGATTGGAAAAAATTCTCATTACTCGAATTTCAACATTTCGAGGCCTCTAGAGTCCGAATGATATCGACTCCGGACCAATTTAATTGCATAATGTTTGCAATAAATTTGAATTGGGTTTTTCTTATAAAAAAAAAAACTACTAAAAAATTGTTGTAACATAAAGAAAAATTTAACTGCATCCGAATTGTCGAAGCATCTTAAAAATGCTGGTCTCTAGTTTTCAAGGGCACCAAATGGGAAGTCGGCAGTGTGGTTAGACCAGTCGTATCCATCCTCTTTAATGATTCTAGTATTTCAGCTTAAGTTTTTTATGAATTCAAGTGTATTAATATATATATATATATATATATATATATATATATATATATATATATATATATATATATATCAATTCTTAGGGTCATGTACTTTTTAAATTATGTACAATTACACACTAGAGATTTATTTAAAGATTAATCTTACAACAACAACACAGAGCTACTCTTAAGGAGCTATGGTGTTGTGAGCTAGTAAATATTTATTTATTTCGCTAGACGTCGCCGTTATCGAAAACTTGATTTTATACACTGAATTATTATTATCCAAGTTTTTTCTCTTTTTTTTATATATTTGGTATTACGTAAACAAAAAATATATATTTATTTACATAGATTTGTTCTATTTTGTTAATAAAAAAGTACATGACTATTCACAAGTTATCGTAATTTACACGTGAATGATATCATTATACAGAATAGTTAAATTCACGTTTAAATATCAATAATTATTAACATGTTAAAACAAATCTTCTTGAAATAAAATAAAATTCTAAACTAGCCTACCGATTTTGATACGGTTTTCACCATCAGTTTATTTCGGCAGGTTTATTTTGCACATAAACCTGCCGTTTATTTTTCATGCATATTGAATTTATCGATAGTAGAGAAATATCGATGTTTTGTCTTTCAGTCGTAAAAAGACGCTCAAGAGGGCGCTTCCATAGCGTACGCTGATTTATACGTACGCTGACTGGCTCTTCAAATTAATGTTTTACAGAATTGCAGGTCTAAAAAAGGTCTAAAGAAAAGTCGATAGGATATGTCCTTCTATGGATAACTCATAATAATCAATTTTATCTTTCAAAATTGGTTGAAAAATAAAATTGGTATCTTTGAAAGATAAAATTGGTTACTATGAGTTATCCATAGAAGGAAATATCCTATCGACTTTTCTTTGGACCTTTTTTAGACCTACAATTCTGTAATACATTAATTTGATCAGTATACGCCATGGAAGCGCCCTCTAAATCCATTGGCAGTAGTTAAATTTGCCAAAAATAAGAATAAATGTTCAATTTTTTCGGGTGTTTTACATTGTAAAAATTTTTAAAACGTTACCGTGTAAACTAACATTGCATTAACACAATTACAAAACAGTGTTTTTAGATTTTTAGTGTAAATAAACAAATCTATTTATTTCGATGGTGATTTTTTTCTTTGTTTGTTGTTGATATTGGTTCAGTTATATCAGGATTTAAATATTTATTTACTGTACGAACAGACCAATGGACCAATGGTGGACCAATGGTGGACCAATGGACCATTGGATCGTGTCAAATAATTAGTTCATTTATATTTACACTCATGAAGAATGATATGTTTATAAAAAAAACTATAAAGTTAAAAAAAAAAACACGAATAGTTTACTCGGCTCAAATCAATATTCGATTTTGTGGTATCGCAGGTGTTTAGATAAAATTACAGGACCTTTTTAATTCTGCATGAAAATAGTGATACACAATTTTAGGTCAGAGAATTGGTTGCATTTTCATTATCCTTAATTTTTATATATTATTTAAAGGATATTATAAGTTAAGTACCGAATTTGAAAATAGATAACTGAAATTTTGTGTTTTAGAGTTAAAAAGGTGAACATCAAGTTAGAATGAGATAATATAATTTATTCTACACTATCGACACGCCTTGGCAATGCATAGATGCATGTATTTAATTGGATAAGGATTAATACAATGCCAGTCAAAATAGATTCGCAAATGACTCATTAATTGCAACCAGTGAAATTATTTGTAACCGGTTACGAAACACAAAAATAAAATTGCGGTCCATCCTTAGAAGATAAACGGGGTTTTCTGTAATCCTATTGATGACCTACAATTCTGTATAGTACATTAATTTGATGTATCCAATATTGTTTAAGTCAGCGTACGCCATGTAAGCACCCTAGAAGCATCTTTTCACGACTTAATTACAAAACATCGAAATTTGCTTACAATTTTTAAATTTAATATGAATGTCTGGGAGCAAATTCAATCTTTGGCATCTTTAGACAAACATAGAAAATGATCGATTTTTGAAAAATTTCGAAAACTTTCAAAAATACAAAAGCCATTTATTCGAGTCCTAGACCACTGCGCGTCCGGCCAGTGGTAAAGTTTTTTATATTTGTGTATATACATATATATATATATATATATATATATACATATATATATACATATATATATATATATATATATATATATACATATATATATATATATATATATAAATGCATGGTTAATGAATTTTTATTTAAATTTATATACCCATTGGATAAACTTTGCTTAGGTGGTAGTAAAATTTATGAATTTACTACGCTTAAAGGGTAGTGATGTCGTGCTAGAATATATATATATATATATATATATATATATATATATATATATATATATATATATATATATATATATATATATATATATATATATATATTTAATAGCATAGTACTCGACGACATATCTCTAACAAATCATACTATTTATCACCACGTTATTTAAACCAAAAAAAATAAATAAAAAACCATGACAAGCCTGAGCTACAAAAAAAAAAACCTACACAAACAAACTCTCTGTGCTCTAATTTTTTAAATCGACTTTTTTAATTTACTATCATACAAACCATACATATATACACCAGTGACCTTAAAACAGTTTAATTTATTTCGTTTAAAAAAATAGCCTACTCATGTTAGTTAATTTCATTGGTGCGAAGAGGTCAGTATTTTACCAGATGAAAAAAAAAGTCATTAATGAATGGATCATCAACTATTGAAAACTTTCCAAAATAATTATAAATAAATTGAAAAAAAGAGGCTGGGTGCGACTGATCTACCCACACTGCCAACTTCCTATACTCATTATTAAATATCATTATTAATAATTTTCTAATCTTTTTTTAGGTTTAGGTTTTTTTTAGGGGAAAAATTTGAATTTTCTACCCATGTATCAGTCGCAGACATAATTTATCAATTAAATACCGACACAGCTTGAACGTGTCTGGTTGTGTTATTTATTTTCATCGAAAAATATAACCCTATGAACTTCGGATACTTTGAGAATACAATTTAATTCGTCTGAATTAATTCATTAATTACTTATTCATGACTCAAACCACCACCAACAACGCACCCACAGACCCACAGATGTATCTTGTGTAATTAATTACGATTTATTTACACAGATGTTGTCCCGAAAAAAACTACAGCTAAATCGTACCTATATACCAAACTTATATTAAAAAACATTTATGTGAGAAAAAACTACTTTTCATTCAAAGTTTGTAATTATAATTATCATTATATATATACAGGATGTTTCAGAATTGTACGTTACCAAAACAGTTGATACAAACAGTTGATACAATGTCTCAAATTAATTTATTACCGAGATATTAAATGCAAAATCATTGAATATACCTTTATTTTTAACTTTCAATATCTCGGTAGTAAATTAATTTTAGAGACATAGGTTTGCATGAGCTTTTAAAGTGACACTTTTTTAGCGAGACTAGTGAATCGGAATAACCTTGATTGAAAAAAAAAATACGAGTAAAAAATAAAACTAATAAGCATATCTTTATATAAATAGCTGGTCTACTATCTTTGTATTGTGTGTATTGCTATCTTTGTCATACAGTAATGAAATTGAATAAGTTTTGCCACAACTTTTGTACAATTTTGTGAGTGAGGCGCGCTCTTTTGGTCGTTTTTGTGCTGGAGAATATATTCTTGTAATAGAGCCGTGAAATCCTGAATCATTCTGTGTACATAAATTATGTATTTTTACATGCTAAACACTTTGCTTGATCTTTTGTTTAACATTAATAAAAAATCTAATGGACGCCCACATGGACGCCCGTTTGCCCTTAGCATACCAGTTTCACTTATGTACACAACGAGACAGAACGTCATAATGGAAACGTTTTTCATTTAAAAAAAAAAACACAAGTGGTCATTTTTTTCTGTTAACAAAATGGATTACATGTATAGTTTGTCTACAGACATAAAACACTTCAAAAAAATAAAGGATTATATTTGAATAATATTTTAACATTACACACATACATGTATATAAATACTGTAAACGTACACTCCCGTTCAAAAAAAAAATGAACAAATCTGGAATGTTAATTTTCTTACATTTCATTAAACTCCTCACTTTTGTAACTATTTGTATATTATTTATTTATAAACAAATATAAGTAGTATATTTTTTAAATGTGGAAAAAGGAATGGAAGTTTTATATTTTTTATTTATGTAAACAATTTATGTAAACAAAAACATTTACCACAAGAATAATCAAAATTGTGAGAGACTGTTTCGGTTCAGGTCTGTTCATTTTTTTTGAACGGGAGTGTACAATCCGAATCATTAAAATTGACTCTGTCTGAATTTAAAATCGTCCTGTCAAAGAAACTTTTGGAATAATAATAAATGAGAAAATAATATTAGTCACAATACATTATACTATGGGACACAAAAGTCGTGTTCTTTTTTCAAAATTGTATAGTCGTTTTGTACCTTATTCGGTCGGTTTTTGGTAAAATGTTTCAAATTAAAGTTGTCAGTATATTTATAAAGAACAACTTTTATTCGAAACATTTTCCCAAAAGCCGAATGTATAAGGCACAAAATGACTATACAATTTTGAAAAAAAGACACGACCTCACAACGATTGTCCCATAACTATATTTATTTGTTATATCGCAAAGGGCTCGAACAATTAGGATACAATTTTCAGAATAAGAACTTTCAGGGGCAAATAATCGATCTCGTTAGATTTTATCAGTAGGAAAATTTGTTTTTTTGCCGATTTTTCACAAACAAAGAAATAGTGTGAAAGTTTTCTAATGGTAGGTACCTTGTAAGACATTGGTGTGATGATATTGTGTAAACTCATGAAAAAATACCTACATACTGGATCTTTTTGAAAACGTCCCACATCTACCGAGAGCAAAGACCATCTGGCATCCAGGTTGTTAGTCATAATACATCGTAAATTAAGCTGCTATAACGACCGAAAATTATTTCTGCTAGACTAAACAAATTTTGATAATCGATCAAATCTACAAATGTTAATAATAACAATAATAATAATAATAGGAACCGGTCATCACATAGGCTGGGTAAAGGCCTCCTCCAGAATACACCATTCGTACCTATCTTTCCAGCAATGGATACAAGCTCATCACGCCATCTTTTATTTGGACGACCTTTTCTCCGCGTACGATTATACGGTGTCCATAAAGTAGCTCGTAATGTCCATCTACAATCTCTAATTCACGCAATGTGTCCCGCCCATTTCCACTTAAGCCGCTTTACACTTGCGACCACATCTTTAGCTTGTGTTTCATTCCTTATTTCGCAGCAGCGAATTTTCTCGGCACTCCGTATTCCTAATGAGCGCTCCATACTCCTTCTACAAATGTTATAAAATCTAAAGTTGGATCGTTTATTTTTGAATTCAAGTGTACATAAATATAATCTTGTAGACATTACACATTAAAATATAACATATTAATGTTTATATTTTGTAGAAAAATTACATACAGGTCATATAAAATAGAGAGAGATCTTTTACAGAGATTTTTGTGATGTTAGAACTAAACGATACATTTTCACAGAAAGCACATCCGAAAAATTCTACGAAATAAAATAAGATATAAAAATGCGAATTTTTATTTATAGTACGGGGGCTAAGCGACTACAAAATATATTCTCATTAGTAATCAATGCAAACATGCATTAATAATCCTATTCCTTAAAATATGTATTGCCAAAGTGTCTGGGTACAATAAGAGGTCAGTTTACGGGATTGACATGGTTCGGGTTAAACGATTTAATTACCCAAATTAAGGAAATTAAATTTTGAATAAATACGGTCTCTACAATTATTTTTGGTACAAGTCATTGATTTCAAAGATACGAGAGTAATTAATTTGAACCAAAATCGGTCATAATCTAATGCGTATCACAAATTTCCTTCGACAACAACTAAAAATTGAAGTTAAAATATGGTAGTTTTACCTCCCTTTCAAATCCCTAAACTCACCTCCAGTCCGGTATCCGGTCCCCTACTTTCGGAATAAATCCTTTTTTAAAGAATACAGTTTAATGATTTTGTGCACTACAATTTTCATTGCATGAACCCAAAAGTATAAAGATTACAATTTGTCTCGCCTGGCACCGCTGTACTATAAAAGAAGTACAATAAAAGTGTATGCAAAGCGTAATAACTTACATGGTATGCCGGTTGCATATACTCATAAAAATATCATTCAAAGGAAACTCTTTATGAGCTCAGTGATGATAGATTTTCAATAGCATTTTTATTGAAAATTTTTATAATATAGAAAAATATTTTAGAATACGCTTTTAAAAAAATCTTAGAATAATTTAATAAATTCTGATTTTATAAATAGCGGAAATACTATTTTACTTTTGAATATTAAACTTACAGGGTGTTACAAGGGAAATAATCCAGTTCATATATACAGTGAATATACCAGTTACAGAGGTACAGCCTAAATTGAACTATTGCAACTAATTGTGTTAACTATTTAAATACTCTGTATATATTGAGTTCATTATTAGTGCCTGAACTGTTTATTTGATTTCTTACACACGCACATATGTATAAAAAGTATAAATGGTGCATTTACCAAGGTACTATGAGCCACAAAATTGGCGTTCTTTTTTATGCAAATTTTTTAGTTGATTTGTGCTTTTCTTCTTGCTCATACGGTAGATCCCGGGGTTGTATTGACCGATTTTATGCGTTCGCAAACTTGGAGCTATTTATTGGAGCTCAAGAACACACACATAATTTCAGCTCGTTATCTTTTTTCATTTTTAAGTAATCGCGTTTACAGAAGGATACACGGAAAATGGCTAATTAGGTCCTTTATGAACACGTATACCAACTATACTTTCTCCAATCCGAATTTTCAAGTCCGGACTAAGCTTATTTCATTTTGTTTCAAGTGTTTTGATTTTAAGTGTTTGAATAACTATGTGTTTATCGAATCGACAAGTCCAAAAATAATTCATTTGTATGACAGTGCTTCTGTAACATGCTGTAACATTGATTACGTAACGGGATGCTTATAATGTTTTATTTATAGAAAAATTAAAATTATTGAATGCAGTGTTTATGGAATCTAAACACAAATTTTTAATTTAGTATCAATTGAAAATTCAATGAATTATTTCTATTTTTAAAACGATTTTTTTTTTAAATAAAATGTTTGACAAAATTTTTGGGGTTCCGTAGTTCAAACTAGGAACGATTATAGTGCCATCATGTCCATAACCGTTTTACTCGCGGTGTGATAAGTGCTATACAACTGAAATTTTTGCATGGTTATGGGTATTTAAGGCCTTCATAATTTTTGAAACACAATCTTGAAACAAAAATGGTTTGGGCAGTGATTATCAACCTTTTTTTTGTCGCGGCACACTTTTAACGATTTCAAAATTTGACGGCACACAAAGAAAAAGATAAGTTTAAAAGTTGTTTACTTACGTCTGTGTAAAATAGTTTATGTTCATAACTTTGAATGTAAAATAAAATAATATGTACTACAAAAACAACAGTACGTTTATTAAGGGATTCATTACTAGTTAATCATAAGAATACTTTTAATGACAAATTTGAACTTGATGTTTTTTGATAATTTCATTTATATTTGGTCGTAAAAATGACAATGCTACTTTTATATCGTCTTCTACATTTAACAGTCTCGATCTTTTTTTCGTTTTTATGTTGGTTAATACTTTGCTATATACATTTCTAAAATTTGGCGGCAAACTTTAAGAATTTGGCGGCACAGTGGTTGAGAATCACTGGTTTAGGGAAACCCTAGGTTGCGTGTCCGTGTGGTGTCCGACTGTACACCACACTTTTGAGGCATTTTATTAATGCCTCAAAAGTGCATTAATAAAATTATTTTATTGAAAAATTTTATTATTGCATTATTAAAAAAATTAATCAATAAAATAATTTACTTAATGCACTTTGAGAAAACTTTATAATTTAACGAATTTAATTTGCGCATGTTTTTTAAAATTTATTATTAAAACAATTTATTTATTGCATTTTTCAAAAAATGTAAGAAACATGTAAAAATGTAGGACTTTTCGTTCCAAAATCGTACCCTCCACCTACCTTCTTATGGAACTCTCTCTTTCCTCTTATGAAACTACTTCTGGGACACCCTGTATAATAGACATTCTATGTATGATTAATATTTCCTAGCCAAGTTCCTTACTTCGATTTCGATTGATTTCAAATTTATCATTAGTTGAGAAATTGTATTATTTTATACAATCCAAGACGTTTAGACCGTCCGTATTTATTTTTATTAAAAAACTATAATATGATATTCCAACTCCAAGAATAATAAAAGGCTCTATAAAAGACCTTTTCATATTTTATTAACAAAGACTATTCAATAAATTTTACAGGAAAATGTTTTCTTTTGATGTTTGCACTCATTTTATTAATAAATAAATGTGTTCATTAATATAAACCGTTCTATAGATTCATTTCACCACTGTTTTTAGCTCTTTCCATTTTTCGCAATCAAAACCTCATCAAACTCAATAAATTACTATCTCAAATTTCATAGATAATTGTGGTCGGTAAATAGCTAAGAGAGACAGCAAAATAAAGTTACTGGTATCTAATAAGGCCTACATTTTGCAAAATGTCTATAAAAATGTTAAATTTTCAAATAAACAAAAATAAATATAAATTTAGTAAATATTGTTGATTATTTATGCATCCGATATTTGAGAAAAATCATCAAAATTTATTATATTTCCATGAAAACAATAATAATTTTAAATTTTAAGGGGGAATCTTTGATTATTTATCTATTTGATTTAGCAAAATGTTGCAGCAACTAATTGGTTATAAATCTGAGAAAAAATATCGTAAACTTGAAAGAAGCAAAAAGAAAAACTTTCCAAAAACATTAAGGACGTTCATGCATGAAGCTGGATAGTAGATAAGAAAAATTTTTTTAGTGAATTGAATAGCTCAATTCAGTATTTATCCTCCCTCAAAAATTTAAAACCTTTTGGGGGCCATTTCAAAGAGTAATTATCGATTAAAAATTAAACTTTTAACACAGCGTCTTATGGAGAAGCGAATTTGTTTGTACTTAAAATTATAGTAACTATAGTATTAAAGTAGTCACCATAATAAATAACGTAGATAAATATTCTTCGAAATATGCAGTTTATATAATTGCATTAAATAAATGATGTTAACGAACGTTTGAATTAATTATTTATTAAAATTAAAACAGTTTTGTTAGGTTTGTTTTTGCCACCATATTTTGAAAACTGGTGACAGCGCAGAGTAAAAAATTATGCACATACATATACCCGTATACAGTGTGAACGTCATAACAAAACATAGTTGTCAGATCTGTCAAATAAAGTTAAATCAATTTTAAAATTACATTTACTGATATTTTCCAATAAATACTTTTAAAATATTTAGGACAGATAAAAAAAGGTTATAAATCGTTGTAAGATTATAGATATATATATATATTAAAATCCTGAATAAATTTTATTAAAGATAGTACTAATTGTATTTGACTCGTACTATCGTACTCATTTGAGCGTAGCACATGAACGTCCTTAAAAATAAATATTATCTTACATATATTCTGTTTACATAAAATAATATTAAGAAGATATAATTTTCCTATTTTTCCGTGAACTGTTAATAATAAATTTGTATTAATCTCTTCTCGTTTGAGTGTCAAAATTTGATCGTATAATGTTTACACATATATGATTTTGAATGAAAATTTTAAATCAATATTTGTCTAACAAATATATAATTTTATTTCTAACCCATCAGATTTATCTGTATGATGATTTCATTATAAATATGATATTTTCTCAAAAAAAAAAACTAAACAAACAAGACCTTTTAAATTAAGAGAAAAAGTTCAAGGTGTTATTTTTGTTGTCAGATTAAAACAATATATTATATATATATATATATATATATATATATATATATATATATATATATATATATATATATATATATATATATATAAATAAATAAATATATATATATATATATATATATAATTATATTTTTGTATTAATGTAAATATTGTTTTTAAATGTAAATTATATTTTCCCGAGAGTTTTTTTTACTGTGGATTATACACGGTGGCGCAAAAGTACCTTCACAATTTTGAATTTTAAAATGTATATGAGAAGTTAAGTAAATTTATATTTTGCAACTCATAATATACAGTGTGTATCTTGAAGTTGTTTTCCAACTATTTACGAAAAATTATGTTTAACAAATGATGTCCCCTTTCACGCTGAAAACCTCAAAACCTCTCGCCTAAAATTGTTCCAAGCATTGTGGCTTGTTTACATAAACTCTTTCTTTCAGATAACCCCAAAGATAATAATCTGCAGTATGATTCTCTGAGTAGAAATAAAGCTTCTTACGTTTTCCAAATAAAAAGTTACGATATTTATCCTTTCTGCAGGCTGGTATCGCTCCATACCGAAACTCTCAAGTATTCACTATAATCTAAAAAAGAGACACTCAATAAATATTAATTCCAAAAAGAATTATTGAAATTCAAAATACTGAACGAACTTTTACGCCACACTGTATTTAGGGTGTTCCATAAGTAATGGTAAAAAATGTAATATGCGCAGTAGTATGGAAAATTTTAAGCTATAAAGTTCATATATGCATGAACCTGAAATTGGTTGATTCTCAGAACCCTTTTGTGGACACGTAGTGCATCTGTTCACTTGGTTCTATCGAGAACAGCTCAGAAAAGAAGAAAAAAAATCAAAGGAGGTCTTTTCTGGGTATATGACTACGGGCGATGCCGTCTAGAAAATTTTAACGGAAGAAGAGCCTAAAATAATTAATTAAATCTCAATGTTAATTTCTCGCTTAGACTGATAAGGATTTACTTATCTCTTTTTCATACAGTATCTTGCAAAGTACTTTTTTTTCTATTTCGATTAAACACTCAACTCTAGAAATATGTTCTTTGTCTATCATTAATGGCCTCAATAAAAATTATTATTTAAATCCTATTAAATCCAGACATACAATTATTGTTTTCTTGACTCATTAAAAATTACAGTTTGACTCATTAAAATGCAACCAAACAATTCTAAAAAATCGCAAAAAATGTTATGTATGGATTTTTTTCGCAACTTTCACCAGATCTGCGATTGGCAAAGTGTTCCCTTTGTAAGAAATGTTTTGTTCAGCAACTTTTAATCAAAACACTTTATCGAAATGTTAGTTATTTATAAGAAAGTTGTAAAAATTTGAGGTATTAACGTTATTGTTTTTTCAATGTGTTAAAGTTATAGTTGGACCTTTTTTTATGAATATAAGTGTAGTTTAATATTGTCTATACATTAGAGAACCATTAATAATAAACTGTTTATTACAATATATTTATTATTAAATATTAAAAATATGATTTTATTATCTTTTAAATTACCAACATTCCTGTAAAAAAAATTAAAATTCCTTTCATAATTTGGAAAGTTTAATATATATATATATTTATATATATATATATATATATATATATATATATATATATATATATATATTTATGTATATATATATATATATATATATATATATTTATATATATATATATATATATATATATATATATATGTATATATATATATATATATATATATATATATATATATATATATATATATATATATATATACATATATATAGATTGTTTTTTAAATTATTTTATTCACTAATTATTATATAGCATGTAGTAGGTTATACAATGAACCTGAATGTATCAGACGTCAAAGTCAGTTTTACAAGTCGTGTGCTGCTTTGCGAAAATTGTACCACTATCTGATAGGTAGAATACGACATACATGGGTAAAGAGTACTTTAACATCATTATATTGCATAATTATATTTTGGTTTAAACCATTATAATAATTTCCATACCACGATTAGAAAAATACAGTTTGTATAAAACACCATGTCAATTTTAGTAGTTTGTGCCGAATTCATTTAGTTTAAGAAATTATGTTACGAAAAATTTTTTTTAAAGAAAAACTATGAAACTTTAAAAGAAAACACCACTTTTGTAGACGACTGTAGACAATATATATAAAACACAAATTGGTCAAAAACTCAGGTATATATAAGGGATTTAAACGATTAACTCAGTTAAACTTTAAACTTGTATATTTTTATTTTGTAGGGTTCATTATATATTTAAACATGGTAATTATTCGCTGTTGTATTTCCAAAGTTAATTCATTACCATTGGGAATATATGCAAACACTATTACATTCATGCTATAAACATTGTATGAAATATAAATCAAACAAAACCTAAATAAATAAATAGAAAATATGAATTGAGATAATAAAAAACGTCACATTCCCGTGTTTAAAAGTTCGTTTCTTTTTTTAAACTCTCCTTTTAAAAGGTTTCAATTAACAAATTTATTCCGCATGTAAATGTCAATCATAAAATTTTTTTCGAATAATCTATTTTTAAGCTTTTTTCAATGCAATTATTGATTGACTCTTTTTGATAGGATAAATAGCTTTCTATGAATATATACCGGATGCACACATATAAAACGATACCACAATTTCGTTCGTAAATACTTTTCTAGAACATTATGTTTTTGCATTCGTGCATTCGATTTGTACCAAAGTTTTACAAGAAACAAAGTTTGAAAAGTTTCCAACATTCGATTGGAAACCCGACAGCACTCGTCGTTTTTGAAGGAACCATCTGATAAAAATTGAATAATTTTCTCCATATCTCTGAAAAATGGTCTCTACTAACTTGCTAGAGACCATTTTTATGCAAAATTTAATTTCGGTTATGATAATAATTGCTATGAGATATACTTTTAGCCTTTGAGCTTTTGATATATATGAAAATTAACCAATTTATCTCCCCTTTCAAACCCCTAATTTGACTTTCTTTGATAAACTACCCCTCGCCACTATGGGGAAAAAGCCAATTTTAAGCGATGGTTTCAACCTTTAGCACAAAACTATATGTGAATTTGAACAAATATTTAATTTTATGGTTTATTTAACAAACGAATTATTTTCAAATGAATCAGTCTGTATATAATATGTATCGATAATCTTGTATATATAATAAATTCGTTTTTATATTAAAACAAAAATAACAGAATGAATGTTATTTTAACGTTAATTTAATGTTAACACCAAAAAGTTCTTTCTTACAAACTAAAACGAGGCAGATCAAACAAATTTATTAATGATTTGAACATTAATTTGCATGATGCATATAACGTAAATGTAGGGAAGATTTTTAAATCATAAATTTACACGCAAACACTGCAACACAGCTTTTCTGATCATAACTCAATCAATAATATTTTCAATTTATGTTTGTTAATAAATTTATTTTTTCTTTATTTATTTATGTTTATAGTTTATGCAATAGTTGTTACAGTTATACAATAGTTATTACATTTATGTAATAACTATTGCATATGTTTCCTGTATAATATATCTAGAGCATGGTAGTGCGACAGGCCGAGTTTATATGTCCTATACTCTAAAAGTAATTTTAGTACGATTAAATTAATTATTGTATAAAATTTTCAACTAATAAATGTTTTTTCCCAATTACCACGAATCGTTTGATGTTTTTTTTTCAAAGAACATATAATTACACGCCTCCCGGATCATTTGAGCGCTTATCTTATCTAGATTCATTACGTATTTCAAAGAAAATATTCCCGTTTCAGAAAGTAATACAATTAATTAGTTATTTGTATAAATTTGGTCGAAAATTAAAATGTTTTTCACAGAGTTAAGTAATTTTCCTTGTTATCAATTAGAATAACAAAAAAACACAAACACAACAAAAAAAGGAATATTTTAAATTTATCCCATTTTTATTCAAATATTTCTATACAAAAGTTTCTTGTGAGCTGGCTGGAGCTGGCTTATGTACACTCCCATACATAATAATTGAACCAGTAAGTCACATTCTAAGCTCGTGTATATTACTAAATATATGTATAATATTACATACTAAACCCTGTAGAATGTTTCAACTGGTTCAATATTATGAACGGGAGTTTATATACTTGTTTATATAAATTAAAAATGTATTTTCATAAAGAGGACTCTTCTGAATTAAGGACACTTTAATAATATACAAAATATATACATATTCGTACATATTTTCAAATGTACACTGGTCGTCATAGAATATGAATCAAGGTAAAAGTTTTAATAAAATTTTGTAAATTCAACAAAATATAATAATCTAAGAGGTTATGGTAGCAGTTATTATTACATTAAACTTATCTAACATTAAGGTAGTTCCAGCATGAAATCACTTTTCGACAGATTTTGCTCATTTTTTTCACAGGCTAAAAATAACGTTTTCTAATAAATCCCGTTTCATATATATATATATATATATATATATATATATATATATATATAAATTTTCTAGATGGTGATTTTTGATTTTTGGTATAATGATAGATTTTGCTTGTCTGCATCTATCTAAGTTTAAAAAAGTATGCAAATAATTGTATAGTTATTAGAAATGGGGCCTGAAAAGGGGTCTATTGGAAATGGCGTTGAAATCTGAAAGTGGCGTTACTACAACAAGTCGGGTGTCATATCAAAGAGCTTTTTTGGCACATTCCAAATTTTCATTTTGATGTTCCACTTTCTTTGTCAATCACTGTATACTTTAATCCAACGGAAATGACTTCTTCGTATAAAAGCTGTATACACATTTATAGAACATACACTATGATGGAATGTTTTGGATGGACTTCTTGGATGAAAGAATTTACAAAACACACGCTTATTAATAAAAAGCTGGGATATTTTATACATAGGCCATAAAAGTAGCACTCATCTTTATAAATTTTATAGTTAATTTGTCCCTTGTTTATTCGATTTTTGGAAAAATGTTTCGAATAAAAGTTGTTAGGATATTTATAATGAACAATTTTTACCCGAAACATTTTTTCGAAAACCGAATGAATAAGACACAAATCAACTACAAAATTTTTGAAAAATGAGCGCTATTTTTGTAGGCGCATTTCGTACAAAAAAGAAATTATTTAATCTACTGTTTTACGGTAGACTAGAAAATGTTTATTAAATCAAAAAAGGAAAATTATCTTTTATAGAGCGGAAATTAAATCAGCTCAAAGTTGGAAATTGTTGACAGAATGTACAAATTTTTTAAATTACGTATAAAATAAATGTACACTCCCATTCAATATATTTGAACCAGTAAGTCACATTCGAAGCCCGTATATATTACTAAATATATGTATAATATTACATACAGTATTACACTTGTTTCAACTGGTTCAATTTTTATGAACAGGAGTGCCTATTCATATTTTCTTTGGGATGAGTTTTTTAAATGATGTAAGAAGATGAAGTAATAATAATAACTAACTGAAGCTCAGAATAGCTTTAGCGCAAGATTGTCGCATTGAACTTTATTAAAACTATAAAGCCTAAAAAGCTTGAAGCAGTTAGTTATTAGAATGAATTCAAAAAGAGTTAATATCCGTTATTAAAAGTTTATTTCCTATTAAAAACCTAGAAATAAAATGCTTTGTTTTGAATTGACAAATTATAAAAATTTATCTTTGTCTAGAAAATAATTTTTTTTTTCCGAGAACTTTTGTATTTTTTTTTTTTTTACACATAAATATAATCATTATATTTACAAAAAGTTTCTAAAATATTGAAGGTTGAATTATCAACAGTATTAAGACGGGTCTTTCAGTATTTTTTTAAAAAGGTTCATAGAATTTCAATGTCAAATGAAATTTGAAATTCTTCAACCATATATTAGTTACCTTCATTAAGAAATATGGGTCTAAGAAGTTTGACTCATTACAGCTTGATATAGAAAATCGAAAAATTAATTCAAAAGCCCAGAAAAGGCAAAAAATGCACAAATAACCTATTTTTTTCCAAGGATTGCAATACGCTCATAAATTGATTTAGAAAAAAATTGGTTCGAAAATTTGTCGCCTATAAAATTGATAATATTATAAACTATCAAAGGTGTAAAAACCAACCAAAACCTTTTGAATTTAGGTCTTTCTTCCCAACCTTTATGGGTAAATGTACCTTAAAGGTACATTTACTATCTTAAAATAGCTGCCAAAGAAATTTCATCCCCTTACAGCAATTATTTTTAGTGGCATTGCGTCTATATTTTTAAATTTTAGTAGTATTTCTATATAACACCTTCAATAATTTTTCAACAAAATATGTAGAGAAATTCTACCTAGAATATTCGAAGAACTTTCTTTATTTGCATTAAATTATTATACCTGGTATATAATATATTTCAGGGTGTATTAAGTTTAGCCCCGACCTTGTAACTGTTGATCGCAGAAAAAAGATGTCCGTCAACACGATAACTCGAAAACGGATAGTGAGCTAAAATTTTGTATGTGTGTTCTTCTAGAGCTAAAAAGTAAGGTCCAGTTCGTGAATGTGCAAAATCAAACCATGTTTGAGCAAAATAGGCAAAACTGTTAATCTTTGAAACCGCAAGAGGTAGAACAAAAAATTGAAGACTAAAAATAACCCTTTTTAAAAATTAAACAACTTTTGCTCGAAACTTATCTTCATAAATTCAGGATATATCGGTTATTTAAGCAAATTAACTCAACTGGCTGTTATTTTCATTTGTTATAATTAATGGAATAATTAAAAAAAGTGACTTTTAATACTTTCAGAAACTTTCCGTATATATAAATTAAATAATTAAATATTAATTTAATTGGGATCAAATTCTCTTCACAACACACAAGATTAAAATTAAAATTTAATCAACTTCACACCTCTTCAAACCTAGAAAATCCTCAGGGATTTAAACATATTGTTCGCCTTAATCAATTTTCCAAAAAACCTTAATTTAAATATTTAATTTCCATAAGAATTGAAAAGTTCTACTAAAAAAACTTACCGCAATAAATTTTTTGGCGATATAAAATAATTTTTCAGAAAGAAATTTTTCAGTATAATTTTCTAACAATAAATTCACTTAACAAAACAAAATTTTTGACGCTTTTGAACAAACGCAAACTTAATTAAATTAATTTTCTGATGTTTAATGAAAATTGTTTGAAAACTTTTCTATAGCTGGCTGGCTTTCACAACAATAACGTTGCACGCACACGTTGATTTAAGCACACGAATGAGAACATGAGCGCATGAAGAGCATGAAGAACGCGCGTAATGCCAACTGTTTCATAAATGAAATGATGATATAAATATATAAATTGTTGAGTTACTACAGTTAAATGTAAGAGTGAAAATTGAACATTAAATTTTCCTTCGACTATAGGTATAATATATATATATATATATATATATATATATATATATATATATATATATATATACATATATATATATATATATATATATATATATGTATATATATATATGTATATATATATATATAGTGGTTTATAGTATATACATTGTTGTGTATTATGAATGAGAATCGGTGCTGCGCGATACGAAGCTATGCGGCGCAGCGCGTTCTCAAATATTATTTCGTATTAAGGACGTTCATGCATGAGGCTTGATAGTAGATAAACACTTTTTTTTTAGTCAATTGAATAGCTCAATTCAGTAGTTATCCTCCCTCAAAAATGTAAAATCTGTTGATGATCATTTGAGTAATTATCGATTAAAAATCAAACTTTTAACACAGCGTCTGATGGAGAGCAGAATTTGTTTGTACTTAAAATTATAATAACTATATGATTCAAGTAGGCACCATAATAAATAATGTTTATAAATATTCTTTGAAATATGCAGTTTAATTATTTACTAAAATTAAAACTGTTTTGTTAGGTTTGTTTTTGCCAACATATTTTGAAAACTGGTGATAGCGCACAGTAAAAAAATATACACACATATATACACTGTCAAATCAAGATATGTCAAATGAAACCAATTTCGAATTTATATTTACTGATATTTTACAATAAATACTTTTAAAATATTTAGACAAATAAAAAAAGGTTATAAAATTGATATACTTTACAACGTTTTTAAAATCCTAAATAAATTTTATTAAAGATTTGACTCTAGCGTAGTACATGAACGACCTTAATAAAATCATAGTTATTTCATAGAAATACTAGACATCTTAAAATAAATCGCCGATTTATAATCAAATCAGTTATTTTATAAAAAAAATTCTAGGCGTGTTTTATAGTCTAGCGGCGGTCCCAAAACTACGACCTGGGGATCAGATCACACCCCCCAAAGATTAGCATATGACCTGCGACCAATGTTTATACATAAAGCTCAATATATATAAAAGAGAAATATGTTGTGTGTATGTTTGTCCTAATTGTTTGAAGAAAAATATAGGCAAAATCAGAGAAGACCCTAGGTAAATTTTCATTAGAACTCCAGAAAAAATTTCAGATATCCAAAATTCCAAACAGTCCAAAATATAAATATAAAAACAAAATATAATAACAAAATTTTGGAAATAAATTATTTGTGAATAAATTTAAAACATAAATAAATTAATGTTTTTAAATGCCAAAATTTAGAATAAAATAATTACTTGACATTAATTTCTTATAAGAATTGTCCGGACAACGTCGGATTTTTCAGCTAGTATTATATATATGTAAGAAATATTAATTTCGTATATTTTAGCTATTAAAATTTAACGAAATGGCATTCAAAACATTGAAGTACTTCAGATAGCTTTTGCTGATCGGTTTATTGATTTTAAGATATAATATAAAATCTTTCAAGTATTTCAAAATCCAATTGACATCCCTAAAAACGACTTTGGAGGAGCCTTGCAAATTGAATCAATCCATCACTTATGGATTCGATAGAACACTTCTTATTTATATATTCCAATTTAAACTGTGAGAACTTGGTCCTTTTCTACATTTATGTTTTTTGATGGTTATATAATTCTGGAACCAAACAAAATGTATATTATATACATTTTTCTATAAAGGAATTATATTTCAATCTTATCATCCAATTAAAGGATCTCATTACATAAAATATTCCTTATTATTTTAAATAATGTAATGTATGTACACACCCGTTCATAAAACTTGAACCACTAAGTCACATTCTAAGCGTGTATATATATATATATATATATATATATATATATATATATATATATAACTAAATGTATGTATAATATTACAGACAGTAACACTTAGAATGTTTTACCTGGCTCAATTTTTATGAAAGGGAGTGTACATATTATTTTATAATAAAGAGTCACTAAACTGTGCATAATGCCTATGTAATTATTTAACAGGCGATTAAATTTCTGTATTTAAAATAAACCCAGAAAAAGATTACCTGTGAAGAAAATATGTACCCATTTAAACTTTATAGCTTTGTATACCGAATCGATTTATTATTCGAAAAAATGGTTCGAATAAAAGATGTTCTTTATCAAATTTTCTTGTGTTCAGAACAATTTTTCGAAACAATGAATGATTTCATTGCAAATCAACGGTAAAACATATTGCAAAATTACCTTGTTAAAAATTTCGTGGAAAATAACTGGCGCAGAAAAACAGAAAAAATTTTTCCTATGAAACACAACCATAAAATCTAATAATACTTAAAATATTTTCTAAGAAAATCTCTATTCTAAATTCTCATCAATTTTTAACTCATATAAAATATAGCTCAATTTTCTTTGTCATGTATGCAATGGTTATGACATACATGTTCTAGTAGTTTACATAAAATAGTAATATTTTGTTTCCATTTACTTGTCAAGTATATACAATTTATATTTCATATCTGATATAAAAATTGTTTCTATACAAAAAGAATCATGATTTTTATGAAAGATATGCAGATTAAGATTTTCGAGTCAAGAAATGAATATACAATAGTCTCAGCTGTGTAAACTAATGCTTTATGCGTTTTAAAATTCTAAATGAAAAATTTGAAAACATCACAAACGAGAAATTGTTATTTACATTTGACTTTTTTGTTCATTTTATGCAAACGAACTTTTTTTATTAGTTTTATGTTATAGATAACAGTCAACTCACGATTGTGCTATTGTTTGCCTATAAATAAGAAGTCGATTCGATTCAAATATAGGTTTAGGGGAAAAAATCTAATATTACTATGTTACATACATTGATACGAATTAAGATTCATCTTCAAATTTAATGTACTTTTTGAAGTACTATTTCCTTCGATAGACACACACTCTTTACAGGGTGTACCAGACAAAACATTATATTTGCTGGAACGCGTTTTGCGATATTTGTTTTATGAAAACCAAATGGATTTATAAGTATAATTATGCTTTTACAGGCAACTATTTATACTTAATTATGCTTTTACAGTCGTTTTGGGACTCTTACTGTTTTTAAAATAATATTCAGACGTGGGGTTGGGTAAGGAAGTAAACTTAGGTAAGTTGAAGAGAGCTTGAAAACAAATTGAAGCTTAACAGCAGGGTATTAATTACAATTCATATTTGTTAATATGTTTACTTTAAGGACTGGGTATGGAAAAACACAGCAAAGAGTCATCCGCATATCATAGACTTTTATGAATAGCAGATAATTTTTTCTGAAACACACTGTATATGATCGAACAAAAGTAAAGTTATAGTAAGCTTTTCTAATAATAATATTAAGTACAGCAATGTGCATTGAGAAGATATCTTCAAAATTTAATGTATAGGTTTCTTTTTTATAAGACGATCGTAAACGTTTTTTATCGATAAGAATCGAATAAAGCGAAAAAAACCCAAGAGAGAGTGAGTAATCTCATGAAATTTATGAAGCTGAATCGACGAAGCACATTATTATATAGACTCATATAAGATACACACATTCATGCACATAAAACTATCATCATGCTCAGTTAATTATGATATTAAAACTAACTAGAGCATAACGACCGCCAAATATTTCTATTTGCTGTGTTTTATATCAATTATTAACAAAAAAATAATACACAATAAAAATTTTATTTCTATGGTTTTTTTTGTGTATATATACACAATTGTATAAGAAATATGTAATGTATGTTGCATATAATTTTATAGTAAATAAAAAAATTACTATATAATTGATTTAGCTTAAAAACTGTTTAGATAAAAATGTAATTATTAAGTCTTTTATTTTAAATTTTTGTAGCAAATTGATATAGTAACGACCTTTAAATATTTCTTTTGTGATAAATAATATCAACAATTGTTTATATTAATGAAATACATAATAAAAATATCATTTTCTTCATTTATTTCTTTACACAATTGTATAACATTATTCTAATGTAAATTGCAAATAATTATATAGTATATCGAAAAACTACTGATTGATTTATACGCAATTAAGTATAACATATGTGAAATAACAATTGCATATATTTCAAATAACAATTTACAGTATTTGTATAAAAATATAATTATATTAAGCTATTCTTCTTAGTTATAAATTAGAGGCCCTTAGTTTGTTCGAAAGAGCTTAGATATTGCTTAGATATACTAACATGTATAAAAGATTATTTTGTTTGATAAAAATATACATTTTAAACGACTGACGTAAGGTCAATCGACGTAAGCTCGATCCATGAACTGATATGTGTATCTGAGATAATACTCAAATGCCTACATAAAATTGATTTTGAATTAATTTTCAAATCTTATAATCTTGACTACGTTCGTCGATTTTTTTTGTTCGTAAAGATATGCAAATCTGATAAAAAGAATTGATTCTATGTTTTTTTTTTATTCTTTTGAATATTATTATATTTTTATGACACTTTGCAAATTTTTTGTTTTTAAATATTTTTAAAAAAAACTTTTTTTTTTGTTTTTTTTGCGAACTTTTTATGTTGTTTATGTAAAAAACGACAAAAAAACATAAATTTACATATTTTTACCTACGAAAAAAATATTATTTTATATTAACCAATATAATATAATAACACAACAATTTTATGTAAATCAGAAATGTTTTATCGTCCATGTACAGACCACTTTGTGATATGTGTATCCAAGAGGTTTCTATATTAAAAAGATAGAAAAAGATAGCTGAGTTTCATGTCTAGGATCATATTTTGAATTCATGGTTTTTACCTAAAATTTAAACCTAATCGGGATTCATTGAAATTAGAATATTAGAACATTAATTTCCATTGTTTGTGTAAACAAATATAGAATTTTTATTGTAATTTATAATATTTTTTATTAAAATTAAATATTCCATCGAATCCAAAGGTGATGGATTGATTCCAGTTGCGAGTTTTCTTTAACGTTGTTTACGAGAATGTCAATAGGATTTTGTAATAATTGAAACATATTTTATTTTATATTAAAATCAATAAACTTATCTACAACTGCTGCCTGTAAATAATGTTTAGCAGTTTGGAGATCGTTGGAGTGTTCTTGCTACCAGCTCTTAAAGATTAAAATTATATGTGCAATGAAAATTGTTTTCGCCCTACAAAAAAAACCGTCTAAAGGCACCTGTAAAAGTCTTTATTTTGTACATCAAATAATTTAAATTCCTAGTTATTAAATATATTTGTACATAGAGCTCATAAATATGTTTCAAACCGTATGATATTCCCATCCTACCTGCACAAATATTCCAGAACAAATGTAAAATTATTCCAATAACATAAAATAAAAAGTTTTGCTATATTTTATTTGTGCAATATTCTGCATAGATTTAAACTTTTTATGGCGTAGGTATATTATGAAAAAAAATATAGAGCAGTGATTCTCAACCTTTTCTTTTTGACGCGGCACACTTTTAACGATTTCAAAATTTGACGGCACACAAAGAAAAAGATCTGTTTAAAAGTTGTTTACTTACCTATACTATAATACACTGTGTAAAATAGTTTATGATAATAATTTTGAATGTAAAATAAAATAATATGTACTACAAAAACAAAGGTACATTTATTAAGGGATTCATTACAAGTTAATAATAAGAATACTTTTAATGAGAAATTTGAGTTTCATGTTTGTTGATAATTTCATTTATATTTGGTCGTAAAAATGACAATGCTACTCTCATATCGTCTTCTACATTTAGCAGTCTCGATCTTTTTTTCGTTTTTATGTTGGTTAATACTTTACTATATACATTTCTAAAATTTGATGGCACACAAAAGTGCCGCGGCACAGTAGTTGAGAATCACTGAAATAGAGGATAGGATCTATAAAAAAGTAGCGAATTGCATGCAAATTTCCAAAATGACATTCTAAAATTTTAGTAAAATATTTAAACTAATGATAAATATTAAATCAAAAATATAAATATTAAATAAAAAAAAAGATAAATAACTGCTTGATATTTTAACTGAAAAGTCTCTAAACAAGTTGTAAACACAGCACGTTAAAATAAAAACCTAATATTGTTGAAATGTTAACTTTAAGATAACTTCGTTTTATAGAAGCTTTACTGTATTACAGTATGCATAGTCGGTTGTTTGGGATCTTTTCTCTACTTTGCATGTTGTTTTGTTTAAATCACAATATTCAATTATCAATTTTGTTGATTTTAATTTTTAGCTGCACGGTTCTACGGCTCAAGGTGTTACGGCTGACCGAAACCTGTTTGTTTTCCATTTGGTTTTTCTTCTGTATATAAACACCCTACCTTCTGATTACCATACTTTGGTTATTTATTATTATTCAATATTGAATTACACACTGAAATATATGAAAAAAGGATACCATTGTAACATGTTTTTGATAGTGTCCAACATTTTTTTCAGATAAGTCAATAATAAAAGTTTACAAAGTAGCTAAAAGCTCTTATAATCCTCATCATACCTGATTATCCGATTGTCTGCAAGTTGCAAATGTATAGCTCCGTGTCATCTAAGATATTTACATATTCACAATTTTCCGGAAATCTGGTATCAAACATTCAGTACGACCAGCGTTTGATCGATGTTTTCTTCTCTCCATTCAGTTGGTGTCGAATTTTTTGATCACAACTTTACATTCACTGTTCGATTTATAAAAAAATAGCATAGAAAATAGCAATACACTTTTTTTCTTTATTTTGATTTAAAAATATAAAAATTTAATTTTAATTTTATCCAATTAGAAAATTTGAATTTTTCGAATTTAATATTTTTAGCAAATATTATCCAATGGATGTTCTAAATCTGAGCTGCCCAATCGGCATTAAACGCTTCACTTAAAATCTAAAAAAACTTAACTTTGTGAGAATAGAACCCACGATATCTGACAAACCAGACTATACCAACTAGGCCAGAAAATGGTTTGTGACTAAAACGTAACTGCTATTCTTCTTTTTAATAAAGATAATTAATTTATAATTAAATTTAACATATTAATATGCCGTAATTGTTTATATATAAAAGTGTATAAAACTTTATTAAAATACTAATTAATGGGTTAGTCACTTTGACTAACTTGTTTCCGTCGCTACAAATAATTCTTCCTTACTTTGTAATTATTATGAATAATTAAATTATCCTTCAATTTTATAATATTTTCATATTTTTGTTTTTGTTGTAAAAAGAAAACACAGTCAAGTGAATATAACATTGTTTAATGTTTTATTAAAGTTTTATGTACTTACAAATTAATTACATATTTACAAATTAATATATTATATACAGTGTGTCCCACACAGAACAACTAAAACTGGTGGTCTACGTACTGTATACTGCGTTTAAAAACACTGAAAAACACAGTTCAGCACTGAATTTGTAGCGAATTTAATATTATCCAAGTAATTTTCTACAAAAAGTACCCCCACGAATTCACAATTATCTATTTAACTTTGTTACTCTTGTAGAAAATAATAAATCTAATTTATATTTCAAGACATGCAATGTGTTTAACACGTTCGTAAATAACTACTGCCTAGAGTACTATGTATCGTGTTAACTACAGAATAATAATATTTACAATTTGTTTACAACATTAATCAAGGGTTTTAAAACAGAATTACCTTACTTTAAATACAAGGACTATCCCGTTTACACGTAATTCTTACAATCCCAAAACTCCACTTAGAAAATATCGAAATATTAAAATGAGAAAAATACTTAAAATTTGTTTTTATTCGGCATGTAGACTTTCGAATCACTTGTATATACAATGAGCTTATACAACAATAAAATATTATATGAAATTAATTTTTGGAGAACAATGATGATAACAACTTTTTCAAGTGAGATTCATATAAGGATTATAAGCTTTAGTTCCTTAATTTAATTTTTGAAAGAATATATTAATATTTTCTATCTTTATTTAACAATAGAAATAAATTAAATTAGATTTTACTATCGCCCTTTATAGTTTATTTAATGAAAAGTGTTTTATTTCTTTTGAATAAACTTCTAGTATATTTATATTTTGGTGTGATAGGCAATCGACTAGGCAAAAGATTTGTAATATCTATTGCCTAACTTTGCTAGATTATTATTATTATGAAACTAAGGAAATTTCAATAGTTAATAATAATAGTTAATATCTTTAGTCATAGGAGAGAATCGTCTGGTATATCTGGTTAGTTGTTTACAAGAGAAAACTAATTGATTTCTATAAATATATAAGTTGTTCCGATTATTTAACTAATAGATGGCGCTCAAACTTGTTATTTGACATGAATAGTTCAACAGTAATCTCAATGGATACCACCAAACGATATTTATCAATAAAGTCACTAACTTAAATTGCCTGTACTTCAATTGAGTGATATTAACCTGATAAAAAAACTGTACTAGAACAAAATACAATTTTATTCTTTTAATGATATTACTAAATTCAAAACACTTATAATATTATCAAATCGATTTGATTCTTGAAACAGGTACGTACACCATTTGACGAATATCTGAACTAATGGATATTAATTTCGAATACAATTTTTCCACTTTAAATTTCAGAAATTTACTTTTATAGGTAAATTCTGTACACAGGTGTGTAATAAATATTGCCTATGTTAAAAAACTAGCTTCTATACAGTAAAAGAATGGATGAAGCTGTAGTTTGTCGTGTCCTTAAAAGATGGCTTCAATAAATATTCAATTTTGTATATAAAATCCATCTTTTTACTATACGCCAAACTATTAGACTAAAATTGAATTTTTTAGTGAAGACACTTTATCCGAAATCTCTCTCGAAGCTTTGTACATTTGTGGCACATTGTCGCTAATCTCGACGACAGTGGTACTATTAAACTTTAATAAGTAAGTTTCTTTGACATTTTAACAGATGTCACTAATGACAACAAATTAAGTTTGGGATGGGCGATAACAATATAAAATAATAAAGTGCCGTTAACTACACGATACAGGTAATGTTATTTACCCTGGAGTCAGACGAAAAAACATTTGTATAAATAAATAAATAGCCCTTTCAATTGTTTTTAATCCTTTCACCTTTGTATATGAAACATGAACAATAACAGAACAATACACTGCTACATGATAGTAGGAATGGGAAAGTAAAAAACACACACACGCTATAAAATATTAATATTTATAATCGTATAAAAAGATCGTATTCAAAAGAATTTGAAATAATACGTGTATTTTGTTTTTGTACTCATGGCCACAAAAGTAGATTTCTTTTGTGTGTTATACATACCGTTTTCGAAAAAATATTTTGGATAAAAGTTGTTAGTATATTTACAACTTTTATGCGAAACATTTTTCTGAAAACAGAATAAAAAAGGTACAAATCATCAATAAAATTTTATTTTTTAGGTGATGGGATAAGATTATAATGAAGGTCTATCCAGAGGTGTTCCTATAGAGTATACTCTTTATATCCCGTATACTTGCAAGGACTTTTTATACCCGGTAAATAAAAAGTTGTAATGGTTGAAAATATTGATAGCAGAAACATATTTTTGGTATAGGTGTTCATAAAATGACCCAATTAATTTATTTCCAAATGCCCGTCCGTCTGTCAGTCTGTCTGTTCGTGGACACGATAATTAAAAAACGAAAATAGATAACGTGCTAAAATTTTGTAAGTGTATTCTAAAGCTAAAAATTAAGGTCAAGTTCGTGAATGGGCAAAATCGATCAGGCTACCCCACGCCAGGGGGGATAAGATCCATCTTTGAAAACGAGATAGAACACAATTTTTGCTCGAATTTTTTTAAAAATAAACTCAGTATATACCGGGTACTTAAACAATTAACTCAGTTAGTTGTTATTTTCACTTGTATTATCCTTAAGTACATAATTATTCGTTTTATTTATAAAATTTCTTAATTAAATCCGGTTCAATTAATCAAGAGTTTACCGGTTGTATATAAATTATTTCGAAAAACTTGATAGCAACACCACTGGATAAGTATATCATACATATACTATACATAATATTAAAGCTCATCTTTCACCAATTATAAAGCTTGGGCTTGGGCTTTGTGATAAATAAAATTATAAAAGTAATTAATATTTTATTCATTAAAATATATATGAATGAATTGAAATAAGAAATTGCTATGTGCATATGATGATTTGAATAATTAATAAATAAATATTTTACTCGATCATTCTATATTCAAGGCTATTATTTTCTTGATATTTACACGTTAATGTTGCAAATAATGTTTTACATAATTTTCACGCGAATGAATTATCATTCCGTCCATCATTCACTCCTTAAACTTCTCTTCCACGCCAATCAGGAAAAGAGCGGATGATCTTTAAACGGTGGAACAAATTATCATTAAACGTAACTCAGATCTATTCCAATCTAAACTTCAAATAACGCAAACCGCACCAGAAACATCATTTTTGATATGTTATATCTGATATCATTCTGAAACTCTTTTGACTGTTACTCATTAGGTATTTGTGGAAATCTCAAGGCTTTTTATCGATTAGCCAAAAAAGATTTATACGTTTCGAAATATGTCATTAACGTGTAATTACATAAAACACATTATTTTCAATTCTAACGTATAAATAGACACTTCGTAATTAAAACAACTATTTCTAGTAAACACTACAAAAATAAATTATAGTCAACATTTAATACACACATGTGTATATCATTGTATGAAAATGGTAAGTAGTTTTTTGAATGAAAATCTTATATCGGATTTCTCTTTTAGAAAGTTATAATTTTCATAGAAACATCTCATTATTTCTATATAGATAACATTTTTACTAAAAAAATGAAGGTTATCAGTAACAGGATACAATATTCTCTTTTCTGGATAAGCAGGGTAAGCAGAATTAGAAAAAAATGAAAAAGTTAAGAAACTGGTAATTCAAAGGATATCAATATTCCTCGTAGGACCATAGACTTTCTACAGCTTGGTGGATCATTTTTAGTGTATATTGGACCATAAAGAGAACCAGTCCAAGTGGCCGAGCGGTCTAAGGCGGTATGTCTGCGCAGTATGCCTACTTGGAAACTGGGAAGTTATGAGTTCGAATCCCGACATTGGCAGATTGTCAATTATTAAGAAAAAAAAAGGGGGCTGTTAATTGACTTGGAAACTGTCGGCGTATGGACAAGAGTGAAGTAACCGGCTATGCTTGAGAAGGTTTTCTGCAGTTTCCTTCACGAACTCCAGATGAATATCGGCATAGTGCCTATCATCGTCGGCTGCAGCCGCATATCCTACCAATTCCTAGTCTATACACAAAAATTCCTTCCACTCCACTCACATCCTCACATCTTTAGGCTTCACTATGGACCTTATGGTCGAAGTGTAGCCCGTCCAGGGCAGCCTCTACAATCTATCTATCTACCATAAAGAGAAAGATCGAGTCGTCCCGAAATTCTTGACCCTGGTGACTCGCTGACCATTCCGTGGTCTCGATAATCATATTCATTAGACAATTCGGTGAGTAGGTTACGAAATATTGCCTAGTAGTTTACGAGCGGTTTACCAGATGGTTTTTGGAGCTTGTTCCCGGCTACCAGGATAAAGAAAACATAATTAATGGTTTTCTGCATCTAAGTGTTTGTAGAATACATAGAACACGCATTGATATAGAACAGAATATATGCGGTATTGAAACGCTTATTTATTATGAAAATTGAGCTTAAGGTTTCTTAAGATTCATATAATTGATCAAATTTCTTCTTTATAATTCAATTCGAGTTATTCTATGTTCGAATCTGTATTCGACTTTAATAAGTTGCTAAATTGACATCTTATTAAAAATTCTAAATTCGAATTCGTTTATCTGGTATTTGAATGACATATTTCAACAATATAAAAATATGTTACATCGCGTGTCATCGTTGTTTATTGCAAGATGCCTCGATATAATAAACTATCTTGGATATAAAATATAGATTACGATATATACAGTTGTGTACATATAATTGCTTGCCCGTATCTACTACCTAATATAATAGTTTCGAGAGCATTTGACCGGCAGCCGATACGTCAAAAATTAGTTAAAATACAAATGAATATTACAGTTCACTGAGTTAATTGCTTAAACACATATTATCTACTGAGTTTATGAAAAGTTCGTGATTGGGCAAAATCGCACCGTGTTAAAATATCCATCTTTGAAACTGTAAGAGATAAAAAAAACTTTCAGGACAAAAAATAAACCACTTTTGTTGGCAATTTTTTTTCATAAACTCAGTATCAGGTATCTACGTGTATTTAAGCAGTTAACTCAATTAGCTGTTATTTTCACTTGTTTTTCCTTTCTTTGCTTGGTCTAAATGTTTATTTAAAAAAAGAAAACTTGATATGAAACAGATGTTATAGAATTCTGGAATGTAGAAAAATAATTAAAAAATATTACGAAGAAATTAAAAGAAATTTATTACGACTGATTTTTCTTTAACGATTCGTTTTCTAATTTATGTGAGGTAATAATAAAATTTAATTGTCGGTTTTTATATTTCGATATCGTTTAAAACTGGACGGTAATTGTGTTTTTCGTCGAGATATAATCTAGTTTAGTGTCCAGACGGGTTATTGGTGCATATGGTTTGTTTTGTGATTTCTTTCGAGAAGGAACAAAAGAAAAATATAGTTTAAAAACGTTTAGTTTTGAAAACTATCTGAGTTGTGGGTTTGCTTGATGGCACGCATTTGGGAGGTCCAATTTTCGATTTGCTGGATATGGCGTTCGTCATCTTTATATTGAAGGCATCAATTGTTTGCGGTTTATTCGAATATACTTGCGATTTCAGATGCCCAGAAGAAAGAAGGATAAAGGTGTTAAATTGCACGATCTCAGTGGCCAGTTCACGTCACCGACACGCGAGATAACCATGCTTTCAAACCGTTCGTGCAGAATGTCCATCGTGGCATGCGCTTTATGGCCTGTTGGAACCACATGTTTCATCTAGTTTCGGCCACAAAAAATTGCTTATCATCAATCTGTAGTGCTCGCCGTTGACGGTTATGGCAATGCCAGTTTCGTTTTGGAAGATGAATCCGTCTGATAAAAATCCACACCAAGCAGTAACTTTCTCAGGATACATTTGGTGCAGGTCTATCTCATGTGGATTAGTATCGCCCCAAATCCGAAAATTTTGCTTGTTCACACATCCATTAATCAAAAAATTGGCCTCGTCGCCAAAAATTATTTTTTTGCTTGGCCCCTAAGATGATGATCGAACGGGGCACTGATTTTGATTAAAAAACTTGAAGATTTACACACATTGTCCAACGCTATAACCTTCCATGGTGATTTATCATACGCTTCTAAACAATTCACAATAAATTTGATAGATGTCACTTTAACTAAATGGTTGCTATAACCTAACAAATTTCGAGCGTCCCTATTGAACGTCCCTTTACCATAAACAGTACACGTTTTCTTTGGTAGACGTGTTACAACAAGTAGTGTAAATCTTAAACATGCCATAAAACATACTCCACAGCCAGACACGCAGACATATACAATACATACGTACATTTACAAACATAATTATATCGTACACGCGCAATACGTGTTACACATAAAGCTCAAGCTCTGTGTTGTATATATATATAAATATATATATATATATATATATATATATATATATATTTACATGTAATATAATAATACGAATACGTAGCTCCGCGTATGATGATGGAGAGAGAAAATCCAATTGGAAAATAGTTTGTTGTTAGTCAATGTATGAAAATATGAAAACATTCAACAACTCAACGTCGCGTCGCTCGTAAGCTCCGTAGTGCATTGTAGCAACAACGTAGCGAGTTCTCTCACAGAAGAGTTTCAATAAGATTTATTGTTTTTTTTTTGTTGTTACGGTCGCGCTTCTCACATTTAGTAGTGGTGATTTTAGTGGTGCTTTGTTCGCGTTTAGTGCAGGTGCTCTATATGTAACAAGTGTGAGAGCTATATATAGATTGCAATTTTCTCAAATAATTTAACTGTCAAGCTCCAGATACTTTACTTTGATTGTTTCGAAGCATAATAGCAAAGAGAAAATTATAATTAGAAGCTGGGTGGTACCTCTTGTTGGTACACTTTTAACAAGGTACTATTAAATGTCTTTAGATGTGGTTTTGTTATTAGTATTATTAATATACGTACACTGAATGGCATTGAAAGTGGTTTACTACAAGTTATAAAAGATATGTATAAAATAAGGCGAGACATTTTAATAGGGAATATGCATGAAAATTTTGTTTCAGTTGAATTGAAGCACGTTTACTTGACAAATATCAAAGTAAAATTACTTTTTAAATAACTTTAAAAATAAGCGAGATATGAATGATTGAAATTCCCGATTAGACAAAGAGGGTGATAGCCCACTTTATATGTTATGTGACGTCATATTACACTTTCACCATTTAAAATACACGTAAAACTCCGTTTTTAGTATTTTTGCAAGAAAGAGACAGATAGTAATCTTTAAAGGCTTATAGCTTCCTTGATATTTGTCGGATTTTAATTTCGTTTTTAAATATATTACAGTATTAACAGTATTTTCATATTCTGAAAATAAATGTGAAAAAAATTTTTCATGCAAATTCCCTATTATCTGTATTTTACAGAAAAAAATAAAACTAGGTTTATAAACTGAACAGTTTTTTGAGGCAATGAATAAAACTCTTGCGGACCCTCATGGCGTACTTTAACTTAATAGCTAGTCTGATTCGTACTAGATCAGTCTTATTTTTTTTAAGTAAAAATAAAACATATTCAACAGTGATGAATTTTTATGATTGTCCTAATATGTATATCACTCAGTGTACAATATATGATATTCACTATAGATATACATATTTATTTATTCAGAATATTAATTTTTAAATGTAATTATTATGCATATTTTAATTTGTCTATTATTATTAATAAAATATAATTTATTTTCAATAGATTTTAATTATAATTCCGCGTTTTAATAATTTATTATTTTTAACAAGTGAATATATAACTTAGTTTTAAAGGACCCTAAACAAACATAAAATGAATTTTGTCATTATTTTTGGAGTCTGCTTTCCATTTGAACAATATAAAATTATATAGCGTGTATCGATTTGGAGATATATGACCCATGTACTCACCAACTCAAAAACGAATGACGATGTATTGGTTTTTATATCAAAATTGAATTGCGTGACTTAAATTTAGTGAAGTTGAAAAAAAATTTCGAAATCGGACGTTACCAGGTACGAAAAATCAATATTTTAACTATCACAGTTAGATTTTGTCCGATTTTAATGAAACTTTTTTTGAAACCCACTATTTTTGGGGTGAATTTAACTTTTCTTCAGTATAAAGTTCAGCATTGCGTTCGTCGATTTCCAGATACATCACCCATGTTCTGACCAACTCATGATCGTATAAAGATTTTTTATATCAAAATTAAATTGTTTGACATACATTTAGTGGAGTTGAAAAAAAAATCATCAAAATCGGTTAAAGTATGCCTTTGATGGACCAAAAACCATTTTTTGGGATATTATTGACGTCACCGGGTACAAAAAATCAATTTTTGAACTACCACAGCAAATTTTATCCGATTTTAATGAGACTTTTTTTAAAACACACTATTTTTGGGATGTTTTTTTTACATTTCTATAATTTATTATAGGGAATATGCATGAAAATTTTTTATCACTTGAATTGAAGCATGTTTACTTGAGAAATATCAAGGTAAAATTACTTTTTAAATAACTTTAAAAATAAGCAAGATATGAATGATTGAAATTCCCGATTAGACAAAGAGGGTGATAGCTCTCTTGATATGTTATGTGACGTCATATTACACTTTCACCATTTAAAATACACGTAAAACTCCGTTTTTAGTATTTTTGCAAGAAAGAGACACGTAATAATCTTTAAAAGCTTATAGCTTCCTTGATATTAGTCGGATTTTAATTTCATTTTTAAATATTATTACAGTATTAACAGTATTTTCATATTCTGAAAATAAATGTGAAAAAAAATTTTCATGTATATTCATTATTGTCTAGCGTTAATCGATTTCGAGATACAAGAACCATCTACAGACAATGTCAAAAACAATTAAAGATATACATATTTAACAAGTTACAACAAAAATATTATATGCTACGGAACCCTTAATTGATTCGTTTACTATAGATTTCCATTCCCGTTTTGTTCTGAGTAGCATAAATAATAATCTACAGATTGCCGATTGAAATTAATAATTAATTTTCTTCAAGTGATTTTTGGATCTATATCAACTTTTGAAAATCAAATGAATAATAAATATATTTCCAGAGGGATATAAAATTTTAAATTAGTGTTGAGATATAGCTTTTTAGTATTGAATAAGTAACTATTGGTATATGCATTAATGATCAACTTACCCTCCTCAACTTTGACGAACACTGTGAGAAACAATGGCGTCGATAACATTAATTAACAGTTCTACAAAAAGCCTTTAATGCGGGTTTGAAGAAATTCAAACTATACACATTTATAATTGTCATAAAGACAGAAAAAAAAATGGTCTTGAAAAACACTAATTAATGCTGACACGATTTGAATAATAAAGCTTCTCACATGCTAGCATTATTCCAATTGTCTTACACGCGACTGACGTCATCCCGCGTGAAATACCTTGAAATAGTATGTCTGGATACTTATTCATGTACAATCGTGTCCAAAAATGTTTAACAACGCTGAGGATTTTAGGATGATAGACTAAAATAACATACGAATTACTTCAAAAAAATTTGAACGTTTCGTAACTTTATTGTGACTTCATCAGAAATGCTGTAAAATATAACTTTATCTCTTTTCGTTTATGAGTTATCATGTCTTCAAACGAACAGACAGACAGATAGGCGGGCGGATATTCGAAAATGGACTAATTAGATCCTTTTATGAACACCTATACCAAAAATTTTGTTCTGTGATTAATATTTTAAACCGTTATTTATCGGGACCGTTAAAAATCGAAATCATGTACTTGAAAGATTATTCGTACGCTACCGTTTGAATTAACATAATACTTGGATAAAGTTTTAAAACAAAGAAAAGAAAAAGCTATTTTCTTTCATTTAAGTTTTTAAATGACGACAAACAGTTTTACAAAATGAAAAATTATTTGATTTAAAACATTTCTTTTCTTAAGGACGTTGTATCCGTTCTACAATCATATTCATTATGATACAGTCAGTCATTGCTAACGTTATATTAGATCACTACCTGATGAAACCAAATATAGCTTATCCATTCGATCACTAACAAATCACAGATGTATATCTTTTAATCATTATATACGAAGAAAATAGAGATTTTGTTTTCCATGCTGAAAATCAATAATGAGATTTTACCGAATCTTTAAGTTTTGAGGTCTCTTGATGCCAAACATCCCAAATTGGTTAATGGGGGGTCTGCCTGTGTGTATACTGTTGTGTGATTCAAGAAATCTCGACAACGGAGATAGCGAGCTGTACGATACTTTCAACTTCAGTTTAATATTGTCGTCCCATCTGACTGAAATGTTTTGGCGGCATAGCTAAATTGGAAATAATCCTTTATTCTTAATGTTTTTAAGTTTTTTGGAAAATTTTTCAAATACGATTTCGAGGTCGCGTTTCGTCGATATTAATATAGAGAATATTTTCATTAGTTTGAAAGGGGACACCAACGTCCTTAATATTAATGATTTTTATTGAAAATATTTATTTAAAAAATTAAATTTACATAAATTTTGAAAATATGTACCCAGTTTTAATTAATAATAAATGAGCACGTGCTTGGAAAATGTATGAAAATCTGCAAGTTAACAAAAAATAATTTTACATACGTTAAAAATAAAATAAACATTAAAAATAATTACTAATTGTAAATAACAATTTCTTTTTTTTAACAAAAAAAAATCTTTTTTTCGGATTTAATTGTTTTAAAGGATAAAATTTAGCATAATTTATTATGAATATTTAAGAAGTTTTTGTGAATTAATGAATTCGAAAGTTTCGTCAGAATTTGAATTCACTTTTACAACCGCGAGTAAAGGGAAAATTACCGAAATATCGAAGGAAACTTGATCGATTTCCGTTTTGTCATGAAGCTTACTGAGATACCATGAGATTTTCCTGCTCCTTGCTTTTAGACTACAGACTCTTACACTCTATTAGACATTCTATTTATCTATTTATCTCTTATATTTAATGATTCGAGTTTGAATGTTTATCTTACTTGTTTAATTCTTCGAATGTTTATTCGAAATTATCAATATTTATTTAATAATATTGTAAAGTTTAACTTGATGAAATTATTAGAATACATGTAAATTAAGATACTAAATAAACGGTAATTAACGGACAACCTGGAAAAAACTTTCAAAACCTTAAAATGTTAGAGAATATTGTTATTAGGAATAGATAATTGTAAATTTTGTATTGAATGGGTCGATACTTAACGAAAATCCATTATAATAATTAAATAAAACACATATTTGAGATTATCGTAACAATATTTTTAGTTTGATTATAGTTTCGCAATCATTGTTGCTTCTTCAGAATAAGATTTGGAAAATAGAATGCGACTTTTGTAGCCATTTGTATATCCCCTAGCAAAATAACAAAACATATGGAAACAGAATCCAAAACACTCAACAATCTGATTTCTTTGAAAATTTGAAAGGTAGTTTCTGAGATATGTCTTTAAAACCAATTTGTGTAATCCACTATTTTGTTGGACTCTTTTTTTTAATCTATCTTAAGTCGAGGATTGAACAATTTTCTAATATGAATATGTTTCGAAATATTCCCGAAAAACAATCTTGCGAAAACCGCATTTGATAATCTCTTGTATATGGAGATTGGAGATTGGGTAATCTCTTGTATTTTTTTACCCTTAATGATATATTTCTGTTATATAATACAAAAAAAAAATACATTTCAAAATAGAGGTGTCCATTTCACAAAAAGAAAAAGCGTCCATTCAACCGATATAATTATTTGATTGAAAGTTATATTAAAAAGAAAAGTTTTAAATTGATCGTCATAAAAGTTTTCGAAACATAATCACTCACACTCCATTTGAAAAAATTGTCCACCCTATAATTTATTATTAATCAGTCAATTTGATGTATTTTCTTTTATAAAATGATGGATTGTACTCGGAAAAATGTGTAAATCAAAGATTCAACAAAATAGTGATATGAAAAGAGTCTCTATTTCCCCTTTTTACATTATCAGAGTAACAGTTTTCTTAACTAATATTATAACTATCTTTTTACAAAGAAGGGATCGACGCCTTTATTATTTCATATCTATTTGTAATAATATAATTATTCATGTGTTAAATCGGTGGTTTACAAACTTTCTAGTATCTATGACCTTCTGAAGGTTATGGTTTCGTATAAATAATGAAATTTAAAGTTTCTAGTTAACTCTTAAAAAAAAAGTAAATTTCATTATACATCAAACTTTTGTTTAAAGTTTATAGGTAGTTTTTTTTAATTAAATATTTTCAGGCTTGTGTATTATCTCTTGAATGTTTTCTATCTACAGAGAGTTTTTGAAATGATGTAGGTGGAAAGTCCCTAACAAATGCTATTTTTTTAAATTTTACATTTCGAACTATTTATGAAAAAAGTCGAAAGGATGTTCTTTCTTACTTGGTTTGTTTAATGGATTGTTTATAAAAAAATCTTTAAAAAAACTAAAAGAACACTTCCAGTTTAGACTACATTTTTCAAACCTGGAAGCCAATGCTGATTTCAGAGAAAGGGTGAAATTTAAATTATTTACACATCTTGTATCTGATTTGAAGTGATTATAACGATAAAATGTACCGCATGAATTATTTTCGATTTATGTTTATAATCTCATCTCAATAACTGACCTATATGCAACTATATGCATATATTAACACACACAATAGTGCAATGGATATTGCCTATAAAAACCCTTTAATAAAGAGATTTGATTTTATCGTATCGAGTTTATGATCGTCTTTTAAACATAAAATGTTTAATAATGCTTTTATTAGATCCACTATATGTAAATGTTACAACATACATGCAATAAATATTGCCTATACTAAACTTTACACTAAATTGAATTTCAATAAAATAGGAAAACTGTTTCAAATGTTTTATCACAGGCTAGCGTGAAGGAAATATGTTATTTTTTTGTGTATCATGCTTCAAAAGCGGGCATTTATAACTAGAAGGACAATTCTAAAGGTTGCAGTTTAAACTAAACTTAAACAAAATGTAAATATGAGGTACAAAAAGTACTTCATTCGAAGATTAATAAAGTTAAAGATATATACAGAGTTATATAAAATGATATCGTGTGACTCGCTACGCTTGAGTCGTGAAATAAAAATTTAATAGAGTTAAAATCAGTTGTCAAAACATCATTTTTCTTTGTTTCTCCAAGAAGCTTTCTTCAATTTATGTAAATTTTTCTACAATATAATTTTTTAATAAAAATCTAAAAAAACTAGAATCATAAATTTTAATACCGCTACAGCCAGAAAAACAGACTTTACATAACTTTTCGAGCGATGTAAATGAAAATTAATGTTTTTATGATATAAATTCATATTGTGTTATGCAATACCATATCAATTGTTTCTTTCAATATTTTCTTGAATTGTGGGTAAAGAAGAAGGTTTTCTTTGCTCTCAACTTACTGTGAATAAGTAGTTTTTCTCGGAAAAAATATTAAAATTGTTTTTTTATTAGAATCTACGTTTAAGTGTATACTATCAACATCATAAATGGCGTTTCTTTTTTAAAATTTTTATATCAAATTGTATACGTGAAACTTAAGTAACAAACAAACCAGATAGCCAATAAACAAACCAGATCTACAGCCAATGTTTATAAATATAACATCGTACCTTTGTGTATTTTTTTAAAAATTCTTTAGATACTATAATAATTTTAGATTATTTAATTAAATTTCAAATTTTGCGAGAAACACGCGTGCCTCACGCGTGTTTCTTCGAATCGTTCTTCGTTTCGTCGAATCGTTCTCTGTAAACATAGTTGTTTTTAGTATAAAAACGAACAACTTTAGTTCTAAACAGTTCTAAACATTTTTTTCGAAAACCTAATGAATTCTACACAATTTTACGGTTTGATTTTTTTTATTTTAGCATTTAAGCAATTATTATTCTTTTTTGGCGAGTTTATATCGGTTCTACACATACAGTACCGTTTTAGCCAGCCAAGTAGGTGCGCTTGTTAAGGCGCTGTTTCTACTTTGACCTGGGAGGTTATGGGTTCGAATCCCGACACCGGTAGTTTGCCAATTAAAAAAAATATTAATGGGGCGGTTGATTGACTAAATTGTCGGCGTATGGACTAGAAACAAGTAACCGGCTATGCTTGTGAAGGTTTTCTGCAGTTTCCCTTCACGAACTCCAGATGAATATCGGCATAGTTCCTATCAAAGTCGGCTGCAGCCGCACACCTACCAATTCCTAATCTGCATACGAATTCCTGATCCTCCACTTACATCATAAAAAAAGTGTAATGTAAAAATGAATAAATAAAGGTTGTAAAATAATGATGTGGATGGCCTCTGTTATAGACCTTCGTGTCTCGGAAACGGAGGTTAAACCCCATTATTATAACACAATTTTAATAATAGGACGACACTTTTTGAGTTGATAGTACAAGAAAAATTATGACCGTGGTAGTTTTTTTTTATTCCATTCAAACGAAAAGTTTTTCTATAATGTTTTATTATAATTAAGATGAAACCTGTTGAAAAATTATTTTCGATGTTTCGGTGTGCAGATTTTACCAGAATATATGTCCAGGTTTCATCTATATATGTCTGTTATGTACAAATCTGGTGTTAAAACGAATATTTCGCAAACTTTTGGATCCATAAAATCATGATTTTTATCGGGCAAGAATATCAACAGGAATGAGGGAAGAATAAGAATTAAAGGAATTCACTATAATTTCAAATCTATTTGAGATTCGATGATCCTGAAAAAAAGGACAAGAAAAAATAGGACATCTTTGAAAATGTCTGTTTTCTAATAACTTTCTGAGATTAATTGTCTGTGGATACAGATTGTCTTCAATTTTATTATAAAATATAAATTACTTAGAATTTTCTACAATTAGCTAGAAAATTACAGAAACGCATTTAGATAGCTCATACTTTCAATATAATAAACTTGTTCAAATAAAAAAAAGCTTTTGACTATAAATATACGATGGTGGTTTCTTGGAAATAATGCCACATGTGAAAAGCTTAGATAGAATATTTTCTAAGTAGATTCTATATTATACGATGGACCACAAAAGTAGCGTTTTTGTTTTTATAGTTGATTTGTGCCTTATTTAATCGGTTTTTAGAAAAATGTTTCGAATACGAGTTGTTAATATATTTATAATGACCAACTTTTATTCAAAACATTTTTTCGAAAATCGACTGAATTATGTGGCAAATCAATTATAAAATTTTGAAAAAGAATGCTAATTTTATGGCCGTATAATAATTTTGTTAAGTGGGAAATGTTTTTATTTGTGCTTTTAATTTCTACATTAAAATAGAATCTTTGGAACTAGGTCAATCGAGTTGCAATGATTCTTCTACGAAAGTAATTTAAACAATTTATAATGTCATATATGAACTTTTATTTCGAATGTTATTTCAATCTCTTTAGAAATCCAATCGACATTTCGACTTATCGTATGTATGTATCAAAGCGATGATATAAATTTTTATGATATTTTCGTATTTCCATATAAAATAAAAATCGACTATTTTGTTTACTCCAGAGAATTAAGATGACACTATAGACACTATAGTCATACAAGATGTGTAAAAAGTATGATACTAAAATTAGCTTTGAAAGTTTGGAAAACTTACGAGAGACGTTTTCAGCAAACCTTTAGCCATATAGGCTAAAGGTTTGCTGTCTAATCAAGCTAAAGACTATAAACTATGAATGTATTTTTGGAAATTTGATGCTTGAAGATGTGAAATTTTGAATTCCTTGTCTTGAATCTTTATTAGAAATAAATGAAAAAAAAACATATTTCAGCACCTTCAACACCTTACAAAATTTGTAAAAGGAACCACCGACAGATATTTGGACTCATCATTCCATGAGACTCGTCTACGTGGATTCATTCGCCCGTCTGACCGTCTATCCCAGCTGCTTATTTAAGCAAGTGCTTTCAACTTGAAATATGATAAAGCTGTATATCTTACTTGCCCGAATCTATCTAAGGTATACTTATTGGAAATGGCCAGTCAAAAGAGCAGTTTTGGATTTATGTGACATAGTTTTGGATTTATGGTCAGAAATTGACAACGAACACTACCCCCCCCTCACCTTGTAAAGTTTGCGAGCTAAAAAATTTGGAATATTTCTAACTAGTATATAATTTTCTATATTTTCGAGGAAAAATATTTAAATTTTTCAGTTTCTGAAGAATTTAAAAGGTAACGCGATGCGTGAATCCGGCTCGCACTTGACCGGTTTTGTTTCTGTAGACAGACTTTGTAATAAACTATAAACTATCTTCAAAAAGAAACTATATAAATAATAAATGATTCTTATAAACTTATTACCAACTACCCAATTCAAAAGGATAAAAAGGAATAAACTATCATATATATATATAATATATATAAATATATATATATCCATTACTTTTCGCTTTTCGACAAAAACGTGCGCACTCCTGGCAGCCGATTTTGTTATCGATAGTGCTTAGAAAAAAGACACTATTTCCATAAGATGAGCTTCATCCGTTCAAATCCGGCGAGTGTGGATTTTTTTAAAATTTTGAAAGGCCAATTTTTTAGTTATTTTCAGATGCTCGCATATCTCCGTCTCTGAATAATCTAAAAACTTGAAACAAACGCCATTTTTTGTCACTTATATTATTCTTCAAGAAAAGCATACAAACTTGACTTGTCAAACTTGTATTTTTAATGCCTCCGCTTTTCATTTTACAAGAAAATCAACTGAAAGGAAATTATAGGTATCGCTACCTTCCACCAGGCTCTGTTACCCTGTTTCTATGAAGGGCGTTCACAAGGTGCTACCAGCCAGGCACCTTTGAGAGGCCATATATCAAAAAGGAAGAGTCAATAAGTAATACTGATGATAGTTATCAATAGAGTACGCCAAAACGAAAAATATGAGCCACTAGATAGCTTTCTAAATAAAAACCTGTTGATCTGAGACTGTTTCAAATTTAGACAAAATTTTGCTAAAACAGTGGGTCAGATAAAGGCTAACTGTGGCACCAGATTTTGGTTTTAAGTCAAGTTTGTAAGCTTTTCTTAATATAAGTGAGAAAAAAAAGGCGTTTGTTTCAAGTTTCATTATTCAGAGACGGAGATATGAGCTTCTGAAAATAACTTAAAAAATTTCAAAATTTCAAAAAATTCCACACTCGCCGGATTATAACGGATGAAGCTCATATTATGGAAATTGTCTTTTTTTTTCTAAGAACTATCGATAAAAAAATCGGCTGCCAAATCGATGACATGAGTGCGCACATATTTGTCGAAAAGTAATGGATCTGCCCATATATATGCCCATTCTGAAAATAACTAAAAAAATTTCAAAATTTCAAAAAATTCCACACTCGCCGGATTATAACGGATGAAGCTCATATTATGGAAATCGTCTTTTTTTTTCTAAGAACTATCGATAAAAAAATCGGCTGCCAAATCGATGACATGAGTGCGCACATATTTGTCGAAAAGTAATGGATCTGCCCATATATATATCGATTTGGCAGCCGATTTTTTTATCGATAGTTCTTAGAAAAAAAAAGACGATTTCCATAATATGAGCTTCATCCGTTATAATCCGGCGAGTGTGGAATTTTTTGAAATTTTGAAATTTTTTTAGTTATTTTCAGAAGCTCAATCTCCGTCTCTGAATAATGAAACTTGAAACAAACGCCTTTTTTTTCTCACTTATATTAAGAAAAGCTTACAAACTTGACTTAAAACCAAAATCTGGTGCCACAGTTAGCCTTTATCTGACCCACTGTTTTAGCAAAATTTTGTCTAAATTTGAAACAGTCTCATATCAACAGGTTTTTATTTAGAAAGCTATATATATATATGTATATATATGTATATATATATATATATATATATATATATATATATATATATATATATATATATATATATGGGCAGATCCATTACTTTTCGACAAATATGTGCGCACTCATGTCATCGATTTGGCAGCCGATTTTTTTATCGATAGTTCTTAAAAAAAAAAAGACGATATATAAGATATATATTATATATATATATATATAATATATACATTTGATTAAAAAGCCATACAAAATTCAATGAAAAGGTATATAATAATGTAGGTATATAATAATAACCGTATAGTCTATTCTTGAACAGGAGCAATCAGGATAATATCGAGTATGTATTATTTACCTATTTTTGTATTATATCAAAGGATAATAATATGTACAATATTGTCAAAGGATTTACACAATATTTTGTATAATTGATTTTTAAAAGTATTATATATACACATTATATCAACAACAAAAAAAGTCCTTGGCGTTAGTTTGAGGAGATTTTTTTATCTCTGTAGATTTGTCATGAAGTGGAGGAACTTAAATATTTTTCTTTGAAATAATTTTGAGAACATTTTAAATACTAAAAAGCCACTGAAGGCCTCTAGATAGGAAAATTGCAAGGATCGTGAACTAGAAAGATTGACTATAGCTTTGTTTATTTATCTTTTTCAACCACTGTAATAATTTAAAGAAAATTCCTGGATTAGAAGAGTTAAATTCTGTTACAGGAATTACATCAGGTTGAACTGTTAATTAACTTTTATGAAAAGCAAATTAATCTAAAATAGCCAAATCTAAAACATTCATTAAGAAAAAACAATTGAAAATAACATATAACTGTGTTAATAGCCTAAATGCCTTGTATATACTGAGATCATTATCTGAGGAGTATCATTCTGAGGAGTATATTTTTTTAAAGAAACATTTTTATGTTAAAACTTTTCTGCTTTTTTTAAGGTTTCAAAAATGGATATCCCCAATACAGTCAGATTTTACCCATTCATGAACTTGACCGCACTATTTTGCACTACAAAAACAATTTCAGACAGGCAGAAATTAAGGAGATTTCATAAGTGATCCCTTTAACGAACGGAACCCTAAAAAACACGGGAAAAAAAACCTTTTAAATACCTTCACATTTTTTCTACGAAAATAATTTTCTTCTATATCTATGTATATATATATATATATATATATATACTCGTTTATACAGAAAAAAATAATTTTTTATTTTAACTTTATAATAAAACATAATTAGAATTTTTTTTTATTCCAGAACAAACACAAAAGTCTGGAAAAATGTATGATTATATAGAAGAAAATCCGTATGAACGTTTTCGTGAAAAATCCAAACTACCAGACATACTTTATCGTGATTATAACAGGAATAGTCAAGAAGAAATTCCAGAAAATAATTTTAATAGTTGGTACAATAATTATGAACAACAACAACAACAGCAAGAACAGAATTTTAAATGGAAATTTGCATCACAATTAACACAAACAATACGACCAACAATTGAACAAATTCGTAATGAATATACTACAACAATAATGCCATCAATATCATCAACAGTATCATCTACATATACGGATGATGAATCAGAACAATATGTGACGTCATCGTTGTTAGATTTTACTGAACAACAGAAAAATGAACGTTATATGTATGGTAAGTGAGCTGTATATATTTTTCTAATTAGTGTATATAAAGCCTCGTTTATACTTCAAAATAGCTCACGAAACGAGTGTTCGAAAATCTATTTATCGAACAATGTAGAATACCGTATCATTTTAAGTGATGTGGAAAGAGCATTGATTGTAGTTTAGTTTATATATATAAAGCCTAGTTTAGACTGAAAATAGTTCACGAGATGAGCGGTCGAAAATCTATATTTATCGAATAATAGAGAATACCGAGTCATTTTATTAAGTGATGTGGAAAGAAAATTCTCTATTTGTGTTTTAATTAGTATTTATAAAGCCACGTTTAGACAGTCTAGTTATAGTAGCTTTTTTCAGAAAAATCCAGTTAATATGGCTGCACGCGCATTAGATGCCATCATTTTTAGTCCAATCTGATTTCATCAATTTCTTTAAATTCAATTTGTAGTATTTGTCGAGATTTAAATGTAACTTATCAATATTTTTTTCTAATCACAATTGGCAGCAAGCACTTGCAATTGAAACCACTTGTACCCGGTCTAAAAAATCTATATTGAATCAATTCCATTAGACTGCAGTTAATATGCCTTTGTGCTTATATATGGCGTAGTTTGATTACAATATTGAACGTTACATTATTATATGAACATTTTAAATTACATCCTACCACATTGGTAATTATTTAGATAATACTCATACCGAATAAAATGTTAGCGAAAACTGAAACCCATTATCTAGACTGCACATAATATTTCTGTACGTAGCCTGTAAGTATCCGGGTTTGATTTCAACGCATGTATGTGGGAGCTAAAAGTGAATTTCAGAACATAACTATTTTATTAACCCGACTTCAAAAAGGAGGATGGTTCTTAATTCGTCTGTATTTTTTTTTAATGTGTGTCACCTCAGAACTCCGTCATTTATGAACCGATTTTGAACTTTTTTGATTTTTGTTTTAAAGTGTTTGATTTCCCATTGGTCCCATTGGCACCAAATTGCATCTGATGAGGGGATCCCCGGGAAATCGTGGAAAATCCTCATTTTGTATGTGATAACCGATTTCTGCGAATTTTTTTTTTTTTTTTGAAAGGGTTATACTCATTTATAATGGGAAAATAAGAAAATTTTTTTTTAAACCGACTTCAAAAAAATTTTTAACAAAAAAACCCGACCTCAAAAAAAAAAAATTTTTACAAAAAAAAAACAAAATACATGTAAAAAAAATTGAAAATCTGTTATGAAAAAATGCACTAAAAATTAAAAAAAACACGGATAAAAAAAAGTGCGTAATAAAGAAATGCACTAAAAGTTAGTAGGCCGTTTAGTTGGTCTACCCATATTTAGACAAAAAAAATAAGTTATAGAACTTCAAAGTCACTAAAAAGCGAGAAATAAAACCTATTTTGACAAAATGGAAACCCGACTTCAAAAATCAAATATTCTATAACAAAAAATGCACTAAAAAGTAAAAAAATAATTGCATATTCTTGTGCCAATTTTAGTTCACCTAAGCAAATGTTTTTAAATATGTAAATATGTACAATTATTGTTATTTTTGAAGGCGGTGTCCAACAGTTATGTGAATTTCTCTATGCTGACACCGACTATTCGACATTCAACATTCGCCCTAATACCCATATCAGTTTATGTATTATAAATACGTATTTCGACTATAAAGTAGTCATCATTAGTATAAATTAGCTAGTCGTAATTTAATATTTGGCAATTAGAACTAGATGAAAAATCAAAATCAAATTAAAATATAATTAATTTTATTGAAACTACTTTTATTAAAATTACTTTCATTCAATTTACTCTTGTTAACATCACTCTTATTAAAATTACTCTTATATTGTCTCAGGATATGTTATTCGTTGCTAATTTGGTGATAGTTTTACGACGTTTCTTGGTTGTGCCCTACTTATATATGTTTGACTGACGTTTAACTCTATTCTAAGATTAGAGCGAATTTGAAATTTTATTTAGTATAGTAATGATATTGAGAAACTTTTATCCGAAGCATTTTTTGTAAACCAAATGAATAAGGCACATATCAATTAGAAACTTTTGAGAAATAAGCGATACTTTCATGACCCCGTGTACATTTTAGTCGCACTCAACCCAACAAAATGATGATATGGTATTGAGGGGAAAATTTCCAATAGGATATTTATATATATATATATATATATATATATACATATATATATACATATATATATATATATATATATATATATATATATATATATATATATATATATATATATGTGAATTCATATCCGTGGTAGTATTTGTATATGAACTTGTAAAACATATAAATGCATGGATAATAGAGGAAATATATTTTCAATAGAATTATAATTATATTAACTTATCAAATAAAATTTTCAAATTATATTAATTTATAAATTTAATAATAATTATAATTATAAAACTAATATACTATTATATTATTATTATTATAAATATTTTCTATTATTATTAATAATTTATATAATATAAATTATTGTATTGTTTATAAAAGGTTTTCACATTCACGAATCCGTCAAATATTATTGTGTTAGAGCAAATTTGATTTTAATGGACTCTGATCAGTACAAAAAAAAACACATTTATAATATTTTGATGAAATTTAATCCGGTTTTATTGAAATTCTTTTTGAAACCTACTAAATTTGGGTTATTTATTTCATTTTTTATGTATAAAACGTTGCTTACATTACCTTCTATGTCAAAATTAGCGGTCATGACTCCAGAAACTTAAAATATATAAGAGATATGTTAAGTTTAACATAAGATTTAAAAATATATCTCAAATTTAGTATAATTACATACTTAGTTCATTGAAATCGGATAAAATTTTCCAGTACTAGAACAAATTTGATTCTTATGAATTATGATGACGTCTCTGTGTACAAAAAAATCTATTTTTTAAATATTTCAATGAAAGTTATCCGATTTTGATGAAATTTTCTTTGAAACCCACGAAATTTGGGTTATTAATTTCATTTTTGGTAATATAAATTCGCGAGCATTCACTTTTATGTAAAATGTAGCGACCATGGCATTACAATCTTGAAAACTATAAAAGATATGTCAATTTTAACATAAATTAAGTAACATTGATTAAGTTTTAATTTATAACATTGATTAAGTTTTTTTTTGAAAATCACTAAATTTGGATCACTAATTTCATTGTTAGTAATAAAACCACTCTTACATTCACTTTTATGTCCAATGTAACGACCATGATCCCACAGTATTGAAATCTCCTAGAGATATGTTACTTTCAGTGACAATTACGGCATTTATAAGAGTTTGAGTTGTTGTATTCGGAGTGATTATAAACGAAATTCACTGTATGTAATAGAAAATTTACAAAACCAACAAGTGGAATGTGGGTAATGAAATATAGTATAAGGTAATGACATGTTGAATATATTATATAGTTAAAGTTTACACTAAACAGATTACTTTTTCCGATAGGAAAATGTATTTGCAAACAACAAAACTATGTACCAAACCGTGAACAAAACCGGGAATGTATGTCATTCATTTAACAGCAGGAAATTTAAAAATAAAATTCAATTTTCATAGAGTTATTACTGTGCATACAAATATTTTTAACATAAACAAAAATTTCAAGTATGAAACATATCTAAATGTATATAGATATGTATAGAATAATCGAAAAATGTATAAGCAGTAAAGTTGTAGAAAATCAAGTTTACTACAATTCATTACTTGATAATTTTTCTCAAACTCTAATGTGTACAGAGATATTTAAAATTTTAACTTTCAATCTTTAATTGTAAATATTTCTGTAAATATTAGTGTAACAGAAAAATGATAAAAAACAAAATTAGAGTAAAACTTAGTACCTACAACTTAACTCCTGATAAATTTTTCGATTTTTCAAATATTAAGGGAGATAGTCAAATTTTGTGTTTCCCCCTCCCTCTAATCGCCCTTTCCTCTCGTCCGATTTTACCCATTAACGAACTTGACCTTTAGAATACCAAAAGCGACTCAAATACCAAATTTCATTCCAATCGGAATAAAACTGTGACCGCTAGAGAGTCCACAGACATTTAAAAAAAGTACATATATATATTAGGTAGGATCGATGGACATTTGAGGAAATTTTTACGAAATTCCAACATTGGTGCAAAAACAATAGCTGCATTTCCTTTGGAGGAAATTCGTTAAAAACAAGTTGTATATAATATTAATATAAAATAAATTGTTTTTCGAATTCCTGGAAATTATTGATCATTAAAAATAAATACCAGGTATGAATTTGGCTGTTACTATGGTTTCATACTAATTTCAGAAAATAATTAGTATATTAAATACGATATAAATGAAATACATTATTTTAAGCTTTCGTTAAAAAAATTAGTTTTTGTTTTAAGTACCAAAAAAATAAAATCTACACCACTTTAAAATGATTTAAAAAAAATAAAGTTATATATATACTTTTTTTAAACATGTTTAGAGACTCAAGGATAATTGCGTCAATGAAATATTTAATGGTAATAAAAGAAACATCTTTTAATTGCTCCATTTTATCCTCCATAGACCCCAAAGATTCAGTACAAAAAAGTAATCATTTAGTAAATATTTTATTAGCTTAGCACAGTAAAACTTCGTATCCAGTGATTTTTTTAGTTGTATTAAGTTTAGGAGTGTCATCAAACCTTTTGAGAAACGGGCCAAATTGAAATTTTTACGAACGTGGGAATTTTACATTGAATGTGTAAACAAGTCTTCTTCAATGTCGTAGACATAGGGATATTAATTGGATTTTGAAATAATTAGAACATTTTTTATTTGCTCTTAAAATTAATAAACCGATCCGTAAAAGCGAAAATTTTTTACGATAAAGTTTTAAATGCATGCAATCGATTATTTCCCTCACTAAATAAGATATAAAGATATAAAGAAACAGAGAAAGTTGTATCTTATTAAATAAAGTTATTAATTAAATTAAATACTGATATGAAGTAATTTTTTCATATCAGTATTTAATTTAATTAATAAATTCAATGACAATGAAATGTGTCAGAGTATACGCTATAGTCTTCTACAGTTTGTCATACGTAACCGAAAGGAATTTGGACAAACATCGTATGTTGACACGAAAGTATACACAAATAAACAAATATTAAATAAAGTTATATTTAATAAGATTTTATTTTATAATAAGAAGTTATATTTAGTGTTACCGTTGAATATTTTCGATTATTCTTGTTTCGAATTATATTTTGCGTACACAATTACCTTCTTACAATTTGAATTAATGAAAATTCACGAAGAAATAAACATTTGTTTGTCTCAAACAATTACATTAAAATCTCTTCAATACAACTCCAATCCTACAGGGGGGTCTTTTAACCAATCAAAATAAAACAATAGTTTAATTGTGTCGTAAATTCTAATACAAATAAAAAACTTAATTCTTATATATAGAATATTTATATACAAATATTAATCGCAGGCTGGATGTAAATTTTTGGAGGACTGGATCCAGGCATAGTTGGATGACCCCGCAGGTTAAAATTTAATAAAAAAATCTACACTCGTTTTGAACGTAATAGTATAGGGTGGCGCATAAGTAACGTTATTATTTAATTAGTGAATACATTTTTTGTTCACGTTTTTTTTTTTCAGAATTAACTTTGAAAAACTTGGGAAATTTATGATTGAAAGACTCAGCCCGGAACAAAGAACCAAAATTGTTCAATTTGATTTTGAAAGTCAGCATTCGATTATTCAGACACAAAGATCATATCGAAATTTCTTTCATGTTCCGACAATTTACCGATTGGTTCAGCGTTTTCGGCAACATGGGGCTGTCTGTCATCTTCAGCGTGCTGGAAGACCTCGTGCAGTTCGAAATGATGAGAATTTTGCTCGGATGCAAGCAAGTATTGAGGAAAACCCCGAAAATTCCACCAGGCGACGTTCTCAGCAGTTGCGTGATGTCTAGGCAGTCTTTGCAAAAAGTTTTACATACGTTACACCTTTTCCCATATAAGATTCCATTGGTTCACGAGTTAAACCCAAATGGTGGACAAATACGCCCTTCATTAAATAAATCATAACGTTAATTATGCGCCACAACATTTACTTGTAAAATATTATGTTTTTCTACATCAACGCATCATGTATCAATTCTAATAGCATCTGCAGAGAAACCAACCCCATCCCCATTGCCCCAGTTTTTATCATACAAATTAGCTTTTAGAATATATAAATGAAACGACGTAAATATTATGATACGAAGCAAATAATAAAGTCGTATGATGAAGATGATTTCTTTATATTTTATAAATGTCGTCTTATAAATTTTATTTTAAATTGAATCAAAGAGAAAAAAAAAAGTACACCACAAAGTATACAAATTTTTTTACCATTCAGAATATATTCATACATATACTACAGGCATCCCACAGCCCAATCAAAATAAATCTAGATATTATAATGTTACCTTATGAGGGAAGGGGATGTAAGTACATCGAATTTATACCACCCTTAAAATCATGATCGAATGAGTCGGAACAACTTGCTTTCAAAAAGGAATACTGCAGTGAAAAGAAAAAACATTTTTATTATGTAATTAATAACTTATAAATGTATACCATTCCAAGTGGCCGAGCGGTCTAAGGCGGTATGTCTGCGTGGAAACTGGGAGGTTATGGGATCGAATCCCGACATCGGCAGTTTGTCAATTATTAAGAAAAAAAAAGGGGGGCTGTTAATTGACTTAGAAACTGTCGGCGTATAGACAAGAACGAAGTAACCGGCTATGCTTGAGAAGGTTTTCTACAGTTTCCTTCACGAACTCCAGATGAATATCGGCATAGTTTCTATCATAGTCGGCTGCAGCCGCATATCCTACCAATTCCTAGTCTATACACAAAAATTCCTTCCACTCCACTCACATCCTCACATCCTTAGGCATCACAATGGACCTTATGGTCGAAGCCGATGCCCGTCTAGGGCAGCCTGTACAATCTATCTATCTATCTAACATAAATGTATAAACAAGTGAAAGTAACTGAGTTAATTGTTTAAATACAATGTATATAATGCGAGAACTGTTTATTTTACTACTTACACACACACATATTTATAAAAAGTATTGGGTAAAGGCACTATTATATATATATATATATATATATATATATATATATATATATATATATATATATATATATATACATTTATAATGAGGGGTAATTACAGATGTTTGAGCTGAAATTGTGGCAAAACTAATCAGTTTATGAAAAAAGTTTCAAAAAAAAATTGTTCAATTGCTTTATCTTATTAAATCTCCTACGGTATCAAAGATAGACATCCTCTTCCTACTATCCGAGAGATGCATGCACCGATTTTGTCCATTCACGAACTTGAAGTTACTTTGTTTAGCACTAGAATATCAGTGCTATTTACATTTTTGATGGGATAGGATGCCTCCTTAAAAAAAGTAATTATCACAAAATCTTGAAATTATTTTAGATTTTATGCAAATGTTTGGATAAGATTATAACATTTATTATATATATATATATATATATATATACATGATTTTTCATATCATGCATTTGATGTCAAAAAAATGTTAGAAATGTAAATTATCCTGAAATTTTGTACATATATATATATATATATATATATATATATATATATATGTAGTCTCCCATGGGAATAACATTATACAAATGTATGTAACTTATCTTCAGTTGATCTGTCGTAAATAAAATTTGATAAAGGTTCTCGATTTTTGACAGACTCTAAAAAACTTTGTGTTTATAGGATAAATAAATTATTTATTTTGAGAAAATATAACATAAATATTATACGTAAATGACATTGTATCCTAGTGACAGGATAAACGAATACCTGTTGTAGCTATCCGTATCCCTACAATATAATATATATTATATTGTATTTATATATGTATATATAATATATATATAATATGTATATAAATATATATATATATATATATATATATATATATATATATATATATATATATATATATATAATGTATGTTTTTATATAACTTGATTATCATATACACGCGTCTACAATATGGTTCATAAAAATATTACAGGAAGAAATCTGTAAATGTCGATCAGAGAAAATGATTAAATAAATTAATGTTTTTAATTTGATATAAATTTTGCAAATTCCTCAATTGTTTGGATCGTATCTTTTACGATCAGAATAGTTCCTCACTATTTCTGACCCCCCTTTTACACGATTTCAGATAATATCTCGTAAACCGCTTATCAAAACGTCCAATAAGATCGATTTTCGTGTCTTTTGGGTCCCATTTACGTTATATAATGAATTTCATGCAAATAAGATTCAATAATTATTTTTCGATTTTACGTTTCAAGGTAAAATCGCCAAAAATATGCAGTCTTCGATTTGAATTAAAATTAGTGTATAAGGTGAATGTGGCCCAAAAAACACAAAAATTCAGTTGGTTTAACGATTTAATGGATAGTTTCTTAGATATATGCTATTTTCCCCTTTGTATATACGTTGTCAGACGATATCTCATAAACCGCTCATCAAATCATCATATAAGTGCGATTTTCATAACTTTTGGGTCCAATTTACTTTATATAATGAACTGCATGCTAATCGGAATTAAAAATTATTTTTCGATTTTCCGCAATTTTTTCAAGGTAAACCCCTTAGAAAAAAATGAAAAAATCGCCATTATTTTTAGTCTTCGATTTGAATGAAAATTAGTTTATAAGGTAAATGTGGTCCAAAAACCACAAAAAATCAGTTGGTTTAACGATTTAATGGATAGTTTCTTAGATATATGCTATTTTCCACTTTGTATATACGTTGTCAGACGATATCTCATAAACCGCACATCAAATCATCATATAAGTGCGATTTTCATAACTTTTGGATCCAATTTACTTTATGTAATGAACTGCATGCTAATCGGAATTAACAATTTTTTTTCGATTTTCCGCAATTTTTTCAAGGTAAACACCCCTTAGAAAAAAATGAAAAAATCGCCAAAATTTTTCGTCTTCGATTAGAATTAAAATTAGTATATAAGGTAAATGTGGTCCAAAAAACACAAAAATTTACTTGGTTTAACGATTTAATGGATAGTTTCTTAGATATATGCTATTTTCCCTTTTATATATATGTTTTCAGACGATATCTCATAAACCTCTCAAATCATCTTATAAGTGCGATTTTCATAACTTTTGGGTCCCATTTACGTTATATAATGAATTTCATGCAAATAAGATTCAATAATTATTTTTCGATTTTACGTTTCAAGGTAAAATCGCCAAAAATATGCAGTCTTCGATTTGAATTAAAATTAGTGTATAAGGTGAATGTGGCCCAAAAAACACAAAAATTCAGTTGGTTTAACGATTTAATGGATAGTTTCTTAGATATATGCTATTTTCCCCTTTGTATATACGTTGTCAGACGATATCTCATAAACCGCTCATCAAATCATCATATAAGTGCGATTTTCATAACTTTTGGGTCCAATTTACTTTATATAATGAACTGCATGCTAATCGGAATTAAAAATTATTTTTCGATTTTCCGCAATTTTTTCAAGGTAAACACCCCTTAGAAAAAAATGAAAAAATCGCCAAAATTTTTCGTCTTCGATTAGAATTAAAATTAGTATATAAGGTAAATGTGGTCCAAAAAACACAAAAATTTACTTGGTTTAACGATTTAATGGATAGTTTCTTAGATATATGCTATTTTCCCTTTTTTATATATGTTTTCAGACGATATCTCATAAACCTCTCAAATCATCTTATAAGTGCGATTTTCATAACTTTTGGGTCCAATTTACTTTATGTAATGAACTACATGCCAATCGGAATTAAAAATTATTCCTCGATTTTACGCAATTTTTTCAAGGTATACTATAACCCTTAGAAAAAAATGAAAAAATCGCCAATATTTTTAGTCTTCGAACTGGATGAAAATTAGTTTATAAAGTAAATGAGGTCCAAATAACATAAAAATTTGGTTGGTTTGATGCATTAAATGATAGTTTCTCAGATATGTCTTATTTATCTTATTGTAATGTAACTTTCATTTTCGTATATACGTTTACTCAACGATAAATCCATTAATAAACACAAAACATTCACGTTACTTTTAACATGTTAGCTCAAACGCCCTAGAGCTTGATTTTTATATGTAGAATATAGTCCATTATCTTTGTTGTAAAACTTTTTGATGAACCATTCTGTTTTATATTAAATATGTACAAACATGTATGTTGTTATTATCCTTGTAAATACAATTTATCCTTCAAAATCATACATTCATAATATATTAATGATAATACATGACTACTACAGATACACAGAGACACAGACACATAGTTAGATACAGTATAGACTATAGACGAACAGTTACACGCAGATAAATGAATATGACAACCTTTTGTATCTCTTACCAATGTTATGTAAATTTATTTTAATTTAATGCACGTGGCCTTAAATATGTCCACTTTCCCACAACATTTTATTTTTCATATTGTATATATACATCTTGTTTTTTAAAATACACCCAATCTGGAATACTGTATAGTGTCTCTATCGCTCTCTATATGCAGTATACTATGATATGGTTTACTTTGTCACACTTAAACAATCACTATTGTATTATAACATAAATAACTATTATATTATACTTATCATTCTCTAACTACAATCATTTATATATAGTTGCATCTTACTCGTGCATGTATACATCGTCGTTATTGCCCGTCACCCGTCGTGTGAGTGTAACACCATATCATGGCATACTGTGCATAGACAGTGATAGATGCACTACACAATGTTGCTATTGGGTCTATTTTAATTTACGTAGTGTATAGTAACACAATATTTATATACAAAGTGTACTTCAATATAAATGTATTATGTAAGATAATTATATATGTTTTGAAGTTATACTTCTTTTGGCGAGTTATGAGAATCCAATCAGAGTGTATGTTCAGCATAAAACAAATTGCTGATATAACACTCGACTGATGTAACACTGATTTCTATCCTGCTCTAATGCACACAGTGTTTGGGATTTAGTAATAAATGTGTATAATACAGTATATAGACAAAATTTATATATACCTACATTATATGCTTAAGCGAAACAGGCAAGTGTTTGTCTATCACAGTACCAGTGTGACTACACTCTGCAGTGGACAATAATTTTGTTTGTGTGTAATATAATTTTTGGTTATTGAAAGACAAGATAGATCGGTCAAAAGATAAATGATCGTTATTATTTTGGTAAATAGCTACACCACCAGCTAGAATATTCGAACACTTAAATTTGACTATACAGTTGAAATTAGGTACAGGAATATCTTCATCATTATAGCTCCATGTTTCTGAAACAGAAGAATATTAGAATTAAAGCCACATTATCAATGATATCATTTTTCAGGGGACGTAAACTTTGTATATTAAATATTCATAAACCTGACCTGATCTTGATAAATTTCACTAACTCTGATTCTAATGTAAATAATTGATTTAAGCTCAGTCAAACTCTAATTTGAACGTAAGATAATCAAATGTAGACTCATTAGATACAATATATAATTTTTCTGTTGTCGATGAAATCTTTGTTTGTTTTTTGCATAGTTGTTTTAAATTAAGGCAAATTAATTTGTCACCAATATGGCATCAACTGGCAATAGTATATTAATTCAATAAATTAAAAAGAGATGTGTACTGTAGCCAGTTGACGCCATGTTGATGACAAATGAGTATAATCGAGTGTACATATCACTTTATATTAATAGTTTTCGCCATCCTTTTATATATAAAATCACATTAATATACATGCTATACAGTAAATAATTTCTATACAAAATTATTTAAAATCTGTAAAAATCAGATGAATAAAAAGAAAAGCACAATAAAAAGAAATATATTTTTTAGTATCAACATTTTTCCGCAATTTTGAATTACATATCTTACGTAACATATATATATTTTGTTACATTTTGTATAAGAAAATAATAATAATTTTGTCGCATAAAACATATAATGTTTTCACTTTTTTAATATAAAAAAATAATAATAAACAAATTTACGTGTTTTATTTACTGTAACACGTAACACTTAGGTAAATTGTTCACCCACATCATGATTAAAAAAAGTATTTTACCTGTGTGTTTGTGACACTATAAGTTTTTTTTATATTTTTTTTATTTTATTAAATTATTTATAGTTTTTTTATTTAAATAAATAACAAATTTATATCAAAATGACACACACGGACAAAACAAGAATACCATTATATAACAACAACAAATAAATTAGAAATGTTTTTTAATTATATTTTTTCTAGACGGAAGAATTATTAGTTTTTAATCGAATTCATTCTCTAGATGGAGAATTATTAATTAATTTTTCGAATCGATTTTATGGAAAAAAAACTCGGTTAAGTTGAATAATCCAGTAGATACTATCAACTCTAAACGTGGCTTTCTATTTTCAGCGCCGGGAAAAAAGGTTGAAACGATCACGGACAAAGCCGATATACTCAGCACTGGGAAAAATTAAAAAGGTTGAATAATTCAGTAGATAGTATCGACTTGAAAAGTATCCTTTTTCAACGCCGGATAAAAAGTATGAAAGTCACGTGCAAAGCTGGAGAATTCAGTGCCGGGAAAAAGAGTGGCTTTCCACAGGCAACGCCGGGGAAATCAGCTAGTTTTATTATAAAACCATAAAACTTCCCTAAATTTTTCCCATCAAAGGGCACATCAAAATGCTATTTTTTTGCGGCGCGTCGTGTTTACATGCAAATTTTGAGCGCAAAGTTTCTTGAGCATCTATGACGTTGAAAAGGTGAAAAGTGGGTTTGCAATATTTGAAGTAAATAAAAAAATACATGGCAATAAATAACACCGGTTAAAATCATGAAATGTAAAACCGTATTTACAGTAGAAAAAGATCCAATGTATCCCAAATTACGACATGATATTTTGTTTATATATATATATATATATATATATATATATATATATATATATATATATATATATATATATATATGTAATATGTATATATATATATATATATATATATATATATATATATATGTATATATATATATATATATATATATATATATATATATATATGTATCCGATTAATCGTTGAATCTGGAACTGTTGGTCACGAAAATTTGGAGTTTTCAATTCGTATAGTTTATAAATTCGAATAAGCTTCCAAAAAAACATTTTTGTCTTTTGTTTCAGAAGTGGTATTTCCATTGCTAGCAGTTGGTGCCAGCATTGTCCTGATAACATTACTATCAGTGACCATAATTTTATCACGCAAACGAAAAAAGTTATCGAATGATGATTCAATCCCGAATATATTAATTTACCCAAATAAGGGTAGTTCTGGACCACAATTTTTGTAAGTATTCCTCTAACCGGAACAGCGTAAATATATTCCATTAAAACAAATTTTTTCCAAATTTTTAATTTTACTCAGAGAAAATTGTATATGTTGAAAATATTTTCGCTTACAGAACAAAAGAAATTCGATTCAGTTTACCACCAATACGGAGTACATCTTTGGGTGATATTGAACAACAAATAACCGATGATGATTTGGAAACAAACAGTGGAATCCAAGGACATTTGGCGGATGATATGTGTAGTTTATTACCGACACAAAATTATTCTGCTCAACGATCAAATTCATTTAGTAAATAAAAATACACAACAAAGTGTTGAATACCAAAGTTGTAGATAAACATGTTTTTATTGTTCCTTTTGTAGGTGGATCGTATAGTTTGGGTACCTTAGATCCAACATTATATCGAAATACACCCGAACTAGAAATGTTTGATTGGCCCGATGGACATTTAGGACGTGTTTGGTTTTCATTAAAATATGAAAGTTTTAGTGAAAAATTACTGGTGACTGTGATGAAAATTAAAAACTTACCATCGCGTACTTTGGGCTCTGTTAATAGTTGTGATCCATTTATCAAGTGAGTACTAAAGTTACTAATTTTCCTCACCCCTTCAGAAAACTTTGACAACGTTGTATTTAATATATTGTATACAGGAAGTGTCATTTGCATTTGAATATTTCTTCGAGGAAGCATTTTTGGAAGAAATAACTCAAACAAATGTTATTTGACAAATGTTAAATAACAAAGTATCACAAATCGAACCCGGACCTTTGCATAGCAACGTCCTTAAGGATTATTTCAATTTTGTGTTCATTCCTTCTTTTTGAAAGCCTTTAAGAAATTCAGTATAGGATATATTTGACATAAATAATTAATAATTCTTCCACCTGTTGTGATTTTGGAGGACTTTCTGTACATTTCATATACAAATTTCACGCACGACAGTGTACGTGATGCATAAATTAAATATAATTAACACCATAAACTATATTAATTACTCCAGCCAGCCAGCATGAACGCATGTGGTGTTTTATAATGCTTTTAAAAATGCAAACATGCAAAAAAATAATTATTATATATGTGTAACAGAGATGTTAATATGATATATATGTAAACCATTTTCCATCATTCCCGGTTTTTTTTAATGCTTTACACTCCTCTTTGATATACAGGGGTGGCAATTGACTAGGTCAACTTTCAGAACCCTCCTCAAAACCCTCAGAAAATATTAGATAAATATGAAATTCTGGAAGAAACAAGTGAATTTATCTTAGGTCAGAATGAAGCGTTACGAGTAGGGAACCGAAACAGTATGCCAGTACTAAATTCGTTAAACTTAGTATTGAAAATTAGAAGTATATGAAACGGCTGCTTTTTGGCCATAATTATGAGACCTCAAACTTGATCAATGAGTTGTTTCACGTTATCAAGGAATAAATAATTACAAGATTTTCATAACATCATTTCGATTGCCATCCTGGTATAATAATAACATGAAAACAACTGTACACACATATATTTTTCTATTATCTAAGTATTTTCTAGTATTCTAGTTTCATATTATATTGTTCTAGATTACATTTAATACCAGATGAACGTCGTATTCTGCAATCGCAACAAAAGAAAAAAACATGCAATCCATATTTTGATGAAACATTTGTTTTTCAAGTAAGTAGAATGAGCTGGTTTCAAATGCAATGAGAAACAATCCCTTTCAAAAAAAGTTGAACCAGTAAAAATATTCTATGTGTGAGTTACAGGTTCAAATATATTGAATTTAAGTGTACTTTCACAAATATACACATTTTTAGAACACACCCGGCGGATTATATTTAATACCCACTACTTCATTTATGTTTTTTTACTTTTTACCTACTATTTCATGGAAATCTGTTCTATGTATATCAAATGCTCATAAGAAATAATATTTTTTATAAAAATACTTAATACTGACATAAACGGTGCTTCATATTTAATCAACAAAATATCGCTCTTAATAGCCTCTCTCATTTAATAGACCGATTAAATAGAGACATTAAATATTTTTTAAGCTTAAGAGAATTTGTCTTCTCAAAGTTATAAAATTTTTTATTACAAGAAAACATTTTTCCGATAACTGGTTAGATTATGCAGAAAACGAGAGCCCTGTCAGCGTCCGTTTTCAGTCAAGTACGACCAAAAGTTTACTTTTCTCTTTAGGAGAGGCTTGATTTCACATGGCGGAAGTTTTTTAAAGGTCTCACAGCTCTTAAACTAAAATTTAGCAACTGTTAAGGATAGATATATAGTTGATTCTATATGAAGCTCCGTTTGTGTCAATATTAATACTCTTAGGTGATTAGTAATCAAAGAGCTTTCCAATAGACACCTGGTCACAGAAATATCGTTCTTTTTTCAAAATTCAATAGTTGATATGTGCCGTATTCATTCGATTTCTGGGAAAATGTTTCGAATTGAAAGTATATTTGCAATAAACAATTTTTATCCGAAACATTTTTTTTGAAAACCGAATGAATTATACGGAACCCTCAACCTACTCATAGTATTCACACTTAACACAAAATTGTTTTGTATTTTCTTTACTTCGTTTTGACAAAAAAAAAGTAATAAATTATTGTTTTATTCATTTAACCCAAAAAATGGTGAACGCAGGTGTCAAATAAGGATATGGCCGATCATATATTAAAATTGAGTGTTATTGATGGTGGCCGCTCTAAACGACACAATCCATCAATTGGACATATCACATTCCCATTACGTAATTTATATAACAATGATATTAATACAACAACGGCAGCAACAACAACAATACCGTCAAAAGCAAATAATGGTAGTCATACGAATAGTAGGAGTGGTGGTGGGAGTGGGGGAAGAAATAGTATTAGTGGTGGTACAAATGCAACAATACAGCAGCAACAACAACAACAACAACAACAAGAGCCTAAGATATTTATGTTTGACCTTGAAAAAGTAAGTACTATATGTTTGATATACAATGAATATATATATATACGTCATGCCAGATGTTTGTTTGTGCAGTGTGTTTCAAATAAATGGTGATGGTTGTGTTTCATTTAATATTCTTTTTATTTTACTGTTCAAGATTGATCTTAATATAAGCTTCTTCTCGTCTTGGGTCGATTATAGCATGACGCTAAAAATCTTAACAAATGATATCGTCATTAGTCTGTTTCTTGACAAGATCGAGATACGACGAATCCCAAAAATGGCAAGGAAAGATAAAATATATCGAGTTAGGAAATATTGTAATATTGTAAGATCCAAAATCCTTGGAGTATTTCAGTAAGGTTCGTCCGGAGTTGACGTATTCTATCATTCTCGGCCGGTATTTCCTTTACAGGTTTACAGATTTGGAAACATGTATCTTTAGTTTTGATAAAAATCGCTCTCAAAAATTGTACGATTAACATTACATAGGTAAATATAGTAGTCATTTCACCACACTTATATTTTTATTTATAAAAAGCGTCAAACGCGATTTTGACTAGGACAATCAGTAAAATGACGTTATATTTATGTTTTGAAGAAAACAAATTGACAACCGTTTAATGATTGTAATAGATTAACGAAACGATTGTCATTTTTATATAATTCAAGCGTACAAGTATACGAGGTACATTCAAATCTAAAAAATATAAGTATACAATTTCAATCTATTATTATTATTATAAAGTTCGTTACGCAGGAGCTGCGTCAACTTAGCGAATTTTCTTAGAATACATAAATCACTCTCTAGCGGTCATAATTTTAGTGTGATCAAAATGAAATATAATATCTGATATGACTTTAGTATTTGCAAAAATTTAATTTATTAATAGTCAAAATAGAACGATGTATAACGATTATAGTTTATAGTTACTATGGAAACGACAATCAAAATTTTTTTACAATAATATATATTTCATATATTTGTGTCAAACAAACACAAAATACTTAATATCTTTCTTAGTATTAGAATAATCGAAAAATGTATAAGGAATAAAGTTGTAGAAAATCATGTTTGCTACAATTCATTACTTGATCATTTTTCTCAAACTCTAATGTGAACAGAGATATTTAGAATTTTAACTTTCAATCTTTAATTGTAAATATTTCTGTAAATATTAGTGTAACAGGGAAATGATAAGAAACAAAATTACAGTAAAACTTAGTACCTACAACTTAACTTCTGATTTTTCAAATATTAAGGGAGATAGTCAAATTTTGTGCCCCCCCCCCTCTGACCCCCCTTTCCCCTCGTCCGATTTTACCCATTAACGAACTTGACCTTTAGAATACCAAAAACGACTCAAATACCTAATTTCATTCCAATCGGAATAAAACTGTGACCGCTAGAGAGTCCACAGATATTTAAAAAAGTACATATGTATATATGTATATATATATATATATATATATATATATATATATATATTTATATATATATATATATATATACATATATATATATTTATATATATATATATATATATATATATATATATATATATATATACATATATACAAATTTTAGCGATAGTGATTTTTAACATCTAATAGGTAGGATCGATGGGCATTTGAAGAAATTTTTACGAAATTCCAACATTGGTGCAAAAACAATAGCTGCATTTGCTTTGGAGGAAATTCGCTAAAAAAAGTAATTAATATTATTATTATTATTATACGAGGTATATTTAAGTAAAAAAAGTATAGCTTACAATCTCAGTCTATTCATATAATGTGATGCGTGTTCTGAGCTGAAACTTTTTTACACGATTATTCAAGACAACTACCTTAATAAAGGATAAATAGGATAGTTATATGAAACGGGTGTATAAAACCTTATTTATTATCACTCACCTCAATATGAACTTTACTGAAATACTGTAAGCTTTTAGACTTTGGTTCTTACGGCTATAAAATGTATCTTTTAATATAAAGGATGGCGCATAAGTAACGTTATGATTTATTTAACGAATGCGTTTTTGTGCATCATTTGGTTTTAACTCGTGAATCAATTAAATCTTATATGGGAAAAGGTGTAACGTATCTAAAATTTTTTGCGAAGACCGCCTAGACATCATCAACTGCTGAGAACGTCGCCTGGTGAAAGTTTAGGGGTTTTCCTCGTAACACTTGCTTGCACCCGAGCAATGTTCACATCATTTTGAACTGCACGAGATCTTCCAGACCATTTTTTATACAAACCATTTTTTTTATTTGGAACATACAATAGTTTTAAAAACAATTCCCGCATTTTTTGTTTCTGAAAAAAAGAAAAAGTAAAAAGAAACTAACTACAGATATAAAAAGAATATAAAAAACGGGAAGAAAAGACACAGATACGAGACAGAAACATATACGCTTATGTTCATTATCTGGGAATAGAGAATAGCCAAGACACATTTTATTTTTATTCATATATTTTTTGTGACTGATAAGCAAAGCAAGCATATTTCCTTATATATACAGGGTGTTCTGAAATTCATTCAAGAAAACTATACCACGGTGTAGAGCTTGCATAAAACAAACAAAAAAGTTTAATAAAGTTTTTCGATTTAACGCTTATTTTTTAGATATAATCAATTGAACATTGATAGATTCAACCAATCACAGAGCGCATAGTGTAAAAAGACGGGGCGGGGCCTCTTACCGTCTGCGAGCCTTTAAAAGGCTCCGTGTAAGGCTCCTCCTTACACTATGCGCTCTGTGTGATTGGTTGAATTTAACAATGTTTAATTGATTATATCTTAAAGCGTCAAATCGAAAAACTTTATTAAACTTTTTTGTTTGTTTTATGCAGCTCTACACCGTGGTATAGTTTTCTTGAATGAATTTCAGAACATTCTATATATATATTTATACGTATTGTATGGTATTATTCCCGTAGGAGGTACAGGAGACAATATCAGAACTGGGTGAACTACTATTATCACTTGTATATAATGCGAATTCAAGTCGTCTAACAGTCACTGTTATTGAAGGCCGAAAATTGAAGGTTGGTTACAAAACATTACTAACATTTTTTTATTGTAGTAAAACGTTGATTTCGTTTACTTATAGTTTTTAATAAAAAATTTTATGATCTTAGAAGAAAGGATGAAAAAAAAAACGCTGCTAGACCTTTTTCACGAATTTTATTGTTATTGTCTGTGCTGAATTGTACTGCCCATTTGTCAAATTATCTTCGAAAAGCACAATTTTCTATTCTTATATGTTCATTTTTTTTTTAATTTTTTTATTTTTATTTGAGTGATTTATGTCTAAAGTTAAATTAACTAGTAGGATGTGAAATTAAATCGTAAAAATTTTTGCCTATAACAATTTATGCTGATAGTTTTTGAATAGCTTAAAATAAGCTTACCTCAAAAATTCATCCGTCTGGTTCTCAACATTTTTCCTGAAACTACTTTAAAGAGTATTTCATACGTGTTTATACTTTTTGTAGCAAAATCCATTTTCCCATCTGCCCATTTGTCCGTCTGCCCATTTGCCTATCTGACTTTGGAGCTTATATTTTGTATGTGCTTTGTAGAGCTAAAAAGTAAGGCCAAATTTGTGAGTGGGAAAAATCCAACTGTGCATCGCAGGAGGAATGAGGTAGCCAAGCCAAGGAGAAAATATTCATCTTCGAAACTAAAATATTCATCTTCTAAAAGAGATAGAAAAAAATTTAGGGGCAAAAAACCTCCCTATTTTTGAAATAAGTAACTTTTGTTTAAAAGTCTTTTCATAAAGTATATACCGGGTATTTAAGCAATTAACTTAACAATTGTCTTGACGGTAGTAATATGGAGCAGAAAAGTAGCTATCGTTTTTCAAAATTTCATTATTGATTTGTGCCGACTTCAATCAATTTTTGAGAAATCGTAAGAGTTACCAGTAGGTATATTTATATTGAATAACTGTTATTTGAAGCCTTTTTTTGTCGAAAAGCGAATGAATATGGCCTCTGGTCTGTATGTAGAGGTACGCTTAGAATAATCCGAATCCATTTTATTAAAATAGAACAATATTTTATCAACTTCTAGAAATAATATTTTCGAAAGCTTTTCTTAGAAAAACAATAGTCTTTTGATCTGGAAAATGTTTAGTAGATGATTTTTCATAACAATAAAAAAGGTACGGAATAAATTTCTTCCTTTATTATTTAAAAAATATCCTTAAAGACTATATCCTTGAAAAAGGTTTTTATTTATTTATTTATTTATTTTTTTCAAAACCTTTAGTATTTCTTGTATATTTATTTAAAAAAAAAAAAAAAACCATTTAAAAAAACACACACACCATTTTCCATTTTCGTCAACAAAGTTAAATAAAAGAAAAACATATACACGAGAAAATATCAACGCCAACAACACATTGACAGATAAATTAGCCTCAATATTATCGTTGATTTGTGTCAATAAAGATACATTTATTGTAAATAGAGAAATCGGATATCGGATATATATTTTTTTCCAATTTATAAACAAACAAACAATTCGATGATAAACAACCAATATTTTTTCTAAATAAAACTCCGTAAGTGTTTTGAATACGAAAATAGGTTTGTCACAATTCAAAATGTTTTGTAAATTTAATGTACAGAGGGTTTCTTAAAATATTGAAGTAGATATTACGAATATTTTTATGTGCAATGATACAAAAATTATGTTATCGTGAAACAAATGTTGAGAATCATTTAATGTTTTAAGTTGGCTGCGAATGTCAAAACCTAAAAAATAATAACCGAAATTCCACACAAACTCTTATCGTAAGCAATTCCAATCTGTAATTCCATGAATTTCCCTTTAAGGAAATGAATATCAAAAGTCAAGAAAATAAAAAAAATATTATTTCAGTCAGAGATAATTTGTGCAAACTATCTTATTGCCAAACGAGCAACGAAAATTTCCACGTGCATACTTGGGATGTTTCCTCTCAGGAATCACTTATTCAAAAATGCTAAAACTTGTGATCAAAAGCCTCAATAACAATTTTCATGGTCATAGGTTTGATTTTCACCGAATGCTTGGATACGCTTTCATTTATTTCTAATTCAAAAGATGAATTTTCAAGTTTCAAAACTACAAATGAATTTCTTTACCAAATGAGGTGTGCAGGTCTAATTTAGGAATTTAATTTCCCTTTTAGATATTAAACAAATTGCCACTATATACATGTTGTGACACCCAGTACAGACAATAGCAGACAATATATGAAAGTCAGCGTGATATTTTTCTCTGTTTAAAATTTTCGGACACATATAAATAATAGATATGATATTAAAGCTAGAAAAAACTACGTCATATTATCTGCAAGGTTTGTTCAAATATTCCTTAAACTTAACCAAAAAACTAACTACCAAACGGTTTTCCCATCTTCCCTTTCTAGTTTAAAGCTCAAACAAATTTTCGGTGAATATTTTCGTATTCAAATATGAATTCATCTAGACCAGGGATCACCAAACTTTTTGAGATAAGGGCTAGCTTCATAGCTATCCGATAGGTGGTCGTCAAGTTATTAACAAATTATATAATTTGGTGGAGATTCCGGGAAGCAATAAACCATTAGCGGAAACACCAGGAAAAATTTAAAAAAAGTTAAATTATTTAGTTGACACTCTCGACTCCAAAGATGCATTTTCAACGCCGGGGAAAAAGAGTGGCTTTCTACGGGCCACGCCGGTAAATTCAGCTAGAATTTATGTGTAAACATCGGCCGTAGCCCGGATGGGAATCTTTCGATGGAAATCGTGCACACATGCTTCTTAAAATTTCAATAAATAAACATTTCAAAATTGTCTAACCAGATTTGTATCAAGTTTACTGAAACGTTTAAAAAAATAAATTGAACTCGGATGCTCCGAGTAGAAGTCTGAACGAGTTGACTTGCACGAATGCAATTAGGAATCATAGATTTATTGACAAACTTCCAACACCATGTCTGACAAAATTGACGTAGTTTGTTCGATAGCCTGGCCCCTTTAACGAGAAAATAATATTAATTTTGTTTGAACATTTTACAAGCTAAAGGACGAATCACGTGACCTGTATGTACGTGTAACGCTAAATCAACAGTACAAAGCGGTTAAGGTAAAAAGGACAAGATCAGTACGACCTACATTAACAACAACAACAGCAACAGCAACCATATCCTCGGGTTCATCCTCCTCGATGTGTTCGTTGTTGTCGTCGACGGTGAACAGCGGCAGTAGTGCCAACAACAGCTGTACAAATAACACGAACAATACAAGCGGCAGCAGTCTTGTTGGTAACTGTTCCACTGGATCAACATTTAATGTTAATAATGGTGGTGGTGGTGGTGGGCTGATTCTGACGTCAGGTGGTGGAATGACGATGTGCTGTGATATGTTCTATGCTGTACAATTTACAGAAGGTTTTAATTTTCGTGTACAACCTCAGCAACAGGATTTAACAAGTATATCGTTACATGTGTTTCATACAGCATCGGGATACGGTAAAGGTAAGTGGTACCACAGTCTAAGTAGTGTATACTCCCTTGCAAAAAAATTGAATCTATCAGCAAAGACTCTCAACAAAGTCAAAGATTTTGTAAGTGTATGTAGAAAGTTTAATATATTTGATACACCAAATATGTTTATTATTGATGGCTTATTAGTACTAGCGGAGAGGAGGTCGAATCCTGGCAAGTACCGTCTTTTTAGATCTTTTTTACTAACCCCTAAAGGACAAGGAATTTGTATGTAGTTACTATGCCGATAGTTTAGTCAATTTACTACCCCATTAGTTTTTTCTTTGTAATTAATTTAATTAACAAACTGCCAGTGTTGGAAATCGAACCAGCAACCTCCCGTGTTCCAAGCAAAGCTTCTTTAACAATTAGACCAGACGTACCTTTTTAAATTTTAACATTGTCAATATTCTTGGAAGAAATGTATGGGGGTAGACACTTCTGTATATGAACACATTCGGGAACTTTTTGGATTCAGTTTGGTTCGATTTTATTGCTGGGGACTGTACTTTGTAATAGTAATGGAGTGTAGAAATAAAGGAGAGATATCTCATATAGGATTTTAGTTTGTAAAAGTGTCTAAGAAAAAACGTTAAATGATAGTTCAATAAATTCCCAGAATGGCTCTAAAAGAAGGTAACTCGGGAATTAGTTTTACATGTACAGACACTTTTTATGCTAGGCACAAAAATGTATACAAACACTCTAACTAGAATCTGGAAAAGCCTGGAAGCTTTTGGTATACCTAAAATATATATATTATCGCCCCTATCAGAAAACATACAAACTTCGCCTTAGCGTAAAGTCTAATCCCTCAAACCGAGCTCGTAATTGGAAACTAACAAGACTTTTTTCAAATGCACCTATAGCTCTTAGCGCTTGACTTCGAAAAATGGATAAAGAGAATTGCCGGTCCAATTTGGATGAAAATTATTTTAAGATGATGGAAAATGTGGCTGGCACAGAAATTATGTCACGAAAAAGTTTCCAAGCGAGAAATCTAGAATTGTTTAGATATGGGAACAGCAAAATAAACCATTTTATAATTCATTGTTGTTATCAAATTAAAAAATGGTACAGAACCCTGTACATTGTCTGCTAACAATATACACACACACTTAACCTGAAAGAAATATTTGTATAATTGCTCAACAAACAGTGTGTTTATAAGTATGAAGTCTATTTGTATTAAGTCTATGATTTATGTATTATTATTATTCCACAGCTAATATTTTAAATAGTGAAAATCTTTGAAATATTTTCCTTCCATTCCGATCTCGGTGAAATTAATTTGTAATTTTCCACCTACAATGTTGTGAACGTATTTTACATTTTCTTCATGGTTAAATAATTTCTGTTGTCTTAAAATATTCAATTAATTAATGTCTTGTAAAATATATTAATTACCTCCATTATTCGCTTGAATAAATATCACCACAACAAAAAATTATTCAAATTATTTCGTATCAAGGTATTTTCCCATAGTACCGGATCCCCTAAGGGGATAATTTATTCCACAGCAATATCAAAATGTATTTAATTATTATGCGGATAGTCAACATTTGAACCATTTGGTTTGTATCCCAAATAACTAAGTCCTTATGCCGGATGTACACACCGCAAAGCAAGGAGAGACATAGCAAGCACGAGTGCGAGCACGACTCACAACACTCGGCCTACCTTGTGTCGAGTCACCTCGCCTCGCCATCTCTCCATTAAAAGTCAGTTTTTTTTAACACGACTCAAATAAAACGAGTGGTGAATACCTTTAACACAAGCACGAAGGACACTCATCTACATTCGATTCAAGGTTCAACCGCGTTCAACGTTCGAATTCAAGTTGAATAAAACGAATCAGAACACAAAATGTTTATTTGTACTCGATAGAGGATGGTATACATTATTTCATATTATTAAATCTACTAAATTTAAGAGAATATCCTCCAATTTGGCATCACGGCTGGCAAGTTAGTAAGAGTGTCCTGAGAGAAACATGCATCTGTACGAAAGTACACTTTTTTAGGCTGTTTAACTTACTTAGTTTAGTAAGGACTTAATTGTTCTGAATTAAACCATTTTTTGACATAGAATTTCAACAATATAAATAATTTACGACACATCATTTATCATCCTGGTGTAAAGTGGTAAATATTCCATTAATCCCACAGGAACATTCTTCTTATTAATCTTTCATATTCACTATACGCAGGAAAAATACAATATTATATTTGGGACTGTTTGTTATAAAAAAATTTCAAGGAAAACAATTTAACAAAATTAAATTGGTGGGTTTCGGTTAAAATTTTTATGAATAATGAAGTTTACCAACCAGCGGAAAGAATAATGGTTGGAGAGGGACCAGAAACTTTTTACTTTTATTTCTATAGGAAAACGTTTACAGAGGACATCGTTCTTTTTGTTTGAAAAGATTTCTTTGTAGAATTTAATTTATTATTTTTTTTATTATTAAATTATTAATGTTAATGGAAAATTATCTATTAATATTTAATTCGATTGAGTGTGTATCAAGTTCAGTACGATTGGGATTCGACGAACACTTATCATATATATAATTTTCTGGAACATCCTCTGTTCACATATTTCCCAAAGTAACTGTAAGGCCGAGGAAATTGAAATGAATTTTTTGGAATTGCATAACAAAATGGTATAAAAGGAACCCTTGTGGGCTGACTTGTTCGCCGTCTGTCACAGATGTTTATTTCAGCAACAAGTATCAATGCTCGCGACTTGAAATTTGGTTCAGAAATTTGCTTGCCCACATGTATAAAAACCATAGTTAGTGGAAATGAGGGTCGTATGCAACGGCAATTCGGGAGTCATATGCAAGGGCTTTGTTTGAACATTCCAAAAATATATTTTATATGACATACGTTTTTATTTATGGTCAAAAAAGGACAAAAATGATCATTTCACCCATTATATCCGAAGTTTGCTAGCCGAAAAGAATTCAGACTGAAGGATAATCATCTATATTTTACAGAAAAAATGAAATTAAGTTCTCTAATTTAACAGAGGAATTCAAAAAATTCTTTTAATATTCCTATTCAAATGATGACATATCCAAGTACGGAACCCTCGTTGTATGAGTCCAGCTCACACTTGATCCGTCTTGTTTAGATTTATATTCAAAGAAATTTTAATAATTTATAATAAATTCATTCCGTTATACAACAAAAAATATCTGTGGAAAATCTGCGATAATCACCCTTAGGTCCTATAACATTTCAATCCGAAAAATAGTTGTCATTAAATTTAATCTGTTATGATAATTTTAACCTATATAGAAATTAAAACATTGTTCCCTAGGGATAAAATTTTTACATAAATAACATTAGTTTGAAAAATTGTCCAATTCGTGGGTGTTTTTTGATTAATTTGATTAAATTTTTTTTGAAAGCTAGTTAGGAAAATTGAGACACAACGTAGACGCCCGTAGCAACCATAAGTGAATAAGAATATACATAACGAAGCGTGAAAATATAAACACGTTAACAATATGTAGAATATTGTTCTATATATTATTCTATATCAGAGAGATCAGAGATCAGAGAGATGAGAAGATGGTGACATGATGATATGTTGATAGGCAAACAGAAAAAGTCACTCCGTCAGTGAAAAACTGACTATATGAAACGATCTCTCTACAAAAAATATGTGATATTTGAAAATAAATTTTTCAATGATTTATCTCCCTGTTGAGTTGCTGAATATAATTAACTTCTAAACAGTATATTAATATATATTGTACATTTAACTATACCACTGATGTCATATATATGTGTCATCATTATAATGTATGCTAATTAATATTATGCATCCAACATAATGCACTGTTGTTGCTATGACCTTAACTAATAACCGTGTGTCTCAAAATGAGGTGACATTTTCAGTTTTTTCATAATACATATTATCTTTTATTTGATGTGAACTATGAAAACGTGTGTTGAAATGGTGCTTGAACGTATTTTAGAGCTAATACGTGAATGAACAAAATCGATCCATGTATTATCCTAATAAATCTTACTTGTGAATCATTAGAGATTGAAGAGAAGCTGTCATTGCACGTAATTAATACCGGATGTCCCAAAATGTTACATTTTAAGGTTTTCATAATACACATCTTTTATATGAAACAAAATTTTCTAATATCATGTGTCGAAATTGTAGTTCAGCGTAATCTAAAGTTGAAAAGAGGTTTCGCCGTTTCGTCAATGAACATAATCAATCCATGTATTCTTCTACAAAAATATATCGCCTGATCCATAAGAAATAGAAGAAACGCTTGAAACTTTTACCGAACGGTACTGGACTTGAAATAACCGTATTTCAATGTTATTGTTTGAGACAACCGAATGTTAATTTATTCAAAAATTTCTAGGAAAGTTTTATTTATTGAAAATCTAGGAAGGTTGTACACGCAAAATGTAATTCGAAACAACAAAACGATCGAAAATATTCAACGGTAATAATAATCAACTTTACAATACAACTTTCTTTGTTACTTTTATGGTTTCTTATTTAATGCGTGAAATAATCAATTTAATTTATCAAAAACTTTAACGATAAATTTTTTCCGATGATTGAATTAAAAATATTGAAGTACTTCAGACAGTTTTTGCGGATCAGTTAATTGATTTTAAGAGAAAATAAAAAAGTTTCAATTATTTCAAAATCCAATTGACATCCCTATCGTGGAAGAAGACTTGCAACTGGAATCAATACACTACATTTGGATTCAATAGAACATATAATTTTAATAGATCCATTGTAAATTCCCATTAAAAGTACTTTTGTTTACAAATACAAAGTAAATTAATGTTCTAATAATCGAATTTCAATAGGAAAATTTTTCATCCGGATCCCTCATGTGTGTAAAGCTTTCAATCCGGTACGTTTCGTAAAAAGTTTGATGGCCTCTAGCGTTCAATTACCTAGAATGACACGATGCCTATTTTAACTGTATAAATAATTATTAACATAATTATGACAAGAAGAAAAAAAAATTTTTTTCTGGCAAATTATCAAAAATATATTAAAATGTATAAAAGAACAAAAAATTCTTTATAAATTAGTAAAAAAAAATGTCTCTATATCGCTACAGTACTTTGTGTAATAAAAATGTAACAAAAAAGAATTTTCAATAACACATAAATAGATTTCACACACAAATTTTCAGCATTCCTTTTACCATTTATAAGAAAATGTTATGTGTGGTGTATATGTGTAAAATACAAAGAGTTATAAAAATATTCAAGGTGAAATCGTACGCTTTTAAGGTGGTAACACGTCTCAATAATTATAAACTAGATCAAGAGTCATCAAACTTATTGAAATTAAAAAAAACTATGCAAAATTATCCTATTGAAAGTAGATTATTAGAACATTAATTTACATTGTATGTGTAGACAAATATAGTTTTTATTGGAATTTATAATGGATCTATTAAAATTATCCAAAGCTGGTGATTGATTCCAATAGGGAATATGCATGAAAATTTTTTTTTCACATTTATTTTCAGAATATGAAAATACTGTTAATACTGTAATAATATTTAAAAACGAAATTAAAATCCGACATTATCACGGAAGCTATAAGCTTTTAAAGATTATTATCTGTCTCTTTCTTGCAAAAATACTAAAAACGGAGTTTTACGTGTATTTTAAATGGTGAAAGTGTAATATGACGTCACATAACATATCAAGAGGGCTATCACCCTCTTTGTCTAATCGGGAATTTCAATCATTCATATCTCGCTTATTTTTAAAGTTATTTAAAAAGTAATTTTACCTTGATATTTGTCAAGTAAACATACTTCAATTCAAGTGAAAAAAAATTTTCATGCATATTCCCTATTACAAGTCTTCTTTAACGTTATTGATAACCAGTCCAGGTGGCCGAGCGATCTAAGGCTTTATGTCTACGCAGTATGCCTACTTGCAAGCTGGGAGGTTATGGATTCAAATCCCGACCACTCCAGTAACATCCTCACATCCTTAGGCATAACAATGGACCTTATGGTCGAAGAGTAGCGCGTCCAGGGCAGCCTCTACAATCTATCTATCTATTTCAAGTCATTGATAGGCATATTAATTAGATTTTGACATAATTGAAATAATTTTATCTTCTCTTAAAATCAATAAACCGATCCCCAAAAGCTGTCTCAAGTACTTCAATATTTTTCATGCAATCTTCGGAAGGACATTTCTTCATCGCTATAGTTTTAGATAAATGCAACTAATTAGTTCATTCACTAAGTTAGATATTATAAAAGTACAAAGAAAAGTTGTATCTTATTAAGTAAAGTTGTATAAGTTTTACCGTTGAATAAGTTACTGTTTGGGTTTATATTTTGCGTGCACAACCTTTCTAGAATTTCAATAAATGAACATTTCCTAGAAATTTACGAGTAAATAAACAATAACATTGAAATCCTCCTTAATTATCCCTGATCGAATACCCACTTCTTTCAATATTTTACAAACTCCTTTTACAATCAGTACCAGAAAAAAACGCAATTATCAAATTTGTTCCCAATCATTTATTGATTCAATTATCTCATATTATCCAAACCGCGTTATCTCTATAGCTCTTTATAGCTCTAGCTTTAGATATTATAATTGTATTATTCAATGTGTTTATAATTGAATTTTCAATTTAAATATCACATCAGAGCATGTTGTTCGTGTAGCTTGTTAGCTCGTTTTTAGCTTGTAACTCCGAATGTATAATTCTATGAAATAACATCGATATTATAATATTGGCTGCAACAACGTCGAATCAATATTGTATTAAATTAACACAATTCGCCTGTACCCAATTGTGTTTAATATCGAAAATTAATTTACATAATTTTAATTTTAATTTCATTCTATTATATTATTATTAGGTTAGAACGGTTAGAATTCGATTCGTTAATTATGTATGTTAAAATAATACATACTGTTCAAAAATATTGGACCAACCCTAATAGGGAATTACTGAATTATACAAGGTGGCGCAAAAGAACCTTTACGATTTTAAATTTAAAAGAATTCGTTACGCAGGAGCTGCTTCAACTTAGCGAATTTCCTTTAGAATACATAAATTAATCTCTAGCGGTCATAATTTTAGTGTGATCAAAATGAAATATAATATCTGATATGACTTTAGTATTTACAAAAATTTAATTTATTAATAGTCAAAATAGAACGGTATAACGATTATAGTTTATAGTTACTATGGAAACGACAATCAAAATTTTTTACAATAATATATATTTCATGTATTTGTGTCAAACAAACACAAAATACTTAATATCTCTCTTAGTATTAGAATAATCGAAAAATGTATAAGGAATAAAGTTGTAGAAAATCAAGTTTGCTACAATTCATTACTTGATCATTTTTCTCAAACTCTTATGTGAACAGAGATATTTAGAATTTTAACTTTCAATCTTTAATTGTAAATATCTCTGTAAATATTAGTGTAACAGAAAAATGGTAAGAAACAAAATTACAGTAAAACTTAGTACCTACAACTTAACTACTGATAAATTGTTCATTTTTTCAAATATTCAGGGTGATAGTCAAATTTTGTGTTTCCCCCACTTTCTAAACACCCTTTCCCCTCTTTCGATTTTACCCATTAACGAACTTGACCTTTAGAATACCAAAAGCGACTCAAATACCAAATTTCATTTCAATCGGAATAAAACTGTGACCGCTAGAGAGTCCACAGACATTTAAAACAAAGTACATATGTTGATTAAATAAGTAAATTGCTAAGTAAATTTATATTTTTCAACTCGTAATGCAAAGTGTATTTCTTGAAGTTGTTTTCCAACTATTTACGAATAATGATGTTTAACAAATGTCCCCTGCGCACTGAAAACTATGAGTTCTTTTCAGCACATCTTCAATGACCTTTCGTACAGTTTCTTGAGATATCCCCAAAATCTCTCGCCTAATATTCTGAGTTGTTCCAAGCATTGTGGCTTGTTTTCATAAACCCTTTCTTTCAGATAACCCCAAAGAAAATAATCTGCAATATCGTATGGTTAGAAGGAGCAGATCTGATATTAAAATATCGTCGATAGTTTCTCTGAGGAGAAATAAAGCTTCTTCCGTTTTCCAAATAAAAAGTTAAGATATTTATCCTTTCTGCAGACTTGGTATCGCTCCATATCGAAACTCCCAAGTAATTACTATAATCTATAAAAAGAGAAACTCAATAAATATTGTATGTGATGGTATTTTTGCGCCACCCTGTAAAAAGCAATATGTTAATTTATTGGCAGTATAATTTTGTTCTACGCTTATATTGAAATAAATTTAAAAAAATATGAAATGAAAGCTTCTATTTGAATTCTCTAACATTGCATTCTCTAAAACCAGAGGTCTAGGCTCCATACCCCTGGTTGATGTGTTAATTTTTTCATATCAATATTAATTCATAAAATTCTAGGTCATTTTAGTATACATAACATACTCTAGTTCTAAAAGCGTTTTCGAGAAATTTCGCTTTTCCGTGACTGCAAACATTGCAGTCACGTGAAACGACCGAATATTTCAAAGTTAAAAGTTTTATACCTATCGCTATCTCCCTTCTCGAAATATCTTGTTCAAGATACATAGACCTGCACCAATAACCAAAAATGGTGTTTTCTTTTTTAAATCTGAATATCGATATTCGGTATCGACAACAATACCTCTATTTTCTTTGTATATAGAGGTTAAAAAAAAAAAGAGTTGTGTAAAAATTTTCTATGGTAAAAAAATAATTTCATTTTTTCCAAAGATTTGTTGGCTTTAGTAGGTTTTAAATGTAACGATATCAACTTGTTTTGTAAACGTTCAAATTAAATTCATGTAAACCTAACTGATTCTATCTTATTGTATAAGTAGGCCATTTATTTTTTTGTATAGCTCTTTTAACAAGACACATTTTAGGTAGCATGATGTATCAAAGGTCTAATATTTCTTCTGATATACAGGATGGCTCATAAGTAGTCGAGTTCCATAAGAGACTATATCAATTTGTTTTGTAAACGTTCAAATTCAATCTTATTGTATAAGTAGGTCATTTATTTTTTTGTATAGCTCTTTTAATAAGACACATTTTAGATAGCATGATGTTTCAAAGGCCTAATATTTCTTCAGATATACAGGGTGGTCCCATAAGAAGTTGAGATCCATAAGAAGGTAGGTAGAGGTTACGATTTTGGAACGAAAAGTTCTGAGACATTTTTTTATTAGACGCACCGTTAATTAATTATTAATTAATTAAGGAAACTAGGTTGAAACCAAAGAATAGCTAGAATCTATGTAAAGCTAGTATCTATGTATCCCAAAGCTACTATGAATTTTATCTGTCGCTCGTATCCACAGAAACAGAAAAGTAAAATTTAAGGGGTGGGATCTTTGTTTTATGGGGGTGCATGTCTGGCGATTTTCTAAAAACTGATTAATCCAAAAATTTAATTATTACATTATTAAAAAAATAAATCAATAAAATAACTTTATTATTGCACTTTTGAGAAAACTTATTATTAAAACAATTTATTTATTACATTTTTCAAAAAATAAAAAATTTAATTAATGCACTTTTCAAGGAATTAATAATTTGAAAGATTTAAGCAATATTTTTCCAAAAATTGATAATTAAATCAAAAATGAATTATCAAAAAAATGCACTTTTTGCAACTCTGGTTTCAACCTAGTTTCCTGAATTAATTAATAATTAATTAACGGTGCGTCTAATAAAAAAGTGTCTCAAGACTTTTCGTGCCAAAATCGTACCCTCTACCTACCCTCTTATGGAACTCGACTACTTACGGGATACTCTGTATATATACATACATTTCTTTTATCACTTTAGGGCATTGCGATGGTTATGTAAATCAAAGAGAAAAAGGATTTCGCGTTGTGTGTTTTATTTCTCCTCTGTGCATGAAGCTATTTTATGTTGGCGTAAGCATATATTCCAATAGAGTAGACACACAATAAAATATATAATAAAAAAAGAGTTGCTGTAAAATCGATTGAAAAAATAATGAATGTCATTGACATTTAATAAATCGTTTATATTATACAATATTCTTTTTTTTACTACGCAAATTACTTTCGAAGCAATTTTTTTCTATGCAAAAGAATGTCGCGATTATACCCAAATTGTTTCTCAATTTGGATGAAACACACTATATAAGATAAATTGAATAATTGATTTGTAAATATTTCTTCAAATTATCAAATGAGCCCGGAATTCTTTATAAGTTTAGCCAAGAGCAATGACAAGCTACTTTAACACGATTTCTAGCTACGGGTCATTAAAAAAACGCTCAATTCTCAGAGTTTTTTATTTGATTTATTCGATTTTAGAAAAAATGCTTCGGGTAAAAGTTGTTCATTATAAATATACTAACAACTTCTATTCGCAACATTTTCCCAAAAACCGAATGCATCAGGTACAAATCAACTAAAAAATTCTGAGAAATAAGCGCTTTTTATGCCCTATAGCAAGAAAATTGTGCTAAAGTTGCGTGTCTCTGGTAATAATTACGGGCTCATTTGGAAAAAAGTCTACAAGATATCAAATTGTAAGAATTGTCCCAGTTCTTAGACAAATTATTTATAATTTATAAATACGTATTTCTTCTACAAAGTAGTCATCATCAGTATGAATAAGCTAGTCGGAATTATTAAGCAGAGAGATATGATACTCCTTTTAATTTACGAGTAATTCGAAAAGCTTGAGTTCTCGTTGAAGTTTGACAATCTTCATTGAATAATATATATGATTGGAAATTTTATAAGAGGTTGTATAAAATCTTTTAAAAAGGATTTGGGTCGAATTTATTTTCTCAAAGCGATTTATTTAACTGAACAAAATCGTATAAACCAAAAAAACATAATTCGTTGTTCTCGATTTGGATTAACTAAATAAGGATTAATAAAATAAATCAAATGATCGCTGCAGATTTTGTCTTGAAGAGAAGGAAACCGGAATTCACAATTTGTGGGAAAATCTTTCTCTCAAAAAACACTATCATTTGGGATGGATGAAATCTCCAGACAGATGAAATCTATGAGGTGCCGCCGAAGGGATATTCTAACGTTAATCAAGAGCCTAGGCCTCCTGGAACACCCATGAAGGAAAGAAGATATAAGAGATCAAATTGGTTGCAGTTTGATCTGCAATGTATAGCTGAAGCGTTTCTAATCTCAGTTCACGAGTACAGATTGTCTGAAATCCTATAAATGGGGTTCTTGATCACCAAGACAAATCTTGTAAAATATTTTTTGTATCACTCCTACCGTCAACGTATTTTACGTGAATAAAATAAACCGACATACTCTCACAGTAGACTCGGTAGAATAGTTACTCAATCGATTTTACATCAACTCCAATAAATCTAAATATCCTCACTGTATTATTACAAAAATTTTTTGCATACCATAAAAATGTTTATTTATTTATTTTATTTCATTTTTTTTTTTTATTTTACAGAAAAATTGATTGGCAAATGTGTATTGGGTTCATATATGTTTGCCCGTGGGAAAGCACAGACACAATGGAATACAGCATTTGCAACGCCCATGGAACAAGTACAACAATGGCATACATTATCTGAATAAATAATCATAAAAAACACACACACACACACACAATAAATATTTGTATGTATCCATATCTCACTTACAAACACACACAAAAACTCGACTATTTACTGGAAAACAAGTTATGATAGTAAAGAAGTATTTAAAATATATATATCTCATCACTACCGGATCACATAATATATGTATGATAGATTAAAAAAAAATATATCATAATATTCATCCATCTCATAAATACCATCCTGTTTTCCTTGCTCCCATTTTACACCAAATCTCTGTACATGTTATTACTCAAATAATAATATCCTACACATATATAGAAACATAAAAAAAATTGTTCTACATAGAAATTCTATATCCGTTCCAACGTTCTAAGTCCTTCTCATTCATATGACGTGTATACTAGAAAAAAATTGTTTATATATATACACGGTGTCCCACATTTTAATTTCGAATACACTGCACAGCGCAAAAAAGTGGCGCACTTTGAAAAATTCATTTTCAATTGATTTCGATCGGGCAAATGATTTTCTTTTAAACTTTCTTGCATATCAATGAGTGTGTTTACCAAATACGATGCGCATTCAAGCGCTCAGAGATGGTAGCCGATGGTAACTCGATCGTAGCCCAGAGTGAAATCTAATAGAGCATCTTTGAGATAAGTACTAGTAGCAACACTAAGATCCATACGGAGCTTAAGGAAAGTCTCAGAAACAGTAGAAAAACGATCCCGAAAGGTGTAAGTTAAAATAAAACGATCAAAATTAAGATTTTGAGATGACCACCACGTAGCCCAGAGTAAAATCTAATAGAGCATACTTGTCCGACGTATAAGAAGATGAGTTAACCTTCCTGATAGCCACAGAAGCTTATTATAGCTTTACTGAGGATGGGTGGTAATCACGCAAGATGTCATCGCAAACTTTATTAAAAGTATACCTTAAAGACTTGGGGAATGACTGCCCAAGGGAATGAATGCTTGATTAGAGCAAGAGCAGGTAATATCCACTGTTAAAGTTTATTCCCTGCTTTATGCGAATTTAGAAGAAGTCATTCGAAAATCAACTTTATTTCTTTAAAAATGGCAAATCGCCTTGAACCATAAAAACTCTCCAATGCTGTAGGGCGATTAAAACTCAGGAAAAATATACGGAATGCATTCAAGAGGTTGTCTCTTGATACAATCAACCAGAACAGGATTCAACTTCGGAAGGTTACCCGATTCATTACCGGATACTATCATCTACGAAAGCATCTAGGACGATAGCTGTCGAAGAGGCAAGCATGTGTGAACGTGGGGGACACCTTGTATATGGTTACATATATTCTTATAAATCACATAAATAAAAATGAAAACTTCTTTACAGAACTCAAACGCATGAAAATATACATTCAATAACAAAACATTATGTAGGCGTGTTATTTTCATTTTCCAGTCTTATTTCCACTTTCAAGGTAATCCTTTTTTTCCTGTGCATAATGAAAAATCCTTAATACGGGTCACAAAAGTAGCGTTCTTTTCTCAAAATTCTAACGTTGATTTGTGCCATATTCATTCGGTTTTGGAAAAAATGTTTGGTATTAAAGTTGTTCATTTTAAATATAGTAACAACTTTTATTCAAAACATTTTCCCGAAAGTCGAATGAATAAGGCACAAATCAAGTATAAAATTATGAAAAAAGAACGCGACTTTTGTGAACCAGAGTTATCTCCTATAGATGATGGTAAGATAATAAATAATACCTAAAATCAAAACAAAAAGAGAAAAATATGAATACTTTTATGTTGTGGAAAACTCTTTTGTGTATTAATTTTCCCTCTAAATAGAAATTTTTTGGACCAAGCAAAACGGAAGAAAATGGAACTAATTTGTATATTTTATGTAATAATATGTAAAATAAAAATTAAAACAGTAAAGTTTTTAGGTCTTGTATTTTTTTTGGAGAAATTATTTTGGAATGTTCAGGTAAGTGTATTTCCCATATATTATAGTGTATTTCGGAAGTAATGAGTGTCATACAATAATGGTTAAAAGTTGAAAAGTGGCGTTCCAAAAAATATTTCGAATAAAAGATATTCTCTATAAAAATACTAACAACCTTTGTTCGATACAGTTATTCGAGAATGGAATTGAATCGGCCCAAATCAATTGTAATAGTTTGGGAGAAAAAAGGATATTTTGTAATTCATTATACCCCACGCGCTCCAAGAGATAGACAAAGGCGTATGTATGTATATCGTATATTAATGTGTGTGGCGTAGATTATTAAAATAGGAGCGCAATATGTAGCATATATAGTAACTAATGTTTATTTAACTGTAATTTATATTGAATCGATTAAAATTGTTCCCCTTATATTTCAATAAAAACGTTTACATTTCTAACTGCAAGAAAAGATCCCAAAAACGGATTATCAAAGTAAATAAGAATACCACCGTCCAAGTAGCCGACCGGTCTAAGGCGTTAGGTCTACTTGGAACTGAGAGGTTATGGGTTCGAATCCCAACATGGGCAGTTTGTCAATTATTTTTAAAATAAGAAAAGGGGCGGTAAATTGACGAAACTGTCAGCGTATGGACAAGAACGAAGTAACCGGCTATGCTTGTGAAGGTTTTCTGCAGTTTCCTTCACGATCTCCAGGTGAATATCGGCATAGTTCCCATCAGAGTCGGGTGCAGCCGCATAACCTACCGATTCGAGTCTACACACAAAATTCTCTCCCACTCCACTCACATCCTCACATCCTTAGGCATCACAATGACCTTATGGTCGAAGTGTGCCACGTCCAGGACAGCCGCTACAATCTGTCTATCTAAATATGAATACCGCTCGTGGTAAAAATATATTGAATTTACTATAACGACTATATTAAAAGGGCGCTGATTAAATTCCATCTTATGCATTTATCTTGGTACGCACGCGCGTATACCATGTGATTTTAAAAGAATGGTGTTATAAAACATGGTAAATATATACAACTGCTAAAAAGTGTTGTACATTTTCAAAATTTTTGCAATTTTATTTGGTTTTTGAAAAAAATGTCATGGCTGAAAGTTTTGCGTTATAAAAATACCAACAATGTTTGTTCGAATAAATTTTCGTTAAATCGAATAGATTCGACACAAAACGACGGACGCCACTGTTACAGTCCACTTTACACAATAGCTTCACTTATTGTTAGTTTAAATTTGTCTGTATATTTTGTCTTAGAAGGTTTCCCGACGCTCTCTCTCTCAAGTGTTTTATCATGGGAAATTTGATTACTAAAATGATTTTACCACAACTCTCAATGTAATATATTTAAAATATGACTCCAGATTATTATTAATTTAATGAAATGGGGAATACTAATTTTCTTCCTGGTTTGAATGTCAAGTGTTTGTCTCAATACCAGCCAAGTAGCCCCGCTTGTTAAGGTGTTGTTTTTCGTTGGACCTGTGAGGTTATGGGTTCGAATCCCGACATCGGCAGTTTGTCAATTTAAAAAAAATTAATGGGGCGGTTGATTGACTAAACTGTCGGCGTATGGACTAGAAAGTAGTAACCGGCTATGTTTGTGAAGGTGTTCTGCAGTTTCCCTTCACGAAATCCAGATGAATACCGGCATAGTTCGTATCAAAGTCGGGTGCAGCCGCACATCTACCAATTCTTTCTCTGCATACGAATTCCTGATCCTCCACTCACATCATAAAAATGTAAAGTCAAAATTAATAAAGGTTGTAAAATAATAATGTGGGTGGCCTCTGTTATAGACCGTCATGTCTCAAAAACCCCAGAGGTTAAGCCCCATTTTAAAAAAATGTCAAGTGTAAAAATTTCATCAAGAAATACCATAATTGTTATATAAAATGATTTAAAATTGAAGCTGTTTAATAGATAGATATCTTAAATTGGAAGTATTTGAATTAAAGCAAATATTGTATAATAGGGAATATGCATGAACATTTTTTTTCACATTTATTTTCAGAATATGAAAATACTGTTAATACTGTAATAATATTTAAAAACGAAATAAAAACCGACAAATATCAAGAAAGCTATAACCTCTTAAAGATTATTACCTGTCTCTTTCTTGCAAAAATACTGAAAACGGAGTTTTACGTGTATTTTAAATGGTGAAAGTGTAATATGACGTCACATAACATATCAAGAGGGCTATCACCCTCTTTGTCTAATCGGAAATTTCAATCATTCATATCTCGCTTATTTTTAAAGTTATTTAAAAAGTAATTTTACCTTGATATTTGTCAAGTAAACATGCTTCAATTCAAGTGATAAAAAATTTTCATGCATATTCCCTATTACATATACAGAAAGTCCCGTAAGTCCCGAGCACAACTAAAGGTATGGATAGAAAATTGAATTCTGAGACGAAAAGTCCTTTTAATTAAAATAAGTAACCAATCAGAGGCGCGCACTGGGTTACGACAGACCCACATACATGCATTCCCCACTAACATACTTACAAACACTCACTCACGCACGCTATTGGGCGCCTCTGATTGGTTACTTATTTTAATTAATAACTAATTACCTATGCGTCTGATTAAAAAATGGTATGGGAATTTTTGTCTCGGAATTCAATTTTCTATCCATACCTTCAGTTGTGTCCGTGACTGACGGCCACCCTGTATAAGATGATTCCCTGGAGTTCCTAGAAAATATTGGTTTTAGTATGGTTAATGATTTTCGGAAGTTTTATTTACACAATATTTTATTCGAGATAGACGTTTGATTTATTGGAAAACTGTACGGTGCTTTTCAACATCACCGGAGCGTTGTGAAAGAAATAATATTATGATAGATTAAAAGATCAAGTATATAGTCAGCTCATGACAAAGTTGAAGTCTCTATTGGGAAATGAAAATTTTCATTTCTTGGAAATACATATTTGAATTAAACTTGAACTTATAGTAAACCTGTACTTATAGTAAAACTCCAGACAAGGTAAATTCAGTATACTGTGTGTGTTGGCAAGCTTTTCCAATAGAGAATCAATGTTAAATATTATTTATTATTGACTGTCCGTCTGGTTACTATATAAAGTCAGTCAGTACACATGTAATCAAAGTCATCACATGTACAGTCATCAACCATACACATGTATGCGTATTGTTGTTTGTTTGTCAATTAAGAGTGGGGATTTTGTGATTCACATACTAAAGTTAAGAATTCAATGAACATATTTAACCATTACATGTGTACTGACAAACTTTATACAGTAACCAGACGGACACCTAGTAATAAATAATATTTAACATTGATTCTCTATTGGAAAAGTTTACCAACACAGTCTGTATATGGAACATATTTTACAAATAAAACTTCGGTTAAGTAAGGTTAGTTTTAAGCATTTGTCTTGAAATTATATGAACCTTACATTATATGAACCTTGTGACGTCACTAAAAACAAAAAAGGCTTTTAGTTCATCTCAGGCATATTTAACCCGATTTTGATGAGATTATTTTCAAATCCACGTTATCCACAAAATTTTTCAAAAACCTTCTTCGGAAGTCAGAGATATGCGCTGACCTATGAAATAATTTTTACTTCAAATATCAAGTTTTTTATACGTTCAAACTTGCGAAACTAGAGAAAATAAACGCATAGAAACCTAAACCCAAAACTTGCTCCATTTTGATGTTCGAAAAATTGTTCAATCAAAAAACAAAAACAAAAAAAATTCGAAACTATGGTGTTTTTTTTTTTTCAAAAAAATTTAACATATTTTAATAATTCTCTTCCATTTTAAATATTTACAAAATAAAAATACGTTTTTTTAAAAATTAGAACAAAAAAAAAGTTATACAATAAATATAATTAATTTTAGAAAAAAAAAATTAATATAAATTAATTATTAATTTAATCAATAATAATTAATTAAAAAAAATTTTTAAAGAAAAATATATTCCAAATTTGTATTGCTTTTTAAAATTTTATTATTTTTTTTATAATTTTATTTTGAACATATTGAGAGGAGTCTTCTTTTTTTGAACATTTTCAAAAAGACAAAAAAAAAATATATATATATATATTTTAATCCGACCTTTTAGTCGACAACAGTTTCATGTCTCATAAATTGTAATTCCACAGATGTTTTTCTTTTTTTTTTTACTTTTTCTTTTATTTAAAAAATACAGGGAGTCACACTTCTACATATATATATATATATACATATACATATCATATCACATACTACAAGTTAAAAAAAGAAACTATCGTACGGCTAAGGGTCAGATTAAAATTATCTTTTGCAGGAATTATTTATTTCGTTATAATCACAATTTATTTTGTTTTTTGATTTTTTTTCAAAAATTTGAAAATGTTTTTTTGATATGTTTTGGATATTGAGTGCGGCGGTGACGTGTGTGTGGAATTTTCTGGTCATGTCCTCTTCACCATCTTAATCACCAGTCATCATTTCCATGAATTCTGTAAAGAAGACCATTGTGTGAAAACAGTTTTTATATACCCGGTATATATAATAATATACAAGGATATTGGAAGCCCTAGGACTTGGATATGCTCTCTGGTGGGTAAACTTTAAAATAGAGCTAGTAGGTCGATTTCTTCATCTCCAACCCCCCTGACATATTCTTCGGCCTGATGAGCAACTTAATATTAAGATCCCAATATTAAGTTCAATCCCGGCTTTGTAACGGTTGAAAATATTGATCGTAGAAAAAAATGTTGGTAGAGGTGTTCATAAATTGGCCTAATTAGTCTATATCCATCCGTCGGTTGGCCTAATTAGTCTATATCCATCTGTCCGACCGTCAAAAAGTTAACTCAAAAACGAATAGAAATAACGAGCTGAAATTTTATCTATATGTTCTAGAAATCGAAAGTAAACTCAAGTTCGTGTTTAGGCAAAATAAGACCGTGGTCCCCTCACCCGCTATGAAATATCCATCTTTGAAACCGTAAGAGATAGAATAAAAATTTCAAGACAAAAAATTTCCCTTTTTGAAAAATAAACAATTTTTGTTTGAAACTTTTTTTTATAAACTTAGTATGCACCGGATATTTAAACAATTAACTTAGTTGACATTTTCACTTGTTTTGAAAAAGATTGGATCAGCTATATTTTATAAAAACTCAAATTGAACAATTTTCAGAACGTTTTTTTATTAATATGACTGTAAAACTTACCATCAAAATCTACTGTTCCAGAACCATCTGTATCAATTTCAGCAATAATTCCATCTAATTCTGTGTTACTTAATTTATCATCTAAAGCTGCTAAGATTTCTTTAAGTGTATTGGTAGTAATGTAGCCATTTCCTTCGCGATCATATAACCTACAAAAACCATACAAAAATATCCCCTTAAAATTATTCAAGAAACTAAATCAATACTTATTCAAAGCACCGCAAAGCACAACGGCACCCTGCACTTACCGGAAAGCTTCTTTTAATTCTTGTTGCATAGCTTCAGCATCTTCTTCCTCTAAGAAATGTGCAGCAATATTACAGAATGCATCGAAATTGACTTGACCAGAACTTTCTGGATCATTTTCTTCAATTAATGCCGTTAGCTCAGCATCATCGAATAATTGACCCATTGTATTTAGAATGGTGGAAATTTTTAATGTTTCAATGAAACCAGATTTTGTGGTATCAAACATTTGGAATGCTTTACGCATGATTGCCATTTTTTGATCGTCACTGTCATCCTAAAAAAAGTTTGCATAAAAGAAAAACGTGATGAAGTATTTCAAACGAAAAGTTATGGAATATTTTTTATTCAAGATTTCAACATGTTTTTCGCAATAGGGAATATGCATGAAAATTTTTTTTCACTTGAATTGAAGCAAGTTTACTTGACAAATATCAAGGTAAAATTACTTTTTAAATAACTTTAAAAATAAGCGAGATATGAATGATTGAAATTCCCGATTAGACAAAGAGGATGATAGCCCTCTTGATATGTTATGTGACGTCATATTACACTTTCACCATTTAAAATACACGTAAAACTCCGTTTTTAGTATTTTTGCAAGAAAGAGACAGATAATAATCTTTAAAAGCTTATAGCTTCCGTGATAATGTCGGATTTTAATTTCGTTTTTAAATATTATTACAGTATTAACAGTATTTTCATATTCTGAAAATAAATGTGAAAAAAAATTTTCATGCATATTCCCTATTATACACTGTAGTAACATCTAGCTAAATGACGTCATTGGTTCGTATTTGAGTATTGCATTTATACAATACAGGAGATAAAACACCATAAGTCAGGTTTGTATGACATAAGAAATGTACCATTTAATTTAATAAAAACGTATTTCGACTATACAATAGTCATCATCAGTATGAATTAACTAAAGTGAGACGCGAACCAAATTAGCAATATCTTTCAATAGATATAGCTAATTCATACTGATGAAGACTACTTTATTGTCAAAATAGATATTTATAAAAGACAAATAATTGTTGTTAGAATTGAGGTGAAATTTTAATATTTAGTTTTAAATAATTTCGATTACTGAAGAAATATAAAACTTCAAGTGATAGCGACACGTTTCGGTCTATCAGTGATCCACGAACTGTATGAGAATGGTTAAACAGTTTGAAGATAGCCCTATAGACGGAAACATGTCTCCATTATTTATTTGAAAAAAGTGGATTTTTCAAAACACCATTTAAGTTTTTATTTCTTCAGTAATCCGAATGGAATTCCTAGAAAGTTCCTAGAAAGTTAAGCTAAATTATCAAATCATATTCAATGACGTCATTAGACAGTAAAATAAAATAAAAATTATTAAAAAATTGAAAATAAAACGCGAGAAAAAAAAATGGGCAATAATTCGGAACATTATGTTGAATGGGTGGTCCTCCCTAGTTTCTTGATGCAAAACAAAAAAATATAGATACAATTTATTCTTCAAAAGATCATAAAATTAAATATTTTTAATGAGGCGTTCCACATTTTGGTAATGATCCATTCTTAACTATGCATTCAATGAATTTTTTTTTTTGTGTATCTCGTTTATTCTCGTTTGTAGAAGTAGGCATGCAAGCAAGCCAGTCAGTGTGTTGTGTTGAATCGATTATTATTTTTAGCATTTCGAATTTACAAATAGAATAAACAACATATATCACAAAAATATTATTTGGCTGACTTTCTTGAAAATTTTTCTTTTCTCAAAGCGCATACTTTTAAGAGCAGCATAACAAGAAATTTTGTAAATGATTTTACACGAGTGTTTATTATAATCATGCTCCTCTTCGTAAATGCATGAATTTACGTTTGCGAAAGAGTCTGTTACGGAATAATTTTCAAAGAAAAAGTTCCTAAAAACTCTTGGCTTGCTAAATACATACTGACAAAATATTTTTTCTTAAAGATGTACGAGCGCTAGATATAGTCCATTTAAAATATTCTTCAAAATCTTAGTAGTACATTCATAAAAGTCCACAATAAAGTTTATTCTTTTGTGTCGTAAGTTAAAATTCATTTTTTTGTTTCCGAAAAGTTGATGAAGTTAGTTCAATTATTACAAAGAAACAGAATCTTTTGCTTTTCATAATGTTTTTTTGGAAATATTTATGCAATGCAGAATTAAATTTACCCGAAATCTCAGTTTTTTTCCCTTAAATATCTCATTTTTAGCCGCGTCATACCGGAATTTTATTGGATCAATCAATTAATATTTCTATTTTCTATTGCGTAGTTTTTTTTTTATTAGTCTTATTTTATTCCAAGTGAAAAGTATCAAAATATGTCGACGTTAAACTCACACTTTAATATTGAATAATTAATTCAAGATCCTCGTAACACCCCCTGAAACTTTTATAATTGATTTATATGCACTTCAACGACGTGTAAAAAAACTAAGCCTTAATCTTTTTGAAGCTTCAGTGCTCGTACATCCTTAAATATATTTGAAAGTTTATTTCAAAAACTAATCTAACAGTTTTCTTATTTCAGAATCTATTTGGATCTCGAAAAAAAAGTTATGAATGAAAGTTGTCTGGTATACAAATAAGTTTTGTTCTAAACATTTTTACGAAAATCGAACAGATTTCGATTTAACAGTCGATTCCTTAAGTATTCGAAAAAATGTTTTGAATAAAAATTGTTCATCCCAGTAACTTTCATTCGAACCATTTTCCCAAAAACCAAATAAATATAGGGCGTATCATGATAGTTGCAACTATAAATTATATTATTAGGTATTTATAATGACAATTTCCTTTATATAAAAAATTCTCGAAGATATTTGAAACGAAAAACTCAAAGTTTTTTTAGAAAGGGGCTTATTTTGTCTAGCCTGATTACAATGGTTTATTATTCATATTAACAATATGATAATAAATTAAAAGAAATCAAAATTTCGAGTCTTTTTTTAAATTGTGACTAATGTTAACAAATATTTTGAAATATATGTAAATACAAAATTTTTGTTTTTCAATTTCAAATACGGTGAAAAAAATAGTAATTTTTGGTCGCCAGAAATTCTGCCAAAAAAGTAAATTAAAAAAAAAATTAGGTCATTACCTACTACAAAACTACATCTAAAAATACGTTTAACGGATTGTCTGAAATCATATTCACATTTTCTGTATTTAAGTATTTGACTAGGTGCGTTAAATTGGAAATATAAATTTTCTTTCAAGATGATTAGGATTTTATAGTACTTGAAGCCTACATCTCGCTGTCTTGAATGAAATTTTCGTTTAGGCTTAGTTCGTAGCATATTTTTCATAAAATTCAAGATAAAAATCCAAGATATATTTCAAGCTGTCTTGAATGAAATTTTCGTTTAGTAATGGACAATTAGTTTTCCACCGACAAATCAAATTGAAGCCGCATCCCATTTTCAAAATATAAAATCTAAGGATAAAATCATATAAAGATTCTACCAACTTTGTGATCGATTTCGGAACCAAATCGATCTTTTTAAATTGTCTCTAAATAATAAAACTGACTTTTTCGAGAAAAAACTTAGAATTACTGCTTCTCTTAATAAAATTCGAATGCGGCTCTGAAAAGTTTAAAGTTTTACGATCAGAATCTGATCGTAAAAAACAGTTTTCTAAGACTAGTTTTTGAAAGAGTTTCGCGCATTGAATATACAAAAAATGATCTGTTAAAATTTTAGTACACCTCTGAAATTAACATTTACAAATAAACAGAGCCTGATTAAGGAAAAAATTGAGAAATGATCAAGAAAATAATATTGAAGATTGGCTTTGACTATCTTTATTTTAAACCAAAAAAAAAAACCGATTTAGACTATGGGCCACAAAGATAGTTTTTCAAAATATAAAAATTGATTTCTTCCTCAATCATTTGGTTTATGGAAAAATGTTTCGAATAAAAAGTTGTTAGTAGTGAATAGTGAACAACTTTTATATGAAACATTTTATCGAAAACCGGATAAATAAGGCGCACAAATCAATTATACAATTTTGAAGAAAGAACTCCACTTCTGAGACCATAAATACCTCCTCGACTAAGAATCAAAAAAGTCTGTAATTGATGGTATTTGTAAAATCAGACCGAGGTTAAGAAAATATTAGAAAATTTTGTATGGCTGTATTTCAAACTAAAAACTTTGCTGAAATCTTGATAAAACAAAAAAGACCCTGTACTTACCATTTTGTTTTAAGTAGTTTTACTTTGTAAAGATAATCCAAAAAAATTAAAATTAACCCCCCAAATTAAAGATGGTATTCACACTTGATGACGATGATCAACACACAAAAACACCGCGTGTTCCCTACTGCTTCAATTCCTGCCTGCTCAATAATACTTTTGAGTAATAATAAATTTAATATTAAAACTAAAATGTACATTGATAATTTTCATCCAGTTATACATTTCCCCCCACCCACCGTCCAAAGTGTATGTGTGTGTGTGTGTGTGTGTGTGTGTGTGTGACTCCCTGAAGATGTGATTATTATTATTATTATGATACAAAACTATAATATTGTGCATCGCATCGCAGCGGTAACAGATTTTTTTTCGCTTGAAAAAAAAATAATTTTTTTTGTGAACGGACTATAACATAGTATGCAGGCAGCCCATAAGTGTGGGTAAGAAAAAAAAGCATAGTGAGAAGCATAGTATGAAAAATTTTCTCTCCAATTGTCTTTTCCCATTTTCACATTAGTAGTAGTTGATGAAAATAATATTTTTTTGATCTTTTAAAATATATTATAAATATTGTTACGTCATGCGTGTATGTGTGTACAATTTTCTATCAAAACTTCTGTAGTCTGAGACCTATCGGTCCACATTTTTGCTAACAATGGTGTGAAACACTTGCGACCTGTATATACAGAATTGAACAAGTGGTATTACGAGGGTTTGCAAATTTCAAAAAAAAAAACGATTCTCTTATTAAATATTACAATATGTCTAGAATATTCTTCCAAAGTTTCAAGTCAATTAGAGTAAAACTCTATAGGAGACAGAGCCTTGGGAAGTATATTGATCAGCTATTGTTTGTCTGTCTTTAATCCCGTTTTTCTCAAAACTCTATTTTTGAAGTCGGTTGACATGAAATCTCAAAAAAAATGAACCGGTCTTGTTCAAATTTTTGCACACTTCTACGAGATAAGATTGACTCGTGCTTGAACGAAGTATTTTTTTTATATCACAACAAATTTTACAAGGCGCAAATTCTACCAAATACATGGTGCAAATTCTACCAAAAATAGTACCTTTTTCCACAAAACTCGGCCAAAAATTAAAATTTTCATTTTTTTTCCTTCGTCCAAGCACTATATATATATATATATATATATATATATATATAAATATATATATATATATATATATTTATGTGCTTGGAAATATATAAAACTGTTCTATATATATATAAGAAATATATATACAACAGAAATACTTTGGTATTTTAATTTCGGATAAATCTGCAGCGGAGTCGCTAACCGATCTAAATATACTTTCTTACCTTTTCATATTCACTGCCTACGCCCCTTGTTATTAAGGTAATTGTTTATGTTTATTACCTTAGTAACTATCAACAAACAAATAATGTCATTTATATATTTTCTAAATTAATGCTTATATTAAAATCTTTATCGTCGTTTTTTATATCAATTATTATTATGTTTTAGCTATTGGATTCATCTTTTCATTCATCCAATCGCCTACAAATATATCATGAGTTATTCCGACAACGCCAAGGGAAGTTTATTTTGAGGAAATAAGGTCCCAATGGCTGAATTTTAAAAATTTTGAAACAAAAATTACACAAATTATTTGTCAAATGTTCATGACAGAGCTCTGGGACTAATGTTGATCTTGGACGTACAATGTCTGTTTCAAATGTTATGAACGCATCGCCGCACCGTCGATGAACGCATTAAAGGCACAGCGCAAATAGCATTCATATTTTTTTAACCCGACTTCAAAAAGGAGGATGATTCTCAATTCGTCTGTATTTTTTTTAATTTTTTAATTTTATTTTTTTAATTTTTTATTATGTGTGTCACCTCAGAACTCCGTCATTTATAAACCGATTTTGAATTTTTTTGTTTTAAAGGGTTTGGTTTCCCATTGGTCCCATTGGCACCAAATCGCATTCTGATGAGGGGATCCCCGGGAAATCGAGGAAAATCCTCATTTTATATGTGATAACCGATTTCTGCGAAATTTTTTTTTTGTTGAAAGGGTATACTCATTCATAATAGGAAAATAAGAAAGTTTTTTTTAAAACCGACTTCAAAAAAATTTTTTACAAAAAAAAACCGACCCCAAAAAAAAAATTTTTACAAAAAAAAAAATAAAATGTATGTAAAGAAAATGAAAATCTATTATAAAAAAAATGCACTTAAAATTATAAAAAACGGATTAAAAAAAATGTATTTGTAGGTCGTTTAGTAGGTCTACCCATATTTAGACAAATAAAATCAATTATAGAACTTCAAATTCACTAAAAAGCGAGGAATAAACCATATTTTTACAAAATATATCTACAATAATTGTTATTTTTGGAGGCGGTGTCCAAAAGTTATGTGAATTTCTCTATGCTGACACCGCCTCCAAAAATAACAATTATTGTACATGTATATTTAAAAATTTTTGCTTAGGTGAACTAAAATTGGCACAAGAATATGCAATTATTTTTTTACTTTTTAGTGCATTTTTTGTTATAGAATATTTGATTTTGGAAGTCGGGTTTCCATTTTGTCAAAATATGGTTTATTTTTCATTAAAAAAAAAGAACAGGTAAAGAAAGATGGAGAATCATGTATTATGACATTTTTCTACCTAAAGATGTTGTATAGTCACAGTCTTATATGAGTGAGTTTATTAATAAATATGTATTTGAGAATTGTATACATGCAAATATTTAACGTATGAACGTATACAAGTGCTGGCAAGATACTGTACAAAGAACGTAATTTGTTTCCTTACTCGTATTCAACTAAGTATAAACCATCTCAAAAACTCACAAAAATGTATTGGTTTTTCTAAGAAAATTGATTTCCTTCACTAAAGTTTAGTAGATTTTAAAATTAATTTCATCAAAATCGGATACAATATTACTGACATGGTCCAAAAATAATTTTATTCGATTTGAGTGACGTCACCAGGTACAAAAAATCAATTTTTTCACTATTACAGTTAAATTTTGTCCGATTTTAATGAAATTTTTTTTGAAACATACTATTTTCGGGGTGTACTTTCCATTTCTACAATATAAAGTCGTATTGTGTTCGTCGATTTCAACATACATGACCCATATGCTAACCAACTCGTAACGAATAAGGATATGTTGGTTTTTATACCAAAATTGAATTCTTTAGCTTTAATTTAGTACAGTTGAAAAAAAATTTCATCAAAATCGGATAAAATATAGTTTGAATGGTCTAAAAACCAATTTTTTTGGATTTTATTGAGGTCACCAAGTACAAAAAAAATCAATTTTTGAACTATAACAGCTAAATTTCGTCAGATTTTTATGAAAGTTTTTTTTGAAACCCATTATTTTTGGGATGTACTTTCCATTTCTACAATATAAAATTGAATAACGTTTATCGTTTCCGATATACAAAACCCATATTCTGACCATTTCAAAAACTAAGAGAGATATCACTGTTTTTCCATTAATATATAATTCCTGGATCAAAATTGCTCAATTTTGGAGTATATTTTTAGGTTTTTAGCAATTTGTTAAATCTGACTATATACATATTTGGTAATATATAAAAAATGTAACGGAACCCTAAAAAATAAATAATATGTCAGATGTGTTGTTAAAAAGTTTGTTTTAAAATAAAACACTCGAAAGGTAACACACATAACGATATATCTTGTCTTGAAATAGAAAAAATCATAATTAACAACCATTCGTTGAATGTTAACACTTTTAAACATTCAAACAAACTAACGCATTTATCATAGGGGCTGAGCAAACTCACACGCTAAGCGAATTTGAAATCAAGTTACTAAGGCCCAGTTTTTTTAAGGATAAACCTAGTTAGTTAACTCGCGTGGTTTAAGTTAAGTTTCCCCACCTAGATCCCGAAAATAGTAGCGTTGATCAGAATAATAATAATATATATATTATATTAATATATTATTATATTTTATTATTATCATAAATATTATTGTAAGATCTGAATAATAATTTATTATATATTATCATATATATTATTTATCATATCCTCAAATATTTCAATTCAAAGTGTTAAATATTTTATGCAGTGATATCAAGTTATTAACAAAGAGTGATTTTTGTGTAATTGTCTCTAAAACTGTGAAGATTGCAACGTTATTGACACGTGTACAGTATGTCATCAGGGGAAAGGACTCGAATTGGGGGAACTTAACTTAAACCACGCGAGTTAACTAACTAGGCTTATCCTTAAAAAAACTGGGCCAAAGACTACGACAGTTTTATAATTAAGGATGTGCGAGCACTGAAGTATAGAGGCACTGAGGATGTATAGTCCATTTATAAAAATCTTCAAAATCTTATATAGTACACTCCCGTTCAATAAAATTGAACAGACCTCCACCGAATAATTCTCTCACAATTTTGATTATTCTTGCCGTAACAGATACAACATTTTATTTAATGTTTAAACGTAAGAGTAAGATATAACACTTAACATGTATTAACATTACATATATTCTTTAAATTCTCACTCTGTCACTGATACCGTATATACAAATAAAAAATAAAAATTCAGTTTATACTTCCATTTCTTTTTTACACACTTAAAAAATATACTACTTACCTTTGTTTATAAATAAATAAAATTATACATTATACAGAGAGTTACAAAAGTGAAATGAGTTTTATGAAATGTAAGATAATTAACATTTCAGTTCTGTTCAATTTTTTTTGAACTGGAGTGTACATTCATAAAAGTCCACAATAATGTTTATTGTTTTTTGTCGTAAGTTAAAATTAAAATTTTATTTAGACCCGTCATACCGGGCCTTACAAAAAATATATTTAAGAAAAACCCCAGAGATTTCGGGTAATTAAGACATAAAATTTACCCAAAATCTCAGTTGTTTTCTTAAATATCATTTTTTAGGCCCGTAATACCGGAATTTTATTGGATCAATCTCTTTATTAATATTTCTATTTTCTATTGCGTGGTTTTTTCGTCTTATATTATTCCAATTGAAAATTATCAAAAATGTCAAAATATGTGTAAAAATATGAGTTGCGCCATAAGAGCAATGCATTAAAACTCGAACTTAAATAATTTAAATAATTAAATCAAGACCTCCATAACCCCCCTCCTGAAACTTTTATAATTGATTTATATGCACTTCAACTACATGCAAACAAAAAATCAAGCCTTAATCTTTTAGAAGCTTCAGAGCTCGTACATCTTTAATAGAATAAAAAAATTTGAAAAATTTTCTATAAATATTAAGCACTCTGAACACTATCAACATTAATGAGGGCTCTTAAAATATTTACAATATTTATCCACATACTGTCAATAATTATTCAAGGTGTTCTCTTGATCAATAATATCGATGGTGAGTAGGGTCCTTTAGAATTACATAAAAATGGTCATGTGATAAATTACTGAGTTCTAAAATTTTACCTATATGGTGAATAATTGTTCATTTTACTTATATCATGAGAGAAATTCATAATTTTAATATTTTCTCGGACCTTCGGGGCCAGAGCTTAAATTGATAGGAGGAAGTAATCATATTCAAAGGACAGCTTTATGTTATTTTTAAAACAACAAAATAAATTTAGTTATTATATAAAAATAACATAAGATGACAATAATCTTATAATCACTGTATAAATAATAAATAATTCAATGTACAAATAAGGTCATTCGTAAAGCTTTGAAGTTTATTAAAGCATTTTCATTAGAGGTTAAGAAATCGATACTAAAGGGCTGTTTTACACATGTAACTTTTCAAGCAACTATTCAAAGCGCATACTTTGGTGAGCAAACGCAGTAGTATTTTTTGATGAAACTTTGCAGTTATAACACATTAGACCTGGCGTCGATCTCGATGCAATCTTATATGTAACTTCAGATGTAAGAATAGGGTGATTGGTTTACTTCCTTGTGATTGGTTTACTATGATCATGTGTCTGAAGTGGTTGACAAAGAAAGAAATATTTAGCATGACGAGAGTTATAGCTATTAACAAAGCATGCGATTGATATATTTCTGCATGTACATACAGATGTAAGTCTAGTTATATCACATACATTTATTGCGATTGAAAACTTTCATCAAAACTATCACGTGTAAAATCGGGAAAAAATACCAAAGGACCAAAACAAATCAAATGAGATAATGTCTGTATATACCATTATAGGATGTAATAAAACTTTAGGAATAAAACTTTTTAGCCCAAAAGTCCCACCGAATTGACTAAATCGTAATAGCCTTTTAATGAACTTTGCTTCAAAGCTCCGTCATATGAGTATTTTTCAAATATACTTTTTATATCCAGTATATATAATGCACACAAGGGTCTTATAAGTTTGACCTTGTAACGGTTGAAAATATTAATCTTAGAACAAAATTTATTGGTATAGGCTTTCATAAAATGACCTTATTAGTCCAGGTCCACATGTTCGCCTGACAATCTCTTGTCTGTTTGTCTGTTCGAGGACACTATAACTCAAAAACGAAAAGATGTATCGAGTTTTTCAATCTTGTCCTATGAGATTTCGACCGAAGCCGTATAAAATGAGAACCATAAAAACAGTATATCTCGGAAACTATCCATATCAGCGACCAAAGCAACTGCGATTTTGTATTTTTTTCCGGTGCAAATTACCAAGTGAACTTTTCACCTTGAAAAAATCGCAAAAAATTGACAACTAATTTTTGTTCCCGATTTTGATAAATGTCTCTATTTAATATAAATTGAACAGTATGACATTCCAGTCTACACATAGAGGTCATATGATGTTAAAAAACTCACATTTAGAAAATTTGCTGAGAGATGAAACATATATCAAACTGAAAAGCTATCCGGTAACCGGTAATTGAAAAAATGAAAATATTGTTTATGCTCTCATTTAAGCTCACATATTTATTTATAATATCCAACTATTTGCGGAAATAAAAAGCTTCATACAGTGGCGTAGCGTAGTGAGGGCGACAAGGGCGGCACCTTTTGAGGGCGGCAAAATATCACAATAAATAATAATAATATCTTGAAAATATTTGAACCATTTCATATTTTTGTCGCACCTACGATTCGGACCGATTGAAATGAGCATGGAATTTCTCATTACTTATACTGTGACGAAATCGGGGAATCTCCTTTCTTTAAATGAATGTATAATAATGACATCTTGCTCAGTGTAGCGACTGGCAACACCGTCTGTACTGACTTAAAAATATATATATAAATATTAACAGTATCGTTCTAGTTCTAATTGGAAGTCGATTTGCGTTTAATATTCAACTTAATCTTGTTGATCGTCAAGGTATAATCATAAGTGTTCTATTCCTGTTATATCAATGTAAGTGGCATACGTGTAAGACTTTTTGTAATAAATGTGATAATTGTAAAACATTTATATATATATACATATATATATATATATATATATATATATATATATATATATATATATATATATATATATATATATATATATATATATATATATATTTGTAACCTGTACAATATATAATAATGATGACTGTTCTTGCCGAAAAGATCTTTAGAATTACTGTATATTATAGTCTTTTAAATTGAAATACCTAAATAAGAGGGCGGCTGACAGCCACCCTACGCCACTGGCTCCATATATATTTATGAGATAACAACAGCCCCTCAATGATACATTAATATATCTGTATGTGTGGGGGATGTTTGTATATGTACATATTTAAATAGTATTTGACCGCACGTGTATATAAATGAATTTTATTTCAAAGCACGTGCATAACATAAAGTTTATAAATGCACGTGATCTCATTCAATAAAACTAAATTTATATATTCAATAGAAAACGATTCGATACATCAATGGTAAAAAAAGAGCCCACAAGCCCACACAATATTAAATTAACTGACCATGGAAAAATATATTCGACGACTCAGTATGAAGAAAAACAATTCGGTTTCTTATCTGATATTAATAACGAATCAAAATCGGTTAAAATTGCTATTTGTAGCGTGTCCTCATACATTTACAGTTATACAGACCAAAGGACATAGATGCATGTCAGTTTTCGGAAAACAAATTCAAATCATAATAAATGGTTAAATAAATTAAAAATTGGCATTTTCTTTTAAAAGTAGATGTCCGCCGTATTTCCAAAACGCTACATTTAAAGTTACATTTGCGTCCGATAATAAAGCAATGCACCCCATCAGGTGTACAACTCGTGTATTGAGCTTTACAATATTAAAACTTTAAATATATAAACAAAAAAACAAGGTAAATAAATGATTTGGAATAAAATAATATAATAAATTGATTGAAAATCCCAGACGAATAGTAGTTTTTTTTTACATGACGGAAATTAAATACATAGCTGACCTTTATAGAATTTTATTGGAAGTGATTAATTTCAGGATAATCCTATTTTGACATTTAAAATGTGTTCACTATTTTACATATTATATAGAATCAGTCTATATTGAATTTTCTGCATATTTTGAAACATTGACAAATCAGATAAAACTATAAAGGCGGGTTCAAAGCTGAAAGGATCTGGAAAACATTAAATGTTTATGAAAATTCATAAAGATTTCGATTAATTCTGTGAATTTATGCACGAGAATTATGTTTCTGTTTTTGCGAATTTTCGAAGAAGATTTGGCAAAAGTTATTTCAAATGATCCTACTCAGTAGATATCAGAAATGATAATCACTGAAATTGAAGAAAAGTGGCTTTACGCAAAATTTGGATTACTTCTCTTAATATTGGTAAAATGGGAAAATTTACCTTGAGTCACGTTGTAGGAAATTAATTTTACCTCAAATTATCTCCTGATCAGTTTTCTGTAACCCAAATAATTACGATTTTAATATTATAATAACGAAGTTTAAAATTGTGGCCAAGGTAACTTGTAATTCCACCCTCTGAGAAAATTTACTGAGGATACGCAGCTCCTACGTGTTGAATTTTCGTATATTCAAAGCGAGAAAATCTGTTCAAAATGCTGTAGAGAGTTTTTTCCCATTCTTAAGAGATGTATCTGATGGTAAAGCTTAGGCTAAGAATTATAGAATAGACGATTGTATCTTTACTATTATCAAATTGTAAATGTCTGTTTATTTATTTGTTTGTTTGTTCAAGCATCACGCACAAACTACTGAACCGATTTTGATTAAAGTTGTTTTTTTTTTAGCTTATGCTAAGATTTGATTAAACTGGTATGGATTTTATCTCGCTACGAGAGATACAATTCAAAATAGCAATTTGGTGGAAGCGATGGGAAATTCCATTTAAAGGTTTCTAGTCTTAAAATGGCGGGAGCCGAGTATATATAATAATAGAACGCGGATGAAGCCGTGTGTATAAACTAGTAATTATTATTAATGTAAAATTGATGATTTAATGAACTATTTTCATTCATTAAATGCGTCATTAAATAATTTGATGTGTCGAAATGAATTACTTGAGAGTTTTTATTAAGATCGGTACGGTATAATTCATGATTCACGTCAAACCTACATAGTGTTTTTTTTTCATAGAGCGGAAATAACTTAAAAACCCACATTTCTGTCTAGCAAAAAAAAAAACTTTTCACAAATGAGACAACATGTTTCGTTTAAACAAAAATCATTTTTGACAACCGCACAGTTGAGTGTGTTCGTCGTTTACTCAATATAAAGTATGTGACTCACTATTTTCTCAAGTCTACGTTCGATAGGTACCTGGGGCGATACGGGGGGGGGGGCGAAACAGAAGAAGAATAAAAATAATAAACAACAACATATTAAATTTTCATTGATAATTGTAAATAATTTTTTTATTATTTATCTCTCATTTGAGTGAGTTAGTTATAATTTGGCAGAAATATAATTAATTACCAAGCGTTAGTTAGAGGTATAGAGAGGTGTCGTTTGACACTGAGCCGTGTCGCGATACGTTGGTTAGGTTCATTATCTGCTGCCAGTTAAAATGTTTGATTGTGTTTGTGTGTGTAGAGATTTGTTGGTGATCCTACCTACGATAACAGACAATCATTATTTATCTTAATGTTCCTTCTCTCATTGATATTATGGCTATGATAATGACGCACATTTACCGTCGTTAACTATCTATGTTATTAATTATATTTTGAGTTAAATTTATTTTTGTTTTATAAACCAATTAGAATTATCTATATTTACATCGAAAAATACATTATATATATATATATATATATATATATATATATATATATATATATATATATATATATATATATATATATATATACCGTGTAACGGAGAAACCGTGTTTTTATTTAAAGTAGGCGTAGTACTGAACCTCTAATACGATTGATTAAAATTAATTAATATAAACATGAAATTAATTATATTAAATATTATAAAATAAACAAATTTTAATGCATAAACTGTTCAAAATGCCAACCATTCATTTCCAGGCAAACAGCACCTCTTTTTGACAAATTATTCAAAGCTCTGGATAACATGTTTTCATCTATATTTTTAAATGTTTGTCTCATTTTAATTAAAGTTTCCTCATGATTGGATACATGCCCACTTCCATATAAATATAAATAAATATAAATAATATAATAATAATAATAATATATTATTTATATTCTTTTTACAATAAGTTTACAAGATATACATGGAGCTTAAGTAAACACGTACTTTAAATAAAAACACGGTTTCTCCGTTCCACGGTTTCGGTGATTATAGATTACTTATATAAATACATAAAATAATTATGAAAAAATGTCAAATGATCAATATTTTTTAAAGATTAATTTTGAAATTCGGGAAAATAAGTGTTTTAAGAAATTTCCGTCAGTGAATATTTGTACAAATTATCATTGGAAAAAAGAACGCGGAAAATTTCCTCAAACACACTTTGCAACCATGGGAATTGATAATCGATAAAACACATTGTTTTGTATCTGTCACTAATTAGAGCAATAATATCACGGTTAATACTGTTAACCTAAAAAGTGATGGGACTCCCATACAAACTTTTATCTTCTAGTTAATTCACTTCCTTTAATGTTCAATTTCGAAACAATGATTTACTTAGAAGTAATTTGTGAAAAAACGCATTTTCAAATCTCTACTAATATCAAAAGTATCAAAAGTATAACTTTAGGGTAAATAGCTTGCACAAGACAACCAGGAGATCAACCAGCTGGTAAACAACTTGATATTCTATTGCCGCGGTCAAATGCATCTCATTCGGTGGCCCATAGGACAAACCACCTTTCATTAAAATCTTTGCTCGAACTTACGATACGAACTTAAAATCAATCTTTTGTTTTTTTTAAGTCTTTCAATCGCATTTTCAGCAATGATCAATGTTGTACCCTCTCGAAAATATAACATATAAATTCCTTCTTTTGCGTATTGTTTGCTCGAACCACTTTATAACATACCTAAGAAATAAATCAGAATAATATTTTCTAATTCATTATATTATTATAGAAATATATAATTTTAGAGACATATTTTTGTGTGTGTGTGTGTGTGTGAATGTTTTTATATTTTTTTCTTCTTCTCATCACATGTGTGTGTTAGTTAGTTAGTTAGTTGATCACGTGGTACAGAACATTTTCAATGTTTATAGTAGATTGCGAACACCGATAATGATAATAATAATAATATGATTTTACATATTTACATAGATACATCCAACAAGTATTATAATATTATATATTTATATATATATATATATATATATATATATATATATATATATATATATATATATATATTTATATATATATATATATATATATATATATATATATATATACCGTGTAACGGAGAAACCGTGTTTTGATTACGGAAAGTTACTCACATTTTATTCAGTTAAGTTCATTGTGCCCAATTTCATGCAGTTTTTGAAGTAAACCTTATCCTGGGAGATTTAGTGACCCTCTCTTGGAAGATTAATATAGATATAAATAGTGTGAACATTTTTCACTATTTCTTACCTTAACTCTGTTTGTGTAACGATTTTTTTACTTTTACTTCGCACGTTAATATTTTTACTTTATACGACTTTTGATAGTAAGACAAAAATTGTATTAACATATATTGGTTCAACTAATTTTATGCCAAAAGTATAGTTTTTTACAGAAGGCTTGTATATTAGTGACCAAATAATGATCACTGGGAAGTTGTATAAAAGAACCTAACCATGTGTCTATTATGCTTTTTAAATGTGTGCCAATTAAGTACACTACGCCCGATTCAGCAGTCGAGCATATTGTGTCTGGAAGGTTAAAGCACTTTAAAAAAGTACCAATTCAAAAATTTATAATTCACTCGTTTGTGTTTAATTTTCTTTAACATTTTTCTGTAAAAATAATTCGAAATTGCTAAGCATACCCCTCACCCCACCCCGTGTATCTCTAATGAACGTACTTTATTTTCGTATTTTGGAGAACCATAGCGCTATAATCTAAAAAAAAAGTATTTCATGACAAAAGCAAAATATGGACTAGATTTGATCCACAAATAAATATAGCTTAACAACGATTATTGATCCCCCTCGAAGGAATGTTCGATCAGAGATAGATAGATAGATTGTAGAGGTTGCTCTGGGCGGGCTATACTACGACCATAAGGTCCATTGTGATGCCTGAGGATGTGACGATGTGAGCAGAGTGGAAAGAATTTTTGTGTATAGACTAGGAATTGGTAGGATATGCGGCCGACTATGATAGGAACTATGCCGATACTCATCTGGAGTTCGTGAAGGAAACTGCAGAAAAACCTTCTCAAGCATAGCCGGCTACTTCGTTCTTGTCCATACGCCGACAGTTTAGTCAATTAACCGCCCCTTTTTTTTCCTTAAAATTGACAAACTGCCGATGTCGGAATCCGATCACATAACCTCCCAGTTTCCAAGTAGGCATACTGCGCAGACATAACGCCTAAGATCGCTCGGCTACTTGGACTGGGGATCGTTCGGCTACTCGATCCGAGAAGTAAACTTTGTATGAAGAAGTAAACTATTACATTATATCGTTGTACACATTCTACTGAATAAAACGTTATAGGTTCCTCCCTGTACTCAAACACATAGAAAATAAGCACATAGAATTGTTACATAATAAGTACAAACTACAAACACACATTGACGTCGCGTCGTCCCGTTTGGAACAACAAAACAATCATATCATAAATATTTCAATTTTTTTTGTAAATAAACTGTAACTAAAAAGTATTATTATCATCATTATTGTGTATTATAACAAATTATACTCTATTAATATCCATACAGAGTGTATCAGGACTATTACAATTACCTATTCCTTATTTACAGTAGAGTTGAACTTGAAACAGTTGCTTTTTAATCAGCAATACTGTTAATAGGGAATATGCATGAAAATTTAGTTTCACTTGAATTGAAGCATGTTTACTAGACAAATATCAAGGTAAAATTACTTTTTAAATTACTTTAAAAATAAGCGAGATATGAATGATTGAAATTCCCGATTAGACAAAGAGATTGATAGCCCTCTTGATATGTTATGTGACGTCATATTACACTTTCACCATTTAAAATACACGTAAAACTCCGTTTTTAGTATTTTTGCAAGAAAGAGACAGATAATAATTTTTAAAAGCTTCTAGCTTCCTTGATATTTGTCGGAATTTAATTTCGTTTTTAAATATTATTACAGTATTAACAGTATTTTCATATTCTGAAAATAAATGTGAAAAAAAATGTTCATGCATATTCCCTATTGTATAAAGTTATTGAATAAGAACATAAACTGGAACTGATATTGGTAACTGAGCGCAAGTCGTGTTTTGTGGCGTCATGAGCATTATAATTGCAACGGAACACTGATGTTTCGTTGTCAAGAGAAATAAATTTCACTGAAATTTTCACCAGAAAAAAATTTTTTCCCGAAATTGCCATCAGAAAAACAAACTTTCTGTGCGGAGTAACGGATTAAGTGTTATAGCATAAAGTTATTTAATAAGAATATAAACTAGAACTGTTATTGGTAACTAAGCGCACGTGATGTTTTGTGGCGTCATCAACATTTACAAACAACGGAACACTGGTGTTCCGCCGTCAAGAGAAAAGAAACTCAACGATATTGCCAACAGAAAATAAACTTAAACTTCCTGTATGGACTAACAAGTTCAAGTGGCCGAGCGGTCTAAGGCGTTATGTCTGCGCAGTATGCCCACTTGGCAACAGGGAAGTTATGGGTTCGAATCCCGACATCGGCAGTTTGTCAATTATTAAGAAAAAAAAAGGGGCCGGTTAATTGACTAAACTGTCGGCGTATGGAGCAGAACGAAGTAACCGGCTATGCTTGAGAAGGTTTTCTGCAGTTTCCTTCACAAACTCCAGATGGATATCGGCATATTTCCTATCATAGTCGGCTGCAGCCGCATATCCTACCAATTCCTAGTCTATACACAAAAATTCCTTCCACTCCACTCACATCCTCACACCCTTAGGCATCACAATGGACCGTATGGTCGAAGTGTAGCCCGTCCAGGGCCGGCCCTACAATCTATCTATCTATCTGGACTAACAGATTAAGTGTGTTGGCCGATTAGCTTCGTCGACTGTGCGACCATATAAAAGAAAAAACAAATTTAAAATCATTATGAAACACACATCAAATTAGTAACGAGTAACTTTTCTTTTATTCCATATCCCGGAGATAGTTACGATTAACTAATTCATACTGATGATGAGTATTATATAATCGAAATATGTATTTATAAAATACAAATAATTGATCAAGGAATTGGTTTTTGCTTTATATTGGTTTTTGCTACTGATCCTTATTTTTCGCTCATGATTCCAAACAAATACAATTCGAAAAAAAGTTTTGAAGAATAGCTTTTAAATAAGGTCTTTTGCTCGGAAATATTGTTCGAACTCGAACGTGTTTTGAGCTTAGAAAAAACGATTCTAATCATATTTGTTGAATGGGTGATATATCAAAAAAGGACATTTCAACTCTTGAAATTTATAAATCATTTTCTGGAACATCCTGTAACAGTCAATTATTTTTAATGATCCATGAAGATCATTAGTTACTTTGTACATACAAGTTAAATGCTACATTCAATCAATTATAATAGAAACTCATCCCTAAAAACCTAACGGTATCCCGTATGCCGTATCCCCTGAATGAAAAAAAACAAACAAAACACATCTGTGGGTCACATAAATGTTATTTTTAGTTTTACACGACAAAAAAAAGATAAATATAATAAACATGAAGAATGTCGTTAATATATTTATTAAGTTGTTTTCTTTTTATCAAACATAGCCAATCAGGACGATCTCTTGTTCCCTGAATACGTGTTTTTTTTAAGTGGAAAAATTTCAAGATCACTTATAAATCTTATCCATTTCAGCCTGCCGTCTTTATAAATAGAAGAAAAAAACTATGTTGTATGTTTTTAAGGGTAATTATGGACAGGTTCGTAACGAGGCATATGCAAGTGGTGCGATACTCCGGCTACAAAGAGCCATTCAGTCATGGAGACTACACAAGGAGATTGAACTTCATGTAAACAAATAATTGACAAAAAGAAAATGCCAGTAGAGTTCCTTCTGTACCGGAAACAGTGAAAAGATTATAAGGCGCGAGTTTGAATTGAAAAACATGACGCATTTATGTAGTATTATAAAAATTAATTGCAACCAAAGTATTTTTCCTATAAAATACTTTTTTTAATAAAAGTAATTAGTTGAAGTAAGTGATAGTTAAAAATTCGCAAAATAATTACATAACAATAAAAAACAAAATATTTATAAAACAACGAATAATTAAATAGTAACCTGTAAAGTTGGAATTGTAAAAATGAAAATAATTTAACTAAAAATAAATTATATTAAAATAACAGGGAATATGCATGAAAATTTTTTTTCACTTTTATTTTCAGAATATGAAAATACTGTTAATACTGTAATAATATTTAAAAACGAAATTAAAATCCGACAAATATCAAGAAAGCTATAAGCTTTTAAAGATTATTATCTGTCTCTTTCTTGCAAAAATACTAAAAACGGAGTTTTACGTGTATTTTAAATGATGAAAGTGTAATATGACGTCACATAACATATCAAGAGGGCTATCACCCTCTTTGTCTAATCGGGAATTTCAATCATTCATATCTCGCATTTTTTTAAAGTTATTTAAAAAGTAATTTTACCTTGATATTTGTCAAGTAAACATGCTTCAATTCAAGCGAAAAAAAATTTTCATGCATATTCCCTATTAAAAGCAATTTAAAGATAATTGAATCAGATATTAAATTAAACTTTTATTTATAAATAATAAGTTTAACAAAATGACAAATATATACTTCACTTCTATTTATTATATTATTTACTATATTCACTTCGGTACGGATGGACAACTAGCGACGCTAGTGGCACAAAAAGTAAATATAACTTCTACCATTACAGTGCCATATTTTGTCTATTCTCCCGTTTGAGTTCGGTCTGCTTGTGTAGTCTCCATGCGTTCAGTGTTCAATACCAAAAAGCTTCAAAATTAACATACTATTTCGAGATTAAAACTTTTTTATGTATAGTTTTGTAAAGTTTATTTTAGAGAGGGTGGCAAATTCTGGACACATCAAGGTTCCCCACCATGGGAATAAGCGGAAACAATAGAACCAAACTTATCTGTTTTAGCATAAGATTGTCACTCGTCCAGGCCATAGATTTATTTAGAAATGTTGGACTTTGTACACTAAGTTGGGTATTGGGCTTTTATGTTAATATAGTAGCGCCGCGGTGGCAAAACTAGAAATCTTTCTCAGTTGTAAACAAGATTATTTGATCATGCTGTGTAATTTTTCAAGCTATTATTCAGGTTATTAATCAATTTTTTAATGAATATTTATATTTTTGATTTAATATTTATAATTAGTAAAAATATTTTACTTAAATATGATAAATGTCCACCAAAATATGTTTTAAATTTTAATTTTACTGAACATTTTGAATTTTTGAAGATTTTCAGTTCGGAACACAACATTTTGCTGACATTATCAAATAAAATTCAACGATTTTTATAATGAAAATGTTTTATTTGTTTGTTTACAATCACCAACGGTTCTTTTTTTAACGCTAAATAGAGTCTCTCTTAACTGGAATTTCCAATAGAGACGTTTCAGTGATTTTAGTCTGCCCAGAAATCACTTGTGATATCAGAAATTCGTCTGTAAAAGGTAAAAAAGTACTTAATGAATATTTGCGAGGATATAAACATTTCTTTGGTAGAAATATAACGTATTGTTTGATTCTCCGTAAGAAATTCGATCTTTTTTTTAGAAGACAATTTTCACCAGAAAGTGTCCACGAGAATTGTTGCCCCGGAGCCTTCAAGACCATCGGTACAGCTCTGGTAATGGAAAAACTTTTTATAACTAGATAACTTTATGAAAAAATAATGGTCATTAAAAATAGGATTTAAAAATTATTAACAATGATTTTTTATACAAAGTGACCAGAAAAAAACGTTAGCACGTTAACGCACGCCGAAGATTAGTACAATTTTGAAGAAAAATAGTCAAAAAAAAACTAAAATAATTTAACAGTTTAGTCGAAAGTCACTATAAATAGTTTTTTTTTTCGAAATTGATATTTCGAAAATCATTCAAAGTACTCTTTCAAATCCATAAAGGTTTCGAAAAAATATTTCAACTAAAAGTAATTCATCAGAAAAATGTCAATAAATTAATGTTCTTTTTTTCAACAACCAAATGTATTCGGCACAAATCAACTGAAAAATTTTGTAAAGAACAACGCTACTTTTGAAGTCAATAGTCCATAAATAGTCCGACATATCTACCAATCTTTCTCGTATTTTTAAAGAAAAACCAATTTAAATGACAAATTTTCTTTTTATAAAAAGTTTAAATATAAAAATTTGTCTAATTATTCTGAATGAAAAATTTTATTCGAAAACTTGTGTTCAGTGAACCAAATGATATTAAGAAAAAATTCTTTATAATGAAAATTTTTTTTTATATACATTTTTTTTTTCGAATATATATTTATTTTTATTCCGGAAATATTTTAATACACCTACGATTGTTTTACAAATTAATATATACATAAAATTCCAAAAATATTGAAGGTGGAGTTATAGAATTAATTAGTGTTTGTAATAATTTAAGATTATAAACATAAATTCAGTGTTTTTCTTCTAAAAGATGGGTCTTTTACACGACGCAAGTTGTTTTTCGGACGTTCTGACATATCCTGTATGGTATATATGCTCACAAAAGTAGCGCTCACAAACGCCAGTATAATTCCGTTAGTATAATATTACCGAAAGACAACCATACTAACAATAAACAGACGTTAGTTTAAAAAAAAAAAAAAACAATTAAAAATACTGACTAGGACCTCCAAAAGTTGATTTCAAAGGGTATCTAAAACAGTTTTTGCACCCACTATTTAGATGGATCTATAAGAAAGCAAGCATTAAAAGTAAAACGTATTCTATAGACAAAAACAATTAATAATCATATAGAATGTTAAATTCCCATTTAAAACACGAATGCCGATAATTTGCCGACTGTTATATAGCCAATCGTTACTATGAAAACGTGACCATCTAATCTAAAATTTCATTTCACTCTCCATATAGAATTATACTTGTATAGACTCGCTATAGATGTTTTCACATCAAAAAAACTAAATAACCTAGTCACAAATTTTGTACTACCAACTAATTAGAGGTATTTCCTCCTTCATGTTTTTAGAAACTTCCATTACTTCTACATATTTTATTTTTAATGATTTTTTCTCTAAAAAATTCTTCTATTATATACAATACATGAAATGATATAAAATTAGTACATTTTTCTTGATGACAAAGTGGATATTTTGTATATTTTAGTCAGAATGTGTATAATGATTTAAAATATCAATATGACGTAATGGACATGGCCAAAAACATTATAACGGCCGACCGATCCCGTCATCAACCGTGGCGCCTAAAAGATACATATTATTATTTATATTATAATACTCCTTTCAAATCAGTGTAATTAATTTTTCTTGTTTTTTTAATAAATTTTGTATTTGGATTATAAATTCTTGGTACTACCACCATAATATGGTATACCGTATCAAAATATTTTCTTCATGAAACTCAGTGGGATACTTTTTGATTTCTTTGACGCAATTTGTTTGCCGCATCGTTTGCTTAATATGAGGCTTAGTACCAGAGTTGCGCCTAACAAAAGCCATAACATTAAAAAATATATAGTTAATTGGGTGTTTTTTTTAATCTGTTATCATCATTCTGGCCTTATTTTGACTAATAGCTTTCTGTCAGGAATTTGACCTTTCTTGATGGATCCATACTACATAACTTATTACAAACTAGTGGATTATCTAACTGAAATCAATTTCATCTTGGCCGATTTCATTCATTAACGAACTTGGTCTTTCAAATACCAATAGCTTATTAAGTACGAAATTTCATCGTAGGCAGACGAAAATTGTGACTGCTAGAGAGGCTTTTTTGATATATAAAGAGCCTGGATTGGTATCTACGAATACTTAATCGAAAATTTTTTGTCATGATTTTATTTGTTTTCTTGATATATATATATATATATATATATATAAATATTTTGTATTTTTAATAATAATTTTCATAAATTCTTTGTATTTTTATATATTTTAACTTGACAATCGACTATAATAATCATAATAATAACTACTACAATATTATTTTTGAATTTTTTTTTTTTCATTTTAAATTATTAAAATATTTATTTTTGTTTAGATAATAATTTGTATTAACTTCCGTTCGTTAGTTAGTTAGTTAAGTTAGTTCAAAACATGTACAGAGTGTCTTAACAGCAAAATGATATGAATAAAATTAATGGCAAAAACAAAAACACTTCACATTTTTTAGGATATTTTTATAACATGTTATTTATTAGATAGATAGATATATCTTGGGGCATAAAAACAATTTCACTTCAACCTTACGGCCCAAAATTATCAAAAAACATCAAGCTCAAATTTCTCATTAAAAGGATTCTTATTATTAACTTGTAACAACTTTTAAACTTATCTTTTCCTTTGTGTGCCGTCAAATTTTGAAATCGTTAAAAGTAAGCCGCAACAAAAAAAAGGTTAAGAATCACTGGTCTAAAGTTTACTGTGAAAGAAAAAATGAATGATATTTTTTGTTTTGGTGGGTCATTCTGTATACCTATATACATAATTCCCATTGTATTTTTATCATAATTTAACCTTGTTTATGTCCTATTTGTGTCCTTTTGATCCCAATGCATGAAAAATATTGTTTTTCTTTTCTCTCGCTTCACTTCTATAATCCAATTGAATTTATTACATTTACGTAATTTTAACATATGGCGGTGTTTAACAAACAAGATACTACAAATGTATTTATTTTAACGAAAAGTTTAATGACGTTTTGAAGTGAATTTCCTAAAAAATTTTGTGATTTACATTTTGTCCGATTTTAAGGAAATTTTTTTCAAATCCTCTATTTTTAGGTTCTAATTTCTATTTCTACAATGAGTTGTATAGATCAGTGATTCCCAATCACTGTGCCACGGCACTTTTGTGTGCCGCCAAATTTTCGAAATGTATATAGTAAAGTATTATCCACCATAAAAACGAAAAAAAGATCGAGACTGCTAAATGTAGAAGACGATATGAGAGTAGCATTGTCATTTTTACGACCAAATATAAATGAAATTATCAAAAAACATCAAGCTCAAATTTCTCATTAAAAGTATTCTTATTATTAATTTGTAATTAATCCCTTAATAAACGTACTGTTGTCTTTGTAGTACATATTATTTTATTTTACATTCAAAATTATTATCATAAACTATTTTACACAGTATATTGTAGGTAAGTAAACAACTTTTAAACTTATATTTTTCTTTGTGTGCCGTCAAATTTTGAAATCGTTAAAAGTTTAAAAAAAGGTTGAGCATCACTGGTATAAAGTCTAACAATTTTGAGACACAAAACCCACATGCAGGTCATCTCAAAAACTAGTAAGAATACATTGGTTTTTCTATAAAAATTGAATTTCTTGACCACAAACGTGGTGAATTTGATGCTCCAAAATTGGATAAAATATGGCTTGAATGGACCAAAAATCCATTTTTTATTTATTTTGATGATGTAGTTTCAGAAATGTTTATCATCAATCGTTGTAGCATAATGGATTCCATGTACTTTTCATTTTTTAATTCACATTGATGATCACCTATTATTTCTGAGAAATGTTCGTTATACTATAGCGTTACATCGTCTTATAAAAACAACTTATTCCAAGAAGTTTCGTTTCGAAAATTTTCACATCGTTAATTATTTCATCGACAGATGATACAACACTCGTGTATCTCCGGTTTTCAAAGAATCATTAGTACTTAAGGTTGATCGGACACATATAGGTAAAATCGGCAATGTATAGATATAAATTTGAATTTTTGATTGCTATCTCATACGTATAAAATAAAATCTGACGAAGGGTTTTCATGTAATAAATCATTAAAAATTGGAATTTTAACATGTTATGAATAGCAAATGTTGAATGAACGCATACTTTTTCGATAATGTTGCTCCACATTAAAAAGTAAAAAACTTCTACTTTTATAAATTAAATCTCGTACATTACGTTAAAATTTAAAAAAAAAATAGTCTGACAAAGAGTTTTGTAAATATCTTAAATTAAAAAGATTAAAAAATTCACGAAAATTATCGTCCGCCATACTTGAATAGAGTCTAACAGACGACTATTTATTATTTTTAGTAATTAAATAATTACATAAATCCGATTACCAGTGATGTTAGATCCTATCTAAATTAAAATAGTTAATTTACAGATATAATTTTTAATTTCTATTTATAAAAGTGTTTCTGTTTATTTTGATTTGCTGGGTACTGTCCGTTCAACCTTAATTGAAAATATGTTTCATTGAAAAGTATCGTTTCATCGAATATATTATTGATTCTAATAAATTAGAACAAGTAGGCAACTTGTAAGACATGATGCTGTGTAAACTTGACAAAAACTAGCTACTAACTGGATGTTTTTGAAATCCAATACATAAATTTTGGGATAACAAATAAATCCATTAATTGTACGTTTCACATCTGTCCCGGCCAATGTTCGGTCGCCTAGGAATTGGTGTATTATAATGAATAGCAAATTAATCATTAATTTGGTACAATGGCTTCCAGAACACTATTTATTTATTAATCCAATAAAAATGTCTCATAAATTATTTTCTTTCATTTCAAGTCTCCCCGATCCCCCAACACCAACCCCACTGTATCCTACAATACCATCCATAATATCAAATAAAAGAAGGAAATAATAAAATAAAATCATGATTTTATTTAAGGATGTACGAGCACTGGGTCTTCAAAAATATAAAGGCTAGATTTTTTTTTACATGTTGTTGAATTGCATATAAATCAATTATAAAAGTTTTAGGGGGGGGGGGGGTACGGGGTTCTTGAATTAATTATTTAATGTTAAAGTTCGAGTTTTAATGCATTGCTCTTATAGCGAGACCCATACTTTTACACATATTTTCATAATTTTAACTTAGGATAAAATAAAACGAATAAAGAAAAACTACGCAATAGAAAATAGAAATATTAATAAAGAGATTGATCTAATAAAATTCCGGTATGACGGGCCTAAAAAAACCATATTTAAGAACACAACTGAAAGTTCGGGAAAATTTTATTTCGGTCGGCGGAAGCTTAATTACCCGAAATCTCAGTTTTTTTTCTCATATCTTTTTTTAGGCCCGAAATGACGAGCCTAAATTAAATTTTAATTTTAACTTATGACAAAAAATAATAAACTATATTGTGGACTTTTATGAATGCACTATACAAGATTTTGAAGAATATTTTAAATGGATTATATCTAGTGCTCGTACATCCTTAATAAATAAATAAGATAAACAAATATCAATGTCAATAACAAAACCGTTTAACTCGCAGTAATGCTCGTCAGTAATGCTCAGTAATGCATCACTAAATACAAATATGTATTCATTGAATCAAACTAAAACAAACCTACACGTTTTATACATTTTATTGAGTGTACGATGTCCTCTAACCTTTGTCCGAAAAATTAATACAATATATTGTATGAAGATTTATCATATAGAAATAGACCTTTTCCCTTATTAATTTTTAGTAAAAACCAACAGTTTTGCGGTCGTATAAATATATTCATAGAGATTTATGGTTTTAAACAAATGATGTGGGACAAAAGGATGTTTGACTATTTCTGGAAAATAATATTCCATCTTCAGAAACCTATATGTAAAAAGGGCATATTCTCTGAAAATACTAGTAATATCTACGTGAAGACCCATTTTTTAATTACGTGTTCTCTTTTTCAACGAGTTTTACTAAATAATCAAAATTAAATTACATTTAATATGTGTTTATATGTCTGTCTAATGCACAACATTTAAATATATCTATAGAAATATAGTTAGATTTATGAAAAAAAAAAATATGTATATATATATATATATATATATATATGTATTATTAATACGGAAAGTTTCGTAAAGTATTGCAGGAGAATTTTACTATATATTAAGATTACATAATGCGTCCAGCACGGTCCTTGCCAGCCTTATTGGATGGGGCAGTGAAAAACCATAATAGAACTACCAGAATTCGACAAACAAACGGTTCTGGTTGGGTCCTTTAAAATGACTGTTGTTTTGCTTTTTGCCAAAAATATGCAAAATCAGTACATGAAATGTGGACACAAATATATTGGTAAGTTGATGTTTTTTGCTCCAACCACCGTGACTTACCCCTCGGCCTACAAGTTTAGTGGTCGCACTCTGGTGAATAACTTACTAACTACAGGTAGTAGATTGAAATATTTAGTGTATTTTATGGAAATTAATATACGCATTATTATCATTCCAACCAAATAATACCATCAAACATCTTAGTGAATAAAACAGATAAATCAGACAGACTGATTTCTGATAGGTTATTATATGCTACACAGTAATTACTATATAAAGAAACAATCAGTATATTTAGAATAGAGTCAAACTAGTGTGAGCGAGAGCTCTACAGCTCAGAGTACTTGCCAGTAAAAACTCTACAAGTGAGAGACCGAAACCTCTAAATCAGAGAGTTGTTTTTCATTTCTGGGTCTCTATAACTGAGACTATTACTTGCCCTATACCTCTATAAGTAAGAAACTTGGTTAAGTAAAAAACCTGCATAAGGGATAAAAAGTTTCCGGTCCCTTGAACTCTCGCTTATCCAAATTTAACTGTACCTAAAATTAAGTACTTGGTATAATTCCACCTTGAATATTTTTAAAACTTTCGGTACATTTATTATACCCAACATATAATGAATAATATGTGTCAAGTTGGTGCCAAAAATGACACACAAATACACATTTAGACATACATGCACACATAAATTTTGGATGTTTTGGATGCTTTCGTACTAGTACTAAAGAGATGATGATCGGTCCATTCAGTTTGTTTGCATGCTTGCTATCGGATCCAATATATATACAGACTGTGTCGCCTATATTACAAATATTAATGTATATTAGAAAATATTTATAATTAGCAAGAAAACGCAGTTTTAATTATGTCAAAATACATATTTGATAGATGTGGAAGGTTATATATACAAAATGTGTCAAATACAGGATGTCACCACACACATTCTTTAAATTTCAATTTAATCATCAGCTTGGAACTGTAACATAGAGATCAAATAACTGCGTCACAATCAAATGAATTAATTTTTTATAAAACTTTGGCAAAATATTCTTTATAACTTGCAATAGGCACAAAGTAAAATATGATCATTTTTCCTATTTACCAGAGTCTATGGTTTTGCTATTTCATTAGTTTTTTTTTTTGCAGAAATTTTACAAAAGTTATGTATCGGATTCAACAGTTTTGAGCGCATATTTTTGGACTATAATATAGATTCAATTTGGTAAATGAACTTATTTCATGACCCACAACGTAGTTTGATTTCGAAAACGGTAAAATCCAAAGAACAAAATATTAATCTTCGCTACTATTTTAAAATTGTAAATGTTTGTTTGTTGGAGTACCACGCAAAAACTACTGGGCCGATTTTGATGAAATTTTTAGAAAATAATCTGAAATCGAAAATGTCGATAAATATTCGAAGTGGTTGAAGCGCTGGGAATGATAAATATTTGAAGTATTGGAAGCGGTGGGAAAATAAATTGACATTTTTAGTTTTGGTGAAATGGAGGGAGCCAAAGTAATAGTTAATATTGCAGGGTTAGAGAACAATTTTGTGGTTTTAATAACAGTACATTTTTCATAACGAAAATATTATGTACCGTAAACAAATAGTAGGGACACACTGTATTACTGTATGTTGTTCTTCAAAACATCTGACACAAAATACAAGAAAATCGGGGTCATTATTTTAAATATTATTAACGAATTATTATTTTTTTAATCTTTGAAACATGACAATGTCAAACTTTAACAACTTTATTTTTAAAACTAATTAAACTTTTTTTGAGGTAATGGTTAGATAGGCCCCGTTACATATAAAATTGGGGTAAATTTTTCTATACATATAAACCAGCGTAAAGAATATCGTATAAATAGGGCTTGCAAAATTTAACGGTGTATAATTGCCCCTAATAAAGCTTGCAAAATTTAACGGTGTATAATTGCCCCCAGCCCCAACTAGCTAAACCAGTGTTTTTCACAATAGTAGTACTTATAATGGACCACAAAAGTAGGGTTCTTTTATAGTTAATTTGTGCCATAAGTATTCGATTTTTGAGAAAATGTTTCGAATAAAAGTTGTTAATATATTTATAATTAGCGAAGCATGTTATCAAAAACCCAAAGGAATAAGACAAAAAAGAACGTTACATTTGTGGCACATTTATAGATATTGCAAGGAAAATTAGCTTAATAGGCACTATTAGATTACGACCAACTTATCATCACATGTTGTTGGGTCTGTATAAAGTTCATGTAGATTCGGACATAGTCGTACTACAGGCTACGGAACCTCATATTGCGCGTGGTCCCAAAACCCACTTGACAGATTTTCATTAATATTTATGAGAGCGCCGCATTCTTTTGAAATACATTGTAATATTTATATGATTTTTATTACCTTGACCAATGATACTTGTGCTATAAGGCTGACCATAACGAAAACATAAATTTTGAAATATATAATATATATATATATTAATAACAAAAATTTCCTTGAATTAGAATACTTTTACAGTAGAAAATTTGTTTGTTTTTTCATCATATTTTAGCTGAAAAACATTTTGTCATATAAAATTTATAATTAATTATATTGTGTAGGTCAGATTTATTAATAAATCATCATCATAGTTTTCAAAAATATGTGGGTATTCGAGAAAAATACGCGTTTTTGAAAATATAATAATAACCCTACCCAGGGTGGAATTGTCTTTTAGCGTTGTTTCATTTTTAAGTACGTCGCATGAGGCCATACGATCAACTTCCCAGTGATTGTTTTGTTTTTATCACGTATACTTTTCTCTGAAACACCACCAATACAGCAGCTAGCTATAAGTGGACTTATTATCCAAAAAACGAATAAAGATAATGGAGTGTAGTCGCTCCTAAATCTCAATTTACTTTCATATTTAAATACGGCCTTTGCATACACACTATATATTCCCTGATTTACCACGGTAACTACTAAAAAACCATGATTCACTATTTATCAGGCAAAATAAGCGTTAGATTAGGATTTCAGATCTACTTAGAATCTTCTATTCTATCTCCAACAATAACAACCTGAAATTTTGTATAGTGTTGAGCTGAAACATAACTTAAATAAATCGGATCGTACATCCCCCAGTAGTGGAAATATCCATCTTTGAAGTCGTAAGAGATAGAAAAAAAAAGAGACTGGGTCGGGGGACCCAGAAATTGATGCAAAATTTTAATAATATAATTTTATAGTAATTTTTTAGAAGTATAACTTCTGTGGAAATGACAAAATCGACAACGGGTGGGAGAGAGTGAGCACACAGCAATATATGCTGGAGTAAACAGTGAGAATAAACGGCACGCAATTTCGTTGCATCCAAAGTGATGATGTTACGTTTTTTTACCAATTCACTCTCTGTATTTAAAATATATATATCCAGTATGAATTTGAGAGGTGCGCGTAAAGAAGTTTCACTTCAAAAAATCTATCAATCTATTCATGGACCAAGGTCATGGACTAATCTGTTGCTGGGCTGAGTGTAATATAACACCGTCTTAGACAACGAACCTCTATAAATAATTTCTATATACCCACATACGCTAAATTCGTAGAATGTTTTCTTTATGGTAGTTGTAAAGTGGGAGAGCAGTTGATACAAACATGAAATACCATTTTCAAGACGGGAATATGTCTGGATACAAGGAGCACAAATATAGGAGGAATGTTTTAACGTTCAAGCATGTACATGATGAAATAACTGGAATAAGCAAATTTATATAAACATGAATATATAATTATTTTGTTTTTGTTGTTGAATTCTCATTAAATATATATCAGGTCCGGAGTGGGCTCACTGGAAATTTGATCTGTCTTCTTGGTCCGTACTGTTCTTCAAAAAATCGATCAAAATTTTAAACTAATAGTTAAATCATTATTTAAAATTACTATTTAAAATTAGTTACAGATATCGAATTAAAAACAAACTTAACTTTGCATTTAATTTATGCCGAATTTATTTCAAAAAAGCATTTCAGCGTTATCAAAAAAATGTTTAGTAAAAAGTTTTTTAGTATTTTTATAATGAATATATTTTATTCGAAACATTGGTTTCGAAAAGATTTCAAAAAGGAGCAGCACTTGAGAAGTTCATAAAATAGAATCATTTTCAAATTTCAGTCTTAAGAACATATCTTGGAATTATGCGTTTATCAACATTCCTGTCCGGGATAGATGGTACAACGGTCAGTTAGATCAATTTATTTACCCGAAAATTACTTCATTAGATCTCAAAATGATCCACGTAGACACTTTTTTGACACCAGACACCAATGTTTTACAAGTTGCCTAAAATAATTCCATATTGCTCGTTTAATAGTATAGGATTGGGAAAATAAATGAGCCATTTTTCTCTACTAGACTAGAGATCCACAAAATACAGGATATCGGAAATAATTTGTAGATATCCTTTAAAATATTATTCAACAATTTCTGTTTTATATTACAATTTCTTATCGATTTGGCTAAATCCTTTAATATCTTTCAGAAAAGCAGACAACATAGAGAAAGATTCTTCCGTAAATCAACCTTGCCAAGAAATCGTAATTATCGAATATTGCAAGCCGGCCCTGGTTAATATTTGTTTAAACATAATTTTAGTCAAAAGGAAATGCCTTCGACATTACGGTTTTATCAAAATGTATTTTATATTTTATCAAAATAATGAAAAATAAATGTACTATATTTATAATTGATTTAGTTAGATATAGTTTAAAATAAAAATAGAACTCTATTAAATCGTTTTTCGATTCAACAAAATCGAGAAAATACAACTCGATTTGAGAATAGACCTGTGCTTAAATCGATCTGCGATTTTCAATACTTAATTGAAATGAATTTACGATATACAGAAACGAAGAGAACTCTAGGTTTTTGAAATAAACTTTCAAAAATATTTAAGGGTGTACGAACACACTGGAGCTTCAAAAAGATTACGGCTTGATTTTTTTTAAATGTAGTTGAAGTGCATATAAATCAATTATAAAAGTTTCAGGGAGGAGGGGGTGGTTACTCGGGTCTTGAATTAATTATTTAATGTTAAACTTCGTGTTTTAATGCATTGCTCTTATAGAGAAACCCGTAAGCGTCGATATATTTTGATAATTTTCACTTGCAATAAAATACGACGAATAGAAAAAAAAACTACGCAATTGAAAATAGAAATATTAATAAAGAGATTGATCCAATCAAATTCCGGTATGACAGGCCAAAAAAAAAAATATTTAAGAAAAAAAAGAGATTTCGGGTAAATTTTATTTCTATCGGCGGTAGTTTAATTACCCGAAATCTCAGTTTTTTTCTTAAATATCTTTTTTTTAGGCCCGTCATACCGGAATTTTATTGGATCAATTTCTTTATTAATATTTTAACTTACGACAAAAAATAATATACTGAACTTTTATGAATGTACTATATAAGATTTTGGATAATTTTATAAATGGGCTATATCTAGTGCTCGTACATCCTTTTTTCAAACTTTTATGTGTATGTATCTATCCATTCATAGCATCTACGAGTACCTCAGTTGATCCGGAAAGCTGGTCTGGAATTGATCTAGGGATAGAGACAAAATTTGGAATTTTATTTTGACAAGATAATTCGAATACCTAATTATACGTTTTTCTATATTTATATAACATCTGCAAAAAAACTATTAAGGAAAATAAATTTTTTTAGTAAACATAGCCAAAATTTTAATGTTGTTGATTGTAATTGAACGTGTGTTCAAGTTCACAGCCAATAATATCTACTAAACACATAAAATAGTTTACTAATTGCCAAACGATTCTATATATTCAAAAATAAAAAGGGCTTTTAAACAAAAAGGACACGTTATAGTCCAGTAACTTTTTCTACTTTGTAAATGTTATGAGATTAGTAACCAAAAAAAAAACAAGTTTTCCAATTTTCTGTGGTTCTTAAACCGTAGAAAAATTTAGCCAAGGTATTTCAAATTGGTAAACTACGTATTTCACTACTGATCCCAAAATATATTAGTAGTGAATTCAAATCGGACTTAGCCATAGAGTCCGGGTGGTGTTTGTTACATGGGTCCTAGTCTGTCTGGGCCCCCAAAACTTAAATTAGTTCATACATCGGGGATGAAGGAAGACGATCAGGCAGAAATCAGCGAAGATGGTTTAGATCAAACAGCAAACAACACTATTACCAATCCCAGTGGCCAAACGGTCTAAAGCGTTATGTCTGCGCAGTATGCCTAGTTGGAAACTGGGAGGTTATGGGTCCGAATCCCGGCATCAGCAGTTAGTCAATTATTACGAAGAAAATAAAGGGGCGGTTAATTGACAAAACTGTCGGCGTATGGACAAGAACGAAGTAACCGGCTATACTTGAGAAGGATTTCTGCAGTTTCCTTCACGAACTCCAGATGAATATCGGCATAGCTCCTATCATTGTCGGCTGCAGCCGCATATCCTACCAATTCCTAGTCTATGCACACAAATTCCTTCCATTCCACTCACATCATCGCATCCTTAGGCATCACAATGGACCTTATGGTCGAAGTGTAGCCTGTCCAGGGCAGCCTGTACAATCTATCTATCTATGTAAACAAGACTATTTATTTATCTTGAAGAAATTCGGATGCCTGCCGAAGTTGCGTACTATATGTGCATGGAAACTTTTATCCCAATATAATCAGCACATTAATACATACTGCAACTTACATGCCACTGTGATAATCCTTACAATCTCGTTTACGTAAGTAACTTGCGTAACTTGTGAGAGATGATTTTCCGCGCTGTAGCGTATTAAGACGATGCTCCGTCCTCTACTGAGGCAGGAACTGCTGGACTCATATAATCAGATCCTATCAAATATAACGAGAGTATAGCAGATTTTACGAACGATTTATTGACAATCTAGGTGGAATCTTTCCTCAATTAAAAAAGAGTTAATAGGCTACCTTCAGTTATAATTCTAATCATTTGGTTTAATCATTTTGTAATTATTATCATTTGGTTTGCCGGGCGGCGGGCATTAAAGCCTTAATGCCATCTGGCCCCTTAGACTCAGTTCGACGCTAGACGGTGTATAATGTAATACTACGGTATATCACGGGTACTGAACTCGAGTTTTATTTGATACTCCGGAAATAAAAAATATATTTATATATAGTTTCTTTTTAAATTTAAATTTTTTGGAATGTACATGCGAAAAATGGCGAATACGGTAATCATTTGAAATGTATTTATTAATATAATGTTTTGAATATTTTATTTTACATATGAAAAAACATGAATATTAAAATTTTGTAAACAACATTTTTTGATTTTACATTAATTTAAAATCTATTAGAAGGACATTAAAGCAAAAAAATGATATTAATGTTGATTAAAATTATAAGATAAAATATTTTGGCAGAGTTGTTGCTACTAACTGCTCCTCTTTGAGAAGAGTTAGTTTATATGAAATATATTTTTTTTAATACTTTATACATACAGGGTGTATCATAGATGCATATCTGATTTACCACATATCATAAAAAATTGAGAGGGACAAAGCTTTCGTATATAAAACGTAGTGATATTGTAAGATAAAAATTTGATTCTATTTGAATCATTAATAATTATAATACATTTAATAAAATAGAAGACGAGTTGAAATATATAAATTATCTTTATTGAAAGTATTGAATGAATGTCAAATTGCATTTGTTATTGGTTACCAAGGTAAGGAACATAAACATTACCGTGGTATCAAAGGGTGTATGTAGTTGAATATACAAAGATACCTAAGAGTCAAAATTTTTTTTAACAAAAATGAGAAAATGATTTGTATATATTTATTGTGTTAAGTTTCTCAGGTGCAGAGTATTTCATATTTTCCTTGGCATGTGGTCAGATTTTATTACACTTAATATACAAAGAAAAAACGTTAAATATGAAATACCCTGCACTTTGACTTAACAAACTTACCCAATAAATATATACCAATAATTTTCTCATTTTTGGTGAAAAAAACTTGGTCCTTACATAGATTTCACTACTTTTAATGGCAAACATTTTTTGCTGGGATACCACTACTTTTTGTATGCGAAAACTTGGGCCTGTCTCATATTTTTGTTTTAGATCGGATATCATTACTTTTTGCAAACGTTTTTTTTATGCTCACTTTTTCTTGGAATTGACTAGCTAGTGCTATCTGTCTGTCACAATTGATGATCCTTAGATAGTACTAAAATCTTGCATAAGCCCCATCCCAAAATCAATTTCCCAAGTCATGCTTTTCCTTTGTAAATTCCCAGCTTTTTTTTTTACCGTTCTGAGGTTTTAAATTATGTCGTATAAAAACGGAGAAACTCTTTGACTTTTTTGTTTGGTACAATATGTAGAAACCAAAAATGAACATAGCCAGGATATGCATTTACGTAACACTCTGTATATATGATAAAATATATTTTAACATTATATTAAATTTATGATTTATATTCATATAATTAAAGTAAATTTGTAAGAAAATATCATAAATAATTTGACATATGAATGTTGTGTTGGGTTGGTGCTATGTTATGTTGATGTATAGGAATAGATCTATAGCTGTTTTAAAACGAAATGAATGTGTGTTCAATGACGTAATATCACTTGAAAATTTTTATCAAAAGTCTGTTTTAACTTACGGCTAGACCATCATAGAGTCCCACAAAATGATCGATGTCAAAATGACTTTTTAATAAATTTAACTGTTTTTGTAAACTTTTTGCCTTTCGGTTATGTTATACTAACGAAGATGACTGACGTTTACTTATTTGAACATTTAAATAATATGTCCGAACATTTGTTACATTATTTTGACATGAATATTGATCCTAAGATCTCTGGTATTCCAGACCAGCGCTTTGCCAACTATATACACTCGATTATCTTACTTTGTCGTCAATATGGAGTCAACTGGCTATAGTACACATCTCTTTTTAATTTATTGAGTTGAAAAGAAATGTACATTAATTTATACTGTAGCCAGTCGACGCCATATTGATGACAAATTAAAGTACTCGAGTGTGCATCAAATAGTCAGAAATTGTACACGTTCTATGTCAGAAATGTTGCGTTCAATCCCCAGCTAAGATGTGTAAGAATTTTTATACATACTTTTGGAAATTCAGGATAAAAAATTCTGATAGTTTTGATAAAATCATTAAATCCTCCATAAGTGTGACTATATTATGAGACACCCTTTATTCGTAACAAACCTTTGTTGTAACAAGTTCCTTAATTAGATTATCTTCACATTCAATATTTCATGCTTGAATAGTAACTTGAGAATCTTACATATAGGATGCTGCAATATGATAACAGTTAATTTTACATTTATAGGCAATTTGTATTACACAACGATTGTTCCAATTGTCTAAACTAATAATGCACTAACTATATCTCTTATTGAATACATACAAACTAATGTTCTAATTTTCTTTGTTCTAATTTCTATAAAAGACATGTAGTTCGGGTCTTTTCGGTAATTATTTGTCAAATAATTGAAAAAAAACTGATGTTTCATGTTTTTAAAATCCTACAAAATATGTAGCGCAATTTTGTTTAAACAAAACAGACTTTCTAGATACATTTTCTATAAAATGTAATTAGTGTTATAATTATAAATATCACATACAACAATCTATAAAATATTTTCCAATCTAAACGAGAATCAAGTGAGTATTTTATTATTGATGTAATCGACAATATTTCCACTCAGTTAATTTTCTAAGTAAATGACTACACTCGTTATTTCACCCACGATACAATCAATTAATAATATTGCTTTGATTTGTTTGTGTGGGTCTAGACGTAATATGGATTAATTTCGATGCGCTTAATCTGCACTGACATCACGTGGCAGTTTTCTTGAAACCGTTAAAATTATCGATAGATCACTTGTACATAATTTTCAACTCTTAATTGGAACCATTCACAGGGAACCGGACTTACTTAAGGTATTTTCCATAAATTTGTTCCCCTCTTTATTTTTCATTTACATTATCATTCAAAAATTTGACGCCCCCAAATGCCGTCGCCCCTCCAAAACTTGGCCGATCTCAGCAACAGTCTACACAGCCTTAGTGGTAAGTCCTGTTCTGCCTGTTCCAGGTAACTATTTCAAAGGACATCAAAAATCATTATTGACATCCAATATTTTGTGGGTCTCTAGTCTATAAATGTTAGCTAAGCTCCTACAATCTCTGTTTCTCTCTCTCTCTCTCTCTAAAAAGTTTTAGTTTTATAATAAAGTTGATAAATAAATTTTAAAAAACTTTTAACTGTCAAACACAAAGAGATAAAAATTAAAATATAATATCGAATATAATAATTAGAAAAACTTTTGCCATTAAAATTAGTTTAATTATTCCAATAATTTAATTTATATCTGTTTATTTAAATTAGCTTAGAGCATAGCCTAGCAACACAATGGAAATATTTCGTTTTTAAGGTAGTGCGATCACCGTACGTATCTGCATGGGATACAAGATTTCGTGGGTGAAGTAGTATTAGCGAATTTCCTCCAAAGGAAATGCAGCTATTATTTTTGCACCAATGTTGGAATTTCGTAAAAATTTCTTCAATTGTCCATCGATCCTACCTATTAGATGTTAAAAATCACTATCGCTAAAATTTGTATAAATATATATATATATATATATATATATATATATATTAATATACATATGTAATTTTTTTACATGTCTGTGGACTCTCTAGCGGTCACAGTTTTATTCCGATTGGAATGAAATTTGGTATTTGAGTCGCTTTTGGTATTCTAAAGGTCAAGTTCGTTTATGGGTAAAATCGGACGAGGGGACAGGGTTTAGAGGGAGGGGGAAACACAAAATTTGACTATCTGCCTTAATATTTGAAAAATCGAAAAATTTATCAGGAGTTAAGTTGTAAGTACTAAGTTTTACTGTAATTTTGTTTCTTGTCATTTTTCTGTTAATAATAACACTAATATTTACAGAAATATTTACAATTAAAGATTGAAAGTTAAAATTCTAAATATCTCTGTTCACATTGGAGTTTGAGAAAAATGATCAAATAATGAATTGTAGCAAACTTGATTTTCTACAACTTTACTTCTTATACATTTTTCGATTATTCTAATATTAAGAGAGATATTTAATATTTTGTGTTTGTTTGACACGAATACATGAAATATATTTTATTGTAAAAAATTTTTATTGGCGTTTCCATAGTAACTATAAACTATAATCGTTATACCGTTCTATTTTGGCTATTAATAAATTTTTGAATTGACAAAAATCAGTGAAGTTTTAGTTGAAAAACAAAAATATTTGTTTTTATAGGGGATGTATTCCTTTTGAGCGCTTACATACTTTCAGCCCCATCATGCGGTGTTTTTTGTGTTCAATTTGATGCTCTGTATGCTGACAAAGAGCATTAATGGTTGAGTTCCACAATAGGCACCATGCTAACAAACCCTTTTATTAATCTCTTCTTTTATGCATCGAGGTAGAGCAGACAATTGCGTAAAGGCCAAATCGTACTAACTGCCAAAACTGTATAGGCGTTTGTTTATTTATCATTCATGTACACTGCCACATTGTATATTGATGCAACTGACGCTTACACGTACTTATAATGCTTAAAACGAACATAATTTTCAGGAGTAGAGTAAGCGTTGCATTTATAAATGTGACCGCGGAAAGCGTGTAAGCTCCCAAAATGAAGACACCCATGATGTCATCATAAAGTTGTTTTTTTTAAATAGATAAGAATTCGATTGATAGATGGAAAGAAGTAAAAAACACATTCAGATATGCAAATCAGTTTACACAGAAAATTGACAACATCTGTGTTGACATACACATTGGTAGATGGCGATACAAGCGTAATCCATAGTGTATCGGAGGTTGCATCTAATTAACGTGTAAACAGTGACATCTAGCGAGAAACAAGAAAATCGTATTAAAATAAAATGGCGGATTCTGTTTGAATATAACAATCAACGCCATCTTTAAATCAGTGTCAAATTATAGTTGATATCACACGAGAGGTGAGAATGTAAATTCGTATACGTCATAAACTTTTTTATTTCACGTTATACAATATATATATTGTAGAATGTCCTTTCAACCTTGGATTGTCATTTACAAATACAGTTACTGTTCAGTCGACTACTGACCGACAATTTGAGTGCAATCTTCTAAATTTTTTTTTAATTTTTAGTTCAATACATCCCCCAAGTAAGTACACCAAAAAATAAGATTTTTATATTTAAATAATTTATTTTTTATATTTGTTCTATATATTCATTTTTTATTAATTCAGAATTTAATTTACATATACTTCAATTGTTTGTTTAATTATTATTAATTAGGTCATTAAGTCTAATTAAATAATAATTGAAACATTGCATAAACATTCGCTAATCTCTCATTTCGCTTTTTTTATTTATTTGCATCGGGAAAAACATCTTAGAAATTTGTGTGATTTCCCATAACCTTATTTTTTTTTTGGAATATTTAAAAAAAACAAAACTGTGATTACGTGATTTACTAAACGTTATAATTACATTATAATTTAACACCTAATTCGAAAACTTCGTTACTTATTTTGTGTACACAGCTGTACAAAAAAATTGAACAATTAATCAACTTTATAATAATAAAAAATAAAATTTAATAATTTTTTTATAAAAATTTGGGTTTTTTTGCTGGTGAAAGTATATTTATGTGGTTCAATTTTCTTGTGGATTAGTGTATCTTCGTAGAAAGTTTTTGAAGGTGTGAGAGATACGAAATACGATATTTCACGTAAACTAATTTAGCGAAGTGTTCTCGTTTTATAAAATATAATATAAAAAAATCAATTTTCTTAAAAGGTAGAATATTATCATTAGTATGACCTTTTTTTAATGTCAAATGTGTGATATGCAACTATCTATCTCTATAGGACATAGAGGGTATAAAATAGTATAAAGTAATGTCAAATAATATCAGTTGTAATCAATCAACTTTCTAAACCAGTTTCTAGATGATTGTGATAAAACTTAATTACAGCCTTAACATTGATAGATAGATAATATATAATTAATTTTTATGGACTTTGTTTTTGTAAACATATTATTCAGGATTTCAATCATTCGTAAATGCATTACTGTTAATACCCTCATGGTAATGTGAAAGGCAGTGTGTTCCATCTTCAAATAAGTAGTAAAATTTAATTATTATAAAAGTAAAATTTTACCACTTGTAGCGGCTGGATCACAGTATTGTTATGAAACGTAGCTCTATATTTCGTCTTTGGTGGTAAAAGCTTTGTTGCCACAATATTAGGAGAAATAATCAAAAACATTTTGTTTTATTATTTTATTTTGACCATTTTTTTAGGCGGTTTTTTGTTAGTTAATTTTAGATATTCCATCGTTTGTTACATGGAAATTAACTAACTCATCGAAATCACTATCATTCATACTTTATTAACATTTGAAAACGTGAAGGTTTGACAACATCGCTTGAAAATAAGAACGCGGAAAATATAAACTTACTATATATATATATATATATATATATACAAAATTTAGGTTAACAAGAGTAAACTTGAATGAAAGAAATTATGTATATATATATATATATATATATATATATATATATATATATATTTAGTAAGTTTAAATATCCGGCCGTGTTCTTTCAAGCAATTTTGCCAAAAATAAATGTTTACAAAAGTTGATGCTCGCCTGACAGTAATTACGTATCACCTTAAAATCCATTAAATACTTATTTTCTGGCCTATAATAACAACCAGTTTATTCCAAAAATTGTTTATTCGATTTAAAATAAAAGCTTCGTCAATATTTTGAATCATATCATTAAGTTTAGGGTAGGATAACCTTCACAAATCAAATCACATGATTATTAAAGTTGATCTTAAGGTGAAATATGATTTGAACTGTAACGAAATCATATGATTTGTATTTGGGGTTCATTTAAAAGTGAAACATTATTTTCATTATAAAATTTTGTAATCTTGCCAAATTTAATTTTTTTTTTATATCAAAACAATTCCTGTATTTCACAATACTTAAGAATTTTGTCGCAGTTAAATTTTAATGTGATATAATAGCTGTCGAACGTTGAATTTATGCCCACTTTGGAGCTACAAATTTGTACAGGCAATTTGCTTTGAAGCTGGTCGATTTTCAAAAGTTATTAGAAGGATTTTTACAACTTTTATTTGAGGCATTTTTTATAACTCTCACTTGCAGAGAGGTATGTTTAAGTTGTAACATGCCGAATATCTTACTAAATTCGTAACTTTCGACAACGTAGAAAGTGAATTATTTTGAAAATGATTACTCAAATCAAATTTTTAAGTGCATTTTCGTAAGTTTTGGATCCAAATGACCTAGAAACACGAATTTCAATCAAATCGAAGACACATTTTTTTTTGCGAAATTTTCGATTTTTTTGCAGTACCCCAGAAAAATTCCAATAAATCGACAAAAAAATTTTGTCTTCGATTTTTGTCATAATCATTTTATAGAGTGATTTGGACCCAAGAAAATAAAAAATCCAGTCTATTTTAATGGTTGGCTTGTTGCTTTTAAGATGTAGCATTTCCAACCTCTTGCGGATCCGTAACTTTTGATTCGACGACGTAAAAAGTAAATTATTTTGAAAACGATAACTCAACGTAAAATTGATTATTTTGTAAACGATAATTCAAATTAGATTTGTAAGCGCGTTTTCATACCTTTTGGATCCAAATGACCCTAGAAACTACAATTTCGAGTTATTAATAACTCGTGTTTGAAAAAGCTTTGTCTTCTAAAGATATAGTCCAAACCTATAAGCTTTCAAAGGAACCTCGTATATATAAAATACCTACTATTCCTCCGACAGTTTCTAAGAATTTATTTAATTAAAATTGAACTTTACCTTACCATGACACAGTTAAAATATTAAATTTATTCATCTTATATGAAATAAACTGTAATTAACAAAGAAAAACCTTCAAAATCATATGATTTTTCTCTCAATAACAAACATTTACTAGATTTTCTTTAATAACTAAAGACATTATTTTGAACTTCAATGTACGATATGAAAAATCGTACACATTTTCAATGGAGGTCGAACCCAAGACCTCTAGCTTTCCGCACCAACGCTATAACAAATGAGTTACGGAGATGCTATGGAAGGATGCGTATGATTCAGTTAGTAAAACACGTTAAAAAGTTCGTTACTAATTTACACTTTATCATGAATTAGACACTTCAGAACGTTGGCGTGTAATAGACACTTCGGAATAAAAAATGATATTAAAAGTTACTAGCTGATATCAAATCAAAACACCCCATGAAAAACATCAAATATCCAATTATTATGATAAAACTGTTCAAATAAATGTGGATTTAATAAAGTGATAATCATTAAAGAAAAGAGGTCATCTTATCTGAAATGAACTGTATATAAACCGGCCAAGAGCGAGTCAGGCTAACACAATTAGGGTTCCAGTACTACAGTGAGGAGTCAATCTTTACTATTAAGAGCATCACGCAAAAACTACTGGGCCGATTTTTTTGTTTAAAAGCTTATGATTAGTTACTATTAACATATTTTTTAAATTGTTTTTTGTAAACTAGCATCTATTTATTTCCATTGTTAGTATGGTTGCCTTTCGGTTATATTATACCAACGGAAGCGATTAGCGTTTACGTACTTTGACATTTAAGTAATATGTCTGAACATTGATACCATATTTTTACATCAAATGGTTGATATGAAAAATATTATGCATGTGCATACCACTACCATAACATCTAAGGTAGTTCAGTTGGTAGTGCATTGGTCTAGAATGCCAGAGGTCGTGGGTTCGATCCCCATCCCTAGATGTGAATGATTTTTCATATCAAGCATTTGATGTCAAAATATAGCTTATGATTAGACTTAAAAACTGGTATGTATTTATCTCGCCACGATGACGGGAGCCGGAGATATAACAATAATCGTGATCAAAGCCGCTGGTTTAAGCTAGTAGACTATAAGAGAGGAACGGTCATTTCTTGCAAAGTTTGAGCTATATCATTAAGATCACTGGCCTAAATATTATTAAAAAACATATTTAGAATTCTTAGCAGTAGCTCTATTAAATTAAAGTACGGAACCCTAATATATTATATACATACATATATATTAAAAAAGATTTATGATATATTGTCATGACAGGTTGATATGTTTTCATTAACAAATGAGGACTAATATAAACATTTTCACCTAATTTTCATACATATACATATATATTATTTTACTGATTTCATTGATTTTTCATTAAATTTAATGTTGTAAGAAAAATAAATTTTCACAATTTCAACGGAAAATATCAGATTGCATGTTGTGTTTTGTAGTGTAATAAAAATTTGTGTTTCTGGTTCAAGTCACCAATATCCTTTTGTAACGAATTCGTAGTGTAAGTGTATAGAAATATATTTGATCATTGTTAAACGAGGGCTGATGTATCCATAAAATAGTGGAAGCCTAAAAAAGGTTTTGGATATTGTTCGAAATAATCATCCATGAAATAGCATGAAAGCTGATAAAAAAGGGAATGTTACCATGTATAATAAGTTTAGTATCTGGGCGATTAATTTCTGCTCGGGACAGATGTGAAACGGTTAGTTGGGTCTATTTAATTGACCCAAAATTTACATATTGAATTTCATAAAGATCCTGTACGTAGTACTTTTTATCGAGTTTACACAACATCATCACACCAATGTTTAACAAATTGCCTACTATTAAAAAAGTTTCACGGTATTTTTTAGTTTGTGAATTACCGGAAGAAACTATTTTCCCCATAGATAAAACTAAGCTAGATCGACTCTTGGTCCCCGACAACGATATTTTGTTTACCTATAACAAGCATAACAGTCTGAAAAGTTTAAAGGATATCCAAAACCATTTTTGGCGCCCATTATTTTATGGGACTTGGGTCTAGAACAACGATAAGAAAGAACAATGTTTATTAATTGCTACAGTATATACTAAGTTGCATACCTATTTGTGTATTTATCGTGGTACTATCCAAAAGCGTTAAATTTTCAAAACTAATTTGTGCCGAATTCATTTAGTTTTCGAAAAAATGTTTCCAATAAAAGTTGTTCGTTATAAAAATATTAACAACTTTTGTTCCACACATTTTTTTCGAAAACTGTTTGGATTTGACTCAAATAAACTGTAAACTTTTTAAAATATAAATATCACTTTTGAAGTTGATTGTACAAAACTAGTTTGTATACACTTAGCTACAAAAGTAGGTTTCTTTTTTCAGAATTGTATAACTGATTTGTGCCCCTATTCATTCGGTTTTTGGGACAAATCTTTGTTTCAAATAAAAGTTGTTAATATATTTATAATGAAAAACAATCCGAATCATTTTTTTTCGAAATCCGAATGAGTAAGTTAAATCAATTATAACATTTTGAAAAAAGAACGTTACTTTTATGGCCCGTAGTACATTGATCCGTGATTTATTTATGTTAGTGTTTGATCAGACCGTACCGGATTTATCGCAGAGTAGCAACAATATATAACAAAGTTTATTACTGTTTTTAGAGTTCAATAAAAATAAACTTGTTTTTCTGTTGTTGTCTCTAAAGATATGATAAAATTTTGTTATTTTGTTTGTTATTTCACTGATAACATTGTTCAAAGAACTTTGACATTATCAAACTTGACATATCATACGCAGCACGCCTTTTCTTATTTATACAAATTTTTGATTAATATTAATAATAAAAAAATATTTAACAGCGGGGGGCACACCCTGATTTTTCTTGGTTTTTCCATTATGGAATAGGGAAAACCTTGGGGGTAATATATCTAAGTAGGACACAACTTTATCGACATTTAAATTATTATTAGTATTGGTTTTGTAGTGTTAGTATTCATTTGTGATTCGGACTTGAATAGGTTTTTCGAAGAAATTTTATTTCTATGTAAGAATTTATTATTTATTGATAAGACTTCTGTGAAATGTGAGTAACAATATTTAATAGAGTTCCGTATCATATTGATTCTTGCAAAAGAAAGTAATAAATGAATTCACCCCCAGCTCAATAGTCGGCCTAAATTAATTTACCGTACAAAAAAGTTTGGGTATCCGATTATTTTTTATATTTTGTTAAGTATTTCGATATTGGTTGGGTTTATAACTTCGGTAGTTATTCGTCAATTTTAAAGGAAACAAAATTTTGATCAAAGTTTATTGTTAAAGTTTTTTTCTAAACCCAATAACAAGCGGGTTGCTGTTCCGATCAACCAATTTTCATCCTTTTCTATAGAAGAAGGAAATAATTAAGTTATTTTTACAGTGAAATCTATACTATTGTAATGGCATTCTCGAAAACGGCTCGAACAATTTTGATAAAATTTTCAGAATGTAGTTTTATGGGGTCAAAACGTTGATCTAACTAGGTAATTAGTTTTTTTCGGGTTTTTTCAAAAACGGTGAAATGCGTGAAACTACTTGAAGGTAGGCAACCTGTAAGGCATTGGTGTGATAATGTTGTGTAAACTCGACAAAAAGTAGCAACTTATTGAATCTTTTTGATATCCAATATAGCCAAATCTAGCCAAACGTATCACATTTGTACCGAGAAAAGATCGGTCGCCCAATTTCTATCATGGATATCACGATATTAATCATGTGCATTGTTACTTGTGCTACTTTCGCCAAGTTGGTGTGCATTTATAAACTGAGTTTGTTCAAAATTTAATGTAAAAACTATTTGTATTCGAAAAAAATATAAATAAATTGAATAATTCATCTAGTTTATGATGCTATAGTTATGCAAAATAAAAGTAACTCGTTAACAACACTGTCCAAAAAGTTTCTATTAAAAAACTATAATGCACTGTTGCCAAATCTGATATAATATTTTTCTTTTATGCTCAAGTAATTTTTATAAATTTATATTTTTCAATTTTATTTTTATAATTTTTATCAATTTAATACTTTTTTTTTCAATTTTATTTTTAATTCGAAAGCAAAGGTTACATTTTTTTGTGATAATTAGCAAAACAAATTGCATGGATCGTTAATATTTTAAAATAAGCATTTCAATGGTCGTGTTGAGATCAACTAAACCCTTAGTAAACTAAGTAAGTTACTAAATAGTTTTTTTTTATTGTTTCAGAAACACCAACAAAATGGCACATTTCAATTATTTATGTTCATCATTACAAGATGAACTTAAGAAGATTGCCGAAGCAATTTGTGCACCCGGTAAAGGTATCTTAGCTGCTGATGAGAGTGTCAGCACAATGGGCAAACGTTTGAAGGATATTGGTGTTGAGAACACAGATGAAAACCGTCGTTTATACCGTCAATTATTATTCACCACCGACAAAGAAGTCGCCAATTATGTTTCTGGTGTAATCTTGTTCCATGAGACCGTATACCAAAAAACCGATGATGGTACATTATTTGTTGATGAATTAAAAAATCGTGGAATTATTCCCGGCATTAAGGTCGACACAGGTGTTGTACCATTGAGTGGAACTGAAGATGAATGCACCACACAAGGTTTAGATGATTTGGCTAAACGTTGTGCCCAATACAAGAAAGATGGTTGCCACTTTGCAAAATGGCGTTGTGTATTGAAAATTGGTAAAAATACACCATCCTATCAAGCCATGATGGAAAATGCTAATGTTTTGGCTCGATATGCATCAATCTGTCAAGCCAATCGTATTGTACCAATTGTTGAACCAGAAATTTTACCTGATGGTGATCATGATTTGGAACGGTGTCAAAAAGTGTCTGAAACAGTTCTCGCTTTTGTATATAAGGCACTCGCTGATCATCATGTATACTTAGAGGGTACACTCTTAAAACCAAACATGGTAAGTCCTTTACTAAGGCGACCATAGGTCGCCATGAACATTAATATCCGATCTATTTCCAAATGAGAAGTGAGAAGTTCGCAGGAAGTTTACGCAGGTCCTGCGTACCCAACTTTTTTATTTTTAATCTTTTCCCAAGTTTTTTCCTATTCATACTTTAACCAAAGTTTACTCAAAAATGAATCAAAATAGGAATTATTTTTGAAATGAAATAAAAAAGTTTGTTGTGTTTTTAGGTAACACCTGGTCAAGCTGCAGCAGTCCGTGCATCCGCCGATCAAATTGCATTAGCCACAGTGACCGCTTTATACCGAACAGTTCCACCAGCAGTTACTGGTGTTACATTCTTATCTGGTGGTCAATCTGAAGAAGAAGCCACAGTCAATTTAAGTGCCATCAATAATGCACCACTCAAACGTCCATGGGCTCTAACATTCAGTTATGGTCGTGCATTACAAGCATCCGTTTTACGGGCATGGGGTGGCAAAGTAGAAAATGTTAAAAAAGCCCAAGAAGAATTAATAAATCGTGCAAAGGTAATTTCTACGACAAATCATCAGGGGGTTATTGATAATACTAAATATAAAAATACGGCCACAAGTCCAATAGATCCGGAGACTGGTGTTCAATTAACAGATAACGATTCGACAAATTCAAGTTGCGATACAATCAAAGATTATGATGAAATCATCCCTAATTCAACGGATATTTCATTCGAAAACGGTTCAATGGAATTTAGTGGGGGCGGACGTGGAGGTGGGGGTGAGCGTACGGGTACTTTTAAGAAAAAAAAAGCACCACCACTCGGTAAAAAACGTCATGTAATTTATAAAGATTCTACGGATGAGGATGAAACTAGCTGTCAAATTCTACCGACAGATTGTAGTAATTATTTAGATTCAAGTCAAATATTTAAAAAAGTTAAATCCAATTCAATTGTACAAAACTCAGCTGCCATAACATCATCTCCATCACCACCTAGTTCTACGACAGCCCATTCAGAGACTATGGTCCAAATTAGTACAAATAAACCGACCTCTGTGTTCACAAAATTAATTGATGATACAACGAACGGTGTGCCATCTATTGATGGAGGAATCGTAAATACTTCCATCAATAATGATGCACCAAGTACGCCTGGGGATGATAATTGTAGTAAAGATGTTATTGCAAAACTTTCAACAATCGATGAGGATAATAAATGTCTGTTGAAAGATGGCCAACCGATTGTCTTAACCGAACTATTTGGGGATGATTTTATCATAGATAATGGTTCAACAGAACGTCGTATTTATGGAGTCAGTTGTCTCTGGATACGTATTCTATATCGAATAACTTGTATATCAATTTTATCATATTTAGCTGCTGCTTATTTTGGTTATAAATTTTGAAATAAATCTGGTCTTTCGCTAGCTATGACGCCCGAAATCATTTCGTTTCCTGAAGAGGTCTTCTTCAAGGAGTTACATTCCTTAAGGGTTGCATCGCGCGTCCGTTCGTTGATAAGTAGATGTATACTAGAATGTATACGATGTAGAATTTGTTCGATGTCTGTATATACTTTTTGAGAATCGTTCGTTCTTAGTTACCTAGGAAATTGTTCCTGGCTATGAAACACCAGGTTTATTTTCATATGGATGGATTTTTCTGTGTGATAACAGTTAACTCTTTTATTTTTGATTAACATTTTATGATTCGATATTCATTGGTTGTTACTCAGGACCATAGATATAACTACCAAGTGCGCTTCGTTCACGCACGCAACAATTTAGGATTCTGTTGCATATACTGATGTTGACCAATCTATATATTTGTAACAATCATTTTGTTCTCAATATAATCACAATTGTTTTATTTTCGAAAAAATAAAATATTCCATATCTTTTACAATTTTGAAAACTTACAAGAAAACGTCAATTGCGCAAATATATCTAAAAACCTTCCGGAAGAATTGGAAAAAAAAACTGTCAAAAATTCTATAGCTTGTATCATTTTTCGATGAGGCTGACTTGTAAGGAATTTGAAATTGCGTAAAATATTCTAAATTCAAAATGAACGCCAATGAATATCGATGTATTGCAAAACAAATAAAAACAGACGCACATTAGGTTACATCTCTCGTGTGAATTCAGCCTAAAATTATTGAAAAGATTTATTTGCCCAAAAAGTAATCGCTTAACATCGAAACAATAACATATGGCTTGATTAATTTGAATTACGTCCGTTTTTGTTTACGTCAATATTTAATTTGTAGTTATGTTAAAATACTGTCATAAATGACAAAGATTTTAATATAACCATAAATTATTGAAAATAATTATATTTATTCGCCTAACATCGAGGAAAAAACAATCAAATATTAAAACCAATTCCATCTTTTCAATAATTTGTGGGTTATATTTAAAAAAATGCTTTCATAAAAATGGCGGGCGAAATTGTACAATTTCCAAGATGGTGACTTACACACAAATATATTAAAAAGCATTTACGCTTTCTTCCTATTAACTTCCACATTAGAAAAGTAAAAACAAAACGTTTCTCAATAATATGATACAAATTTATTTCGAAATAAAATCGTTTCACGTCATTTTATTGTAAATAGAAATATATTTAGCACAGAAAATTAGTTTTTTTAAATTTGGATATTTGACTACCCACTTCTGATAGGCTTTTGTACTTCTTCCATTTCTTACACGACTATTACATCATAATCACAATATATAGTATATTGACGTCATAATTTTATATGTCCGTCCTTATCGAATTAAATCAAATAAAAATATGTTGATTTGTTTTTACAGTATTTCTAACGGTCTTTCTTTAATTGTAAAATGACCACTTATAATATATTGACGTCATAATGCTATATTTCCGTCCAGATATTTCGATTTCTTAACTTTCGTTTATAATGCAGGAAATGTGTTCAAAAAGAGGCATTTTTATGACACTTCTCCGTTACATTTGCGAATTGCATATTCTTGTAGGGCTAATAGCCCAGATGAAGACCTACTATTTTCCAACCACCGATTCACGAGCCATTTTTTTTCCCACGCGTTCAAAGTTGGCGAAACGGAAAAAAAGAGGTTACTAACTCTCATCATTAGCTCTTTAATATTAAATTGTATAATAAGCAATTTGATTAATCGATTTTAATTTCCGATGCGCCAAATTGTTTGTCTTGTTAATACCTAAAAATGGTTCCTTTACTTTTTTCTGTCAAATTCACAGTTTCGTCGCTGTCGCTCAAAAACCTCTTTTTTTCCGTTTCGCCAACTTTGAACGCGTGGGGAAAAAATGGGTGGTGAATCGGTGATTGGAAAATAGTAGGTCTTCATCTGGGCTATCAGCCCTACAAGAATATGCAATTCGCAAATGTAACGGAGAAGTGTCATACAAATCTACCCATTTCCTGGTCTATTAAAGATATTTCGCTTTCTGAATTTCAGCCTCTCGAATAATTTCTATTTTCACAAATAAATCAAAATTAATGCGTCTAAGATTAATGTTTAGGACAAAATGTTTTATTTGGGTTAATTCTAATTATATTTTGTCAAAACCCACAAAAGTAGCGTTCTTTTTTCAAAGTTTTACAATTGATTTGTAATTTATTTATTCAGTTTTCAAAAAAATGCTTCAAATAAAATTTGTTATCATTATCATTCATTAGAAATATACCAACAACTTTTAATCGAAACACTTTCCCAAAATCCGAATGAATAGGACCAATCAACTATAAAATTTTGAGAAAAGAACGCTTCTCTTGTGGCCCATATTAATACCTGGTTGACCGAGCTTTGCTTTGTTTAATGATTAACAAAACTAGCCAAGCTTTAAACCAACTAAACAACGTTAAAATGAAAACCAATACATTGGGAACTCTAGCACTTGGATATGCTCTTTGGCATCGCTTTCGAGAACGTTTGCCAATTCATTGGTCAAATGAAGAGTTTTTAGAACTATTAGCTAAGATTTTAAACCAAGTGTACAACGCCATAATGATAACAAACGTATAGCAACTTTCGTTTGCTCCGTTTTCGAGAACATCAGTCAATTCAAATAAAGAATTTTTGGGAACTCTCGAAATATTCCCGACAATTATCTAAGTTTTTTTTTTAATTTCTTTAAAAAAATGTGTCAAATATCTAAATAAATTTCGATTTTTTTCGGATAAATAAATTTGTGTCATATTTTATTGGGACAAAAAACACAGTGACCAAAAAATAATAAACATTTATTTATCTATATTTTTTTCTTTGGAAAAATTAGAGAAAAATGCATTTATTTACAAAAAGAATTATTGAAATAATGAAAACAAAAAATGTGATATTTTTTCATATCGTTAAATAAAAATATTATATTTGTTAAAAAAGTAACATAATTAGTTTGTTATAAAAAAAACGAATATTTTGGTGTTTTTCTCTTTAAACATTTATCTTTATCTTTTCTCTTCTTAATCATCATTATTATTATTATTCTCTTATCATGTACATTATATTTATTTAACTTACAACCAAGGGATCAAAACACACAGTCGTGCTTTTTAGATTATACTTTTTGATAAGAAATCGGTTCGTATAATCGATGTAACGCGCCTGTGCGGTATCATCCTTAACAATTCACACATCCTTTTTTAATTTTATTTCGCCACATTATTTCTGGGTTTTGATTTTTTACTCATGTTCATCATTTAGAACTTTTTTTTTCTAGGAATTCACATGATGGCAAAAAGCCATAAACAAAAACTGTCTAATCGCTTTTCCTACACGTATCAACTTCGGAGGGGTTTCGAAGTATACAAAATTATTGTCATTGAAAGTGCTGGTATCTTTTTTGCAGATTTTTCGAAAATATTAGTGGGACACTCATTATTAACAACTTTAGGAGCCCTGCCGTCATGTGAATTTTCCTTCATTTCCAAGTAATTTGTAATGTCATTTCGAATTGAATCGTTTTGGGATTGATGAGGGTAAATAAATTTTGAAGGTAGAAGTAGAGATGCACGTCCTTGAAGTTTGAAGTCTGCCTGCAATGTGCGTCAAACTGATTCGTAAAATTCTACAAAAATATATCGATCAAAATTTCTAAAATCGAATCAATTGTATAATTGGAAACTTGGGCCATCAAAAAATTGTAAATAATTACGAGATTTCCAAAAAACTCTATATTGGGCCTCCATCGAGTTTGAGTTCGCATAAGGGTACGCCTTTATGGGATTCTTTTTCGGTTTGACGAATAGAAAGCTATGCAAATTTGAGGTCTGTAAACTAGGAAATCAAGGATTTTCAGCGTCAAAAGTGTTCAGAAGTAAATTTTGAACATAACCTCTGCTTCCCATATCAGAAAGTTTTTAGACCTACGCATGAAAGTTATCTCTTCTAAAGTTATTCGAAAATGAATCTTACATGAAATAACCGTAGACAATATTTACCAATTACTTGGATCAGAATTTCCAAAATCCCATTGTATTATTTCATCCTCTTTTTTTTGTTATTAACCCCACAGGCGAATAAGTAAGCAGTGAAAAGTAATTATGTTCCTGGAGTTGCTCTCTTCATGGTGATTCAGGCACATTTTTCATGTTTCCTCTCACAACATTGGCCAACTTTCGAAACGAGCGATCGAGTCAAGAGATGGAGACACATGGCAGAGATAGGAGGTATATTGTCTTCAATTGAGACAGGCTATTGTCGCTTTCTCAACAGATTTACATGTAAAGGATATCCTATCTCTGTCACGTGTTTCCATCTCTACTTTTGCTTACGTGTTCCCAAATTTCACATTAAGGGTTTGGTGTAGGAGCAAGGAATGAGTGTTTTTCAAAATTCCTTTCCTTTTTTAACCATTAATGGTGTGTGAGGCTAATTTCTTTGTGTGATTTTTTTCAAAATTAAACAAAAAAAAAGTGCTCTTTTGTTTTCTCTTGGGGTAAGTTAAATTCATAGCACCATTTTTTCGTACCACACGGTATCATATTGTATTTTATTCAGGGATTCAAAAATGGATTTTTTTTTATTGAAAAACGTTTTTCTTTTACAGGCTAATTCCCTTGCCTCTCTTGGTAAATACCAAGCTGGTTCCGTTAAGAGTGCTGCTGGCGAACAAGGACTTCACATTGCCAACCATGCCTATTAAGTGCGCAAATTATCCACAAGATGTGACACCTCTATCCACAATGTTTTTTGGGGGTGGTCTTATCTGAATTTTTTTAGTTGTTGAGATTTATTTTATTTTTTTAAATTTATTCTTTTATTATTTGGATACAATTTGTAACTAGAAATTATTTTTGGGGATTGTTACAAATTGACTCTCCAAAATTTTGTTATCTAAAATTTTTTTTTCTGCTAAGAGTACTACATACAAGCATAGAATGACACTCCACTATAGAATTGACAACAACGTTTTTCGGAATTTTTGTGCAATCTCCCCTTAAATGTGAGATCTTAGCACTTAACGAGACTGTTTAAAAATAATTTTAACAAAACATGGTTTTACTAATTTTAAATTTAAATTTTAACATATCAATGGCGATTTTTAACAACAAATTTCACTAAAACACACTAAGTAAAGCCAAAACAAATGTATACACTTTTTTCGGGTTAGAAAACTAATAAATTTTTGATAGCGGAATACATTTTTAGGACATTTTTGAAAATCAGTGTTATATATATATATATGCACTTATATTGTACATTTATTGAATAAAGTGTTTTAATAGTAACTTTGTCTGAAGTTTGATTTTTGGATGTCTATCGAAGATACAAAGTTTTTTGATAGTTAAAAAAAGGTAGGTTTTTAAATTTTTTTAAAGAATTATTGAATTTATTTTGTTGAATAAGGGATGAAAGAAATATCCTGAAGTTTCTTATCCTTAAGGTGACTCCAAATATAGAACAAATTCGGGATATATAACTATTTTTGTCTAGACTGCTGAACAAATTGGCGACGAGGGATTATAGGTATCTACAGGTCGTAATTATCGTATGTAAGTCTAGATGGCTTTGTGATTTCAAATTGCTACATGTTGGCCCACGTTGAACTGACCACTACTCAATGATCCATTGTAAATGTCTGAAATATAAAATTACTATTTTAACCATGAAGAATAGATTTATTGTGTCTAAGTAATTTCGAAGAAAATTTGTCGGTCGCAAATGTTATAATTAATACAAATATAAAAACATTAAATTTTAAATAAAAATCAATAGCTGCTGGGATTGAAAGATGCCCAAGTTTTTCTCTATTAAAAAAGCTAAGTTTTTCATTCATTTTGAGGCTAATTTAAAAATGAACAGTTGTGTCTCGAAATCGATAAACACTGGACAGTTCCATATTGAAGAAATAGAAAATACTCTCCAAAAATAATGGGAGTAAAAAAAAATTCCATTAAAATCGGACAAAATTTAGCAGTGATAGTCAAAAAATTTATTTTTTTACCTGGTGACGTCACAAAATCCAGAATTTGGTTTCTGGTCCATTTCAAGCATACTTAATCCGATTTTGATGAATTTTTTTTCAAATCCAGTAAATTTTACTCAAAAAAAATTCAATTTTGATATAAAAGCTGAGATATCTTTTTTTTATTTTTGAGGTGGCTTGTACATAGGCTGTGTATCTCGAAATCGTTGGGATATATTTCAAACGGTTTAGGTCTCAGTTGTAGTTTGTCATGTGGTTTAAAGATGGCGTCTATAATTATTCAATTTTGATATAATAGAACCTGTCAAATTGAATTCTAGTGATGCAGAATAGTTTATACTATTCTTTACAAAGGTAACATGTAAGATATTAAAGTTGCCTATTGTTTTATGAGGCAGGTTGTGATATCATGATTCTTGTTCTATTAGACGATAATCCAAAGTGTAAATTATTATTTTTTTTGAACAAAATAATTAATTACTCATAGTACAAAAATTAATATAATTAAAAAACTGTTATTAAATCATTTTAATGTTTTTTATTACAATTGCAAAACATAATTCATCGCACCGTGTCAGCGCGTTTTTTTATCATATATTTCAGTGGAAACCAATTTATGTTTAGGAGGTCAAGTATTGAAAGTAAAACTATTCATCGCATGCATATAATTTTAATGAATGTTCGATGTACCATAAGCCCTCACAAAGTTGGCGTTGCTATGGGATTCAGAATGTTTTTAGAAAGATATTCATAGAAAGTGGAAGTTTTTGTCAAATAATAATTTTTTTCTAAATTTTGACAGTTTAAAACGTCAATTTATTTCCAAAATTTTGTTAATGCAGGTATTTCTATTGAAACTATAAATTTGATTAAAGATCTAGCCGTCTGAAAACGGCTATAAGTTTTGAACCTCTGATAGTTTTTTTGGAATCGTAATGAAAATTTACCTAAGGTCTTCTTTCTTTTTCTGTATAGTTTACCCATTTTGTGTACATATCATTTTTCAACTGGTATTTTTTCTCATTTAATATATAATTTATTTATTTACGCAACAGTTGATATTTTTGATATTATCAATATTTAACCGTCAAACAAAGACGACAATTGCGTCATGTTTTCACATATTTTAAAACTTCACATAAAATTTTGTCATAAAAAATCACGCAGCAACTGAAAAAAAACGAATATATATATAATTTTTTAAATCTCTGTGTACCAATTGCTTCAATCATAATTTCACGTGATTTTGTCACTTAGCTACCGTACTATTATTTTGCCTAAATAATCCTAACAATATGACAATAAACGTTTTTAAATTAATTACTATTCAGTTAATTTTAAATGAAAAGCTGCAAAATTGTATCCGATTACCAGTTTATAAGAATTAGTATGAGCAAAATCTCCATAAATTATGATAAGTAAAATATTTAGATTGCATGATTGAAATAAATTGTTTCAACTTCAGACATGTTTTCAAGATCATTTCCTGGATTTAATTTGGTATATTTTTATCTATAGTTATATTGAAAACTTTCGTCATTTTCGTAGGGTTAGGAAAGTCTGTCTGACTTTGAAAATCTATTCATGTTTCTAGAATGTTCTTAAACGGTCCTTTTTTCAATATAATCCGATTTGCTCTTCTGAAAAAAATTCTAGGAACATAAATTTCTTGGGAAATATCAAAAATGCCGTTGCAAGACTACAAATCCTTACGTATACTTTTTTGTTTATTTTGGTCTTGTAAATTTCCTTAATATTTTTGTTAGAAACAAAAATAACCAAAAATCAAATTCCATGTATTAAATTTAAAAGGACGTTGGGTCATTTCGTCAAAAATGATTAAAAATTCTTTGAAATCAATGACATATTATACACTTCCATTCATAAAAATTGAATCAGTAAAACACATTCCAAGCGTATATATTACTAAATATATGTTTAATATTTCATACAATAACACTTATAATGTTTCAAGTGGCTCAATTTTTATGAATGTGTGTGTACATACATAAAAAAATTTGTAAAATTTTTATCAGGTATGACAAGAAAGTTGATTGACAAGAAAAATCCATTTTCCTACATCATCAAATCAAAAATTTAATGATATTTCTGTAAAAAATGATGTGATATCTCAATGAAATTTTGCTGAGTGGATTCAAATTGATTAGGAGATGTTTTTGTTAAAAAAACAAACTTCGAATTTATTCGAAGTTTTGAATGGGAGATGTATTGGCTATGCCCACAGTTGGCAAGACTAATATAGTAGCAAAAATGTACCATAATTCAGGGCAGATTTATTCATCAGACGGAAAATTTTAAACGGTTTATGTCTCCGCTGTAATTTGTCATGTGGTTAAAAGATGACTTCCGTAAATAATAAAATCCATCTTTTAACTATATGACAAAATACAGCCAAGGAATAAACCGTTCAAATTTTTCCCTCTGATTAATAAATCTGATTATTATATATTTTTGCCAATTAGTCTCGATAACTGTTCACTTAGCTAATAGACGCCATATTTACCTTAAAAAAAGGAATTTATTTGTGATTTATTAGTGATATTAAATGAAAAAGCTATGCATAGATATATAAATGATTTTAATTTTAAGAAAATAAATGTATTTCGAATTTGTAAGTGATAGAATGAAAAAAGCTATTGAACTGAACATGACTGTATGGATACAACGCCCTTAATAATATTTTATCGGTAAGTTCACAGACCTGGTTTTCCATTTTTAATAAGAACTAATTAAGACTATTCGATAGTAATTTAATGATTTATGTAAATGTTATCATGTCTTCAAGGTAAACAAAGTTTTACACTGAAATTCATTTAAAATTCATTCACGATAATTTTTTTTTTGCTAATTTTAAAACTTTCTTAATTATTTAGATTAAAAACTGGCAAATTACAACTTCTAAGAATGTCGTGTGGGTTTTTAATGTTCTTTAATGAATTCTGTGTTATAATAGGTTATCTAATACATAATGGTTCACAAAAATGTTACCAAAATGATATCAGTTTTAAATCACCATTTAATCCAGTAACATTAAGTACTGAAGAATTAGAGGATTTTGATATAAAGCTTTCTTGTGGTGTTCAAACGAAACTAAAAAGTTCTCATCGATCAGTGTGTCGCTTAAAATTTTACACCAGGTAAAATTTCTCCAAATTTGGTTATTCTTTATTATCTCGCTAACAATTTCTTTAAGTAAAAAAATGTTAGTCATCAATTTTGTGTCTTAGGAAATTTCCTACAAAAAGATACCAATACTTTTTTGTGCATAAAAGTAACAATTTCGGAGATATTTGAATCGACAGACTTACGACCTTAGTTATTCCTTTTAGAGCAAATATAGAGCATTCACAAGAAAACATTACTCAATACTTACGTTGATCAGTGTTGCCAACTTTTATTCATAGTTTTGCCGTAATTTCAGCTCAAATATCTGCGTATGCGTAACAACTTTATACACTACTTTTTATTTTTATACATATGTGCGTGTTTAAAAAGTAAAATAAACCGTTCACGGATCGATAAAGAACTCTGTATATAAAACTTTGAAATATTAACATAGTTACCGCAAAAGCTTGTCTACCCTTAAACATGATGATAACTTGAAAACAAAAAGAGATAACGGACTGAAATTTTGTGTGTATATGTTCTAGAACTAAAAAGTGAGGAAAAGTTTCTGCATGGATAAAATCGAATCGTACAACGCCCGCCGGAGATGAAAATATGTATCTTTGAAGCTGCAAGAGATAGAAGAAAATTTTTAAGACAAAAAATATCCATTTTTGAAACATTTTTTCATAATAGTTTTGCCACAATTTCAGCTCAAACATTAATTCAGTTAGTTGTTATTTTGACTTAATTAACTTAATTACAGCAAAAGCTTGCAACCATTATGTTAATGCTTTCGGTAGTCAAATTTTTCATTATATTAAATGTTTGCCATTAAAGTTGTAAGTTGTTGCAACATGACTGAAATTTGTTAGTGGACTATTTGTACACACCACTTGGTACTTTACCATATTTAAATAATATATCTAATAGTGAAATTTTATGGTAGGAAATCTCAAAACATAAAATTATAATTTATAAATGGAAATAAGAGAAGTGAACACCATAATAACATTACCACCATTTCAATAGAAAAAATTAAATAATTGATGAATCATTTATTTATAATATTAAACAGTTCTGCGTTTGTTGATCTGCGCAGTGCAGCGTATTATAAGGTTTCTTCTTAAAATAAAAACATATATAAATATTTTTATTATAAATGAACTGAAGTAGTTGTATTTGTTAAGTCATTTTTATTAATCACAAAACAGTGTTGTGGTACACACAGTCAGATCACAGTGAGTCAGGGTATTTGTTTTAGTGAGAGTTACAAGAGTGTGGATTTATAATAGTGTGAAAAAATATGAGGCAGTTAATTTTAATTGTTACAATCACTGTTGCTACAATGTCAACAGTGATTAATAATTGTCACGGTCATACGTATCATTTGGGTGCATGTCCAGTTGTCGAACCGATGCAAGGTTTTGACATGAATAAGGTAAAAACACAAAAAAAATTTATATTATTTATATTATTAGTCTAGTAGCTGTGTTCAAATTAATGGGTTCTCAATACAGCAATTTTTTCTACTTGTGTATGTTGGAATTAGTAGGCAGCTTTTACAATTCGAAAGAGCTGGATTAAATTTTCTGTGGCCTCTCAAAACCACTAACTTTGTTGACTTGTTTTTGTTTTTTTTAATATCTTATATGGGTTTTTTTATGGGTATTTTATCAATTTTTTCTCTAAACCCAATAACATGGCAAGCGCACTTTAATGTAAGGAAAACAGATAAAACTTTTTGCGGTTCCCGTTTTGGGTGTCAACTTATAATGTTTACGCATAAGAGCGAATTCTTTACTGGTTTCAACACATACAAGTCGAACAAGAAAATAGTGGGTATCCTCGAGTTTTTACCCGATAAATGTACTTATTAAACTGAACTATGTTTTTAATACAATGGAATTAAATTTTCCAAGAAAGAAACAATTGATTTTGAAAGTAAATATACGAGAAAAGCCTTGAAAAGATGCATTTTTTTTGTCAAAAATTTAATATAACGTCGTGTTAACTTCACACGCTAACGTGTAAAAAATTATTTATTATATGTTATATATGTTACCGCGTTTTCAAAAACGGTTCAAACGATTTTGATAAAATTTTCAGAATAGAGGTTTTTGGATGCAAAAAGTCGATCTAGCTAGGTTTTATCCCAGGGAAAATTCCTTTTTTGTCCGATTTTTCACAAAGAAATACCGTGAAACTTTTTTAATGATAGGCAACTTATAAGACATTGATGTTGTGTAAACTCGACAAAAAGAAGCTACTTACTGGATCTTTTTGTGATTCAATACATAAATTTTGGATTAAAAATTAGATCTAGCTGGATGTTTCACATCTATCCCGAGCAGAAATCGGTCGCCCAGATATTAATTAATAAATCTTTAAAGCTTCCAGTTTCCGAATTGAAACAAGAAAGAATAAAAATGACCGATAAAAGACTTTTAATATACCCTCTCTAGTAGAATGATACTTGAACAGGCAATATAATCAATCCATTCTTCCGTTTTTTTTCCAGATGCTTGGAGTTTGGTATGTCATTCAAAAAACATCCACAGCCAGTAAATGTATAATTTATAATTTCACCAGAACTGAAGAACCTGGTGAATATGCTATCGAACAAGTTAGCCAACATTTTGCCTTAGGATTAACGCCATTAGAACATGAATATCACTACAAAGGATTATTATCTGTTCCGGAACCAGCTGTTCCTGGTAAAATGACCGTACGGTTCCCATTAAGTAAGTTATACATAATACATTATTTTATTTTTATTAGATAATTTATTTCTTCCTTTCTGATTTAATTTAATAAAAAAATAAAATTATACGTTTCTATATACTGTGTGTTTCAGAATCATTAGCCACAACTTATATACTTTTAGACGGGGTTCATACTTTTATATCGACCTTGATACGATTTCAATACTCGATCTCGATTCGTTAAAATCTCCCCATTTTCATAGTTTGGAATTTACGAAAACATTCCTTACAGTTCAATAAAAAAAATGCCAAATGGCTGTACTACTTGCCCTCACTAACGTGGATCAATCCTCCCTTAACGAGGGGTGAAAATTCATCGTTAAAAGAAGGCTGACGATAGCAAAAGCAAATAGAAAAACCGGTTGGTTTTTGTTGAGCTCTAAGGGGTATTTTGAAAATTCTCGATCTTGAAAGCCATAAAGTATTAATCTGACACACCCTGTATAGAGATAGAAATAGATTGTAGAGGCTGCCCTGGACGGGCTACACTTCGACCATAAGGTACATTGTGATGCCTAAGGATGTGAATGGAGTGGAAGAAATTTGTGAGTAGACTAGGAATTGGTAGGATATGCGGCTGCAGCCGACTCTGATAGGAACTATGTCAATATTCATTTGGAGTTCGTGAAGGAAACTGCAGAAAACCTTCTCAAGCATAGCCGGTTACTTTGTTCTTTGTCCATAAGCCGACAGTTTAGTCAATTAACCACCCCCTTTTTTTTTAATAATTAACAAACTGCCGATGTCGGGATTCGAACCCATAACCTCCCAGTTTCCAAGTATGCACATTGCGCAGACATAACGCCTTAGACCGCTCGGCTACTTGGACTGGTCACCCTGTATAACTTATAACGATATATAATTTCAATCATTTTTTTCTTAGGTGTTGCCGGATCAGCGACATATACAATGATTGGAACAGATTACAACACATATGCTGGAATATTTACATGCCAGAAATTGGCTTTCGCTCATCGACAATCGGCTACAATATTATCACGGGAAAAAACACTTGATAAAACTTATGTCGATAAGGTAAGGTCTTATATGTCAAAATAATAAATCAATTTCCCCGAAACGGGACTTCGGGACTCAACTGATGTGAAAACATAAAATATAATGTCGCATTAATTGTGAGCAATGTGACTGGTTGACAAACACGAATGGATATCTCCCATCTTAACAATGCCGATGATTGCCGACTGTCACATAGCCGATCGTTACAAAAAACGTATAATCTGAAATTTCATTTCACTTCCCATATAAAATCTTGTATAATCTCGTTATACATATTTGCACATAAAAAAATTAATATTAACTCTGCTAAAGAGTCAAATATAAAAAGTATAATATCTATACGTAAAACAAGATATATCAGTGAACTCATAAAAACTGTGCCCGAATCGAGAAATTTTTTAATAAATTATTTTGATTATTTTTCAGATACGTAATCGTTTAGGCAGTTTCAACATCGATCCATACGATTTAAGTATCATTGCACAGACAGATTGCCCAAAACCAAGCCAAAATGATTCTGGCATCAATATTAATATTGATGATCAAACATTCAGTGCACACAATGCAGCCGAAGTTGTACGTAAGGCTGGTGAGAAGATTGGTGATGGCGTCGAATACGTTAGTAGCGGAGTAAAAAAAATCTATAATAAAGTCAATGATGAAATAAAAAAACGACAGGATGATAGCTCCACCGAAGAGAAAAATAACGACCAACGGAATAACTTAAATCGTGATCCAAAAACAGAAACGGAATGGTTACCATAAAAATATTCTTTTAGAAAATAGGATGTATCAGTTATTTTTGATATTAAGTGTACCTTTTAATTATAAAAACCTGTAATTTTAAATAATAATAAAAAAAAAACATTACGGGAAGTCCGTTGAAAATTTTATGATAACCCATTTTTTTAATCCAAACTTTTTGGTTATGAAAAAAATTAACCTTTAGCTGTTTATATACATAAAGAACAAACCTATTATTTCCTACAAAAGGTTATCATTTAAAAAATTTTCTTCATACAGTGTGTTTGAAAAGTTTTCACAAGTTTTGTTTAAATATTTTTTAAAATATGCGTTTTAGCTACAAATGTTTCAGACAAAAGTTGTTAATTTAACGAGGGAAACATAATTCAATAATTATTTTTTTGTTCCATGCATCCGTGCCGTGTGGTATGACTTATCTTTAAAATGGTTCAATAAAAAACCAATAACTTTTATTTGAAACTTTTTTTCATTTATCCATATCTGACGTAAATACTAAATTTACGCCCGTCTCGTATTTACACAAAACTGGGAGATGTATAAAGAAGTTTCAAACAAAAGTTGAATCGATTGTAAAATTCCAGTGTCCTAATCTTCAAGTATTGTTGAGATATAAGAAGATATCGGACAGAGAATATTCAAGAAAGTTATATAAGTATAGATAAAGAAAATAATATGAAATTATTTTTCCTGTAATTAGTCATATCCGTTGGGTTTTCTTATAATATGTCAAGGGAAGTCGAATTGTTTTAAGATTTCCTGTTTTTCTATAAAACATACGAAAATGATTTCGCCAGTGAAGAAATGATCCCATAGAGCTTAGAGTTATGATAAAAGTTCCATAGCGTCACACCAAAATCGGGCATAGTTATTTCCCGTCGACGCAAAGTACTAACGATGTGTAAATGAAAGTTATTGGCAAACTTGCCAAAATATGATTTTTATGAGAGATTATTCCTGAAAAAATAAACATTTTTTTTAAACATATACCAAAGATCCAAAAATTAAAAAGTTTTCCAATTCCAAAAATTGAAAAGAGTTTTTGACAGACCCAATAATTACGTTTCCATGAATATTTTACGAAACCACAAATTTGTTGAATCAAAATCTATAAGCAGAAATGTAATCAATTATGACTAAAAATAATATTTGTTATCAATTTCACAAGAAAGACATTAATTAGCCACAAAACCAAAGTTAACCAAAACAAATCATTTTTTTCCCGGTATATGTTTAAGGTATTGCGATCATGGTACTACGGACCTCAAAAGTAGCTCTCATTTTTCAAAATTTTATAAATGATTTATGTCTTATTCATTCGGGTTTCGAAAAAATTTTTACTAATCAAAATAATGTACTTTCCCGTTCATAAAAATTGAACCAGTAAGTCACATTCTAAGCGTATATATTACTGTTTCAACTGGTTCAATTTTTATGTACAGGTCACAGTTACCATTTCTATCTTTCAAAATTGGTTCAAAAACAAATAATGTAACAACTGAGTTAATTGTTTGAATACCCAGTATATACTGAGTTTATGAAAAAAAATTTTCAAACAAAAGTTGTTTATTTTAAAAAGAAGAAGATTTTTTGCTATAAAATTTTTGTTATATCTCTTATGGTTTCAAAGATAGGCAATTCTGTCCAAACATGGCCCGATTTAACGAGCTTGACCTTACTTTTAGAACACACACACAAAATTTCAGCTCGTTATATCTTTTCGTTTTTGAGTCATCGCGTCCACAGACAGACAAATGGATGGACATGCGGAAATAGCCGAATTAGGCCATTTCATAAACACATTTGCCAAACATTCGTGTCTACGATTTAAGCGTTACAAAGTCGTGGTCACACTTAATATACCTTGTATATTTACATATACTGGGTATAATAATTAGTTATTTGCGAAGCTATTTTGATCGTCATAGTATTAATTCTGATCCAATTAACCGTGCGAAGCCGAGGTGGGTTGCTAGATTAGTGCAATACATATGTCCCTAAGTTTTACCTCGTAACGATCAACAAACTTGTCTTTGATTATTAAATATTGAGGCTAAAAATAAACATTGGTTCCATAAATTTTCTATTTAATTAATCATTCATTTTAAAACGGGTTTTAGATCGAATATACCAGAATATCTTGGTATATTCCAACACTAGAATACGTATATTTAACGAAAAATCTATTCAGTATACACAAAACTATTTTTGTTCTTATTCGTTTAGTAGATACCGTCGGCGTACTACCTTAAGTGAACACAAAGAAATAGAATACTAAGAATATACACAATACGAATGAATCATTTGATACATCTTAATTATTCTATAAAACACAGTTGGAGATTAAATAAATTTTATTCTATAAAACACAGTTGGAGATTAAATAAATTTTATTATATTACACGACATTAAACGAAGTTAACCGTTTGATAAATATTTATTTATTCCAAAATAGTTTTATTTTATTTAAAGTACAGTTAAACACTGATGCACATGATTTTTATAGTGTTTTTATTAGACAAGTATTAAAATTGAATTGACGTATATAAAAATGAATCAAAATTTATTATTTATCGTGTTTATTGTGTGGTTGAATTTAATTCAATTTAATTATGCACATACGTATAAATTTGGATCATGCCCGGTCGTTAAACCTGTACCCAATTTTGAAATTGAGAAGGTAAGATTTCATTTTTATTTGATTTTTAATAATAAACTGACTTTGTTAAAAGTCATCTGGATTATAAAATGTAATTTGTTTGGTTAAACGACTCAACCGGTAATATTTTGAAAATAAAATTTAATTCATTCCAAATACATAAAAAAATTTGGTCCCATAGAGACACTATTAGTAATGGAAAGGAATATGCATGAAAATTTTTTTTCACTTGAATTGAAGCATGTTTATTTGAAAAATACCAAGGTAAAATTACTTTTTAAATAACTTTAAAAATAAGCGAGATATGAATGATTGAAATTCCCGATTAGACAAAGAGGGTGATAGCCCTCTTGATATGTTATGTGACGTCATATTACACTTTCACCATTTAAAATACACGTAAAACTCCGTTTTTAATATTTTTGCAAGAAAGAGACAGATAATAATCTTTAAAAGCTTATAGCTTCCTTGATATTTGTCAGATTTTAATTTCGTTTTTAAATATTATTACAGTATTAACAGTATTTTCATATTCTGAAAATAAATGTGAAAAAAAATTTTCATGCATATTCCCTATTACTGGTAAATAGGGATAACTTATCAATGTATAAACCCGCCAGAGATCGTGGGTTCGATTTCCATCCCATCCCAAGCATTTGATGTCAAAGAATGTTATCAATGTTCAGACATATTACTTAAATGTCAAATTAAGTAAACGCTAGTCACTTCCGTTGGTACAATATAACCTAAAGACAGCCATACTATCATTGGTGATGACTTAGATTTACTCAACCAGTCCCAGTTCAAGAAAATTGGTGGCGCCCATAGGCCCAAGGACCTCACGAGCCCAAGCTTGATTTTGGCATATGTTAAATCCTAAGTTTACGGTTTACTCCAGTTTACGATAACTGTAATTTAATAGATAATAGCTCTTTTCCTTTATAGGAGAAAAGTCTACGCCCAAAATTTTAATTTGCTAGGGCTATAGTTTTGTGATGAGATTATTATCCGACAAAATAAGGCGAATCGAAATTTGAATGTGTATGATTTTCAGTTTCTAGGTACATGGTATATTCCACGAAAAACCGCAACAGGAAGCAATTGCCTTGTATACAATTTTAATCGTACCGAAAATCCTAATGAATTTATTGTCGATCAATACAGTCAACATTTTGTTTTGGGTCATACGCCAGTCAGTCATTTGTATCAATATGAAGGTCGTATGAATATTTTGGATGAACATAATCCAGCATTAATGACTGTACGATTTCCAATGAGTAAGTGAATATGTTTTTCGTACGCTCAAAAGTGTTGTATCTCAAAAAAAAAGAAATAATACACTCAAACAGGATACTGTTTAAATATCGATTTTGGTAAAATATGTGTAAATTAGTCACTCCCATTTCTCCGAAACCAATGACTTGAGCAAAAAAAATGTTAGAGGCCATTTTTGAGATACTTGGATAAAACATTTATCCCACTATGTATGCCCTAAACTTTTAGGAAGTTGAAAGCAGGACCTAAACAGATTTCCTGCAATCGCCTTACTTTGTCAACACACCTTCCTGTTATAGAATAGGGTTCAATGAATATGTAGATCCATTTTCTGCTTGTGCCAAAAAAGCAACCACTCATTTGAATTTAGACCATTTGTAAATCTCTGGTTTTTTTTTCTAGATGTAGCCGGCAATTCTTCGTATACAGTTTTCTACGCTATCGAATCAAATTCAGCCAGTTTTACTGATAATTTCGTATCATCAAATAATCGTTATGAGTTTGCAGCTTTACATACGTGCCAAAAAATCGCATTTACACATCGACAATCCACAACAATACTCTCACGTTCGAAAGAAATTGATTCAGATCGATTAAAGCAGGTATGCAGAATTAAATGTTTGAATTTATGTGGGCAAAAATTTTATGGATATTATTGTTTTAGATTTTGGAGATAATGAAAAATTATGGTATAAATCCATACGATTTAAGTATTGTTCCACAAACAAATTGTCCAAATTATTTTAATGGTACCGAAAATAATTTGGTGAATATTAAAATTGATGACCAAACATTTACAGCTAAATCAGCGGCGAATGTTGTTCGAAAAGTTGGATATAAACTTGGCGATGGTAAATATTTCAAGTTTTTGAGGCTACCCAAGCAATTTTTATCTGATTTGGATGAGTTTTTTTTTGAATCCTACTTAGTTTAACCTAAATTTTACATTTTTCGATATGGTTTAAGCCGATCTTATCGGATTTCGGTAAATTAAAAACAAAACTCATTGAAATTGGACAAAAAGACCCCAAATTGAATTTATCGAAATTGAGTTTTTATTGAGATTTGAGTTTTGTTGGCCTAACCTTTGTGAACAAAAGTGTCAATGAGCACAATGAAATACGAACTGCTTTCCAAATTTACGGCAGTTTTGTGTAGTCCAGAATTTTTAGTCATTTCAAAAGTGTTTTTGACAAATTTCGAATTGTTATATTTTTGTTTTAGGTGTTGAATTTGCGGGATCTTTAACAAATACTTTATATGAACAATTAAAAGGAGCCTACAAATTTTTTAGAAATTATGTTTTGTAAAATGAGTAGAAAGAATTTTTGATAATACAATTTTTTTAATAAACGTTTTTACCTTTTATTAATTTTCTACCTCCATGTATAGATTAACAACGTCATATAGAGATTATGTGTTCGAAGTCCAAAATTGATGTTGAGATTTATTCAAATCGAAATTTATACGGGTTCAAATTTATGGTCATTTTATAGATAAAACTTATTTTTGAAAATTTGCTTTTTTACATTGACTACATACATGAACTCAACAATGAAGGGACTAAAGGGATTCTAGTTTAGAGCTTTGAGAAATAGATTTTTTTCTTGCATTTTTTAAATATTTTAAGAAAATTTATAAATTTCTAAAATTACCAAAGTTATACCGCTCGAAGACCTCACTCTACTTGCACTTAAAACGTGATTTTCTCAAATCATTTTATTGAATCGTTGGCATATATAACTCAAAAACTAATTGATTGATTTTGATTTTTTTGTTAACAAAATATATAACAAGCAAGTTTATGCAAGATTCATAATTTTTAAGCATGTTCAGTTGCATAAACAAAATATATCTAAAAAAATGAATACTTGATTTTAAAATGTGAAAAAAAATTGAATGAAATATTCTTTTTTTATTAAATAACTTTTTTGTATGTAAATATATAATTTTAAAATAGAAAAAATGATAAAATTGCAATTCTTTCTAAAAGACAACAATTTCAAAAATATCTTATTATTCCACGATTTAAATTAGAATCTTCTCTTGACAAAACAAGGTTTAATTAAAAAGTTGTATTCACTATAGCATAACCCATTGAAATTGTGAGCTTTTGAACAAAAGTTCTAAGTCAAAAATTGAAAACCATATTTTCAGTTATAATCAATCGTCATTAAAATAATCATTTATTTTAATTTACTACATCGATTTAATTTTTTAAAAGCTGATCACTCTTCCTTTTTCAATAACGAGGAAATTAATTTTTCCAATTCTAGATTATTCGATTGGATAACAAAATTTTCCGAGAATCTATCTACGTGCAAACAAAAAAGCATGCATAATTATAATCAACGAATCATGTCAACATTTTTAAAACGTAATTAAAAATTTAATTAATTCATATATCAAACGGATTGCTTGCTCGCATCGATGATTCCCCTTTTTAGGGTTCCGTAGTGAAACAAAAAACCCCTTATAGTTGTATCATGCCTGTGTATATCACAGAAACTTTCCTTGGATATTACTATACGACTTTAGAGCGCTAAAATTTGGAATAATTATAACCGCTACATAGGTGTGTAGTAATATCTTGTATTCTGGGTTACCGTCCCAAAATGGAAATTAAGAACGAACATTGACTTCCCCCTGTTTTCGCGCGTGTTCCTACTCTTGTAATCTAGTTTATCGCTAGATTTAAAAGAAAAACCTGTTTACGGTATCTAATCGGCGTTATCCAATGTTGATAAAAGCTTCTTTTTTTTGATAATATAAATTTTTATGGGAACTTAAATATGGTGTGAGTCAGTCATATATATATAGAGCTTATGTGGGTCTATTTACACCAAAATCAAACTTTTGTATGCATTAAAATATATTGTTTTTGTGCTATTTTTGTGTGTTTGCCACTGATAATAAACCCTATTTTGACAAAATGGAAACCCGACTTCAAAAATCAAATATTCTATAACAAAAAATGCACTAAAAAGTAAAAAAATAATTGCATATTCTTGTGCCAATTTTAGTTCACTTAAGCAAAAATTTGTAAACATATATGTACAATTATTGTTATTTTTGGAGGCGGTGTCAGCATAGAGAAATTCTCATAACTTTTGGACACCGCCTCCAAAAATAACAATAATTGTACATATATATTTAAAAATTTTTGCTTAGGTGAACTAAAATTGGCACAAGAATATGCAATTATTTTTTTACTTTTTAGTGCATCTTTTGTTATAGAATATTTGATTTTTGAAGTCGGGTTTCCATTTTGTCAGAATAAGGTTTATTATTTTGTTAAAATAGGGTTTATTTCTCGCTTTTTAGTGACTTTGAAGTTCTATAACTTATTTTATTCATCTAAATATGGGTTGACCAACTAAACGACCTACTAACTTTTAGTGCATTTTTTTTTATCCGTTTTTTTTTTTTTTTTTTTTAAATTTTTAGTGCATTTTTTCATAACGGATTTTCAGTTTTTTTTACATGCATTTTGTTTTTTTTTGGGGTCGGTTTTTTTTTGTAAAACATTGTTTTGAAGTCGGTTTAAAAAAAAAATTTTCTGATTTTCCCATTATGAATGAGTATACCCTTAAAAAAAAAAAATTTCACAGAAATCGGTTATCACATATAAATGGGGATTTTCCTCGATTTTCCGGGGATCCCCTCATCAGAATGCGATTTGGTGCCAATGGGACCAATGGCAAACCATACCCTTTAAAACAAACGGACGAATTGAGAAGCATCCTCCTTTTTGAAGTCGGGTTAAAAATGATGTTGATTTGCAATGTAATTAATAATAATAAAATAGTTTGTCATTGATCTATCAAAAATCATCATCAAACGAATGAGCATCATCAGTACTATTTACTTAGCGTAGCTAATTTTATCTAAACTCGTCTAAACAAATCAATTTATTTTATTTAAAAAAATTGATTAAATACATAAATGGGTTCTGTACAAACTACTATGGCAGTTAACAATTTTATTAGTAAGGTTAGTGCTGTTTGAATTCAGTTGCTTTTGTTGTGTTTGGTCTTCGTTGAGTTGTTTTTTTTTTAAAATGCATTTTTGTAATTTTGTTAATAAATATATTTTTAATTAGTTTTAATTAATTAGTATGACATAGTTATTTAGTACTCATTAATTAAGGTTTTTTTAAATTCTGTTTGAATTTTGAATAGTGTTTATTGTGATTTGGCATATTGTGTAATTTTTGTTAGAAAAGGTACAACAGTTTTTTTTTGTCTCGAAACATTTTTACTTAATAATTCTCAGAAATGCTCTTTGTAAGAATGCAATTATTTGTTTTGTAGAGTTGTAAAATAATATTTTGTTTTGAACGTTATTTTGCAGTACTTAACAAAATTCACCATTGTTTAATTTGTTTGTGTCTTAAATTTACCATTTTCCTTCGAAAAGGTAGACAGTTTTCTATTAATTTTTTATCTCAAAACTTCTTAGAAATGCTTTTTCTAAGTATGAAGTTATCTGTTTGTAGAGTTCGACAAATTGTACGTTGTTTTGAACGTTATTTTGACAGCATAAAACAAACTCGTGATTGGTTCATGGTGGCACACATGGTCATAAAAGTAGCGCCCATTTTTCAAAATTTTATAGATTATTTTTGCTTTAATTATCCGGTTTTTGAGAAAATTGTTTTGAATAAAAATTGTTCATATATTGATAATGAACAACTTTTATCTAAAACATTTTTTCGAAAACCGAATGAATAAGGCACAAAATGACTGTTTTGAAAAAAAGGATACAATTTTTGTAGCCCATAAATTTTTAGAATATCATGATCAAAATATTGTAGGATTATAGTTGAATATCATGACCGGACTATCTGTGAATATCACGACCGGATTTACATAAGGACACTTGGGGTCAGTGCCCAGGGCCACCACAAAAATATTCTCACACTTGTGTTATTGAATTTTTTAGTTTGTTTTAATTAATATTTTAAGCTTAAATCATTTTTAATCTAAGAGATAGAACTTTTTCAAAAACATATGTTTTTAAACGGGGGCCCCTCATGCAGGTTGAGCTCATGTGGGCCTCGGATAGTTAAATCCGTTGCTAACGAACCTATTTTACAGTAGAAGGGGCGACCATAAGAAAATGGTGCCCTTTTAATAAGGGGATGAAACTTTTGGAAGAAAATAAAAAGATTACTTGGAACTATTACTGGTGTTTCCTAAGTGGAAAGAATTTATATTTGAAGTGTTTAAGGATTTACAATTGCATAAAGTGTTTGTCAATTTCCATAGAATGTTTATACGAATCTATATAGCCAGGGGCGTAAATACATTAGATAGGAAAAGCGAACGTAACTCAACTCAAAAGTATTTAAACCATGAAAACCAAATCTAGTTTAGCTTATGCCGAAAAGTTTTCTATATGAATTAAGAGCCATGTTTTGGAGGAAAATTATTGATCTTTCACGAAGCATATAATCTATACTGTATATAATGCAGGCGCTGACCGGACTTGAGTGTACATAAAATAATGAGGGGATTTTCTTTTGGGCCGTCTAGAGGGATCTTAGAAGTATTGAAAGGTTTTGAGTTCAAAGCGAGTAAAAATTTTTGATTCGATTACAGAATACTAAACTTTGAAATAAGATATATTGAAATTAATTAAAATTTCTTTGGAGGATTTTGCTAACAATATGAAGTATACTCTAAATATCTGTCCTCCAAGGGCACAATGCCCTAACAGATATAGAATGAGGTGCTTAAACTTCGGTTTGACCAAAATTAAGGTTTTAGCTTTGTTCTGGTATTTATAAAGAGGGCGGACAAGTTCAATAACGAGCACATGACTGAAGAGGGAAAAGTCGACAAAAACGAATGCTTTACACGTCAACAAAACATAAACTTGATCGAAATAAAGACGGTTTCACACTTTTACAAAAGTTGGTCCGGATAAAAAGATTCGTAACATGCATTTTGGTATTTTTCGATCACCTCTCAATAGGTGGTTTTTTACATACTCAACTCCGGTCAGTGTCTGCATTAATATTTGAGAACTGGCATAAAAGCCGCAGAGAACGATTCATTGTTAGACCATCAAAGATATTATATTTAATGACTTAATAATTTAGTGCAAGGTTTTCTACTAAATGTTGTTAATCAATTAATTTTGGATAATAATATCAATAATAATAATAATAACATGCATATGAGACGGATAACCCGTTGAAAAATGCAACCTTTGCATCCTTTTTTTTTAATGCAAACTTTCTGCATTTTCGTTGAGAAAAGAACAAATCGATTCGATTTTTTATATGTAAATAGCAAAAATTTATTCGTTTTTACAAAATATAGTAAATTTTTATTGTTTCGCTGAAAAAAATTTGTCTACAAAGTGCTAATAACTTCAAAAACTTCAAATTGCTAATAACCTCAATGAGATTTGGTTTTTTTCGGGCACAATTTTAATGTGTGCTAGTAAACCAATTACTAATTAAACGTTATATTATCGAATGATAATTAGTGAGAACTCTAGGTTTTTGAAATAAAATTTCAAATTCGTCCCCTTTACCTAGATCAGTTTTTTGTATTATAAATACGTATTTCGACTACAATGTAGTCATCATCAGTATAAATTAGCTAGTCGTACTTTACTCTTTGACAATTAGAGATAGTTATAAAGTCGCGATCAACAGATAAAAAATAAATAGATTGGCCAAAGCCGTAGACAAATAGGAACCCGATTCAAAGAACATATGGCTCATACGAAATACGGCAGATTAGAAAAATCCTGTGTAGCTGCACACATTATAGAGAATGACCATAAAATCGACAAATCTAATTTAAAACTTGTTAAGGCTGTTCAAAATCCCTCAGAGCTGGATGCATACGAAAGCATATACATTCAGAAATTCAAAAGAAATATTATGAATCTAGACAATGGACCGGTACCAAATTCAGATTTAATCAAAATCTTATGGTAAAATCAAGTGCCAATATATCCATCTCTCTCTAAAGATGTCGAAATACAAAGAACGTGTTCACTGCGCAAGGCATAACTCAGCACCAATCAGGTGCGGTATTAGAATAGCGTCTAAAGTCGGCCGAACATATATAAGTAGCGTAAAACCAAAATAGTTTGTGATACTGTCACCAAATTAGTAACAAGTAACATATCCTGCGACAATATAAGAGTAATTTTAATAAGAGTAAAATTAACAGGAACAAATGTGAATGAAGAAATTTTAACAAGAGCAATTTCAATATAATTTAAATTTATTATATTTTAAATCTAGTAAATATTTTAATCTAGTTAATTTTCTATTTATTTTTTATCTGTTGATCGCGACTTTATAACTATCTCTAATTGTCAAAGAGTAAAGTACGACTAGCTAATTTATACTGATGATGACTACATTGTAGTCGAAATACGTATTTTTAATACAAAAAACTGATCTAGGTAAAGGGGACGAATTTGAAATTTTATTTCAATTAGTAATTGACAAATAAAAAAACGTTTTTTGTACAAAATTTTATGCTCTACAACTTTCAATTGTTTCGAAAATCATTTCGAGATATTTCCGAAAAACTCCGAAAACTTTTCCATTGACATCTGACATAATTCTGATCTTATTTTGACTACATAGATAGTTAGATACATCTTGGGGTCTAAAAAAAGTATTGCGCTTCGACCTTATGGTGCAGAAACTCAATAGAATGCAGTTGAGAAGGGTGGTGGGGATTTTGACAGGACACTGCCGATTGAACTACCACCTTCATAACCTTGGGGATCTCTGATGATCCCACTTGTAGGGCCTGTATGGAGGACGATGAAACCTCCATACATGTTATATGCACCTGCAGAAGCCTGCAGGGTGTCAGATATAGAATGTTTGGGTCCGAAACTTTGGATCCATCAATCTTGGGAGCAATCCCGACGGAGAAGTTGTGGGCCTTCTGTGTGGCGTCTGGCCTCAACAGAATCCTATAGCTTCATCTGCTTAAAATGGCACCTCTTGCCCGGAGGGAGGGCACAGAGGACCCCTTGGTCCAGGTACTTCAGGACCCGTATGCGGTACACCTCTTTCTTATTATTATTATTATTTTTCGACCTTATGAACCATTGTGCTTCCCCTTCTACTTCAGTCTGACGAGATTCGCTTCTCCCATAGGTTGGCAATAGACAGGAGCTTGCTTATCAGGTCTTTCTGAAGGTTCATATATTCGGGGTGAGATGCACCGAATATCCTGTATCTGCTGTAACCTAGAGGTTCGCAGTCCAAGATAATACGGCTGGATGTTTCTTCCTCCTCGCCACACAATCTGCACATAATGGACTCGTTATGGAGTACCATTGTGTGCAGATACTTCCAATAGGCTTCACTCTGAAGCCTATTTTTCCGAGCTCCTGCCGCGGTACTTTTTTTCCAGTGATCACGATGTTTAGCATTTGACCACTCGTTGATCACCTGCTATTTGGACTAATGCGTTAAGAATTTGTGGAAATTGTTCCCATAATATTTATTCTTTTTTGTCTGGGTATATTTATGTTGTAAAAGACCTCTTGCAAGATAAAGATTATTAAAATAATCAAAGAGAACTCTAGGTTTTTTTTCGTGACACAGGCACCAAATTAGCAACAAGCAACATATCTCTGAATCCATATCCCAGAGATAGTTACGATTAGCTAATTCATACTGATGATGACTACATTGTAGTCGAAATACGTATTTATAAAATACAAACAAATGTTCTAGGAATAGGGGCAAAATTTGAAATATAATCTCTTGTAAGATGTTTACTCCCCCATTCAAACTTCCTGAGACGGTTTTTCAAATACTTTTTAGACATCGAACATGGGACATTTGATATTTAGTAAAATTATATACACATATATGATTTGTTTGAAATGAATGACCTTAAAAAGGTTTCAAAATCTATTAAATAATTAGTAAATTTGTTAGTTTATTGGTATTTGGTTAATAATAATAATATATAAATATTTACTTTAATTTTGTAAGATGACCACCAAGTGACCTTTAAAAGTGAATGAAATGTTTATTTATACAGAGCTAATTGGCTGGGCCAATTTTTGTTGTTGATCAGATTGTCATCCGTGGGTACGGTGGGTCAGTGTATGCAAGAAACCGCCACAAACGCCCAAATGTTAAAAATGGTAAAAAATCATACCAACCCGACCAATTCGGGGTGGTATGACCGATGAAGTGGAAGATTGTAGTACTCGCAGTTAGAATAGTTACATCATCGACCATAATATCAAAAAAATCACATTTGCATATTAATAAATTCGTTTAGTATGGTAAAAATGGTTCGTTTTAAGGATATTATAAGGATGGTTGTACTTTTTCCATCTTGAAAATATTTAAATGCTAAAAATGGTAAAAAAGAGTTGAGATTGTGAGAAGAGGTGAGAATCTGAGATTTGTTCCGGTGTTTTATGAAAAATTTACAAGATACTTTTTTTGTTTAAAATAAGTTAAAGTACCAGAAAACAAATTTACAGTCAAATATCTTCGAAAATCGCGTTCAGTAGGTCACAGTTAATCGAGAGAAAAAAGTTGCAACCTTGGACCTCAATCAGCTACGCGTCTGACCCACGGATTATTAATAATTTATAAGTTGTATAAAAGTGTGTTTTGATTTTAGTTTTTTAATAATTTTAGCGTTATTTTTTCTAGATAGATAGATTGTAGAGGCTGCCCTGGACAGGCTACACTTCGGTCATAAGGCCCATTGTGATGCCTAAGGATGTGAGGATGTGAGTGGGGTGGAAAGAATTTTTGTGTATAGACTAGGAATTCGTAGTATATGCGGCTGCAGCCGACCATGATAGGAACTATGTCGCTATTGGTCTGGAGTTCGTGAAGAAAACTGAAGAAAACCTTCTCAAGCATAGCCGGTTACTTCGTTCTTGTCCATATGCCGACAGTTTAGTCAATTAACCGCCCTTTTTTTCCTAATAATTGACAAACTGACGATGTCGGGAATCGAACCCATAACCTCCCAGTTTCCAAGTAGGCATACTGCGCAGACGTAACGCATTAGACCGCTCGGCTACTTGGACTGGTCATCCTGTATGCGCAGACATAACGCGTTAGATCGCTTGGCCACTTGGACTGGTATGTTCGTTTTTCTAAGTCTTCTAACTGAGTGATTTGTGCCTAATTCATTCGGTTTGCGAAAAAATGCTGCAGATAAAATTTGTTCATGTACTAACAACTTTCATACGAAACATTTTCCCAAAAACCGTATGAATAAGACACAAATCGATTATAAAATGGGACATAGAAGTTGTGTTTGTTTTTCTCAAAATTCTATAGTCATTTTGTATCTTATTAAATCGGTTTTTGGAAAAATGTTTCGTTTAAATTTTGTTTATTATAAATGTTATAACAACTTTTATTTGAAATATTTTCCCAAAAACGGAATGAATAAGGCACAAAATGACTATATAATTTTGAAAAAAAAGACACTACTTATATGTCCCATACTATAGAGTTATAACTGTATAGACCAAGGTTAGTTCAATTTTTCGCACCGTCCAACATAGCGTTATCCAGGTGGAGAGAATAAATCAATCCAAATCAATAAATTTTCTGAGAACTTGTTAATCTTGCTTGTGGAAAATAACTACAAGGGTATATGGAAACCTGGGAAAGGTGTGCCATTATTCACCACACTCCCCTAAAAAACATCGAACCTCTAAATTCTTCAAATATTTAACAATATTACTCAAAAAAAATAATAATGTTTTACGTAAAAAAAATAAAAAAATAACGCATAATAATTGAGATATTTTATTTACACACAGCACACACAAACAGAATATAATTCTTTCTAGCCATGAGCCTTGAATATTTAATTCCGTAAATAGTAATAATTCAAGTTCTTTTTACTTAGGAAATGAACATAAAAAAAATTTCCTAAGTAACATTTATCATGAAAAGACAACAAACAAGAAAGGGTCAATCAAAAATAATGAATCAATATTTTTTATATACTAATCGACGTAAAAAGTGGAACAATATATTAGTCCACAGTACAGCACGGTGTTTTTTTTTAATGATTAGTAATAGGCTAAATTTTTGTCAGTAGCTTTCATTCAACGAGACGCACAACTTTTCTCTTGCGAAAATTCTCGATGATAGTGAGTTAAGAAGCGCGTAAGAGAGTAACTGGTTTGTTTAACGATAGCAAAAACTTTATCAGTAACAGTTAATTTGTTAGTTAAATTCAGAGATAATGTAATAAAGATTTCAAAAAAACTTTAGTCCTACAAAATGGATGGGTCTGACAAGCAGATAACGGGGTATATATATTAGAACGTCTTTTAGTGCGGCGGCCCGAAAAATACGTCAACCCGACCAATTCGGGGTGGTATGACTGATGAAGTGGAAGATTGTAGTACTCGCAGTTAGAATAGTTACATCATCGATCATAATATCAAAATAATTACATATATTAATAAATACGTTTAGTATGGTAAAAATGGTTCGTTTTAAGGATATTATAAGAATGGTTGTCCTTTTTCCATCTTGAAAATAATTTTATGTTTCACTTTTCTGCTGACAAAGGAAGGAATTTGATTGCGGAAGAAGGTGGTTAATCCCGAAAAAGATCGGTCTAATATTTACCAAAATAAACCGTTACCTTCATAACATCCTTTCTCTAAGCAAATTCGTTTAATTTACAAAGCTCCTATATAAAGAAGTTTTTATTTATTTATTTTTAACCCGACTTCAAAAAGGAGGATGGTTCTCAATTCGTCTGTATTTTTTTAAAATCTGTGTTACCTCAGAACTCTGTCATTTAAGAACCGATTTTGAATTTTTGTTTTAAAGGGTTTAATTTCCCATTGGTCCCATTGTCACCAAATCGCATTCTGATGAGGGGATCCCCGGGAAATCGAGGAAAATCCCCATTTATATGTGATAACCGATTTCCACGAATTTATTTTTATTTTTTTTGAAAGGGTATACTCATTCATAATGGGAAAATAAGAAAATTTTTTTAAAAACCGACTTTTTTTAACACGTGTCTCAGTCTCTATACCACTGAGTGTATACTCAGAAGACTATAACAAATAAATATGTTTGAATTCAAATGATTTTTATCAGATACGAGACACCACAGATAGATAGATCAGTTACAACACCACCATCTCGCAATCTTAATCGAGACATATATTATAAATTTTTTAACAAACAAAAACCCAAAAAAAAAATTTTTACAAAAAAAAAACAAAATGCATGTAAAACTAAAAATCTGTCATGAAAAAATTCACTAAAAATTAAAAAAAAAACAAAAAAACGGATTAAAAAAAATTGTGTTATAAAAAAGACAAATAAAATCAGATATAGAACTTCAAAGTCACTAAAAAGCGAAAAATAAACAAAATTTTGACAAAATGGAAGCCCGACGTCAAAAATCAAATATTCTAAAACAAAAAATGCACTAAAAAGTAAAAAAATAATTGCATATTCTTGTGCCAAATTTAGTTCACTTAAGCAAAAATTTTTAAATATATATGTACAATTATTGTTATTTTTGGAGGCGGTGTCAAAATTTTATGTGAATTTCTCTATGCTGACACTGACTCCAAAAATAACAATAATTGTACATATTTATTTAAAAATTTTTGCTCAGGTGAACTTAAATTGGCACAAGAAAATGCAATTATTTTTTTACTTTTTACTTTTTAGTGCATTTTTTGTTTTAGAATATTTGATTTTTGAAGTCGGGTTTCCATTTTGTCAAAATTTTAATTATTGTTGTTGTCAAAGGATCTAGTTTACAATTTTTAACACGTGTCTCAGTCTCTATACCACTGAGTGTATACTCAGAAGACTATAACAAATAAATATGTTTGAATTCAAATGATTTTTATCAGATACGAGACACCACAGATAGATAGATCAGTTACAACACCACCATCTCGCAATCTTAATCGAGACATATATTATTAATTTTTTGTATTCGATTATTGTGTGTCGGTGTTTTTGAATAGGAGTGTACCTCTTTGTGTGTGTATATGTGATTGTTGTAACGTCATCAAAAGCAGACAACATAGATTCAAGTGGATATATTTGACGGTTGCAGAAAAAAAAACATTAAATTGTTTTGATTGATAAATTACTTCCTGAAGTGCTATTGTACTAGTTCTATAGTTAGAGTAGCTAAATATTGTTTAGTAGATCAATTTTCAAAGGTCACAAATCAAATCAAATCATGTTTGTTTTGTTAAATAAGGTGAGAGTCCCCTTAATTGTGTGTGTCTTTATTAGAGAAAATTATGTTCTAGAATATTTAATTATTTGCACGTGATTTTCGAACAATGCGAGGTCATTTGACGATGAAAGAAAAGTTATTTTTCTTTGTTTTCATAAGTGAAAGAAATCAGGACTCTATTAACATAAATCAACTTTAAAGTGATTAACATAGGGAAGTTTTTAATTTTTCTCATAAACGTTTTTCTCAGAAGTTATTTTTCACGTAAATGATTAAAAAAAAGAGGATGATTTTTAATATGCAGTTATCCAAATTCGGACATAAGGTTTAATATTTGTATTTTTAAGTTCAAGGGTTCATTTAGGGGTTTTAAACGGGAAATAAAAAGCTTTTTTGAAGGATCATTTCAAAAATATATAATTAATTATTTTTTAAAATTTTTCTTTAACATTTTTCTGGAAAACTTATGAAAGTGCTGCCCCCCGCGGCGTGTTTCCAAAAGTATCGTTGCGAAAAATCTGAATAAAATCACGAATTAAGATAATAAGAATAGATTAATGGATAGTTATCACAATAGAAAATATGCATGAAAATTTTTTTTCACTTAAATTGAAGCATGTTTACTTGACAAATATCAAGGTAAAATTACTTTTTAAATAACTTTAAAAATAAGCGAGATATGAATGATTGAAATTCCCGATTAGACAAAGAGGGTAATAGTCCTCTTGATATGTTATGTGACGTCATATTACACTTTCACCATTTAAAATACACGTAAAACTCCGTTTTTAGTATTTTTGCAAGAAAGAGACAGATAATAATCTTTAAAAGCTTATAGCATCCTTGATATTAGTCGGATTTTAATTTCGTTTTTAAATATTATTACAGTATTAACAGTATTTTCATATTCAGAAAATAAATGTGAAAAAAATTTCATGCATATTCCCTATTGAAGAATCGTTGTGCGCGACAAATTGCTGTACAGTGTATCGTTTAGTGTATCGAGGATTGCCTGTTTGAACATAAGCTTCAAAAATCATGCTATACTGAATATTAATAATTTGTTTTATATATTTCTTTTTATCACGGAACATTTACAGCTTGCACTTGATCAATTTGTTTTAAAACTGAACTCCCGACAATGTTAAAAAGTTTGTAGAAGTGTTTGATAAAGGAAATCTTCTCAGGGAATTCTCAGTTTTTGAATGTGAAGCTACACACCTTGTCATAAATCTTAATAAAAATTAGTTTTATATTGTAAATTGGACCTAAAAACACAAAAATCCGGTTAAGATTTGATGGATAGTTTCTGAAATTATTTAATTCAAAAAAGATTAAACAGCAAAAAAATCATTTTTTTAAATTATCCTAAAACTTATGCAGTTATTTTGCACGCATGTTCCAAATATTGCAGAAAACTAAACCATAATTTTAATATCTAAATATACTTCAATTTTTTTTTGCAGATGACCAAACTTTACTTTCTAATTTTACTATTATGTATCACAATAACACAATGTACAGTACTCGTAGCTGATTTAGCCATGTCTCGAATGATTGAATTAAATGCGAAATCTCCATTTTGTACTTTTCACAGTGACAGGTAAAAAAGAAAATTCACGTTAAAGGTTTTAAATAAACGTTGATTTTCTTTGTGTTTTTAGAGGTACAATACAACGAATGCTTTTGGCATCCGATCAACGCCGAGTTCGACAAATGTCGAATAATGCGATATCACTGCTAGAAGAGATTTGTCGAAATAATAAAGTAACGTCAATGCATCAGGGTGGTTTTATTTATCCAGGAACTAAGTGGTGTGGTCCAGGTATTAAAGCTAGAAAAATCCTCGTGGATTATTATAAATGAAAATTTTGAAATTTTGTTTTCAGGTGATGTTGCTAAAAATTACACTGACCTGGGATATAATAAGGCGGAAGACGTTTGTTGCCGCGAACATGACCATTGTCCAAATATCATTAAAAAAGGCGAATGTAAAAATGGTATTTGTAATACGTCGCATTTTACAAGGTTTGAATCGTATGTTTTTCTTTGGGCGGGGGGGGGGGCATGTTGAGAAATAATATATCGATAGTTGGAGGGGGGGGGGCTTGGATCGCATCAAGGCCAGATACCCATCTTAGTTGAGGCGGAATCGTAATTTTGCAAGAAATTCAGTCAAATTATCAGAATTTCTGTTTTCCAAAAACTAGTCCTTATTATAGAAATAGAACTTGGCCATCCTTGCTATTTTTGAATCTGGGTATCTTAGTTCAGCGTCAGTTTCTCTCAGGGCACACTCGTCAGCAGTGGTGCCAAATTGAGGGATTTTCCCCTATAGTGGATTTAATAATATGAAATAATGAATGCCATCCTGTATCGAGTTAAAATAAACATTTTGTATTCTGATTCGTTTTGTACAACTTGAATTCGAAAATTAAAAAATACGACAATCTCAAGAATAACTCTCCAAGATTTTCTACTAGACTTTATTAAATCCACTAAATTTAGAGGAAAGTCCTCTAATCTGACAGCACTTATTGTGCAAAATGACGTCACAATCTTAAATTGTTAGTATCTATCAAGTGGCTTGGCAAAATACTAAGAGGACTTAGTTGTTCTAAACACGACCAAAGATTAGTCAAATCAACTGTTTTTACAACATCCTGAAACACATGCAGTTTTTCACGTAATAAATCATTAAGAAGTACAGTTTGCATTCAAACTTGACATTAAATTAACCTTGTTTTACGTCTACGAGACCCTCAGCCACCCAATTAGTAAAATAAAACAACCACTAATGGGTTTAAAATTTAAATATAATTGTTTGTTGGGTTCTGTTTTGTGTTTTTTTAGGTCACATTGTGATTGCGACGCAAGATTTCGTCGATGTTTACAAAGTTTAAATACAGAAGTAGCGAATACCTTAGGCGCTGTATTCTTTAATGTCGTACAAGTCATTTGTTTTAAAGAGCGTCGGCCATGTTCGCAATGGCAAAGGTAATTATTATATTGTCATAATTTAACTTGAATTTACTCTTACATTTTTATAATATTGTAATAACATTGAATACACACAAACAGACTGACATCTCTCTGGTGGTGGTGGTGGTGAGTACAGAGTGATTTATTATGAATGATTAACATATTTGAAGGTCATTGGTTATAGTAATATGTGAGATATGTCAAAAAAAATGACGACAATTCTTTTGTTTGTCGAAATATATTCTGAATGTGTTCCGTTTCAATTGTACACTTAGCCACAAAAGTTGATGTCATTTTTTTAAATTTTATAATTAATTTTTGCTCTAATCATTAGGAAACTCAATAGTCTAGAATGATAATATTGGGAACTCTAGTAATGTGCCTTCTGGTGGATAAATTGGAAACTAAAGCTTCTAGGTCTGTGTTTCCTTCCCCAACCTCATTAATTATTCTTTGGCCTAGAAGTTTCGTGTTCACACTGTGGTGAACAATTTAGAAACTACCGCAAGTAGGTCGAAATATTAAGCTCCGCCTTTGCCATAGTTGTCAATTGTATTTCCAAGTTCCCATTGTATTTTTTTAGTGATTTGTTTGAAAAGAAACACTCTCTAAGGGTGCTACTTTTTTTGTACATTACTCCGGATCTATTTTGAATCAATGCCTTTCTGCTAGTAATTTGTGGAATTTACGGACTCAGGTGTAGTTACTTGTTGGGTCTATAAAATTTGTAGCAGTCTTGAAAATTGCAATTAGTTGCACATTCAAATTGCAAAAACATGTTGTTAACATTTCATAATAAATCATTCAGTAGCTCTGATCATTTGATAGTAACCACTTTTAGGTTATGGTCTGACATTCTGGTTTGTTTTTTTGCATTCTTTTTAGTTTTCAATAACAACGTTTAGTGCATTTTATTTAGGTTATGGTGTATTTTAATATTAATTACATAATAACTTGTTTTATTTCTGTTCGTGTCATAAATCATTTCATTTAGTTGGTCGTCAATTATTCAGAAAAAAATAAAATAAAATTGATCATTATTTCTCTCAATATGACCGTGAAAATTACATGGATCGATTAAGTATGAACAAAACTCACTCACACAGTAATACAGCTCTATATTCATAACCGCAATTAAGTATGTGGTTTCCTAATTGTAAATTTCATTCTAGTTTGTAGTATACAGGGTGGCCCCACGTAGGTAGTCGAGTTCCATAAGTGGGTAGGTAGAGGGTACAATTTTGGAACGAAAAGTCCTGAGACATTTTTTTATTAGACATGCAAAATGTGCATTTTTTTGATAATTCATTTTTTATTTAATTATCAATTTTTGAAAAAATTATTAATTCCTTGAAAAGTGAAAAAAATTTATTATTTATTACAATTTATTTATTACATTTTTCAAAAAATAAAAAAATTTAATTAATGCACTTTTCAAGGAATTAATAATTTGAAAAATTTAAGCATTTACATTTTTCCAAAAATTGATAATTAAATAAAAAATGAACTATCATGCACTTTTTGCAACTCTGGTTTCAACCTTAATTAATAAATAATTAATTAACGGTGCGTCTAATAAAAAAATGTCTCAGGACTTTTAGTCCCAAA